>OY992527.1:10446415-11797808 GCA_963921215.1 Scoparia ambigualis
AATTTGTATGTAATATAATCTTCGATGAACAATACAACTAGATGTCAGGTCGGCGCTAAAAATATGTCTCGTTAAATAACAGCGCACTTACACTTAAAAGGAAAAAGTACTTTATTTGTTGCCCCTTAAGGTTGATTTCACCACTAAATGTTATTGACGTCTTTTAATTTTTAAGTGACAGGAGTAATTTATTGCTTTGAAAAAGTATTTATTCACGTGGACAGAGTTTAGCTTTGATTTTGTACGTGACGCGTTATCTAGTTGGTATTGTTGATCGAAGGGTATAATATACATTACTTACCATCAACCCGCATTGGGCCAGCTGGTGAATTATGTTATGACCCGATCTCCCCATGAGCAGTCCATGTGGAAGACCTGTACCCAGCAGTGGGCCGTTGGTACTGCTGAAGTTTTATGTGATTTTACTGAGTTTTACTGACTTATAATTGAGTTTTCCGTTGTAATGTGATCACTGATCACTGATGCGCGGGCAGCATGTGGGTCCAAGCCATCTCGTACTTGGCGTGTGCGGTGCTGCAGGCGGACTTGCTCGCTTCCACAATGCTCAGGGGGAACGGGTCGCTCTGTGAACAAAATGGTTGAATGAGTCGTTTGATCGGCTGTCAAGCAATGTTTGTACCAAAGAAACAGAAGCTTTCTAATTTAAGAGGGTTTACGCCATTCGGTTTCCCATACAAACTTCAAAGTCGAAATTTTTAAAAACCAATGAGACAATTTTGATGAAACTTTGCATGCTGAAGGGATCCAAATAGTTTGTTGAAAACATTTTTAATAGACGTTATTGCGATTTAAAGTCCACTATACAAAGTTAAAAATCGCAATAACTCAGTTAAGTAAACATTTTTTTTAAATGTTTTCAACAAACTATTTAGATCCCTGTGTTTTACTTCAGCATGCAAAGTTCCATCAAAATTGGCTAATTGGTTTTTAAAAATTTCGACTTGGAAGTTTGTATGGGAAACCGAATGGCGCAAACCCTCTTAACGTGATTACACCTTTGTGGCATTTAAATGTTAGAGCCGTGTCGCGTGGCGGCTCACCAAAAGAATTCTACCACCCCCTCGTAAAAGGCGACTGGCAGACTAAAGACTGCACATACATCCAACAGGTAGGCTACTCTTGAAACAGAATTGCATTAATCAATTTCCAATCACAAATCTAAAAAATGTCAAATGGCACTTTAGTAAGCGACAATAGCGCCACATTGGAATTAAATTGCTTGGAGATTGATTGAACAAATTATTATCCAGATGGCGTTCCGGAATTATCTTTACTTATCTCAATATCGATACATATTAAAAGCATTGGAATTGTATTAAGATTGAGTTTGCGTTCGAGAGTAACCCCCCAGCTTAGAGCGGCGATGGGCTCGCCACTTGTCACGCTGAGCATATGTGCAGTAGCAATTTGGTGAAACGTGGACTATCGCGGAGGACTGCTTCTGCGGTCTTCATTGGATAGTCTCTGACTAACCCTTTAAGGATAATAATCTTGAGTATTTGTATGAATGTATTATAGACCAGACGCCGCCGCCGATTAAAAAGACGCATCACACCTAGAGGACACTCAGTACCCACAGATTAATAATACGTGTTATACAGGGTTATTTTTGACCGCCCGCCAAAAGTAAATATGGGATAAAAAGTAGTAAGTAATAAAATATTTGACGTAAAAATAATAAATGTTTTCTTTTTTTAAATACAATTTTTTGCCTGCTTTTTATATCCTATAGTTCTAGGTGCGTGCGCTCACCCTCGCGGTCAAAGCGACGGCGCGCTGTCATTGGTGCACGGGGTGAATAATAGCGGTCACGCGCATGCGCTTTGATAACCGCGATAGGCCGCGCGCTAGGTGACAATAATTATAATAGGATAAAATGTTTACTAGAAAAAAACATTGTTTTTCTAGTAAACATTTTATCCAATATATTTATAAGCAATTACGTCTTTATCGATTGTTAAATACTTGCAATAGTATTTCTTTCGAATGTGAGGGTAGACTTCACAGTGACGTAATACCACTGGCTTGCAGCGTAAATCAAACTACTAGGAAAGGTCTTCTGGGGTCTCGGTAGCTCAGCGGTTAGAGCAGTGGACCGTCAATCCAAAGGTCGTGGGTTCGAATCCCACTCGAGCTTCCTGAGACTGGTTGATTTTTTTCTAGTAAACATTTTATCCTATATCTATAAAAAAATCAATAATAAAGATAATAATTTTAATTTTCTTAAGGAAAAATTGAGACAAAAAAGTTAAAAAAAATGATTTTTTATTTGATTATTTGGTTGTACTGCTGCTATACTCACGTAAAAAAATCGGCGGGGCATCCAAAATTAACCGTGTATGAAGTGGGTACTCACAGTGACCGCGCACCAGGCGCCCTCGACGGCGGCGATGAGGCGCTCCAGCTCGGCGCTGCTGCCCAGCACTAGCGCCAGCCCCGCGCCGCGCTCGCGAGCCTCGCACACGCTCCACTCCTAAAGGGGATTCCATAGGGTTTGTTATGGTAGTAACCACACACTTATAAACGCTAAGGGATGCTGAAGGGAGCTAAAACAACCAAACCCGACGAGTGACGAATATACACTAAAGGAGAAAGTGGGCTACGTTTGTCTCAAGCCTCAAAATAAAAATTATACTTAAATTATTCTTTTTAATTTCGAATTGTTTTTAACTTTTGGAACGGTAAATTAGAACACAGGTTTCTTTTCCAAATTTATTAAGACATAATAATGTACTTGTTCCATCACCGGCTACCTATAAGCAGCAATTAATTAAAAATGAGGATTATCATCGATTTACAAATAACAATGTAGGCAGTAGCATCAGTATCACTAGTCAATATGGCTGAAAAGCTATATTTTTTCTGTTTTTATTTCAAATACCACAGTTGGTAGCTGTTCTTTGAATTTTAAATAATAGTCTAAAATTGATTTGGTTTTGAGGCAACCACTTGATATATTAGACCCTTGCCCATACAACGATTGGCATTCTCCTTTATTGCTTCCACAAAATTGCACAATTAAAGGGTAATTAGCGAAGTAATGCTTAGACTAGCTTATTAAATCTAGGTCTATATAAATATTTGCGGGTAGCCCGTACAGGGTTGCATGTCGATAGTCTAATATCGACAGACAATCGGTAGTCATTTAGATTACTATCTAAATTACTCGAAAATAAGATTCTATCGATATAGGTAAGGTACAGACGCCAGCACATCAACCTACCACAACAATAATTTTTTACTTTATCAAATTTCGACAATGGATCCATTGGAGAAATTCTTTGATCATCTAAACACACTAGATACAACATTAGCGCTCACAAAGTGACGCCTCGAACTAATGCTCCAACCAAGAGGAAGCATTGGATTGCTTCTAGTTGTCATTTGAAATTGCCGTCTTTTAATACCTATTGTGATGATGAAACTGAATTAATCGAAAACAAAATTCTATATAATAGTTAGAACCGCTTTTTCGAACGTATTTCATATGAGAATGTGTATCTAGTGTTTAGTTGATCGATGTAGAAATTCGACAGTTTTGGATAGGTTGATCTGCTGGTGTGTGTACCACATAGCGTTGCATATCGATATACGAGTACTATCGATAGGTAAGGTGTATCTAATAGTTACTGATATCAATCGATATTATTGACACGTAGCGACACTGTCGATAGTACTATATACTGTATAGTTTTCGAGGTTAACTGTCGAGAGTCAAACAATCGATGGCTCTGTAACACTCATACCCATCACTGAGCCAGCCCATGATCATACGGACGGCCCGCAGGAATTGAACCTACAGTTCTTGAGACTATTCAAACCGAAACGCAACATAATATAACTACTTGGTGACATTATATGCTAAAAAAGAGACCATAACATAATTATTTCGTTAAAACTAACTTGATATGAATAAACATTTTTGATTATTTTAGCATGAGGTAATTAGTTTAAGTGTGGTCTTCAACCAGTCTGGAAAAACTCAATAAAATATGGACCGTACTTTTCCAAACAAAATCGCTAATTTCTCTCTGTTTTGACGCGACAGTGACTCTTCAGCATTTAGAAACATATCGAACTGTGGTAATTACTTTTTTTTGTGTATATAACATAACAGTACTAGTAAAAAGCCTCGGTCGGTGGGTGAGGGTCAAGTGCTCGGCTTGATATCCGGAGGTCCCGGGTTAATTCCTAGGTCATGCAAATTGTGTTTTAGGGTGTTACCAGACCAATCGATCGATTGTCGATCGAGGGCATCGATCGATGGTAGAATAGATTAGTCGCCGTCGATCGATAGTATCTACCAGACCTATCGATCGATCGTCGATCGATGGTAAAATGGATTAGTCGACGTCGATCAATCAATTAAAAGTTTTGCAAGCGTGGTGATTAAAATGCCCATCAATTGTAGCGATGATGACTTGATTTCAATGGCGGCCTTTGCCCTGCAGTGGGACCGTATACTAGCTGTACTTTACTTTACTCTTTACTAGTAAAAGTTGTGATAATGTTGCGGAAAGACCAATTAAAATTATTATACAATCTTACCAGACAACACCAGTTCTCGTCAGTGTCGGGGATTTTGAAGGCGGTCAGGTTTTTGATAGAGCCGCACGCCAGTATTTCCACTTCGGTCCTCATCTCTTCTACGTATTCTGTAAAAATAATTTGCATTAATGTAAAATAGCTAAGTCAAAAAAAAGAATAAATTACATGCTGCGTATAATCTGTCGATTGTTTACATAATCTCTATACAGGGTTTAAAAAACCCATAACGAAGCCGAGAGCCACGCATTCAGTCCATGATTTAGAAAAATGTTCTTTACTGGACCATACCTGGAAACAGTATGGTTACGAAGATATTAAGTGTCAAAGTTAAAATTTTTTTTTTCGATTTTGCTATTACAATTTTAACATAATAGTTACTAAACTTTATTCACCAGAAACACACGCGTTAAACAGTGTGTGCGTGTCTGTGTGTGTTTTGCGTGCATTACACTGCATGCTACAGAACAGCTGTTCTGCAATATCTAAAAATAAATGTGGTATCCCAGCAATTATTATTATTTCTGCTCTAGGTTATTTGTTTTGATGAACATTATGCGTATACATCGGCTTCGTTAAGGGTTTTTCACACCCTGTATAAATAAAAATGAAATTCCGTTCGTTCGTAAGAGGTCACTTAGGAGAACGGTTAAAACATATTTGTATAAAATTTTGCATAAAGGCAGAACTTGACCCGGATTATGGACCTTGGATATTTTTTTATCCCGGTAACAGGTTCTTATATAGATCCAGGTGTAGAGCCGCAAACGTGCATACGTAGTCGCGAAAAGCTAGCGAGTTCAATATATTTTCCTTTTAAAACCAGTATATTATAAAGGACATCAGGCAAATTCCTTTGACAATAGACCCAAAAATATATAGCAACTCTGTTTGTACCACAATGTAGTTATGTAAATAGTGGATCGTGGAGACTATTCAGTTTAATAAAAAAAATTATAAGAAGAGATATTCACGTTTGAAATATTTTTCTTTGGTAACACTGACACTAGTATAGCAACACTTGTAACTCAAAGGAAACGTTTCGTTATGTGCTAAATGAACATAGTGTTCTCAAAAAAATTTACTAAAAGTGGGCGTACCGATTCAAATTAAAATTATTTATTGTGCTTTCTTGTTGTACACAAAGGTCTTAAATATCAAAAGCGAAACGGATGGAGCGTGTGGAATTCTGTTCTGTTCATTTAATCATGTGGTTGTAACCAAACGCTTCAGTTGACAGTGATTGACAATGTCAGTGACAGCCGATAGGCTGGTTGACAGATCGAAAATGGCATGGCATTCAAATCAACGCGATACTTACCCATTTTCAAGTATTTGCCTATGCTATATTATCAATAAAAATCTAAAAGTTAGATTCCTCTAACTTAAGAACTATTTCTCCGAGAAATCCAATCCAGCAAACTTCTGTTAATGTCATTGTCATCTGATGCAATGCGCCTTGTTCTTACGCTAAAAAATAGTGATGGCGGCCACAAAATGACCGTTTCATAGTCGTAGTTTTGTTTTCTAATTAATTAATTTCGGCCAAATAAAGGAGTTTCAAAATAAAGTTGATACTGAGTTAGGTATATAATGATACATAGTGCTTAAACATAATAAAAATAACTTTATACATTTTCGGGTCCTATGTGCCGGATGCCCATGATATTTTATAATATTTGTAAAATGTAATAATATCAATATAGGTGTCTACTGATTAGAACAGGGTCAATTTCTTGATATGACTCCCATTTAGCCAGTCTAGTGATAAGAAATAGACTACAGATAACCTTCCATTACCTTGAATAACATAATGATTGACCCTACAACAATAAATAATACAGAAATTTATAGATTTATAAAACTGTAATAGAGTTGAAAATAGCAGATTCTAATAGCCGCATATTCTAGCAGCGCTTCAAAGCCTTGAGGTATCCCGCCGCCCCCGCCACAAAGGCCATGTTGAGCGAGTCCCTCAGACTCCCGAGTTCTAGAATCTAGAAATATGACAATATCTACTAACCCGAAGAAGTTACAGAGCAGACCTTTAAGCAGAGCTTCAGAGCCTCTATCCTTGAGGTATCAAAGGCCATGTCGAACGAGTCCCTTAGGCTGATGATCTCTGCCGCGAAGGACTGATGAGTTCTAGAAAGTAGATCTCTGCGATCTAGATATGTAACGGAATCTAAAGTCCTTAATGTGTCCGGCCGCCCCAGCCGCAAAGGCCATGTCGAGCGAGTCCCTCAGTCTGATGACTTCCGGAATCTAGAAAGTAGTTATATGCTATCTCGAAATATGGCAGTATCTAATAGCCAGTTACCTTTAAGCAGCGCTTCAGAGCCCCTATCCTTGAGGAACCCTGCGGCCCCAGCCACAAAGACCATATCGAGCGAGTTCCTCAGGCTGATGAACTGATGAGTTCCAGAATCTAGAAAGTAGTTCTATGCTATCTCGAAATATGGCAGATTCTAATGGCCAGTTACCTTTAAGCAGCGCTTCGGATCCCCTATCCTTGAGGTACCCTGCGGCCCCAGCCCCAAAGGCCATATCGAGCGAGTCCCTCAGACTCCTGAGTTCTAGAATCTAGAAATATGGCAATATTTACAGACCAGGAGAAACTACAGACCTTTAAGCAGCGCTTCCGAGCCTCTATCTTTTAGGTACCCTGCGGCCCCAGCCACAAAGGCCATGTCGAGCGAGTCCCTCAGGCTGATGACCTCGGTGGGGGTGACCAGCACGGTGCACGCGGCGGGCGGCCCAGAATATGTGTCGGCCTTCTTCACACCGTCCTTCTCTTCTAAGGCCTGTAACAATTTAATACAATAATAAAATGAGTATCTTCTGTAGAGTGTTAGACGCTTGCCTTATACTAACGTTAAAGCATACAGATGCTTACTCTTGAAACCGATCCCGATCGATCGAGATTGGTACGAAACTTCACAATACCACATGCTGAGCCGCGTGCAGTAACAGCGACTGCGACTGCAGCCAAGACGAGGCTTTAGTGTTATCAGGCACGGCTAACCGCAGCTCCTTACATAACCTCGAAGTTAAGGTAATGATTTTTTTATATATATAAGGAGGCAAACGAGCAGGCGGGTCACCTGATGGAGAGCAATCACCGCCGCCCATGGACACCCGCAAAACCAGAGGAGTCGCAGATGCGTTCCCGACCTTTAAGAAAGGAATAGCGTTAAGGAAGGAATAGGAATTGTGAGCGGGGTGGAGGGAAGGGACCTCCGGAAATCTCACTGGCCGGACGAAACACAACAGTACCAAGTGCCATTATTTCACGCCGGATATTCGTGAGAGGGTGGTATTACCTCTGGCGGGCCGGCCCAATGCGTGCTGCAACGCAGCGTGGCTCTACCACACAGTCAGTCATTTAGCACCACCCAGAGGTCACGTGTAGGGTCTCAAAGGTAAACCTACGGACGCGAATAACTTTAACCCCCAAATGATGTAGTCAGAAATCTACTTGTTAGACTCTTGTGTTATACTAACCGAGCAGCGTTTAGTAGCAGCAACTCCACCCAAGACGATGCCGTGTCATCATTCAGCGCCGCTAAAAGCAGCCTTCGAGTCTAAGTACATAATCTTAAAGGTCTGGATGCCATCAAATTTCTCATTCTCTAAAGTTTTAGTAACTAACCTGAGCAGCGTGCAGCAACAGCGACTGCAGCCAAGACGACGCGGTGGCGTCATCAGGCGCCGCTAGCAATAGCCTGCTGGCGTCTGCGAGCGCGATCTCGAAGCAGTGCGGGCGGCGTGACGCGTCCATGAGTCGCCGCACCCCTACCACGGAGCGCATGGCGATGTTGTGCGGTAGGGGAGTGGTAGCGTCAGCAGAATGCGCGCCCCAATGCAGCACGCCCGCTCTGGAGAATTAAGCAAATGGTAGGGGCTACTTGATATCCTATCTTAGATAGAAACACGATCATTTATGAGTTTTTTTCTCTTAAATAATGGCTTCGTGCGATCAAGTACATTTTGCCAGTGTCGAGTAATATATAATAATAGTAATTATTTTCTTTGCATTAAGTAGATGATAATGAGTGATAATGAACATTTAATGGTAAATGATATTCTCCCAACTCAATAAAGCTGTGGGACTTCATTGTGATCGTTAATGAGTATTACAAATGTTCAAGATATACATAGGCGCCGCACTCCTGCCACGGAGCGCATGGCGATGTTGTGCCGTGTGCGGTATGGGAGTGGTGGCGTCGGCAGAATGCGCGCCCCAGTGCAGCACGCCCGCTCTGGACAATTAAGCAAATGGTAGGGGCTACTTGATATTCTATCTTAGATAGAAACACACTAATTGACTTCTTGCCGGGAAAGTGAAGTGTCATGTCTGCAGTTTTTTTTTAAACACTGAAAAAAGATGACAGCCTCAGGCGGTTTGTTTAATTTTGTATAATTTGTGTTTTGTCGAATATTAATGTGAAATAATGGTGGATTATTTACTGTTAAGTGTTTGTGAACGTGCATGAGTATCCTACTATCTACTAATATTATAAACGCGAAAGTTTGTAAGTATGGATGGATGTTTGTTACTCTTTCACGTAAAAACTACTAAATGGATTTGAATGAAATTCGGCATACAGATAGTTTATAACCTGGATTAACACATAGGATACTTTTTATCCCGATATTCCCACGGGAACGGGAACCACGCGGGTGAAACCGCGTGCGGCCGCTAGTTAGCAAATAAAACACAACAGTGTAACATCACTTTTCGAATTCTCTCAAGAATTCCGTGTGAGACTTTAATAAAGTCCCACAGCTTTATTGAGTCTCCAGGGGAATATCATTTACCATTAAACGTTCATTATCACTAATTATCATCTACTTTATGCAAAGAAAATTTCACTTTAATATCTTTCTTGACACTGGCTAAATGTGCTGACCGCACGAAGCCAATAATTAAGAGAAAAAAAACACTCATTTATGAGTATTACAAAATATTCAGGATATACATAGCCGCCGCACCCCTACCACGGAGCGCATGTCTATGTTGTGCGGTATGGGAGTGGTGGCGTCGGGGGAGTGCGCGCCCCAGTGCAGCACGCCCGCTCTGAACATTTATGATGATTGTGAGCAAATGGTAGGGGATAGGACTCGTTTCACAACTACTGATATTCTATCTTAGATAGAAACACTTTTATGAGTATTTATTTATATATTATTTATTGTGGATATACATAATATATAATATAATAATATGATACACAGGAAGCTGTGATATCAGATAAACAATTGTGCAATGTCGTAGGTCGTTGTTATTAGATGATTACTAAGTGTAACACAATTAATATTTTTTGTGCTTGTCAAATGTAGGCATAAACAACAAGAGTTTTACAAACTGATATAAGGAAGAGAAAGAATACAAAAAGAAGAACCAACATAAAGTATGCGATAGTGCCATAAAATTCAGGCATTATTGTCCAAAACTCAAATATCCGCACACGATTCGATTTCACCATGTAGGTCGTATAGCTAGCTTTCACTAACCTCAGTAAGAAGTAGCAAGGCTCGAAGCGCTTGCCCCTATCCGTTCGGCACATGAGGTAGCCCTCCAAGGGAGGGGCGAAGGCGCCGGGCGCCTCGATGAGCCTGTCCCCCGCGTCGCCGGAGCACGCGCGCCCGTAGTACAGTACTTCTGGTATCTTGAAACAAAAACAAAAAAGTATTCAAGCCCATGGGGTCCGTAATTACATTTTTTGGGTTAATAACGCTTCTGTGGTCTCTGCTTACCCCTCTGGGAAGCAGGCGTGATGTATGTATGTATAACGCTTAAATAAACTCGAAGATAACGGAACGGTGAAAAAAATTACTACTTCTTGTTTACTACCTTGTGTTTCGTCCGGCCAGTGAGAGTTTCGGAGGCCCCTTCTCCCCCACCCCTCCTCACAATTTCTATTCCTTCCCCAAACCCTATTCCTTTCTTAAAGGTCGGCAACGCATCTGCGACTCCTCTGGTTTTGCTTTCCATCAGGTGATCCGCCTGCTCGTTTGCATCCTTTTTATATAAAAAAAAACCTCAGGTGGGAATCGAACCCACGTAGTCCAGGTGGCTGCGGCGTTAGTATGACCCCGTCCCAATGCGGGTGGGTGCATATTTATTTATTGATTTACTTAGTTCTCAAGCGATGCACAGCATTCCATTTTTATTTATTTAGATAGATTTTAGTTATTCATGACATAAATATTTAACGTTTTTTATCATAACCCACGATTGTACCTTATTCAGCAAATGCAGCTAATTATATCGTTAAACTAATTACAATTCTTGTTTATTTCCCTCTGCATAAACATATTCAATGAGATGCGTCAGTAATGCGGTGCCTCGGTGGATTGACGTCAGTTGTGATGAGTTACATAACAACAACTTTGTTATATCATATTATGATAAGGAACTACAATGAGTTTTGTAATTGTTCTAACAATAGTCTAAACACAACAGGATAGTGGATACACCATTCATTGTGTGCTGTAGATTAAAAAAGCCCCTTTAGGGCAATTACCATTATTTTCCTATTATGAATATAATTATTGACATGATTTGAATTGTATAAGATTCACAAACATTAACAATTTAGTAAAAATATGAATTGATCTGCAAGGAATTCAGGTGCTGCAAAACGTCGACTGACTTAAACATACTAGTCAACAGAGAGCAGAGAGCTGAGTATAAGTTTGTAAATGTGCAAACGTTACTATCGCGTTTGAGTTAAGTTTTGACAGATAGATCTTAATGCTAAGTAAATAAGATCGAGAATCAAAACTCTTAACACAAACGCGATAGTAACGTCTGCACATTTACAAACTTACACTCAGCTCTCTGAGTGTAAGTTACAAACATTTACAAACTTACACTCAGGATCTATATGTCAAAACCTAACTCAAACGCCATAGTAACGTTTGCACATTTACAAACTTACACTCAGCTCTCTGAAGGCACTGCAAATCGCGTTTTTGTAGGAAGTGTCTACGTTTGCGCATTGCCTCAAAGTTTATACATACGTACTTGCGACTATTATCCTCAAAGGGTTAGTCAGAGACCAGACAATGAGGACTACAAAAGCAGTCTACTGCTACAGTCCACATTTCACCGAACAACAACTGCACATGTGCTCAGCGTGACAGGAGGTGAGCCCGTCGCCGCTCTATGCTTTTGGATGTATTTGGTTTGGTCCGTTAGTCGCCTTTTACGACACACAAGGGAAGAGAGGGGGTGGTAGTATGCTTTTAATGAGCCGCCTTACAATTAACAATATTTTCCTATTGTGATTATAATTATTGACGTGAATTGAGTTGTGTTAGATTCACAAACACTTACATTTGAGAAAAAAACACTTAACAAACCCTACCACCTTCAACATGAATTGAATTGTGTAAGATTCACAAACATTTACATTTATGAAAAAGAACACTTAACAAACCCTACCACCTCCAAACCAAGTACACAAAAATGTAATCTCCCTCGCTGAGAAACGAACCCGGGCCCTCTGGGTGTAAGACCGGTGGCTTGGCCACTAGATCACAGAGGCGGTTAAAAACAGATAGTCCCCTGTTGGCAACAGAAAGTGTCTACGTTTGAGCAGCGCCTCAAAGCCCTTTTAGTCTACTGCTATGTGTATAAAAAAATAAATAATCCAGTTCTAATATGCTTCCACACTAACATATGAATCATAACATCAACTGCATTTAAAGATAACAGAGTTACTTTAATTAGATAACTTGTTTACTAAATGGAGCTCAGAAATAGTTTCTTGTAAAGGGCATAGTTGATAAAGCCACTTTTTAACAGAATTGTGTTATGAATGACTTATGTATGACTCACTCTAGCAGAAGTGGTACCGTATTCTAGAATTTACGCGAACACTACACATTAAAATGAAACAGGATAGTGAGGAATGGGCAACCTAAGGAGCAGGCTAAACTTTAAGATTTTAAAAATGTAGCGGGCCATAGATGATAATAATAATAGGTTAAGTTGATAAGGTTTATTTTATGTAAGTTACTTATAGGAGATGTAACTACTCATGTATCTATACTAATAAAAGAGGAAACATTTGATTGTTTGTTTGTATTGAATAGGCTCCGAAACTACTAGACCGATTTAAAAAATTATTTCACTGTTGAGAAGCTACACTATCTCCGGGTGACATAGGTTATATTATATTTTCAAAAAAAAATAGGGATCCTTACTAAAACTCAAATAAATTTCTTAAATCGCGTGCGGTAAGAAAATTATTGATGATAAAATAAAATAATGTACTATGGCTTTGCAGATCACACCATTATCTACAAAAAGTGTCGATGTCTAACTATTTTAGATACGTCACAATAAGTGTTCTTGGGAGGGGTCATTTTGAAAATTCATCACGGGGTACGGGGTCCACGCGAACGAAGTCGCCGGCGGTCTGCTAGTATTTAATAAACGTATAAAATCGGGGAATAATAATGTTAAAAAGAAGAATTTAATGAAAGTTTAAGCTTGAACTTAGAAACAAAATAATCAATCACACACATCAATGCATTTATATCCCATAATATGATATGCTTTAAATGGATCTACTTCATTCTGTTAATTTACATATTATTTTAGTAAGACAGCAGATTGCAGACATAAATAGAATAAATAGACATTGTAAAATATGCAAAAACCAGCACACTGTATGTATGAGTATGAGTGATTATTTAAAAATGTTATTGTGTAAAACAACTCACAACAACAACTGGCATTATTCCCGAAGCATAATAAGAACGAATATGGACTGATGAACGAGATAATAAAACGATATCAATAAGTATACCATTCCTGTGGCCAAACAGCATTGTTTTGCATTGCTGTGCTATGCTGGCGTAAAGATTACTTCTTTCTTATGAAACTGACCCATACTACATACTTAGACAAATCACGTCCGCTTCCCGGAGTGGTAGGCAGAGTCCACAACTTTGCATTTCTTACGATCCTGGCACACTAGTGTTGCCGCTCGATAGTCCACTATCGATAATCTATCGATAGACTGTCCACTGTCAATAGTCTACCGATAGTCGAGCAAAAGCAATAGTATCAATAGGCCTGTCGTCACAATAGTAATACCCGATACTATCAATAGGAATTACGATATTAAGCTTCAATACTATCGATACTATCGATAGTACGATAGATAGGCCTATCGCCTATCGATATTATAGATGATTTCCGAGTTTAACTATCTATAGTCAAACTATCGATAGTTCGGCAACACTATGACACACATCTTTTTCTTCACTAACTGCCATACACAGAGACGTCAATTAAGTTTTATTGACAATTTAGTCTCTTGCTGTCACTTTCTTAACACTAGAACCCTACCCATATTTGGAGTGGACTTATCCTACCCAGGGTGCTAGCTAGAGCACCCATAAATACTTTTAGAAATATTTTTGTAAATAAAAGATTACAGGATTTTATTTTATTTTATTTGTGTTTTTTAGTTCAAATCAACATGGATTATTAACTACTTAATTAAGAATCTATAATTTAATTCACACATTTGGCACACATTTTAATTTAGTGCTCACCACAGTAGGCATTTTGTACTTGTTGCAAAAAGTTTTACTTTTGCGGTCTTTTGAATATGAGACTTATGTGAGTTTTTGCGATCGCGCTGCACCCCCTTAAGGTGGTATACGGTAATTCTTGTGTATGGGTATCGTATAAAACATATCGATGGGTTCCGAGCTATTTCTATTAACCGACATTTTTGAAACTTTACACCAGAGCAGTTTAAAGTTTCGATTTTTAGAAAAAAAAATATAATTTTAGCAAATCGCATTATTTTTTTAAAAACAAGAATATTACTGTTTTATAACATATTCCCAATAATCGGATTCCTTTTTTGTTTCTAATATTTATATGTTTAACGAAGATAAATGTCGCTTAATACAAAATGACAAATATTTATTCTATTTTTGTTTCAGGCTAAATGACCTAACCGCCTATGATTATTGTTTCTTTTTTTTTTTTTTTTTTTTTCTCTTTATTCAGGAACAAACAGTTACTTACAATTTATAATTGTATACTAAAATTAATATTAAAATAAACCTACAGTTCCCTAAAATAACATTCAACAGTAGCAAACAAAATGAAAACCGAAAATATCATAATTAAACATTAAAACCAAATTGAATTAAACAGAAAGATAAAAAAAACAAGCAACATTACAACAAGCACACACATGCACACCAATCCGCCCGAGCCACAACACCAAGCCCTACAGAGGTCAGATCAGAGGCAATGCGTTGCGACCGGGAACAGACGCGCTCACGCGACTCAGCAAAAAATAAATAAATAATATAATAAATAGTGCAGTGTATCTGTCAACTAAAGTACCTACAGCATTCCAACCCTGAGTTACGAACGTGTGGCAATTGAATGATGATAAGTGAATCACAAAACAATGAAACGTGATTCCCAACAAAAGGTAAGGCAGGCCTTCTATACAATAATTAAATTTAACAAACGTATTAGAATTGGTACTTATAGCAAATAAATGAAGTAAACAGTATACATTTTAAAAACCGTAACACAAATTTATTACAGACGACAAGTTTAACTCGCCAAATCCAAGCAAGCAGTCGATATCGGCACCCATCGACATCAACAAAGCGGCAACCACACATTTGAGGCAGCCGGAAACATGGATGGCATGCAGATTAAAAAATTAAGGTACGGCAAAAAAAAAATTGATTGTTGTGTCTTAATTGTTTCAATTGAAAAATAATTTCAACACTAACAATAATGTTTTGTTACACCACAGATCTCCTGATTCCATTCCGTCTGTATTGCGGTCAAAACATTGAATCAAAACATTGCGTCAGGACGCCCGTCGCAAGGGCCAATTAATGTTATTTAAAAAGTATGCTGTGCTAAACTGCTTACTTAAGACACCAGGCAACACCAATCGTGAGATAAGTAATAATTAAATAACAATAACAAAACAATCACAAAAAGTAAAATAAAATCAAATAAATTAATAATAAAAAATAATAACATTAAATTAAATCATTAAAATTTAATAAGATTGAGACAAAAAATAGGAATTACATAATTAATTAATTATTTTTCCACAGAAGTGTGCGTAATTTCAGTGATTTGGCTTCTAAACTTTATTAACGACGGATTAAATATTTCTACATTAATGAATTTATCATTATAGATAGTGCAAGCTCTCTTTATAAAACTATTACTACCATAGCAAGTCTTACTAGGCTTAATGGAAAATAGAGATTTCTTCCGACTATTTCTTTCTTGCTTACGAGGTACACGAAAGTGGATTTGTTCCAACAGAAAAGGGGCGTCGACCATGTTATGAAGTATTTTAAATAGGAATGTCATATCAATGAGCCTACGACGTTGCATCAAGGAGTCCATTTTATGAAATTCAAGGGATGCTTCATAATCTGTGTGAAGGTGACCGGTTCTGTAGTCCAAAGACTTCACAAATTTTCTTTGTAACCTCTCAATTTTATCTTGATGAACTTGCTGATATGGATTCCAAACAGAGCTCGCAAATTCCAGTCTACTTCGCACGAAACTATTAAATAATAGCTTATAGGTTGATGCGGTTTTAAATTTTTTTCCTACACGCAATAAAAATCCCATAAGCTTGTATGATTTATTAACCATTTTATCTATATGAGGAATAAACGAGAGTTTGGAATCCATTGTGACGCCTAGGTCCCTAATTTCCGTTACGCGTTCAAGTTCCTTTCCGTAGATTTTATAACCGTAATTTATTGCTTTTTTTTTTCTTGTGAAGGAGACTGAAAAACATTTGTCTAAATTTAGGAATAAGCTATTACTCTTACAGAAGTGAACAAAATTACTCAGATCACTTTGCAGTAACTTAGCATCTTCTGGTTCTTTTATTACTCTGAATAACTTCGTATCATCCGCATATAGCAATACGTTTGAGTGATTGATAGACTTGGTCAAGTCATTGACATAAATAATGAAGAGTAAAGGTCCCAAATGTGATCCTTGCGGAACTCCAGACGGTATATTTTTATACGCAGAACAGTAACCACATAATACAACAGCCTGACTACGATTTTCTATGTATGACCGAATCCATCGAAGCAGGTCACCATGAATTCCGAGCTGCCAGAGCTTAAGAAGCAGTGTATCGTGACAAATTTTGTCAAAAGCTTTTGCAAAATCGGCATATATTGCATCTACTTGTGCATTATCATCCATTGCAGACAAAATAGTTTCAGTAAAACTTAGCAAATTGCTATCCACACCCCGTTTTTTACAGAAACCGTGTTGGTTCGGGACAATGACGCGCTGTACCACCTCAAATATCTGATCTGTAACAATCTTCTCCTGTATTTTAGCAAATTGACAGAGTTTGGAGATCGGCCTATAGTTGGCAACATTATCACTGCTATTGCCTTTGGGAATAGGTGTTATCCAAGCACTTTTCCAAGCTAGAGGCACACTACCACTGCTAAAAGATAATTTAAAAATATGTACGAGGGGATAAGTTAGTGCATCAGCGCACTTATTGATGAATAACGGATGTATGCCATCGGGCCCTGCACCCTTATTCGTATTATTTTTCTTTAAATACTTATTAACAAGCTCAGTGGTGATTTCAACCGAACTTAAATCTAATAACGTGTAGCCAGGAGGTTCCCACTGATTATTAAAAGATTGTCTTGAACCACTCACAAATACTGAATGAAAATAGTCATTAAAAAAGTCACAAATTTGTTTCCCGTCACTACTACTCTGCTCCTTATAGGACATAGTTTGAGGTAGTCCATTACTTGCCTTGATGGCTTTGACATAGGTCCAAAAGTATTTTGGGTTACTTTTAAGTTTATCTTCTATATATTGCACGTAATTACTATGACACTCGACCTCCATACGCTTAGCCCTCCTCCTCAAAACATTGAAGCTTTGATAGTCCAAGGGATTTCCATACAATTTCCATAGTTTATGGTATTTCTTTTTTTCATTTAAAAGTTTTCTTAGGGATTTAGTATGCCATACAGGAAACGATCGTGTTGATCTTATTATTTTACGTGGAACAAACTTTGAAAAAATATTCTTTAAAATATCGTAAAATCTAGACATACATTCTTCTAAATTTAAATTTATAAATATTGTATGCCAGTTCACGTTGTTAAGCTCATTATTAATAGAATCGAAATCAGCCGCAAAGAAATTATAATTGTATGTGGGAACTGATTTCATGGAAACAAAATTTTCAATATACAAATTAATTTCAATAGACTTATGATGGATATCTTCTTGGGTTAAAGGTTGAGAACAATTTATTACTTGACATATAATATTACTCATCACAAGGTCCAAGATTCGATTATTGGCATTGTAAATACCATTAAACTGTTTTATACCTGTAAACGCTAAAAAATCTCGTAAAGATTTTACCATACAGTCTCCGCCCTTTTGCAGTAATTTACTGTGGGTACTAGTTTCTTGCCAAACCGCATTAGACACATTAAAATCGCCGACAAGTAAAAAAGCGTCATTTGGGTGATCGTTCAATATATCGCCAGCGACATTAAAAAATGCTTCCAGTGCGTCGCGATAGCCCGGTCCGTGCGGTATGTAAACACAGGCTATGTTCAAATATCTATTGCTCACTGTACAAATGGGTATGGATAGCCAAACGCAGTCGGAGAAGGCGCGCGGCGGCGTCGGCCAGTCCCGGCGTAGTGGCATCAACTCAGTGCGCACTGCAACCATGACGCCGCCACCACGCGTCGCACCGCTCTCTGCGTGCGAACGGTCACAGCGAAACACTACGTACCTGCTGTCGAAGTATTCTCGGTCGTAAAAATCAGGTGTCAACCAGCTTTCTGTCACACATACAAAATCGTAGTCAGTCGCAGCTATTTGAGATAGAAACTCATGGGATTTAGTACGCAAGCCCCTTACATTTTGATAATAGCCTAACAGAATCTCTTATTCTAGACTAAATGATTAAACCGCCTAGGTTTATTATTTCTTGTTTCAAGCTAAATGACTTAGGGTGGATTCGACCAAACTGGAATAAGGTCTTATACCTAGATTAAACGCCGAATTTGTATAGACTAATCCCTGAGTAAGTCTTATTCCAGTTTGGTCGAATCCACCCTTAACCGTCTAGGCATGCAATCAATGGCTCTAAGCTAAGTGCTTTAATCAAAGAGTTGGTCATATTTCAAACCTAAGCAATTAGCTTAGGATTTAAATAACATATCCATTTTTTTTTCCATTTTGCAAAAATGGAAAAAAAAACAATATCATTCAGTGATTAGATTCTTGTTTTTGGAAGGGAAAACGCGCAGCGAAATCAAAGAGCGCTTGGATGCTGTGTACGGTGACTCTTTTCCTTCGATGGCGACCTTCAAAAATTGGTACAACGAGTTTACTCGTGGCCGCACGTCGGTTTTTGATGAGCCACACCCAGGTAGAGATGGGTAATGGGTTATTACCCATTCCACCCATTTGGGTTATAACTGGGTGATTTGGGTTTTTACCCGGTTTTAACCCATTATCACCATCATTTTGGTGAGTGAAAATAAACAACGTAATATAATTGTATACATTTCGTGGTAGTAAGTAGTAAGCGACTTAAAATGAAAGTCCAAACACAATTCAAGTCATTTGTTTCTTTTTTTACTATTTTTTTTTTCTTATTTACAAAATTATACGAGTAAACATAACTAACGTTTTAATCATTGTAATCACTTGAGTCAAATAGCTGTTTACAATCTACAACTTCTAATTTATTCGTTTTTGATGTTGACGCTTCGGGACTGACAGTCTGTAATGGCATGTGGCATGGTATTTTCCGATATTTGAATTAGTGGTGACAAATGAAAATCCTCAGGTGTCACACGTCTGATTCCTACCTACCCTTATTTATTAAATTCCAGTTATATGTAAACTGATCAGTTTAGCTGCTTTTTCTGTAGTGAGTCGCTGTTTCAGGATGTCATGTGTGGCAGCAAGGGTTGGCAGAAGTTGGATTGCACACTTTTGGCCAGACGAAAGTAGCTACGACTGCCCGTAGGATGCTTCAAGAGTTCTTGGCATACTCGTGCAACGCGCTGGGCATCCGGCCTAATGTAGGCCCTTTTACATTACTTGGTGGCATTATCATAGGCTGTTTTCAGCGAGCGAGTTTCGGGATCCCCATGAGCTTTGCCTCTAAACCAAGCGCGGTATGCCGTCTGTTTGCTCTAAACAGCGCTTGCACACTCGCGATTGAACCAGCGGTTGCGTCTGCCTTTGCTGATGAGTCTGATAACATAGGATTGTGAAATAAAGTATTCCATCTCTAACACTATTTTATGAGAAACTATAGTGGCGCTAGCTGTCGGGTCCTTCCCACTGCAGCAGCGCTGCCTCCAAGGGACGGATGCAAAATAGTCCCGCATACCATTTCAGTCTGCCGACGCGTAGTGCCAAATCTGGCGTTTCGAAACCGCTGTTGGCGGGAGCGATGCCAAGGGCACTATGGTGGATATCAAGCAGTGATCCGAGGAACCTAAAGCAGCTTGAACCTCCATCCGGTATCCAGCAGGACGACTCAACTGCAGAAAGTCGAGAAGGAGGGCGCATGGTCGACTATGTCGGGAATCCTGGTGAGCTGGTTCACCAGTTGAATCTGGTCATGTTTCATTAATCTGCCGAACGGAAGGGCCGTCGAACCCCCCGGGATTCCACCTTCCGGTCACCAACCAGACTGGTCAAGCCCTACCACAGTGGAGCAGATCAAAGCTCATAAAAATCCGTTAGTCGCTTCTTACGTCAACCACCGGACAGAGGAGAGGGGCGGCGATTAGTATTCTTTCTCCGTCACCGCACGAATAAAATTATGTTGAGTATGATAAGATGCGAGGGGAAAGGAGACGCGAGATATTTCGCGTTCCATTATGCACACATATATAAACGGGATTTACCACGGCCGGTGCAGTTCGGTGGAAACGTCGTGTGTAAAAGGCAATCGTATGATGCTTTACATTTTATATATATGCAGATACTACGTGCCACCCTGTCCCGCGCATCCCTGTCACTCCCGTTGCTGGCCGTACGTCAACATGTAACATAATTAGTTTTCACCCACTCAAAAAGGTTATAACTGGGTGAAAATGGGTGATAACTGGGTTTTAACCTACCCATGGGTTATTACCCGGGTGATTACCCATCACTACACCCAGGTGCAGCACCGCAAACGGCTATTACGGAGGAAAACGTAAAAAAAATCCACGATCTCGTGTTGGCAGACCGGCTATTGAAGATTCGCGACATAGCTGAGACTGTAGGCATCGCAGAAGGGACAGTGCATCATATTCCGCACGAAGAACTGGGTATGAAAAAGTTATCGGCGCGATGGGTGCCGCGTTTGCTTACACCAGACAACAAGCGCAACCGTGAGACCACATCGGCGACATGTTTGGCGCTGTTTCAACGCAATCCGGCGGAGTTCTTGCGTCGTTTTGTTACCGTCGACGAAGCATGGGTTCACTGGTACACACTAGAGACCAAGGAACAGTCGAAACAGTGGACTTTACCCGGCGAACGTGCTCCAAAGAAGGCGAAGACTGTTCAATCGACCGGAAAGGTGATGGCCAGTGTTTTTTGGGACTCACAAGGTGTGATCTACATCGATTACCTCGAGAAGGGTAAAACAATCACGGGGCTCTACTATTCCGACTTATTGGGCCGATTCGACACCGAATTAAAAAAAAAAGAGCCCCATTTGGCAAAGAAAAAAGTGCTGTTCCACCACGACAACGCGCCGGATCACACCTCCGCCGTCGTCATGGCCAAATTGGTCGAATTGCGCTACGAATTGCTGCCCATCAACCGTATTCTTCAGATTTGGCACCCTGTGACTTCTTCTTGTTCCCAAATCTGAAAAAGTCACTCGCCGGCAAAAGATTTGGGTCGAATGATGAGGTCATCACCGCCACAGACACCTATTTTCAAGACCTCGGGAAATCGTATTTTTGGATGGGTTAAAAAAGTTGGAGCATCGCTGGGCCAAGTGTATTGAATTGAAAGGAGACTATGTTAAAAAATAAATCTTTACTTTCTCAAAATTTTCCTTTATCTTTTGTAGGCTAAATATTTATTGAATGGCCCTCGTATGTATGTAAAAAAGGCAATAATAGTGTACAGCACATACCCGCTTCTCCTGCCGTTGCCTCGTCACGGTGGCAGCCAGGTGGTGGTAGTCCAGCGGCAACATTGCTGGGGGGCGTGAAATCCTTAGAGGGGAGTTGCGCGCGCTCCATTCTAGCGAAGACGCTAGACGCGCGCCCAACGACGACTCGCCTGTCACCACAGAGCAGGCTATGTTGCCGAACACATCTATTATCTGAATGTACTGCGCGTCTGGTCCCACCTTTAGGAAGAAACAATTTACATATATTCATTACTTATTCGTCATTGTTATCGAATTTCTTTAAGTAATTTCATAGTATCAATATTTAATGTTCACTTTTTCAATCTCTCTTTTTCTCTCTCTCTCTTCCTCAAAATTAAAACTTCGGAGGCTTATCTCTATACATTTGATAATTATCGTTTGAATGCCAGTACCAGAAAAACTCCACCCACTCCGATCCATGACCATTAATTACACTGTACACAAATCACACAGTGCCACATTAAATGGATAAAAGAACTTAAAAGGTATATTGTAAAGATTAACAATAACAATTGAAATTTAAGCCACCAATGAATCTTGTAAACTCATCTAATGTTCTTACAGGATTATTAATCCAACCAATACCTTATAAGGTATACTGTAAAGATAAACAATAACAATTAAATTTAAGCCACCAATGAATCTTGTAAACTCATCTAATGTTCTTACAGGATTATTAATCCAACCAATACCTTAAAAGGTATATTGTAAAGATAAACAATAACAATTAAATTAAGCCACCAATGAATCTTGTAAACTCATATAGTAATTAATCCATAACTATAAAGGTCACACTGGTGGGCACAGGTCTTCCGACATGGACAACAGCACATTGGGAAATTATAACTAACAACGTGCTGGCCCAATGCGATTTGGTGAGTTTTAACAACTGCCATCTTGCAACAGGACCGAAACCAATTACTATACATGTCTTCGGAAGCATGGAATGCTTTTTGTTGGTCCCTCATACAGTGCAAAAGTTTCATAACGGGCAAAATCGCAAACCGAAGGCCTAAGCCGCTGAGCTATCAAGCTCTTTTCTTATTTACTTATATTAAAGTAAAAGTAAACAACCTACTATCCCATTGCAGGGCTAAGGCCTTCATAAAGTAAACATAAGTGAAAGTTTTTTGTTAAAACTAAAGTTATGCATTGACCCTATGTAAAATATAGCTTTAAATATTACTTCATATTAAACCAATATATAAACAGCATGTGTTTTTCTAGTAGTAATCAAGAATACAAACTAAAAAAAACAATCACTAGAATGAATTATAAAGCAAAGGTCAATTAAACTACTCATGATTAAAGAAAATTTGTTGACCTTGGTACATAACTCGGTTGAGTATTAATACTTTACTTGAACTAATAATTATCTTAAAAGCAAAGACACTAATATCTACGATTATATACGAAAAGATAAACAAACATTATTACTTTACTTACAGCAATTGCATCAAGTTCGTTGTGGGGTAAACGGCACAATATCTCATATTCAGTGCCACCTTGCCTTACACTTGCCACATACAATGCATAGTCAGTGATAAAAACGAGTAGAGGTGCCCATGACCCGTCTTCCATGTCATAAGGTGATTGCACCTTCATCATCTGTAAACAAATCATCAGTTAAAATTTTTTTTTTAATAAAATTTTATATTTTATGATGTAAAAGTTAAATAATCAAAAATTTTGAAAAGAAATAGCAATATTTACCCTATTCAGAGTTTCATTTGGATATGAGAAAATTTTCAACCTTAGTTTCTCATTGCATTCAATAGCAACATTATCTTCAAAGCTGTCAAAGTATGAAGGTTCATCAGCGGAAAGTAGCCTAACAGAGAGTCTTTTGTTTTCTATCACCTCTTTGTCTATTAAACGGGACATTCTCTCTGCAGAAATATGGTACGTATTGGAAATGTCTTTAAAGGGATATATGATGCTAGGGAAATGCTTTTCTAGTCTAATTTTCAATTGGAAGAATTTATTATTTCTTATTTTCATTTCAAGGTCTTTCTTCTGGCATACATTCTTCAAGTACCTATTCAGTAAGGCAGATTTATTTGACTGCAATTTTTGATTGGCAGGACTGTCCAAGTATTCATCATTAAAGTCATCAGCACCTTTCAAAGTGGAGTTGTCAGTGTTTGAACAGTTGTCACTATTGGCTAGATTAGGATCTTCTGTTAGTTTTTGTACAGTTGATGCAGATTTCCGACTGTACCTATTAACATTCTGTTTCTTGGGCGATGATAAGTGTTTAGGAATGCCATTCTTTAGCTCAGTCTCATCTAAAACATTCTTATTAAATTGTCGTTTTGGTGTTGATGTTCTGCTTGACGTTTCTACATCTGACAGTTTTGAACTCAGTTCTGACTTGCTGACACTAGTCACCATTTCGTTCACTGGAGTAGATTCAGGTATAGGTACAAAGGTTTCTTTAGGAGCGTCAAAAGCAGTCTGGAATGTGTCATGAACGTAACTGTAAGAAACTCCTTTGTGTTCATAAACTGTGCTTTCACAATTGACAACATATTTGTTTACAGAAGGGAACACATCAGCTTTGTTTATAGACTTCTTGTCTAGTTGAGTTTTCATGTTTAGTGTTAATTTATGACGAGGGGACCCTTCATTAGGTGTTCTGTCTCCACCAACATTGTTTTTAGACACAGATATGTCTTTTGGTTTCTCTGCCTCTAAAGGCTGGCCATTCAGATTTATTTCCACAAAGTCATCTTCATCCTCAGCTTGAATGCCAGAATCTAAACTCTTGGACAGATTCTTATTCTGATTGACATCAGACGGTAAAGCTTCTACAACATTATTCAGATCTAAACTAGTTTCAGGCAAACCTTTTTCGGGAACAAAGTTGAAATTAAAATTTTTGTAAAAGTTTTTCAATGAATCTATTATGTTATTTGCATCCAATAAATGAAGGCCTTTCCTGTTTTGTTTCTTCTCCTCCACAATATTAGTTTGAATGTACCGTTTCTTTTTCAACACTGATTTCACATGATTTGGGCTTTCCGATACTTCAAGAGGTTTTTTCATTCTATCATGTGTCTGATCAATATCTGCTTCAGAGAAGTAAGTTTTCCTCATAAATGCTACATGTGTATTATTATCAAATCCATCACAGGAATAAGACTTTTGAGCTTTATCACACTTCCTTGGTAAAAGGGTTGTCTGAGTTTTGTTTGAGTTGGTGTGAGATGATGATGAGTCACTGGATGAAGTTTCTGAGTCACAACTGAAATTTGAATCTGAGCTATTAGAATCACATCCGTAAAGTTTATGTGTTGGTCTTACATCATTGTTATTTTCTTTATCATTGTGATTGTGATGATTGTAATCTTGGCAGTACTCAAATATACCACTTTTATCACTTTTAGAGTCACCATAGGTCAAAATATCAGACATAGTTTGCTGAGCAATGTCAGCTGCATATTTAGGTGTCTTATCACCTGAAGCACACCATGAAAATCTATCAGTCACAATGTTGTTTTTTTGTCTAAACCTGTCACAGTATCCACTATCAGGACCATAAGAAATGAATCCACGCTCAATATGAATGTTATCAGTTTTAGTATTATTCAAGATGTCTTCATGAAATGACACCCTCTTTTTTTGAGAGCTTGGACCACTTTGAGATTTCTTTCGACATCTTCGTCTGTAAACAATATCTTCAGACTGAGATTTTTTAGGTTCATTTGTTCTTAGAGAAGGCTTCTTTACCATTTCTGTGCAAACTTTCTCACTTTCTAATGCTTTCAAAACTACATCTGGCAAATTTTCGTATTGCTTAGCATGTGTTTCAACCAGAAGTTCGGGAACTATGTCATCGGGAATTCCAATGTTTTGATTGTCTATGTCGCTCCGTGTCATGAGACTGCTGGTTGTGCTTTTGATCATGTCTTGAGACCCAGAAGGAGGAGCATCATACACACTGTCGCATGTTAATTCCTCTGCTCCAATCAGACTGTGGGACATCAGTGCCTGGCTAGTAGCTTCAGAAGCATCACTATCTAAGCACAAAACCCCAGAATCTCCGGGCGTATCAGCTAAACTACTCGTAGTACTCGACATTAAATGCGAGGTGCCTTGTAAACAAAGATCCGTAGGCTTCCCTGTGCTACTCGCGTTCTCCATCTTTGAATATTGCAATGAATCTTCACCACCACTCATTGCCGCTGTCGCAACAACAGTGTCGTCAGTTTTATGACGACGTTTGCTTTTATCGATCTCATTGCCTTTTAATTCTGTAGCCTTGTTTAGAGACATCTTGGTATGCCTAGGACATATAACACTGTATCTCTAATTTGTATCCTGGAGCAGACGTAAGTATTTAATTACAGGGTTTCATTTAACGCATTTCTTGCAACAAATATTTACAAAATTCCCGTAAAATACGACACAAATGGGACAACCACAAGCAGCCATTTCTATCATTTTGACTGACGTTTGTTTTTTTAATAATGAATGTCAGATAAAAAGGAAATTGTCTGACTTGCGGTTTATAGAGCAATCCCTATCAAGAGCCAAGTTGGGTTTTAAAGCATAGGTACAGTAGAACTCCAATTATCCGAACTCCGACTATCCGAATCGCCGATTATCCGAATCACAAATGGCTGCCCGAAAACGGTTGAAGACCGCAAAACAGCTTACATTGACGGAGATGTTTAAAAAACAATGATTTTTATTTCTAAACTTGTACATAAGTACATTTTATTTATATTTAAAACATGTGAAAATTTCATGTTTCTTTTATTTAATTCAATAAAAAAATAGTGCAATATCAAAACGTAGCTTTTATTCTCTCCAATGGCAATTTTTTTTTAAAAAATCCGATTATCCGAATATTTGATTATCCGAATGGGTCCCGGTCCCCATTAATTCGGATAATTGGAGTTCTACTGTATTTAAGATTGCCCCATTCGGGTATACGTGGATTACAAATCCATGTTAAACTTGCTTGCACTGTTTACTATGTAATATAACCATGGATAGCCTTGATTCTAGGGCCAAAATAATCTAGCAGTTTGATTGCCCTTTTTTAAAATTACATCCCACGTGACGTGACATCGCTTGTTTGCATGATGTGTACGTACATTTCTGCCGCGCACGGTGGTACATACAAGCGCCCTATAAGCGCGGTCATTATTACCGAAGTTTGTAAAATGGATTTTTTCTAAAGAGATATTAATAAAAAATGCTTCATAAATGTATATTTATGCTTTATTTACCTAATTTAATATATAATATACAAAATAAATATGCAATATGTACTGTTTCTATATAAATATTAATATTTAAGATTTATTATCCCTTGTTCGGAAATACATCTGAATATGATATTAACGCTATTCATGCAGGGGCTATGATTATATATGTATTTTCTTCTTTTTATTATATTATATATAATAAAAAGAAAAAAATACAATTTATTTACTAACATAATCATACCACAACCAAGTTAAAATAATCACAACTAACCTAATTTCAATCTTAACTAAATTCGTAATAAATCTAAAATTTGCCTTAATAAAACGCTTTTTATCTTTAGAGAAAGTTTCCGAGGACTAGTAATAAATGGGTCTGAGCTGAGTAAAAGTCTAATAAGTACTTACTTAGTTACGAATACGTACTTACGTATTCGTAACTATTCGCGACATTTTTCTCGTGTGATCTCGCCTGAAGGCCTTAGAATGTTTATTGTTAGATTCTGCTGCCTCTTCGGATAATTCCCCGATAGATACTAAAGCATACTTGGCCACTTCATCACCATGGGTTAGGACTTTGTGAACGGAAGCTGGGAGATTATTCCATGGATATTCTTGAATTAAAGGTCGCGCGGTTTCTAAAGCATATTCCTTTTTGTTCGAATCAATATTAAAACCCGAGGACAAGGCTTGTAAAATTATAGAACCACGATCAATCAAATCTTTATTTAAGCCAGTAATTTCAGCTGAAACTGCAGAATTAGAAAAAAAATTTCGTGCCGTGGTTCCATCGTTCGATGTCCCGCTTCCGCCACTTCGTGGTTTGTCTACTATTAAACCTAGTCGACGTCTAAACTCATTCTGTACTTACGATTTTCTATCTGCTAGGTACTTGTCTCTTCTCATCATCCGACCTAATCTGACACTTCTTAACATCCATCCTGTAAGCAAGATGAACAAAATTTTCGAAAAAGCGAATCCAAGAATGTAAAGGAGATAGGCTAAACTCAAACCTACTTTCATCAGGTTGTTTCTGTAAGCAAACGTTAATTTTGTTCATTTCTTTAAGAGTTGCTCCACAAATATAACACTTACAGGATGATGATTCACTCAGAGCAGTACACACTTTACCATCCAGCATAGTTAACTGTAAAGAATGCTGAATTCTTAAATGATCATAAACTGAAAGTTGTTGGAGTCAAATTTCTAATCTTTTCCCGGAAGTAGGCTTCCTCTTCCTTACATACTTCAGAAGTTTCTTTCAAATATTGAAAGCGAATAGGTCTGCAGTATCTAGTGGAAGAGGGTCGGGGATTTTTCCAAACTGTAATAGAGTCTGAAGGGCAATTTACTATTAACTTGAGTGGGACATAACATAAGACGTCACAAATAAACTACTGTCATCTGTACAAGACGGATCTGAAAAAGACTGTTTGTATTCACTTTGGCCTGTACTACCATCAAATCCCCACTCTCCAATCAAAGTCAAATTATGAGTCGAATCTGTTGGTACTCTATCTAAAATTTCTTTTTGCGACTCGAGTATTCTAGAAGTTGTGTGATCTAATAAACTTTTCAATTCAATTTCTGCTTTGAAACGGATAAGTTTTCGGGATAGCATTTCTTTTTAGCAGGTAGGTAGTACACTTTGGTAAGATGGTAAAATGTCACATGCAGTTTTATTGTTAATGAAGCATTAATGACAAGGACTTCATTAATGCTTCATTAAAACATATATCACATTAATAAATATTGATGCTTCGTCAACTTAGCCTCAACAAAAACAGATAAGACCTCTTCCGCATTAATATTCAGTCTTAAGCTAGTATTAGACGTACCAGAAGTATTGAGTAGCGTATTCACAGCAGAGTCATCTACTTGAGATAATTCTAACAATCTTCTACGCTTCGAGCGCTTTCTGGAAAATCTTTCCTGGGGTGACGACGGCAGCGGCTTAAGAGGCCTATTACATCTCGACTGTGATTTTTGCGTAAAATGGCCAATTTTGGCGTTATGGATCTCAGAAACAAAAATTCATTAACAATTTTGACTATGGAAAGTTTACAATTGCAATAATTTAGTTAAATAAACGTTTTTTAAAAATGTTTTCAACAAACTATTTAGATATCTGTATTTTACTTTAGCATGCCAAGTATCATTCAAAATGACTCATTGGATTTTAAAAATTTGGACTTCAATGTTTGTATGGGAAACCGAAATGCGTAAACCCTCTACCATAAAATCTATAAAACGCGTACCTTCGTACCGTCGAGAGAGCGAGAGAGAAGCGCTCGGAATACCTTGCCTTAATTTAAGTAATTTGTTTGTGTGTTTGTAATTTCTTTGTTTAAGTTGTTTAAGGTACAATTTATTTTATTAAAAGATATAGGTACTTTAAAAGTGTTTATTTATTTATTTAATGGTTGATCGTTTTAAGGATTCATTTCAAAAAGATACATTTCCACCTGTGGTTCGCACCAAAAAGTAACATTTACAAAATTAATGTCAAAACCTTAGAGCTTGTATCAATAAATTGATAATTTTAGATAAAGACAAAGATAGATAAGTAAAAACAGTTTTTCAAAATTCTCTAAGTAAGTATTACTAAGTATTACGACTTTACAATTTAGATACATGGGTCAGGCACACTATAACTATAACAATATAGTATACACTTGCGTATTGATTAAAATTTTTACATTTTCAGATCAAATCACGGGTTGGCTTTTGAATCGAGTCGCCTGAATTTAACATTTTCAACAGGTTTATTAACATTTTAGCTGCCGCCGTTGCGTTAAAATATTTAAAAAACCACATGAAAGGGTTGTCAAAATCGGCTATAATCACGAAAAATAACACGTATTTAGGTTAGGCCCCCCGCGAGTGGGCGAGGGGGGCGAAGCCCCCCGCCATGAAAAAAGTCTAAAAAGTTATTAGGTTAGGTTAGGTTAGTATGTTGACCAAAAACGCGCGAGTCGAGCGAGCAAAGCGCCAGAAATGACGTTTTTGTAAATTTCCAAATTTTTTAAAAATTAACTTAACATAAAAACTACTTGTTTGCGGCAGGGGGTAAGTGGGGGGTGTACTCCTCCATTCTCCCCTCCCATTCCCACCCCAATTCAGGCGACTCGATTCAAAAGTTTTACCACGATATACCTATAACCTCAAAATACAAAAATTAACATAATTAAAAACTACTTGTTTGCGGCAGGGGGAGTATGTGGGGGGATAATTTTTAACTCCAGGGATCCACAGATCATGGTTTGCGATAAGGTCTCCTATTATCAAGACACGTTGCGAAAGCCTTAATAATGTATCAAAATCACGAGTAATAAGTGGTAAATTGGGAGATTGATAAGCAGAGATGAGTAATAGTGCTCACTACCGGATATGAACATTTTAATACCCACCACTTCGAGATGCTGTGTATGAGGCATGCAAAGACATATAAAAGATAGACAGGTTACACGCTAACATTATTGCATTTTAAAGTGCTGCAAGTAGTACTATATCTACGTATACAGTTATTTATTATGACACGTTGCGCTAACAAGAGACACATTATGTGGTTAGAAAGAGATAAATATACATCTCGCTCTATACGCATGTGAGTTTCCATGGCAACGGCCGCCAGTAGACCGCGCTAACATAGTCTGTTTCACTCTCACGCATAGAACAGATTACATCTCACTCTTCACCCACGTGAGGAGCAGCCAGCAGTTTATTTATCGGGCATTAAATGTTTAATTTAAAAAAAACAGTACTTACGAATGAAATGACACGTTTTTCTTGTCTCTAAAAGTTGCCGTGTAATTTGTGGACCGCCTAAAAACACAGGAAGGCATTTTGGCCACGAAAAACTTGATAAATTCACGCGCTGTAGCGATGTATAGCCGGGACGCGAGAGCGTGCCTGACTGAATGCGAGTCGGGCAATTACCTTACATTCGTATTGCCATTCTAGAGCGTGTACAACGCATCTATAACTTTATACATCATTGGAGGCATGTAGATGCAATTGTGCTCAATATTCTGCCGGACCAGCAAGGCAACGCCCTGACCCCGAGAGTTGATATTAAAGATGGAACAAATCATTGATAGCAGTGAAAAATCATATGATTTAGTTTTTCATATGACGTAACTGCTATTGTCATTCGCAATCGCGGCGATTATGATTTCTCACTAGTGCGTGCGTGTATGAATGATCGAATGAAATCGCGCGGAGTGACCGCGGCGATCATGCACGACAATCATACGAGCGAGGTGTGAGCGGGACGCATCAACTCAAGCAATCCCTGCGTGCGAGTAGTGCGTCAGTTGACCTGTGACCCGGGTCGCAGTGACAGTCGCAGTTTAAAATGAAATGACATTTCACATGTGCGGGCGGTCGTCCTCGTCAGTCATAAGCACGTGCGCGTTGTTGTGTGACATATATTCATGTCATGTTACATCATAATCATTATTCAATTACCTACTATGTCATTTCATTTCAATATTTGCAATGATAAATAGTAGGAAAATCACTCTCAATGAAAAATAGCAGGTGTGAAAAATAGCAGGTCAAATCACTGTGATAAAAAAAATCATATGATCATATGATTATGATTTCTAAATAGCAATCATTCCATCCCTAGTTGATATGTTTGTCCTGTCTTTAAAGCACGTACCCGGGGGATTTAATTGAGATATTAGTACTCAGCCGGGTTTCAATAACTGCCACAACATCGACATCTAAGGCACTTACTAAGTTCATTAATTCATGATTTTTTTCCGCAGAAGCCGTCAGCGTTCCAGCACAATAGCTTAAGTTGACCAGTCACACACAATGGGCGATTTTCCGAGATCAAAAAAAAAGAAATTAGTTCGTAAATGACTTCATAGATGGCGCTTAGCATAGATTATTATGGCGCTTAGTAAAAGGCGAGTCCATGAAGAACACGTGTATGGCTACATAATATTTATTCCATTCCAAAATAGAAATAGGTCCTGGAGATCCTGAATAAAAAAGTGCTATTTTTTTATTTTTTTGATAGATAAGCAAAAGTGTAGAATTTATTACAGCCCTTAGGTAGGAACGGGTCGGCTTTCATAAAACGCCATCTATCGAGTATTTTTGAACTAATTTATATTTTTTAATTTGGGCTGTCAGAAAATCGCCCATTACCAAGGTGCGTAATACCAACATGACTTTGTCGAGTAGCGATTCGCAAGCGACAAATTTACTTTTGAGTTCTCTGACAGTAGTCAGAATTGTAAGGATTTCTTTAGTTGTTGTCACATCATTATCCAGACAGATGATTAACAAATGGATTTTTCTGCTGGGCAAATGTGTTAGAGCTTGAGGTATATGTATTTATTTTTTATTTATTTATTTATTTGTATTCAGGGAACGCAGGCCCATGATAAATACCTTATAGACTAACATACATACAATATAAAACCTTATCACTATTTCACTATTTTACACGTAAACCGGTCCGTCCGGTCGTGTCCGGTAGCCGACCACGGAACCGCCGGAACAGGACACCCTTCGGCCAAAACTCCTCTTTTATATAGGCCGATAGATAGACGGTCGGCACTCTCACCACAAATGAATTAAAATTCACGTTGTAGGAAGCCCGCCTGTCGCAACCTGTGCGGTGTTGCACCGACCGGACCGAACCACCTGCTGCGTCCAGCGGGTCTATCGGCTATCATCTATCCGTATCTACATCTACCCGCGGTGGTTCGGTCCGGTCGGTGCAACACCGCACAGGTTGCGACAGGCGGGCTTCCTCTTCTTCTGTATTATAGCCAGTTTGGTTTTCTTTAGTGAAATCTTTTCGGATCTCCTCGCAAGAACCCCTACACGAGGGCTCATTGAGTAGGAATATTCCGCCCTGTGCCCCTGAATCTGCCACTGGGGGCACAAAACGGAAAAAATCTTCCGTCTTGTGCCACTGTGCGTGGGCTGTAGCCACTGGGGTCACAATACAGAAATTTTTTTCCGTTTTGTGCTCCTGTACTAGGAAACTGATAGTTACAAACTAATGCAACATACGAACAACATGCATTTTAACCATTACCCTACAACATTTAAAATAATAGCCACATATGACGAAGGAGATTGTTATCTAGTCTTTTCTAATGCAGGTTGAAAAGACAAATCAATGTCATTCATTTGCCATTATATTATTGATATCCTACTAATATTATATGGATGGATGAATATTGTATGGATGGATGGATGTTTGTTACTCTTTCACGTATAAACCAGGTACTGAATAGATTTGGATGAAATTCGGCATACAGATAGTCTATAACCTGGATTAACACATAGGATACTTTTAATCCCGATATTCGGAACGGGAAACACGCGGGTGAAACCGCGAGCGGCCGCTTGTGTTTTTTATAATTTTATTAAACAAGCAAGCAATACATTTTTAAATACTTACATTTTAAATAAAAAATAAGTAATAGTCTATCGTTGCAACTTGCAATTCAAAATATAAAAATAACAATAATATATTTTTTTTGTAAAAAAAACAACTTCTAAAATAAAATAAATTATTAAAGTGGAGTACACTTTATTTTGAAATTGCTTAACTATCAGTTTCCTAGTACAGGAGCACAAAACGGAAAAAATCTTCCGTATTGTGACCCCAGTGGCTACAGCCCACGCACAGTGGCACAAGACGGAAGATTTTTTCCGTTTTGTGACCCCAGTGGCAGATCCAGGGGCACAGGGCGGAATATTCGATTGAGTATTGGTGTGGGTAGGTTCTTTCTCTGGGTATTATGTTTAGTAGCGGCAGCCCAGTATTTACCGGGTAACTATGTGGCTGGGTTTCGTGACTTGCGTTGGCTTTCCTGATAGTCACGGATTCGTTTCACGTAGACCAGCCTTGCACTGCATTCCCTATAGTTTGCTGGGATCTTCATTGCATGTCACATATTTAGCTGGTACTGTACGATCTTTCTTGGGGCACTCGCCTATGGGATGTTGGTTTATGCACTTTACGCAACGTGGAGGCATGTTGCAGTTCTAGGAAGAATGGCCAAAAGCTTGGCATCGGAAGCAATGGGTGCTTATGGTATGATTTTGACGGTATCTGACAATAGAAACAACGCAGTTCAGTATGTATTTTTACCAAGAATGGTGGACATTCGACGGCCTTCTTGGTTTTCATCGCTGTTACCGTGATGTCTTTAAATCCCATGTATTAACTATTTTCTAAATAAGTAATTCTAGTAGTAGACTCCATATTTTAATAATAACCGTTGCCGTGACAACCCGATAACATGACAATTTAAAAAGAAGTATAAGAAAGAATGAAATGAAGTTGAAGCAAAGAGGCCACATTTATATATATACATAACACCTCCGTCCCAAATCGTCCAGTTGTTAAGTTCCGAAAGGTGTTATATACTAGTACTCTCTTGGTATTAATGTACGTACCCTGCCCTGCATCTCATCAACATGTCTTTTGCAAATCTGACCAGAATCAGTCTCTATTTGATAGTGCAATTGGCCTAATATCCTTAAAACGGTTCCGAATTCCCATTTAATTTTGTATTCTGTGTACCTGCGTATTTGCACTCTCTGCCCAACAGTAAATGAGCGTACCCTTGCCACATCAGTCGTCGGACGTGTTTCATCCCTCGTCCTCTCCTTGAAATGAACACTTTTGATGTTTCTTATCTCCCTGCCAAACATGAGCTCATATGGGCTTTTATTTGTGTTGCTGGTCGGCGTCCTCCGTAGGCGTTTCTTAATACACAGCAGTTTGTCTTGTACAGAGCCTGGCTCTGCCCTGATGCTATGTATTGCCTTTTTAATCGTTTGTACGTATCGCTCTGCCTGTCCGTTCGTGGCCGGATGGTATGGGTGTTGTAAGTTCGTATTATATTCATATCCCAAGGGGTGGAGTCATCGACTGTATCTGAAGAGTTGTCCGTGTCCTGCACTTCCGCGTGTTTAGGCTCCAGTTGGATGTTTCCAAGTGTAAGTATTGAAGTGAAGCCGTGACGTAAGTCGACGGTTCGTTCGGTGATGTAGAGCCCAAGCCATGTAGCTTTAGCTTTAATTGTAATATGTACTGTTCCCAGGTGTAAGTATTGAAGTAAAGCCGTGACGTAAGTCGACGGTGCGTTCGGTGATGTAGGGCCTAAGCCATGTAGCTTTAGCTTTAATTGTAATATGTACTATTCCCAGGTGTAAGTATTGAAGTGAAGCCGTGACGTAAGTCGACAGTGCGTTCGGTGATGTAGGGCCTAAGCCTTATAGCTTTATCTTTAATTGTAATATGTACTCTTCTGTAGAATGCCGCTGTTCAATTTCAGCTTCCGCATCATGTGTTTGTAATTAATCAGTTTCATTTTGTACTTTTTAAATTTTTGTTCGTAATTTGTTAGACTTGTCAAACGTGTACTTACTTCGTAATCCGAAGGATTTTGTAACTGTGCAAGTGTATGTTCAAACTTGGTTAGCTGGCCGCGTATATTTGCGCGCAGGCGAGTAAGTCGCGCCAGTTCTGCCTCCATCCTCGTCGCCAATATTAGGTATTTTCTAAATAAGTAATTCTAGTAGTAGACTCCATATTTTAATAATAACCGTTGCCGTGACAACCCGATAACATGACAATTTAAAAAGAAGTATAAGAAAGAATGAAATGAAGTTGAAGCAAAGAGGCAACATTTATATATATACATAACACCATGGATGCAAGCTCATCTGGTACTTGATCATATAGACATGCGTGTAAAAAACCACGCAGGACAAGTTTAGCTGTCCTTTTATCCCTTCTCGTGTAAGTTAGAAAATGGAGATTTTCTTTCGTAAGACCTTCTTTGAGTGCTTCAGCTGAGTGACATATATTACTGAAACTTTTCCCTTCCCACGGTACTGGAGATGGAAAGTTGTGGTGTATTTTGATATAAGGTCTTTTATCTTCTCATGAGTTATCTGTTTTTAATATAATAGGTGGTATGTGACTTGCCTTCTGGTATGTAGTAGCTGCTGCATTGTCTTGGATGTCTAAATCTGCATCTGTATCCACGTCGGTTTGAAGTGGTTCAAAACTGTTTTTGTGGAAGATGTACTTTGGGCGTCCTTTATCCACCGCCTGAGTGAACGCCAGCCGCTTCACAGCCCGAACTGATGATGATGATTCGTCTGCTTGACGCTTTGAAAGGTTGGGATTCAACCACGACCTAAGGAATATGTCCCTGTTGCGTTGAGAAGCAACACAGCTGAGTTAGAGAGTTTTCGATAACGATAGTAAACGTGGTATGTACAACACTAAACGTAGACCGGTTGACGTACGTGTACTCGCTAGGACAGAAACCTATTCGTATCTATATAGACCAGCGGTCTCAAACCTAAGGTAAATGTTTTGTCTCAAACCCAATCACAGTCCAATCCGATCCAATCAAGAGTAGATACATGTTCTTAATCAGTTTAGTCGGTGGTGTGGTAGGCAGGGCACTATGTTTTAAGTCCGCCAAGCTATCTTTGGTCGCCCTAACATCCATGCATTACAGACAGGAGATAACATAGGGAGGTAGCAGCCAGTTCCTAAGTTGTTGAAAGACAGCTTCCAACATAGGCCTTATCTAGATTTTTGACGAGGGTCTAAAATCCGGCGTAAATACTATAAGACTTAAAACTGCATTGCTCCTATCATTAGGCATTAGGTATCTCCAAAAAGTACTATTCCTAGCGGAAAGGTATACTTAGTAACTTTATGGGTATCTCTTAGTATTTGAGAGACGGGGACCAGAAGTTTTAAAGCAAGGGGTTTTACCACAGAATAACTAATAATACTACGTACAGAAAGTTCACTCTCTAACTTCACGCGATATTGAAACTTACCGTGTGATCTGAGCGTTCATATTCCGTTAAGCAACGCCGACTCGATATCTATTTGACGTAATGTCGTCACAGAGCGTAGGGTGACTTGGCGCGGCGGCGGGCGGCGCTCGGTGTTCGGTGCATCGGCTCGCGGCAACCTTTTCAGGCTGATTTCAGAGTAACGCCAGCGGCGCACACTGGTCTATTTTGGAAAAATAGGGACATTCGCATCCTAGTCAATATTTTAAGTTTATATTTTTTATGCGTACTCCTCTTTTGATTTCAAACACTTTTACTGATAACAATTTTTCAAATAAATTTATAATTTTCGAGAAAAAAAATATTGAATATTTTTTTGTATGGAGGAAAAGGGATTGACGTATATAACTCCGTAATGAGCTGGGGATTTGCGTTGAATCTTGGTGGGTTTCAAGATCTTATCATTCTTTATGATAAATGTTAACAACTTTTTTTTGTATCCTTGCAGTCTTTGAAGCTACAGGCGCTTAAACATTTGAAATAAAAAAATATTTTTTTATGTACGAAAAAGCTTTTAATATCGCCCGGAATTAATTAAATTTAAAGTAAGGAGTACGTTTCAGCACCCAACATTTATTGAAATTATTACTAATACAGGTAGTATCAATTTCTAAATTCCTAGCCTAAACATAAACAAGCAAACCGGTTTCCGAACAAAAGGCCTTGTTGTGTCGCCAAGTCTATACACAAATAGGAATAAAATGTTGACCGCACAATGGAGTATGGTGTTTGCATGTAAATCTAGCAATTAAGTAAATTTGTTACTTTAAAAACTTAAAGGATCTGCGCTAAAGTTAGTTTCCAAGTCTATGCAAACTTCATCCTCATCATCTAGTGTTTCAGTATATTCATTTTCTATCTCTTCTAGCAGTAAATCGTTGGCCTCGGGAAAAAGAACAACTTGTGTTTTTTTTATATATTGGTTTGAGATGTGAAATGTATGGATAATTTCCGTTGGAGTTGCAAGACATATGTTGCAAGTGGCACTAGAACGGATTTCTGATAAGACCGTTTCCACTTTTCCATTAATCATAGTCATGTGGAGCTCATGAAAGACAAATGAAAGACAAATTCTAAATTGCCTATTTTTGTAAGTACGAAGTTTGATATTTCTCCATTAATTGCATCTGTATGAAAATTCATGATCTCTTCAGTCTCTTTCGTAAATTCAAACATCACTGGCCTACAATAGGCAGTCGATGATGGACGAGGATTTTCCCAAACAATAACATCGCCACACATTAACCGCAATGAAACTAGACAGACTACCTAACCATAAAATCAAATCTGAGAAAAAATCTCCTGCGTTATGTTTTTGTTTAAAAGTACAATAATACAATGATATGGAGCAGCTTCCATAGATTGACTCAACAAACTTAAATCTTCTTCTGTGTCCATAGTTTCTCGACTAAATATCGAAACTAAATCGATATAAATCGAAAGCCAACAAATATTGGAGTTCAACCAAGGCAAATTTTGTTTCATAAATGTTTTGGCATGTCTATGTGCTTTTATCCATTTTTTTTTTAAGTTGAGATAAAGTTTTTAATAACTTTTTTGATGATTTTTATGTCTTTTTCAGAAACCTCTGATGGATAACAACTCGACAGCAAGTTAAAAAGATATTTAGATATGAAAGATATTTTAGCCAGCGCAGTCGCAGAATAGAGAGCATGTCAACACTGGAGCATAAACTGTCTGAGACTGTAAGCTGTGGCTTGGTATGTCGTTGCCTATGTGCAAGCGAGATGGCAAAAAGGACAACGTATGACACACGCAGCGCGCAGGGCGCGCATAACAAAGCCTATTTGTTCGAAAACCGGTGAGCCCATTGTTGAAAACCGGTTTGCTGATCTAAGTTTAGGCTAGGAATTTAGAAATTACTACTATCTGTATTAGTAACAATTTCAAAAATAGGTTAGGTGCTGCAAAGTACTCATTACTTTAAATTTAATTCATTCCGGACGATATTAAAAGCTTTTTCGTACATAAAAAAATATTTTTTTTATTTCAAATTTTTAAGCGCCTGTAGCTTCAAAGACTGCAAGGATACAAAAAAAAGTTGTTAACATTTATCATAGAAAATAATAAGATCTTGAAACCCACCAAGATTTAATGCAAATCCTCAGCTCATTACGGAGTTACATACGTCAATCACTTTTTCTCCATACAAAAAAATATTCTATATTTTTTTCTCGAAAATTATAAGTTTATTTGAAAAATTTTTATTAGTAAAAGTGATTCGCAATCAAAAGAGGAGTACGCATAAAAAATATAAACTTAAAATATTGACTTGGATGCGAATGTCCCTTTTTTTTCAAAATGGACCAGTGTGCGGCGGCACGCGCCGTTGGCCAGCGCGTCTCAACAGCGCGCGCTTGACCGGCGGACCGCTACGCTGTGAAACGAGTTTTAGTATCGCGCGTTTTTTTGTAATGTACAGTTGTGTATAATCGCCATCATGGAGACAAACCGATTAAGAGGATTAGGTAATTATTTTTTATGGAAAAGAGTGCAACAGCGACGTCGTCGTAGAAGATTGCAAATTGATCCACCGATTCGTTGCCTCGTCCTCCAGATATAAGTTTCACTCGGGGCCCCATACAAAATAAGCGTGACACGGGAGGCGTGTCATGATTCCCGCGTATTGGTGACACTACTCTCGTGTCATAGGTCCCGCTAAAGGTATAATTGCATTCTATCGGGTTCTGGCGCAATAAGCGTTAGTCTGAGTTTGTAACTTGAAGAACTACAATAAGTTTGTGTATTTGTGTTCAACAAAATAAAAATTAATAAGAAATTGGAGCTTAAAAGTGAGTTTCTATTTTTTTTAAGCAGATATCGTAAATCTTTGTACGATTTAGTCGTATTTAATTTTTTTTTTTAATTTATTTTAATGAACCACAAACAAGTTTACAATGCACACTTACAAAATTATCCTTATTTATAATTATTGATTATTATAAACTCAACAACAATGGTTACGTTAACATAAATAAAAATATATATTGACAGTGAAACCCAGTCTAACTGTTATAAATGAGTGCCAATTGGAGTAGGTATTGTGTAAGAATTGTGTAGTGTTAGAAATACAAATCAGTGCATATGTGTGTGTGTGTGTGTGTGTGTGTGAGAGAGAGAGTTTATGTATGAAATCAATGTTTATGTGTGTGTGAGATGTGTAGTAATATATAAGGTAACGTGTTAATCATTCTATGAGATATGTGCGGGGAAAAGCATTGACATTCGATTTAAAGCTAAACCAAGTATAGTTGCATGCATCCACCTCAAATAGGTTCGTTTGTGGATAACTTATCGAAAAATTTTTTTCTATATGAACCTGCACTACATGCAAACATATCAATGTCGTTAAATAATTTATTATAAGAATCGGTCATGCGATGTAGTGGAGATCGAACGCCAGCGTTTGTACGTGGTGTAGTGACTGCAAATAATGGCTTGAGGCGTGAAGAGCGGGCATGAACCCTATACGGCACTGAGTAACCTATTTGTTTCACTACATCAATGCAATCATATACGTTATTACACAGATCGTATAGTAACGTTGCTTCGAGTTGTGTGCGTCTAGATCTTAAATTAATAAGTTTGTATTTCTTTAGAATGTGAGTATACGACACTTTTTTATGTCTGCATTTATAGTGCATACGGCGCAAATATTTTTTTTGTACCATTTCAATACTATTATGATATGTCTCGTATAGTGGATTCCATATTGGTACAGCGTATTCTAATTGAGGCCTTATCAATGATTTTAGTAAATATATGTATGTAGATTCGTTTTTAAATTCTGAAGTTGATCGCATTACGAAATTGTATAACTTAAATGCTTTATTTACTATATTTTGTATATGAATATCTAAGTGTAATTTACTGTCAAGAGTGATCCCTAAGTCCTTTATATTATTGACCTCATCAATATTAGAGCCACAGAGTGCATATTGAAAGTTACTTTTCTTTTTCTTTTTGGTAAATGTAATTTTTTTGCATTTATTTAGATTAAGTTGTAATTGATTATCTTTACAAAATCTGTCAAATCGATCTAGATCTTCCAGTACCATTATATGATCTTCAATTTTATTTATTACTCTGTTTATCTTAAGGTCGTCTGCATATAACAAAAAGTTACAGTTTTTAAAACACTTATCAACGTCATTTTGTTTGTCCTTCTTGAGACAGATCCTGAGGAAGTTGATAGCATACTCATGAGCCTGGACTCTTGCAGTGCACCTGGCTGGGATGGGATAAGTACCCAATTACTGAAGCGTGCTAGAGATTTTGTCGTTCCTTACATTTGTAAGTTAGCTAATCTCTGTTTTAGTGCTGGAGTCTTTCCTAGTGCCCTTAAACGGTCTGTAGTTACACCTGTTTACAAGAATGGAGACAAATCTGACGTCAATAATTACATACCCATCTCTGTTTTAACTACTATTTCAAAAATAATTGAGAAACTTATTAGTAATAGACTGATTAATTATCTTAATAAATATAATATTCTATCTAAATTTCAATATGGCTTTCGCAAATTAATATCAACTCAAGATACAATTTTAGATTTGATCTCTATTATAGCTGAGGAGGTTGACAAGGGAAACAAATGCCTCACAATATTTTTAGATCTTAAAAAGGCATTTGACACGGTTTCTGTCTCGGTCCTTGTCAACAGACTAGATAGTGTGGGGATTAGAGGAAATGCACTCTCTCTCTTTACTAGCTACCTTAGTGAAAGAACTCAAGCTGTAAAAATAGACAGCTTCATCAGTGATGAAAAAGCAGTTAAATGGTGTTCCGCAGGGGAGTGTCCTTGGCCCGACTCTCTTTTTAATATACATCAATGAATTATGTAATTTGCAGGATGTCGGGGGAAGGATACTCTCGTATGCGGACGACACTGCAATCGTCTTTACTGCCAAAACTTGGGGTTCTGTTCACGAGGTGGCTGCGCTTGGTCTGATGCGTGTGTCGAACTGGTTAAGGGAAAACCTTTTAACGTTAAATATTCAAAAAACAAACTACATTTGCTTTGCACCTTATACATCATCACAGCCAGGCAATAACTTGCACATCAAGATCCACTGCTGCACAAACCCCGAAAATTCCCAGTGTGACTGTCCAATTGTGAATAAGGTGAGTCAAACGAAATATCTCGGTATCATTGTTGATCAGAGGCTTAATTGGCACTCACAACTGGAAAATGTCATAAATCGGATCAGAAAACTAATCTGGGTGTTTAAATCACTAAGGACAGTAATGGCTAGCTCTCTCTTAAATAAAATTTACATAGCCCTAGCACAATCGATAATCTCCTATTGTATCCCAATCTGGGGAGGTACAAATAAGACTAACTTTCTAGACCTGGAGAGGGCACAAAGAGCTCTTATAAAGGTCATGTATTTTAAACCTTACAGATTCTCTACAAATACCTTGTATCAAACCAGTAAACTTCTTTCAGTTCGGAAGTTATATATACTTAACTTGACCCTAAAATGACATAAATCTTTACCGTTTGAAGAATCAATTCAAAGGAAAAGAAGAAATTATATTGTTGCCCGCTTACCCACTGCACGTACTAAATTTGCTAGTAGACAATACCCATCCCAATCTGCATTTGTATATAGTAAACTTAATAAAATACTTAAATTATATCCTATGCCTCTGTATACGTGCAAAAAATGTCTGATGCAGTGGTTAGGGGCACTAACTTATGTAGAAGTCGAAAATCTTTTAACTAGAATTGCCTAACCAGCTAAATGAACCCAATATAAATTTTGACGAACTTGAACGAACTTGAGGCTTGTACATACTCATACACACATAGGCTCACACACACGAATTGCCTAACCAGCTAAATGAACCCAATATGAATTTTGACGAACTTGAACGAACTTGAGGCTTGTACATACTGACACACACACACAAACGCGCTCGCGCGCGCCCGCGCTTACACACACACACTCAAAAATTGCTTATATTTTGTAATCTACTGTTATCCATAGGGGAAGTAGCGGGTCATTCCCAATACAAATATCTTTCGATTACTTAATGGGATGTCTCAGCAATGTGTTGTATCTAAGATTACTGAAATAAACGCATTTTTATTTTTATTTTTTATTTACAAAGACTACAAATAGTAACGGTCCTAAAATTGACCCTTGTGGCACGCCGGAGCTTACGTAGGTAACTTGAGATTCATAACCCTTTATCATAATATTGGTATTGGTATTTTTCATAATACCTTTTGTGTTCTATTGGTGATGTACGATTTAAACCATCTCCAAAGATTTCCCCGAATACCATTGTAGGCTATTTTTTCTAATAGAATTCTATGGTCAACTCTGTCTAATGCCTTACGAAAATCAGTATAAATACTGTCAATTTGTTTTTTTTTGTCAAGTCCATGAAATAAATCCGTAGTATAAGTTAAGAGATTAGTTATTGTGGAGCGGCGCTTTACAAATCCATGTTGTTGTTGTAGGATGGCATTATGCAGATTGGGGTAAATAGCGTTGTGTGTTAACCTTTCAAACACTTTTGACAGCACAGGCAGTATCGATATGGGCTAATAATTCTCCACGTCACTCTTCGATCCCTCTTTATGAACCGGGACAACTTTAGCGCTTTTCCAGATGCGAGGAAATATTCCGTTTAATAGACATGTATTGTAGAGATAACAAATAGGTTCATCAATTACGTTAGCAGTTTCTTTAAAGAAAATAGGTGGTATATTATCAACGCCAGCACCTTTTGTCACATCTAATGCTTGTAAAACCTTGTACACATCTGTTTTAAGGATTGTTATGTCAGTTATTATGTGATCAGGTGTGCCACTATCGTCGAAACTAAGATTATCGAGGCTAAAGTTTTCAGACACGGTGGATGGTTGAGACGGATTGAAAAAATATATTAAATAAGTTACATACATCTTCGGGATTATTAGCAGCAGTGTTCTTGTAATAGACATTACTTGGTATTTCAGAAGAGCTTTTGCGCTGAGATATATACATCCAGAAATATTTAATATTATTCTTTATACTGCACTCTACTCGTGACATGTACCTTTTGTAACATTTTTCAGACAGGACCTTAAATTTTTTCTATATAAGTATAGAGAAAATATTGTAATTTGAATCACTCTTATACTTTTTCATTGTTATCCAAGCTCGGTTTTTTTTTCTTAAATAACTGTATAAGCTCGGGCGTAAACCAGGCAGGATAAGTAGAAGGTTTAATAATTTTAATAGGTATATATTTTTTTATAATAGCGTACAACATTTCATAAAATAAGGACACTGCTTCTTCCGAATTTTTATTTAAAAATAATGAATTAAAATCCACAGAAGATAGTTCCTGCCTGATTATACCATAATCAGCGTTGTTAAAACAATATTTTGAGAATGGTTTACGTTGCATATAGTTGTTATTGTATTTAAATGGGGCTGATACCCAAAAAGGAGGGTGATGGTCATCCGGGGGGACCAACGTAATTGGTACCGATGATAATTCGCAGTCAGTCAAATTAGTGAACAATAAATCTAAAATGTGATTGCTTTTATTTAATAATATGTTAATCTGATAACAGTTTAATAAATTCATAAAACAATTCACATATCCATGTGTTTGGCTATGATCGTTACAGGTAAGATATTGATTATAGGATCCGCTATTTATCCAAGTAAGATTAGGCAAATTAAAATCGCCCATCACGAAAAAATAATTTATATTGTTTTGCTCATTCAGTAAGGTTTTCTGTAATGAATTAAAGTAAACACGGTAGACTTCATGATGTTGTTTCGGTGGTATATAAACTGCACCGATACAATAACAATGTTTAGCAATACGAAATTCAATGAGCACTTGGTCAATGACGGGTGGGAGAAGACCGGTCGCGGCGGGTGCGCAGTTAGTGCTTTCGTCTATCTACTTGCAAATCGGCGTTAATCATCTTTTATACAATCATTTTAAGGTAGGAAGGTAGGAAGAACCCCTTCGTAGGAGTGTGTTACTTACTTCATCATAAAACGTGGAACACGAATAACTTCATCAAAAAATTAGTTAGAGATTCGATATACTTACCGAGATATGTGTCTTGTGATGGAATGCCACACCTTTTGGAGATTAGTAGCACTATATCCCATTTGCAAATAGTCACTATTTCGCAAATGGTCACGTCGCTAATGGTCCCGTTTTTTTTACTATTAACGGGTTTGCTCTTGATCCCAATCAAGCCCAGGGGCTAAAACAGGATCTACGATGGAGCGAGCTAACCCAAAAGGTATGCCTATTCACTCTTGCTTTGAAGATGGACGGGTTATAAGTACTCGGAAACACAGACGCAGGGAGGGAGTTCCACTCCTTTGCAGTGCGTAGTATAAAAGATGTTGAGTAGTGTAACCTCCCCCCCCCTTTCTTATAATTGCTACACCTATCTATAAATTCTCTATACCTAATCTAAACCTAAATCTAATGCCTTTCACACCTATATGCCTAGCTAGCTTATAATACATACACACATCCTCGCCGCTTTACCTTAACTTAAATTATTATCTAATTCTTAAAACTAATTAACCTAATTTATCTACAATCTAATGGTTGTGTCTGGAGTTTTGTAGAGTGTGTAGCGTTTGTATGAAGATGGAACCTTAGCATAGCTTAATTCTATTTGCAGTGAATTTCAGTCAAGCAATGTAATATTATAATAACTACTATTTTGGCCAGATCGTCTAGTGAACCCTCCGTTGTTAACCGCATTTAAGTAACTCAAGTTCTTTCGTGAAAGTTTAGTAATTGGCTTATCCCTGTGTTAAATTATTTTCTCCTGACCTAATTACCTACCAGTCTATAAATCATAACATAAATATGTGTAGCCTAGCAATGACTCCGTCTGAACTGTGACCTAAATCCTTCACTGCAGCTGCGGGGAAGATTTGTAACCACTCAAAGGTAATCAGATGATAGCTTAGCTTGTAGGTATTATTATTTATTATCAGTAGCATGATACATAAGAAGCCTGGTGCAATTTATGAGCCCCACCACCGCTCCATAGCGTACTGTACATCTCATGGTTTAATTACAGTTCCGACACATTGGCTTTAACTTTAATTATTAGCTTGTGCCTTTAATTCTTTAGCTGAGAATTTACATCTCTCCTCAAATTTAATTTCATTTTACATTATGCACTATGTGTTAGCAATTTAAATTCTTATTATTCCACATAAATCAATAGAGTTTATCTCAAGGCTTGCTATCATCCAAATATCCTTTTCACATTAAGAACTTAATTATTCAATGCAATAACTTATATTCAGTTCCGTAAAGGGTGGATAATTTAATAAAACGCCAACTCAGGCGGTGGCTAAAGTAGAATGCTATTAATACAGGTAAAACTACTTTTATTTATTCTTAGTATTTATTATACAAGTCCTGTAAAGCTCCAATATAACTACATTGGATTGGCTGCATTGGCAGATTATCACATCTTAAGTTTATTAAAGGATGTTTAATTCATTCAATATCCTTGACTTTAGGAAGTGAACTGAAATAGAATACTATCATTTGAAGTAAATTACTTTGGATTACTCTTAGTGTTCATTATACAGATCTTATAAAGTATAAATACATCTCAAGTTTATTGAAAGATGCCTAATTTATTCAACATCCCTGACTTTTAGGGAGTGAATGTAGTTAATTATTTTTCCATTAACTTACACCCTCTGTCTCTCAGACTGAGTGGTTAATTTGATAGACTACTAAATCATAGTTAGTATACCTTTAGTAGGTAGTTAATTATCACTGTTAATCATTAAATAAATTACATTTAGAAGTTATCTTTTACTCACTTTAATAAGTATAAATTAGACTGTACTAGGTATTAGTCTGATTGATTAGATTGTTCCCATCAAATATTTCTATGTTTCATATTATTAGAAGTAAGTACTTACATATCTTAAGAGGTCTATTCAAATGGTATTAGTAGACCATTGTCAGGCTAATTAGCTGGTTGTTATCAATCAATTATTTCTATGTTTCAGATTATTAGAAGCTCATAGCTTGCAATGTCTTCTTTCAACGACTTATCCTAGGTTCTAAACTGGTTTTAGTTGTTCAGTTTGTATCAGCTTATTTTTGCTAAGGTATCGGATGTAAAACTTTAACACCTTGAAGAGTGTAGCGATATGAGATCGTATTGCATCCCAGGGAAAGCTAAAAAATGCCTGTTTGGTCATATCAGTGTTAGAAATCAAACATCACAGTACGACTAAGCTTATTTGCTATAACTTTTTAGTATTTTTCTTGTAATAGAAAACCAGTCTAGACTTTTAGGTACTCCAAAGTAATGATGGTACGATATTATCATACTTCTGTTAATTATTTAAAATGAATAATTAATTGGTAACAACTTTAGGAAAACAATTAGAATTTTACCGGCCTGCGGTAACAGATTACTTGCCTAGCTAGGACCCACATCACTTCATCATAATTTTATTTAGCGCCGTAACTTAATTATCCCTGCCTTATTAGTCTGAATTAATAACTAACCATATATATATATCCGCCTACCTATAGATTCCTACAACTTTCCTCACTTGAAAATGCCTATATTTTGTCGAACTAACAGTCCCTCTTGTGTACCTTGCAAACTAGGCCAAGCCTCATTTAATTTAAATTCGTGGTGTGTGGTGAGAGTCGCATTGCCCCTGAAAGCAACTAACTCCTAAATGTTCTATCAGTCGAGCCAGTATACTCAGTGTGTTATTTTCCTATCACTACACTGTATGTATGGAGATAGACTCGAGATTGGACTGGGTCATACGGGTCTACCTCCAGCTAAATGGTGTCTGACCTATCTTCAACTTTCACTAGGGAGACAACTGTCTCTCCCCCATTACTCCGTCGAAGATAGTGTATTGTTTAGCGTAATAGTGTAAAACGCCGATCTTATTAAATACAATCAAAGATCATCCAGACCGAAGTCTGTTGAAAGGTACATAGGGTTTTGTTGTCACCGTGACTCGTTTCCGCCGATGTACCCCAGAATACTTCATTCTGTTAACGGATTCGAGTTGCGATCGCAATAGTTTACTTTATTACTAACTTTCAATTTCACAAATCTTAATTAATATCGCAGCTCGAAAATCACTTAGCGCACTATCAAGCTCGGACGCTATTTTTCCCGTATGAGTCGTACCGCACTCTTAAGTTGGACCGCTCCGTTGACGTCCCAAAACTCAATGTCCGCTAATTTTCCCAAGCATCTTAACTTTCCCGCCACGCGCGCCTTCCCATTTTTCCGCGCGAGACCGCTTTTCTTCCCTTCCACCAATCGCTAGCCGTTTCCCCGATGCCCCCCGCCTTCGCGTCGCGCCACGTGGAGCTATCATCCGACCTCTCTTTCTGTCTTTTTCTCAACCTCTCGCTCGCTCATTGCCGCTTTCGCCGCGCAATTCTAAAATTTTTCCATAATCTAACCAAATCTCGTCCGACAGCCAATATTTCATTGTTGAATATCTAAATGTAGCCTTCTATTAACAATTCCCTCTTAATAATCCTCCACTTAAGCCAATAATCCTATATTTTGGGAAATTATCAAAAGTTCCGTATTCCGACCATAGATGGCGTCCGCCCGTAGGTGAACCACTTTGCCGACCCCCAAAGCCCCGCGAAATTCAAAATAAAAATAAAGTCCTAGTCAACCTAGCAACCTTACGCGAAGCCCAAATAAATGACTTCCGCTAGACGGCGCCTATGTCGCAAGGAGCACACAGAGCAGTCCCCGCGAAATTCAAACTAAAGATAAAGCGCTAGACCACTGACCATTATTCTGAACTAGTTTATTATTCCCTTTTCATGCTTATTATTAATGGTGCTACGCATTAATATTTATTTTAGTGCTACTCCCATGCATTCCTTACTAACGGACGGATACCATTCATTCTGTACCGTTACAGCCGCCCCCGATAGAATTTAAGCAGATAAAGTACCACTCTTATCTGCGGCGAATTATATCTAAACCCTGTACTTAATTAAGTACAAAATAGCACCTCCTTCCTTGCCAACCTCATTGTCATCCTAGCCCTCAAAGATATTCCTACTATTTATAGTTCCTCCCCAAATCCCTAATGACTCCTTCCTCAATAAGCTTTCTTATTGCAAAATAGCCCACACCCCTCATTCTATTCAACTGACACAAAATCATAATCGCATACCCAGTTCTCGTGTTCGAAACGAAATCCCAGTAAACTTAGTCTCGGTAAATATTTCCCAATAACTTAGACATCTACCATTTCTTTAATCATACACAACCTCCGAATAATGATTTGCCTTTTGTTTACCATCTTATCAACAAATCATAATATAATATAAATCAATATAACAGTCTCTTGCGCTGTCTACTAACGCCCCCTAGCGGAAACTCTTCAACTCTATGACGATTCCGACGTAAAGTTTATAACATCTTCCGAACCATTCAATTATTCTATTCTTTAAATTATTTTCCTAGAATAATTTCAAGTACATCTGTCATCCTGGCCTTCTTTTAACTTACGTCTTTTCTTACAACTTGTTCCGCATCTAAATGTTGCAACCTAGGGATCGAACCTGGGATCTTTCGTGGGTGAAGCATCAACCACTTCGCCGTCATGGTCTTTTAGTTCCAACTAGGTTAATGAATAATAATTAATAATTTGAATTAAAACTTTCCTTCATACTTCAACGCTACCAATCTCATCTTAGCTTATATAATTACCTAAGATAACGAAACGTCGGAACAATTGTCTACCTCAGGCAGGGATCGAACCCGCGTCCTCCACAATCCCTAATTAGCTACCTCTTTCAACCGAAACCTATTTTCCTCTCCGCGGATAAGAAATCTTAACCAAACCCCCATATCAACCAAAACCAGTAGGCATACCATCATCGCCCAAGAGTTATAACTTTATTTTAGATGAGATACATCTAATGTCTAATCCTGCAAATAACCGAGATAGAATACTAGACTCGCTTCCGTCCGGTACGCAGTGACACCCACTCACCGTGCATACAAATAGAGGTCTTAACGCCTTACAATAAGGTTGTCGATCGTAAATACCTAGGAAAAACTCATTCACTCCAAGGGGGTACGCATCTCGAAACACGTCCTTGAGTTTTGAACTAGCTACCCCGTAGTTCAGATCTATTAGAAGTTTGTGTGCTATGTATATCTAACTGTCAATGTATGCGTCATCGATAAGTACTTGTTAATACCCCGGTACGCGTTGGACGTTGTATACTAATTGACAAGTACTGAGCTTATGTGTATAAGCAAATACTTATGCTAAAACCTATCTAGTAACTATGTCTCATCCCTAGTTATTACTATGTACGAAAGACAACATTTAGTCTCATTTGCTAATATATAATACGTCAATATCCCCTTACTTTCCTATACCTTTGAAAAATATCATTTTCTTTTTAAATTAAACAGACCGGTAACTATCTTATCCGCCCCCACAACTCTACTTAACTTCCTACCTTTTATATTACTAATAATCGGTCAAATCGGTAAATAATAAGTCATTAAAGGTGACACTTCGTCTTAGTATTCATGGTAATTAATATCGTAAGTTCCTTCTCGTATTTACTGAATTCCAAACTGCGTGATTCAATAGTGCTAGTTTCTTTTTATTTTTTATTTTTTTATTAGATGATTTTAATTTTACACTCGCACAAGACACATTATTAAGATGGTAATCTCCCGAATGTTTGTAACTCTAATTGGTTACTCATTATGCATTCTACTTTACTTTTCAGCCTTCCGTCCAGATGGTAAAATTCCCCAGCAACACGAGATCCCCTGACCACGCCAAAATGAAATGCCATCAATGGCCTCTGTTTCTGCAGCCTAAGACATTATCTCTCTATAGGTTAGTCAAGTATAATTGTCCTGATTTAGACTTCACAAGACGCCCCCAAAGGAACCACCTTACAGCAGAATTTCCGCAACTTTAAGAAAGGCTAGTTTAGGAAATGAAGCTAAATGGAAACCACTTAATTTTATTGTGTGCTGAGTAATTCCCACTTCTACAGCACAGTTCCGAAACTTCGATTCAATTACTTCACCAGGTAAATCAAAATAAACCCTACACGCTTAACTAAGTTCTATTTGTGCCCTGTGCGACTAAAAATATTCGAACACCCTAAACAAGCTACTTTTACTAATTTAACAGTGCCAATTAAGAATGCTCCCTTGTGTCATCTATAATTTTATTGTGTGCATAGACGACCAAAGACCTCGCTTTCAGCATGCCTTCTTCGTTGGACCCGCTTAGTTAAATACTCTAATCAAAATTCTAAAGTTACAATTGAAAATGTCAAAAGTTCGAATATTATGCAATAGAGAATTTCTCTAACATAGTTACTCCATCTCTTCGCACTATTTAGTCAGGCATATTGCAATTCAAGTATTTATTTTAGTTTATAATGACCTATCTTCTCCACCCCTGTTCACATACTTTAGCCATCCCTATCCACAGCTGCGGTGAAGATAATTAGTTAATGAACAAAACATCCTATAAACACTCTATGTTGCTACCGCAATCACAAGAAATATTTACTAGGAGGATTATCTATCATACAACTGACTATAACAAAATGAGTCCCCCTTATCTTTCTCCGTTCCTTCTCTAACGTAGAAGACAGCAACAGACAATTAATATTTAATTACTTATAATTTAGAACAACCCTAGGTAAAACGCTACCACAAAACTAGACTAGAACCGAATAATACTAACCGAAGTAAACTTTTGTATTCACACTTGTAAATAAAATATCTTTATCTTTCCGTGATGAATAATATTTTGATAACACTATTTCATCAACTCAATGTCCCGGCCTACATATGTGAAAACTCCCAATCAATTAGTTTGTATAAAACAATCTAGATACAACATGCAGTTCACATTAACTAACAATTTTAAGGTTGTGCCATAACTTCGACAATAACCTACCTTAGCACTAATTTTAATCATCTACAATTTCATCACGTACATATTAGATGCCAATAATCTAGATTATTTAAGAATTCTAGCAATTCATATTAATATAATAAATAACCAAAACAAGATAATACCGCTTTGACAGTCTGCGCTGACCTTCCACAAGTCAAAACCCGTTTCGTTCGTCCTATCATTTCTAAACCTGTAGACATTTACTTTGTACTAAACAAATTCTTGAGTTAATAATTATTTGCCAATTGTTAAGCAAACCTATTTAACTTCATAATAACAATTTTAATATAGCAGTATTAGAATATTATTATAAATCTCGAACATCCTTATTTATTATAATCAACATTACCGGTTAAAGTATTTGAATGGCCTAGTGCGAACTAGGTTTCAGGTCGCACCTCGGGAAAATAAATTTACTATTGACTTTAAAATCTACTACTTATAAATTTATTATTTTCTTCTGACATATAAAGATAGGCTATGACTCTAGGTCGGGTTTAGTAAACTTTGAACTATGGCTACCTCCACAATAATCTCGATTAAATATATATATCCGCCAAACGAAATATGTCCAATACGGCCGATTTTACTAAATTTAAATTATGCTACTAAACAGTACGTGTCCTAAGAACGTCACACATCCGAAACCCATTTCAGTTCTAATGTCTTTACCCATCTAAATTAAAATTTGTACCTGTCGACGCGAGACAACATCTAAATAATTACTTTGGATGATTCGAATTGTGATAGTTAATTTTGTATTGTAATCTCGATAACGCAATATCAGGGATTTACTTATTAATAAATTTTTCTCTGAGAGATTTATTCTCAGCTCGCAATATCATCGCTTTATTTCCGGCTTGAATGTTTCTGCGGACTATGAGTTTAAAATTATCCTACAACTTAAAATTGTGGTATATAAAATCGATCACTGTTTTATAAGTAGCTTGCGTTAACTTTTAAAATAATAAAACGAGTTAACTATTGATTATGACGTGACATCCGCCCGCAACTCGCCTTTATAATTGATGTGATAACATACGCTATTGTTATCCCTATAGCATAACAGTGCTATAACTCGTTAATTTTGCAGTTAAATCTCGACTTCAAGCCAGTCAACTATATATATTTTCTTTCTACTATTATTATTTTTTTTTTTTTCAACATCTTAATCGTTCAACGGAGATAGACAATTGTGCAAGGTACCCTTCTTAATAGGCTAATCCAACCCAGTGAATTTAATGATTTATCTATCTCTACCTATCCTAACTAATTAGTCATGTTAGTAAGGTCTTTTCTTTTCACCGCTCTCCCGACTTAGATATCTCTAGGTAACTCACAACTGATAATAATAGGTAAGTAGGTATAGTAAGCTGTGCCCAGCGAGCTTTACTTCTGCGTACGTTAACCTCATCTTTAGCTAATAATTATCCTTTATAAATCTTCATAATTAACTATTTATCACGATTTCAACTATTCGGTAAGAAGCAATGATTACCGGTAACGACTACTTACAACGCTGCAAGAGTATTACAATTATACATATTATTATTAGACAGCACCCTTTTACCATCATCCAAAATAAAATCTTTTATTGGTAACCCAACGCCATCTAGCCTCGCTAATAGGTAACCTCCCCACAATAGAGTAGATATTAGATAGTTGTTTCCAGACGGTAACGACTTTTATCGCCTACTAGACGTATTTATCCGTTTACATTATGCATCCCAAACTACGTTGCTTTTAAACCAAAATTCCTACTAGCAATGAATAGTCATATGATTCTATCCCCTACATGACATCCCTGCTACTTGTTATTACTTATAATCGCGATTCCTCATCAACGCGTGTATTTTGAACCGTAATACTATTTTATGTTACTTTTCCTAGGATTTTAGCGAACTAACAAAATGAAGCGGCATTTCCCATGTCATTGCATTCTAATCTACTACGTGATAAGTATTAGGAAAATCTCTTTCAATGTAAAAATCGCAGGTATTAAAAATAACAGGTATGGAAAATAACAGGTGATTCCACTTGCTATAACAAAATCACATGATTACGCGTTATGGAAGTTTCCTCTCCGATTGGTTTTATGACGTCATGTTTTATAATCATTCCTAATTCTAGATTGTTTATGGTCTCGCTAAATCATTTGTCTCTATGGTCCAACCATAGACAAAGAACATTATAGTCCTTGACTAGCCTAAACTACTCTATGGATTTCAAATGTGAGACTCAAGTACACTATTAAAAATTTTTTTTTTTTTCTCTAACATAACCAACAAAATAAATTATAATACGTGGAATAGCACATCAACTAAAAACCGCAATCGCTCAACGATTATTAGTCAAAATATAATTATTATTAGTTTTATATTATGCTGTTAGCGTCATAACTTTATAATATTGTACAGCATATCGCCATCCTATAATATAAATTGAATCCAGCAATAATTAAGTTGGTTAATTCTGTCCAATCTCGCCCCCTTGCCTTCCCATCCGACAGCAATAATAATTAAACCGCCCCCTATTCTACAAATCTTTCTAAATCAATAAATGTTGAACTATGTCACCCCATCGACTTTTTACGATCCTAAAAATAACTCAACACAAGGCTGTATGAACCAGTTGCCTATGCCTATATGAAATCTATCACCAGGAATAGAAACAAAACTACAGTTACCATAGCTCCTAACGTCAACAACAAAAATTGGTTAACTGGTTTCAGTATTCAAGAAAACAATTACTAAAGGTTTCAGTATTCACAGATAACTCAACAATTTTAAAATTTAATACTCCAGACCCCCGGATAATAACTATATCTATGTACTTCGTGCACTTATGATCCTTTGGGAAAACAACAACGTCTAACAGCCGCACGGTACCTGATGCTGGCGAAATCCACCATTAAATAAAGAAGGAAAAGATAATAACTGAAAGGTATTGTATTTCAAATAATACTCATTACATTATTGTTTTATAGTTTTATCTCCTTTGACCTTTAACCTAACCTGAGAATCTTTTTGTTACAGATTTCGTACAACAAAATTTAGCTCCAGCTCTCATTGCGACTGTCTACAATATTGGTCGAACCCGTAATACAAAGTGTATGAATCAACTTTAGAAGATAACAACGTTTATTGTGAAAAGTGTCAAATTATAATTCACCCACTATCAAGAGCCCGTAATACAAAGTGTATGAATCAACTTTAGAAGATAACAACGTTTATTGTGAAAAGTGTCAAATTATAATTCACCCACTATCAAGAGCCCGTAATACAAAGTGTATGAATCAACTTTAGAAGATAACAACGTTTATTGTGAAAAGTGTCAAATTATAATTCTTCAATATCTCTGAATTAATTAATCTTCATTGAATTATTCCCTATTAAGCCAATTCTAAACTCACGCATCGCAACACGACAACAATTTGTGGGAAAAAATCCCACTTCTAAATTAAAGTATTACCGCTTGACTGAAATCTAATACAACTATATTAATGATAATTTATAACTTAACTTTCTAATCCTGGTAACGGCTTACCAAATTGTAACCTCCCCCCCCCTTTCTTATAATTGCTACACCTATCTATAAATTCTCTATACCTAATCTAAACCTAAATCTAATGCCTTTCACACCTATATGCCTAGCTAGCTTATAATACATACACACATCCTCGCCGCTTTACCTTAACTTAAATTATTATCTAATTCTTAAAACTAATTAACCTAATTTATCTACAATCTAATGGTTGTGTCTGGAGTTTTGTAGAGTGTGTAGCGTTTGTATGAAGATGGAACCTTAGCATAGCTTAATTCTATTTGCAGTGAATTTCAGTCAAGCAATGTAATATTATAATAACTACTATTTTGGCCAGATCGTCTAGTGAACCCTCCGTTGTTAACCGCATTTAAGTAACTCAAGTTCTTTCGTGAAAGTTTAGTAATTGGCTTATCCCTGTGTTAAATTATTTTCTCCTGACCTAATTACCTACCAGTCTATAAATCATAACATAAATATGTGTAGCCTAGCAATGACTCCGTCTGAACTGTGACCTAAATCCTTCACTGCAGCTGCGGGGAAGATTTGTAACCACTCAAAGGTAATCAGATGATAGCTTAGCTTGTAGGTATTATTATTTATTATCAGTAGCATGATACATAAGAAGCCTGGTGCAATTTATGAGCCCCACCACCGCTCCATAGCGTACTGTACATCTCATGGTTTAATTACAGTTCCGACACATTGGCTTTAACTTTAATTATTAGCTTGTGCCTTTAATTCTTTAGCTGAGAATTTACATCTCTCCTCAAATTTAATTTCATTTTACATTATGCACTATGTGTTAGCAATTTAAATTCTTATTATTCCACATAAATCAATAGAGTTTATCTCAAGGCTTGCTATCATCCAAATATCCTTTTCACATTAAGAACTTAATTATTCAATGCAATAACTTATATTCAGTTCCGTAAAGGGTGGATAATTTAATAAAACGCCAACTCAGGCGGTGGCTAAAGTAGAATGCTATTAATACAGGTAAAACTACTTTTATTTATTCTTAGTATTTATTATACAAGTCCTGTAAAGCTCCAATATAACTACATTGGATTGGCTGCATTGGCAGATTATCACATCTTAAGTTTATTAAAGGATGTTTAATTCATTCAATATCCTTGACTTTAGGAAGTGAACTGAAATAGAATACTATCATTTGAAGTAAATTACTTTGGATTACTCTTAGTGTTCATTATACAGATCTTATAAAGTATAAATACATCTCAAGTTTATTGAAAGATGCCTAATTTATTCAACATCCCTGACTTTTAGGGAGTGAATGTAGTTAATTATTTTTCCATTAACTTACACCCTCTGTCTCTCAGACTGAGTGGTTAATTTGATAGACTACTAAATCATAGTTAGTATACCTTTAGTAGGTAGTTAATTATCACTGTTAATCATTAAATAAATTACATTTAGAAGTTATCTTTTACTCACTTTAATAAGTATAAATTAGACTGTACTAGGTATTAGTCTGATTGATTAGATTGTTCCCATCAAATATTTCTATGTTTCATATTATTAGAAGTAAGTACTTACATATCTTAAGAGGTCTATTCAAATGGTATTAGTAGACCATTGTCAGGCTAATTAGCTGGTTGTTATCAATCAATTATTTCTATGTTTCAGATTATTAGAAGCTCATAGCTTGCAATGTCTTCTTTCAACGACTTATCCTAGGTTCTAAACTGGTTTTAGTTGTTCAGTTTGTATCAGCTTATTTTTGCTAAGGTATCGGATGTAAAACTTTAACACCTTGAAGAGTGTAGCGATATGAGATCGTATTGCATCCCAGGGAAAGCTAAAAAATGCCTGTTTGGTCATATCAGTGTTAGAAATCAAACATCACAGTACGACTAAGCTTATTTGCTATAACTTTTTAGTATTTTTCTTGTAATAGAAAACCAGTCTAGACTTTTAGGTACTCCAAAGTAATGATGGTACGATATTATCATACTTCTGTTAATTATTTAAAATGAATAATTAATTGGTAACAACTTTAGGAAAACAATTAGAATTTTACCGGCCTGCGGTAACAGATTACTTGCCTAGCTAGGACCCACATCACTTCATCATAATTTTATTTAGCGCCGTAACTTAATTATCCCTGCCTTATTAGTCTGAATTAATAACTAACCATATATATATATCCGCCTACCTATAGATTCCTACAACTTTCCTCACTTGAAAATGCCTATATTTTGTCGAACTAACAGTCCCTCTTGTGTACCTTGCAAACTAGGCCAAGCCTCATTTAATTTAAATTCGTGGTGTGTGGTGAGAGTCGCATTGCCCCTGAAAGCAACTAACTCCTAAATGTTCTATCAGTCGAGCCAGTATACTCAGTGTGTTATTTTCCTATCACTACACTGTATGTATGGAGATAGACTCGAGATTGGACTGGGTCATACGGGTCTACCTCCAGCTAAATGGTGTCTGACCTATCTTCAACTTTCACTAGGGAGACAACTGTCTCTCCCCCATTACTCCGTCGAAGATAGTGTATTGTTTAGCGTAATAGTGTAAAACGCCGATCTTATTAAATACAATCAAAGATCATCCAGACCGAAGTCTGTTGAAAGGTACATAGGGTTTTGTTGTCACCGTGACTCGTTTCCGCCGATGTACCCCAGAATACTTCATTCTGTTAACGGATTCGAGTTGCGATCGCAATAGTTTACTTTATTACTAACTTTCAATTTCACAAATCTTAATTAATATCGCAGCTCGAAAATCACTTAGCGCACTATCAAGCTCGGACGCTATTTTTCCCGTATGAGTCGTACCGCACTCTTAAGTTGGACCGCTCCGTTGACGTCCCAAAACTCAATGTCCGCTAATTTTCCCAAGCATCTTAACTTTCCCGCCACGCGCGCCTTCCCATTTTTCCGCGCGAGACCGCTTTTCTTCCCTTCCACCAATCGCTAGCCGTTTCCCCGATGCCCCCCGCCTTCGCGTCGCGCCACGTGGAGCTATCATCCGACCTCTCTTTCTGTCTTTTTCTCAACCTCTCGCTCGCTCATTGCCGCTTTCGCCGCGCAATTCTAAAATTTTTCCATAATCTAACCAAATCTCGTCCGACAGCCAATATTTCATTGTTGAATATCTAAATGTAGCCTTCTATTAACAATTCCCTCTTAATAATCCTCCACTTAAGCCAATAATCCTATATTTTGGGAAATTATCAAAAGTTCCGTATTCCGACCATAGATGGCGTCCGCCCGTAGGTGAACCACTTTGCCGACCCCCAAAGCCCCGCGAAATTCAAAATAAAAATAAAGTCCTAGTCAACCTAGCAACCTTACGCGAAGCCCAAATAAATGACTTCCGCTAGACGGCGCCTATGTCGCAAGGAGCACACAGAGCAGTCCCCGCGAAATTCAAACTAAAGATAAAGCGCTAGACCACTGACCATTATTCTGAACTAGTTTATTATTCCCTTTTCATGCTTATTATTAATGGTGCTACGCATTAATATTTATTTTAGTGCTACTCCCATGCATTCCTTACTAACGGACGGATACCATTCATTCTGTACCGTTACAGCAGGGCTTTGTGCGACATTTAGGAATATCCACCAAGAAAGGGTGGTAGCCCGCAGTGCGTCTGGATGACCGATGGAAGAAGGGGGATGGCGGTATGAGCTCATGCAGCTCCAGAACACTCTCCAAAGTAGACAGTCTGTAAAAGATCGACAGACAGGCAATTTTGCGGCGGTGAGCTAGGGTCTGAAACTTGCTCTTCACCATTTCTTTGTCGCCCAATTAGTCTCTCAGCTCTGCGTTGAATCACGTCCAGTGCAGATAGTTGGTATTTTGCTGAGCCGTCCCATAGGTGACTGCAGTATTCCATGCAAGATCGGACTTGAGCTTTAGGATAGAGTTAAAAGCTGTCCCGGCGTGAAATATTGCTTGACCTTTTAGGACGCGCAGCTTTTTGGCTGCAGTTTGAGCCTTTGGACTCGATGCTGGTGCCGAAGTTGAAGTCTGAAGACAACTCCATGCCCAGAAGGACGACACTGTCGGTAACAGGCACAGGTGCACCCGGAAAGTAGGAGTCTGGTTAAAGGGACTTCTTTTAGCGGTGAACAAAGAAGTTTGCGTTTTGGTGGCATTGAAATTGACCAGGTTACTGTCACCCCACTGGCAAACTTGGCTTATCGTCTGGTTCGTTCGGTCAACCATGGCCTCTCTCATCAATATCACGTCATCACCGCTGGCTTCTGCATCCGAAAGGTATCTCTCTACGACAGTACTGTCATCTGCGTACCCCACAATTCTCTATATCAACAGGTCATTGATGTGCAACAGGAAAAGCATCCGTCGTAGAGAGAACAGACCCTTGAGGAACTCCGGCATCAATAGCCACTGAGTCAGATGAGCAGCCATCAATGACTACTCTGATCGACCGTTTCATCAGGAAATCAGCTATCCAACTACAGAAGTCAACGGGGATATCATGCGCAGGAAGCTTGCGCAGCAGACTTGCGTGCCAGACCCTGTCAAAAGCCTTCGAGATGTCAAGTGATACGGCCAGTGCTCCGCCGTGCATCTCGAGGGCCTCACCCCAGTAGTACGTCACAAAACTAAAAGATCTCCAGTCGATTGTCCTCAGCGAAAGCCATATTGACGGTCACTGAGGAGATCGTTAACTTCTAGGTATGAGAGCAACTTACTGGTTAGAACTCTTTCCCTTTTGGGGTGTATTGTCCAAAGTGCTAAAATGTTATTAGTACTAATCCATGACCTTTCAGAGTGTGGAAGTGATGGCGATCGTTCGGTAGTTCCATGGGTCGGCACGACAAGGCCAGTGGTCCTAATGGCATACCAGCAAGGGTATTGAGGTATTGTGTGCCTGAGTTGTCGCCTGTGCTAACACGTTTGTATCGCCTCTTTCTCGAGGCAAAAACCGTACCGAAATGCTGGAAGCTTGCCAATGTGCAACAATGGGTAGAGAGAGAGGCAATGCAGGCGAGATTCGACCACATCAGGAGAATAGGGAGGAAACTTTCATCCTCCCGAGCGGTAGTAAACAGTTCTGGTCCCTATCGAAGTCAGCCGAGGCGAATTTCTGCCGTCCTATGTTACCACCCATGCAGAAACCTGACGGGTCGCTGGCTCATTCTGTAACTAAGAAAGCCGGATCTCAACAACCACCAAAGTTACCTCGCTGTGATTCTTCGATGCCGGAGATCACAATCCACAATAAGAGGTCAGAGTGCCCTACATAATCTGGACGTGAAAAAGCCAGTGGTCCTGATGGCATACCAGCAAGGGTACTGAGGTATTGTGCGCCTGAGTTGTCTCCTATGCTAACACGCTTGTATCGCCTCTCTCTCTCTCTCTAGCCAGTACCCAAAAATCCCTTTTTACTTTGGGTACTGGTAGCACATTGGTAAGCTTCCAGCATTTCGGTTCAGTTTAGGTCTCGAGAGAGAGGCGATACAAACGTGTTAGCAGTACCTCCCGCCGAGTACGCCAGTACCCAAAAATCCCTTTTTGGGTACTGGCTGCACAATGGCAAGCTTCCAGCATTTCGGTACGGTTTTTGTCTCGAGAGAGAGGCGATACAAACGTGTTGCCACAGGAGACAACTCAGGCGCACAATACCTCAGTACCCTTGCTGGTATGCCATCAGGACCACTAGCATTGTTCACGATCAGATGATGTAGGGCTCTACGGACCTTTTTATTGTGGATTGTGATCTCGGGCATCGAAGAATCACAGCGAGGTAAGTTCACCCAACTTACCTCGCTGTTGAGAGCCGGTGTCTAGACGCGATTTGCTCGCAAACAGAGGTAAATAAACTTGCTTTCTCAGCTACAGAATGAGCCAGCAACCCGTCAGGTGTCTGCATGGGTGGTAACATAGAACGGCAGAAATTCGCCTTGGCTGACTTCGAAAGGGACCAGAACTGTTTACTACCGCTCGGGTAGGATGAAAGTTTCGTCCCTACTCGGCTGATGTGGTCGAATCTCGCCTTTCTAATAACCCTCTTGCATGACTTGGCGGCCGAATTAAAGGCTTTTTTGCTCGGATTCTCCGTGCACGGACTTTGCGATCTCGGGCTTGCACCCAAGCCTGGTAAGCAGACTGTTTCGGGCCTCAGCACGAGCACAGTCCGCATTATACCAAGGGCGGGACTTGTAACCGAGCGTATCATCATCAGCCTATGAACGTCCCAGTGCTCGGCACAGGCCTCCCACGTGGACGTCCCTAGCACAGCACGTGTGGATATTGGGCCATAACCCACCACGCTGGCCCAATGCGGGTTGGCGAGTTTTAACGACTGTCATCTTACGACAACAACCGGGACGAACGGCTTGACGTGCCTTCCGAAGCACGGAGGAGCTCGAGATGTTTTTAATTTGGTCACTCATCCAGCGACCCGCCGGCACTGCGAAAGTTTCTAAGCGAGCAAGATCGCAAGCCGAACGCGCTAGCCGCTGCGCCATCGAGCTCCTCGTGTCCCAATCGGCTAACTCGTATCGCGATACTCACCTCGTGCCCCTAGGGCTCATATCCGGAGGAGAGCAGATCAATACGGATTTTGACTACACAATGGTCGGACGTTCCCAGCGGGGCTGAGACCGATATCGCGCTTGTGTGGAGCGGTTGTCAACAGTAAGTCAAGACAATTGGGTGTGTGGCCAGCGATATCCGGAATTCGCGTCGCTTGATCCACTAGCTAAGTGAGATTAAGTGCTAGGAGAAACCTTCGCGCTTCTCTCCAACATTAAACTATGTGAAAAAAAAGACTTAACGTGTAGATTTTTTTTTCTTTACACACAATTAAAATTAAGCCTAAGTAAATAAACTTAAAAACATAAATAAGTAAGTAAACCGCGCATAAATAAGTAAATATATTTTAAGTAAATCTTTACTTAACTTATTTTAGAAAGAAATAATCATTTTTATGAGTATTAGTAATAAAATCACAATATTACGCATGCTAGATATGGCATGTTTTTACAATTTGCTGCAACTTAGATTATTTAATTTCTTTTAGGTATGAAATATGAATTCATTTATTGTTAAAGTACGCCAGGCCAAAGCACCTTAACAATATGATCAATTCCCTTTAGATAACAATACTAATGTTTAATGTTTTAATTATCGTAAGCAAAGAAAGTAGGTATATAGAAAAAGGTTTGCAACCTCTGATAAAAAGTTTATCTATGTTAATCAAAAAACCAAGCACTGTACGCCAAACTGCGAGTAATTCTAAGAACAATGATATATTTAACTTTGATTTTAGTCTGTTTTTGGTTGACATAAAGTATTTTTGGCGTGACACGCCAGCCGTGTCAAAGGCTCCCTGTGAATATTCGGCGTGACACGCTAGTCGTGTCATCGGCCACGAATCGGTTGCCACAAGGTTACTGAGGCGCCTTCGAAACATCGTTCTCCGATTTACGAGAAGATATAGTTACAGGTTTTTTAAACATTTTCGCCTTTCGTCCAGATCTTTTGACGAATTACTCTACAAATTGGAAAGTACGCCACCTTCCGTATCCCTATCCTTGTACATGTCATCTGAGGCATCCCACAAACATCTTCCATCGATCAGACGCCCCGTATCGAGGAACATGAAATTGTTACTCATTTTAAGTGTACGCGACAGCGCGTGCGCGTCTCACAAACGGCGCGTTTGAGTTTGAACTGCGTGACTATGAAACGCAACTACTATTAACGCGTGACTCTGAAATCAGCCAGGGTATGTTCAGATGATGAGCGCTCAACGCGCGTTTACAACTAGTACATGTATTTTATTCTAGGAGTACACATGCTAACGCGCGTTTCTATAGTTCTATAAACGCGCAGTAGCAAAACGCGCGTTGAGCGCTGATCGTCTGAACGTCTTATGGCTCCTCTTCACAATCGCCGATCATAGACGGTTACGGGCGAGCACGATTGTGTGGAGGACACGCTCGGCTGTATTCGCCGATCATCGTCTATGATCGCCTGCGCCTGCGACCCGTGATTAGTCGGTTTTTCGGGCACGCGTCAAAGGGAATCGCGCCGGGTGTTAGCGCAGGTGCCCACACAATCGCCGATCATTCATTCGCCTTTTGACAGTGAAGCGTTGTACACGTGTCCTTAATTTACCCACTTAAAAATACGCACTAAAATGGCAATGGGGGTGGTCTAGTGTAGATACTTTCAAGTTCATAGAACAGATGTAGCGCAAAAGGGAAACCTTTCATTCGAAAATGGGTAACCTACCCGTTTTAGCTAGTACCTACTTAGTATAATGGGCGATTTTCTGACAGCCCAAATTAAAAAAAAAAATTAGTTCAAAAATACTCGATAGATGGCGTTTTATGAAAGCCGAACCGTTCCTATTGAATGCTCTAAGCGTTCCTACTGGGCTGTAATAAATTCTACACTTTAGCTTGTCTATCAAAAAAATAAAAAAATAGTACTTACAAATTTTTATTCAGGATCTCCAGGACCTATTTCTATTTTGGAATGGAATAAATATTACGTAGCCATACACGTGTTCTTCATGGACTCGCCTTTTACTAAGCGCCATACTAATCTATGCTAAGCGCCATCTATGAAGTCATTTACGAACCAATTTCTTTTTTTTTGTTGATCTCGGAAAATCGCCCATTAAATAACTTTGCTTTATTGAAAAAAGAAAAAACAAGTGCACCATATTTTTGGATAATAAGATTTTTTTTATACCCAGGAACTTCCCAATTCACCTTTTATTTAGTAGGAACAATATGTTTAAAGCAAACTCAACTGCAGGTTCAGTACATAATGCTTTCATACATACATATAATTATGACTATTATACCGTGTCGCTTCGGTGAAAGAATACTACCACCCCACACTTCCCTTGGGAGTCGTAAAAGGCGACTAACGGACTAAAGACTGCATATACATTAGACAGCATAGAGCGGCGATGGGCTTACCACCTGTCACGCTGAGTACATGTGCAGTCGCTATGGGGAAAAGAGGACTATAGCAGAGGGCTGCCTTTGCGGCGAGCAGTTTCACTGTAATGTGATTTTGAACTTTATATTCATTACTATAATACATAGTATCGCTTGAGAAACTTGAAAAGTCGCGCGGCTGCCCGCGTCGTCGCCGCGAGCACTTCGACGACTCCTACGCAGCGGCGCAGTGGGCGAGAAAACCTGGCTCCCTTTCATAGGATTTTAGAAAAAATAATTGCTTGCATTATCAGTTTTCGGTAATCAGTTTGACTAGTTACATCAATTTATTGAAAAAAAATATAGTCTTGGGATTCCCAACTTAATTTTATAACAGGAAACCCGCGCGCAAAGGTTTCAAATGTATGAAAACACAATTTGTTTTGGCTATATCTTCTTTCGGTCTTGAATTGTAAGGCTGGAACTCATAGGGATTATTACTGAGACTGTTACAAAGCCATGTGACCTTTGACCTTGGCCCCGAACGACCCCGTTCAAAAGATATGTTTTTTTTTAAATGCTCGTTTGGGTACTTCTGTAGTATGGGTCTAAGGGGTTTAAATTCTGTTTTTTTTGTGTTTTCTGCAGAGTACTTCGTTAATAATACTGAGTAGCTCATTATCTACTATGTGGCTTAGGTACATAACTACCCCATACGCAATAAATTCAGTCAAAGTTACCCCTTTATAAATATTTTGAATTGCTGTTCTTAACTAAACTACAATAGATAAAGGACGACAAATGTGTTGTTTACTTGCTTGAATAATTATTTGACTATTACTCGAGCTCTATCTGTGGTGTTTTATGCCTTCAAGCGTGCATAAAATACTTATCCATGGCGCTGATATAATTGAGCATAACAATTTTATTCCCATCGGCAAACTCTCTGAAGAGGCTTCTGAAGCACGTAATAAAGACTTTAAAAAATCAGAACTTCCCACTCACGGAAAACTAACAAGATTGCTACAAATGAGGATAATTAATTCATAATTTGTGAATAACCTATACCTATAAAGTTTTAGGCCTAAAATAATAAGTCGACCAAGTAAAGCACTTTCATATGAAGCTAATTGTTATTAACTTCTTGTGAGAATAAAGAAAATTTAGAATTTGTAAATGTAGATAACCTGTCTGACATAGATATTAAATAACTAATGTTGTTGTTTTTTCTTTATACAATAAAAAGTATAATTATTTTATCGATGTTAAAAAGTATAAATATTGTTCTTTTATAGATAAGCATTTTTATTTTGTAAATAATGTAAATTTAGACGAGGTTATAATACTTTAGTTGTAATATTATGTTGACTGTCATTGTTTTTTTTAACAGTTAAGGTTACGTTACTAAATGATTTAATGTCAGATATAAATAAAACTTGTATACTGAAAACTCATTTTCATTTTTCTTTTATTATTTTATTAAATTTAATGTTGTAAATTAAAACTTGTCCACTAAAAAATAGTTTTATTAAGAGCCGCTAGAATTTTAATAGTTTTATTAAAATTCTAACCGCCTCTGTAGTCTAGTGGCTAAGCCACCAGTTTCAGACCCAGAGGTCCCGGGTTCGATTCCCAGCGGGGGGTACATCTTTGTGTGCTCGGTTTGGTTGGTGGTAGGGCTGTTAAGTCCGCCTGGCTAGCTACCACCATCTTATCTAAGTCTGTCGCCATAACAACGATGTTTTTAGCATAGTTGTGTTCCGACAGTTAGAGATAAGATAGCCAGTTCCTCAGTGGTTGAGGATTCCTAGGTAAAGCGCGCTTCCACCTTCGGCCTTATCGTCACTTACCATCAGGTGAAGCGCTTACCTGTTACCCGTAAAAAAAAAAAAAAAAAGGCGCGTGGCTTAGAAGCAATAGTCAAATAATTATTCAAGCAAGTAAACAACACATCCGTCGTCCTTTATCTGTAGTAGTTTAGTTATTAGCTATTCAAAATTTTTTTAGGGCACTTTTGATTGTATTTATTCCGTTTGGGGTAGTTATGTACCTAAGCCACATAGTAGATAATGAGTACTCAGTTTTAATAACGAAGTACTGTGCAGAAAACACAAAAAAAATGAATTTCAACCTCATAAAACCATACTACAAAAGTACCCAAACGAGCAATTTAAAAAGATTTATATCCTTTGAACGGGGTCGTTCAGGACCAAGGTCAATTATCACATGGCTTTGTAAGTCTCAGTAATAATCCTTATTAGTTCCAGCCTTACAATTCAAGACCGGAAAAAAGATATGGCCAAAACCAATTGTGTTTTCATACATTTGAAACCTTTGCGCGCGGGTTTCCTGTTGTAAAATTAAGTTGCGAATCCCGAGACTATATTTTTTTCATTAATTTGATGTAACTAATCAAACTGATTACCAAAAACTAATAATAAAAGCCACTTTTTTTTCTAAAATCCTATGAAAGGGAGCCAGGTATTCTCGCCCACTGTGCGGCGGCTATGTGGCGGCGGCGCGCGACTGATCGAGCAGTCGCGGGCGGCCGCTGGCAGTATCCTGCATATTACCTTTATCTATGATCCTGACCACCGCACCGCGCGTTGAATGTAGAATGTAAACTGCGCATAGGAAAGTCGCGGGAGGCCGCGCCGCTGCCATTTCGGTGCGAACTAGGCGGCCTGCCTGGGAGGCGCGCCGGCCGAACGTACCTAAACTGCAGAGTGACACCCCCCTGGTTTTACCTAGTTTGAACTCGTCGCCCGCATCTATAGTATTTACAACCAGTTAGTACTTATATCTAAGCTTGAAATGGGAGAAAAAAAAACGAAATTTTATATCTTTTTCCGTAATACCAGACACAATAGAAATTCTATATGCGGTAAACAGAAGCACGACCGTGACTAATTCACAGACAAAAGTAGGTAGTACCATTGAGCTATATGGTGGTATGAGCTGTACGTACCTACGCTAGACTTTTTTTATTGGTTTTCTACCTTATCTCATTCCCATATTCAAAATATGGTGGATATAAATATTATTTATATCCCATTGCCTCATTTTGAAGAAAACCGTCAATAGGCTCCTAGCCGACGACGTAAACGTTAACGAATCCAGATTAGGGAATCTAAGAAATTACTAGAAATAAAAACACAATGCTTTGACGAATTTCTTTTACTTAAAGATTACTTTGCTTTGCTGTTTAGAATGATACCATCATATTTCTGTTGGAACCATTTCATGGCATCTTCTTTTGTCAAGCGGTGAGGGAAACCAACTTTGCCAGTCTTGCGCCTCCTGTGTGCTACATTGAAACCTGAAAGTAAAAAATACTATATTTAAAAAAGCATTATGATTACTTATATTATTTTTTTAAGGGCTTTTGTATAATAATTACATCAGCCCCATCGTTGTTGTCATCGATCACTTATTTTAAAGTTACTTCTTTACTAACATAGCAGGACATAACAGAATCCAGTATAGAGACAATATTCACATCAGGGCACAGGTTTTTTTTTATATAATAGAAGGAGGCAAACGAGCAGGCGGGTCACCTGATGGAGATTAATCTTCACCGCCTATGGACACCCGCAACACCAGAGGAATCGCAGCTGCGTTGCCGGCCTTTAAGGAAGGAATAGGAATTGTGAGAGGGGGGGGGGGGGGGGGGGGCTCCGGAACCCTCACTGGCTAGACGACACACAACAGCACCAAGTGCTATTATTTCACGCCGGATGTTAGTGAGAGGGTGTTATTACGTCGGGCGAGCCGGCCGGATGCGTGCTGCAACGGCTCTACCACTCAGTCAGTGTCACTCATTTAGCACCACCCAGGGGTCACGTAGGGTCTCAAAGGTAAACTTACGGACGCGAGTAACTTTAACCCCCTACAGGTTCCTAATAATGGATTTTTATCAGGGAAATACCACTTTATTGTATTTTGTGAAAAATTAATCTATGGAAATAATAACGATTGCCACAAATGTTTGTTTGCGCATAATTAGAACTAGAACGGCTACACCAATTCGGCTAATTATTTATTGGTTAATAATGATAGGACAAGGTTTGTAGAACTTTTTATTGTAATTTTATTACAGGCACGGCATACTGGGTGTTACGCGTACCAAGTCGCCAGCGGGCCGTTAGCCTATATGAATTGTTATTGTTACTTAAATAAACGCGTGAGTAACTATTAACAAACAGCTAATCTTTCGGAATTAAGTAGTTCTTATTGCACATTCTTTACAGAGTGAAGTTATTTAAATACTACACTCTTGAACAAAATGTGCTTATATTACAAATTGCTACAAGATTAAAACAAAAGTTGGAAATTATCTGTCGCTGTAGGATAAATAAAGCCCAGAACAAAATTATATGCAAATAGACGAGACATTTACACTAAGCCCCTTCGTACACAAGGCTACGCAAATCTCCAATACTCGACGATTTTAGTCTCCAAGCAACTACCGCCATACAATTTCATTGAGGTTCGTACACTAGTCGCGTCGCGCCAGTCGCGCGCTACCTGCCAGTCGAGATCTTCGCTACGTCGTGGCGATTTCCAAGATGGCAGAGCAATCATTAAATATTAAGTTTGTTACTGAGGTGGAGAAATATCCTTGTCTATATATACAACATTAGTATCGGAGATTTGCGTAGCCTTGTGTACGAACTGTGCGCTACTCGATGCTCGCGACTTGATACTAATGTAGTATTCAACATTAGTATCGGAGATTTGCGTAGCCTTGTGTACGAACTGTGCGCTACTCGATGCTCGCGACTTGATACTAATGTAGTATTCAACATTAGTATCGGAGATTTGCGTAGCCTTGTGTACGAAGGGCCTAACAGTTGTCTTAGCACGGCCGCGCGAGTCTTGCAGTGCAGCGAGCGAATTGTCCGTTTGTCGCGTTCTTTCTACGACCATTCACTAAGACCGCTTAGCTAGAAATCCGCTCACCGCTCCTCAAGACCCCTGCCTGGGCCACTGCGGAGTAGCGTCTTTCTCTTTTTCACACAGTAGAATATCCGCGATAGTGCGATGTAGCCTGTTCGCTCAGCAAATTGCGACTAAAGTGAAATTGTGCCTTTAGGCCTAATTTTGGCGGCTCACTCACGAGACGCTAATGCCGTATCTTCCCTTTTTGTTTTAATCTAAGGGCAGATATGATGTAATTCTTCAGGACAGTCGAATTATGAAACACATTCACAGTTCCCCAAGCTACATGCTAGTGAATTATTTTGAATTGAAACCTTACCTGGGGAGTTACTCTCGAACGCAAACTCAATCTTAATACAATTCCAATGCGATTAAAATGTATCGATATTGGGATAAGTAAAGATAATTCCGGAACGCCATCTCGATAATAATTTGTTCAATCAATTTCCACGCAATTTAATTCCAATGTGGCGCTATTGTCGCTTACAAAAGTGCAATTTGACATTTTTTAGATTTGAGATTGGAAATTGAATAATGCAATTATGTTTCAAGAGTAGCCTACCTGGCCTGCCAAGTACGACGTAGAAGTCAAGACCGTAGATACCAATGGAGGGGTCATATTTGATACCCAGATCAATGTGTTCCTGGATACCAAATCCAAAGTTTCCTGTGGCTGAGAAGTTGTCACGCCTCAATTCATATTCTCTTACCTGTGAAAAAATTTAGTAGTGGTGAAATGAATGATTGTGGTATAATTACACTTGTAATAAAATGGGATTGGATAATTAATTACTATGCGAAAGAAAAAATAAAATAAAATGTTTCTAGATAATATTATAGTAAAAATATTGATATTGTTTGATTGGCTTCACAATAACATCAAATCAGATTTGGGTGAATTTGACTTGTCTACTAGTTAGTGGTACTACATTAGTGGAATATGTGGTAGACACGTATTTCTTAAGACACTTCCCTAAGAAAACATCTTCATTTCTTAATAAATTAAAGGAACTGGAAACTAATTGTCTAAGGAACTGGGGACTAATTGTCTAATTTCATCATCTATCACAATCGCTTTCAAGTAGAGGTACATCGCTTTGCTAGTTTGCTTATTTAAAACTTTAAAATAATCAAACTAGCAAAGTAATGTACTTATTTGAAAGCAATTGTGATAATGTTGAAGTTAGAAAATTAGCCCCCTGGTTAGTTATTTAAAATTTTATATTCTTTGTATTTATTCATGACAAACATGTTAACAAAACTATTTTACAGCAACCCTAGTGAGTCATCAGACATCGAGGGTTGATCATAGAGGATTAGTACTTATACTGATATTTATTGATTACTGCTGTATCAAAACATAATAACATCATCCAGTTACTAACTGACTGATGCAATGAGTATTGAAATCAACATTTGCTATATTAAAATATCTACCATTAAGCATTAACTATTTAGTAATGTTTGTGATATACAATATCCTGGTATTTTGACAATTATTCAATAATTTTCTCGATAAAGAGACATTACAGTTTCGAGGTAACAAATAAATGTTTGAACTAATTATTGAATCAGCAATGCTAACGCACTTACTTTAAGACCCCTTTCAAGAATTTCTTCAGCCTTTGCACCACGGACTGTGCAGTGGACTGCGATCTTTTCATTACGACGGATACCGAAGGATCGTACAGTGTAGCGAGCCTTAGAGAACACAGGCTGCTGGCCAGTCAGCTGCTCCAACACCTGAAAAAGTATATAATTTATTAACAATTTTAGTCGCTCGCTCACGTCCTCTCATAATGACTAGTTAATTATTAAAAATGAAAGAGAAGATAAACAAATTATATTTTTAGAGCCAGAGATAGTATCATCATCATTCTGTCAAAACCAGTTAAATGCACAATAATGCAATTTGAGATAAATCAATTCAAAAGTTTACTGTAGATTATTTTGTTAAAATACTAGCTTTCATTAAAAAAAAATATTTTTTGATTTGATTATCCAAGAAACGGATAAAAATAAAAAAATATCTCCGAGAGGAGTGCATTTAATCACTTTTGGCTGGCAATTATCAAGAATAGTTATTTAATTAATTTGAACTTTTAAGGGCGCTTTAAATTTAGCAGGCTGTTTAGTCACTGTGATGGATCATGTTATATTTTGCTGACCCTTGAATCACATACCTATAGTCTACTACACTATTGTGACACATGCATGGCTGCGGTCTGTTTGTCATACGTAGGCCAGAATACCCTGGTTGGTACTAATAAATAGTCTATTTCAAATGTAACTTGAACCATGTTGGTCCTGCTCTAAACGCTTAATTGAAAGCAGCCTAAGTCTACCAATTTGTAATAATGCTTATAAGCAGATATTAATTTTACCATTATACATAATTATGTAGAAAAAGTTGTCTATCAGAAGAACAGAAAAAAAGAGTTGGGCATAATTTTAGTCAGTTTTGCCTGATGAAAAAATTAAGGATTTTTCATTTATTCTTCTTATACTCATACATTTATATTACATTTTATATACATTTTTCTGGACACGTTAATATCCGAAACTATTGAACGGATTTGTATGAAATTCGGTAAGTAGATGGATAAGGCAAAAGATTAATGCATAGGCTACTTTGCACTACACTGCTGGACATTGCTATTGAGCTATTGAACTTGATTAAAAGATCAATGTAAATAAATACTTAGTGATTGAGTTTCAACATGTAATCACTTTTGGCTGAAGAGACTTTATATAATAGAACCCGTAGTTACTTTAACCCGTCGAGCGTCAAATGTACTCAGGTTTGATACATGTTTTTTTTCTTGCACGTGCGCAAAGTGTTCTTAAGGTAGAACAGATTTACAGCGCGCCACTGGCGTTCAAATTTTAGCTTTTCGATTGGTACTAGCGGTGTTTCCGTTTAGCTTGAATTATTATTTGGTTTGTATGGAGTAACTTTTATTTAGGAACCATTTGACTACAATTTGGAACGGAAGTCAGAAAAATTATATAAAAAAGTCGAACGTTTTTTTTGTCAGTTGTTGCGTCACTCACTTTGTAGTAGGTAGGTAAAAATGAATTCTCTACGAAAACGGCGAGTAATCTTATATAAAGTATATATTTAATTACTTGGAAAAGAGTGTAGATTGTGGTAAAATAATGGTTATTATGGAATCAGTGTTTATCTTTGTAAAAAAAAGTCATGAACTTTTGAAGTGTGATTTTTTCGTAAGCGTGTATGGCGAGTAGGTTTTTTCCTCAGTAAGAAATATAAATAATAGTTTGTAAGTTTGTCGATTACATAAACAGTTATTGATAAAATAACATTTCATTACCAAATAACTAATGTAACTAATAACAATGAAAACAACGAAAAAACGAGATTTCGCAGACTCAGTTCGGTGATGGCCGCTGTTAGGTATTTGCCTATGCGGTGCATATTATTGTGAATAACTAAGTTAATATGTGACTTCAAAGCCTGAAATTTTAAATGTGAATACTTGAATAAGTGAACTTTGTGGTGTTAGTGTTGTTTTGAGTGAAAGTGTATGGGAAATATGTGTATTGAGGTGTGAAAGTGTAGGTACGCTGCGATGATAACATTCATCATAATTCAATCATCACCTCAGACCCTCATGTAAGTTTATTTTTTTACTAAGCTTATGATATTTCGATAGGAAATTTTATGCAGATTACATTGATATATAACACTTATGGATACATTATACAGGAATTACGTAATTAGGTTATTTCTGAAGATAAACCAAAAAAAAAAACATTGTTATATAGCGAAGCGCTTGAGGCGCTTTTTTTTTCCTAGGCGTCGAGCGCTCCACGGGTTAACCAAAAGTAATTATATGAAATAAATAAATAAACTTTCCTATACTTACACCAATTATCTACCCCAAGAGAAGCTTCAAAAAAACTTGTTAAATGGTTACTAGACAACCGATAAACAAACTTAAAATACTTAATTACATACTAATTATACATAGAAAACACCCAGACCCGAGACAATTTAGAAAAACAATAATTTCTTAATTCATTTTTATCAGGTGACTTTTTACAGAAATTGATAAATTTGCCGTTATTTGCCTTTGCAACTATGGGTTTCTGCGTTTAACCGATATTGGCAGACGACAGATCTGAAAAATCTGAATCAATTGATTGACAATAAAATTGATATAATTGACCAAAAGAGTGTCAAGACGACACTGACCGGTTTTGGCAGAATGAGGGCGGTATGTTCTTCATCAAGAAGAACAAAACTAAAATTAATAACAATGTTATTTCTGCGAGTATTCTGAACAGTAAGAAATTAGTGTTAAGAAGTTGCAAATGAGAAATAATAATCTTGCATGAATTTACAAAGATTCACAACAGTTGTTTGTGGACCTTGAACAATTCATGCCTAACCTAAAATAATATAAGTACAAAAGCTTTTATATAATAAACTTAAATTATTTAGCACTAAAGCAGGAAGACCAACCTTCGCGGCACGGGTCAGCCTGTCACCAGATTCTCCGACACAAATGTTCAAGCAAAGCTTCCTGATGTGCAAATTTCTCATAACATTTTTAGAGTTATCTTTAGGAGGCTTCTTATCCTTCTTGTCCCTTTTCGCAGGCAATGGTACTACTGGTACTCGCTGGAAAACATAACATAAACTTTCATATCTACTTGAGAAATGTAAAGGCGCAAGAAGAAGTAAGAGGTTATGTCAAATAACAAAAATAGATTTCCATGAAATAAAGCATTAAATAAAAGGATCTTAAAATAATTTGTCACTGGATTTGAGGAAAACTAATAACTTGTCACGAATTTTCACAGATTCAAACGGATAGAGAAACAACTAAAAACACCCACCGCCATGATCACAGTTTTTCAAAAGAAATCGTAATTCGTGAGCAGTGTGACCATCTCAAAATTGGCAAATCTGCCCGACCGAACAAGTTTAGCATGTAAAAATGCTAAACTTGTTTACAATAGAATTGGTCATAAAGTTAAGCTAATATTATTTGCTACATAAACCAAGTTTTGTCTTATTTTTATCGAATCGCGGTTAAGAGTTGTTAAATTTTTAAATTTTTTTAATATGGGAACACTGAGTCTTCAAAAGGCAGACATGATGTCTAACGTGGCTGCATAAACCATAACTCTATTCCTTTTAAAAAAGGGAAATGTCAAAAATGCCGTCACGTCATGTTTGATTTGACAGCTAGTGGCTGTACAACTCTCAGAACATTAATTAGTTAGAGCACAACTAAAGCTATTGTTCTGAGAGGGGGACCTATTATTCTCATAAACCTGTATTCTATGCAACGGCATAGAATACATAACTACGGAGCGAGATAGAATGCAGTCAAGGTCAAAGAATGATGGCGAGATTGTACATAAAAAAAATTAGAGATAATGATATTGATATGTTTTAAATCCTTGCCTTCAGAACAGTAACTATCAGCAAGAATTATATTTTTGGAACCCGGGGAAGATGAGTTATTTAATTTTGTTATTTATTATACGCCTGTGAACGAAACGCATTTTTTTCAGACTACACAGCAAGTAGGAAAAAAACAGCAACTGTCATCGACAGATGACAGTTGCTGTTTTTTTATGGCAGGCACAGTTCTGAGCTCGAACCAATCTGTTGCCGGCACTTCACATGGCGTTTCGTGTTCGCGTATTTGCATTATTTGTCCGAACACGGCAATGTGTAGACGACCTATTTGAATATATTTGCTTATTTGCACGAATATGGCAAACAACGCAAATAGCGAATATGCGTTTCCGTCCACTTGTCGGTTTTTGATCACACATCAAAGGAATCAAATACGGCAAATATTTGCGTTGTTTGCCCGTATAGGCCATGTGTGGATGGCTTGTTTGACGCCAAGTGATGTGCCAGATTATTTGGGCAAACACAACGATATCGCCACACGAACACGATACGCCAAGTGAAGTGCCGGCATGAGAGGCACAGACATGTGCCCGTAGCATCTCTACTAAGTCTGTGCATGTGCCTGTCAATGTCGTTGTCTTTGTCACTTCAAAAAGACTTTCTCATAATTATTTTCCTTTGATTATATTGAGGATTATATACATGTCTAGATAGAGCCTGGCCGTATAAAAACGTAGAAAAATTTATAGGCCAAAATTGGCCTATCGCGCAATCCTGACGGTCAGTGTCATTGTGCCGTCAAGCAGTGTTTACCTCTCGCGTTTCGGTGAAATTGTTCGCAAAATTACCGTTAGCTCAGTGAAATTCTGTCGAAACTACAAAAGAAATTTTTTTCCGAAAAGGAAAGTCACGTTTCATCTGTAAGTATCGATAAATTTTAGGAAGTGTATAGAGTGCCACAAGCGGCACTGTATCTCCATCGGTTAGGGAACCGTAAGTTTTGCGGTATAATAGTGACGCCGCCTAAGCTGCCGTAAAGTTTTTGTTAGACAACAGAAATACTAGCCGCCCTACTCCTGTAGGTCACGTGATAGGTTAGAAATTTAAGACAATCGCTACGCTGCGCTTCGCGATTGTCTTAAATTTAGGAGTACGAAAATTCACGTAACTTAGGAGTACGAAAATTCACAATACCAATCCGATCCAATAGCGATCGGTTTCAAGAGTAAGGGGGCTGGTCGTCAGCGAATAATAAGCATCCCGAAGTTTGAACCACAATTGGCAGGTCATTAATCATGATGATAAACTCTAGAGGTCCTAAGTTACTACCCTGACTCACCCCAGACCTCACCACGTATGGCTCACATTGGCAACCTGCTTATTCAACATACTGTATTCGACCCAACATATAGCTTGCAAAAAATTTTAGAAGATGCGGGGTAAAACCAACACCAGCGAGCTTTTTAAGCAATATGTCATTATCAACGACATCAAAAGCTTTGCGAAAGTCCAAATAAGTAGCATCCACTTGCCCCCCACCATCCACTACTGGAAGCAGTGTTGCCATATAGTTCATGAGGTTCGAAGTGGTGCTACGTCCCGGTCGGAATCCATGCTGTGCTTCCGACAGATGCTCACACATCTGCTGAAATACTATGTGCTGTACAGCTGATTCCAACGCCTTCCGCCCGATGTTCTTTCTTATTAAAAAAATCAATTTTGATTAAGTATTAAATGTAAATCATTCTATCAGCTTCTATTTCGTCCCTACAAACATATCACACGCACTCAGGCTTCCATTAGCGCATTATTTTATTGTACTTGCCCTCGCCTCCAATCATCATTTTTTTCTAAACACACCAGCTTCTTTAATGCGTTATACCTACATATACGATAGACATACCTAATTTAAAAAGTTATGTTATGCTAAGAATCATTTTAAAATTATATTGTAAATATTTTTTTTCCCAACTTTATCGGAAATTAGGCATTCGCTGGCAACCATTCGCGCTAGTGTCAGATACGCGGCTGTCACGCACACTTCAAATTCAATACAAAAACCGGGCGGATTTTTAGAAGCGTTTGTACCGCGATGCTCCGTCTAGACATGTATATAGTCAAAGTTATTTTCATTCCGTACCTAGGTAGGTAATTATAGAATTAGAAACTTACCTACGCCTATGATGGTAGTTTTATGTGATGGGTATATTATGGACGGTTTGTTGGAACCATTTAAAGCTAGGCTAGCTTAGGTACCTACTTCATGCTGAGATCATGTTGTCCCTTTTTAATGATAAAAACAGCCTAGTAAGAAACGTTTTCGGAGAAAATGATATACCTAGGTTTACATACTATACAATGGGCGATTTTCCGAGATCAAAAAAAATAAATTAGTTCGTAAATGACTTTATAGATGGCGCTTAGCATAGATTAGTATGGCGCATGGTAAAAGGCGGGTTCATGAAGAGCACGTGTATAGCTGCGTAATATTTATTCAATTCCAAAATAGAAATAGGTTCTGGATGTCCTGAATATAAATAGGTAAGGACTTACTATTTTTTTATACTTTTGGTAGACAAGTAAAAGTGTAGAATTTATTACAGCCCTTAGGTAGGTACGGCTGGTGGCCGGCTTTTATAAAACGACATCTATCGGGTGTTTTTGAACTAATTTTTACTTTTTAATTTGGGCTGTCAGAAAATCGCCCATTACTGGAACAATGAGGTTAAGAAACACATATTATTATGCTAGCCTCTTTAATTCAGGGTAACAATCAGATAACAACAGAACAAGCAAATCAAAGCCGCTATGTCATTATTTGCAGATGGCCAGTATAAAGCTCGACATTTACTGTCAGTTAAAACTATCCCCACTCACTGGCTTCAAACCGGCCTTCATTTCTCGATCGAAAGGCAGTGTGACCATCTCAAAAACGGCGAATCTGCCCGACATTGACAAAAAATCTTCCAAAATCTGCCGCGTTTTTATCGCAACTTCAAAAAGACGATTTCTCGCATGTACAGTCGCATGCTTAGCATTAAGCTAAAAGTAGCTTAGCATATGAAATTTTCAAATGATTTTTACGGTTGAAATGACCAGAATTGTCTGACATAGCTGTTGAGTCAAAAGTACATGACAATGTATGACAGTACATGACAATGTACTTTTGCGTTATTGTCTTATCCATTTATTATGAACACAAAAAATGTCATATAATGAGCTTGGGAACAGTATTTTTATTTATTTATTTTTGAAATATTTACATTTTAACTTAAAATATGACATTAATTTTTTTTCTGTAGCCCTTCAAAATACTTCACAATATTTTTTTAAAGATTCATAAAAATGACCACGCGCTATTGTTTTTGTGGCAATCAAAATACGCGCGAAACCCGCGGCGTGACGTCATCGGATATGTAATCGGACGCCCGCCGGGTGCGGGCGGCGAGGGCGGCGGCGCGGGTTATCGGATATTTTTTTAAAAGTTTGAACTGATGCAAACGAACTGAAGCAAGCGGATTACGGTCTGCCCGAAAATATCAGTGGGTTGTCGTCGTGGTCGTCGTTACTCAACTTAAGATTTCACACTCGCGGTCAGTTTTTGGATGTACGTCAGTTAAACTGATCAGTTTACCTGACCGTGAATGTTGAGCATAAGTGTAAATCTAAAGCTCGACATTTACGGTCAGTTTAACTGATCAGTTAAATAACTGATCAGTTAAAACAACTGATCAGATAAAACGGTCCCGACTCACTGGCTTCAAACCGGCCTTCATTTCTCGATCGAAGGGCAGTGTGACCATCTCAAAAATGGCGAATCTGCCCGACATTGGCAAAAAATCTGCCGAAATCTGCAGCGTTTTTAACGCAACTTAAAAAAGTCGATTTCTCGCATGTACTTCTATACTTCATAAGAAAGGTGCTAGAAAAAGTAGCTAAAAAAATATAGCTGCAATTTTCATAAAATTGTAGCTGCTTGGCTCCCAAAAATAGCTAGATCTAGCTATAAAGTAGCTAAGTTGGCAACACTGGCTCCAACTGATTGTAAACGGATGTAAGCACGCGCACTCACAGTCAGTTTGGACTGATGGCAAACGAACTGAAGCTAGCGGATTAAAGTCCGTCCGGAAATATCCGTGGGTCGTCGTCAGTTAAAAATTTCAACAGATTTCACACTCACGGTCAGTTTTTGGATGTACTGACCGTGAATGTCGAGCATAACATTATTAAGAGTCAAAATACATTCTCGGCATGTAGGAAGAAAGCACAGACATATAATTATATAATTATATGTCTGTGGAAGAAAGATTTATTACACATTACCATTGTAAATCACTCATCTGGGCAAAGTGGCATTTTAGAATATTGTTGCAATTGCATTGTTGGTCGCCGAACACTGAGTTGTTGTGCTCATGTGATGACTGTTGTTTGGTACTTAGGATGGGCTAGGTATGAGAATAACATTTTGCAGCAGCTCAGCTCAGCAGCTCTATGTTTCTAATGTAATATTAGAAAATGAATAAAGAAATTAAATAAAATGTGTTTCAGTACCTACCTTATTTTTATTTTTCTAAGTAATATGGATATTATATTCCCACCACATTATTTTGAACTTTATACAATTGAGATAAGGTCGAAAATCAATGAAAAATATAAACATGCTGTGCCTGTTAAAGTGATAAAGATTATCCTTTATTAGTTGTTTTAATCTAGTTGCTGAGGTCTTCATCTGTAGAAAAACATTCAAAGGGTAAAAGTCCATGTCACTTTATTACAAGATTTTTTATATGTTTGAAATGTAGAAGAGTTTATTTACACCATTGAAATGTCACTATAAATAGGTACACAAGAAGAACTTCGCTCTTACTGGATTGCCAACCTACAGAAAGCTAGCCTAGAGCGGTACCGAAAGCGGTACACTACTTAGTCTTGTCGAAGTTCAGTCTGATAGTGTAAGTAGTGTCTGTCTATCGGCATTCCATATTCCATCCATCCACGACTGTTGAACTTGTCTCTTGCTTCTCTTGGTTAGAAGGTACTCTAGTAATAAAGTCTGCTTGCTTTTCTTTTGTTGCCCTGAGCTCGTGATACGACGGAAAATCTGTTTAACATTATATCGACTCTGCTCCATTCTACTTTTCTTCGAATTATCGAGTTCTAGGTAGGTAATTATCATATCTTATCAAGGGCCACTCTGACCAGCTACCCTATCGGCTAAAAATTATGAATATAGACATGGGCTTCATTTGACATTTGAAGCCCACATTTTGTCCTTAAATGGGCATATTATGGGGTGATTATGGGCTTCAAATTTCAAATGAAGCCCATGTCCATATCCATATTTTTAGCCGATAGACCCGCAGGGCCCCACATCTGTGTACATATTTCTCATGAGTTATGGTTATGTGACGAATAATTTGGTGATTAACTTCTAAGGCATCAGCCTTGATTGGTCTCGCTGCGCTCGACTAGATACCTCCGTCGTACTTGTGAAATGCGGCAACAAATACTACGCCGAAATCGGCGTACCCGAGCCAGTCACACTGACAGCTGTGTGTGAAGTGTACGTACCGAATGTTTTATTCAATGGGCGATTTTCTGACAGCCCAAATTAAAAAGTAAAAATTAGTTCAAAAACACTCGATAGATGTCGTTTTATGAAAGCTGGGCTACTTATGGGCTGTAATAAATTCTACACTTTTACTTGTCTACCAAAAGAATAAAAAAATAGTATTTTCTTACCTATTTATATTCAGGACATCCAGAACCTATTTCTATTTTGGAATAGAATAAATATTACGCAGCCATACACGTGCTCTTCATGAACCCGCCTTTTACTAAGCGCCATACTAATCTATGCTAAGCGCCATCTATGAAGTCATTTACGAACCAATTTCTTTTATTTTTTTGATCTCGGAAAATCGCCCATTTTGGGCATAATTCAAACTAAAATGTCAGTTTGCCTAGTAAAACTGTGTAAAAATAATACTTCAAAAAATAAGAAGGACACTGGAATCACATACCATCAGTAAGTTTCGTATAATTTCGAAAATTCATCATAAAATAATATGAACCATAAACGTCATACAGTGTTGCCGCTTATACAAGAATAAAGTCCCCGTGGTTCAGATTTTAATTATGTGAATTTATTGTTATTGTCTTTTATTATATAGGTAACCTATTTCATTTGTCTTACAAAGTTACTACATACTTAACCTAGTTCTATGTTATTTCATGTTTACTTAATTTGTGATCTATAATAAGGTGTAAAAATGTTAGCTGTCGCTATATCAAGGGGATTCTACCGATGAAACTGAACAACTTTCCCTAAGGAACATAGGTAGAACATTTTATTTTTTTTCCCATACAAAATGCGCAATCAGCTAATTGACTCAAGTATCGAAAAGCTATTTTTTTTTCATTTTGACCTATGTTCTTGAAATGTAAACTTTTCGTGTCTGTACTTACATCGAAAATATTTGCAAAAAACATAACGTAAATATAAATACATAAATCACGGACGTATTCGTTTTGACAAAATTCATAGACAATGTATGAAAATAATAGGCGTTGAGTGCCGGTGTGTAGACAAACCAATTTGGTTTTTATCACACTGCTTCGATGCATTAATATTAAGCACCTTTGTAAATTTTAATAAATAAATAAACAAATAAATAAATATATCGAAAAGAGAAAACTTGCAAAAATGTATAAATCCGTAAAGACAAATGTATCGTAAACTTGTACAAATTAGTGGAACGTAATTTTAAATTATAAATAATAAATTTTAGTATTTTATGAACAGACTGTTCCTTATAGTAGGTTTAACTATAATATGTATAATGTGACTAGCGGCCCGCATGGACTTATGAACATTCCATACACCCCTACAATCATTTTTCGGGTTAATATACAGGGGGCGTCCCACGGATATGCCACATGGAGGGAAAGTACCCTGAATATTGTAAATGGAACATTTTACTGAAAGAAGACATTATTTGAATTTAAAAAAAACAATTTAAACTGCATTCATAGATATTTAAATAATTACATGGTTGAACCAGGAATCGAACCCGTTACATGAGAAAAATAATCACCCTGTAGTTTTATTATACCGATCGAAAGGCTTCATCATAAGGATTATTTTTTGCTAAATAACAAAGTGTCACAAATAAAAGGAAGACCATGAATTTTAACATTTGATGTGTTTGTTCAGCTAAATGAAAAGCGCTGACATTGCCCAACTGACACTATCATAAGTACCTATTACTAATAAATGTACCCACTTGAGAAGAACGCACCATTTCCCTATTATAATTTAAGTGCATGATAAAATGATAAAGAGATACGTAATTAGTAGGTCACATAACACTTTCATCCCTGGATCGGGACAAATGGACAATAAGATGGCCGCCGAGATCCCCAGATCTAACCCCGTAAGATTTTTTTTATGGGGTTATGTAAAAAAAATTGTTTACAAGAATCAGTATGAAAGTGTCCACGAACTATAAGCAGAACTTTGACGTATTATTCTAAATATCCACCACAACAAGATCAAAAATCGACAGGGAGCGAAATAATCAAAAGAGTATTCAACAGGAAGGGACTCATTTAGAGCATTTGATAAATTGATTAATTTTGTATTAAAAATGTTAAAATTCATGGTCTTCCTTTTATTTGTGACACTATGTTATTTAGCAAAAAATAATCCTTATGATGAAGCCTTTCGATCGGTATGATATAGCTACAGGATGATTATTTTCCTCATGTAACGGGTTCGATTCCCGGTTCAACCATGTAATTATTTAAAGACCTATGAATGCAGATTAAATTGTTTTTTAAATTCTAATAAGGTCTTCTTTCAGTAAAATGTTCCATCTACAATATTCAGGGAACTGTCCCTCCATGTGGCATATCCGTGGGACGCCCTGTATAGCCTATGACACTCACAAATAACGTGGCTTTATATTGGTAAAAAAATTCAAAATCGGTTCGGCAGATCCAGAGATTACCTCCTACAACCTCACAAACTCACCAACTTTACCTCTTTGTAATATTAGTAATAGAAGTATAGAATATGGTTTTATTTAAAATGTTCGAGTCTACACGACTATTAATTTGTAAATTAGGTAACCTAAGTAAGACTGACTTTAAAAAGTTATATGTATAGGTACTAAATAATAAATGAAAAAGTTTGGTAGAATAGAAAAGGAAGCACTATTTTGGTAACACCTTATTTTCCACATGATTATATTTAATGAAAATTTGTAAATATTACATGTAAATAAATAAAAAAAATAACTAAAAAAAATGAGGTCTAATCATTGCTATACATACCTACCATTTTTCTACAGAAGAAACCTACGTCTAAACTACATAATAATATATACAATTATATTTATACATATTCGCTTTCAATTAATTGTTAATTTTTAAATATTTTCTGAGCTACATTTATAACCAGCAACTTAACTAATAAGTACATCACAGCATAAAATATTTTTCCCATATTTTTCCCATCATTAACTCGGGTAACAGTTGAGCAGCTGGCAACAAATTCTTCAAGCACACTAGCATCCTTCACTTTAATAATGAGTTGCCGCATTTACGGAGCTGTGCTTTTTAGGTAGCGCCATTGAGTTAAACTAATAGAGAAGCAAACCTCATTACCGCGCTCCTAAAAAATGTAACCACTATTTAAGCGCGACGACGTAGCTTTGAAACCAATAAACATTTTAATGTTAACATAATATAACTGTCTCATCTACACAAGTCGCAAGAACCATGCGGTCACTAAAATTAGACAAAGACAGATACATAGTCATGCGCTGGCGCGCCAGTGTTGCCTGCCATATGAATTTTACCCCAAAATAAGAAAAAAAAATAGAATATTTTTGAAAGCAATTGTTTTATAAAATACATGAATTTAAATAATACTATTATTATAAAGAGGAATTATTTGTTTGTTTGTTTGCATGTAGCCGATATACTCGGGAACTACTGAATCGATTTTAATATTATTTTTGACCATTAATATGCTACTATTTTAACCTAATTGAAACTATGTAAGCAGGACAGGGCCTCAATCACACTAAGCACCAACGATATTACCAAATCTATACCTTTACTGTTCAGCCGACTTCGTATAGCGCTAACGCATGTGTCAAACGCGATAGCACTATAAAAGTACGTCTAACGACTACATTTCAGTTGTGGTTCGGTTGAGATTATTTAGCGTGATAGCCCCCCAGGACACGATGCGTTTTCTGAGTAAATGCTTACTTAATGCTTGCGGTGCTGCGGCCGAATGTCAAGCAGTACTAAGTAGGCCTTTGCTTGCAAGGTGTGTCGCGATTTATCCCCTTGACATAGTTTTAATATGATGTTTATATGTATTTAAGTATGGATATCCGTTAACTAGCCGCCATAGTACAAGCTTCGGCTTACTTTGGGGCTAGCTCATTGGTGTGATTGTTGAAATATCTTTATTTATTTATTATTTACTTTACGAAGATAAAGTTGCGAGGAACAGCTAGTATTATTTAAATAACATGTCTTGCTTACTAGATACATAAAAGTAAGAATAAGTAATGAAATAATCCTCCTGCCCCCGAAATTTTATCGTTTTCGCGAGTAAGAAGTAGTTAAATGTGTTCTGAATTACTAAACATATTCCATTTTTTCATTTTGAGAAGTTAAGTAATTTATATGTCAATAATATAGTCATAATCTAATTTTATGTAGGTATTTACTCATGCTGCATGATAAAATGTCACTATTTTAATGAAAAAAAAATTATAAATGTTCTCTTATAGTTTTTGCCCAGTGAATGGACATTTATTCAGCATATAGAGACATTTATCGGGCATTTATCAAATGCACCCAAAACGTCCGGGCGTAAACCCATCACTAGCCATAATGGTAGTTTATTTATACAAACAGTAATCAAACTCCGCTATGAAGCATTAGTTTTGTGTTTAGTCTCTTTTTTGTATGTTTTCATGCTATAATCTTGTTTTAAATATTTCTTCTCAAGGCGTCCTGCATTTAGGCACCCTGCAAAATTAATCATATTAAATAGAAAATATAATATGATTATTAGATTATTAATTGATTAAATATACTACAAATTAATAAGATTGCATTAATCTTTTGAACGAAACTCAAAATATAATTACATATTATTATTTAAAATCGGAGGTTACAACTTCATCCATTGATTCATTTGTTTCTCCCATTAAAGTGGGAAACCAAAACGAGGTTTTTAATGGCAACACTGAACATAAATCACAATATTTGTTATTTAATTATTTTTTGTGTGTGTTTTTACGTCAATATCAATACATTTACAATGTACATACGTATGGAAAGTAATTCCGCTTGAGTTATGATGGTTCTGTGACCTTTAATCGCACTCTTTCACTATGCATTTACGCATTTTCCGTCCGGTTCAACCTGGGCGGCGTCACTGCTAGGCTTGTGTAGTACATGTACTAAAGAACTAAAAGAATTGCTTCCTAGCACTGAACTAGAACGAACTATTCCGCATGCTTATTCGGTCTTCGTTCATTTAGTACACTCAGTCGGACAGGAACGAGATGTTCCGTTCGGCAGTCTCGGCTCTCTCGGTCTCGATGGTCTGCATCGGAAATCGGAATCGGAACGGTAGAGCCGAAAGCGTGCGTTTACAAGGGAGCATCTTTAGTGAGAATGTGGTGTTTGCACAATTTAAAAGATAATAATGTCGTAGGTGTGGTTAGCATAATATTACGATTCACTCTTTGAAAAGACAGTCCTACGTAAGCCTGTCAAGTATGAAGAGAAATCAAATTTTTATTATTTTTTATTATGCTTTGTTGTATATGACACCAATTTACCTTTTTTTTTTAGTCTTACGTAATTTGTGGTCTATTTACGCAATAAAACTATTTAATAACTTAATAAACTTTCATAGTACATCCGTGACTGAATATTTATCATCAAATAAATCAGTGTACTAAATGAACTAATAGTATTTACTATTAGAGTGAACTAGTACATTGCCTGTAATGTACTAGTACGGAGCGATCTTTGAGATGACCGAGCAGGCACAAGACTAGTCACTGCTGAGGACTGAACTGACATTAGCTAGGCATATGTGGCCATATGTGAGGTGGCAACGCTTTCGCGCGGTAGGTAGTTGCTAATCTAGTGTATACATATCAATCATATCAATGGGTAGCGCGGTATCTAGTCGAGCGCAGCGAGACCAATTATTTATTTAAGGCATCGGCCTATTTTTAGCAATGTTATCATGAAAGGCCTACCACTTCACACCACATGCAATGCAATTGCTATTAGGTACCAAACAACAAACGAACAAGTTATGTAACGATTTCTTTACATACCTACAACCTCGGATCAATATTTGGTCCGAGCCCAATGATGTTACAATCATTGTCCGAGCCTACAACTTTGCAGTTTTCATTCAACAAACAAACAAGCCGAAAAACCAAAGAGAAAAGAAGAACCATAAAGAACGAACGGCACGTATTTTGACAATTTTTTTTGTAGGTAATGGAATTACACTATACCTACTAATTACTTTTTGTTTATTGTGAATATTTTGATTTTCCCGGGTTTTAAAAATATTCTAAAGGAATAAACGTATTTCCAGTAAGATTATCTTTCAATTACATAGAGTTTCAAACTCTATATTTTTTGTTTTTTTTGTACAAAATGTTTATGACTCGCCATCGTTCTTTTTTGCTTCTAATAGGTATGAAGGAGTTTGGCCTCCAGTTTTCTCTATAACTTCATGCTCGGACTAAATATTTGGTCCGAGACTTCAGTACCTTAAATCTAGTACTAGTACACATTGGCGATGGCCTGCATTGGGCCAACAGAACATACGCCAATGTGTACTGGGGAGGATGTTCATTCATTGTTCATATGCTGGACTTTTTGAAAATGTTATGGCGCGAAAATAGAAAAAAATAAAATGTTAGGTAAGTAACACTGTTCACAACACTTATCACAAAACGTAGACGTTGTTTCTCCTAACACAAAACGTTGTTTCTAATGTTCATAAATTGGTTCATAATGCATGATTTGAGTAAAGCCATTAGGTCTAGAGCTAATTTAAATAAATACAATAGTTTGATAACATTATTAAGAATAACCTTTGTACTACTTTATAAATTATGACTGAAAACCCGCCGAAAAGTAAGAAGACATCTTTATTTTGCAGCATTGCTGCAAAATAAAGATGTCTGCAGCATAAATTTGCAGTTATTTATTACGTTTTGTACATTTTTACACAAATCTCGTTCATCAATTACGAAATCCGCTTGCTGAATTGTTTTTTTTTTTCAAAACAAAACTTTGAAAAGTAGGTACTATACTTGTTTGACTCAAAACGAAGCAAAGAGAAGTTTTTCTACTGAATACTACTACCACCCCCTCTCTTCCTTTGGGTGTCGTAATAGGTGACTTTACGGACTAAAGACTGCACATACTTCCAACAGCATAGAGCGGCGATGGACTCACCACCTGTCACGCTGAGCACATGTGCAGTCGCTATTGGGTGAAAAGTGGACTAGGTACTTATTATAGTAGAGGACTGCTTTCGCTGTCCTCATTGCCTAGTCTTTGACTAACCCTTCGGGGATAATAGTCGTAATTATACATGTCACACACCTCAGACCAAATAAAAATAAAAGTATACATCTCAGACCAAATAAAAACTTTTTATTTGGTCTGAGATGTACACAACACTTTGTTGCCTTGTGCAGTGATGAGAAATTTTGGTGTGGAAAAGAAATCAAAATGCCAGAAATTCCTGCAGTGATTGCAAATTAATTGAAAACAGGAGACATGACAAAATAATATTTGATTTATACAATTAATTAATAATAAATAAATTGCACAACTAAAGTAGGTATTACACCAATCATTCAGCCTTAAAGTTTTATATTCTGTTTAACTCTGAACCGGCTTTATTAAAACTTCCTTTTGGTATTGTTAGAGATAGTTTCAATATAAAATATAGCAACGGCCAACGGTTGAGGATTCCGTGTGTAGTTTAGTTTCCATCTTCGGCCATATATGCCAAAATGAGCGTCCATCAAGCATCTCATCGTTACCTGTTGCACTACTACCTACAAACTACCTAATAAAGTATGACTAGTGGTTAATCCAGTTACTTATATCAGATTTAGCAATTTTTCTTGTTTAAAAAACTGCAAAATTACACCTCAACAGCCTCAACCACTATTTTCCCTTTGGCCAAACTCTAGTTGTCCAAAATACAATATACATAGAGCTCACAAAATAATTAAGTTTAAGAGTAAATATACACGATAGGTTTCCATTATCATAATGCTTATAAATTATAGCTAATCAAAAAATAGCTCTCTCATCTCATCTTATTCGAACATGCTGTCACTTTGCTCACCGTACTGTCATTAGCACCTTATTTTAAGGCTGGCCTCACACAGCCGGAATGGCTTGCTGAATTAAGAATCTGAATTTAAGATTCTGAATTCCGGCACCTTGACTCACACATTCTTAAAAATTCAGATTGATCAGTAGTCTTGTGACTCCCGGCATATGCAAACGTCTCCGAGGCGTTTTTTTTTTTTCTGTTTAATGGCGCGCACGATTTGTGCTTTAGCCAAGGCAAAGTAAAAGGTTAGGAAGCGGTTTTTTTTTTATTGTATTCGAATAAAAGGGAATTGAAGGAATTAAGAAGGAAAGGATCAAATAGGATTAGATAGGAATTAATGATTGATTTAGACTTTGATATTGTTAATGAACAAAAAGGAAGATAATGCTTTGTAAATATGATAATCATTTGTAAATAATAAATAGGATATAGAGGATGGAAAGGAAACATGAAGTGATGTTAAGGATTCGAAAAAATCGGAATGATCATATAATAGGACATGCAAAAAAGATATGATTAAGGTCACCAGTATCGTTACCACACTCACAAATGTCACTATCAACTATATGTAATTTTGCAAGATGGGCAGGAATGCAGACATGTCCCAGCCTCATACGACTAATGCTTGATGAAGCACTTTTACTAAGTTGAATTTCTGAAAACCAAGGCTTGACAGGAATGGCTGGCTGTATAGTTTTATACTGTCTAGCTTTTATCCGGCTGCTGATTTCCCAATGATCCTTCCAAGAATTAATAAGATCAACCCTTGCAAGGCTCACTAGATCAAAGCAATAATTTTTATAAGGGTGTAAATCTCCACAAAGAATGGCTTCATTAGCTAGTCTATCGGCCTGATCATTTCCTAGAATACCCTTATGACCAGGAATCCATACCAATTTTACTTCAAAACCTCTTAATACGCATTTTTGAAGTAAAGTTCTACATTCAATGATAACTACTAAATTATTATTGAATTTAAAAGGGAATCTTTTCAAGGCTTCTAATGCACTTTTGGAATCGGAAAATATAACAGTCTTTTTTAGTTTCATTAATAAAATATATTCCAAAGATTTTAAAATGCCAAAAGTTTCACCAGTAAATATTGAGGTTTCTGGAGGTAATTTTACTTTTTGTACTATATTATATTGGTGATGATAAATACCTATTCCAACACAGCCTGTATTGTCATGTTTTGAAGCATCACTGTAAATGTGATGAAAGTCATGCCATTCCTCATTTAATTGGAAATTGAAATTAGTTTTAACATTTGGGTCGTTTTTAGGATCCAAGTTTAAAACAACAGAAGGGGAAATAACTAAAGAATCAAAATTAGTAGAGAATAAAGGAAAATGCAGAGATTTATGTGTGGGAGCTTGAAGAGATATGAATTTCCGAAAACTGATAACTAGACAAGGAGGACTTTTGTGAGACCAATATGATGAACTTTCCATGATATCGGACAATAACTGTAGTTTAAATTGTAGAGGATGGTAAGCCAGTTGCAAAGCACGGAACAAAAATCTGTCGCAAAGATATTGTCGTCTGAATTTTAAGGGAGGGTCGACACATTCAACCTGCAAAGCATTGATAGGACTAGACTTCATGGCTCCAGTTATAATCCGTAAAGCCTTAGATTGAATTCTATCTAAAATTTTTAAACCTAAGATACTACAGGGTTCTAAAAAGTAAATAGCATAATCGAGTAAACTTCGAACTACTCGTAAGGCGTTATATAACAGTTTTTGGGAAGCTGGATAAGCTCCCCACCAAACACCTGATAAGCATCTTAAGATGTTTAACTGTCTTTCGCATTTTGCTGAAATGTAGTAACAATGGGCAAGCCCATTCATCTTTGCATCTAAAATTACTCCTAAGAACTTTACTTCTTTTACGACTGGAAGCAATATACTATCATATTTTACAGATACAGAAGGAAGAAGCCTCATTCGAGAAAAAAGTACAATGGAACTTTTGGGAGCAGATAAAGTTAAACCATTTTTATCCAACCACAATTTAAGACGTTCTAGTGAAGATGTTAATATATTAGATAATTTGTCAGTAGATTTTCCGGAAGTATAAAGGAGCAAATCGTCTGCGTATTGTAACAAGTTAAGGTTATTATCTTTAATAGACATTTCCAGATCAAAGGTGTAAATATTATAAAGAAGGGGACTTAACACAGATCCCTGAGGTAAGCCTCTCCATGCCAATCGTAACATTGAGTGTGAATCACTTACCTGCACTTTAATAGTTCTCTCATTTAAAATATTAAGAATAAAATTTTGAAACATTAAAGGAACTTTTAAGTTATTTAGTTTTTCTTTTAAAATCTGCAATTGCACACTGTCATAGGCAGCAGTTAAGTCTAAGAAAGCAGCCATAAGGGATTCATTTTGCGTAAAAGCTAATCTAATGTCGGTTGTGAAAATTGCAATGCTATCCATAGTGCTTTTACCTTTTCTAAAACCAAACTGACTATTTGCTAGTAGGCCTTTGCTTTCCAAAAACCACTCCAGTCTGTTTTTAACTAAATGCTCCGCCAACTTGGCACAAATTGAAGAGAGAGCTATTGGACGATATGATGAGGCTTCAGAAGATGGTTTTTTAGGCTTAAGAATAGGAATGACTTCCTGGGTTTTCCATGAAGGAGGAATGTTACCCGTAAGCATAATAAAGTTTATAAGTGATAAATAATATGAAAGGCTAATATCTTCCATGTTTATGAAAAAAGAGTATGGAATACCATCTACACCAGGAGCAGAATCTTTAACGTAAGTTAAAATCCCTTTTAACTCACAAAGTTTAAAAGGATCATTGAGATTTGAAGTAAATGTGTTTTCTAGATTGAAAGGTGACAAGGGTAGGCTATTAATTTGAGGGGGAGCATACGGAGGGGCCAAATTATCTAGAAATTCTTCAGCAATAGAACTTTGTAAAAGCGGCGGTTGAGATTCCTTAAATGCAGATCTATAACGACGGATACTATTCCATACTAAAGATGGATGAATGTCAGGCGAGACAGAAGAACAGAATGCTTTCCATCCCTCCCATTTTTTCCGTTTAAACAATTTTCGTGTATCATTTATGATTTCTGAGAGGGAATTATAGTTCTCTATAGTAGAATTCTGCTTAAAAATAAGTTCAGCAAATTTTCTTTTTTTTAATTGGACTGTGCAATCAGAATCCCACCAGGGGGGAGGGGGAATTTTTGAATGACAGCAGCACCGTTTGTCAAACAATTTGTCAGCTGTTTCAATTAAAGTTTGAGTTAATAAATCGCTACATTGAATTAAATTATTTTCATTTACAGCAGGAAGGAGGGAAATTTTGTGTCTAACTTCATCTCTAAAAACACTCCAATCTACATTGGTTAACTTATATTTTAATCGTGGTTGACGTTTGGTTACAGGTTTATGAGAAAAAATGCTATTTGGAAAGTTTATAATTAAGGGGAAATGATCACTGCCAAAAGAAGAATTTAAAGGAGACCAGGATAGAAAAGATGCCAGATTAGGAGAGCATAAAGTTAAATCAGGAGCACTAACTCCTTCATGAGGAGGTGTGCGGCGGGTTGGAATACCATTGTTCAATAAACAAACATTAAGATTATCTAACATGTCTAGGATTCGGGAACCATAATGATTTGAGTTAGAACTTCCCCAGGAACGATGCTGAGCATTAAAATCCCCCATAGTCAATAGTCAAAATAGTCAATAGTCAATAGTCAAAATATATTTATTCAATAAACTCAATTAATAAGTACTTTGAAACGTCCAAATATTTTTTAACCTACCACCCATTCAGGACATCATTTTTTAACTGTGGCAAAGAACGGGCGCAAGAAACCACAGCGCGCAGAAGCAACGACATTTACAAAATATATATATAATATGTCGTTACCAGATCACAAAATACAAAATATGAATTTGAATGTAAATAGTTTAATTAAATATGGTGCTCTATATAAATTAATTATAGGCAATTTGAAATAGCTGTTGGAGTAGGTACTTGGAGCATGTCAGACCCAAGCTGTTTTGTCTTCTGTATAATCCGACACTTTATAATAAGCTTTTTTATAAAGCTTTTCTTTGATTTTGATTTTAAATTTATCAAGATCTAAATTCTGAATATCATTTGGTACTTTGTTGTATAATCGTACACACAGACCCTTAAAAGAATTATTTATTTTATGGAGCCTAGTATAAGGCACTGCTAATTTGTTCTTACTTCTAGTATTTAATTTGTGAATATCACTGTTTTTTGAAAACATTTCAATATTTTTATGAACATACACAAGATTTTCATAAATATATTGTGATGCAACTGTCATTATACTTATATCCTTAAATCTCTCTCTGAGAGAGTCACCAGCCTGTAGGTTATATATTGCTCGAATAGCCCTCTTCTGCAGCACAAAGATAGTTTGAATGTCGGCAGCATTTCCCCACAGTAAAATGGCGTACGACATTACACTATGAAAGTAACTGAAATAAACTAATCTCGCTGTATCAACGTCAGTTAACTGACGGATCTTCATTACTGCATAAGCCGCAGAGCTAAGTCTATTCGACAATTTAGCTATATGTGGGCCCCACTGAAGCTTGGCATCCAACGTGATGCCTAGAAACACAGTGGTGTCCACAGGATTCACATTCTTATCTTTAATTTGTACACTAGTTATTACCTGCTTAACATTAGGCAATACAAATCTTACACATTTGGTTTTTCCCTCGTTTAATAGCAAGTTATTAACACTAAACCAGTGAACAATCTTTGAGACCGCATTATTCACATCGTCATAATTTGGGTGTCGTCGTTTCACTTTGAATAAAAGTGAAGTATCATCAGCAAACAATACTATCTCATGACTGTCTTTTACAAAATAAGGTAAGTCATTAATATAAACCAAAAACAAGAATGGACCAAGTATTGAACCCTGCGGAACTCCCATTTTAACCACTGATCCCGGAGATCTTTTACCGTTAATGTCGACCTTTTGAATCCTGTTACTCAAGTATGAGATTAGAAGGCTCAAAGAAGCATCCCTAATTCCATAGTGGTTAAGCTTCCTGACCAAAGTTTCATGTAAAACACAATCAAAAGCCTTGGATAAATCACAAAATACCCCTAGGGCATCCTGTGATTCCTCCCAGGTATCAAATATTTGGATTAAAAGCTCAACACCGGCGTCAGTTGTAGAGCGACCCCTAGTAAAACCATATTGTTTACAATGTAAAAGTTTATTTTTATAAAAATGAATTTGCATTTGATCTAGTATTAACTTTTCAAAAATTTTACTAAATGTGGGTAGCACAGAAATAGGTCTAAAGTTAGAGGGGTCCGAAGTGCTACCCGATTTAAATAATGGAATTATTTTACTATATTTCATGAGGTCAGGAAAAACACCACAGTCAATGCATTCATTAAATATGCAAGCTAAAACTGGAGCTATTGTCATAATTACAGATTTAGCAACGTCCACGGAATTACCCCACAGATCAGCAGTTTTCTTTTTATTGAGAGTGTTAAATGTTTTTATTATATCTATAACACAAATTTTTTGAAAACTGAAATTATTTTCACAATCTTTAACATTCTCCTTCAAAACAGATTCAGCTACAGTGGGGGAGGAAATCAAGGCGTTTGTAGTTGAAACTGGAATGTCAGTAAAAAACCTCTCAAATGCTGCAGCAACATCAGCATCAGAAGTCAAGGTTTTATTATCACAAATTAAATTGTACTCATTATTACGACTTTTGACCTTTCCTGTTTCACTATTTATAATATTCCATGTCATTTTTATTTTGTCATTACTATTCTTAATCTTAGAACTCAGATAGTTTGCCTTGGCTAATCGACATACTCTTTTGAATAACTTTGAATAACTTTTAACATATAATTTGAAGTCATCGCTGGTGTTATAGTTGCGTTCACCATAAAGTTCATAAAGGCGTTTCCTACTTCTGTGAATACCAATTGTAGCCCATTCATTAAAAGTTACAGTACCACTAACTGAGATCTTTTTTGGAATAAAAGTTTTATTAAATTCTGAACAATAAATGTTAAAAAAATTATTATAAAAGACATTAGGGTTGTCATTGTATTCTAAATAATTTAATTTTGTATCTAGATTGCTTTTAAAGCGTTCCAGCCGACCTGCAGTTTTTGGTACAACAGTGATATTCTTTTTCGTCACTTGTTTACGCTGGTGTGGAAAGCTGACCATTTGGCCACAATGATCAGAGTCCAGGTTATTAATAATTTGCTTAGCCAGTGGTTTTACATTTGTATATATGTTATCAATACAGGTGGCCGAAGTGGCAGTTATTCTTGTCGGCTCCAAAAATAAATGATTCAAGTTGTATGATAGAAATAGGTTTTTAATTTTAGTTGACATCGTGGAATTTTCTAACAAATTAATATTAAAATCCCCGCAAACAATTATTGTTTTACCTACATTACGGACTTTATGTAATGCCTCATCCATAACTTTTTCGAAAAAATCATATGATGCTGAAGGAGGTCTGTACACACTTAATACAACAAACTGCTCCAACTCCACACAAGCTATTTCTATTGTTCGCTCAACCGAGAGGCTCACTATGTCTTTGCGTTCCTTTAATTTAAACTTTTTACTAACAATAATTAAGGAGCCACCATGTATTGCATTTCCTCGACTGAACGAACTTCCTACCAAATGATTCTTAAAATTGAACATGAACTGATGGTCTTTAAGCCAGTGTTCTGTTATGCAAAGAATATCAATTTTATTACAGTTCACGAACAATTCAATCTCCAAATCTTTGCCCATCATTCCTTGGATGTTCTGGTGGACAATGTTTAAAGATTGTACATTTTTTAAATTTAATGATTGACATGGGCTTTTGCTAAAGCTATTTTTACATTCATTTAATTTCATTTTATTAACAAACATTTCGCAAGAGTTTTCCTCTTTTGTCATATAATTTAATTTAAATAATTAATTGGAATGTCAGTAGAAACACTACTGACGTCTATGTCAAATATACATTGCTCAATAGAAGCAACTTGTTTAGCCAAGCCATAATTACAAGAGGTCTAGGAAGATTAGTCATAATATTTTCTACTTCATAATACACTGATGTTGAAGGATGTGGAATGTATAGAGAAACAAAGCAAATGTTATTTACTTTTACAGCAATTATATTAAAATCATTATGTATAGGGATGTTTATATGGGAGAAAGGAAAAGAGTGCCTTACAAGTAAAGCTACTCCTCCATAACCATCACTTCGATCCTCTCGCAAGCAAGAGTATCCAGCTATTTTAAAGTTATATTCTGGCCGAAGCCAGGTTTCTTGTATAGCCAAAATAAATGGCTGGTGAGTGTTAATAATGTAAATTAAGTCATGTTTCTTATTTATTAAGCTACGGCAATTCCACTGAATTATGTTGGCTTGAGCCATCAACAGTGTTTTTGTTATCATTAATCGATTCTATAAAGGAGGCAACGTTGGTCGGTAATGAAATTATATTAGAGTGAACTAATGAACTTATTAAAGTCAATATTAAATCTTTTAAAGGTAAATCTGAAAGAGAATTTTGTCTATTATTTATGCTGCCAATAGTTGGCAGGGGGATTGAGTAATCTTTTACAAGTTCTGAGTGAGCTCTTTGGTCATAACCTTTACTATTAGGTTTTTGAGGACCTTTAGGTTTAATAAAAATGGTTTTCTTGTATGAAGTCCTATTAGGATTAGACATATTTTCATATATAATTTGTGATTTGTTTGGTTGAACAGTTGACGATAAGACGTCTGAATATAGTTTAGATACTGGAGGATAAAGTTTTATTGCCTCTGCATATGATAAACAATTTTTGGCCATAGATTCTTTGACAGATTTTTGCCTCGAAAATTCAGGGCATTTCTTACTTGTGGCAATATGTGATCCTGAACAGAGACAACAGTACAAAGAATCCTCCTCTAATTCACATCCATGACCTGTGTGACTTCCACCACATTTAAAACATCTCGGAGTAGACCTACATTGGCTTTTTATGTGACCATATCTGCAGCAATTAAAACACTGTATAGTGGGGTAAATATATAAATCTACAGGCAGAGAATTATAACACATGAAAACACGCTTTGGAAGAATTTGACCATCAAATGTTAAAACTACTGTTTCAATACCAATAAATTCCGTGTTATTATTTACTATCGTTTTCTTTTTCAAGCGCCTCACCTTTAAAATATTTCCACAACCCATAGGTACGGTTATATTACTTAAAATCTCTTCGTCAGTATAACTTATGGGGACACCTCTAACAACTCCCATGCGAGTTACATTGACTGAAGGTATAAATGCTCTATATTTATTTAAACTTAAATCTTTATTATTGACAAAGGAATTAGCGACCTCATATGTGGAGAAAGAAATGGATACTCTGTTACGACCAATTCTTTTAAGACTTCCATCGATTATGTTTTTAAAAGAGTGATTTTTCAGAAAATGACCAAAGCCGATAGGGTGAATGGAGCAATTTTCATCAGGAGATGATTGTTCTTTTTGTATGTGGATAACATAAGGTGCTGCATCAGATGCTAGGTAGTTAATTCTTCCAACGTTAAGACGACCATTGTTAGTATCATTAACAGGTGACATTTGTGAGGAAGAGAGAGCTGGAGTAAGAGGGATCTGAAAGTTAGATGAATCTTGTGACTTTTCTACAATATCAGTACATTTACAATCGTGTTCACTAAAAACTCCGACTGGTGTATTTCTATGGCGCCTTTTCTTGTTGCAATGTTTGCAAACTTTCTTTGATGGTATAGATCTTTTTCTTTTTATTCTTTTGTTGCTTTCAGATCCATCCTTCTCAGCGATAGAATCCTCAGTATCCATTCCTGATGCTGACTCATTGTAAGAAATAGTGACGACATTAGACACTGGAGGAACTGTTCCTCCAGGGTCCTCTGGTTCGTCCATGACGAAAGGAAAAATTTAAAAGAACTTACATCCCGATGAATTTCTATACTACGAATGAATATAATATACCTTTATGAAAACTAAATATATACAAATGATATCAAATTTGATCCACAGTAACAAAGAAAACAAATTAATTAGAAGAGCAAAAAAAAGACACCCGCCAAGTTTGCCGTTTCCCGCGCTTTTTCTCCGAGGCGTTAACCGCTTGCTGTTTCAACCAGGGTTGCTATTTTTTTTTCACTGTTCCTACCAATTGACGTCCTCCGTGGTCAAGTGGTTAGCGCGCTGGGTCTGGCGTCGCGCCATCTCTGAGGTCCCGGGTTCAATTCCCGGTCGGCGAGTCAATTTAGGGAAAACTGATTTTCTTAATTGATTTCGGGTCTGGGTGTTTTTCTATGTTTATGTATATTTATCCATTATCTAGTTCAACTATATTAACAAGTTTCAATAGAAGCTTATATGGCTATCAAATTTTATAAAAATAAAATATAAAAATATAAATTTATGGTAAATCGTGCTAAAACTGCTAAGCGTTATTTATAAAAATGCACCAAAACTGCTATATTTACCTTTATAATTTTTAAGAACTGAAGTACATCGAAAATTAAACACTATTAAAGCAAGGTATCAATAAGATAACATAACACACTAAATATCTAAAATTTACTTTTAAAAATGCTAAAAAAGTAGGATACTACTAAAAATGGCAACACTGAAATAATTCAGAATCTGAATTCCAGCATGTGTGTGCCGCTCCATATAAAATGTATGGGAATACGCGCGTTCTGAATTCAGAATCTTAAATATTCAGACACGGAATTCCGGACGCTCGTCAGCTCATTTTTCCAGATCGATCTGAGAAATTCAGATTCTGAAAAAATCAGCATGTGTGTGGAGCATACTGATATTGTATGGTATTCCGGCCTTTCTGAATTCAGAATCTGAATTCAGATTCTTAATTCAGAAAGCGATTCCGGCTGTGTGAGGCCGGCCTAAGGCTTGTAAGTAAGTACTACGGTGGCAGCGCTGTCCCACTTATGATCGGGAATTTACAGCTTTAGCGAAAAACGCTTGTAACAATTTAATAATTAAGTGTCTTTCGTGATAAGATCTAGATAGTCTCCGTGGTGCTACGCTATGGAGAATCTAGGAGGACACGTTTGCGTGATGTCAGCTTCTCTAGAAAATTGCCAAGAATCAAGAATCGGTCGGATACTTACTACGGCTTAAGAAACCTTACTTAAGATTCTTACCGTCCCTATTTTTTTTATTTTTAACCACTAGTTGGTAAGCAAATTTAAGCAATAAAAAGCACTTGTCTACCACGGTTAAGATGGAAGCGCGCTTCACCCGGAATCCTTTACCACTGGGCTGCGTTCCGTGGCTTCACTCGAATGCACTCGAGCGCACTCCGGCGCGCGCTCTACCCGTTCCGTGGCTTGGTGAAATTTTACTCTGACGGCTGTCAGAGCGTAGTTTCATCCGTTCTGTGGCTTAGAGCGCAGCAACCAAACAACCATCAAATCGGATGGTTGTTTTTCACTCTGACAGCTATTTGACGTTTATATCATTGTTAAAGTGTCAAATTTTACAATTTATGTCAAAACGTCTCGAAAAATTCGGCCTGTTTGTTTCGTATTGTTTTACTTTTTAATAATTATGTTTAAATATTGTATAAAAGTGGGAAAAATGTAGACAAAAGAAGAGTTTTCTATCGTTATGGACAGGAATACTTCAGAAGAGGTTATAAAAACAACTCGATCGTTCCGTGGCTCAGTTGCAACTCAAACGAGTTAAACTTTAACCAAACAACTACACCCAGAACGACGGAACGCACTCCTGAGGAACTGAAATCAACAATGCTATTAACATTGTTGTTAAATACCTAAACACATCTCATACAAAGGGATCCATAAATACAATTACCTAGTCAGCAGACACAGCACGGCATTCGCAATACGGTCAAAATCATTTTTTTTTTCATAAAATAAACGTGGTGTATGCTAGCGCATAACTAAATAAACCAAATACACCTCACAAAGTATTACTACAACTCTATAATACTTACGATTAGCAATATGCATCACAATGACGAAGCTTACCTGCGGGTCTATCGGCTAAAAAATATGATTATGAACATGGGCTTCATTTGACATTTGAAGCCCATATATGAAGTTGGCGGTATCGCCTAACTACCTTAACTTCATATTTTTGACGAAAGCAATAGAGTGAATTTCATTTTCCTATACGATTAGACAGAAGTCGGTATCGCGTAAAAATTAAAAAAAAAATAGCCGGATTGTAATGTCAAATGAAGCCAATAGCAAATTTGTCATTGACTTCAATTTTGAACCGACTGTTTAACTCGACTTGAGTATAAAATTTGCTTTTTTAACTTCTTTATTACATATTAGACTTAATTTCGGCCGTATGCCGTCATCAAGAGCGATCTGCCGAGCTACGGCAGAAGAGAAACGCCTGAAACGGAGGTAGGTGATGGAGCGGTAGATACTGCGGGATTCTAGCAGCTTGTGCCCGAAACTTCCTTTGTTTCGTCATTTCGTCTCTCGAAGTCGCAATTTACTTCTCTATGTGAAGACATCATTCCACTTCTACCAAATAATCGGAGGTGTACAGCCGTGCGCCCGGAGATTAAGGTAAGGATTCAGCAAATAGACCCACTTAGAAGCTCACCTTATTTAATTCAAAATTTTATTGATCTTACTGTTAAAAAAATATTATGTTTCAGGTTTTAGCTGCATTGCATTTTTATGCAAGCGGTGGTTACCAGCAGAATGTCAGGAATGAAAGATCCCTTGGCCTCTCACAGGCTACAATGTCTGAGTGCCTTGCAGAGGTAACCAATGCCCTTAATTCTCCTCTAATCTTGAGAAAATATATACATTTTCCAAGATCTCAGAGTGCACAAGCAGCTGTATCACAAAGGTATGTTGTATGCATTCATTGGTTAATACAACTTTAATAAATGATTTGTTATGATTGCTGTTGTTTTAGATTCATGGAGAAATTTGGTTTCCCTGGAGTTTGGGATTTGTGGATGGTACACACTGTGCCATCATCCAGCCCAAGGATGACGAAGAGGCTTATTTTAATAGAAAACACTACCATTCTTTGAATGTGTTGGTTGTATGTATACCCAGTCAAGATGATCCTTTAAATACTCTTAAAGAATTTACATTGTTTAGGTATGTGTGATGTGGCATTTGGTGGTGTGCGTCATGATTCCTTTGTATGGAATGCATGTCCTGTAAAGGGAGATATGCAGCGGCTTTATAAAGAAGGCCACCACTATTGGCTTTTAGGTGTGTGGCTTTGTATGTTTCTACTACATAATAAAATTTTTACTTGAATCATGGATAGAATACAAAACTTAGTGACATTATATACAATTATACATGATAGAAATAGAAATAGGTAAACAATCTGTAGCAACATAAATGGAAGTAAAGGTAGTTTGTTTTTAAAAAGTCTGTCATTGAATTGAATTATACAAGTATTACCATATCCCATGGAGACTTTTAGCAAAGGGCTTTATTAATTAATATCCTATATATGTTTACTTAATACTATTCTTTTTTATCAGGAGGATTGTGTCTGCTATCAAAGGTAGTGGGTTCGAATCCCATGGTCTGGAGCCTAAATAGAAAAAATATTGTGTTATTTATTTATTTGTTTTTGTTTCAGATATATCGTAATGATTGGTTCAACTTCTATTATTGGTCTAAAAATTGTCAACTAACTTGCTTTGATTATTGTAAGAAAATAAAATGTAAATTTTTTTTATTGAAAATAAAACAAAATATTGAATTGTCGTATTTTTATTTACTCATACTCAACTCAGCTCAAAATTTCTTTATTCAATAAACTTAAAATAAGCATTTTGGATCATATAAATTTATTTGGATGGATGGGCTCCCGCCCACCCTTTCAGGAAGTCTTTTAGCTGTGGAGAAGAATGGGCGCAAGAAACTCCACAGATTTATAATAATACTAGCGGCCGCTCGCGGTTTCACCCGCGTGGTTCCCGTTCATCTGGATAAAAAGTATCCTATATATTAATCCAGGTTATAAACTATTTGTATGCTGAATTTCATCCAAATCCATTCAGTAGTTTTTACGTGAAAGAGTAACAAACATCCATCCATACTTACGTACTTTTGCGTTTATAATATTAGTAGGATAGAAGTAACAACATTTACAAAACAATATGTCGTTACCAAATTATACAAATTACTAATATGTTATGCTCATCATAGTGCATGTACACACTATGTCCATACATATTTGTCATTTACATCTTCCACTTTATAATAACCTTTACTCGTGAGGGTTTTTTAAACAAGGGCTTTAAATGTATGAAAAGGCATTTCAGTAATATTTAGTGGAAGTTTGTTACAAAACGTTACACATTTACCCATGAAAGTGTCACCTGTTTTATGAAGCCTAAAACTAGGGACGGCAAGCTTATTTTTCCTACGAGTGTTTAAGTTATAAAGATCACAATTTTTAACAAATGTCTTTTCATACATATGGTTTTCAAGAATAAATTGTGATGCAATAGTTAATATCTCGATTTTTTTAAACACTTCTTTGTGAGTACCTAGACTTGATGTTGTATAATATGGCGCGGACTTCTTTTTTCTGTAGAATAAATACATCGTCAATATTAGCAGTGGAGCCCCACAACAGTAAGCCATAAGACATCACATTATGAAAAATAAACTACTCTTGCCGTCTCAACATCAGTTAGAATCCTTATTTTCTTAACTGCGTATGCAGCTGAACTCAGTCTTCCTGACAAGGTATCAATATGTGGGTCCCATTGTAAGCGTGAATCCAGTTTAATGCCTAGAAACACAGTAGAATCTAAGTACTAATTCAACTACATTATCTTTCATCTTAATTTGTGTGCTGAGTAGGTCAAGAAAATTCACCACACTTTGTTTTTGCTGAATTCAGTAATAAATTATTAATAGTGAACCAATGTAATACCTTTGAAAGTGCACTACATAAATAGCTTACAAAAAGAACAACTATCGATAAAATTACAAAAAGTGATGGACACCTTTTAAATCAAACCAAGAACGGCAAGACAACTGGGGCCCAAGTCTGCTAATTTACGAATGGCATTATTGAATCGCAATTGGATCGCATTGTAATTGTTTGACACATTTGGTATTCTCTTACTCATTTAAGAATACCAAATGTGTCAAACAATTACAATGCGATCCAATTGCGATTCAATTATGCCATTCGTAAATTAGCAGACTTGGGCCCCTGCTTTAAGCACTAGCTCACAGCGAACTGTCTGCGCTACGATCTCGCTGCCATGTGTTGCCGTCCCTTCCATGCTACGGCAATAATCACGTCATAGGTTAACAAATAACGTCAACAAATACATTTAAATAATATCAGTAACATGATATTTCAAATAAATCATTAAATAACCATTAATCACAGTTATAACGTTATTATTAAGAAATATTGTTAACACCTTACACCATTGCCAAAAGGCACATAGATAATAGCCATGAAATTTGTATGAAACTTTTTATGGCGTCGTCGGTCGTCCGATTTGCTTCTAATTTTACAGAAATTTTGTATATAACAAAATAGAATATAGTCTACTAAGGGCTAGTCTATTTATCAATCCTCGGATAAAACTTATCCGTCTGATAAAATATTACGCTATGTCACATAAACAAAAATTAAAGACATGATTATTACATAAGACAAAACATTTTCAATTTTTTTTCAAACTACTCTGAAACTGAATAAGGCAAACAAATTGATTGACAAAATAAGGAGTTTTGATATAAAAGTTAGAATTAAATAAGAATAATGGTTTTATTATATTAATACCACATATTAAACATCAAGTACGAAAACAGTCCATCGATGTGGTCTGTGGCGTACATGCAGTCACTGTTTGCGACCTCATTTCAATACATAGTTCTTTGTATTGTTAACTTTAAAAGAAAAATGATGTGCTGTATCCATAGATTGTACAAAATACATAAATGGACGTGTTGGTGCCATGAAAGATATATTATTTCACTTCTAAGTAACTTTAAAATAATTTATTACAAAAGTTCTAGAAACTTTACATGGGGTAAACACATGGGTTAATAAAATTGCCTATCCCGCTACTGCAATATCATTATCTGTCACACTCACTGTAGTTACTAACTTTGTACTAATATTAAAAGAAGCTTAAGAAACTAACATCATAGGGAATTTGGCCTCCATCATGCCCGTCAACCGCCACACTCGAAATTAAGCTGAGGATTCTCTCCTCTACATCCGTCAGCTTAATCTGAGATGGTGGCCCGCCACCAGTCCCCCGTGCATGCACATTCCGTGCTTGTGCCCTCTTCCGCACGGCACATTTCTTTAAATTATTCCAAACATTAAGTAAAAAGAATGACATGACTCATATTGTTTTCTTAGGTTTACATGAACACTACACATTGAAATGAACCACTTTTAAGGATGAACTCGCATATATTATACCACAAACCCTGTAAAGGGTTTGAAATGTCAGGACTAAAAATAAAACTTTAAATGTAGTTAATAAACATGAGTTCATATGTAAAATGTGTTTCATTTCAATTATTTGACTCCTTTGCACTTTGCATACAGTTATACCAAAAAGTTGTTGTTAATTATTGTTAAGCTAATAAAAGTAAAACATAATAAGTTAGACTTTACTATTACGCAATAAATTGAATAGGCATGTAAAACAATGTGATAACTTTTTTGCAAAGTTGTTAAGTTTGTAAAAAATGAAACACAATATGTTAGTAGTAGGAGACAGCATTATGCAGTGGATAGGATACTTACGTCCCTCCATTTGGTGCCACTTTAGTGGCGCCAACGCCAACAGAGTTTAGCTGGGTCGCCAGCCGCTCCCACTTGTCGCGGACCTGCAGCTTTACTAGGGGGCCGGTGTTCCAAAGCCGGCCACTAGCGAAACCGCGGTCCGCCTCCATGGCATCCAAAAGCATTTGAAGCTGCTGTTTACTTATAATTTTGCGCGCTGGCATTCTGTCTGAAACATTACAATAGGAACCGTAAATAGTACAAACGAAAAGTTGGAAAACAACTACATTTCGCAACTACTTATTCTCGTTGTTGAATAATTTCCACAATTAGTTTTATATGTAATGAAATCTCGCAATGAAACTTATGTACTTACTTACTTCTCTTTCAAATATATTTAATTGAACTTTTGAAATCGTTTTTTCACCCAAGTCACAAAGCAACACAGACAGACGTCAAAGTCAGTCAAATATTCGCGCGCTTCGATAGTAAACCACAGATTATCGTATCAAACCAGGAGCCGCGTTTTGATCGTCATTTTTTTTGCTTTTTCTTTCTAAGTTATTGATGTTATCGAGCATAAGAGGTAAAGTTTTGATATTTAACCTAGTTTTTATAAGTTTTTGTTTACCCTAACACAATTTAAAGCCAAAAATCTACATGTAATACAATTAAGAAAAAAAATCAGAAATTTTATAAAACTGATGCTATAAAACGTAACCATCATTCACTCATTAACTTCATATCCATACAGAATTTTAGGCGATACCAACAGCTCCGCTGTTCTGCGGGTCTATCGCCTAAAAAATCCAAGCCAATGTAAATGAACTTCATCGAAGCCAATGCCCTTAACATGGGCTTCAGCCTGTTGGTATCGCCTAAAATTCTGTATGGATATGTCTCCTACTACTAACATATTGTGTTTCATTTTTTACAAACTTAACAACTTTGCAAAAAAGTTATCACATTGTTTTACATGCCTGTTCAATTTATTGCGTAATAGTAAAGTCTAACTTATTATGTTTTACTTTTATTAGCTTAACAATAATTAACAACAACTTTTTGGTATAACTGTATGCAAAGTGCAAAGGAGTCAAATAATTGAAATGAAACACATTTTACATATGAACTCATGTTTATTAACTACATTTAAAGTTTTATTTTTAGTCCTGACATTTCAAACCCTTTACAGGGTTTGTGGTATAATATATGCGAGTTCATCCTTAAAAGTGGTTCATTTCAATGTGTAGTGTTCATGTAAACCTAAGAAAACAATATGAGTCATGTCATTCTTTTTACTTAATGTTTGGAATAATTTAAAGAAATGTGCCGTGCGGAAGAGGGCACAAGCACGGAATGTGCATGCACGGGGGACTGGTGGCGGGCCACCATCTCAGATTAAGCTGACGGATGTAGAGGAGAGAATCCTCAGCTTAATTTCGAGTGTGGCGGTTGACGGGCATGATGGAGGCCAAATTCCCTATGATGTTAGTTTCTTAAGCTTCTTTTAATATTAGTACAAAGTTAGTAACTACAGTGAGTGTGACAGATAATGATATTGCAGTAGCGGGATAGGCAATTTTATTAACCCATGTGTTTACTATATAAATTTCAGTCCGACGACCTTCCCCCGCCGCCACCACCACCTGTAGTGCCACCTGCGTCGCCCTCTCCGCCACCAGTGTATAGCTAAATAAATAATACACTGCGCTAACTGCACTCAGGTAATTTTTTAATCTGTCTTTACCACAAACACCTTTGGGTTTACATATTTATAGAAAACTTGTAATTGAACATCTAGTGCCACTAGGTCATGTCCTCACTAAGTCATATTGTCATGAGTAAATGGCGCAAGTAAATAGGACATTAGTATAGTGTACATCTTCATCAGCCTATAAACGTCCCACTGCTGGGCACAGGCCTCCCACGCACGCACAACAGCACGTGGGGAGATATAGTGTACACTAAATTAAATTAATATTTCTGTTTTATTTGGTTTTTCTGCAATGGCAGTATTGTACCTCAGTGACAGACTAATATTTTTTAGAAACACCTCTGACGACGGCGCCCGCGCCTCGATAGTTCGCGTAGTACATGAACAATTACTTATTTTTGAAAACAAAAACCTAATACAAAAAACAAGAAAAACGCATCAAATGATATTTCTACTCCCCTTTTCTACTTCCCTAACATATATTATTATTTATTTTCTCCTCAATTTGAATTCGCTTTTCAGTTGAAGCGCAGCCTCCACAGTGGGCGGTCGAATTCGAAGAGCGCCAGGCGGCTTCTTTGGAGACGTTGGCTCTCTGCGCCCGGGACATGGCTGCCTCTAACCGCAGTTGTGGCAGAAGCGACTGCCCTGAGGAAGTGGCAGGCGGCCAGCTCGAGGGAGGTGGTAGCGGCCCTGCGGGAGCATACCCGTGCGACCCGAGCAGCTACAGCTGCACGGGAAGCCGCTACAGCTGCGAAAGTGGCGTCAACGGCTGCCAGACAGGCCACTGGGGAGGCGTTAATAGCCGTATTGCGGAATATTTTAGCACCTAGATAAAAAATATATCTAGGTGCGAAATATATTTAATATTTAAGAGGCCTATTACATCTCGAATGTGATTTTTGCGTAAAATGCCCATTTTTGCATCGCATTTTTTAGTAATTTTGCAGTTGTATTTATCGTTTATATCGAAATAGGATAATAAATTCATTATAAAATCTTTATTCTTCATGAAGTAACAATTACTCTGGTATAAATTTTGCTCAATAACATTATCGTAGATAGGAGAAATTCACAGTTAACTTATAGCGATTTTCGAAGTTTTTTGGTTTAGAATAAGATTTTTTCCTATCTTTCTAGGCCGCTACGCACTATTCGACTATATAAGAGATTACATTATATTTTTTTTATTTCACTTGTTTAGAACAGTAGTTCAATCGATGAGTTCTTTGTATAAAGTGCCTTCGCGCACTTTATACAAATATTTCTCTGCAATGTTGGGTTTAACTAATAAGTAAAGCAAAATTTACAAAAAGCGAGGCCGCTACGCACTATTCCAATAGCTATTCTACACTATTCAATAAGTCATAATTGTTAATGTGTTTTTGTTTCTGAGATCTATAACGCCAAAATTGGGCATTTTACGCAAAAATCACAGTCGAGATGTAATAGGCCTCTTAATATGTTTTATTTTTGTATGTAGCGACGCGTTGTTTATTGCTTCATGCTTGAGGTCGCTAGTGTACTTTCATAACTAGGTGCAATATACCGAGGCCCTGTATATTCATTCTGTATGTTTACTCTTCTCCGCAACAATGTTAGAAGCAATAAAACTAAATTATAATAAACATTTGAAATAATCTACTTAAATTGTATTTAAAATTTTCTAAGCAGTTATATGTACAATTCGCGTTGTTTTTACATATTTAAAAAACAACACCGGCGCCCTCTTTAGACAAGAGGACAAACTATTATTAAAAGCATGCTGCTATGCTTCTGTGCTATCGTACGAAGTAAAGTTTCTAGAACTTTTGTAATAAATTATTTTAAAGTTACTTAGAAGTGAAATAATATATCTTTCATGGCACCAACACGTCCATTTATGTATTTTGTACAATCTATGGATACAGCACATCATTTTTCTTTTAAAGTTAACAATACAAAGAACTATGTATTGAAATGAGGTCGCAAACAGTGACTGCATGTACGCCACAGACCACATCGATGGACTGTTTTCGTACTTGATGTTTAATATGTGGTATTAATATAATAAAACCATTATTCTTATTTAATTCTAACTTTTATATCAAAACTCCTTATTTTGTCAATCAATTTGTTTGCCTTATTCAGTTTCAGAGTAGTTTGAAAAAAAATTGAAAATGTTTTGTCTTATGTAATAATCATGTCTTTAATTTTTGTTTATGTGACATAGCGTAATATTTTATCAGACGGATAAGTTTTATCCGAGGATTGATAAATAGACTAGCCCTTAGTAGACTATATTCTATTTTGTTATATACAAAATTTCTGTAAAATTAGAAGCAAATCGGACGACCGACGACGCCATAAAAAGTTTCATACAAATTTCATGGCTATTATCTATGTGCCTTTTGGCAATGGTGTAAGGTGTTAACAATATTTCTTAATAATAACGTTATAACTGTGATTAATGGTTATTTAATGATTTATTTGAAATATCATGTTACTGATATTATTTAAATGTATTTGTTGACGTTATTTGTTAACCTATGACGTGATTATTGCCGTAGCATGGAAGGGACGGCAACACATGGCAGCGAGATCGTAGCGCAGACAGTTCGCTGTGAGCTAGTGCTTAAAGCAGGGGCCCAAGTCTGCTAATTTACGAATGGCATAATTGAATCGCAATTGGATCGCATTGTAATTGTTTGACACATTTGGTATTCTTAAATGAGTAAGAGAATACCAAATGTGTCAAACAATTACAATGCGATCCAATTGCGATTCAATAATGCCATTCGTAAATTAGCAGACTTGGGCCCCAGTTGTCTTGCCGTTCTTGGTTTGATTTAAAAGGTGTCCATCACTTTTTGTAATTTTATCGATAGTTGTTCTTTTTGTAAGCTATTTATGTAGTGCACTTTCAAAGGTATTACATTGGTTCACTATTAATAATTTATTACTGAATTCAGCAAAAACAAAGTGTGGTGAATTTTCTTGACCTACTCAGCACACAAATTAAGATGAAAGATAATGTAGTTGAATTAGTACTTAGATTCTACTGTGTTTCTAGGCATTAAACTGGATTCACGCTTACAATGGGACCCATATATTGATACCTTGTCAGGAAGACTGAGTTCAGCTGCATACGCAGTTAAGAAAATAAGGATTCTAACTGATGTTGAGACGGCAAGAGTAGTTTATTTTTCATAATGTGATGTCTTATGGCTTACTGTTGTGGGGCTCCACTGCTAATATTGACGATGTATTTATTCTACAGAAAAAAGAAGTCCGCGCCATATTATACAACATCAAGTCTAGGTACTCACAAAGAAGTGTTTAAAAAAATCGAGATATTAACTATTGCATCACAATTTATTCTTGAAAACCATATGTATGAAAAGACATTTGTTAAAAATTGTGATCTTTATAACTTAAACACTCGTAGGAAAAATAAGCTTGCCGTCCCTAGTTTTAGGCTTCATAAAACAGGTGACACTTTCATGGGTAAATGTGTAACGTTTTGTAACAAACTTCCACTAAATATTACTGAAATGCCTTTTCATACATTTAAAGCCCTTGTTTAAAAAACCCTCACGAGTAAAGGTTATTATAAAGTGGAAGATGTAAATGACAAATATGTATGGACATAGTGTGTACATGCACTATGATGAGCATAACATATTAGTAATTTGTATAATTTGGTAACGACATATTGTTTTGTAAATGTTGTTACTTCTATCCTACTAATATTATAAACGCAAAAGTACGTAAGTATGGATGGATGTTTGTTACTCTTTCACGTAAAAACTACTGAATGGATTTGGATGAAATTCAGCATACAAATAGTTTATAACCTGGATTAACATATAGGATACTTTTTATCCAGATGAACGGGAACCACGCGGGTGAAACCGCGAGCGGCCGCTAGTATTATTATAAATCTGTGGAGTTTCTTGCGCCCATTCTTCTCCACAGCTAAAAGACTTCCTGAAAGGGTGGGCGGGAGCCCATCCATCCAAATAAATTTATACGATCCAAAATGCTTATTTTAAGTTTATTGAATAAAGAAATTTTGAGCTGAGTTGAGTATGAGTAAATAAAAATACGACAATTCAATATTTTGTTTTATTTTCAATAAAAAAAATTTACATTTTATTTTCTTACAATAATCAAAGCAAGTTAGTTGACAATTTTTAGACCAATAATAGAAGTTGAACCAATCATTACGATATATCTGAAACAAAAACAAATAAATAAATAACACAATATTTTTTCTATTTAGGCTCCAGACCATGGGATTCGAACCCACTACCTTTGATAGCAGACACAATCCTCCTGATAAAAAAGAATAGTATTAAGTAAACATATATAGGATATTAATTAATAAAGCCCTTTGCTAAAAGTCTCCATGGGATATGGTAATACTTGTATAATTCAATTCAATGACAGACTTTTTAAAAACAAACTACCTTTACTTCCATTTATGTTGCTACAGATTGTTTACCTATTTCTATTTCTATCATGTATAATTGTATATAATGTCACTAAGTTTTGTATTCTATCCATGATTCAAGTAAAAATTTTATTATGTAGTAGAAACATACAAAGCCACACACCTAAAAGCCAATAGTGGTGGCCTTCTTTATAAAGCCGCTGCATATCTCCCTTTACAGGACATGCATTCCATACAAAGGAATCATGACGCACACCACCAAATGCCGCATCACACATACCTAAACAATGTAAATTCTTTACGAGTATTTAAAGGATCATCTTGACTGGGTATACATACAACCAACACATTCAAAGAATGGTAGTGTTTTCTATTAAAATAAGCCTCTTCGTCATCCTTGGGCTGGATGATGGCACAGTGTGTACCATCCACACATCCCAAACTCCAGGGAAACCAAATTTCTCCATGAATCTAAAACAACAGCAATCATAACAAATCATTTATTAAAGTTGTATTAACCAATGAATGCATACAACATACCTTTGTGATACAGCTGCTTGTGCACTCTGAGATCTTGGAAATTGTATATATTTTCTCAAGATTAGAGGAGAATTAAGGGCATTGGTTACCTCTGCAAGGCACTCAGACATTGTAGCCTGTGAGAGGCCAAGGGATCTTTCATTCCTGACATTCTGCTGGTAACCACCGCTTGCATAAAAATGCAATGCAGCTAAAACCTGAAACATAATATTTTTTTAACAGTAAGATCAATAAAATTTTGAATTAAATAAGGTGAGCTTCTAAGTGGGTCTATTTGCTGAATCCTTACCTTAATCTCCGGGCGCACGGCTGTACACCTCCGATTATTTGGTAGAAGTGGAATGATGTCTTCACATAGAGAAGTAAATTGCGACTTCGAGAGACGAAACAAAGGAAGTTTCGGGCACAAGCTGCTAGAATCCCGCAGTATCTACCGCTCCATCACCTACCTCCGTTTCAGGCGTTTCTCTTCTGCCGTAGCTCGGCAGATCGCTCTTGATGACGGCATACGGCCGAAATTAAGTCTAATATGTAATAAAGAAGTTAAAAAAGCAAATTTTATACTCAAGTCGAGTTAAACAGTCGGTTCAAAATTGAAGTCAATGACAGCTATTGGCTTCATTTGACATTACAATCCGGCTATTTTTTTTTTTAATTTTTACGCGATACCGACTTCTGTCTAATCGTATAGGAAAATGAAGCCAATCATTCACTCTATTGCTTTCGTCAAAAATATGAAGTTAAGGTAGTTAGGCGATACCGCCAACTTCATATATGGGCTTCAAATGTCCAAATGAAGCCCATGTTCATATTCATATTTTTTAGCCGATAGACCCGCTGCAAACCAATACTTTTTCATAGAAAAAGGGGGACTATTCCATAATCAAAAAAATTACTTTTAAAAATGGGCCTTAGCGCACTAAACTCAGAGTTTAAAATTGGAAAGGCTCTTGCATCGTCGTTGAATGTTTGACATTGGCAAGTTTTAACATCAATGTTGTTTCTGTTAATAATAATATATTACTAAAGCTTTTAGGGGCTCTTTATTTGGAGCCTGCCACTCGGCCTCGGCCACTCCCGTTGTCAGTGTTGGGCTGTCTAGCATCCATTTGTAGGTTAAGTAGGTACCTCTCGTTCCCCAGTTATCTTTCCTTGCTAATTGCAATTATCTAAATCTAAACAGGACCTTTTCAGCTAAAAATAATCTACCCGCATACAATGATATTTTATGTTAGGTCATTGCCCGCATAGCATAGAATATTACCACCTTTCACCATCCACTGCATTGTCAAAAGAACGTATTAGTTAAGTATAGCGTTACCTAGCTCTTATTGCTTATTTAAAGCATAATGAAAAATCCGAAGATGCTAAAAAGTAAAAGGTCTGTATCAAAGCAGTACAAACGATATTACTGTACATTTTGTCAAATATATACCAATTCTTTTAGTCAATTAAATCAGCATGAAGAAGGTTGCCGTCACAAGCAGAAGGTGTGTATAGCAGTACGTAAAAAACCAGTTAATAATAAACACCACGATGAGTACGAGTTTGATCATATGGTTTATCTTCCAGCTTTCGTTATAGTTTTCATTACAACGTATGTTTTTTGTTACGTCATCGTTAAGTTTTCTGACTGATCTCGTAAGTAGTAATTTATCAGCCTAAAATCAATTTTACGGCCCCTTAAATTTCGCGCCATAATTTTAATTGGCGGAGAGGTCGTCCCCAAGCGTTCACGGCTTCTATGCGCACGAACGAACGCGCAGAACAATGAGGTAGCAGCCATTTTATGTCGGTGTCTAGAAAAACATAATTCGAATGGCCAATCTTAACAAAATTGTGTAATTAGTGTTATAATTTATGTGTTTCTGTGCACGCAACTTTAAATAGGTGTTCCATTACTAATGTGAGTAGAAACTAAGTTTTGATATACATATCTACCGCTAGAATAACATACGCTCAAAGAAACTTAAGATTTTGCATAAAAAAGATATAATAATAAATTTATACCTCATTCCGTCCATACATTACGAAAGGTCGTTGTATTTCTAAAGAGCGAGTACTTTTTCAAAGCCGCTGCTATTATTGTTTACAGACAATAACGTCATAATTGCAAAGTGCATTCTATTATTTAAGAATAAGATGTGACATAACTTTCACTGAAATGACGAATTTATAACAATAAAAAGTTGTATTGTTTACATTAGAGTAGTAGTGGTCACTACATTACTTGTCGCATTAAAACCGGCGTCGCGCAGCCTCGGCCTGAAAGTTGGGGACAAAATTCAATAACGAATTGGCCATTTTATTGATGGCCGGGGGGAGGCTGGGTGGAGACAGTCGGTGAGCTTCCGCCATTTAACATTTTGTCAGAGATTTTATTACTTTCAGTTGTTTTTGTTTACACTGTTTAATTATCTTTAATTTGTATAATGTAGATGTAGAGTCATAGACAGCATAGTTGCTTGACCTAAAGCTATATGTACCCAAGATAAATAGGTACGCCTGTCAGTGTGTTGTGGATACATTTACTTGTATTGTGTAGGTATAGTCTCACCTACCTATCTATAGGTCCATTAGCACCCGACGGCGTTGATAAGTAGGTACATACCTATTGATGTATATTACTTATACCAGGTTAATATACTGTGCTTATACTCAGTCAATGGCCTCAGTGCAGCAATTTAAAAAAAATATTAATTAATGCATTATGTACCTACCTACTTGCTCGTTGTTGTTGTAAAATACCTATGTCACTGCATTGCATCCTTATTCTTTGTTTCATTTAATTTGAAATCAATAAAAAAATTATGAATTATTTTTGTTTATTTTTTCTGCTAATTGTTTAATTATGTTTGTGCACAATTAATAAATACATATATTTCTTTATGTTATTGTAGTTTTTTTTCTTGCATTATCTTATTATATTTTACCTTTTTCTTGCTTAGCTTATTAATACATTACGAATACATGCTTAACTTTTTACTAACTGGGCTCTATGCAGAAGAAAAATTCTGTGTGTATTTTAGGAACATTGTTTACTAACTACATTAAAAAGAAAAATTTGAATAAATATCACAGTAGGTACTTACCTTTAATTACTATACCACTTGGGTATTTATTTAATTACTTATTACCTATTTTTTCAACATAGTAGGTAATATATTTTTTTAAATGTAAGTATTAAAAACTGCCGACCTAAATATCTGTAAGTACATAAAATTGTATTGGAATTTTAAACTCAAAAACAAAATTAAATAAATTATATTGGATTAATATATTTTTTATAATCCAATGGCAATCTTCTACTGAAACTACAAAAGGAGGTACCTACCTAAAAAAAAGTAAAATACTAAAATTCTAATAAGAATTTATTTATGGATCTATTTTAGTATTAAACTTCAAATATTAGGTACCTAAGTAAGTAAATAAAAAACTACATATGCACTTACATAAACCATTAAAAAACCATTGAATGAAGCATTGGATATGCTTGGCCATAAGTTTCAAGGAATATAACTTAATGCGCCGAAACACTACAGTAGGTATTTAGGTCTTGCTAGTATTTTAAATAAAATGTGATAATAAAATATCTCGATGCTAAAGCAGTGGTCAGAAACATAACCATGGAGTTTCATAAATATTCAAGTAAAATATATGGGTTTTCGGTTGCGGATACACACAGTCAAAGGATTCGCGCCGCCAGTTCACAGATCGATCTTAGAATTTAGGTAGGGTAGAAGTACCGGTATTCGGCCACTTAAGCGACCTGCTGACTTTAGCGTTAATTTTTGATATGATTATGTACACCAAAAAATTTCAATAATTCATTATATTATCCAAATATAGTCTAGTTTTATAAAACCCATTCATTATAAACGTATCTTTGGCTGGTAATTTACAAATAATTTATAAACACAAAAGTAGCAAAAACACCAGTTATCGGCCATTTTAATCAGTTACCGGCCACCAGTTTACCGGTTATCGGCCGCATATTTCACAGGACAAAATTGAATCTTGTTATAAGCCCAAAGAGTTGATATTCTTATGTTTATTCTAACACACGCATATCCAAACTAAACGCTAAAAATACAGCACTGAAAAAGACATCTCTTTTCTGTAAGGTCTTAAACTAGCTAAAATTAATTTAATACAATTATGTAAATAAAACAAAGAATTACGAATATTGATTTATTTTATAATCCGTTTAAGGTAAGTATTTATATGATCGCCATAATTATTGATTAATATTATGTAGGTATGATTAATATTTCCTTTCTAAAAAATAATAATTATTCTTGAAATGAAAAAAACACAGATAAACACAAAATTAAATCTTAATTAACATTATATATTTTTACTTCTGATAACAGAATCAACTAAAAGCTCAACAATAATTTCACGTAAAAAATCAAATGAAATATGAACGTTTTGTAACAAAAAAAAAACAATTATTATTTATTAAAATCAGGCAGTCTAAGTCTTCAAAACTTCTTCTCTAGCATTTTGGGCCATTTGACATAACTCACATTCATATTTTGTGTAAGCTGCCTCATACTTCCATACGTAAGATACATTTCTTAGTTTTGTGCAATTGAGGTGATACCATCGAATGCATTGGTCACATCACAGCTAATATTATTTTCCCCTTCTTCCTCATTATCACTAATCAGGTCAAGATTACAGGAAACACATTTAATATGTGATTGAGTTTCCTGTATTTTTCTTTTCTTTGCCTTCGCAGTTTTCATCGCAGGACATCAAACACAGCGTTTCTTAAAGCTTCCTCGGTATAACCGAATCATCTGAAAGGAACTTAATTTATTTTCTTTTTAGCGACAGGAGCCATCTGTAAAAAGACAAGTACAATTCCAAAACCAAGCACACAAGCATCAAGCCATATTTTTCACAATTGACGGGTTAAAAATCGTTAGTGATTTAGCATTTGAGCTATTATTATTATTAATACATAAGCTTTCAGCTATATTTTTTCACACGCAAATTAACAAAAATAATAAAATTAGCTGTCATCCCAAGCCCAACCCGGTTAAAAACAGTTTAATGTTACCAATTATTGGCCTTGTATATTCGACGGCCGGAAACCAATTTAATTTCTACTAGTGATCGGCCATATTATATTTCCTACGGCCGCAAACAGGTTATAGTTTTACTAGTTATCGGCCGTCTTTATTACCTACGGCCGAAAAACGGTTTGAATTTGACTAGTTGTCGGCCGTCTAATATTTAGTATTTCAGGAGGTCATATCTTTAAAAGTATAACACTTACTGGCGGCCGGACACTAGTAACAGTTTCATAAAAATCTAGTTCTTGATAAATACTATAACTTCTATGTTGATAAGTTTAAGTTTATCGAAATAAACGCAAAGAAAAAAGGCACACAAAAAACTAGTTTGCGGCCCCCCGGCCGATAGGTGAATTTTGCTGTAAATCGTTAACGTGTTTGCCGGCCACCAGTAATATCTCAAATAATTGAAGTTTGATGAATTTTAGCACTGGAATAATAAAATTCAACATGTTATTGAAGCACAAACCAAACCAATCACCAGTTAATTGACAGTAACACTTGAAAAACTTACCTTAGAAATGGACTATTTCTAAGGTAAGTTTTTCAATATCACTATTTTTTTCGTAAAATTAGGCACACGTCCGCGCAGCACATTTTAAAATGCCAACTGACGACACAATTGTCAGTCGTCGAGTTATTTCTCCCAGTGAATGAATGGCCAAATTTAGACGTATCGAATGACGCGCAATTTGAAAAAGTAAGTTCCATAATACTGCTATTATTTAAAATAATGTGCGAAGTGGCCGGAAAGAGGTAGTGTCCGGCGAACCGGTACTTCTACCCTAATTAACTGGTTTTCGGCCGATTGTAGAGCCCATCACACACGTAGCTAGCAAGAAATATTACGGTATATTTTCCATACAAATGTACGAATGACCGCACACGCAGCTATAATATAATGTATTATCAATTATTGAGGAGCTCGATGGCGCAGCGGCTAGCGCATTCGGCTTGCGATCTTGCTTGCTAAGCCACTTTCGCAATGCCGGGTCGCTGGATGGGTGACCAAATTAAAAACATCTCGAGCTCCTCCGTGCTTCGGAAGGCACGTTAAGCCGTTGGTCCCGGTTGTTGTCGTAAGATGACAGTCGTTAAAACCCACCAACCCGCATTGGGCCAGCGTGGTGGGTTATGGCCCAATATCCCCACGTGCTATTGTCCACGTGAGAGGCCTGTGCCCAGTAGTGGGACGTTAATAGGCTGATGATGATTATCAATTATATTTCTATGACGTCACCAACGTATATCATAATTTATATTATTGCATATTAAAGGTCGATTCACACATATCAGTGAAGTCACAGTTCTGACACAGTACCAGCACAGTGCGAAATATTCCAACATACATTAAGAGGCCTATTACATCTCGACTGTGGTTTTTGCGTAAAATGGCCAATTTTGGCGTTATGGATCTCAGAAACAAAAATACATCAACAATTATGACTTATTGAATAGTGTAGAATAGCTATTGGAATAATGCTTAGCGGCCTCGCTTTTTGTAAATTTTGCTTAACTTTTTAATTAAACCCAAAATTGCAGAGAAAGATTTTCATAAAGTGCGCGAAGGCACTTTTTTGAGCTCATCGATTGAACTACTGTTCTAAATAAGTGAAATAAAGAAATTATAATGTTATCTCTTATATAGTCGAATAGTGCGTAGCGGCCTCGGAATTTTTAGATATCATTGATTTCATATGGGAAAAAAATCTTATTCTAAACCAAAAAACTTCGAAAATCGCTGTAAGTTAACTGTGAATATTTCCTATCTACGATAATATTATTGAGCAAAATTTATACCAGAGTAATTGTTACTTCATGAGGAATAAAGATTTTATAATGAATTTATTATCCTATTTCGATAAAAACGATAAATACAACTGCAAAATTACTACAAAATGCGATGCGCCGGCTGTCCGAATTCAACTTATGTTCACAGAATGGAGATTTGTAATATTATGCCCAAATTGATTATCCTACTTCGATAAAAACGATAAATACAACTGCAAAATTACTACAAAATGCGAAAATGGGCATTTTACGCAAAAACACACATTCGAGATGTAATAGGCCTCTTAACTATGAACTCACTAAAAGCACTATCGTCATACTCGTCACTGACTTTGACAAGTGGGGATGCGCTCATAGAGAATGTATGAAAGAATATTTCGGCACTGTGTCGGTAACTGTGTCGGAACTGTGACTTCACTGATATGTGTGAAGCGACCTTAATAAGTATAATATTATTGTGTATTATGAAATGAAGGCAATATATATTATTATAGCATAGTCTCCGTGTGTGATAGCTTGCTATAATATGTGTTATAGTGTGTGTGATGGGCTTAATACAGCCTATCATAAAAGCCGCAGAACACTGTCTTTTCGCATTTGGTGCACTGGTCATAACGAGAACTTCACAGAATGTTCACTTCGCAGAATTAGCATTTTTGAGATACCTACTATCGATATAATACAAAATGATATCAACAAGCGCCCCCAAGGCCCTTGTACCTATTTAAATAATGGGCTAGAAAGTCGCTGATCTCACCGCACTGCCCCTACAACTCGCGTCACTCACCACGATGCACCGATTTGTCGTGCTCAAAGGAAAGACAGACAAATACTTTCTCATTTATAATATTAGGATAACTACAGCAGTTGCAATCAAAGTTTCGAAAATCGGAACATTTATTTATATTACCTATTATCTTAGCTGCGTGCAACTTGTAAGCGACAACGGCAAGGAGTGGACTTCTCAGCCAGCCTTTGAAGACTGAAATGAAACGACAGTGCTAGTACCTAGAGTAAGCAAGCGACCAGTGAAGTCGCGAGCTTTGTTTCAAACCATTTATATTTCGAATATTAGGAAATAAAGAAATACTTACTTATTTAAATATTAAATTTCCGAGAAACAGAAACAAAATAAATATATACGGCGCGGTAATAAAAGGCCTATAATAGGCGGTGGGACGCACATTTTGTGTAGACATACACACACAGACGGCACCTGCAACAAAGCCTCGTTCGCACGAGGCGACTAATTTACTAGTAGTAATACATTGCTTCGCAACTTTGCATAAAATAAAACTAGTTTTAAAACAAAACTAGCGTCGGAATGTACTTAATTAACTATAAGCGAATAAGGCTTAATTCTGCTACCTAGGCCGTGCGAGGTATCTTAGCAGAGCACAAAAAATAAATTTACCAATATTACCACTAAGTTATTGTTGCTTTCTCTGTGACGGTGTGTACAATAAATTAATCCTATTGGTGAAATTTGCATAGTGCACCGCTTAGCTTCCGCACACAGTTGTGGTGGAAAAGCACCCTAAAGTCTTGTTCGCATGAGGCAAGTAATTTAGTCATTGGGAGTACGTTGCTCAGTTACTTTGCTAAGTTAAAAAAAAAATCGTAGGTCTTACTCTAATCGCTACTAGACTTATTACTGGCCTGGTGCGAAGAAGGCTTTAGGTTGGCCGGCGGAGTCGCTGCGTTCGTTAGCTTTGCCCCTAGAAAGCACATCGCCAAAATATGGGTTGTAAAATAACTCAAAGTTAACGAAACATTGTAAAAAAATTTAAATAACTGTCAATTTCCATATAAGTTTATGTTTCTGATGAGATTTGTATGGGCCGCATTGTCCAAGAAATCTAATAATAGTTAAATAAATTTTTGTGGGCCATGTGGAAGTCACTGGTCGCACATATCTATAAACTCGTATACATACATAAAATCACGACTATTATCCCTGAAGGGTTAGCCAGAGACATGGCAATGAGGACCGCAAAAGCAGTCCTCTGCCATAGTCCACTTTCACCAAATAGCTACTGCACATGTGCTCAGCGTGACAGATGGTGAGCCCATCGCCGCTCTAATCTGTTTGATGTATGTGCAGTCTTTAGTCCGATAGTCGCCTTTTACGACACCCAAGGGAAGATAGGGGGTGGTAGTATGCTTTCATTCACCGTCACGCGACACGGTTGGCACACATTGCACAAGGGGATATCTTTTTGTCTATTTTTCTAAAATCAAGAATGGCTAAACAATAAAAGAGGTCCTAGTATTAAGACCTGAGGTATTCCCCCATAAGTAGAGAAGCGTTGGAAGAATCAGTACTTTTTTGTAAGTGAGGTCGTGCAACTCGTGCACCACAATGTCGTAAACAACAATAGAGTAATCTAAGATCAACGCTTTTGATAAATCTCTAAGGATAATAATATCTTTTCTCTTATTAACTCCTGTTGCTGATACGTTTAAACTTAAAAGTGCAATTCCTGCATACATCATCAGTCAGATTAGAATGAATAAATATAAAATAATTAAAAATATAATCGTGGGGCGCGTGAAATTTCTGTCAACTGTCAACCGTTCATATCATTAAGAATGCTGAACGTTATGCTACGCCCCACGATTTTATATTAATTTTAAATTATTTTGTAGCTTTTAGTTTATCTACAATTATTCATCATTATCAATAAAACCGTTTAACTTAAAAAAAAATCTATTGTTTTTTATTTTCAAGTTTTTTTTTAATTTTTTTTTATTTTGTACTACTGTATACTACAAGTCAAGGGTCTGCGGTTCGTGCGTTTCTAAAAATATATTAAAAACTGCCTTCATAGAATAGTCGCGTTTCGTGCGCCCAATAATTTTAATTTACTTTGATGGTCGCGATTCGCGCGTCGGTCGTCGTTGGTATATATTTTTTTTATATATTATTTTTTTCGAAACGCACAAATCGCGACCAACTTACTTGTTTACTAAAAATTTACGACGCACGAACCGCGACCAGACCAAGTCAAGCCCATTCATTTGATATTGAGGTGGTTGAACAAAAAAATTTAACCCACCATTTTGTGGGGGCGGCCATTTTGGATTTACAATGTTACTGATTAAATACATAATTGTTTTGTCATCAGAACTAAAGGTTTGTACCATATTTCAGATCAATCGGTCAACAGGAAGGGGGGCAAAAGGAGAATGCCAAAATTTCTATGGGACTAAGACCAAGACTGCGCTTTTATGAAATTAGTGGCACCTTAAGGCATTTTTTAAATAAAAAAATTTGGGAAAAATATAATTTTACTACACCTTGGTATATTAGAGAAATCTTTATTGTTAGTGATCATTTTGAGGTTATAATATTCAAACATTTGACAGGTAACAGCTGTTTATGTACCTATTAGTCATCTAATAAACATAACTGTTAGAATAATTATTCAGAAATAGAAGGTATATTTATTTAACAATACGAAATCATGATTAGAAAGGTTTTTTTGAGACATCTTTGGTTATTGCGCATGATTGGGCAGCTTTTGGCATTCTCCTTTTAAGTACCTTCTAAATTTGACCCAACATCAACAACAACAAACTGGTCAAGCTAAATAAAACCGTTTAATAGAACTAGTGAGACTGATATGCCTGTAATGGTGTAATTGACCGTGAAATGTGCCAGCCATTAACAATACATATTATTTAACTCTTCGATCAACAATATTTTACTATAAAAAGTACTTACTTTAATATGAGCTCAACTAAAATATTCTTTCATACATTCTCTATGAACGTATCCCCACATATCAGTGTCAGTGACGACACAGTGCTCTCAGTGATATGTGGGGATACGTTCCTAAAGAATGTATGTAACAATATTTTTCACTGTGCCGGTACTGCGCCGGAACTCTCGGAACTGTGGCTTCACTGATATGTGTGAATCAACCTTTCATCTTGTATGAGTTATTTCTGCCGCTTAACAGCATTGCATTGCAGGGCTGTATTCCGGTTTACAGGGCGCTCTACTATCAAATGTAATTACTGAGTACAGCACCATATAGGAACTGAAGCTTAAGGGGAGGTATTTCGAGCGCTTCCCTCTCGTTCTCTCGACGGTACAACGGTAAGGGACGGGTATAACAGCGAAGCGGCGCGAATTATCGCGTTTTATATTTTAAATAATTGATAGATGTAATAAACAAAAAACCATCGGTTATAAAAACTCAAGTTATTTACGAGCTTCATTTTGGTAAATGACTCACAATATCAAATCACTTATTTTAAAAATAAAACCTGGAAAAGAAGATAAAATGACACAAAAATATGTAACTTTGTGAATTTATTCTATCGAGCCAACTTTATCAAATCGTGTTTCCATCGGGTGTATTTTACAAAATAAAGCCTCAACAATATTTCATAATTTTCGCAGATTATAATTTTACTGTTTACTACTTCAAAAAGTAATTCTAAGAACGTGTTATTTTAATTTTTCACTAACACCTAGCCTTAAGTTAGGGTCTTGAAGGCGCGCGTGGTATCCTTTTGTCTTGTCGCCAGTGTCCATGACAGCTTTTGTGCAGACGAGTCGTATTATGCTTGCTTGCCTGATCAAATCAGTATTTCAAAAAAAAACAAAAAATATTTGGTATAATATAGGTATAAGTAGTACCACGGGTAATGAAAAATCTCCCGTGGTACTACCAATAGTACCACGGGTAAGTACAGGTAATTATTACTCGTAAAATTGCCTATGAATTTAATTTTAGTGACTTGTTGAGAGGTGTGATATTGATAGTCAGCTACTGAAACAAAGACTTGTAATTGATAAATAAACATCTAAAATCCTAACTCGCTTCCGGCAAAACTATCTTGAGTACTTAGATACTTACATGATGACATGTTACACTAACCCTAAGTTGCACAGTATTTAGGCTAATGTCTCATAATTAATAGGTATCATGTTTGATTCATCTCTCCACACTCCGCCTTACACACATGGTATACTTAATTATCTCGACAAATAATATTTCCAGCTTCCTATTTCTGAAACACTTACTGAAAAAGTTGTGTGATTTATGTTATAAATAATAAAAACTTTCCTACGCTCACACCAATCATCGGTGCCAACAATAAATAAGTTAGCAGACAAAAAAAAAATAAGGATGATTCAAAAGAACGAATATATATTTTAAGTACTTAAGTAAAATAAAAAAAAAACATTAAAGAATATATTTTTTTTACTTTGACTTATCAACTCAAAGTTAAGCTTCTCCCAAAACTTGTTTTTAATGGTTAAATAGTTATATACATAACACCTAATCCCGAAATTATTTTGGAAAGACAGTGAATTCTAAATTGACCTGACTTTAGTACCCGCCGGGACCTGGGAGATGGTGGCGCCAGAACCGGCGTGCTACCTTTCGACCAAGGAGAACGTAATGTTAATAATGTTATTCTTTCGATTGTTGCAGGTGTTAGAAGCTAAAAATGGGGGAGCGTGCAGAACTTCGCCATTAGTTTTCCAGCGCACTGGGGCGTGGGCGTCGGGGGTGTGGCACGGGGCGTGGGGGTCCCCGTGCCGCCCCCCGGCGACCTACTCGCCACTATATCCATGTTCGAACAGCAGATCAAAGCTGAGCCTATGAGGTAAGTAGATCGTTCCACGTAACAGTCGAGCTCAGTGCGAGCGCGTACAGTTTTGTCTAAAGGTCATTTCAATGTCCATAGTTCACTTCTCAATCAATTATTATAAAATACTAGTAAGTACCTCTTTTTGGTCCTTCGAACCGGATATGAACTATGTACTACAGTCCAAAAAGTTCCAATCTCACTTTTGCAGCAGTCGAAACGAGTCACACCTTCTCATGGTCATACCAATACACTAGTGGAACAGCTAGAGATACATGCGGAAACAGAATCCTCTGTGAGATTTGAGTACTGTGCAACGCTAAGTATTGTATTTGAAGGCGACGAGCCGAGTTCTTTTGGTTTCGCACATTCGATCACAATAAAATATGTATTTGCACTCTCAGTCTGGCTGTTGCCACCAGGTGAATCTAGTAATGTTGCTATGGTACCATTCTTCGCCACTTAGAATTTCTGAACTAGTAAACGTTTTTTCCTTACAAAGATTATATTTGAAGCATGAGCTACAAATATGTGTCTCCGAGGGCTAGATGGCCATTTAAATCGGATAGGTTTGCCATATTCTTTGCAAGGCTTTAGATGATTAATAATAATGAATTACTATGTCCCTCTCATACATTTGAGTTTTCGATATTTTAATGTCTTAGACACGATTAGAGTAGGTACCATTTGGTCACATGAGCCGGATGGTTTGCCACAATCTTTGTGTCAATAACCTTTAATGTACTTTATTGTCTTCATATCCTTAAAATCATTTTGTAACATTGCAGCTTCTACACATCCCATCCCCACGTTCACTCCGGTCCCCCCACAATAATCCGGTCAGACTCCAACCACCCAATCATAAACATGAACCAACACCACCAGCACCAAGAAGACTCTAAAGACAGCCTGATTATACAACAGCAAGTACAACATCAACAGGATTTAATGGAACAACACCAGCAACAAGAATTACAACAGCAAGATGATGAGGTAAATTGTTAATAATTTGAGTCCTATTCTCGTGTCTGTAAGGTCTTTATTTTATTGTGGAATTTGGAAGCTTTAGAATGAAAGAAAGATGTAGAAAAATATAATAATTTGTTACAATAAATACTGACTAAGGTAATTTTTATCACTAAAAAATCTAATAAAATAATTTTAACATTGCAGTTAAGCTTTAAAGGAATGGACGATGAAGGCGTTGAAATGGAAATGGACAGCCGACAGTGTTCTCAGGTAGGCTATTTGATACACACACTCACACATCGAAGCTGTAACACCATTCGTTGTCATAAACACATATAGTTGTTATAATAAAATATTAAAAAGTTTCTTCTACAGGGTATGGGAGTTGATATGGGATCAGTTCAAACTAAAATGGAGGTAACAAACGGGGGAGGACATACTACGCCACGGTCTAAACCACAAGCTTGCAAGGTAATTGCTTTCTTGTATTAATTATTTTGTCTTACATTAATCATTAGTCGCTCTTCACTATCGTTTTGTAAATTCTACGGGGTAGGCGATCTTGTAGCTCAGCGAATAAAGCCCTTATGGGGCTTAGGCGGTGAAAACGGAACAATTGGCTGTTTTCTATTAGCTGTTATTCAAAATATTGTAGATATATTTCGCACTGAAATTTTCAATGTCTATTACAGAGCGTATGTGTGAGAGGATGACTGTTTCCAAAACACGATTGGAAACATTATACTCGATAAAAAAAATCTTGAGTTACCTTTAAAATTTCTAATTTTATTTACCTTTTCGATTTCTTGACTGATTTGGATTTCCAAAAAATCTAAACATTTTTATTAACTTTTTGATAAAAATTTCAATGGCGCCTACGAATTACCGCGGACCCCGCACCGCGCAACATCCAAATTTTCTCTGACCGCCTAACCCCCCATAAGAAAAAGATTTTAAAAAAATTGTGAGATTTTTTTTGTATTTGCCTTTGAATATTAATAATACTGTCCGATCAGCTGACGACAATAGTATGGGAGATCGATTTTTTTTGTCATTTTTGCACATAGGTTTCTTAGAGAAAGTTGTTCAGTTTCATGGGTCGAACTCACCCTTAATAGGTTTTGTATAAAGAAAAATTAAGGTTATTGGGCAATGACACTATGAATAAAAGAACGCTTACGATTACAGTATCTCTTTAAAAATTAATAAAATACACCAAATAGGTGTTTGACTATATAAAATATTGTACCCTTTACAACAACCTTTTTAAATTAATATCATTACTATAGTCTGACCGCTACCGCTGTACCGCGCCTTAGGTATGCGCGGGGAGGTGGGGAGTGGGAAGTAAAGAGCATGAACTCATATATTTAAAAATAAAAAAGTATACATTTATTTTGCACAAAACCGAGGCGAAAGGCATACAGAGAGAGGCCTGTGCTAGCAGATAGGTTGAGAAAAGCTGGAAATGATGATGATGATGATTTCGGACATTGCCCATAAAGTCTTAGTAATAAGTCATAAAAACTATGTTTACGTATAATGAAAATATGAGATGTTTTTAATTCCTACTTCAACTTCAAAAAGATTACTAGGCTATATGACAAAACAATGTTTTTTATTTAGGTCTGCGGTAAAGTGCTTTCGTCTGCTTCCTCATATTACGTACACATGAAGCTTCACTCCGGAAACAAACCCTTCCAGTGTACTGTAAGTATCTTACACCTTTTGCGATTACTGTTATTCTATTGTATTTTATCATAGCTGAATGTATGGAATAGGTATGAGTATGAAGCTACAACATGAAAATGTACGCAAGAAAAAAGAAACTTGACGAGACTATAAATCTTTACAAGAATTCTTTTTTCCAGTTATTTGTATACTTTTCTCAACATTTTCGATGAACTATAAATGTACCTATTTACATTATAAGCTGTTTCAAAAAGTCTTAGCGACCATGATATTCGGTACAGACCACGGAGCAAAAGTGGTACAGACCAAGGCCAGGCCAGGCCCAGTATCTTGAAAGGCGACTAACATTGCTCATACACATAAAGTGGCAATGGGCTTACCGGCTATCAAGCTTAGAACATGCAGTTATTTGTTAAAACATAGAGTGTGGTAATGCACTGCTTTTGCGGTCCTTATTGCCTAGTCTCTGACCAACTGTTTGAGAATAATAGTCTGTTTTTATATTCTACAACGGGTAAGCGCTTGGCCTTCATGTCACTTGATGGTATGAATCCTCAACCACTGAGGAACTGGCTATCTTATCTCTAAACTCTCGGAACATAACAATGATATAAACATCGTTGTTATGACGACGGACTTAGATAGTGGTAGCTAGCCAGGCGGACTTAACAGCCTTTTTTTTTAAACTACGGAAAACTCACCACCAACCAAGAAACAAGTGGTGAGTGTATGTAGAGTCACGAGCAAAAATATGTAAACAATTGTAACTCTTAATACAATGGAATAAGAGTCAAAGTGTATACATGTTGGTGCTCGTGTACGTACGTAGGTTTGCGACGCAGCGTTCTGCCGCCGTACCTGGAAGTGCACATCTTCCAGTGCGACCTTTGCCTGAAGCGGTTCACGCAGTAGTCCAGCCTCAGCGATATCTCGTCAACTATCACGCGGAACACTATCACTTGTTATTTAGTGTGCCGTGAACGTGAAGTGTAGGCAGTGGCACTGCTTCTGCGGTCATCATTAAATAAATAAATAAATAAATCTTTCCTACAATCACACCATTTATCTAGCCCGAGAGAAGCTTCGAAGAAACTCGTTAAATGGTTACTAGACAACGGATAAACATACTTAAAATACTTAAATACATACTTATTATACGTAGAAAACACCCAGACCTGAGACAATTTAGAAAACAATAATTTCTAAATTGACCCGACCGCGGAACCCGAACCTGGGACCTCAGAGATGGCGACACCATGAAAACCGGTGTACAAACCACTCGACAAAGGAGGTCATCATTGCCTAGTCTCTGACCAACCGTTTAGGGATAATAGTCCTAAGAGGGTTTACGCATTTCGGTTTCCCATACAAACTTCCAAGTCGAAATTTTTAAAAACCAATAAGCCAATTTTAATAAAACTTTGCATGCTAAAGTTAAATACAAGGATCTAAATAGTTTGTTGAAAACATTTTTTAAAAACGCTTATTTAACTGAGTTATCACGATTTTAAACTTTCTATGGTGGATATTGAATCGCAATAACTCAGCTAAATAAACGTTTCTTAAAAATGTTTTCAACAAACTATGAAGATCTTTGTATTTAACTTTAGCATGCAAAGTTTTATTAGAATTGGCTTATTGGTTTTTAAAAATTTCGACTTTGAAGTTTGTACGGGAAACCGAAATGCGTAAACCATCTTAAGTGTATGTATGACTTAAGATTGCTCATACATCCAACAGCATAACGGCGATAGGCTCACCACTTATCACGGTGAGCACATGCAGTTTTTGTGAAATTTGACATGTGGGCAGTGCACTGCTTCTGCGGTCATCATTGCCTAGTCTCCGACCAACTGTTTGGGGATAACAGTCTTAAGTGTATGTATGACTGAAGATTACTCATACATCCAACAGCATAAAGCGGCGATAGGCTCACCACTTATTACGCTGAGCACATGCAGTTTTTGTAAAACTTGGAGTGGGGGCAGTGCACTGCTGCGGTCATCATTGCCTAGTCTCCCACCAACCGTTTGGGGATAATAGACGTGAATGTACGTGTGTACGTAGGTTTGCGACGCGGCGTTCTGCCGCAAGCCGTACCTGGAAGTGCACATGCGCACGCACACGGGCGAGCGGCCCTTCCAGTGCGACCTCTGCCTGAAGCGGTTCACGCAGAAGTCCAGCCTCAACACGCACAAACGCGTCCACACGGGTGAGTCCGGCCAGCTTTGACGCGGCTTGTGTGATGTGCTCGTGTCGCCAATTATACTACTCACTTTAAAGTGTAACATGTATTATATCTGATACTGTATAAACCTAAAAGTTACAGACACCAGCAGGTCAACCTTGTGTTATATTTAAACTTTTTTCAGTCTACTCCTTGTTGTTTCCTCTTTCGAAGTTCACGTTGACGTACTCATTACACATCCTATCGCTTTACAGTCCATGAGTCCTCTTGATATAATATCAGATACGTCACATGCTACACTTCTAAGTGAGTATCCTGCTAAACACTTGGGACGTTTTTTGTTGTTGGGCTAGAACATCTTTTGAATTCGAATTGTAACATCAATGTTTTATTTTTGTTTTATTGCTCGCTGGTATCGCCTTCTGATAAGTGTCAAATACAGTCTATTTAGAACTTTTTACTCATAAACGAATCATGCGACGAAAAAGAAAGTTCAATATAGACTACAATAAACGGTATTAACTGGCATTCGTGGAATATGGTTTTTTAAAATGAACTTGATTACCGTTTAAAAATGGCATTTTGTTTTGTTAAATTTACAATAAGCGGTATTAACAGGCATTGGTGGAATATGACTTATTAAAAACAACTTGATTAGCGTTTAAAACCGGGTTTTTTTCTGTTAAATTTACAACACTTGTTGGTGTAATTTTTTATACGATATTATGACTAGGCTAGCCTTCTTTACGTGTGATAGAATAACCATGTAGAACATTTGTTTCCAAGTACTTTTTTACATCAAATATAGCAGTAGCAGCTCTAGTGACCTAACTCAAAAAATCGAAGTTTCATCACTGACACAGCTGTTGCCTACTCCTACTTTGATGACATACACATGCCTGCAGATCAACCTATCTAAAACTGTAAAATTTGTCCAATCCATATTGATCCTTATTGCCCTTATTACAAAGTTCAAAATGTATTGTAAAAATTTGAGATTTAGGGCTGGCGTCTCTACCTACGTATCAGTACGTACGTACGTAAAGATTATGATACGTACGTACGTATCGAATCTTTACGAACAACGCCATGTATGACAAAGTGATCTTTGAATTCTTTTTTGCAATTTGTGAACCGAAATACATCGCCTGTTTTATCACACTCATAAAAGATGGCCTTAAAATCTCCCAGTGTTTTAGCTATAATACAGATTGAGGGAACGACTGAGAATCATTTCAGCCCACTGTTTAGTTAACTACAAAGACTCTGGCGTACCAAAACATATAATATGTATATAGAATAACATATGATAGAATTTCTATGTTTTTCTTAACATACAAATTCTATCGACCGTAAAAAAGATAACTTATAATTCAGTACAGTTCACAGTCATTCGCTTGGTTTGTAATTATCTAAAGCTTAATGCAGACTAAGTGAATGAGAACGAATACTTCTTCTTGTCAATAATTTATCAAATAATATTTAGTTAATTAAAAAAAATATTATGATCCCAAATTAAAAATTGTTTCTTTTAATTTCGTTTGCTCGGTACTCGCCAAGCGAAAACCGTTTGCTAGCAACGCATGAGAATTAGAGCTGCAATCTCTTTATGCCTTCGTTTACATTTGCTGGGTGATCTTTATAACCAGGCTTAGTGTAGGAATACGGAACAAGTTGCAATGATACATTATAATTACCTTACAACTCTGTACGATAATATAAAACGTACAAACTAAAGAAAGCGAGCACTATTTGTGTTTGTTAGTAAAAACATTGAACAAGTTACTAACCAAATCATGCTTTTTAAATTCAAACAAAGAACATGATTTTATGCAAATTAACAAGTAATTATGTAAATTTAATGTATTGTGTGCAACTTGTTTTGTTAACCAATGAGTAATGCTTGAGTTTGACTCTTATAAAATTTGAATTTGTTTTAGATACCATTAATAATGAATAAACACTCCAATAATATGACAATTACATTCAACATAATTATAGGAGGGAGGTTTTAGGGAGGATACAATTTAATACCACGACCATGGGCTAATCTTACAGAGTTTATTGCTAATGTAATGCCACATATGAAATTGAACATACAAGTTTTTACGACCTGTAGATACCATGAGGGGATTACGAACATATACTAGGAAATTGGATTTCAACTTTATTGCATTAACCTCCTCCTGTTTCCGAAAACCAAAATATGTAAAGTTTTGTTTTGTTTTCGATTATTTTTACACATATTTACAAAAAACTATGGTTACTTACATATTTTGCTTGTACCCTATTTTGACGCCCTGATAACTATAATTTATATGTATTGTCTTTCCTACTCTCTTTAAATATTTTATTTATAAAACTTTTATTTCTATTTTTTTGCAATTAACGCTTTTATGTTGATTGATAAAGAACAATTTATATGGAGAATATTTGCTAGTTCAGGATACAGTTAAGAGCATGTTATATACAAATGTCGCTTATTTATTTATGTTGTGGTGTGCAAATATGATACTGTTTGATGGAAGAGGGAGATTCCGATTGTATATGCCTATTCTAAATCTCCAAAGTCAACTCCAAATCTAGTAAATGATTTTATTTTTCCTGTCTTTAAGTTGAAATCTTTAATATTATTTTTATATACATATAGCACGCGGCCTTTGGACGGAGCTTTCTAATAACGTTTATATACTTAAATCTTTATATACCTATAACTTCTGTTATGAAGTATATAATTAAATATTACATACATATGACACTGGTGCGACACACAGATCGCTATAGAAAGTTATTATTGACAATACATATGCTTAACTTAAAAAAAATGTGAATAGTTTTTGAGATGTGTCGTCATATAAAATCGATGAGCTTAATCAGGGCGTGAGGAAGGCTTAATACGTGGAAGGCAAACAGGGGGAGGTGAAACATACAACGGATACTGGACGCGACGGCAGCGTCGATGGATCCTTTGTATGTTTGGTGCGTCCGTGTGTGGTTTGGCGCCGCAGCGAGTTGTTGGCCTGGCTTCTAGATGAGCACATGCGCGCACTGATGGTGAAGGAGCGGCCCTACAGGTGCGACCTCTGTCAGATGCGGTTCACGCAGAGCTCCAGCCTCAACCGCCACAAGAAAATACACACGGGTGGGTTCTTTTTGGGTACTCTCGTAACGCCCTCTGCCGATTATATGTCTCTCCGATTTACCGTTTTGCATTCACCTCATTATGGCTCCTAAAGCCGCGCTTCCTTAGTAAATTAAAAAAGGCCTTTATTTTTGACTTGTGCGATGGTTTCGTTCAGAGGAACACAAACGCGCGCTGCTGGCTAAGGAACGGCCCTACCAATGCGGCATCTGCTTTGAGAGATTCACCCAGAAATCGAGTTTGGGCCGGCACGGAAAAATACATACCGGTGGGTTCCTCTACATACTGCCGACTGGCGTGGCGTTGTGGTCCTTGAGGCAGCACGGTACTAACGAAAGCATTACACCGCACAGCCTACCTCCCCCTGAATGTGTGTGAATGAGTGTAGACAGTTTAACACGCTAGGCATTTAATACTTGTGTTTGAAAGGGTTGAGTCGCTATATCGTAACTCGTATAACTTATAGAGGAGCACAGACGAGCCCTGTTAGAGAAAGTGCGGCCGTACCAGTGCCACATCTGTTTTATGCGCTTCACTCAGAAGTCCAGCCTGGGCCGACATGGGAAAATACACACTGGTAGGCATTTTCCCCTAAAATCCTTAAGTAGACAATACATTTTTAATTATAGAGCTCACATTATTAGGCACTATCATAATGGCAGTGCATGGTGCAGAACCGTTGTTGTAGCTGAATTTTGTTGGTATTTCTAGAGGAGCACATCCAATCGCTGATCAACAAAGTGCGCCCCTATCAATGCGACATCTGTGACAAGCGGTTCACTCAGAAGTCCAGCCTTGGCACTCATAAACGTATACATACTGGTGGGTCCCTTGATATTTTTATTTTCATTCGGTTTCTAAGCCACAATCCAAATACTTATTTCTAGTTTATTTCTTTGTTGTGGCTTTGACACCTATGTTTTGTGAATAGTTTTTAAGGGCTCCCAAATAACTATAGACTAATTTAAATAAACTAGAAATATGGTTAGCGATTCGGAAGTGTTTACCAATTTAATTTATTAATAAACTTTTGTTTTTTGTGAATCACATAAAAAGGTAACTTACTAGGTTACACACGCTCAAAAACTATTCACAAACAATTAAAGTAAAGCATGTGTACGTTGTGAGGATTTTCGTTTAGTTCAAAGTAGGAGAGAGAATGTTTGATGGACAAATAACACGATTGAATATTCCCTCATGGTAGTGCAAGTACATTCCAATTGGTATGCGTTATGCGTTGATGCGTCGGTGTTGTAATTATTTGTCCATCGTGGTTTTGTTTTGTTTCTCTGTCCCCCCGTGTCCGTGTTGGCGGCGCAGGGGAGCGGCCGTTCCAGTGCACCGTCTGCCTCAAGTCCTTCACGCAGAAGTGCGCGCTCAATTTGCACGAAAAAATACATACGGGTTAGTAGCCCACATATATTATATTCCACAGCATTCCTTTAAAACGAAACCCGAGTGGTTACGCACTCACATTTCATTTAGCGTCATGCTTCGTTCCTATTTTTCCGTTGCCCGCCTAACCCGTTGTTTTTACACTACCACATTTCAGTAGCTTCCATTCTCGTTGCTTCCGACTAACATCTCTATCTTTTACTTTTTTTAATGCGCGCTTTCACGTACTTCTGCATTCGACGATACTATATAGCATACTTATATCACAATAATTACAATCCGCCAGTCATTCACTGCCCCCCTCATTGCATACATTACAAAGATTTTAGTGTATCATTTTATTTTGTATTTCATTATCTTCATGAATAATAATTCTTTCACAAAAGCGGTAATGCAATCGCCGCAGTGACGCATATAATTTGGTGCCTCTATCGGCCATGGTCGATATCAAAATTGGGTTTTCAAAATTGGGGTTATTCGCCGCGTGCGAACAAATGTGGTTTGAGATCGGAGCGGGCGGGCGACCAAAGGCTGCTCGCCAGCCAGCGTCGGCGACGTGCGTTACTCGCTTTTGTGTGTGCACTGGGCGCAGTGCACGGGCGCCCTAACTCGCGCGGGCAATGCCGCCCCTACTGGACATTCACATGCGCACGCATACAGGCGAGCGGCCGTATCAGTGCGACGCGTGTCTGAAGCGCTTCACGCAGAAGTCCAGCCTCAATATACATAAGCGGACGCACACAGGTGGGTGACAGCCGCGGGCCGGACTGGCCCTCCGCCCGCCCCAGCCTCTCTCCACTCATACTGCCTCTCCTCCAAATCTGTTCTTAGCGCTTGTGTGTTATATTTGTCTCTGTTCTCACTTTTCTATTTGCAAATTGCGATCGGTAGCAAAGTTTCGTAATAAAGATTTGGAGCGGAGTTAGCGGCGAGCGGCGACCAGTCCGCGCCGCGACCTCCGTAGAGCGAGGGCGTCTAGCGCCCTTGCTGGCTGGCCGCTGCTATAATATATGTGTTGGGCACCAGTCCAGGGCAGACCGTTCCAGTGCCTGTCGTGCCCAGCCGCCTTCACCTGCAAGCAATACCTGGAGATTCACACGCGCACGCACACCGGCGAGCGTCCGTATCAGTGCGACATCTGCCTGAAGCGCTTCACGCAGAAATCCAGTCTCAACATCCACAAGCGGACGCACTCAGGTACGTGGGCGACCGCCGACACACGAATGAGCGACAGCTGTAGAGAGGAATGAGTGCGCGGGAGGCGGGCCGCGGCGACACCAGCCGGGGTCCGAACCACTACACTTACATGCATACAGGCCGAGTGCGAGCTTCAAATAAACGGCTATCATCGTCACACTCACACACGTCCGTCCACTAGATTTCCTTGTAAATTTTACGACAACTCTAAATATGTGCGTGAAACAACGAACCGTTTGTTTAATGCTCGCACTTTTATACTCACTGACAGTGTTACGAGGCGCCCTCTGGTTTTACGCAATCGATCAGTATCATGTTCCCGAGTTATCCACGTGATGGTTCGCGTCACGAGAAAACCAAAGATCGATTGTCTAAGGTCGAGGCGTCGCCGGGTCCTAAACGTCCGTTGTGCAGGCTGTAATAAAGGCGGTTGCCCCCTGCTGACGTGAGCGTTTCGTCCACAGTGCAGGGCCGGCCGTTCCAGTGCCTGCAGTGCCCCGCCGCCTTCACCTGCAAGCAGTACCTGGAGATACACAACCGCACGCACACCGGCGAGCGGCCGTACCAATGCGACGTGTGCCTCAAGAGATTCGCGCAAAAGTCAACACTCAACATACACAAACGAACGCACACAGGCAAGTGGTCCTCGTTACTTGAATTTAGTGTGTTATTGTTATTGTTCTTTTAGTGCCTTAGCACACGGCGTCGTATCGTAAGCGTATCGTAATGCGCACACGAAGCGTTGCTGCAGCGAATCGTAGGAGACACCGCTTTGTGTGCGGACTTGTTTGAAAATGTACGTGCTCGTATTGCCCTCGGCCTACGCGCGTATTACGATACGCTTACGATACGACGCCGTGTGCGAAGGCACTTATTAGCCGAAAAGTGAAATGAGAGATCAGCACAGAGTTGAAAATCATATACGTCAGCAGGTCAACCTACCTAAAATGTCCACTAATTGATATTGCTCTTAATGTTCGATATTTTGCGTTTATAAATGTGCTCTAATGTGCTATAAGATATTTAAACGTTTAAAAAATATATGACTACCCACAAGTTTTGTAAATTAATGTTTTTCAATGTTTTAATGTCTTTTTATAATTTCTTTGTCTTTCTTGCTTGTCTTGATATTGATCCTTATACCCCAAGGCATAAAGCTCAATTATTGGCGAAATTTGATTTTTTTGTAATGGGATGACCTGCTGGCGTCTGTGCTTAATCAAATCATAGCAAAAAGTAAGAAACTTTGTACGAAAAGAGAATAAGAGAGATGTTTTACCTTTATTTGCTAGTCTGTGATGGGTCTCTTTCATTTTTCTAGTCAGGCTCTATTGCGTATTTGATCACGAGCTATCATTAAATCATTATATCTCATTGTTATCATTTTCTATTATTAATTAAATTAATAATGAGTTAGGACTTAAACTGTTTTGAATTTAAGTTGTCGGTGCCACATTATCAAGTTTTGCGTGAGTACTAATGTGTAACGTTGTGTTAAAACTAACGAATACTCTCATTCCAGCCAAACAAGGTAATGTTAATAACAAATACAAATGGAAAATTACACTTTAATTAAAAAAAAGTGTTTTAATGTTTTTTATTGACAATTATTCATACTTATTATTTAAAGTATGAGTATGTAGTTTTTAAGGCAAAGACAGATAAAGAAAACTTTTATAACTAATTATCCGGTGAATGTACTTGCTTGCATGTACTGTATCTGTTTATCATTATAAAAGTAGGTACTTACCTACCAACTGTCCTTTTCCTTAAAATGTTATTAATTCGAGAAGTCTGCTTTGGTTGTGTTAATACTGGTAGCGCATTATATATTAACCTGGAGACCTAGACAAGTGGCTTACGGGACTTGACGTATGTCAACGCTCCGTGTACCTACGCCTGGCGTACTCACCATGGAATTCTGTTATTTCAAGAATGCCAAAAAACTGTACCCAAATAGTACCAAATAGTGCCCAAAGGAAATAAATAGTACCCTTATGGTTCATAAGTTATAGACATAGTTTGGTGAGTACGCTAGGCGTAGGTTACGCCTAGCGTACTCACCTCAGTTTGGGAAATCTGAGCAAGCTACAACTTTAATTAGTATGTCAAAAAACTGTACCCAAATAGTGCCCAAAGGAAATAAATAGTACCTTTATAGTTAAAAAGTTATAGACATAGTTTGATGAGTACGCTAGGCGTAGGTTCTACGCCTAGCGTACTCACCTCGTTGCGGGAAAACAGAACCAGCAATGGCTCTCATTTCTATCTCAATAAATAGTACCGGAAATAGTACCCTCTAAGAGTGTAATTGTTATTTGACTTTTACACTAGAAAGTCATTAAATTTGATAGCAAACTTCTACATACAAAAATTACGTGTGGTACAGTCGAGCACAGTGAATGGTAAAATATTATTTTTATTACGAAAGGAATTGAGATTGGAATAACTAATGGAGTTCACTAATTGACGATGATCTAAAATAAAATAGGTACATATTTAATAACAGTAAACCAAGGCTGGCCAAAAAAGGGGGGTCCTGAGGTTGGTGTGTCTGTCTTTGGCACCGTAGCTCCTAAATATCATAGATTTGGATGCGGATTTTTTTATATGAAGGCTGGTTTTTAGCGGTGATTCTTACTTCGACTATAAATCTAGTGATAATTGTTATAAATCACAAAATTTGTAGTCGAGGGTGAATGAGACCCACTCCAACTTATATCTATGTATCAAGCATTGCTTATTTATGATTTGTTGATCGTGAATGACCGCCCGCCCGCGACTTTGTCCGCGTGAACCCCTTACCCCGTGACGAATTTTGAAAAATGTTTATTTTTATACAAACCTTGTCCCGACAATTACAAATACAACAAAAAAGAATTAGCCAATTTGGTGCAGCCGTTCTAAAGTGATGCGCGTACAAACATTTTGGCAATTGATTTTTATTAATATGGATACATACCTACATAAATAGCGACTGCACATGTGCTCAGCGTGACAGGTGGTGAGCCCATCGCCGTTCTAAGCTGTTGGATGTATGTGCAGTCTTTAGTCCGTTAGTCGCCTATTACGACACCCAAGGGAAGAGGGGGTGGTAGTATTCTTTCACCGGTAAGTACGCGACACAGTTAACACTTTATACAGTCCAGAAAACTAAGAATATGATTTAATTTGTTATTCTACGATTAATAAAAAACAATAACGTATTTCTGTAGGTAAGTATATATAATATAATCAAACTGAGTAGGTACCTACCTACCTAGCTAATGAAAGATCAACTGCAAATCGACTTGAACATAAAATGCTATTACAGATGAAATATACATAGGTACCTACTTACTCATTTAAAGATCACTCACATCACAATGAAACAAAATTAACAAGATTTTTCATTAATTGTTTCACAAATTAACTATTCGCAAACCTTTGCGGTTGCGGTGGCAAGGCAAAGTAAACGACCAAAAAAAGTACTTTGTGGTAAACGACTAAAAAAATCGGTTCCCGAAAACTATGCGTTCCCACCGCGGCGTCAAGCAAATTGTTGTGAATTGCAATATTGATCTTTAGCACTTTCATAAGACAGGTCAGTTTGTAAGTAATTAAAGTAAGAAGTGTGATAAGCGCCATCTATTGTAACTTGTTCATACTAAGATGCATCGCTGTCGAGCGTCGATAAGTTGCACTATGATCAACAAAAGTAACAGATTGTTCTCGCACAATATTGAACTTTCAATTTCAGACATAAGGCAAATAGTTCCTTATATAGAAGGTGCTTTTACTTTATGAAATCCGGCAAAAAATACGATAGTCAATATTTTGGAAAACATGGATCTTATTTATAAGAAAAATAATTATAATCAATTATATAACTGATATTAAACTCCTCGTTACGTATATACACCTATTTATTTCAACAAAACTAAAAGTAATATGTAGTAGGTAATATGAAATTTAATAATATTAAAATTATTATGAGTTCGCCTGTACCTCATGTCAATGTATGTAGAAGTTTGCTATTAAATTTAATGACTTTCTAGTGTAAAAGTCAAATAACAATTACACTCTTAGAGGGTACTATTTCCGGTACTATTTATTGAGATAGAAATGAGAGCCATTGCTGGTTCTGTTTTCGCGCAACGAGGTGAGTACGCTAGGCGTAGAACCTACGCCTAGCGTACTCACCAAACTATTTCTATAACTTTTTAACTATAAAGGTACTATTTATTTCCTTTGGGCACTATTTGGTACTATTTGGGTACAGTTTTTTGACATACTAATTAAAGTTGTAGCTTACTCAGATTTCCCAAACTGAGGTGAGTACGCTAGGCGTAACCTACGCCTAGCGTACTCACCAAACTATGTCTATAACTTTTGAACCATAAGGGTACTATTTATTTCCTTTGGGCACTATATGGTACTATTTGGGTACAGTTTTTTGGCATTCTTGAAATAACAGAATTCCATGGTGAGTACGCCAGGCGTAGGTACACAACGCTCCTCGTTTAGTGAACGCTTAATTGATAATTATTAAACTTTTAAGAGCCAATTTTTGTAACGTTATACTTTATAAATTTATTCAATTATAAATTTTTGGTAACAATCAACTAAAGTTCGCATTTGCCATAAGTATATGTAAACTTGTTTACAATATTATACTACTTATAACTTACACTATTGCCAAACGCTCAGCAGTGCGATTCTCTAAGTTAAAGCCTTGGTAGCAGTGGCTGCCGCAGTGCTGAGAATTTGACTCTGTCTCTTTCATATTCATATAATTGTAAAGAGACAGCAGGTCAGCAGCCATGCGCGCAGCGTCTGTTTCGCTTAGAGAATCGCATAGCTGGACTAGACAGCGTTTGCCACTTGTCTAGGGGGGCTGTGAAGGTAAAGCCCGGTTTCCATTATGTCGTACCCGACTCCGATCCGATCGGACAGATGGAAACTCTCGGTCCGGTTTCCATACAAATTAAGCCACTAGAACTTCCAAATCTCGGTCGACCTAATGGAAACTGGGCTTAATAAAATTAACGGTTCCGATGGTTAGTGCAAGGGCGGCCGTATCAGTGCACCGAGTGCCCCGCCGCGTTCACGTGCAAGCCGTACCTGGAGATTCACATGCGCACGCACACGGGCGAGCGGCCTTTCGAGTGCGACGTCTGTTTCAAGCGCTTCACGCAGAAATCGACGCTCAACATTCACAAGCGAATCCACACTGGTATGCGATATGGAACGCTTGTTCAGGCTGCGTTTCCACTGAGCGGAGTTTAGCCAATCATGATGCTCGAAGTCTCCGCTCGGCAATTTCGAGCATCGTGAATGGTCAGTTCATGCTCAGCAGAACCGCAATCTTATTCATGAGGGTCTACTGCGAGTTTTATTAGACTGGCCTTTTTTTAAACTAGTTAAAATGCAGTCTTAGCATACACTGAGGTCTGGGGGCGACCTTCGGTTATGTGGGAGTCTACTTCCCTTCTCCCCTGGGAAAATCTCAACGGGGAAAAGGGTGGTCTTTCTCCTGAAGTTTTTTAAACCATCCCTTCTATGCTATGGGAATGGCTCGGGACCACGAACGGCAAGCACCGAATTATACACCGTATGTCCATGTACAATAATAGAAATATTTTTTTATTAGATTAGTCGCTTCAGAAATATAAACTTTACCTCTTAAGTAATATTAGAGTATGGATCATGTTAAGAAAAACGAGAATTTCTATAGCAACGCAACGCACCTCGTTTGCCACCAGGAGGCGTTGGAGGCGCACTCAATTTTTTTTAACGTGGTCGAAAGAGACATATAAATAAAATAAAATATAAAACTCGCATTCGACTCACTTAACGCTTAACCACGATCGCGAAAGCGGGCGTTGTGCAATGCGGCAAGCAAGCAATTTGTAGTTCATAGTGTCGTATTATTATTTAATTTTATTTTACTTTTAATTTCAAGATTTTAAACATCCATACTGTGTTAGTAAAATATAATGCATTTCTTAGTAGTACTAGTATGCCTTTAGTCTACGGTAATAGAAAGATCAGAATGGACAGAAAAGTCGCGCGCCGCGCCGCATCCCGCTAGAGGTCTATACCGCATCCCGCTAGAGATCTACACTGACTTTTCAATGACACCTTTTAAGTTACTTGCTAGAAAGAGTAGATGTTACATCGACAATCGTGTGCTGGAAGCACCATCATCTATACTACGGCAAAATTCGATGAAGAAAGTTTGTAAAAAAATACTTATTGACATTCTTTGTGCAATTATCTAGTGTCATCCATTTTTACCTCGGACCAAATATCACAATGGACAGAGTCTTTGGATTTTTAGCATGTCCGTATTTTGTTAGTGTGCAGCTTTCTATCTGTACATGTGTGCGTGACTAAAGATGTGACTAGTATATCGATATAATCACTTTAATGTGGTGTGTACCTAGTTCGTTATTATAATTGGGGGTTAAAGTTACTCACGTCCGTAGGTTTACCGTTTAGACCCTACACGTGACCCTTGGGTGGTGCTAAATGAGTGACACTGACTGAGTGGTAGAGCCACGCTGCGTTGCAGCACGCCGGGCACGCTGGGCCGGCTCGCCCGGCGTAAATACCAACCTCTCACTAAGGGTGTTACCTGACCAATCGATCGATCGTCGATCGACGTAATCGATCAACGTCGACCGACCGTCGATCGATGGGTTAGACGAACGGTATCCGTCGATTGATTAAAGCTTACCACACCTATCGATCAACGTCGACCGACCCCGTCGTCGATCGATTGGTTAGTCAAACGGTAGGTATCCGTCGATCGATTAAAGCTACCAGACCAGTCGATCAACTTCGATCGACGTTGATCGATTAACCCTGGCTAAATTCCATCAGCGAAATGTATTCAGAAAAGGACTCGTTGTTCTTGGCCAGTACGATGTTGCTCGTACTATTATTACGGAGACGCAAACGCAGAAGAATCTGGATGCGGCCGTTTTTTAAAGCCAACGATCGCTTATTTTATCCAAATGACATTTTAAGCAGCGGTTTTTGTTTTTGTTTTTTTTGCGTAGCGATTGTCATGAATTTCGAGGTTAGTAGTTTCGAGGGAGGTAGAGAGGAGGGGGATGGAGGGGTACGGTAATGGTAACTTAGTAGAATATTTGTTTTTTTTCCTAAAAATAACCTAAAATATCTTGAAAACTATGCATTTTCGCACTTTGGCCCCCCCTCCCCCTCCCCTTCCCCCCTTTTGCGGTGTTGCTTAATCTTAAGTGCTTCCCAAGGTGTTTGGGGGAATATCATTTAGTATTTAAACGTTCATATTATCATCACTCATTATTATCAACATAAACATAATCGAACATTACGATTATTATCCATGGGCACGAAATATTTTTTTTTTTTATAAAAGAGGGAGGCAAACGAGCAGGCGGTTCACCTGATGGAGAGTAATCACCGCCGCCCATGGACACCCGCAAAACCAGAGGAATCGCAGACGCGTTGCCGGCCTTTAGGGGAGGAATAGGTTTAAGGAAGGAATAGGAATTGGGAGGAGGGGGGCGGAAGGGGCCTCCGGAACCCTCACTAGTCGGACGAAACAACAGCACCAAGTGCCATTATTTCACGCCGAATATTAGAGAGGGTGGTATTACGCCGGGCGAGCCGGCCCAATGCGTGCAACGCAGCGTGACTCTACCACTCAGAAAAGTGAAGCGGCCGGTGCGTCTAATCAAACAGCTCGATTTAACACCCAATCCATTTTACCGGTCGATTGTCGATCGACATCGATCGACGTCGACTAATCCATTCTACCATCGATCGACGATCGATCGATTGGTCTGGTAACACCCTAATATCCGGCGTGAAATAATAGCCCTTGGTGATATTGTGTTTCGTTCGGGCAGTGAGGGTTCCGGAGGCCTCCCCCCCCCCCCCCGCTCACAATTCCTATTTCTTCCTTAAATGCCGGCAACGCATCTGCGATCCCTCTGGTGTTGCGGGTGTCTATCAGGTGACCCGCCTGCTCGTTTGCCTCCTTCTATTATAACAAACAAATAAAAAATAATAATTTGTGTAGTAAAGTGAAGAGCAATACTTTTTACTATTCATATTCCCGCCCATATTATTAAGATTCAATTTTGAACTAAGGCTAAAATTTTTACTGTAAAAAAAGATTTTTCAAAATGTTTGAAACAGAGCCTTGAATATTTTGTAGGCTCTCAGTTATCACGTCTATTAGCTTTAACCCATTCACGTCTTATTTCCGGGCATTTTGGAAACCTAAAAAAAGAATAATAAAAAGAATATTAGTAATATCGATAAAGCTTCGATACACAAATACGTACATCACTAATCATTATGCCAAAAACAAAGGCTTTAAATTACATTTAATTAAGGTTTAAAACCTGATTCTTATGAATAGTGTACGATATAGTATGATTTAGAATTAGCAAAAATTAATGCTTTGCCGTTTTAATTATTAAAAACTCATAGTAAAGCATACATATTATGAGAAATCACTAACGTATGAAATGATAATTCCTGGTCCCTCACACCTCCTTTTGTTGTTCTTGACGAACAATAAACAGCAGAACAAGACATTATGTCAATTGTATATCACACAAATAACACAAACACTAAGATTTCTTAATATTTCACTATTATTTCGCACAATCCAGCAATGTTTTGACCTAGTAGTCGGTCATGAAATGACACGTCTCGTCTCACACCGACAGTGCGTCGTTGCCAAACGTACATTAAGGCTCGGACTACATGCATCCGGAATCACACGGACCCGAAAAAACACGGCCCCGGATTCATTCCGTAGCTCAAACAAATATATGAATGTTTACTGCATCGACTACATGTGATCAGGGGCCTTCCGATCCCGATTTTCACCCGGAAGCATCCGAAACATGCTCCGGACGTCTCCGAGTAGCCGGTCCGTTATTTTTCGGCACGGGGGGCGGGGCCTATCAATATCGTATGAAGTTGTATGGAGCTGACCACACGAGAACTCGAGAAACGTCCGTTCCGGTCCGGTCCGGAGGAATCACGCGCCAGTCGATGACAGACGCTCAAAGCGGTCGGTCGCGTCGCGTGCGCAAGCAAACTGCAAAATAGTAGTTGATTCCGAGCGCCTCATTATGGTGATAGTAGTAGTAGCACAGAATAAATAATAGTACCCTACTACTAGTACACTACTACTACTACTAGTAGTAGTAGTGTTCGTAGAATTTATCAGAAAAGAACCGTATTTTTGTATAAGACTTGTAGAATTCATATTCCGTTATGCGGTCTATGTGAAAAGGATTAACCCATATTTCTTTTCACTTTCTTCTGTTTCCATTTTTATTCCAATTACATTTCGACTGCGATTTTTGCGTAAAATGGCCAATTTTGGCGTTACGGATCTCGGAAACCAAAATACATTACCAATTTTGACTTATTGAATAATGTAGAATAGCTTTTGGAATAATGCGTAGCGGCCTCGCTTTTTGTAAATTTTGCTTAACGTATACTGCCCGGAGGTGCTTCTATATTTGCAACTTTAAAAATGGATCTTATCCATCCAGACAACATAGTCCTGGTGGCAGTCTTAACTATTCCTGTTACTGAAATAAACAGTTGGTCTATGTTTACTTCTGATCTTCTCCTTTGAGAAGCCTGTGTTAATAATTGTGTAAGACGCACCGGACAAATACTAGGGTCCGGGTGACTTAACAAATGCCAACCAGACTGTTGATTGTAGCTGAGTCTGTTTTAGACCCATGTTCCGGCCATAATATTATTTCCTTATCTTTTTGTAATAATTTGTCCTTTTTAATTAAAATGTTTACTAGAAAAAAACACACGCACACACACTTCACAGTGACGTAATACCGCTGGCTTGTAGCACTACTAGAAAAAATCATAAAATTTAACCGCCTGTGTGGTCTAGTGGCTAAGCTACCTGTTTCAGACCTAGAAGTCCCGGGTTCGATTCCCAGCGGGGGGTACATCTTTGTGTGCTCGGTTTGGTTGGTGGTAGGGCTGTTAAGTCCGCCTGGCTAGCTACCACCATCTTATCTAAGTCTGTCGCCATAACAACGATGTTTATAGCATTGTAGTGTTTCGGCAGTTTGAGATAAGATAGCCAGTTCCTCAGTGAGGATTCCAGGTGAAGCGCGCTTCCACCTTCGGCCTTATCGTCACTTACCATAAGGTAAGATGAAGACCAAGCGCGTACCCGATAAAAAAAAAATTCAAGAGTCTTCTGGGGTTTCCGAGAGGTAGCTTAGCGGTTAGAGCAGTGGACCGGCAATAAAAAGGTCACGGGTTCGAATCCCGTTCGAGCTTTCCAGACTGGTTGTTTTTTTTCTAGTAAACATTTTATTCTACAAATATATAGCATTGTGAATGCAAAATTTCAATAATAAAGATTTTTAATTAAACCCAAAATTGCAGAGAAAGATTTTCATAAAATGCGGGAAGGCACTTTTGAGCTCCTAGATTGAACTAAGTACTGTTCTAAACAAATGAAATAAAAAAAATAGAATGTTATCACTTATATAGTCTTAAAGTGCGTAGCGGCCTCGGAATTTTTAGATATCATTGATTTTATATAGAAAAAAAAATCTTATTCGAAACCAAAAAAACTTCGAAAATTGCTTTAAGGTAACCGTGAATTTCTTCTATCTACGATAATATTATTGAGCAAAATAAATACCAGAATAATCGTTACTTACTTCATAATGAATAAATATTTTATAATTAATTAATTATCCTATTTCGATACAAACGATAAATACAACTGTAAGATTACTTCAAAATGCGACGCGCCGGCCGTCCGAACTCAGCTTATCCTCGCAAAAGGACATTTGTAATATTAAGCATGAATTTATTATCCTATTTCGATAATAACGATAAATACAACTGCTAAATTACAACAAAATGCGAAAATGGGCATTTTACGCAAAAATCACAGTCGAGATGTAAGTAATAGGCCTCTTAACGGCTACAGCTAAGCATACAATTTCAACTAAAGTTAAACTTTCCATTGTCGGCTGGACGACTATCCAGCGCAAGTGCTAGAGACCGACTGAGTAAATTTCTCTCCGGATTCAAAACGGAGCGCGTGTAGTCGATTACTTGCCGAATTTGGTTTTTTCCCGGGTCGGACTGATTCCGGATGCATGAAGTCCGAGCCTAACTATCTCTTTTACTCATATCACACTACAGTCATACAGACAGAGATACAAATACTTTACTTTGATACACGTATGTAAAAGCGGCAACGTCGTAAGACTCTGTCCATGTAATATTTGGTCCGAGATTTTTACTGATTTTTGAAAGAGATTTTTGACTGTAGTATAGTGACAATCTTCTGAAACAATTGACTAGGTATTTAAAAGAATGGCTAATTTGCAGAGCCAAAATAACGTGCATGTAAAACTTTTTATGGACTAGATGTAGGGTGTATTTATACGACCAAGGTTTCTATTACTACGTTTTTGTATATAAATACCATTTTGTATGGCATTTACACGTTAAGTTAGAGTTTTTATAGCTGAACTCGCAATACGGCCCTCGGAAACACAAAACTATTATTTAGTTGAAACATTTGTATGAAGGCTAATTATTATTGTCCTATTGTATAGCTTAGTGAATGTCAATAGTTCACACTGTAACTTATTTATTTGCAAGAAATGTAGTACCGAGTGCAATTGGCCTGCTGGTCAACCTAGCCAAAACTGTCAAATTTCTCCAATTGATAATATTGATATTGATCCTTTCCTTAGTGAGAAAGTTCAAAATGTATTGAAGGAATTCGACATTTTGTGGTAGGTTGAAGTACTGGCGTCTGTACCACCGTGTGAAGTATTAACAATAACTAGGCAGAATAAGGGTACGTTCAGATGATCAGCGCTCAACTACTGCACGTTTATTGAACGGTATAGAAAAGCGCGTTAGCAAACCGCGCGTTGAGTGCTCATCATCTGAACATACCCTAAAGAAGACGGCATACTGCGTTCAGGTATTGAAACAAAGCTTAATGTTAGAATGATGTGGCACCGACAACAGCATCGTAACAAACATTTTTCATTATCAGCTGCATCATTAATTCATTTCTACATTCCTACATTTTATTTTGAATATTCTAGCTTAAGTATTCATTAATTTCAAATTCATTCGTTCTTTATTTAGTATTGTCTCATTAGTACAGTGGACCCCATGAAGTATGGAAAGAGGCTGGGTGACAACTTCATTATCACATAAAGTTTTATTTCATTACTATGTAGTTGCATCTTGCCGTCTTTTTTAACTGTATTTTTTTCATCATTGCTTGATCATCATTATAATTTAATTAAATTGCTTTGTTAATATTTGAATGCTTTAAATGTTGTTATTAATAACAATACTAATAGTTTTCCATTTGTTTGTATCTCATTTTGTTATGATGGCTTTCAGGTGAACGACCGTATGCTTGTGATATATGCCAAAAAAGATTTGCAGTGAAGAGCTACGTTACAGCACACAGGTAACATTTGTTTATTATTGTCCTAAGTATATGTGGAGTTATTAAATGGACGTGAATTTCGAAGCTACGTTAATGTCAGTCCCAGCTCTGATTTTGATGAAAACAACAATTATTTACTAGCTGGAAATTGATGATTTTACAAAAATATAACTTTATTTACCAAAAGTTAACCTTATACCAGGTGCATAAAATTCAAATTTCCATAACGTCTCGTAAGCGTATTCTCCACACAGGGAAGCGCAGTTGACCGACAAGCTGCTGAAATAAGACACTAAGGGTGGATTCGACCGAACTGGAATAAGGTCTTATACCTAGATTAAACTCCGAATTTGTATAGACTAATCACGGAGTAAGTCTTATTCCAGTTTGGTCGAATCCAGCCTTAGAACGATATGCTATTCATTTACCTAATTTAAACATTATGTTAAGTGAATAAAATTTAAACTCCCTTACCGTTTACCCGCAAGTGGTTTCACGTGGCGGGTAAGCCGCTGAACCTTATGTTAAGTAAATAAAGTGTAAATTCCCTTACCGTGTTAAACTCGCAGGTGGTCTAAGCCGTTGAACCTTATGTTATGTGAATAAAGTGTAAGTTGTCCTACTGTGTTAAACTCGCAGGTGATATAAGCCGTTGAACCTTATGTTAAGTGAATAAAGTGTAAATTCACTTACCGTGTTAAACTCGCAGGTGGTCTAAGCCGTTGAACCTTATGCTAAGTGAATAAAGTGCAAATTCCCTCACAGGTGGTCGCACGTGGCCGACAAGCCGCTGAACTGCGACCGCTGCTCGATGACGTTCACGTCCAAGTCGCAGTTCGCGCTGCACATCCGCACGCACACCGCCGGGCCCTGCTACGAGTGCAGCGTGTGCGGCCGTACTTTTGTAAGGGACAGCTATCTAATAAGGTAATGTTTGAATAATTTAAATCCTACTATCCTACTAATATTATAAACGCGAGAGTTTGAAAGTATGGATGGATGTTTGTTACTCTTTCACGTAAAAACTAGTGAATGGATTTGGATGAAATTCGGCATACAGATAGTTTATAACCTGGATTAACACATAGTATATTTTTATCCCGATATTCCCACGGGAACGGGAACCACGCGGGTGAAACCGCGAGCGGCCGCTAGTGTAATATAAATCGATGAAAACCCCATCCGTTTATTGCCATCGGATTAACGACCTTATCTCTATCGTATAGTCACACCAAAACCAAATTGACAATCAATGAAAAGTCTATCCACATTTTACACATACATACATATAATCACGAATTTTATGCCCAAAGGATTAGTCGGAGACTACAATGAGGACAGCAAAAGCAGTCCTCTACCATAGTCCACTTTTCACTAACTAGCGACTGCACATGTGCTCAGCGTAACAGGTGGTGAGCCCATCGCCGGCCGCTCAATGCTATTGGTAGTATGTGCAGTCTTTAGTGTGTTAGTCGCCTTTTACGACTCTTAAGGGAAAAGAGGGGGTACGAACATCCACATTTTGCTCGAACATTAACGACCTTATCTCTAGGGTGTAGACTTCATGAGGTAGAGTAGAACTCGGTGCTTGCTGTTCGTGGTCCCGAGCTATCCCCGTGGCACAGAAGGGATGGTTACTAGACGACTAGGTTTTTATTGGTTAGGCCACCCTTTCACGTCGACCTCTTCTAGCTGTGCTTGGTAAGGGGAGGAGAGTCCCACAAAACCCGAGGTCGCCCCTGGCCTCGGTGTATGCGTAAGACGGCCATCCATACTGCTACGGTATAGATACCACAACTAACGCACTCTCCCGTTTCGAGAATGTGTCAATTATATAATAATATAATGTCATCTAGTGAACGGCTGGGTGGGTGAAATCGACGTCTTTCATAACTCTTTTTTAGCCTACAGAAATAATTTATGTGAACTCATTTACAAAAAATGTACATAATTTGCTGCTGATTGTAATCTTAAAATCAAAGTAAGAGTATATTCAAGAATGATGTGTCACTCATAATGGAGCACATATCAGTATCTTTACCTAATAATTATTGTTTTATAATATATAATGTGTGTTCTGCGAGTGTACCTGTTTAAATAAATAAGTAAATAAACTAAATTGACAATCAACGAAAAAACTTCACACTTTGCTATAGCAATAACGGCCTTATCTCCCCACCACAGACACCACAACCGCGTGCACCGCGAGAACCACAGCAACGTGTCGGCGAACAGCATTAGCACCATCGCCAGCGTGGCCACCAACACCAACCACTCCGCCGCCAACTACGACTCGCCCGGCGTCTGCGACTTGAGGTATGGCAACTAATCAATCGAAAATTGACGACCTCCTTGGTCGAGTGGTTTGTACACCGGTTTTCATGGTGTCGCCATCTCTGAGGTCCCGGGTTCGATCCCCGGTCGGGTCAATTTAGAAATTATTGTTTTTCTAAATTGTCTCTGGTCTGGGTGTATTCTATGTAAGTATAATAAGTATGTATTTAAGTATTTTAAGTATGTTTATCCGTTGTCTAGTAACCATTTAACGAGTTTCTTCGAAGCTTCTCTTGGGCTAGATAATTGGTGTCAGTGTAGGAAAGTAAAAAAAAAAAAATCAATCTAACTTTATTTGCAAACTAATAGTGGTGACAAATAAAAAAGGTACTTAGAACCTATTTACTGTTGGACAAACTAATAGTAATGACTAATAAAAAAGGTACTTAAAACTTATTTACTGTTTGGCCTAACTAATAGTGGTGACCTCCGATCAACAATGAATGGTATTGTTGATCGAAGGTGGTGACAAATAAATAAGGTAAGTACTTAAAACCTATTTACTGTTTGGGCAAACTAATAGTGGTGACAACAAAAAAGGCACTTAAAACATATTTCAAGGTTGTCTGGAAGAGATCGCTTTAAGTGATAAGACCGCCACTGCCCACATTAGTTTTAATATGCTTATTTTATGTTGTGTGTGTGTGCAATAAAGCGTTTTATCCATCTATCTATTTGGGCAAACTGATAGTGGTGACAAATAAAAAAGGTTCCTACTTAAAACCTATTTACTGTTTGGGTATAGCAAATTCGAGGATAGCTTATTGTAAACACGCCTGCGCAGATCAACCTATTCAAAAGTGTTAAAATTTCTCCAATCGATATTGATATTCATGTTCCAGTGACAAGGTTCATAATGTATTGAAGAAATTTGACATTTTGTTGTAGGTTGAAGTGCTGTGTGTACATAATTATTAAATTTCCTAAAGCATAAACAAGAGACAAAAAAATAATACTATTATGAACGTGACACAATTACACTTATTAATTCTTAAATGGATCACACGCATATCGTCATAAACGCTAGTGTTTTTATATATACGCATTTCGCGATAATACGCAGGTTGACTGAAACGCAACTCGTCAGATTCGCAACTTGTCACACACGCAGCTCGTCACACATGCAGCACGACATAGACGCAACTCGACAGATCCACATCTCGTCAGATATTTGAAACCATTTACCCAAATGGATGTATATTAAATGACCGTGTCGCGTGGCGGTGAAAGAATACTAATAAATAATAAATAATATAATAAATAAATCTTTATTCATCAACTCAGTCTATATAAACTTAACTGTGGCCGGAGCTTCCGTTTGAGCAGATAGTTACTCGTTTTGGGAAGCACCGCTCTTCCATTGTGAAATTTAAGATCTTAAACTAAAATACAAAATTACCATTTTAAGGCTAGTTATTATGTTTTCAAATGTGTGTATTATGGTATGTCACAATGAGTGTGTGGTATGTGTGCGAAGTGAGTGGGTGGTGTGGTGTGTGTGTTGTGGTGTGGAGTGTGTTTGTATGGGTGTGTGTACAATAGTAACTATGAGTGTTTTTTGATGTTAGAAGTGGGTAAAATTATCTTGCTGTTGCTATTGTTGTTGTGAGCCCTACGACAGTGTCTTGGGATCGAAGGCTATCATGTTGAAGAAACATGGTAGCCTTCACCAAAACAACTGTGCAACTGTGGTAAATTATGTGTGACGAATGAAACATTCAATGTCATCATAACTTTTTAGAAGTAACCAATCGACTATTTTCTTTTTACAGTTTTTAATAGTTAACGGATAAATAGCTAGTTCCTTATTTAGCCTGTTGTATAAATATGCCGACTGCATATTATATTGTCTAATACTACCACCCCCTCACTTCCCTTGGGTGTCGTAAAAGGCGACTGACGGACTAAAGACTGCACATACTTCCAGCAGCATAGACCGGCGATGGGCTCACCACCCGTCACGCTGAGCACATGTGCAGTCGCTATTTGGTGAAAAGTGGACTATGGCAGAGGACCACTTTTGCGATCCTTATTGCCTAGTCTCTGACTAACCCTTCGGGGATAAAGTCCTGATTATATGTATGATGTATACGAAAGTAATGCACTGCTGCAGATAGTAGTTAAAGCTCTGCACTCGATTTACAGCTTCGTACCGATGGTGAATCGCTACATGACTTCGCAAGGCACACAAGTATCGATGCAAGATACGCAGAGCAAGATGTCGGCTATGTCGCCGCAGTCTATCGCATCAATATGTAAGTCCACGTTTTTTCGTTATCATACCTTCTGTCAGTCTTGCTACTAGTACCTTAGCATTAACTCTATTACTATTATTTATTTAATACTGCTCTTAGGCTCGTATTCTAAAACCAAACTCACACTCAAATCTCTGCTTGAGTACAGTTAGAAATGGATGGCGATATATGCGATGAATAGCACCATCCCTTTCTAACTGTACTCAAGCAGAGATTTGAGTGTGAGTTTGGTTTTAGAATACGAGCCTTAGAGGTGACAGTATACCCTGGGACCACGAAATAGATAAAACTGCCCCCTTACTGTTGAAACCGATCGCTATGGGATCGGGTTGGTATTGTGAATTTTCGTATTTTTAAGTTACGACACCAGCGCTAATTTGGATTCATATTGGGTGAACTAAATGTCATTGAGTTTTGTATTTTTTCACTCAATATCCACGCAATATGAATCCATATTAGCTCTGGTGTCGTAACTTAGGAGTACGAAAATTCACAATATCAGTCCGATCCAATAGTGATCACTTTCATGAGTAAGGGGACTGTTCTGTGCCTGGGCCAAATGGATGGTAACAAAAATTGAACAGAATAGATATCTTCAATTCAATTTCTAGTGATCTGGTGGTCGACGTTATAGTATTTTTTTTTTTATTATTACTTATATTCTTTTAGGGATTTATTACATCATATTATGTTAAACTTATGCTTTGGATTTATTAACTTAATTAAATTATCTATTTCATCTCCACAGCCTCGCCCCCTCCTCCGCACACCCCTACGCCCCAGCCTATGTCTGGACAAATGCATCTCGGAGACTGATCGCCACAATAGGTGTGTACTTCACTACTTTACGTATTTACAGATAAGAATAGTTCAAACTGCTGGAAAAAAATTAACCATGTCGCGTAGCGGTAAAAGAATACTACCACCTACTCTTCCCTTGGGTGTCGTAAAAGGCGACTAACGGACTAAATACTGCACATACATCTATCAGCTAAGAGCGGCGTTGGGCTCACCAACCACCTGTCATGCTGATCACACTTGCAGTCGCTGTTTGGTGAAAAGTGGACTATGGTAGAGGACTGCTTTTGCGGTCCTCATTGTCTAGTCTCTGACTAACCCTTCGTGGATAATACTCGTGATTATGTATGTATAAAAAAATTACCGACATAGGAACCTTATTTGGTAAACTATGCCTGCAGATCAACCTATCCAAGAATGGACAAATTTCTACAATCGATATTGATCCTTATGTCCTAGAGATAAAGTTCAAAATGTATCGAAGAAAATTTTTAGTTCAAATTTCATATGGCCGAACTATGTTGGCCTCAACTTTTGACGAACAATAATTGTCTAGCCTAACAGTTGTTATCGCACTATTATAGTTTTGCCTAAAACTTGAAAGCCCTAATTTTAGAAACCCTAACATTAAATGTAAAATGTATCGGCATAACTTTTTTTCGGCATTACGAATATTACGCTGTAATGTTGAAAGCCCTAATTTATTATTATAATCAAGTAAGTTCACACTTTATTTGTTTTTATTAGACAACAGAAATAGCTGCCCTACTCCTGTAGGTCACGTGATAGGTTAGAAATTTAAGATAATCGCGAAACGCAGCGTAGCATGCTGCATGCTTGCTTGTTTTAACTTTGTGCTAATTACAATTGAGTAATTGTGAATAGTAGGGATTATGAATGTTTATGTTTAGAAATTATGAAGTTTAAATACGGCGATAGAGAGTTCTAAAATTGTGTGAAAAAATTAAGGCTTATGGTTTGTATGCCATCGACAATTAGGGAGTACAAAAATTCGGCGATCCAATATAGACCCGAATAAAGACATCTTGTGGTAGGTTAAAGTGCTGGCGTCTGTACTTCTATTAAACCATGTTTTAGGCTAACAAATACACTGGTCATCACAAAAATCGACCCACTCTGTTTTTGCACTATTGCTAAAGTTGATATCTAAGGTCGGGTAAGATGTTTGACATTTGATTCTCATAAATCTTAACGCACATGAGAGTACTAATAAACTTTTTTAAAGTAAACGCTGCTCTGTGCCGGCTTGATGATTCACTTTGGGCCTGTTAATTCACAACCAGGTGTTTGCAACAGTGTAATTGTTATTGACGATTCTTACTTTATTGGTTATCACTGTATTCGAATTAAATTAGCCTGGAATAATGAATACTACTGAAGCTGAATCGGCCCAAGTTGTGGCTTTGCTGCGAGAGGATTTTAGTCAACGTGTTGTCGCTCGAAGATTACATCTCAGTCGATCTGCGGTTCGGAGAGTTTACCAGAGGTTTCAAGATACTGGGCAGTACCGTAGAAGAACAGGATCTGGAAGACAAAGGGTCACCACTGAAAGTGATGACCCCTTTATTTTGACATCGTCTTTAAGAAATCGCCATCTTTCTAGTGTAGATCTCCAGCGACGGCTGCGTGAAGTGCAGGGTGTGGCTATAAGTGACAGTACGGTGAGAAGAAGACTTCGTGAACATAACTTATGACCTCAAAAGCCAGCAACAGGACCACAACTGACCGTAGCTCATCGCCAAGCCAGACCAATTAGCGAGGGAACATCTTGAACGAACTATATACACACTATAATAGGCTTCAGTTATATTCTGTGATAAGGGTGTGATGACTGTATACGGCTCTGATGGGTGCCGTAATGCCATACGAATATAATACAATTTGTTTTTTTGAAAATATTAAAACATGAGTTTTCGTATAAACTGTAGGTGGGCCGATTTTTGTAATGACCAGTGTAGTTTTGAGGAACTCTAATCGCCACCGCGATCTCACCAACTCTTGGAGTTGGTTCGTATCCTAGCTTACTACGTACAGCCGTATTTCGATTACAATAGTGAATAAGAATAATTATAAATCTTTTGATAAAAGAATTCTTAACTAGGTAAAAGTACTTTACTGAAAAAAAAAAACTTATTTTCTACACCAAATAGATGTCTATCAATATTACACTATTATTAAGCTTGGTTCTGATCGTTTTTTATCAACTACCGGTAAGCACACAGATAGAGATTTACATATACAGTCGTGGTCAACTAATTAGGGACATTCAAGATAGTGAAGAGCAATAACCGGTTATGTACATATAAATATAAAACCCTATTGATTTTTCAGCACCTATTATTTGCATAATTTGGTCCGATTACTATACTATAAATGGCTGTAAATAAGAGAATAATTAAATAGAAAAAAGTATTTAATATCAAAGGTTGAACATGTATTAAATTTTAAGGTATAATTATGTAGCTGGACATTTAATTAAGGACAGTAAAGTATAATGATGAATAGAGTTAAACAAAACGAATAATCTCCAGTATTATAATATTTTTAAAAGCTCCATTTTATTACGTGTAAAATCAGTACCCAGTAGCAAAACCTTTGTTAGTAATTACCGCTTGACACCGATGTGGCATAGACATTATCAGTTTCTGACATGTTTCGATAGGAATGTTTGCCCATGCCTCACAAAAAGCTTGATTAAGTTGATCTAAAGTTGTGGTACGATAAGTTGAAACTTTTTTCTTGATTTCGTGCCAAAGGTGCTCAATTGGGTTGAGGTCCGGGCTATTTGCTGGCCAATCTAGCACCGATACTGACTGACTGGTAAGAAACGACTTGACTGAACGGGCGGTATGTTTCGGGTCGTTATCATGCTGAAACGTCCATATAATAGGGAGATGCTCCTCAGCATAGGGAAGCATAGTTTCCTCCAATATTGTTTTGTATTGATGTTGGTCTAAGTTACCCTGAACTTTTCTCACAGGTCCCACTCCACGTCCAGAAAATGAACCCCAAATTTTAATGTTTCCACCGCCATGTTTCACCTGCTTTTTTGTGAATCTTGGATTCATTTCCGCTTTTACAGGACGCCGTACGTATTGCCTTCCATCTGAAGAAATTAAATTAATCTTGGTCTCGTCAGAGAATAATACATGTTACCATTGGGCGTAGGTCCAATGTCCATATTTACGTGCAAACGCCAAACGAGCATTTCTATGTTCTTTCTTCAACAACGGTACTTTGCGAGCCACTCTTCCGAACAACCCTGCTTCTACCAGACGTCGTCGAACGGTCCTCGCTGATACACCGGCTCTTTCGTCTGCCCCAAACACTTCGTGTTTAATTAAAATAGAGCCTAGAAACGGATCTTTCTTAGCTAACCTGGTTATCATTCTATCTTCTTGCGGAGTTGTTTTTCTCGATCTTTTTGTCCTGGGCACATTTAAAGCTGTGTTATTGCGCCTGAAATGTTGCACTGCATTGCATACCATAGTTTTTGAACAATTTAAATGTTCTGCTATCCCTCGGTATGACCAACCACGCTCGACAAACTTCATGATAATTGTTCGTAGTGTTGGATCGCAACTTTTATTTTTGCCCATATTTCTTCAAAATAATTCTCAAAACTTAAAATTAAAAATCTGGATTGCCGCCAAAACTACCACAAAACAATAAAAGAAGAAATAAAAAAGTATTGAGATTCAAATTTTGAAAATAGAACGCAATATCTCAGTGTCCCTAATTAAATGGCCAGCCAGCATTCTTTGAACAAATAGCACACTGATAATCTATCAGCTATACTGTAAAGAGGTTTAATGTTTAAGAAGTTGTTATTGTTTGTATAATCGGGCACATCAATGACTAATTATACTTACGTGTAAAAGATATGGAATATTGTTAAGACTCGTTGGAAAATAAAAAATAAATTCACAATTTGGCTTAACTAGAGATTGTCCCTAATTAGTTGACCACGACTGTATAACGCAAATACATGTACTTCGCGTGTCCGAAAACCCCAACCAAGCGTCGGGGTTTGTCAAGGCTATATCTTCAGTCCGCGCGCGTCTGTTAAACTAAAATAAAACTAAAAAGATGCCTCGTTGCGTGAATATTAGTAGGATAGTAGGATGGTACGGATGGACTCGTGAGACACAGAAAGTTCAGCGGCTATCTCTCTCAAACTTGAATGAGGATTTTCAGTCACCATTTCCTTCACTTTTGCGATGTTAACTTCAGTTGAAGACGTTGATGGCCTACCAGAGCGAAGCAAATCTTCCATCACATATCGACCGCTTTTTAACGCTTTGTATCACTCATAAGCACGTGTTTTTTGATAAAGTCAATTCACCGTAAGCCGTCTGTAACATTTTCAGTGACTCCGAACACGAAATTCCATTGGCGACGCAAAATTTAAGACAAACTCTTTGTTCGATGTTTTTATCCATTATGAAATTCGCAATACACACTAGATATAAACTAACTAAAAATAGCACTATATTTAATCTAACTAACAGATGCAACTCAAACTTCGCGCCAAAATGGAAAACACCAATCTAACAACAAAAAAAAACAAAAAATAGAATTTGGAATCGTAAACAAATCATCCGTTCCCGAAACTTTTTGACAGAATTTATATGCGTAGGATGCCTTTTATCTTATCTTATCTTAGTGGGGCCCGCAGAGGTCTGCCTCTCGCAGCAGCACGTCGACCCATTGGGATCTTTTGTGCAACCCCGTCCTATTCCTCAGTGAAAAACACTGCCCTTACCTTGGCAATGTCTCTGAGAGCGAAGAGCCTAAAATCTTCTGGTTTCGGGTAGGCCAATCCTAGAAGACATTCTTTTACTAGCAAGGAAGTCACAGTCACACAGTGTGTTGCATGGACTCAGTTTTCTCTCCACATACCCTGCACAAACTGTAGGATGCCTTTACTATGTAGTAAATATGAGTCCATAATAAGAACGCGAAAGTTTAAAAGTGTACATAAACAGTGATCGCTTTGCTTGTTCCAGCTGTCGGTTGACTAGCGCGCAGCCGGAGTGCTTTAGTATTGAAGGCAGCCATCACGAGCAGCTGTGGCAGACAGAGACAGGAGACTGGCGCTCCTCCCGCTTAGTAGTTGGCATGGACGTGTTTGGTTCGTTGTATTGTTTCCCAGTGTTGAGTTGTGGGATGGCAGCGTGGTTGCTATGGTTACGCTTGTGGAATCCTCGACATCAAGTGGACATCACGTAGAAGAGACGTAGAGTAGTGACGTAGCGGTACCGCCTATGATATGCATTGTGATTTATACCCACAAAACTGTGATTTATCTATACCATCACATTATTGTATTCGTTCTAGTGGTGGCGTTCATAAATCGATACTTAACTCTCATCATTTTAGATGTAGGCCTAAAAATTTTGATCTCATATTCTAATTTGCTTAGTGTGATAAAAATTTTGGAATCATAAATGGTAAATCTCCAACTTTGAAATTCTAAATTAAATGTTCGTCGTTAGCTTATCATACCCGCTCTCATTAGACGTAGTGAAATGTAACGATATCTTATTGCGATGCTTTAACTTAGATTGTGTCAATGTGAAAAGAGAAGCTCTGTAATTTTATAGTATCGTTACCGGTGCGAGGTAATCGTGTTCGCTGAGAAATCTAAACGACTACACGATACTCCATATATACTAATCCATAAGAATGCTTTAATAAACTCTCAAGTTCATACGAAGTAATAATAATAAATAAGTACAAATAAATAAACCATATACTTTCAGAGTCCTCAGAGGCAATATTGAAAGCTTCACAAAATTAATGTCTTATATGATGTTTATTGGAGAAATCCAGAGAAGTGCCTGTTGCAACATAAAATTGGCAATATTTTTTAGACGTGTTGCGTGGGGCGCCGCGTCGGGGGCGAGCGGCGGCGGCAGAGCGTATCATTTGTGAAGCTTCTTACTAAAACTTTGTGTGCCTTCTAGCGGATAGCGACATTAGGCAATATCGATCATAACACCATGATGAATAAAAAACATCATTATTTTTTCTAATTTCCATACGAATGTTCATAATTAAGTATTCTCATACATATAAAGCATCATGTTATACAGGATATTTTGATTACCATTTAGAATAATGCAGTTATCATTTTACCGTGTGTATTGGTAAAGTGCGAGCTGTTTCCGTAACGTTTCGAATAATAGTGATTATGAATAGTGTATAGAGCAGTAGTCTTCCAATACCTTGAGACCGAGTGTGCACTGAGCGTGCGGCTGAGCGTCCGCTGCGGGGGTTCCTTATGGTTTGCCATTTTGATATCAAAGATAGATTGGTGCCATTTCTATGTAAACGATGTGGTAGAGTAAGTTTAGTTAAGTCTGCTGGTCAGGGTAGAACTGGAAATAAAATATTGTAGCACGACCTATCTTGTCCTTATATTATTATGTTATTTATATCGACACGTTTCGAATATATTACTTACTTTATACATTTTTTTCTATTGTTTATTGTTATTTTATACACAAATACATTATTTTATTTCCATATTGTGTGTGTCCATGTGCGGGGTGGGAAATTGTAAATATTGGTAGGATTTATTTATTCAAGTATATCGGAAAGTAAAAACAATTCGGAATTTAAAAAATGTTAATGTATGGTTTGTAGAAATAAAATATTATGCTCTACGATCATAGAAATAAATTATCGAACTGAGAAAAAATAATTGGAAGTAATGTTAGAATATTTAGCACAGAACTATACTTTGGGTACTATGTACTAATTAAATCAAAATTTCCTTGTAGATGTACATACGTATACATATAATAATATATACATATGAATGTTGTTTGATAGTCCTCAATATTTTTTTATATTTTGATAGTTCTGTATTTGATGGAAACACGGAAAAATAGGCCAATGTCTCATTTATCATTTTAAAATAAAAATAATAATAATAAAAAATATGTACACAATATTTTAGGATTAAATAACTAAAACGGATGCATTTAGGTGCCCAGAAAAGTTAGGGATAACATGTTGTCGCGTATTTTTTCAAATGAATAAATGTGTTAGTAATTTTCTTACCAAGCCATTGATAACAGTATTATTTTAGACAAACTAGATCTTCGATTAAAGAGTAGAATAAATCTTCAGATACCATTTTATGAGAAACTCGTCAAGAAATTTTAAAAGCATAGTTTAACAATAGTATGTAACATCATTGTTAAGTGTCGCAAGTGCGCGGTTTTCAATGCTGCTATCGTGTATTAACCATAGTTATTATGAATGGAAATAGAAACACCAACATAGTATACTAGATACATATTATTATAAAATATATATTAAATGTCTTTATCTATTTCTCGATAGTACGGCGAGGTGATTGTTTCTTTATAAATTCTAGAATTAGTAATATATTTTTGTTATTATATGTTTACTGTCTTTATGATTGTTTATCCTTAATTATTGTCAATTGTACTATCGTTGTTTCGAATTGCCGTGCGTATCGAGAAATAGACCGTAGATCCTTGTTAGTTACGAGATATTTTCATTGCTACTTGCAAATGTCAACACAAAAAAATATATTCGAGTGTAAGCTTCCCAGGAATATATTTCGTAAGGAGTGAGGTTCCACAACAAAGCTATGAAGGAACACTGCTTGTGTATAGTCCGCTGTGAGTTCAGCTATGCGTAACTTAGCGGGCCGCAAACTGTGTGTCTTCAATGCACCAGCTATTTTACATACCGATGTTAGTTACTATACTTAGAATGTAACAATGAGCCATTACAATTTACGTAATCACATGTGTGCGTGGTATAAGTTTTGGTATTCTCTCTTTCTCTACTAATTTTTCGACCGTAGAAAAGACTGAATTACTTTAAAAGAATTCACGACGTTTAAATTAAGAATACTCACCAAAACTATTGGCAATGTTAAATTTTGTTTGTTGATTTGTTTGTTTAATATCTGAGCGGTTGTTGTGTAGGACCAACCAGTTTGTTTAGTGAGCGGTCTTGAAGTTTTGTTATAGAAATCGTACATATCCTGACCCGTGAAACGTATACTACTTCCCTCGTCGAAGCAGAGTAGCTACTAGTCGAGCCGGCCGCGCCGCTGACCAGTTACAATTTGTGGTAGTTTTTGAGCAAATAACAGTGAGCCTTGTGTAATCATTATGTCTAAGGTACATACATGTTTAGTTATACTGTATCGTTAGATTTACGCGAACTTCCGCTTTGCCAACATATTGCGTTGCTTACATTATAATCATACGAGAGTACAGCCTAAGGATTTTAACTTTTTTTTTATATATACTGAGAGCTATTTCTAAGTCACTGATTTTTGTACGATTTGTATATTCTAACCAAATTATATTATATGGCTGTGAGCCATTTAATTAACCAAAAATTTTTGGAGTTATTTACATCCATTTAATTGCTAATTTTTTATTAAAAATCAATAAACAAACATCATGGCATGATGGTTATTGATGCGGTCATTTAGTGATAGCTCTTCAGAGTTTTGATGACCAATATTTTAACTTAACTGTTTTTCCTTAATTGTTAAAATTTTTAGGCTAGTTTATATTTTAATAAGTTAGGTTTGTTAATTGTGGTGTATTACATAGCACGTGAATATAGCTCTTACAGCCTGCTCTACAGATAATATTATTTAGTTGTTTTATAGTCTGACTTGATTGTGATAAAAATTATATTATATAATTATATTGGTTTACCTTCTGAAGAAAGTCTTATTGTTTGTTGTTAATTTTTAATGAACGCACCACAGCAAGTGCGAGGCAGCGCGGAGTCATAGGGGCTGTAAGAGCATTATGTAGTCAGCATTATGTATATGCTTTAATGTGATTTTTTAAATGTACTCTTTATTATATAGTCTCATCAATCAATATTATTAGCAAACTAACAAATCGTTTTAATTTTTTTTCAGTTCATAGTGATTTATATTGAGATCAAAATAAATACAGAGTTTATTTAATTTTATGGAAAAATATACATTGTAAAATTATTATTCTTTAGTGCTCATTTGAAGAGCTCTATTAAAAAAGAACTATATGAATGCAAAATAACAAGTCACGATTCTTTTAGAAGTCGCCATGTAGTGGAGAAAAATAAACGTGCCATGATATTTGTGGCTATACATTTGTTTATTTTACTGCTCCCGATCGCCTTCCCAAACGTTATTTGAATACATTTGTAGCTTATTGACCAATGTACACGCATTTAATTAGACCATTTTCTATTGTGTTAGAAACTGATAAACTTTTTTCAAAAAAACGTCACAATCAGGGTCAGTTTACACCAAGAAAGCGACGCGACGCGCACTTTTTTGGGTTGCAATACAGCATAGAACTTATTTGCTACACGATAAGGTGAGAGAATTCGAAAACGAATCGCGGCGTTGCGCTGCGCAGCGCGAATCTCTTGCAAGTCGCGTCGCGTTTCTGTCTGAGTGGTCAACTCAGCTAAGCATTTAGATTTACTTTACATTTAATCATGTGCGTTACGCGATGCAGTTTTAAGTGGTCCCATTGTGACGGACAGTACACATAGAGGACTGTCCCTCATTTGGCTTTCAAGGTTGTACGATTTGTAGAAACGAAAATAAAAAACCAAAATAAGTCGACTTAGCACTTTATTTCCTAAAACTAGCAATCGACCACAATCTCCTCTTTCACCACATTGGCGTCGCCGGCGGGCGCTAACGTGTTATCCACCAACGGCGGCGGACTGCGGTAGTAACTATTACTTGCGTAATGCTCCTTCAGATACTCGCCGCCCATCTCATAGTACTGCTCTTTGGTGACGCAACAGTTCTCGAACTCGTTGCTGCCGGCGAAGTCGCGCGCGCCGTACCACGCGTCTAAGCTGGCGTTGCTCGCCATTACCACTTTGTGCGTCGATTGGAACGGACGCATCTCTAGAAGCTCCCTTTCTAATCTCTCTTTTAACCCTGGAAAAAGGAGAAAAATAAATAAAAATACACGTGATTTTGGGTGTTGGGGTAGTCTTAAACCTCACCACGTATCACCGAATGGGAGGGTATTTCTGTATATGTGACAGGGGTTTTTATCTTGATAGACATGTCAACCCCATTGTAACCTTATGCTATTCCGATCAATTGAGCGACAACTATTGCCTGGTTGCGGCGACATCTGATTTTGGTTCTGACAGAATACCCTGAACAAGACCAACGTCAAGAATATTTCAATTAAATTCCTTTAATAATAACTGCCTCTCACTGTTGTTCCTGACACATTCCATCAACAGATGCTGCAGGGGGAAGGGGGGTTAAAAACGCTAAACAAAACATCACGTGATTAATGGACGGCCCCTGTCGCGCGGTTGGTCATCCATACATTTTTGAAGTACGGTGGCTGTTGCGCGACAAAAGCGCGAGTGGCAGATATGTATATGACAGATGCGCGCGACATAGCTGCGCTGCAGTATATAGGGTCCTTTCAGCCGCTCGACTAAAACGCCAATATTTGAAAGCGCTCTGTCATTTAAACAAAAACAGATTCAACAATTTCGAGCGCATCACTAAATGCCCGATGCGCCGTGACTCAGGGCCCTTATTCTGTAACGATTCCTTGTTTCAAAACCACGTCAATTCCTTATAAAGTTACGATATCTTCCCAAAAACGTATGCGTTTGACGTTTGTGCGCGGTAAGGTTTAGGTGTGGAATCTATAGATTGCGATACAGAATCAGGGCCCGGACTCGGCCTTTAGCCGCAGGTCACGCTGGCGCGACGCGCCCTGCGTCGTGTCATGCTTCCTGGCACGACCATGGATGATTTCCTTATATCTGAAGGCGGTAAAAAATAGTCTGGATTTTTAACTATTTTTTACCACTATTTAAAAAATTTCTACCTACTAGATCTAGGAGATACGATGGTCGTGCTGAGAAGAATAATTCCTGGCACGACCACTCACGAATCCCATGTTATTATTAAATTTTAAAATGGTATTAAATCGCTTAGAATATTTACTATTTTTTTCGCTTATTTCCCAATTTTCTACTTTAAGGATCTTAGAGATACGATTGTCTTGCTGGAAGGAATAACTTCCTAGCATGACCACGCTCAATCTGTGTTGTTCTGGAGATATTGCATATAATTTTGCAGAATTAACTAAGAATTGGGAGACAATGACGTCACAAATGCCGCCTATACAAAAAAAAAATACGAACACAGAGCATGTTAGATTTGGCGTTCACGATGCGTAAAATTTATAAACGTAGGTACATAGATCATCGAACTTGTTCATAGTTCATAGTAGAGTAGTCTGTAGGTAGGTGTTTCGAAACACAAACATGACTGCATTTACAGATTTTATAAAGCTGACCTAAGCCAAGAATGGAATTAAATGAAATACAATACAAATCTTTATTATTGAATTTTTTGCATTTACAATGCTATACTTATAGGATAAAATGTTTTCTAGAATAAAATCAACCAGTTTCAGGAAAGCTCAAATGGGGATCGAACCCATGACCTTTGGATTGGCGGTCCACTTGGCTTGCAGCGTAAATCATCAACTACTAGAAAAAGTTCAACGAGTCTTCTGGGGTCTCGGTAGCTTAGCGGTTAGAGCAGTGGCCCGACATGTCATGGGTTCGATTACCATTCGAGCTTTCCTTAGACTGGTTGATTTTTTTTTAGAAAACATTTTATCCTATATAGCATTGTAAATGCAAAAAATTCAATAATGAAGATTTGTATTGTATTTCATTTAATTCCATTCTTGGCTTAGGTCAGCTTTATAAAATCTGTAAATGCAGTCATGTTTGTGTTTCGAAACACCTACAGACTACTCTACTATGAACTATGAACAAGTTCGATGATCTATGTTCCTTTATAAATTTTACGCATCATGAACGCAAAATCTAACATGCTCTGTGTTCGTATTTTTCTTTGTAAAGGCGGCATTGTTGACGTCATTGTCTCCCAATTCTTAATTAATTCTGCAAAATTATATGCAATATCTCCAGAACAACACAGATTGAGCGTGGTCGTGCTAGGAAGTCATTCCTTCCAGCACGACAATCGTATCTCTAAGATCCTTAAAGTAGAAAATTGGGAAATAAGCGAAAAAAATAGTAGATATTCTAAATAATTTAGTACCGTTTTAAAGTCTCCAGAACAACACTGAGATTGGGCTTGGTCGTGCTAGGAAGTCATTCTTTCCAGCACGACAATCGTATTTCTAGGGCCTTGATAGTTGGGATTTCCCAAATAGGCGTAAAAAATAGTAGATATTCTAAATAATTTAGTACCGTTTCAAAGTCTCCAGAACAACACGGAGATTATGATTGGTCGTGCTAAGCAGTTGTTCTTTCTAGCATGACAGTCGTATCTCTAAGATCTCGATAGTAGGGAATTCCCAAATAAGCGTAAAAAAAGTAAATATTCTAAGCTATTTAATACCATTTTAAAATTTAATAATAACACGGGATTCGTGAGTGGTCGTGCCAGGAATTATTCTATTCAGCACGACCATCGTATCTCCTAGATCTAGTAGGTAGAAATTTTCAAAATAGTGGTAAAAAATAGTAATAAATCCAGTATATTTTTTGCCGCCTTCAGATATCAGGAAACCATCCATGGTCGTGCCAGGAAGCATGACACCCTGCGTCCGCGATGAGCGGGAAAAACAATAATACGAGACGAATAGGGGGCGCCAAGTTGGCGCTACCGGCGTGCGCGTCAAGTCTCCTCTTCACGTCGGCAGATGCGTCCGCGGACATTGGCATATGCATACGCAGTTGAATTTCCACGAGCTGTCCACACGTCTGTAGGTCGATCAGTCTATGTTCATTCTGGGCAGATGCAACTCGCGCTCGCACTCGCAATTTTAATAGTGAAAATCAATCACATCAAGTTATTTAAGTAATTTACTTGTTTATTTACACATACACTTATGCATATAGTAAATCTCACGACAGCCTTTTATATCATATTAAATTGTTTAATGACGTTAAAAACTGTTGATAGTAAAAGTTTATTTTTTTTCTTTTTAGCGCATTTAAATAAAAGCTTGTTTTTTTAAAAAGGTTTTTTTACTTTTAATTTATTTTTTACTTTTTAATTATCCCTGGACACGTTTTTCATCTGTTCATCTCACTGAACGTGTATACAAAATTTATTCACGTCCACCAAACCACCACCACTCTCCACCCATCAAAAACGAAAGTAGGTACGAGAATTAAAACACAAGAAGCACGCGTGCACTCTCAATCGCAACTCCGATCAAACTGATGCGCCGGCAGACGTGTGGACAGACGCCGGACGTTGGCGCCGAATCCCTTTGATGCGTGCCACAAAAACCGACAACATTCGGATGCGAGGCAGATGCATCTGCAGACGTTAAATGCCTACCACAGACGCGCAAATGACCCCCTCTACACGTCGGCCGACGCATACGCAGACGACGTCTGCGGATGCGTCTGCCGACGTGAAGAGGCCTTCAGGCGACGGCGACCAGCGAAGGTAATAGTACAAGTTCGCGCGTCTTGAGTGTTTATTAAATTTTAATGTTTTATATTTTAGCGTTTTATTAACGCTTAAATATACTTAAGTAAAATTTTAAACACTGAAAAAAGACGACAACCTCAGGCGGGAATCGAACCACGCACCTTCCGCATTCCGGGCGGCTGCCTTAACCACTTGGCTACCGAGGTCTGGCTTTCAACCGTCGAAATTTGTCAGTGCTTGATGCTTATGTTTTGTGTACCTACGCCTGGCGTACTCACCATGGAATTCTGTTATTTCAAGAATGCCAAAAAACTGTGCCCAAATAGTACCAAATAGTGCCCAAAGGAAATAAATAGTACCCTTATGGTTCAAAAGTTATAGACATAGTTTGGTGAGTACGCTAGGCGTAGGTTACGCCTAGCGTACTCACCTCAGTTTGGGAAATCTGAGCAAGCTACAACTTTAATTAGTATGTCAAAAAACTGTACCCAAATAGTACCAAATAGTGCCCAAAGGAAATAAATAGTACCTTTATAGTTAAAAAGTTATAGACATAGTTTGGTGAGTACGCTAGGCGTAGGTTCTACGCCTAGCGTACTCACCTCGTTGCGCGAAAACAGAACCAGCAATGGCTCTCATTTCTATCTCAATAAATAGTACCGGAAATAGTACCCTTTATGAGTGTAATTATTATTTGACTTTTACACTAGAAAGTCATTAAATTTGATAGCAAACTTCTACATACAAAAATTACGTGTGGTACAGTCGAGCACAGTGAATGGTAAAATATTATTTTTATTACCAAAGGAATTGAGATTGGAATAACTATGGAGTTCATTAATAGACGACGACCTAAAATAAAATAGGTACATATTTAATAACAGTAAACCAAGGGTGGCCAAAAAAGGGGGTCCTGAGGTTGGTGTGTCTTTGGCACCGTAGCTCCTAAATATCCTAGATTTGGATGCGGATTTTTTATATGAAGGCTGGTTCTTAGCGGTGATTCTTACTTCTACTATAAATCTAGTGATAACTGTTATAAATCACAAATCAATCACAACTTATATCTATGTATCAAGCATTGCTAATTTATGATTTGTTGATCGTGAATGACCGCCCGCCCGCGACTTTGACCGCGTGAACCCGTGACGAATTTCCAAAAAAGTTCATTTTTATACAAACCTTGTCCCGACAATTACAAAAACAACAAAAAAGAATTAGCCAAATTGGTGCAGCCGTTCTGAAGTGATGCGCGTACAAACATTTTGGCAATTGATTTTTATTAATATAGATACATACCTACATAAATAGCGACTGCACATGCGTGACAGGTGGTGAGCCCATCGCCGTTCTAAGCTGTTGGATGTATGTGCAGTCTTTAGTCCGTTAGTCGCCTATTACGACACCCAAGGGAAGAGGGGGTGGTGGGTGGTGGTAAGTACGCGACACAGTTAAACACTTTATACAGTCCAGAAAACTAAAAATATGATTTAATTTGTTATTCTACGATTAATAAAAAACAATAACGTATTTTTGTAGGTAAGTATATATAATATATTCATACTGAGTAGGTACCTACCTAGCTAATGGAAGATCAACTGCAAATCGACATGAACATAAAATGCTATAACAGATGAAATATACATAGGTACTTACTCATTTAAAGATCACTCACATCACAATAAAACAAAATTCACAAGTTTTTTCATTAATTGTTTCACAAATTAACTATTCGCAAACCTTTGCGGTTGCGGTGGCAAGGCAAAGTAAACGACTAAAAAAATCGGTTCCAGAAAACTATGCGTTCCCACCGCGGCGTCAAGCAAATTGTTGTGAATTGCAATATTGATCTTTAGCACTTTCATAATACAGGTCAGTTTGTAAGTAACTAAAGTAAGAATTAAATAATATAATAATACTTACATAAATAATATAAATAAAAATAAACATGTGTCTGTATGATGTCTATGATTGCGATGAAATTAGCGTCAGAAAGTGAAATTAATATCAGTTATATAATAATCAATTATATAACTGATATTAAACTTCCTCGTTACGTATATACACCTATTAATTTCAACAAAACTAAAAGTAATTTGTAGTAGGTACATAATACGAAATTTAATAATATTAAAATTATTATGAGTTCGCCTGTACCTCATGTCAATGTATGTAGAAGTTTGCTATCAAATTTAATGACTTTCTAGTGTAAAAGTCAAATAACAATTACACTCTTAGAGGGTACTATTTCCGGTACTATTTATTGAGATAGAAATGAGAGTCATTGCTGGTTCTGTTTTCGCGCAACGAGGTGAGTACGCTAGGCGTAGGTTCTACGCCTAGCGTACTCACCAAACTATGTCTATAACTTTTTAACTATAAAGGTACTATTTTTTTCCTTTGGGCACTATTTGGTACTATTTGGGTACAGTTTTTTGACATACTAATTAAAGTTGTAGCTTGCTCAGATTTCCCAAACTGAGGTGAGTACGCTAGGCGTACCCTACGCCTAGCGTACTCACCAAACTATGTCTATAACTTTTGAACTATAAAGGTACTATTTTTTTCCTTTGGGCACTATTTGGTACTATTTGGGTACAGTTTTTTGACATACTAATTAAAGTTGTAGCTTGCTCAGATTTCCCAAACTGAGGTGAGTACGCTAGGCGTACCCTACGCCTAGCGTACTCACCAAACTATGTCTATAACTTTTGAACCATAAGGGTACTATTTATTTCCTTTGGGCACTATTTGGTACTATTTGGGCACAATTTTTTGGCATTCTTGAAATAACAGAATTCCATGGTGAGTACGCCAGGCGTAGGTACACTATGTTTTTAGTCAACATTGCTTCATCAAAAAAAAAATAATTAAATCTTGTTGAATTTTCCCCGGTACTATTCCCTCCGTGATTAATGGACGGCCCCTGTCGCGCGGTTGGTCATCCATACATTTTGAAGTACGGTGGCTGTTGCGCGACAAAAGCGCGAGTGGCAGATATGTATATGACAGATGCGCGCGACATAGCTGCGCTGCAGTATATAGGGGTCCTTTCAGCCGCTCGACTAAAACGCCAATATTTGAAAGCGCTCTGTCATTTAAACAAAAACAGATTCAACAATTTCGAGCGCATCACTAAATGCCCGATGCGTCGTGACTCAGGGCCCTTATTCTGTAACGATTCCTTGTTTCTATACCACGGTAATTCCTTAAAAAGTTACGATATCTTCCCAAAAACGTATGCGTTTGACGTTTGTGCGCGGTAAGGTTTAGGTGTGGAATCTATAGATTGCGATACAGAATCAGGGCCCTGGGTGGTTTTAAATGAGTGACACTGACTGAGTGGTAGAGCCAGCACGCACTCGCCCGGGGTAATACCACTCTCTCACTCATATCCGGCGTTTAAATAATGGCACTTGGTGCTGTTGTTTCGTCCGGCCAGTAAAAGTTCTGGAGCCCCCCCCGCCCCCCTACAATTCCTATTCCTTCCTTAACCCTATTCCTTTCTTAAAGGTCGGCAACGCATCTGCGACTCCTCTGGTTTTGCTGGTGTCCATGGGCGGCGGTGATTGCTCTCCATCAGGTAACCCGCCTGCTCGTTTGCCCCCTTTTCATATATAAAAAAAAGTTTTTTAGTTGGTTTAGTGAGTAATTTAAAGCCTTAAACAAGATGCTTCATCGGTGTTTGTACATTGCCTTTAAATAAAATATCTTCGAAAAGAACAACAACTTACTAGCCAAAGTATTTTTACCTGGAAACTGTGAAGCGCCGCCAGTGAGGAAGACATTGTTGGCCAACAGCAATTGGTCTTCGGCACTGAAGTGTTTCATCACATACTCCATGGTTTCCGCCAAGCCCGCTTCTAAGTTGCCCATCATCGACGGTTGGAACAACAATTCGGCTGATCTAAAAAGTTCAAACAAGAAATTGTCACGAACTACCTATCTGTTCTTTCTGTTTTTTTATGTAATATCAAGCCACAATATGTTAAAATTATTCATTTACCTTACGATTTACCGACCTTATATTCAAGCACTATAATTCAAAGATCATGACGATGACTAAAGTGATGTTCAAATAGCTATTTTAATACCTACTACCACCAGAAATACATTATGGCTTGTAAGATAAAATAAATAACGTAGTCACTCAGTGTTCCGTAGTACGGTCCTTGATGATGCCGTGCGAAAATCTTGCTATGTAATCTTGATAAATGATAAATCCTTGATAAAATATTGATTTGCATGAACTTTATACACAGCTAAGGGATTTGTATTAGAGCGGGCCGTGCCCCTTCCAGGCCTGGACGGCGCCACTGATTTGGATGTTGCATACATTTTGTATTTATATTAGAGCGGATCGTGCACGGGGCGTGCCCCGTCCGGGCCCGGACGGCGCCACCGATTTGGATGTTGCATACATTTTGTATTTATATTAGAGCGGGGCGTGCCCCGTCCGGGCCCGGGCGGCGCCACTGATTTGGATGTTGCATACATTTTGTATTTATATTAGAGCAGGCCGTGCACGGGGCGTGCCCCTTTCCGGGCCCGGAAGGCGCCACTGATTTGGATGTTGCATTCATTTTGTATTTATATTAGAGCGGGCCGTGCACGGGGCGTGCCCCTTTCCGGGCCCGGAAGGCGCCACTGATTTGGATGTTGCATACATTTTGTATTTATATTAGAGCGGGCCGTGCACGGGGCGTGCCCTGTCCGGGCCCGGACGGGACACGCCCCGAGCACGGCCCGCTCTAATATAAATCATCCCTTAACGGTACATTTGTTATGATATGAACGCAATAAAAGTAATTCAATCCGTTTTAAAGGGCCTTTTCTCAGACATATAACCCAACAAAAATATAATTAGATCGGCGACTGTTCTTTTTATTTATAATAGAAGGAGGCAAACGAGCAAGCGGGTCACCTGATGGAGAGTAATCTCCGCCGCCCATGGACACCCGCAACACCAGAGGAATCGCAGATGCGTTGCCGGCCTTTAAGGAAGGAGTAGGTTTTAAGAAGGAAAAGGAATTGTGAGGGGGGGGGTAGGGAACTCCGGAACCCTCCCTGGCCGGACGAAACAACAGCACCTAGTGCTATTATTTCACGCCGGATATTAGTGAAAGGGTGGTATTACGCCGGGCGAGCCGGCCCAATGCGTGCTGCAACGCAGCGTAGCTCTACCACTTAGTCAGTGTCACTCATTTAGCACCACCCAGGGGTCACGTGTCACGTATCACGGACGCGAGTAACTTTAACCCCCAAACCTTCCATACATTAGGTCGAAAAGTATTTGCAGTTTTGTTTGTTACGCTTTGGTGGTTTGAGCACAAGGTTAGAGTAGGTGGTGGTCACCTGATGGGTTCAATGGCCAGGTGCAGCTGATGGTGCTGGTGGGTGGAGGTCTGCGGCTCGTGCTCGCGCAGCACCTCTTCGAGTTCCACCAGGCGCTCCCCGTCGGCTTCCGAATCCGAGTCAGCGTCGCGACTTATACTGGAACCGATAACACATGCATGCATTCACGTCACGACTATTATATTAATAAGTACTTTAAATCGTCCAAATCTTTTTTAACCTACCACCCATTCAGGACGTAATTTTTTAACTGTGGCAAAGAACGGGCTCAAGAAACCACAGCGCACAGAAGCAACGACATTAAAAAAAAAGAAGAAGAATGTCGTTACCGAATCATAAAATACAAAATATGAATTTTAAAATATTAAATGATGCAATACAAAACTACAATACAGTGTAAGACAGTATCAATTAATTAAGGACAATTAGAAATAGCTGTTGGAGTAGTTGGAGCATTTCAGATCTAAGCTGGTTTGTCTTCTGAGTAATCTGACACTTTATAATAAGCTTTTATATAAAGCTTTTCTTTGATTTGTCTTGGCAATACAAGCAACATAAAAAGAATTAGCCAAATAGGTTCCTCGTGCATTAAATGACCTTAGTTTTCGAATAGCATAACAGGAAATAATAAAATAAGGTTGCCAAACCAAAAAGAAAATAAGTCTGTTTTCAAAACCCCTTCCGAATATCCGTATTCGGAAGGGGTTTCGAAAACAGACTTTAGTATATTCCGATACTTTCAGTATATTCCGATATAGAATCTGCTTTCGAAACTCGATTCAATTTTTATTTACCGCCGAACACTAGACTAGGTATATCCTCATCACATGGATACGTTAGTGTGGTGAAGCTATTACCGAAGCAATTACTACATTTATTCTTTATTTTCTTTGTAATAATCAAACATCAACTACGCAGTAGGCACTTGAATGGTAGGGCCTCTCGCAAGGTTCGTCCGGGTAGAAACCTCCATCTTACCCCGTTAACATTAATAGGTTCTAAATATTAACAATAGAAAGATGAGTAATAAATAACTAAGTAATTTATTTATTTTTTTAAACACTGAAAGAAGACGACAACCTCATGCGGGAATCGAACCACTTAAGTAATTTATGTTTTTTTTTGTCACACAGTGATGATCTCAATGTGATGACGATATAGTCTCGGGTTCGCCGGTAAATAAAAATTTAATTGAGTTTCGAAAGCCGATTCTATATTCTGTATCCGGAAGGGGTTTCGAAAACAGACAATTAAATAATTCTTTTTTTCGAATCTGGTTTCGAAAGTGGCCGAAGCGAAAAAAAGGTAGGCAGCCGTTCTGAAGTGAGACGCGATTATACAGCCGAGGATATTCCCGGTTAAACACTCTTCGGTGACATTCGGTTGCGCACGCTACTGGTACAATGGCGGACTCCGTCGCTTTACCAGTCTAAAGGTCAAAATCCCTTGCACACCGCGTCGTCTATTTGGTACGGGCACGTACCCGGGCGGGCGGTGCCCTTCATACGAAAATCGCTGCAAAGTGGTAAAGCGACGGTGACCCCGACCGTACGTACGCGCGGTCGGAATGGAGCGCAACGAGTATCGCCGAAAAGTGGTCTATCGGAAAGTTCTACGCACGACGACGGACGAGCTCGATGGCGCAGCGGCTATCGCGTTCGGCTTGCGATCTTGCCCGCTAAGCAACTTTCCCAATGCCGGGTCGCTGGATGGGTGACCAAATAAAAACATCTCGAGCTCCTCCGTGCTTCGGAGGCACGTTAAGTCATTGGTCCCGGTTGTTGTCGTTAGATGGCAGTCGTTAAAACCCACCAACCCGCATTGGGCCAGCGCGTGGTGAATTATGGCCATATATCCCCACGTGCTATTGTCCACGTGGGAGGCCTGTGCCCAGCAGTGGGACGTTTATAGGCTGATGATGATGATGACACTCACGACTATTATCTCTAAAGGGTAAGTCTGAGGCTTGGCAATGACCGAATACAAACTTTGTCTTGATAATAACAAACATAAAAATAATGAGCCGAAAAGGAGCAGGTGTTTTCTAGTGATGCCTGAACATACATTCTTGGCATTTTTTTTTAGGTAAATAAACGCTTCGCTGGTAGAGTGGTCACTGACGGTAGGACTGGTTCACAAGTTTAAAGTCGCTCAGCGGGCTACGGAAAGGGCTATGCTCGGAGTTTCTCTGAGGGATCGGATTCCAAACGAGGTGATCCGGCAGAGAACCAAGGTAACCGACATAGCCCACCGGATTAGCAAGCTGAAGTGGCAGTGGGCCGGCCATATCAGTCGCAGAACCAATGACTGTTGGGGTAGACCAGTTCTGGAGCGGAGACTCTGGAGCTCAGATAAGGTGGAGCGACGATCTTAGCAAGGTGGATGGCAAGAGCTGGATAAGAGTGGCCGCTGATTGTGCTTAGTGGCGTGTTCTTGGAGAGGCCTATGTCGAGTGACGAGTATAGGCTGATGATGTTGATGGTAGAGTGGTCAAGCGTTCGGCTCGCTAACCGGAGGTCTCGGGTTCAATTCCCAGGTCGAGCAAAATGTGTTTTCGTATTTTTTGATACATAGCCCGGGTTTGTGATCACCAACCCCGCATTTGGCAAGCGTGGTGGTTGCCAGGTCACCAAACCTCATAGCCGGACAGACCAGCAAGTTTAGTCGGACCTATGGGAAAAAAGGCCGGACACCCTACATTTTCTGAAGCAGGAGCGAACGACAGTCGACTCGTCTGCGCTCGGTCACGCTCGGCACTCGCTCGTTTGCGAAATGTAAAAGCCTAACAAAAGTCGGACAATATCCGGCTTTATCCGGCCGCCTGGCAACGCTAGTGGTGGGTGATTAAACCAATACCCATCAATTGTAGCGATAACATGATTTCAATGACGGAGGCCTTTGCCCTGCAGTGTACTTTAGGCTGTACTTTATTTTATAGTGGGGATAAAAGTAGACATGGGCAGGTCATATTGCTAGAATGGATGGTAGCCGTTGGGCCCAGAAAACCCTAAAGTAGAGACACAGAGCCAATACTTGATAATAATTAACAATATTTTTAATGTGTAATGATTAAGTAATTATGTATTTTATTTTTAAATTTTAACTTTTATATGATTGAATATTTTTATGCTAATTACTTTAGCTAAATGTGCGATGCTCAACCTAACCTGTTCCACCTATGTAATGTACCACATTAATTACAAATAAAATAATTTGAATTTGAATTTGAATTTGAACTTGTGAAAGAGGAAGACCGTCCAAAAGATGGGTTGATATCCGAAGAGATAGAGTGCGCGATTAGGTGGAGAGAAGAAGAGGAGGTCTACTTCCAAAGCTGGACAGATGATAAGCCATAATGATGATGATGATGACTTTAAGGGCGCTTTCAATTTAGCAGGATGTTGGGGCATCGGGATGAATATGTTATATTTGCTGTCCCTTGATTCACACACAGGTTTTTTTTTATATATATGCATTTTTTTTTTATTATTCAGTAACGTAAATAGACATTTTCATTTTTTTTAATTTATTTATTAGTCAATTTACTTAATTTGTCCGGCACAATAAAAAATAACTCGTGGATACCGGGCAAATGAAAGGTCACGTGTAACGTAAAGGTAACCTAACCTAGATAACCTGTGGTATCGTAATGTGTCAGAGTTCAATTGCGGTATTTTTGTGGATATGTTTGATCAATATTAGTTTCTTTATTTTTGACTTTAAAAAAAAAAATTAAATCTGTAGCTCTAGATTAAGTTAGCCTATAATTTAAAAAAAATAAGTGGACAGGTTAAAGAAAATCCTGTATAGTCTACTACGTAGGCCAGAATACCCTGGTCGTTACTAATGAATAGGCTGTTTCAGAGTAAGTTGAACATGTTGGTCCTGCTCTAAACGCTTTAGAGGGTTTACGGTACGCATTTCGGTTTCCCATACAAATTTCCAAATTGAAATTTTTATAAACCAGTAAGCCAATTTTAATGAAACTCGGCATGCTGAAGTATAATATAGAGATCTAAATATTTTGTTGAAAACATTTCTAAAAAACGTTTATTTAACTGAGTTACTGCCATTTTAAAGTTTCTATAGTGGACTTTAAATCGCTATAACTCAGCCAAATAAACCTTTTTTTTATATGTTTTCATCAAACTATTTAGATCCCTGTATTTTACTTTAGCATGCAAAGTTTCATTAAAATTGCTTATTGGTCTTTAAACCGGTACAACTCGCCCATGTGGAGGTGTATGGTGCGCAGGGTTATTGTGATGCGAGATAATTTTTAATTACAATGATTTTACTAACATTAGTCCTAAGCTTTTTAATTTTACTAACCCAATATGATCCATGTTAAATGTGTTGATCGAAATAAACGCTTTTTATTTATTTAAAAATTTCGACTTGGAAAATTGTATGGGAAACCGAAATGCGTAAACCCGCTTAAGCCGCAGTTCCACATTCGCGCGAGTGGCGAGTCGAATGGCGAGGCGAGGTGCGTGCGCGATTGTGTGAACGCACGCTCGTCACTCGCCTCGCGACTCGTCTCGCCGCTCGTGACGCTCGCGTTCGGAGCGGTCTTTTGGACGCGAGTCAAAGGGCACGAATGACGAGGCGAACTTAGTGTTTACACATTCGCTCTCTCGCTCATTGTATTTTTATTGTTGATCAAGCAACATATACCGTATAATAAAAATGGAATAAAGTAAAGACAGAGTTCTAACGTTTTTGGAACTTTACTAAGCTCAAACAGTTATTTGGTTTGGTTTCCAAAACACGATCGACACAAAAATAAGTAAAAACATTATTTATTAATAATCATTGACACGCAGATGCTGCTAAAACGTAGACGTCATCCATTCTTGCAAGTTGAAGTAGAAAAGAATACACGCGAATGTGTAAACAGTCACTCGTCTCTGTTTAAGGAAGGCGAATGTTTCGTCGAACATATCGTCGAATGGCGAAGCGAGTAGCGAGCACGCATGTGGAACTGTAGTATTAGATTGAAAGCAGCCTATAGGTGCCTAGATAAGGCGCCGTTACCTCTTGTAGGCGTCCCAGTCGGAGTCCTGGTTGCCGAACTCGTCGCCGGCGCACGCGAGCCGCGATATGACGCGCATGCGCTCCGCCGCCGCCGCCGTGCGCCGCTTCAGCATGGCCGCGCGCCGCGCGCGACGCGCCTCGCGCCGCGACACCAGCTCGCGGTACTGAGGGCCGCGAGCGGGACATGCATACGTATTCATTCATTTATTTAATAACTATAGTCTGACCGCTACCGCTGTAACGCGCCTTGGGTATGCGAGCGGCGAGGCGGGGGGGCGAAACAGTTGCTCCATTTGTCATTCTGCCTACTACTAGTGTGTCAGACGCACATGAGATAAAGTATCTAAAAATGGGTCGTGCATTATCTCGAGATATCAAGACTGTCATTTTCAAAGTGGCCGAATATTTTAAGAATAGAAAAGCAAACAAAGAAAGTTTATATTATATATTTTCAAGAATTAAAGATTTATTTCATTTATATTGGTTCTTTAAATGTACTTATCTAAAAATTATATTGGACAATAACGAATTGGATGTAATTATACTCGTAAATATAAAGCCGGGTCTCCTGCGACACTGTTTTGTGTTTTCTAACACCTAACATCAAACATCTAACAAATATGGGCGTGGCTTACGTACATTTTATGACATATTTTGTTAGATGTTTGATGTTAGGTGTTAGCAAACACAAAACAGTGTCGCAGGAGACCCAGCTTAAAGCTTCAATAAACTGTGCTTCGATATCGTAAGATCTGTCTGACACTACGAATCTCATGTGAGTTCATGCTCTTTAATTCCCACTCCCCACCCCCCGCGCATACCTAAGGCGCGGTACAGCGGTTGCGGTCAGGCTATAGTGGCCCGCCCGCGCTTTCGTTCACGCTAACTTAGAAAGACCGTCATAGTTCAGCTATTTGAAAAATATATGTACAAAATATAAACAAAAACCATCCTCAGTTAACGCTCTATCTTCTAGTGAAAACCACATAAAAATCCATTGCGTGGTTTAGGAGAATAGTGCGGTGCCACAGACAGAGGAAAACTGCGACTTTACTTTATAATATGTAATGAAGACACACAACAGTACCTGTACCACAGAATAACTAATAGTAGGTACTACGGTACAGAAGACTCACTCTCTAATAAAAGTCAAGTTTAGGTATAAAAAATTGCCTACTCTTACGACTTTCACGCGAAATTGTAACTTAGCGTGTGACCAGGGGCCCGAGTCTGCTAATTTACGAATGGCATAATTGAATCGCAATTGGATCGCATTGTAATTGTTTGACACATTTGGTATTCATAAATGAGTAAGAGAATACCAAATGTGTCAAACAATTACAATGCGATCCAATTCCGATTCAATTATGCCATTCGTAAATTAGCAGACTTGGGCCCCTGAGTGTTCATATTCCGTTAGGCAACGCTGACTCGATATCGATTTGACGTCAAAGGCGGAGGGTTCCCAATCATGGATATATTTAAGTATATATCAAAATAAATCAGTTTCACTGTTCTTTCTTTTATTTAGACACCCGTATACACAACAGTATCTTTTATACGGATTATAAGATCGTTTAGTGGTCATTGTTCGGTGCACAAAGATCACAGAAATGATCGTTCGTTTTACGCGCGACGATGCGCTCGGTGTTCGGTGCGTCGCAAGCGGCAACCTACTGCCATGCGCCTGCCCGAGAGTTGCGCCAAACGAACGGACCTAAACTGCAGAGTGACACCCCCGTTTTAATTAAGTCTAAATAAGTACTAGACTACTACCGCGCGTTCATGTAAACGGTCTGATGTATTTAATTTCCAAATACCAATGTGAAGGTAGCTAGCCGCGGAGAATGTAGCCGTTTCTTGGCCGACTCCATTTGAACATGCTTACTACCTGCGCGTACTTAAAATTATGTTTATTTACAATAATTATATTTAGGCTACGTTGCAAAATTTGTCTTCTTTGTCTTTTATATTATACTATTTTATACAACTTTTCTTTGTTAGTTTTGTTATGCGACACTCAAGTGTGATTTGTATGCGGACAAACTGTCAAGGTTTTTGTGATACAAAATGAATATTTACCTGTATTTTCTTATTTGTTATTAAAAAAAAATTAGAAGTAAGTTCTTTACGCGCGGAAGGATAAACGCGCGACCATCTGAACTTAGCCTGAAACCGCTTAAAATTAGATAAAAAAGAAGAGTTTCTAGAAATAGTATGTAGTTTGTAGTTGTGTACCTTAGCCCGTGTGTTCTCCAGCCACGCGGCGAAGGCCTCGGGCTCCTGCGGCGGCTGCCAGCGGCCGGCGGGCATAGGGCGCGCCTCGGGATTCTCCTCGGCGGTGGCGGCGATGGCGATGCGCTGCTTGTTCTTATCTATGCGCACGTTCACGTTGGCGATCTGACGCTGGAAACGAAACAGTAAAAGCTTGGACCGAGGAAAATTATTCACGCTATACACGGTTCTAGTATCTACAATCAGAATATTTGACAGCGCATCGACAAAACGGCGATGAGAGCGCGACATCTACGATGTAGATTTATAGAAACTAGATTACTAACGACTTTATGGTTGAGCGGCCATCTTGTGGAAAAAAGTTTAACTTAATGGACGTTAATTTAAATCTAGACTTATTATCATTGGTAATGTTTTTTTTGTGTGATTGATAATTTGTATTTAGTTCGTCCAGCATTTTATTAATATGCTGCTAAATGTCACCTTCTTGTCCGAGTACTTAGACCTAAAATTACTATGACCAATTTATCTTTGGTTGGTTGAAAAGAATATCAGATCAGCCCCAGTATCGGCTAAAAATTCGAATATGGACATGGGCTTCATTTGACATTTGAAGCCTATAATATGCCCATATAAGGACAAAATATGGGCTTCAAATGTCAAATGAAAATGCAGATGATCTGATATTCTTTTATTCTTCTCTAGAGAGACTTGGATCGAATACATTGAATTTTTACGTTCTTGTTGTATTATATTCTTTTTATTAGTTTGCACTTGTAAAAATATCTAAAATTCGTTTTTATCAGTTTCTGGGGACTTAATGAGTGTGCACAAATGTTTTCATCAAGATCCTTACAGTGAAAAAAGTGAAAACTAAAACAGTTGTTACAACATACCTGACATCACACCAAGAACTGTATATCCAAAATCAACGTGCATCACTATCCAGATAAGTTGATTAAAAACTGCTAACATCCGAAATATCATAAACAGTTACCTATAATAACACTATTTTAAAGAAGACAAAAACCTTACGTTTATTTCTGCTGACAACAGTTAAAACAGCTGTTGATGACACATTCAATTTGAAATGCGGAATGATTGCAGTCTCCATAGAAACTAACCCCATCTAGTGTACCTACGTGTGACATGCACAAGATTCGTCGGTAAAACAGTTACTATTGCCTTGAAAGACACACATAAATTTGTCGCGCCAAGTATCGTCTCCATGGCGCAACGGTAGTGAGCGCTCATACGTAGCTACAGGTCTGCGGATCGAATCCCAACAACACCTTAATAACTTTTTTTGGACTGTTTATTATTGTAAGGAACATAATTGTAAAATCTTACAATGAGCTACGGAAAAAAAATGCCTGAAACAGTAAAGTGCTATAAATGCGGCTCAATGAGTAACATTAAAGATACAATTCTATGCACTCAGTGTAAATACAGATATGAGTTCGACTGCATTGGACTATCAGAAAAATTATACCGGATTATGTCTAAAGAAAGGAAACAAAATTGGAAATGTCCAACTTGCAATAAAACAAGCACGCCTAGTACTAATGAACAAAACAATATTACCCTACGGAAAAAAGTTCCTAATAAACCTCATTTGAACGTTACTGTATCATCTGATAATAAGGTGGTGACGCCAAAAAATGCTCTTAACTCTCCGCCATCATCGTCTTCGTCTTCACCTTTACCAATATCATCTGTATGCACTTCAGAGAAATATTATGACTCACATATTCTAACGGAACAGGAAATATCGAATGACTACTCCGTAACGACAAGACTTTCAAGAAGTGTGGAGCATGGACCGCTTAACGATATAAATAATGAATATGAACTGAGAGAAGAAATAGAAATATTGAAAACAAAATTATTATCTACAGAAACTGAGTTAGAGAATCAAATACTCGAAAACAATAATTTAAATAAACATATATCGAAACTTAATAAAGAATTGCACTTATTAACAAATGTGTGTGGAAAATTCTCTGCGAAAACGATCATGGAAAACAAAACACATTCCTTACAGCCACATTCTTTCTTTACTCCGCCGAGAGTTCATTCAGCTGAACACAATACTGAGCGATCGAACAATTTTATGCACCTCGTAACAAAGATTTCTGACTTGAAACAGTCGCTTCTAGACGCTCAATTGGAAATAGACAACCTTAAGAAACAAATGATTGACTTAGAACAAAAACAACTGAAAGCAAAGGAAAGTTCAATATGTGGAGACACACTCGATGATTCGACAAAACTGAAAATAAAATCAAGACGAGACGCAGCTAATAAAGAAGATCTCAAACGGATATTTATCCTAGGCACACAGCAATGTGTAGGTCTCGCCTCTGCTCTGTTATCTTCAAGAGATACGTCTCCATATGTGAAATATATGGTAATGGCGGATACAAAATCTTATGCGCAAAGTGCTGAAGTGTTAAAAAATTACCATAAAATGAATCTAAGATCTGGTGATAAACTGATTTTAGGAGTCGGTGAAAACGACATAGATTTAAAAGGACTGATTTTATTGTTGCGAGGCATTTTTGAACGATTTTATTTCTGTGATATTTTCTTAATCAATGTATTCAAAAATGTTAGTGTTGGCAGACATCATATTAATAACACTCTCTACAATTTATGTAATGACTTCAAAAATTGTCACTTTGTATGCTGTAATAATTATAATTTAGCTGACATGTGCTATTACATTAATTACCATATTGACTGTGTAGACTACAAGAATAAATATTTAGATGTAACAGTACTAAAAAAACATGTAATAAGAAACAAATCTAGATCCGTCGAAGTTAACAAGTGCGAGTTCACATCTCCTAAAAAGGGCACAATACCGTACTATTTTAAAAAAATAAATCACAAAGGACAGAATGAACAAATCAACGAATATTCTGACAAAATAAACAAAAAAATTTTTTTTCGTGAATAAAATTAAATCAAATCAAGTCTTATTTAAAATTATGCACCAAAATATTGCTAGTATCCTGTCTAAATTAGAAATCGTAGAGTTAACTTTAGATGAACTTGATAAACTACAGTGCAAGCCCGACGTTATTTGTCTATCGGAGACTTTTTTGCGTCTAGGTAACGAGAAATACTTAGATGTTTCTAACTTTAATTTAGCAACGTCCTTTTGTAGGGACAAACAGAGAGGAGGTACATGTATACTTGTTAGACAAAACCTGGTTTACAAAGAACTAATAAACATAAAAAAACATTTAGCATCTGAAAAAACATTTGAGGCCTGTGGGATCGAAATCCCATCACACAAATTAATTATAATTTGTCTCTACAGGACTCCTGCGTCAAATCCGAATATTTTCTTGGACAAATTAAATAAACTCTTGTTTGACTTGTCAAAAAAACATAACACTAACACTAAAGTAGTTTTGACGGGAGACTTTAATATCAACACGCTGAAACAAGGCAACACCACAACTTTTTTACGTGATCTGTGCTATAACTACAACATGCATATACATATTAATGTTCCAACTCGGAAGGAGGCCTGTATCGACCATATAATAAGCAACATTAAGAATGCTACTGCAACTGTTGTACCTCTTTACTTATCGGACCATGAGACAGCTCAATTTATAACTTTTCCAGTGCATCAAAACAACATTCCAAAATCCTTTTTCATCTACAAAAAGGATTATAGCGATGATAACATTATAAAATTCAGGGAGTGCTTAAAAAGTCTTTCCTGGGAAGATATTTATGCAGAGAAAGATTTAAATAAATCATTCAGTAGTTTTTTATAAAATGTTGTGTCTTTTAAATAAACTATCATTCCCTATAAGTAAAATTAAAATAAATAACACAAATAAAGCTAAAAGAAAATGGATAAGCATGGGTCTTAAAAAAAGTTGTAAAATGAAAAGATATTTACGTTTCAAATACTACAAACATAAAACCGTAATAAATAAAAATAAATATTTCCAATATTCTAGAATTTTGAAAAAGTGTATACACTACTCTAAAAGGAACTCTAACATAAAATTCATTCACCAGAGTAAAAATAAATGTAAAGCTGCTTGGTTTATAGTCAAGAATGAATTGTATGCACAAAAATACGCGGATGATTTGTCAGACATTAAAATAAATAACGACTGTTTGACTGACCCAAGTAAAATAGCAGCTGCTTTTAATAAATATTTTATAGATTTAACCAAAGATATGAGCTCGAAGTCTGACAACTTGCAATACGAACTAAATACTAACACAATGTTTTTATACCCTGTATCGGAAGAGGAAGTAGGGAGGGTCATCTTAACTCTTAACAGTACTCGCTCTGAGGGTTACGACGGCATCAACACTAAAATAATTAAGGCATGTGTATCGGAACTAGTGCCTGTCTTAACGTATCTTATCAACTTGTCATTTTCATCTGGAGTTTTTCCAGAAGTACTTAAATTATCAATCGTCAAACCTTTATATAAAAAAGGTGACAAATCTGATGTTAATAATTATCGACCTATTACTCTAATACCCATATTATCCAAGATATTCGAAAAATGTATGCTGACTAGAATAATTAGCTTTTGTGACAAATTTAATTTAATTATAGACGATCAATTTGGCTTTCGGAAAAACAGGTCAACGACGTTGGCTATATTTACACTTTTAAACACCATATTAACAAGACTAAACAATAACTTCTTGACTACGGCTTTATTCTTCGACCTATCCAAGGCTTTTGACCTCGTCTCACATAGATTATTATTAAATAAACTTGACTGTATAGGAATCAGAGGACCCGCACTTCAATGGATATCATCATACTTGTCTGACCGTCGACAATCTGTAACGGTAAACAGAATAACAAAAAATGAGCTTATTTCACATTCATCTAGCTTTATAAATAATAATACAAGTGGTGTTCCCCAAGGAAGCGTATTGGGCCCAATACTATTCGTGCTCTATATTAATGACATCATCAAAGCAACCAATAACAAGTGTATTCTATTTGCTGATGACATATCTATAATTGTTACAACTGATAAGACCAAAGACTCGATCCGTGAACATGAAATTGCAATAAATAATATCATTGACAAAATTATTAAATGGCTAGAAGAAAATCATTTAAATATTAATTTAGATAAATCAAATTTTATTCAGTTTAATCAATGCAAGAATCATAAATTCAATTTTAAATTAAATATTGATAAGATAAAAGAAGTCTCGCAAACTAAATTTCTAGGAGTCAATATAGATCAAAATTTAAACTGGCAGTGCCATATAGATACCCTATGTAAAAGAATTAATCAATTTATTTACGCGCTCTACAAAGTCAGAAATGTGACCAATAGGGAAACGGCTATTACAACCTACCGTGCGTACGTAGAATCAATACTACGCTATGGATGGCTTAATATTGTGGGGTAACAGCACTGGAAAAAATAAGGTTTTCATCGCACAAAAGAAATGTGTAAGATCTATCTGTGGAATCCCACCAGACCAGTCTTGCAAACCTTTATTTAGAGACCTTGGATTATTAACACTACCATCATTGTATATTTTAGAAATTTGCACTTTTGTAAAAAAGAATATAAAACTATTTAAGAAAGCATGTGATGTAAACTCTAGATTAAAAAGAAATTCTAATAGGCTGGTTCTTAATGATGTTCCCAAATCGGATAAATATAGCAAAAGTTGTCTTGTTATGTGTGTTAGAATTTACAATAAGATTCCAGATGACATTAAACAGTTAAATTTCACTTTATTCAAAAATAAATTGTGTAAATGGTTATTAGAAAACAGCTTTTATGATGTGATAGAACTAGTAGAAAAATAAGTTAATTTACACAATAAATATTTGCATGCAATTTTATATCGCTAGGCATGAGGATTATCTTATTGTTAACCATCTCTGTGTACCATGTTTTATGCAAATAAAGATTTATTATTATTATTATTTATTATTATTATTAAGTAGATGATAGCTGATATAAAAAAAAAAGAAATTTATATAATACCTGGAGATCTTCATAGCTTTTAATGTCAAATCCTTTGATTGCTTCATTGAATTCGTCTGTGTCGCCATCCTCTATCATTTCCTTAAATCATAGAAATACAATATCAAATTAATAAAATGCATACAGTCCGTCAAAAAATTAGGAAGACCCTTTCATCGCATAATATGAAAACTAGACGCACGATCAATTCTCTCAAAACGTCTGAACAAAAAGCGAGACGTATAAGTATTCCCACCACACGGCTAACCAGAGCCGAGGTACCGTGCCTCTTAGAGGCGCCCTCGGGATTCCCGCTCTGAACTGAGTCGAACCCCCAGGGAACTTGGGGGTTTGACTCAGGGGGAGGGGGGGGGGGGGGGGATCGGAGACTCGCATACGGCGAGATCCCATCGCCCGCCAGAAACCCTCTGAGGAATTTCGGTCTCTCGTCTTGAGGAAACTGTTAAGTTTGTCGCCGCACCTAAACAAGCCCGGTTAAGTTGTAAAGGTCATCTGTGACCGACAGCAAGCACAAACCAAAAAAAAAAATTAAGTTACTTATTTCTGGAGTACCTATCGAGACGTTCAGCGCTCCATCGAAAATTGCTATTCGGCCAAACCACATTTACGTCAAATGTAGGTATATATGTCAAAGCTGCAACTATTCCGCTATGATCTTCGATCAACAATACCAACTAGATAACGCGTCACGGACAAAATCAAACCTAAATTCTGTCCACGTGAATAAATACTTTTTCAAAGCAATAAATTACTCCTATCACTTAAAAATTAAAAGACGTAATAACATTTAGTGGTGAAATCAACCTTAAGGGGCAACAAATAAAGCACTTTTTCCTGTTATTGCCTTGCGAGAAAATAAAAGCTCACTTCTCAAGTGCGCTCTTATTTACCGAGACACATTTTTAGCGCCGACCTGACATCTAGTTGTATTGTTGATCGAAGGCTATGATATAGTATAGGATTGTATATCTAGTTTTAATATGAAGATCAAACAATTTTGTCAAACCTGTATTGCCAGCAGCTGGTTCAATTGCTCTTCATCCTCAGCTAATCTCTCCTCTCTCTTTCTAGCATTTATTTCTAGTAACCGACGAGCCATTTCCCTCTTGCGTTCTTTCTGTTGCTCAGCTGAAATATTTACAAACAAACATACACTTTCGACTACTATCCTATAGTCAGTGACTAGGCAATGACCAATGACATTGCTTCTCTCAGTGTCTTCTACCGAAATTACTACGAAGAGTGTTCTGAAGAACTTTTTTATCTAATCCCGCCCTCTCCTTTCCTGTCCCGGACTACACGTGCTAGTCTTAGGAACCACCATCATACTGTGCAGAATATCAGCACTCGTACCAAAAAATTTGGCAAGTCGTTCCTCTGTAAGACCATTCGGCTTTGGAATTCTCTGCCGGCGCATGTGTTTCCCAGTTCCTATAATCCCGGGTCTTTTAAACGGGGCGTGAAACGGCATTTATGCAGGCCGTCATGAATGGGTGCGCTTGTTACCGTGCTTGTTCCACGGTGGGGAGCGCTCTCATTATTTTGGACTTCATCGGCTGCTTACCATCAGGCAGGATGTAGTCAATATGACGTGTCACATAAAAAAAAATGAGCAACCACAAAAGCAGTGACCTTCCACCGTCCACGTTTTACAATAAAGTGTTTATCTATCTATCTATCTATCTATCCAGTTTAAAATCACCTGTTAATGTAGATGAGCTGGTAGGTTGAACAAACGGAAGTTGGATCCTCTTAACATTCGCCTCATAGTAATCAGGATTAGCCCACTTTTTTATTTCATCTTGGTAGTCAAGGGCTATGGAGCAATGCTCGTGTAGAATTTCTTCAGCTCTCGACATAGTGATAGCATTCACGTGCACCGGATACTTCAGTTGGAGTAGCTTGTGCAAGTATGATATCATTTCACTACCGCCTGCCAAAGAAAATGTTTTCATTATTTTTATGAAGGAGGTAAACTATGGTATTCAAGAGACAAACAGCAATGACGAAGTTGGAAGTATTTGCCAAGGCGAACAAGATACAATTTTAAGAGTAAATTACTTGTAAGTATACAAGTTTCTTTAATTAATTCAAAGTAAATAATATTGTTTTTAAAAGTTTATGCGAGCACTACATTAAAATTTTAATATTCTACATGGTCCTTAATTTTATTAAACTTACCTAAGTTGATTCGCCTAGCATGCTCCTCGATAACTTGACCCCTAACCACTGGTATGATGTGGATGGTATGGTACCCGCAGTTAACAATAAGAGCAGTATCTCCTATCTCATTCTTGTACATACTGAAGAGAGAGTCCACTCCGTAGCTGACTGCAGGTACGTCATAAGCTTCAAACAGCAGTTCAGACATCACTGTGAGTGAAAGATAGTTATTACTCACTGAAGCAGTTGGGTTATAAAACCCCCTTCTTTACTGAAGCGGTTGGGTTGCAGAAAGGCAGTAAAGTTGGAAAAAGGTTTTACAAGGTTTAATCTCGTAACCTTTACAATGCCCAGGGATGGGTCCAACGAATCGCTCACTCTGCCCACTTGAGTAGGTCTTACGCTTATATTGAAATCTTTTTATACTAGTTTTAATTTCTGTACAAAATCTCTACCATTATTTTACTAATTCAGTGTACTACAATGCTTTATTCCACGCATTCTTTATTCCTGCCATCAGAGGTTCCCGTTAAACTACGATATGGACTCTTTCAAAAGGGGTGTAAAGAGGTTTTTCTCAGGTCGGCAACGCAAAAGCAATACCTCTGGTGTTGCTGATTTAAGTCTTGTTTTATAACTCAACACTGTAGATTTATAAAACTTACAACTCAAGTTACATTCTGAAGTTAATATCATAGTCAAACATTAAATATATTTACACACTTTTGTAGTCAACATTGTAGTGTAAACTCTTTACTAAAAAGCTATGTAAATGCTACATAATATTTGATATCACACACGCAGACAACGTTATAATGTAAATTCAATTTACATCAAAGCTATTTAATTTGAAGTGCAAATATATCAAATATTATGTTAGACTAGGACATATCCTATGTAGGTACACATGCCAGAAGGTCAGTCTACATAAAACTATCAAACTAATAACGGCTCCTTCAACCCAAATTTTTTGGTAGGTTAACCTAGCAAGCTGGGGTCTCTACCACAGAATAGTAATAGCCTATATCATTTTTAGATGTATAAAAGAGTGAGACGCGCGTCCACTACAGCCAGCACGCGGGAGCAACGTCGAACCAGGTTAGCCCCCTAAAACCCCTCTTCTTTGATCGCCCTATATTTCTATAATATTATATAAACTGATGAATATTTAACAAGACAATGCTTGTGGAAGACATGTGGCAAATGGCAAGGCTTCTGCAAGCTATGTCTGTTCTCAAAATCAGCTTGAGCAATGGCCTATACCTATAAACTTCTTTTAAATAATTCATCTTACACTGCCTGCAATAGTTGGGGTTTACAAAAGCTTCTGTGAGGACCACTGGGTGAGGGACACATCCCTCACTGTTGATCCCCAAATGTGAGAAAATATAGTCAAATACTTGCTCCTGGGCTTCATAGTGAGTAACAATGTTCTTATCAAACTGAGTCTTCAGCTGAAATCTGCAAATGTAAAAAATTCATTACCAGCTTTGATTGGTTGCATAACACAGAAAGTAACATTTCACAGTTCAGCGCCACATGTATGTCATTATACACCCTAGTGCAACTCTCACCACGTGGAGCTGAACGTGTTAATTAAAGTAGGCATGAATTATTTGCTTGATTGTTTTTGTACAAAGATATCTTTACAAAGCTATGGTGGTCAAAGGAAGAACTAGCAAAATATTTTACCATGTGGTGATCTATAGTAGGAAAGAAAAACAACTAATTTGTAAAGAAATTGTTTGCCCAGCATACCAAAAATACTGTTACAATAAAAATTAGTTAGAGAATATTATTAGGTACACCTAATCATATTTTAAATTTCAGTAAATAATACTGGCTCAATTAAAATTTTACAGGCACACAAAATACTAGTATAAAAAGCCTTGAAACATAGGGGTTCATACAAAACAGTCATTTGTGCACTAACCTTACAGCTTCAATATTAATAATATCATTTCCTATCTGAATAGGAGGGGTCACTGGAGGCTCTGCATCTTTCTTACTTCTGTCTTTACGTGGCCTGGCAATGAGATTCTTAAATATTAGGTGTGGTTCATCATAAATAGACCAACCAACTCTGCACTGGTAGGAACCTGTAACCATAAAAAAAAGATTTTAAAGACTTTAACCGGGTTGCGTAGTGGTGAAAGAATACTACTACCCCCTCTCTTCCCTTAGGTGTCGTAAAAGGCGACTAATGGACTAAAGACTGCACATACATCCAACAGCACAGAGCGGCGATGGGCTCTCCACTTGTCACGTTTAGCACATGTACAGTCGCTATTTGGTGAAAAGTGGACTATGGTAGAGGACTGCTTTTGCTGTCCTCATTGCCTAGTCTATGACTAACCCTTCAGGGATAATAGTCGTAATTATATGTATGTTTAAAGACTTTTGTTACCACCTTCTTGCCTCTTTGCAGAAACAAATTACAAATCAGTAAACATTAAGTTCATAATAAAAGTGCTAAATTAATAAGGGCCTATCTTAGAAACACTATTTAAGCATTATTTAGGACTGCTTTTACTGTCCTCATTGCCTAGTCTCTGACTAACCCTTTGGGATAATAGTTGTGATTATATGTATGTACAGTGAACCCACTGTAAACGGGCCCCTGTCTAATCCGACATGACTATTATTTGGCATACATAATAAGTATGATTTGTACTTCAGAGTATAACATATAAAATCTAATCATTGGATCTGTAATTTGTGGGATTACAAGGTACTTTTTTGTAAAAAAATCCGGACTATAGGGGGTCCACTGTAAGTAAGCACAATTTTTTTTTATTAATTTGAGTATTGTATCAATAATAAACATCTCAAGCTACTAACCATTGTCTATCACGAGAGGGATGTGCCCCAACTTTAGTGAAGGTTCATATTCGTGGATAATATCAGGAGCAGTTTTGCAATCTTTTAGCACCAAAACATTTTCCATTGCGTCGAGGTTAGTCCACAAATGTTGAAAATAATGTATGCTTTTATTATTATAGCAATGTTACTATTAACTCTGGATCTCCCTTCAGTTCAGAGTTCAGACTGCTAGGTTTAAATTATTTTAGGAAACACAATAGAAAAACTCTGGGATGTTGGGATGGGAGAGAATTTTGTATTGTAATGTAAACAGTAAACAACAAACACAACATTTTTTGTTCATTTTTTTAAATATAAATACTTCTTCCGTGATGGAACAGGCTAAGGTCAGAGACCACACTGCCTAGTCAATAATAGAATTTTGTATTGTAATGTAAACAGTAAACAACAAACACAACATTTTTTGTTCATTTTTTTAAATATAAATACTTCTTCCGTGATGGAACAGGCTAAGGTCAGAGACCACACTGCCTAGTCAATAATTTATTAATTTATTTTTTCCTTAGATGATAATGAGTGGTGATTAAGATGATGAATGATATTCCCCCAAACCCCTTAAGTTCTCATTAAAGATGTGGAACTTTACTGAGATCTCACGCGGACTTCTTATGAGAATTCGAAAAGTGATGTTGAACTGTTTTGTTTAATTTGCCAACACTCATGCCCGTTCACAAACACTTAAAGGTTAATAATGCACTATCATTTCACATTAATGTTCGAAAAAACGTGGAAAAAACACAAATTATAGAAAATAAAACAAAACTGCAAACATGACCACAGAACAATATTAGTGTTTCACTTTCCCGCCAAGAAGTCCTCCTAAGTTCCTCTTTATTTTTTCCGTGAAGGAACAGGCTAAGGTCAGAGACCATACTGCCTAGTTATTAGTTTTTTTATTTATTTATTTCCCTAAATGATAATGAGTGGTGATTATGATGATGAATGATAAATGATATTCCCACAAACCCCTTGAGTCCTTAGTAAAGATGTAGAGCTCTACTGAGATCTCACGCGGACTTCTCAAGAGAATTTGAATAGTGATGTTGCACTATTTTGTTTAATATCAGATTTAGAGTTGGCGATGGTGGCCATGCTAAAATGAGCCAGAGTAGCCAGTCGCGCAATTAAAACGTCTTTATGTGAAAACGCTCTTAAGGTGCGCGTCCACTGTGACCACGGTAAGCCTTCATCTCATCTAATGGTAAGTGACGTCAAGTCTGTAGGTGGATATGCGCTCTTGACCCAGAATCCTTAACCACTGCGGAACTGGCTATATTTTATCTCTAATCTGTCGGAATCGGAACACAACAATTGTTGTCTTGGTGAAAGATCCTAGTTAAGACGGACCAACAAAACCAAGTACTTAAACAAATGTGTACTTCCCGCTGGGAATCGAACCCGGGACCTCAAGGCCTAGATTGGTGGCTTTGCCAGAGCACAGAGGCGGTTAAAATAGAATCAAAAAAGATCGATTGATCAGCGATAAACATCGCTGTTTTTCGAAGAATCGTCATCCCTGCCACATTTAAGAGGCCTATTACATCTCGACTGTGATTTTTGCGTAAAATGCCCATTTTCGCATTTTGTAGTAATTTTGCAGTTGTAGGTATTTATCGTTTTTACCGAAGTAGGATAATAAATGCATGCTTAATATTACAACCCTGCGAGAATAAACTGAGTTCGGACGGCCGGCGCATCGCATTATGTAGTAATTTTGCAGTGTTATAATTATTATTATCGTTTTTATCTAAATAGGATAATAAAATCATTATTCCTCACGAAGTAACAATTATTCTGGTATAAATTTTGCTCAATAATATTATCGTAGATTGAAGAAATTCACAATTATCAAAGTTTTTTAGTTTAGAATTCATTTTTTCTATATAAAATCAATAATATCTAAAAATTCCGAGGCCGCTACGAACTATACGACTATGTATTAAGAGATAACATTATTTTTTTTTGTGCGTATCCCGTTAGAATTAAGCAATCCAGTGCACGCAGATCCATAGAAATTAATACGAAGCAGACTTGATACAAAGCAACAAATCCTTCCGCTCCGTACACTTCGAATCCGATCCAGTAGCACACGAGTAATAAATACCTAAGGTATTTACTCATGCATGTGCCAGTAGAGCGCAGCTTTAGGCACAAGTAACGACATTAACAAAAAATAGAGCCTACCTACTTGTCACTTCCAAATCAATTAATATAAATACACATTTAGACGGGGATTAACGCTAACTAAACATTATAGGCATACTACGCATACCTTTTTATATCCGACGTTAAAGTATAAAAAGGTATGCGTAGTATGCCTATAATGTTTAGTTAGCGTTAATCCCCGTCTAAATGTGTATTTATAATGGAACGCGAAAGTTTATAAGTGTATTAATTAATATAATTACGAAAAAGAGGGGTGTCCCGCCTTTTTCGTCGTAGTCGGGTATTAACCGTATAAAACGGTGGTTTTCATGTTCTAAGCCGTTATTATAGTTTTTAATGGTTTTAAACGGATTTTTATAGAACTACTTAAAGGTAGGCTGAGACCACCACCAGCAAACTTGTTATTTGAGTCCTTTCATACCCACTAGTTTTGCTTACTGCTTCTATAAGCTGAGATTCAGTGCTCTGATGTATGAATGAACACAAGACAAGACTTGCGCAAGTCATGCAAAGTAGGAATCTACACCATTAATTTTTATTACAAACGACAATTTGTCGTCAGCTGATCGGACAGTTTGTATGGGAGGTCATTTTTTTGTCATTTTTGCACATAGGTATCTCGGGGAAAGTTGTTCAGTTAAATTATTATATTAAGAGGGTTTACGCATTTCGGTTTCCCATACAAACTTCCAAGTCGAAATTTTTAAAAACCTATAACTCAATTTTGATGAAACTTTGCATGCTAAAGTAAAACACAGGGATCTAAATAGTTTGTTGAAAACATTTTTATAAAACGTTTATTTAACTGAGTTATTGCGATTTTAAACTTTCTATAGTGGACTTTAAATCGCAATAACTTAGCTAAATTAACGCTTTTTGAAAATGTTTTCAACAAACTATTTAGATTACTGGGTTTTACTTTAGCGTACAAAGTTTCACCAAAATTGAGTTATAATTGAAAGAATTGAGACAAATTGTCGTTTGTAAGGGAGATCGATTTTTTTTGTCATTTTTACACATTTCTTGGGGAAGGTTGTTCAGTTTCATGGGTGGAACTCGCCCTTAATTTCATTAAAACAAATAGAAATTAAGGGTGTATACAAATAAAATAAATTGCCACGAATGTATGAACGCGCATCACTTCAGAATGGCTGCATCTGTTTGGCTAAATTGTCAGGACACAAACCTACTTGCGTTTTAGTTTCTTCAATTTCATTGATCTAACATTTGCGTGCGTGTTGGCTGAATGAACAGGCAGTTTATTTTATATGGTTAACGTAAATAAATTTATAAATTGCAAGGCGTGAGATTGTAATAAAAGTCAATCAATCTATTTTAAGACTTTTATTCACAATACTGATGTAGCGCGTTACCTTATTGCACTGGGCTACTTTCTACATAGGTCTTAGCAGGTAATACCCGCTATTAATTTTTCGAAGCAATATAATATAATAATATTTAAAGACATTACAGGAATGTGTTGACCAACATTTAACACATGTTTCAAATACATATTGAATTTATATAACTTATAGTATTGATTTCAAGATTAATAACAATGTCTATATAATTTAGGATAAATATAAGTATATTTCGCATTATTTATATACAGCGTTCACACTATATCACATTTTAACAAATCAAGGGGTTCAAGTAAAGTTATTTTGTGGCTTATGTATTATTTTTAAAGACTGCATTAAGTTGAAACCATAGTTGTTATATTAACAGTATGTACAATCATTTAAATATCTTTATGGCTGGTGAAAGTCACCGCTTACAAATCGCAAGTCCAGCATATAATACCTTAGTTAACTATAACAACAATAAATTACATAGGTGATCCATTTCAAATACACACAATATAACATTACTTAGGCCTTTGCTCCAACAACAGTGCCCGCCTGCTTGTCGGTTTGTTCTTTCTCCAATTGCTTGCCGAGGTATTCCCTGGACAAATAATTTATTTATTTATTTATTTATTTATTCAGGATAATAAACAATTGTACAATAAAGATTACTTAATTAAAATTACATTCATTTATGTTACAAATAATTATATAAATAAGTAAGAAAATATTTAAGAAACACGGTTTCATTATGTGAAGTGAAAGACAGTCAGTTGTGCCTGAATAAAAACTTTCGACGCACAATAAACGCCCTAAAAACGTCTGTATAAACAGAGTACCTAGCGTTAGTGTGCGTTACAGGGTCAACATGACTTGGGTGGATTCGACCCAACTTGAATATAAACAAGAATAATTTTGATTGGCATGTGAATGGCGAATGAACCTATTATCAAAGTCTTGACAACTCTATTTTGTCGTCTAGTGCAATAACTGTAGCTGTCAAAGTCGAAGGTCAATGTTTTTGTTTGTGGTATTTTCGTTTCGTGTATTCTGTTTTGCTCTTTTTTGCTGAATAATTAACATTTTTATATTATAAAATTAGTGAGGACAAACGTAAAAACAAAAGAGTGTCACTTCAATGTAATAGAAAATAAAAAAAACGGACGCAGTAACGGTAACAACCAAATTGGCTCAATGGCAAATAATTGCCGATACTGCTGAACGTCTAGGTGTGTCACTTCCTCATCACTATCACTATCTTCAATCAAATTTCCAAAATGCGTTGACTTGACTTTTCAAATAACAATACATACAGATGTCAGATCCTGAAAACCACATACGGTCGCGGACGCCATTCAAATACTCTCGGATTAACTCTGTTATTCCCCGCTGAACGGTGGTATAGTGACTATTCCCGAATAGGCAAACTACTCAGAGAATAGTGCGTGGTAAAACGTAATTTCAATTTACTCTCGCATAACTTACGATTTAATCTAACAATAAAATTTACTCTCGCTTGGTCGAATCCACCCTTAGTGCTCCTTTAAAAGTTGCTATTCTGCCAAAACACTTAAACGTCAAATGCACTTATATGTCAAAGCTGTCATTATTCGGCCACGATTTAGTATAGGGTTGGATATCAAGTTTTTAAATATGATCGAAGGGTTATCGTGTTGAATTGAGTTTATTCCTACTAGTATGTATATTGTTAAAGTTCGTACCAGTTGTGGACCATAAGTTTCTGCACAGCGAGGAGGGCTTCATATCGCACGTTGGGGTCTTCGTGGCTCAGCAGGTACATGACGCGCTGCTTGCCGCCCAGCTGCTCGATGATGCTGAGGCAATAATACATTACATTTTATGGATATTGCAAAAATTTATCACATCACAGGAAAATTGTTGCATTGAATTTAAATTAAAACGTAAAGAGGAAAAGAGTGTCGTTATAAGTTGAATAGATGTGGAGTCAACGTGTATTCGACGGGATTTAGGTCCAAATTATTTCACTAATTGGTGCAATAGAAGCAGAGTAACTGTAGAATAAATCGCTTAATTATGGAATAGAAATGATTTAACAGCAAATCAAACACATTTTATAGCAGTAATAGCATTGTCGCAGCAACTATGGCACTATTAGATGGAGTATGGTTTCCAATATTCCACAAAATAATGCTATAAAGGTTGCCAATGTGCTACTAATAGATATTTTGATGCGAGAAAAGCGAATAACATGCTGTTGTTCAAAAAAGTTCGGCTTTAAAGGTTATAAGGTTACTAATTTTTATATTTTATACTGCAACTGAGTGAACAAATACCAATCTCCTCCTTATATTATCCAATAGTAACGGAAGTACTTAACCAAATATGAATTTTGTGGTATGGTTGTACGTGTACATGTGTAGAAATCTTGCGAAATTATTTTCCGATAAAGTGATATGCCATAATTTATATATATTTATTGGCCCTGCTAAAAACGTAATATTAATAAATAAATATTAAAAATATATATAAATTACACGAATCTGGTGAATATGGTGCTGTTATAGCGCATAAACTCGATCGTCGTTTTTTTTTTATTATTTTTTTATACTAAGCCCGGCAAATGACCCCACTCCACCTGATGTTAAGTGGAAATGAAGTCCAGGCGCGAGGACAACTGGTGCAGCGTAAGAGACGTAGCATCAGTCACCCTCACTCTGCCGGCCCACAAAGTGCTTCTTCACGCCTCGTTTGAAGGACCCTATGTCATAGGTAGAAGGGAATACGTGTGTTGGTAGACTATTCCATCTTTTGGAAGTGCGGCAAAGAAACGAGTCACCAAATTTCTTTGTGCGTGATGGAATATTAGAGACTGTAAATTGGTGACTCCGGAGAGCAGCACGCGTACTCCTATGGAAGAAGGGAGAAGGAGGGATGAGGTGAAAGAGTTCTTCAGAGCACTCGCCATGGCATAAACGGTAAAAGACGCTGAGTAACGCAATATCTCAACGCAATTGCAAAGGCTCGAGAGTTTTAGTGACCTCCGCATTGCCGATAATGCGCACAGCGCGGCGTTGCAATCTGTCCAAGGCATCGAGAAGGTACTTTGCGGAGCCGTCCCAAAGATGAGAGCAATACTCCACGCAAGACCGCACCTGTGTCTTGTATAATAGACACAACTGATCTAGCGTGAAGAATCGCCGCACCTTGTTCAGGACACCGAGTTTACGTGAGGCATTTTTAATCACGGTTTCGATGTAGTCCTTTTGGTTCACATCGCAGCGGATATCCATACCGAGCATGTTAATACTGCTCTGCAGGCCTAGAAATGTACCCTGAAGAGAGGGAAGGGGAAGGAATGGCGACTTTTTCGCTGTGAACGCGCACACCTGTGTTTTCTTGGCATTGAACTCCACCAGATTATCGGAGCCCCATTTAGAAATGAGGTCCAACACCCGATCGAGCTCAATGACAAGATTTGCTCGCTTCATTTCGGTGTCTACCCGCCCAGCCGTTGGGTGACCGTTATATCCCCCATGCACTGTGCTACCATCTGCATAGCAATGAATGTTTCCAAGAGGAAGCATGTCATTGATATGCAGAAGGAACAGCCAGTGACTCGCCACGCTTGTCAATAGCCTCACCCCAGAGATGTGTGACGTACGCTAGAAGATCACCCGTTGACCGTTTTGGCCGAAACCCATATTGACGATCGTGAATTAGGGAGTGATCTTCTAGGTATCGAATAAGCTGTTTGTTCAATATTCGTTCTAGGATTTTGCACAACACTGAAGTTACGGCTATAGGGCGGTAATTAGACGGATCTGACCGATCTTCTTTTTCAGGGATCATATGTTGAATAACTGCGACACTGTTCCGCCATATCTAATAAATGAAGTTATTTTGGGGTTCCTTATTCAAAGTCGGTAACAAAATTTGAATGGTTAGAGACAACTTAGCTATTAGGATATAATCTTGTAGCCACTGATCTGAATGCAGTTTTTTCTCTTTCTAGATGATTGTTTATATGGATGTGGACAAAATAACCCAAACATGATTTTGAATTCAAAGACGCGAAATGGCCATGGCAGGAAACGCATTTTATTTTATTAGAAAGGTGCTACGGATGTAGAGTGGAAACAGATTTGAATACGAGAAAAATACATTTTGTTCTAAATCTGTCTTGTTCATTTTGAGAACTCTCTGGGTTTTCAACATCTGAACTGCAATCACTGAAATCTTCAATAACTCATTATTATTAACTTCTATTTCAATCGTTGAAGCCTGACAGTCGACTTTTTTGACTGTATTCTAATGTACTGAGTTTGATTTCAAGATTGTCGTGAACTAATAAATTGTGTACGGAACCACTATCAGTTTTTGATGTCGTACTTGCAGGATTTTAACAATCAACCGTTAAGAAAATATCGTCACATGAATGAGCTCTGAAGATCACTAAAAATCTGTTATTGCATCTTGTACCGATTAAATGTGATATAATGGCATTGAAAACAATTCTGGTTCAGTAGCTGTAATTTTAAAGCTATTATTGGACTAGTCGATTTATAACGCTGTATCAGTAATCATGACGCTTTTTAATAAACGGGCAGCAACTATTCAGTAAATTGGCTCCGTTAACGGAATGTTGAGTAAAGGCAGTATAGTTGCGACCTACACAGACAAATAGCTAATTTAATACTCTTAAAGCGTTACAACAAACTCATGTTGAATAAACGAGTAATAGATACTATTATACGATTGTCGAATAATTGCGGTATAAGTACGTAGAATAAACGTTTATACGTCATGATTATAGCGTACAATAAGGAAATTGCTAAATAGTGACAAGAAAGGCATCTTTAGCATATGCAGTATCGGTAGCAATTATTCAACATTTATTCGATCTTTAATAGAATAACTGATCTCTTATTCAAAGGCGCGCGGGCGGGCCTTTTTATTAAAAAAAATATATGGTGAAGGTACATACTGTTTCCCGCGCGGATAATGGCGCACGTACTGTCCGACGTCATAACACGTATAAAGGTCGGACCGCATTTGAGCGGCGCCGCGCGGCACTGCACTGCGCGGCACAGCGCAACAATATATTCTTTTAGTCCTTTTGTATGATGTAGTATGTCGCACTAGGGCGGCGCTGCAGTGAGCGTCATTGTTGCCTCCAAAAGAATATTTTGATGCGCAGCGACGCTAGTACGATATAACTAGCGGCGCGTCACGTCAGTTTGCGCACTGCGTTTAGTGAGTATATTGTATTGTTAGAATGGTTCATAAAATCTTGTCCTACGCATTCTGAAGTAAGTGTAAAATCGTGCAGTCATTATAAGTAGACGAGGAAGCAGACAGTGGTATTCATCTTCTTCATAGCGCGACCTTGGTATCTCAGAAATCCATTCAGTCTTCTTTTTTATGTTCTATTGCGTTCTTCTTCTGCACATAACAAAGACACAACTAACAAATCCTCATAACTGTCGTATTCTCCCATCTTTTAACGTTGGGAGACGTTGCTCTTACGCGAATAAGCAACGGAATGACGCGAGCTGCCGCTACCTGCAGCTACAGTGCGATAGGTGCTGTGAAGCGACGCGCAGCGCAGCGCCGCGCCGCGATCTTAAGTTATCATGCTCCAAAGCTGCCTTCGCCCTTGTAAAAAATATAATTCCCGAACAACAACGTCATATCTGCTATACAACCGGTATAGCAGATATGACGTTATTGTGCGGGGTCCGTCGAATTATGATAGAAGGTGGTACATACTGCTTCCCGCGCGGGAAATGGCGCACGTACTCGCCGACGTCGTAGCACGCCACCGCCAGCACCACGAAAGTGCGCAACGTATGAAATGGCTGAAGTATGACAACTTCCTTGCTAACTTTATTGTAGTTTCTAACGCCCGAAATTAATACCGTATCTTTAGATTGTTAAGCCTATCAAAGTGAGATATTTTACATAACTTGTATGGAGCTAGGAGATAGGTTATTGATTTTGGGCGTAAGTTAGTGTGTGTGGACAAAGGCGCGGGCGGGCTGCTACTAATAAAAAAAAATGGTAAAGGTACTTACATACTGCTTCCCGCGCGGACGTACTGTCCGACGTCGTAACAAAAAGCCGCCTTCGCCCTCGTAAAAAATATAATTCCGGAACAACAACGTCATATCTGCTATACAACTGGTATAGCAGATATGACGTTATTGTTCGGGGTCCGTCGAATTATGATAGAAGGTGGTACATACTGCTTCCCGCGCGGGTAATGGCGCACGTACTCGCCGACGTCGTAGCACGCCACCGCCAGCACCACGGGGTCGCGGCTCTTCTCAAGCAGATGCACGAGCGTGCGTAACAGCTCTTGGCCGCGCTCGTTGAGACGCACTGCGTTCTCGCGCCAGAACTTGGCGGATTTATGGACGGGGGACCATTCCAGGCTGCAATAGAATAGAATAGAATAAAATTAATAACCTTTTTTATCTGAATAATATATAGTTACATAATCAATTGTGAACCCGGTATACAAACACTAATTTAAGTCTAACCATATACCGCTCATTTACAATCGCAACAATTAATCTGGAGGATCTGCACATGTGCTCAGCGTGGCAGGTGGTGAGCCCATCGTCGCTCTATGCTTTTGGATAAATGTGCAGTCTTTAGTCCGTTAGTCGCTTTTAACGAAACATTTTTAACAACATGCCGCCACCACAAAGCTCATAGCATTTGCATAACTAATAATAAAAACAGGTTTCCACTCACCGTCCGCTCTTGACCTCGGTGGCGTACTGGTCGAAGGAGCTCAAGTCCTGGACGGAGGCCTGCAGGCGTTCGTTGAGGAATTCCACGTCATTCATGATGTCTTCGTCGTCGGAACGCTTCTGCTCCAGAATGGACAGCTGTTTCAGCACCTTGCATTGCACCATGGCGATGCAGTGCTCCTTGGACACCTATGATCACACAAAATCAAAAAGTCAGCCTATAAACGTCCCACTGCTGGGCACAGACCTTTCCACGTGGACAATATCACATGGAGAAGTTGGGCCATATAACCCACCATGCTGGTCCAATGCGGGTTGGTGGGTACCGACTGCTATCTTTCGACGACAACCGGGACCAATGACTTTACGTGCCTTCCGAAGCACGGATTGAATACAACACGAAACATGAAATATTACATAAGTACAGTCACGAGCACCAGTATGTATACACTTTGACTCTTATTCCAGTGTATTATGAGTTACAATTGTTTACATATTTTTGCTCGTGACTGTACATATAACATATTTTCACAGTCAAAGTGACCTCCCGTTAATTTCGATTGCTAAATGTAATCTAAAGCTAATTCTTGGGGGTTAAAGTAACTCGCGTCCGTAGGTTTACCCTTGAGACCCTACACGTGACCCCTTTCCTTCCTAAAACCTATTCCTTCATTAAAGGCCGGCAACGCATCTGCGATTCCTTTGCGGGTGTCTATGTGCGGCGGAGATTACTCTCCATTAAGTGACCCGCCTGCTTGTTTGCCTCCTTTTATTATATAAAAAAAATCGTTGCAAAAATTCTAAATTAACAAGTTTAAGAACACAATAATTTAACGGCTAGCCACCGCGCCTTATAACGGCTAGCCGCCACACCTTATGGCGGCTAGCCTATCTAGCTTGTTCATGTTACATCACCTGCGAGTCCTCCGGCTTCTCGATGAGGTTGCGGAACACGGCGAGCACGATGCGCGTCACCTTCTCCTTGACGGAGTCGCTGAGAATGTCGGCCAGTATCGGGATGGCGTTGAACTTGTTCATCTTCTCGGCGAGCAGCGGGTTGAACGTGAGCACCCACAGGCAGAACACGAGCTGGTATTGCACCTGGGATGTTTTGTCGATGTCAATAAAAATTAATTGCCCCAAATGTTGGTTCGGGCATCACTCGAGAACGGCTGCGGCTATTTGGCAAATTCTTTTTTGTTGAGTTCGTAATTGGCTACTTGATAGTTCTCGGAAAGGTAATTTAAAAGTTAAAAACGCTTATTTTATACCTCTTACAATATTTTTTGTTCATTAATTTCAAATTTCACACGAAAATGGTTGGTCACGTGACACTTCAATAAACAAATGGTCCTTCATGGGAAATTTTGTCCCCACCATCCAACAGATTTGAAATTAGTGTCATTTGAAGGGTCTAGTAGGATAGATATTTTTTTACTATGGCGACGTTCTTCAATTATTGTTTTTGAATATTTTATTTTTCTTTCTAACAAAATAAGATTGCAAGAGCAGACCAGACTCCACAGGCGGCATCCGTTCACGAGTATAACATGTGAATCAGCCATCGCTTCGCTCAACCATGTTTTAGGGAACGTAACGACCCGACAAACATGCCACCACCGCAGAGACACTTTGAGAGAGACACACTCGAGCAACTCCAACTAAAGCAAGAAAACAATAAAAGTTTTTTTTTTATTATAAATAAACCCAATACTTTTTCAACCAACACAGGTACTTTAGGCTTCTTTACGTCCCAATGAACAAATTGACACGTATGACTGTCGTAGGGTGGGGACGGATTCATACAAAATCCCCCATGGTCCTTTTATCTTGAAACCTGACAGATAGTTTTTGTTTATTTGTGAAATGTGACGTCACACGAAGCTCAATCATGGCCGCCCGTGTTTCAGGTCTTGTACTCCACAAATAAAAAATCGCAAATTTATTTTGTAAAAATAAAATATTTAGAAATTATCTTAATAAAAAAACTATTGGATAATTGTTGTTAAATTATAAACTACCCCGACGTATTTCATATTTTATTGTTATAACTGTCAAATAGCCAATTGTCATGACACGGTTTGGGAAAAATATTTTTTTTTTGGAAATTCGTCACGTGGTACAGTCACCAGCAATAAGATGTGATGATGCAAAAGTATCTGATCATTGGTGGAAGGCATATTATAGGCATATATATGCCGTCCACCAATGATCAGATATTTTTGTAGGCCGTCGATAGTCACATCTTAATGCTGGTGACTACTACGAAATGTTCACGTGGACGAATTCGCGGGCGGGCCGCTAGTTAGTAATAATAGTGCGAGTTTTGGAGGAGTGGCTTCTTCTGGCACAGGTGCTTCTTCTGCACTTAAAAGAAGAAGATAGCGAAACGTTGAAAGAATGTCTACCACCTACCTGTGGTCAACGCAGCCGCCCGGATTGCTGAGGACGTGGGTTCGATTCCCATCTGATGTAAACATATTTTCAACGTTTCGTTATCTTTGAGTTTATTTGAGCGTTATTAACGTAAATAATCAAACATTACGAATTTAAAGAAGAAGTCAATAACCTTATATTAATAATGGTGTTAAAATTGTCTATATATTTTATTTATTTATTCTACAACGTGTAAGCGCTTGGCCTTCATCTCACCTGATGGTAAGTGACGATAAGGCCGAAGGTGGAAGCGCGCTTCACCCGGAATCCTCAACCACTGAGGAACTGGCTATCTTATCTCTTAACTGTCGGAACACAACATAAACATCGTTGTTATGACGACAGACTTAGATTATATAAGATGGTGGTAGCTAGCCAGGCGCACTTAACAGCCCTACCACCAACCAGTACACAAAGATGTAAACCCCCACCCCCCAAATCGAACCCAGGACCTTTGGGTATGAGACCTTAGCTACTAGACTACAGAGGCGGTTAAAAATATATTTCTATTTAAAATTACTTATATAACAGCACCTTGTCTTAGTATAGTTTATTGATTCATTGTCTTCTATGATTCATTGCCTTCTCGTATATTTGTTTGTACAGAGATGATTGATTGTGTTACTAGAGTTGAGTAGTAGGTATATACAAATGGCAATATGTGTATATTGTCCCAGGAGGCTTATTACAGCTCGACTGTGATTTTTGCGTAAAATGCCCGTTTTCGCATTTTGTAGTAATTTTGTAGTAGCATTTACCGTTTTTATCGAAATAGGATAATAAATTCATTAAAAAGTCTTTTTTCCTCATGAAGTAACAATTATTCTGGTATAAATTTTGCTCAATAATATTATCATCTATATATATATATCACGAAAAAACAAAACAATTTACCTGGAAGTTGACCCTCGACGCGAGTATGGACAGCAGCGTCGATATTCCATCCACAGACAAAAACGCGAACCGATACTCGTCCGTGCGCAGCATCATCTGGAGGCAGCGCGCCACCGACTGGATGTAGTCGTTGTTCTGCACACAACCACAAGTCAGTCAACCGTGAAAACACTACTTACTGTTAGTGGAAAACTAGATCAATCGATTAGCACATCCCTAATGTAACCGTATCCCAGCACTATATCCAATCACATTTAATTTTATTCCTTAAAGTAATAACTTAAGTTAACAATTCATTGTGATTTATCATTCTTCACCTTTCATCCTAAAAAAAAACGATAAATTACCTATAAATATTAGCCGTTTGTGTCGCTAGGGGAGAGACACTTGCCCGCTATTTTTGTCTTGTACCAGGATACGTTTGTTTACACAATTCTATGACCACGGCTTAAATTTCGGTTCGACGCGATTCTGTTTCGGCGTGCAGTGGTACTGGGGGTAGCGATGCGCATTTTGTCTGGCACAGACTATAGCTCGTTAGATTAGTTGTTAAGTCTTAACTATAAGTTAGTTAACTGTTTTTTTTATTATTATTATTATTATTGACGTCAATAAGTGCCTGTAAAGGTTTACATTGAATATATAATTTGACTTTGACTTTGACTACTTGCCGAAGTTTAACATTTGAACTACCGCGCTTTTGGTAGTTGTTGTAAAATACTTTATTGTAATTAGAATAAATAGTTTTACACCTATTGTGTATTTTATCTCATTGTAATAAGGGCGTTTTAAACTCGAGAGCATGCTCGCTCTCATTTCTGTTTCAAAAACTAGTATGAGCAGCGCCATCTAGCGCGAGTGATGGGTCCACAAAAAACAAAACACTGCTACGTGTGGTCTAGCGGACGCGTAGTTACAATTATTATTGTTTACACAACTGTGCTTGTGTCTGTACATGTGTACAAAACCCTTTACACGGTTAAAGGTTCGAAACGTCAACATTAAATAAATAATCAGTAACGTAGTCATTAAACCAGAGATAATCTACAAAAAGATTTTGAATTCAAAATAAGCCTTATTTGTTCTTTGATAAGTGAAGAAAGCGGATAAAACCTCTAAATCATCCGTTTTACATAATGTTTAACAAAAAAATTACAGCCACTTTAATTCGGCAAAGTAAAGTTGTAAGTAAGAAACATTACAACATTTTGCACACATAATATATAATTTTACAACATTTGTTTGCTGAATTAAAATAATATAATACTGAGCATGTACAGTAAGTATAGTCGGCAGTTAAAGACTCTAAAGATCTTTAGGGTTCATATATACAGCAGGTCAGCTCTTCTATATATTTTCAACAGCTCTTTTTAGCTTGCCTATACCGCCCCACTGCTGGGCAAAGGCCTACCCAAGTCCCTCCATCCATCTCTATCCTGAGCCGCCTCATGCCAGTCAGTCTGGTGTGCGTCCAGATCGTCATGCCACCTCTTTCTGGGCTTTGTTGACTTCACCTTTTCAACAGCTATGACTGATAAAATATATTTTTTCTCTTTTTAAATTAGACTTAATAATCATAACAACACTTTTGCAGAGGCTGTAGATTGTTCTGTAGCCACTGAGATGTAGTCCTTTTTGTCTCTGTGTTTTATGCCGGTTCTTTAATGTATAACCTACAATGTAATTGTGTTTTAGAGGCAAATAAACGATATTTATTTATTATTTATTTATTTTGCTAATGAGACTTTGACCACTCCCAGCCTTACAAAATTTTTCTAGAGATACACAATATAATTTACAACTTACCGGAAATATCAATTTACTTATTTACATTATATATTTAAAAACAGACTTCATGCACAAACAGCAGCCAAGACAATTCAGTGAGTGAAATTATATTACAGTTTACATCTTACAAAGATTTATATTATGCGTTCGTCGTGCAAAATGTGTGGTGCAAATAGTGGAGACCTATGAAACTGAACAGATAGATGTTGATTTGTGCATATCAAATTAAACAGCCCTTCTATTTAGAAAGGTATATTTAACTAGTATACTAAACTAAAAGACATACTGACAATAAGCTACATTGAAAGTACTGAGACCCCCACTTTAAAGCAAAGGCAAGTTCACACACATACAAGAAGAGTTAGAAGCATTTCCCTCAATTCAAGAGTAGCCTAACAAATGAATTTCATGTTACATTTTTAGTGAAATTATAACAGCTAGCAAGCATGCGCAATGGTTACTGATCTGTATTAGCGATCTGATAATACTTACTTGTTTTTATATTTTTAGTAATTTTCACATACTTGTTAGTCATAACATCCTAATCTACAACAAGAATTCAGCCCTCTACTACGACAATCGTCGTATCGAACATCGAAGATAGTCTTCATCACAGACGGCATGGCGATGATAGAAAAACAGCTGCATCACCCTGCAATGTGCAACAAAAGGTCATCATGTCTTCAATGATCGACACTCCGATTTTCATAGTACGCCCATAGTTTTAACACAATATTGTCGCTGTGATTTTTGTACGCGAGAGTACCTTGTGCAGGCCCGGCGGCAAGTCCTCATGAGGTTTCAATTCGTCAAATGAGCTGTAAAGGCTCGAATATTTCTCCTGTCCGTCGTCAGAGCTCTTAGTCTTGTGGTGATGTTGTTTGACGGGTTTATCCGCGGCGAAATGCTGTTTCTCGTGCTCCCACATAACCTGCTCTGCCTGTTCTAACGCGGCAGTCATATTCTCCGCCTTGCCAGAAAACAAACCTTTCAGTGGACCGAGTACTGACATCATATCCCCACGATGCGTGATGCTTGCGCGTGATGACCACAATTCAGTGTTAATTTCTCAGTGGTTTAGAACATACAAGCGAATTGTGGTACTGCTTTAATAAGATTAGTTTATATTTATGGTATTGAATAGGAAAATTAAATTATGTTTTTTAAGTATAATATTTTTAATATTAAATGTATTCTTTTTAGATAACATACTTACGTAAATTGATTTAAATTGTGCATTTAGTCATCTGAAACTCTTGACCTAGCCACTAGTTAGATTGTTAAGGGTTAATTTGAAATTATAAAAGCTGATAATTATTATTATTATCTATGAGTATTTCCAATTATTTATATTGACGATTTACTGAAAAAGATACGAATCTCTGTAGACAAGATTGTGTCTTGGGACTAATAATTATTGCTAAATAGATGAGATTGTATGACAAGAAAGAATATGAAAATGACGAATGACTATGATTATGTTATTATAAGTAAGTATAAGTAGCAAAGCATTAATGATGGCATGGTTTCAATGACCCCAGCAAGACATCACATATTAAAAAATATACTTAACACATTTAAAAAAATTTAGTACACATGCTATTAAATTTCATGCAGAAAACTGCAATTTACAATAAAAATTTGCTTTAAAAATACATGCATTTATCTAATCACAATGTAACATTTCACAATGAAAGAAAATAACCAAATATATGCATGGCCTTTACTTATAAAAAAAACTAAAATTTTGTAAATAAAAATTAATAATTTCAAAAAAAAAAAAAAAAAAATTCAGTCGAATTGAGAACCTCCTCCTTTTTTTGAAGTCGGTTAAAAATAGATTAAATTTAGATTGTGCTCATTGCTAATATGTGTAGTAATTTAAATATCTGCTGCAAAATGCATAAGTATGGTGTATCCCCAGCTCCTGGGTTGACTTGACATTTATTCTCTTTTTTTGGCTTGTTCAAAACTGCATAAAATTAACTTAAGTTACTTGTCTAAAATGGGCGATTTTCTGACAGCCCAGATTAAAAAGTAAAAATTAGTTTAAAAACATTCGATAGATGGGCGTTTTATGAAAGCCGAGCCGTACCTACCTAAGGGCTGTAATGAATTTTAAATGTTTGCTTGTCTACCAAAAAAATAAAAAGATAGTACTTACCTATTTTCATTCAGGACATCCAGGACCTATTTCTATTTTGGAATAGAATAAATATTACGCAGCCTTACACGTGCTCTTCATGGACTCGCCTTTTATTAAGCGCCATACTAATCTATGCTAAGCGCCATCTATGAAGTCACTATAAACCAATTTTTTTTTAATCTCAGAAAATTGCCCATTACATTTTTTATTTGTTTTTATAGTCAAAATTCTTCATGACTATGACTTTGAATACACATTCAATCAAAAATTGGCAGCAGGAAATAATAGTTACTACACAGTAGCAGCAGAAACTCGTGACATTAAGCTAGAATTTTCTACGAAATAATACTTTGAATTGAAATACTTAAATAACTTTCATTATCCTTTTTTTTATTTAAATCTTTGATGTAATCATAATTGTAAGATAATTACCAATGCATAGACTCCATTTCAGAAATACTAAAAGTGCATTTAACTATCTCATTGCTTACATTTAAACCAAAACAAATGAAGTTGGTCTCATACAACATTGCACACCAGAAAAAAAAACCAGTTTAGTTCTAAGTACTTTAAAACGAGGGTCCCGAAGAACAACGTCATATCTGCTATCTATACAACTATCTTGCAGACATGACGTTATTCTTCTGGATGGTTCAAAAATGTTTATTTACCTTTTCTAGCATACACTTAGTGCGGACTAATAGGGATGAAATAAAAATCTTACATTGGACTTCAGCTGGTCCTTCAGCCAAGACAGATAGAAGTGCAGGTCACTCTTATCCATCAGTTGCGGGTGCCAGCAGGCCAGCTTGGCGATGATGCGCGCCGTCATGTGCTGCACAAACTCATCCTGACGGTTCAACAGGTTCAGAAACGGTTGCCACACATTGCCTGATGAGAATCTATTCTCGCGAAAGATTTTTACCCTCGACTTGTCCTCCTGAAAAATTTTGTAGAATAACAAATGGTTAATTACATTATTGTAATTAGAAATAACAATCTATATTTTATAATATGAAACCTCTGGATATATTAGTGTTTAAATTAAGACAATCATTATACCCTGGACTTGTCTTCCTGAATATTTTTGTGGAATAACAAATGGTTAATTAAATATTTGTAAATATAAATAACAATCTATAAACCTATGGATATATTAAAGTGTTTAAATTAAGACAATCATGACACTTAATGATTTCAATTGTTAGAAGTATTTAATTAACACTTACAATGCCAATGTCTGATATATCAGACAAAAAACCAGTAGAAACTAATCTTTTTTTTACATGATTGTGTGAAAGAAGTTATTAAAGTTTTGTGTAGGTATTCTTAAACATTTAATAACTAAAGCTGTGGCATCAGGGGTACGACTTTCGGAAAAACACATGGAGTGGAAAGGGTTAAATCAGTTATAACTTTTTGTGGTTTTATTATCCTCTTGTCTGTCGGTGGCCATTTTGCAATATGGTGTGCTTAATGTCGATCTACTTTCGTATTACTTCCTGTTTATATTCTAGGTATAATGATGATTTATAAAAAACTAATATCACTGGAATCATTATTAAATAAGTTATCTGGCTATGTATAATAAAGTATAGTTTGATGCTATATTAAATGCGAAAAAAAGGTGAAAGTAGGTGAAAGTACTTTTTTTTTGATTTAATATAAAATAATAAATGGTTCTTTAGTATTGCTTTATAAATATTTATACACAAAATGTTCTTGTTGACTCCATGTAAAAGCAACAGTTACTGGTTGCTATGCTGCTTCTTGCTCATGCTAACAAGTTTTGAGTGTAAGTGTAGATTATCAAAAGTGTACTTGCCGAAAGAATATCATCAATCAGCACAAGCACGTATTGGATGGTGTGATCCTTGCTGATGTGGGTGAGAAGGTTCAGGAAGACTTCAGCACAGGTCTCAGGGTTTCTATCAGGCAAGTCCTTCTGGCCTCGCTGATCCAAGTTCACGATGAAGTCATGATCACGCTGAGTGATCATTTGCGACCTAAAACAGACAATTATTTAAAAAATATATATTTTTTAAGATCAAATTGTGACGTCATGTAAGATCAATACTTACTGCAAGTAAGATTGCCAATTGATCTGAGATTGGCGAATTTCAGTCGCTCGTATTTGCAAGACGCTGGTGGCAGCAATCATGTCTAAAAATATTAATTAAATTCATCATCTAGCCAGAACAGAAGTAATAAACAAAGACGTATAAATTTATGTCACTTACCGATTTTATCTTCGCCCAACGTAGGTATAAGCTTGCTAACATTTTCAACGTTGATATTAGCCATTTTGGCTAAATTAGATTGGGACCGAATTTACGGAATCCCTAAATAATTCAGATTCAGAAAATCGAAAAGTGGAGACAGACAACCTCAGCTGAGAGGTCTTGTGACTATGTAACGTGAAGTTAGCTACCTTAATGATGATAATTATTTGCTTACCTTCTCTTATGAACACTCGTCTTGCTAGAAAAGAAAGAGACAAAATATTTTAGTTTTATGTTGTCAAGACTGACTTATTATCCAACACAAGAAATAAAATGACATTTTTATGTTCCGTTCGGAAATTATCTCTCAACTAGTTGCCCGCCAGCGCGGCCCGCGACTTCGTCCGCGTGAACCCACGTCCCGGTATACCGCGATGAATTTCCGAACAAATTGTAGCCTGTTTATTCTGATGTTTAAGCTATATTATTGTAAAGTTTCATTAAAATCCATTAAGTAGTTTTTACGAGAAAGACTAACAAACATCCATCCATACTTACAAACTTTCGCGTTCATAATATTAGTAGGAAGAATAGTAGGAAGTAGAATATTAGTTGGATTAGTCAGCGGTGATCAGGAGGCGACTCGGCTCATGGACTACTTCACTGAGACGACTGGGAGAGAAGTGCGAAGGTTTTCCCTAGCACTAAATCTCACTTAGGTGGTGGATCAAGCGACGCGAATTCCGGATATCGCTGGCCACACACCCAATGGGCGATTTTCTGACAGCCCAAATTAAAAAATAAAAGTTAGTTCAAAAATACTCGATAGATGGCGTTTTATGAAAGCCGACCCGTTCCTACTTAAGGGCTGTAATAAATTCTACACTTTTGCTTGTCTATCAAAAACATAAAAAAATAGTAGTTACAAATTTTTATTCAGTATCTCCAGAACCTATTTCTATTTTGGAATGGAATAAATATTACGTAGCCATACACGTGTTCTTCATGGACTCGCCTTTTACTAAGCGCCATACGAATCTATGCTAAGCGCCATCTATGAAGTCATTTACGAACAAATTTCTTTTTTTTTTTGGTATCGGAAAATCGCCCATTGTCTTGACTTACTGCTGACAACCGATCCACACAAGCATTCAATATCAGTCTCAGCCCCGCTGGGAACGTCCGACCATTGTGTGGTGAAATCCGTATCGATCTGCTCTCCTCCGGATATGAGCCCCAGGGGCACGAGGCGAGTATGGCGATACGAGTCAGCAGATTGGGACGAGATGCGTATTTTCCTTGCATCATATCCCTTGCGGCAAACATGCTTCTCTTCTAGCGACCCTTCGTGTACGGCCGATGCGATTACGGATGTAATCCGGCAGGGAATGGAGTTTTTTATTCCATTCTCCGACATCCCGCTCAGTTACAAGTCCCGCCCCTGGTATAATGCGGACTGTACTCGTGCTGAGGCCCGAAAACAGTCTGCTTACCAGGCTTGGGTGCAAGCCCGGGATCGCAAAGTCCGTGCACGGAGAATCCGAGCAAAGAAGAGAGCCTTTAATTTGGCCGCCAAGTCGTGCTAAAGAGTTATTCGAAAGGCGAGATTTGATCACATCAGCCGAATAGGGACGAAGCTGTTATCCTACCCGAGCGGTAGTAAACAGGGGCCCAAGTCTGCTAATTTACGAATGGCATAATTGAATCGCAATTGTATCGCATTGTAATTGTTTGACACATTTGGTATTCTTAAATGAGTAAGAGAATACCAAATGTGTCAAACAATTACAATGCGATCCAATTGCGATTCAATTATGCCATTCGTAAATTAGCAGACTTGGGCCCCAGTTCTGGTCCCTTTCGAAGTCAGCCGAGGCGAATTTCTGCCGTCCTATGTTACCACCCATGCAGAAACCTGACGGGTCGCTGGCTCATTCTGCAACTGAGAAAGCAAGTTTATATGCCTCTCTGTTTGCGAGCAACCGCGCGTTCGCGTCTAGATACCGGCTCTCAACAACTACCAAACTTACCTCGCTGTGATTCTTCGATGCCGGAGATCACAATCCACAATGAAGAGGTCCGTAGAGCCCTACTTAGTCTGGACGTGAACGAGGCCAGTGGTCCTGATGGCATACCAGCAAGGGTACTGAGGTATTGTGCGCCTGAGTTTTCTCCTGTGCTAACACACTTGTATCGCCTCTCTCTCGAGGCAAAAACCGTACCTAAATGCTGGAAGCTTGCTAATGTGCAGCCAGTACCCAAAAAAGGAAGTCGTGCCGACCCATGCAACTACCGACCGATCGCCATCACTTCCATACTCTGTAAAGTCATGGAAAGAGTCTTAACTGTAAGTTGCTCTTATTCCTAGAAGTTAATGACCTCCTCAGTGACCGTCAATATGGGTTTCGCCGAACTCGATCGACTGGGGATCTTCTAGTTTATCTGACGCACTACTGAGGTAAGGCTCTCGAGATGCATGGCGAAGCACTCGCCGTATCACTTGACATCTCGAAGGCTTTTGACAGGGTCTGGCACGCAAGTCTACTGCACAAGCTTCCTGCGTATGGTATCCCTGCTGACTTTTGTAGTTGGATAGCTGATTTCCTGACGGAACGGTCGATCAGAGTAGTCATCGATGGCTGCTCATCTGACTCAGTGGCTATTGATGCCGGAGTTCCTCAGGGGTCTGTTCTCTCTGCGACGCGCTGTTTCCTGTTGCACATCAATGACCTGTTGATACCGGGAATTGTTGGGTATGCAGATGACAGTACTGTCGTAGAGAGATTCCTTGCGGATGCAAAAGCTAGCGGTGATGACGTAATGTTGAAGAGAGAGGCGATGGTTGAGCGAACGAACCAGACGTTAATCCACGTTTGCCAGTGGGGTAACAGTAACCTGGTAAATTTCAACGCCACCAAAACGCAAGCGTGTTTATTCACCGCTAAAAGGAGTCCCTTTAACCTGACTCCTACTTTTCGGGGTGCATCTGTGCCTGTTACCGATAGTCTCGTCCTTCTGAGCATGGAGTTGTCTTCAGACCTCAACTTCGGCACCAGCATCGAGTCCAAGGCTCAAACTGCAGCTAAAAAGCTAGGCGTCTTAAATAGGGTCAAGCGATATTTCATGCCGGGACAGCTTTTAACTCTCTATAAAGCTCAAGTCCGATCTTGCATGGAATATTGCAGTCACCTGTGGGACGGCTCAAAGAAATACCAACTACACGACACTGGACACGATTCAACGCAGAGCTGAGAGGCTAATTGGCGACAAAGAACTGGTGAAGAGCAAGTTTCACACCCTAGCTCACCGCCGCAAAGTTCGGCTGTTTTTTGGCCGAACCGTACCTCTGTCCGAAACATGATTTTTGGGCCGTATTAAAAGCAGTGGTTTACGCACAGTAGAGTTTAATAAGAACACGTTATAATCCGATAGAATATAGTTGTATTTAGTTTATTTGTTTTACAAATGTATTTTCACCAACAGTCACAATACAGCGACAGCAACAGATTTTCTTTTAAGACAGACCTTTGACACACAATAATATTTACGAATAAAGAAGTCTTTGTTCTCAAAAGAGTTTGTGCATAATCAGAAAAACTCAACACTTTCCCTCAAAGCTTATTTAGTCCAAGTTTGTCACATAACTCAGTCAGCCGAGGCTTTGGGACAGGCTTGGTTAAGACGTCCGCAAGTTGATTTGCCGAGCTGGTCTTAATTACGTTCAGAATACCACCTTGCACCATCTCTCTTACAAAAAAAATGACGAACACGAATGTGTTTGGTTCGTTTGTGGAATTCTGGGTTGTGTGCCAGTCTTATTGCTGCTTCATTGTCGACCCTAAGAGTTGGCAACATTTCTTGGACTTGAGACAGGAAACTTAAGACTCGTTTAAGCCACACGAGTTCTTTTGCAGCTTCGCTTGCAGCGACTATTTCTGCTTCCGTGGTTGATATGGCTACGGTTGCCTGTCTCTGGCTTAACCATGATATTATCTCTCCTGCGTACAAGCATGCAACAACTGAGGTACATCTGCCAGTAGAGGCATCGCCAGCATGGTCCGCATCACTGTATCCTTCTATAGTCCCATCTCCTTTTCCAGCATGATATTTAATGCCGAGGTTCAAAGTGCCCTTTAGATATCTAAATTTTCTTTTCACTTTGAGCCAGTCTGATTTTAAAGGATTCTCTAAATGTCTGGATACCACACCCACTGCGAAGGCAATATCAGGGCGAGTACCTGTCATTAAGTACATCAGAGCGCCTACTGCTTCTCTGTAAGGGACACAAGTCACAAGCTTTCCCTAAATCTGTATCCTCTCGTATACATTTTAACTTTTCTATAGGCGTTGAAACCGGATTGCAATTTATCATGTTAAACCGTTCTAGAATTATTTTTGTATAAGACGCCTGGTTGATAGTAATTGCATTATTTTTCCGTCTAATTTCTAAGCCCAGGTAGAAAGAAGCCGGTTTTGAGGTGATCTTCAGTTTTGATCGCAGATCGTCTAGAAAGCGATTGGCTAACTCTTCATTTGAAGCTGCCACCAGTCCGTCATCGACGTAAGGCTAGCAGAATTTTTCCTTTTCCTACTTGCTTCGCAAAGAGGCAACCGTTAGCCTCGCACTGCTTGAAGTTTAAGTCTAGGAGGATTTTCTCAAAGCAAGAGTTCCAGCAGCGCGGTGCCTGGGCCGTATAGACTCCGATTGAGCTTGCACACTTTGGCTGTTTCATCGCTAAGACCTTCTGGCTGCTTCATCTAAATGTCCAATTCAAGTTTTTCGTTTAGGAATGCGGTTGCTACGTCGAACTGGATCAAGTGCATGTTTTCTCTAGCATACACACTACCCAAGCAGCACACAAGCGTTTACAACATTAATTTACCAGCTCATTTAGAACTTAAGGTCCTTTAAAAGACGTACAAGAGTGTCAAAAGATACTTTTATATTTATAAGAGGGATATTTGAGTTATTATACAGCTCAAGCTGTATAAAATTAGTTTTAAGGGATCTGCGGAATCTTAAGGTTTTAAAACAGATTATTAAAACTCTGCTATAGAACTTTAAGAGTTTTGTGACACTTTAAGCTAGCTTTATCGTTAAAGCTGTATAGAGGCTGGTTTTTGTATGTGATCACTTACTTACTACTGAACTAAGCGTTATTATGGTATCACTCGATACTTGTTTCTGTACAATGGTGTATGCAACCTCCATTATAAAACTTAATCTTATAGCGTAATTAGGCACTCTTGTAAATACAGTGGTTTTAAAACAACTGTCTACAAGAGTGCTTTAAAACTAAAAAAATAAACTACATCAATAGTACAGCTTTAGCCCACTTTACTGACAGAGTCGTCACGATTGCATCATAGTGTTTCTGAAGCTCGCATTTATAATGTGGAAAAAAAGAAAAAGATGGACGACAGACGACTTGAGAACCTCCTCCTTTTTCTACGTCGGTTAATAACGAAATATAAATAAACCAAATGACAGTAATTATTTATAATATTTTAAATTTGACAACCTACAGTTAAGCGCCAATTCCATCGACGTCCAACGAAGGTTCTGTAGGAAAAACAATAATTGGTGTCGAATGTTTGAATTTAGTTAAAACTTTGGAACCTGATTAACAACGTAATAATAATGATGACGAATTTTCAAAAAATATGTAGTTTCGCCAGTGAATAAAAGAATGGGCTACAGAAAAAAATATATATTTATTTAACCGCCTTTGTGGTCTAGTGGCTAAGCCACCGGTTTTAGTCCAAGAGGTCCCGGGTTCGATTCCCAGCGGGGTGTACATCTTTGTGGTAGGGCTGTTAAGTCCGTCTGGCTAGCTACCACCATCTTATCTAAGTCTGTCGCCATAACAACAATGTTTATAGCATTGTTGTGTTCCGACAGTTTGAGATAAGATAGCCAGTTCCTCAGTGGTTGGATTCCGGGTGAAGCGCGCTTCCACCTTCGGCCTTATCGTCACTTACTATCAGGTAAGATAAAGGCCAAGCGCTAATCCGTTGTGGATTAAAAAAAAACTCAAATAGCTCTAAACGATTTAGCGCCACATGACGCTAGAACTATTTTAGGTACTATCAAACAAATACGTATCAAAACGATTGAACAAGGTTGAACAATGTTTCAATTAAAATTACTTTAAATTTCAATTTTGTTGGTCTCCCAATATTTAGAAGCTCAAATAAAGAGTTTTGGCCACTTTTGTCAACTATATTTGAAAGACCAGATATTAAGCCGTTTGTAATTGGAATTTATTTTGGTGTTGGAAAACCAAACAAATTGACCAATATTTAGATGATTTTGTGTACGAAATGGAACACTTAATTAAAAACGGGAAATATATAGAAAATGTGAAAAAGAAAGTATCTGTTGCAATAACATGTTTTATTTGATTAAATGTTATTTTGATTGTCTGCAAGAACATTTATTGTTTGTCTAATATATTATTTAGATTATCTAAAATTTATTTTAGATAATTTTCAATCTGATTTACTTCGTGATCTTCTGGGTTTGAAAAGAGGTTTGAGATTCAAACTCATTACGATGGGGGTCGACAGAAATTGTTGCCAGCTCGCACTCGTCTATATATTGAATAACATATTTTTCAGCAGTTGTCACTTCTGGAAGTATCTGTGTGAATATTGTTGCAGTAGGTGAAGTTAATGATTTCTCTTGTTGATTAACAATCTGGAACCAATCGTAGAATAAATTAAATATTATATTTTAATTTTTAATTACCACTTTAAATTAAATTACATTTCATTGTTCAATTTTTAAAATATAACTCAGGGATAATCAATTCTTACACGGATCTCTAAACAGAATTATAATTTCTCTACCCAGATCTCATATACAGCCTAAATAATAAAAAAAACACTAATAAAGCTGGTTAAAAACTAAGAGATGTATTATGCAATCCATATCCGCCGTAGTACAGCTAGTAAGACTTTAATACCCTCCTAATATTATCTAAGCTGTATAACAAAATTTCGCCATTTTAGAACGAATGAATAAAGATATTGAAATATAATTAAACCAATGTTTGTTAATAGTTTGAACCGTTTCATGATTATCAGCTACAAAATGTTGTCGCTGTGTCCTACAATCTATTATTTTAAATATAATTTATATTATAACCTTAAAAACAAACACTTACTTACCCGTGTTTAATAATCTTCCTTATATTTTTTTTAGGTTTTACTGGCGCGTTAAAATATTGCCAATAACCAACCACACATTGACAATAAAATTGGATTTGCACTTTGTTTTACCAATTAACACCATTAGATTCCTAAGATTTATCAATACTTGGGATTGCACTTTGAAATATGAACATCATACGTCATAATTATTGTATTATTCTTGTACGACATGTTTCTCTTTTATTTTCATAATTTTCTAATTCACTTATAACTCATATTTTAAACTTTTATCTTTATAAAATATTATTTGGAGTGTAGTTGCTTTTCCTTACACCGATTAACATCTCTTAAACAGCTACTAAACAACTTCTGCTTTGCTTCTACAGCTACTATACAGCTATACTAACGCGAAAAGATTTATAATATGGGCCCTTTTTGAGCTAATAAGGTCTGTATAATCGCTTATACAGCCTATTTACAGCCTCAATATGCAGCTGTAAGTATAAAAATAAGTTCAAATACAGCTTTTATACAGCTTGATATGCTACTTGGGTAAGTAGTGCTCTTACTATGGCCATTCTGGCGACTGGGCTAAAGGTTTGATTATAATCAATGCCTTTTCGCTGCCTGAAGCCTTTCACTACTAGGCGAGCCTTATACTTATCTACGGATCCATCAGGTCGCGTCTTTATGCGGAAGATCCACTTATACGGCAATGCCTTTTTGTTAGGCGGTAAATCGCGCAGTGTCCAAACATTGTTATCTTTCAAAGAGTTGATCTCCTGCTTCATGGCCTGCATCCATGCTTCATGGTCTTCCCTCCTCATGGCTTCTTCAAAACTGTTAGGGAAGTCATATAATGGAAGCCACTGTGCAGATGATAGAGTCTTCGTACCGCTTAGGACGCCATAGAGTATTGCGATCCCTATGATGGTATCTAGGTTCTTGTATCATAATGTTTCCTGCATCATCACAGTCGAGAAATACGTCTTCATCTACTTGGCTATTCTCCTCGTCGACTCTATTGTGTTGATCGATTTGATCCTGATCTCCAGAACTATAACTCAACAGGCCGAAACTGGCCGAAACCGAAACTTCGGTCGGACACTAAAAATAACTAATGTTCCACGGCTGTTTAAAGACCTTCCCATATGGACCATAGCACCTGGGGAGATTAATTATTATCAAAACACTGTAGTAGGCTCTAGTAATTTGCCAATATCTGCTACGCTACGAACTGTGCCAATAGCTATTTTACACTATTCAATAAAATAAGTCATAATGTATTTTTGTTTCTGAGATCAAGAACGCCAAAATTGGCCATTTTACACAAAAATCAGGCGAGATGTAATAATAGCACTCTTAGGGTTGTGCTGTGCATTTGCTTGGAGAAGAATATTGCTTGTTATCATAACTGTTGGGTGGTAACTAAAAATGATTTTCGACGATTCAAGTGTGTTTAACATATAAGTCTCCATGAACAAAAATGTACCTATTAATTTTGATTGAAATACAATATTATCGTACTAAAAATAATTATTAAATACCTATCATGAATTCATGAATATTATATATCATAGACAATATCCTTTCTCCATTCTCATCATCTTATTTTATCACTATCAGAGTACAAGGCTGTATGGGCAAGGTCCCTTGGCCATTCGCTGTTGCCGGGTCTGATACTGACAGTGACAACAAACAGTTTGGTTTGGTTGTAGGTTGTAGGTACCTACCTTAACTACTTACTGTAATTTTGTTTTTTTACGCCGCTCCTCTCCTATCTTATTATTATTAATCTCATTCTCATGAAAGTTTATTAAAATAAGTTTATAATAACCGGGTAGTAGGTCTCGCACGAAACTTTTTAGAATTTGTTCATAGACGGCAATCATCAATAATACACAGACATTTAATAGATGTCTGTGCAATAATAGTACTTACGATCAAACTTTTCTTCGGTAACTTGCGTTGCTTTATTCATTTTTCACTTGTATCTCGACTAAGTGATATTATCAAGCAAAATTGTTGAATATTTCTATTACATTTTCAATTTTACATTTATTACTCCGACCAGTGACGTGTGACACATTCGGCGGTACATAAATTTAGAAACTGGCCAGTTCTTTTGTCAGAATGACTACTAAGCAATCAGATGATTGTCAAATTAATGACTCTAATAATTTATTTCCGATAGCAATTGAATCATTAAGGTTTCCATTAGATAGCACCATGCGAATTATATTTACTGGTTACTTCAATGGATTCAGTGTTGAAGTAAAGTCTCCTGAAGAAATGGCAATGCTACATCATATGGGCTGCTTTGGTAAAGGGTCATTGTCACGATCGAAGCCGAAAATCTCACAAAACGACAACAGTCCAAGCTTAATGCGCAAAAGGCAATTTCTCAAGAGAAACAATTGGCATAGGAAATTCAACCAAAAGTTGGATAATTCTGATTCTGAAAGTTTTTTTCGAGATATAGATGACCTTGCAGCTCGTATAATAAAAGCAAGTGATAGAAAGAGAGATGTAATTGATTTAGTATCCAGCGAAGATGGAGATAGTGATCATTCAGAAGGCGCACAAAGTCATGATGACCACCTAACCATATTCAACAACTGTGATAAACAAGATCTTGCTGTTATTGTTCCAAACAGTGATTCAGAAGGAGATGATTACTTTGAGAAATTAAAACCAGAATGTTGTCTCAATAAGGTTAAAATACAAGAGAAACTTATGTTGACTCTACAAGAGGCCTTCTTCCTATCATATGGACTTGGTTGTTTACAAATACTAAACAATGAAGATAAAATTCTAAGCACTGATCAACTGTGGGAGTTGTTTATAAAAACTGATAGACGATTTATTCATAAATACGTCACATACCATTATTTTCGATCTAAAGGATACATTGTAAAAAGTGGAGTCAAATTTGGTGGAGACTATTGTAAGAAAGTTTAATATTTAGTGCATCCACACTGCAGTTAGAAAAGTTATTTTATGTAAACTACTTATGAGGGTTTACGCATTTCGGTTTCCCATACAAACTTCCAAGTCGATATCTTTAAAAACCCATTAAGCCAATTTTGATGAAACTTTGCATGCTAAAGTAAAACACAGGGATCTAAATAGTTTGTTGAAAACATTTTTAAATAACATTTATATAGCTGAGTTATCGCGATTTCAAGTCCACTATAGAAATTTTTAAATCGCAATTACTCACTTATATAAACTTTTTTAAAAATGTTATCAACAAACTATTTAGATCCCCCTATTTTACTTTAGCATGCAAAGTTTCATTAATATTGGCTTAGTGGTTTTAAAAAATTTCGACTTGGAAATTTGTATGGGAAACCGAAATGCGTAAACCCTCAGTACAGTCAAATTCGATGAAGATTGTTAGTAAATTAATTATTGACATTTCCATGTGCTCTCGGTTTGTTACTGTTTAAAGTTAAAGTCAAAATCCGAGTGACACTAGGTTTGAATGATAGAAATGATTGCGAATTATTTGTTTACAAAAATTCTTTATCAAATTTGGCCATAGCATACCACATTTTTGCATATAGTAATTTGCATTAAAACTTTATTTAAAATATAACTCTAAAGATAAGTGAATAAGTTTCTTATCATAAGCGCCAAGGATGATGCGTTGAAAGGTTTGGGGGAGGCCTTTGCTCAGCAGTGGGACAAAATAGGCTGAATAAAAAAAAAGTTACTTATTTCATAATTTTGCAAAACATTCCTCCAGAAAAACAAACTGTGGTGTGGGAGCACTTTAACATTCCGTCTTAATATAATTCTGACTATTTTACAATTATTTCAGTGCTCTACAAGGAAGTACCTGCTGTAGCACATGCTGACAACATTGTTGTGATTAAAGATGTTGAAGAGAAATTAGATTGGGTGTCACTGCTTGGTCATGTTAGAATGGGGATTACCACAGTAAAGGTCATTTTTTTTTTATGTATCACTTTCCTCTCATTTCGTTTTTTTCCAAATATTTTCTTTCAATCAACTTGTTTCATACTTTTTTTATGTGTTGAATGGAAGAAAGGAACGGAGGCCTTTGCCCTGCAGTGGGACATAGAGGCTAATAATAATAATAATTAATGTATTATATTTTAGCGTTTTATTAATGCTTAAATATACTTAAGTAAAATTTTAAACACTGAAAAAAGATGACAACCTCAGGCGGGAATCGAACCACGCACCTTCCGCATTCCGGGCGGCTGCCTTAACCACTTGTCTACGGAGGTCTGGCTTTCAATCGTCGAAATTTGTCAGTTCTTGATGCTTATGTTTTTAGTCAACATTGCTTCATCAAATCTTAGAAGTTTTCACCTCTGAGATCCGAAAGAAATATTTTTACAAATATTTAAACATTTGGTTAAGATGAAGCTGCGTTTATAGATTAATGTTTTATATTTTAGCGTTTTATTAACGCTTAAATATACTTAAGTAAAATTTTTTTAAATGTTACTTAAGTATATTCATCATAACCAAATGTTTAAATATTTGTAAAAATATTTCTTTCGGATCTCAGAGTTGAAAACTTCTAAGATTTGATGAAGCAATGTTGACTAAAAACATAAGCATCAAGCACTGACAAATTACGACGGTTGAAAGCCAGACCTCGGTAGCCAAGTGGTTAAGGCAGCCGCCCAGAATGCGGAAGGTGCGTGGTTCGATTCCCGCCTGAGGTTATCGTCTTTTTTCAGTGTTTAAAATAATAATAATAATAATGTGTTACTTTACGTACTATTTTTGTAAGGAGCACCTTAATAAAATATACTTAGGTACTTAAAACTTTTATATATTCATGTTTATTGTCTTACAGTTTCTTGTGCCTTTTCCTCTCGACAGCTAAACGACACTCTTAAATGGGTAATTGAGGAGGGAAATTTTTTTAATGTTTAAAAAATAATAAAAAATCAATCAAGAATCAATAACTCTCTTTAATTTATTTAAAAACAAGCCAATGAACATTTATGTGTATGCATTATGTATGTGTATGTTATATTTAGTCATCAGGATAAGCTAATAAAAATGAAAGTTGTGTTAATGTTTTATGATTTTCATTTTGTGTTTTATTACCTTTCAGGAAGTGCTGGTTGTTGAAATATTAAAAAGAAATAAAGAACTACCCGATTCCCCTGAGAACTTAAGTGCTTACAGTATACGGGAAATTTTATTGTCAAGAAAAAACCCTTTTTCAATAAATGATGATGATTAAAATTTATATTTATTTACACTATTCAACATCTAAAAATTTTCTTATATAATTAGGCCCTCTTCATCGGTTTCTTGATACCACTTTTTCGGTATTCACTTCTCTGGTTTAAATATTCTTCAGTACAAAGTTGCCGAAACTCTTCATTCTTGTACCAGGTACTTAGACAGTCTCTGAGACCCGAGTTCTGCTTTCTACACTTTACTACCATCAATAAAGAAGATTCCTTGCAACATTGCTCAAAATCAAATACTTCTTTTATACACTTCTCCACTTTAGCTTTCTCTCTCATCAGTTTAGGAACCATCACCTCAATTTCCACTTTCCGTAACGTTCTATCATCAGGATTACCTACAACAAAATTAGAAAAGAGTCTTAGAAACATCTCTGAGTACCTATAGATTTCTGCCGATAAGAGGTCAATGGGCAATAATAGTAAAAATATTATTTTATTACCTAAGCCAAGTGGCCCTTCACCAAATTTTGTAGGTAATACAGACTTTTCAGTCATTGTTTAAGAATGGTAAGTAATTATTTGCCAACACTTTGTATCACCTTAAAAACCTACTTTCTACCTATCCAAAATAAAATTCCAAAATAATATGTGTATTTTACACAGACGTATTTTACTACTTTTTCAATTCTCTTTATCCCTCTTTGACTTTAATTTGACAATTGATTGACATTGACAGACAGCAATTTTTTTAAATTTTTTTTTTAAATATTTGTTCCGTGAAGGAACAGGCTAAGATCAGAGACCATATTGCCTAGTCATTAGTATTTTTATTTCTTTTTTTCCCCCTTGATGATAATGAGTGGTGATTAAGATGATGAATGATAAATGATGTTCCCGAAACCCCTTGAGCCCTCAGTAAAGATGTGGGACTTTACTGAGGTCTCACACGGACTTCTTGAGAGAATTTGAAAAGTGATGTTGCACTGTTTTGTTACATTTGCCAACACTCATGCACGTTCACAAACACTTAACGGTTAATAATCCACTATTAATTCACATTAATGTTCGAAAAAACACGAATTTTAGAAAATAAAACAAAATTGCAAACATGACGCTTCACTTTCCCGCCAAGAAGTCCTGACTAGCGATGGTCGATTTAAACCATAAATAGTTATTGAAACTATTTATCGGTGCATTAACCAAAACTATTTATTAGTCTACGGTAAAACTATTTATTTTAGAAAAATACAGTTATTCAATACCTGACCTTAAATCAATACCATAGCGTTTACAAAAACTGTACCGTATTTGTGCAATCGCGTAGGTTTGGCAACGTCGCGTATTACCGCGCATAACCGACCAATACGCACAACATCTAAATAATTATTTTAAGCGCCTTATGTGTGGGGATTAAAGTTAGATATTAAATGTCTCAAAATTAGATTAGCAGTCTTTGCATAACAAATTTAGACCTTAGGATGATCTATTTAAAATTGATTTGTTTATGTATTTTTATGACCTTGACCGCAGCGCTTTTTTCTCATTATTCCTCTTGCCATAGAGTAACTTTGCCTCTTGCTTTCGTGACGAGTGTATACAAAAAATGTCTCGCGCGAACTCAAGTGTTATTTGGATTTACTTTAAAAAAACAAATGTGCTTAAAAAAAAAACAAACTGATATAAAGTGTAAAATCTATCTCAATGGTGTAAATAACTAGTTACCTACTTACTAACTTACTTAAAAAATGTATAAGTACTTACCACAGAAAAAAAACAGTAGGTAACACAAAAAATTAATACTTGTAAATTTAAAAAAATTAAAATAGAAGTCTTATGTAAATAATGTAAAACAAACAAATTGTAAGTAGGTATATAAAATCAATGAACTTTAAAATACGCCTGCATTTATTGACTCTACATTTATGCAGCCAGTCCTAAGCCTGGATAAAGTAGGTATGATGAAGGAAAATTCATTGGAATACATACGTACCTACATAATATTCCATAACTTAACTAAAACATCCGATAAACAGGTATCATGAATGGGCGATTTTCTGACAGCCCAAATTAAAAAGGTAAAAATTAGTTCATAAACACTCGATAGATGTCGTTTTATGAAAGCCGTACCTACCTAAGGGCTATAATAAATTCTACACTTTTACTTGTCTACCAAAAGAAAAAAAAAATAGTAAGTACTTACCTATTTATATTCAGGACATCCAGAACCTATTTCTATTTTGGAATAGAATAAATATTACGCAGCCATACACGTGCTCTTCATGAACCCGCCTTTTACCATGCGCCATACTAATCTATGCTAAGCGCCATCTATGAAGTCATTTACGAACCAATTTATTTTTTTTTAGATCTCGGAAAATCGCCCATTTACCAACACCGTATCAATAAACTAGTTATTTCGGTGCTGTTAGATTGGCAACACCGTACAACTTCTCCGATAAATAGTTTCAAAAATAAATAGTTTTGAAAACCGTTATCAAAAACCAATACATAGTTTCGGTACGCGAAAAACCCGACAGTATTACCTTTATCTATGCGAAAAACCCGTTATATTACCCTCAGAACAATAACTTTAAGAACAATAACTAAGAGAGAGAAAGAGAGAGAGAGAGAGAGAGAAAAACCCGTTATATTACCCTCAGAACAATAACTCTCAGAACATTAACTAAGAGAGAGAGAGAGAGTCTGAGATATTACCTGATATTACCTCTGAAAAAGGAATCTAATCTAAGGATATTACCCATTACTAGTCCTGACAGACAGCAATGTTGACATATTTTTTTTTAAATTTTGTCTGCCGTTATGAAAAGGGCGATAAAGATCCTTACAGTCTAATTAAACTGACAATAAAACAACAAATTAAGTAATATTTTTTGTTTGTTTTATTGTAATGGGCGATTTTCTGACAGCCCAAATTAAAAAGTAAAAATTAGTTCAAAAACACTCGATAGATGTCGTTTTATGAAAGCCGTACCTACCTAAGGTCTGTAATAAATTCTACACTTTTACTTGTCTACCATAAAAAAAAAAAATAGTATTTACTTACCTATTTATATTCAGAACATCCAGAACCTATTTCTATTTTGGAATAGAATAAATATTACGCAGCCATACACGTGCTCTTCATGAACCCGCCTTTTACTAAGCGCCATACTAATCTATGCTAAGCGCCATCTATGAAGTCATTTACGAACCAATTTCTTTTTTTTTTGATCTCGGAAAATCGCCCATTTGATGAATTAGAAATATTATTCTCTGATTCTCTGATTCTCTTGAGTGAAGATTTAGAGAGTTCCAGTGAATTTGGATTGATGGAAAAGAGAGAAAATGTGAGATTTCCTCAGCCACGTTTTCTTTCAGTCACGTTCATGTATTCTCATGGAACCTCATAATAAATAAAAACAGTATTTAACATTTTAATTTTTCATAATCATTTTTGTCAGAAATACCTACACTTTTTTAATACGAAAAACATGTATGTTTGTGAAATGATTATTTTAGAATAAAATAAAACATGAACGTGACCTAAGTGAGCTTGCATTTTCGACGTCAGCTGTCATCTGATTAATTCCCCAATCCTCATTCATTTTAGATTTTTTGCCGACGTTTTGGATTTATTGATAGTTTACAAGTGAATCTAGTGTCGTATTATTTGTAAGTAGGATCTATGTTTTATATCGTTGAATTAACATTCCTAAAATCCTAATAAGTTAAAACTAGTGGCAATATTTTACCCACCATCCTCGTGTGACCAAATTCTATTTGTTTCTACTTTGTTTTAGAGTATAATTAAAGTAAATAAAGAATATGGATCGTCTTCTACGTCTCGGTGGAGGAGTGCCAGGTTTGTCTCAAGCACCTCCACCGACTGATGCACCCGTGGTAGACACAGCAGAGCAGGTTTACATTTCATCTTTGGCTCTCTTGAAGATGTTAAAACACGGCCGCGCTGGTGTCCCCATGGAAGTAATGGGTCTTATGTTAGGTAAGTTTGCTTTTAAAAGAATATTTTAAAAAATAGCACAAAAGTGCTTAGTCATGAGTTAACACAAAAAATATGGATTGTCTTGTACATCTATCTACATTGATCATTTAATGTTTTGTATGAACATACTGCTTCTTTATGTTTTAAGCAGTCATGTAGGCTGTGTCATACTCGTTCGTGTACTATTAGGACGCAATTACCACAAATACCTAGGTACCTTACTATTTTGGTTTTTTCAAAACCAACCAACCAACACCAAATACGCCATATTATCAGTCATTTAGTTTTACATAATTTAAATTAATGAAAAATGGTTGATTTATCAAAATGACAGTCTGAAGTCAAGCCTGCAAAGTATGAAGGGAAGTCAAATATTTATTCCATTTCGTCTGATGTGTCAGTGAACTAAAACATACTAATAGTACTAGAACACTGAACTAGTTCATTTAACGGACTGTACTAGCTCGGAGCGTTCCTTTTAGTGACCGAGTAAGAACAAACCTACAGTCATGGATAAAGACTAAACATTGTCTGCCAAAAAACTAGACACTGAATAAATCATGGCTAACCAACAAACAAAAAATTTAAATCTGCATTTTTTTATTACAGGTGAATTTGTTGATGATTACACAGTGCGAGTGATTGATGTATTTGCTATGCCTCAAACTGGTACCGGAGTATCTGTGGAGGCAGTTGACCCAGTATTCCAAGCCAAGATGTTGGATATGTTGAAACAAACAGGACGACCTGAGATGGTTGTTGGATGGTAATTATAACATTTTGTATAGTACACAATTATACAATACCAATCTGTTTGAATGTGGAGAAGTGAAATTTTATAAAATTGAATGGAAAATTTAATAAACTATCTTTTCACTGAGAATAAAAGAGCCAATGTCTGACCCATTTAAGTATACAATAATGTTTATTATAATTTAGATGTGGTTGGTTTCATATTGGCCAACTCATACATTGATCATATTAAAATGATAATAGAGTCTAAATAGGTCTCTATCAGAATGGCTGGTTGCCTATGGCATTTGGCTGTGAGAGTTGAATGAACAATTGCTACATATTTGCTTATATTTGCTTCATATATTAAATATTTGCTACATAATTATGATATTTTATTAGAAATTCGCAATTTTTTTGACCAGCTATCGTGACGTCAGGTTGGCTGGTCACCACCTGCGTCCTGTCCTGTCCTGCGCAAATTGGCAGGGATTCTTAAAGTGTTTAACGGCAATAATTGCTATATAGTTACTTCATTTATATATTTCTGTGTTATCTTCGTACTAGTGATGTAACGAATATCAATTTTTAAGCATTCGCGAACGCGAAAGCGGATGCGAATATCTGCTGCCGATATTCGCGAATGATGCGAATGCGAATATTTACTTTTAAATTTGGCGCCATTTCTATGGCTCTATTTTGACTTAAATTGACTTCGGAATTAAGAAGAAGATTTCACTAAACTAAAATATTTCTCATGGAATTAAAAGCCACACATCAATAGTGTCTAGAGGAGGGGTCAAGGACATTTTTAGGACTTTATTTTTTATGTTTTTCAGTAAACAATTTTATCCATATTACCTATGTTGAAAAAATTAAGTGCAATTTTAACAATTTGGGGAAAATTTGCTTACGTTAAGGTCGTCACCTAATTGGCAAAAGAAAACAAAAACAAGGACAGGACGTTAATATGAGGATCGGCTAGAGTGCGTGTTACGACTCTAGCCGTGTGTGGACGTGCATTGTCATGCATTAGTCGAAACGAATCACCCAATCGGCCTCGCAAGGGGATGATCACATCTGAAACAATCCTGTCTACTTAGATTTGAGCATTGAGGTTGCCCCTGATCCAAATGAGATCGGTTCTTCCACCAATCCAAATACCGGCCCAAACCATGATTGTTTCCCCTCCATAATATGGATGAACTTCGATTCGTAAACGGGCCCTACGATCGTGGGGTGCTATGGGTGGAACCCTCAGCGGCCTTCGGGAACGCAGACGCACTTCGCGTAAACGATTCCGGATGGTTTGGTCGCTTACACCCACAACAACTTTATGACACTCTGTGTAGTGCCCATGGCGGCAGCCACAGTACGTTGCCTGGAACCAGCTTCCAACAAATGACGCCGTCGCTCTTTATTGTTGTAAATTTTTCACTTCCAGTGCAGAAATTGTACTGCTTTTGTAAAATTGCTATTACGCTCTTTTATAGGAATTCAGATTGACAGTTGATTTTCCATTATTTATAAATTGTAAATAAAATCCATTAATATTAACGTGAAACTTACTAAAAATAATCAATAACGATCCAAAATAGTTAAAATATAATTCTATAATGCAACGATACTTTAAAATGTACTTGGTCCCTAGAAAGTGTGTTTTTAATATTATTCAGATAAGTAGGTACATTTCAATTCATTGAAATTCATTTTTCAGTCATTCAACAGACATAATATTTATCATCATGTTATAATTGCTTATTTATTACTTATATTTATTTTAATCTTACTGATAATATGGGCATAAATGTTTAATTGTATGTAGCGTCACCTAGTGTAATTTATTCACATCTGAAAGTTTCCATAAAATATTTCGACAATTAAAAAAGATGTTGTTACCTCGCCTCCTTTGTAATATTGCGGATTGTATAAGACTGTTCCCCCCTCCTGTTTACGTATCGAAAGATCGTAAATAAAAACACGTGAATTATGAGGTTAGAGCGTAATTAGTCTTTTTATAACTTAAGTAAATAAGTTTCTAGTCAAATATGGACTTATTTAACTTACATCTTATAATATTTTTTCAGACGTTGATATTCGCAAAATATTCGCATAAATTTTGCGAATACGAATGTCAAAAAACATGCGAATATTCGCGAATGCGAGTATTCGTTACATCACTACTTCGTACATGTATAACGTAAGAAGATATAGCATTTTTACGATTTGTTCGGTAAAAGTGCCTGACAACCTAAACAGCTTACAAGCGGGGAAAATAACTTTTGCCTATACAATTTGTCCAGGCAAGATAATACTGAAATGTATAAATGAAGTAACTATATAGCAAGCTAAACACTTAAAGAAACCCTGCTAATTAGCGTAGAACTAGGTGACTAGTCAACCTGACGTCACAATGGCAGGTTAAAAAAAATTGCGGATTTAAAAAAAAAAAACATATGTAGCAATTATTTAATATATGAAGCAAATATAAGCAAATATGTAGCAATTGTTCATTCAAATCTTACAGCCATTTGGCTGTTGAACGCATGGTTGCATGGTATTAACCATAGGCCACCAGCCATGCTGATGGACGCCTAAATAGGTCTAGTTACATAAAGTGCTATCCCTTTAGGTTTTACTAGGTGAATGCCTAGAGAGTGCTGGGTGGGGTTTTGTTAATAAACTTCATAAGGTTTAGAGAAAAGCGAAGCGAGTGGCTTAGTTACATTGAATGCTCTAAAACGAACATACAGGTAGTTTTACTTAATTTACATACATCACGCCTGCTTTCCAGAAGGGTAGGCAGCGGCCACAGCTTTCCATGGGCTACGATTCTGACCCACATCCTTTGGTTCACTTAAGACAGTGGTTCCTAACCTTTTTAATCTTGGTACCCCTATGATCTAGTAGGGAAACTGATTTTGCCCCCTCGTAAAAAATCTTGCAGAAAATGATCTTAATATCCAAGAGTTGGACTGACGATTATTAATGTTCAGAAAATATTACTCAAGTGAATCTATTACTGCAGATAAATTCTAAACCACAAATTTTTTCCCACGCCTTATTACCCCGCAAAATAACTATTTTAGCCCCGCGGGTGTAATTACCCCTAGGTTCAGAACCCAGGACTTAAGGCATTCACACGCGGCAGCTATAATGTAAAGATGTATATTATAGCTGTCATGTTAAATCCCGAGATGTAATGTACAATGGCGGACTCCGTCGCTTTACCAGTCTAAAGGTCAAAATCCCTTGCACACAGCGTCGTCTATTTGGTACGGGCACGTACCCGGGCGGGCGGTGCGCTTTATACGAAAATCGCTGCAAAGTGGTAAAGCGACGGTAACCCCAACCTTACATTAATATACATTATAGCTGCCGTGTGTGAAGGCCTTTACTCTCATAATGTTCTTCATACATGATCATCAGTTTAGGATACACATGACTTGACCTATAACAAGAATGCCACTGATTCGATCTAAGTATGTTCCCCGAGGTCTTTCCCTTCAAATTATCCCATTACTTACTTTAAATGGCAACATTAAAAAAAAGTCTTGATTTAAATTGTTTTCACTTAAAGCCTGGTTGTTCTTAATCTAAAATGTTATCATTTCATATTTCAGGTACCACTCACATCCTGGTTTTGGATGCTGGTTGTCAGGAGTTGATATAAACACCCAACAGTCATTCGAAGCTTTGTCAGAGCGAGCAGTGGCCGTGGTTGTTGACCCTATCCAGTCGGTCAAGGGCAAAGTAGTAATTGATGCATTCCGCCTTATTAACCCCAACATGATGGTCCTCGGACAAGAACCCCGGCAGACCACTTCCAACTTGGGTCATTTACAGAAGCCGTCGGTGCAAGCTCTGATCCACGGTCTCAACCGCCACTACTACTCCATCAGTATAAACTACAGGAAGAACGAACTCGAGCAGAAAATGTTGCTGAATCTCCACAAAAAGTCATGGATGGACGGCCTCACTTTGTCAGACTACAAAGAGCACTGTTCGATCAACGAAACCACAGTGACAGATATGCTGGACCTGGCTAAGAATTACAACAAGGCTCTAGAAGACGAAGAGAAAATGACACCTGAACAGTTAGCCATAAAGAATGTTGGTAAACAGGACCCTAAGAGGCATTTAGAAGAGAAAGTCGATGTACTCATGTCAAACAACATAGTCCAATGTCTGGGGGCAATGCTGGATACAATGGTGTTTAAATGATCCTAGGAACAAGTATTTTGTACTGTAAAGTGTTAAGACGAGCAGCAATTAAGAAATCCATTTTTAAGTTTTTGTTCTCTAAATGTATGATACTTATGTACTAAACTAATTTACTTAATTGAACCTATCTATTGCAAAATAAAACATTCTGATTTTTTTTATGTGACGTTTTAATAAAATAATTGTTGTGGTGCTATCTGCTCACAAATATTGTTAAGTCTACTTTCCACAGTAGGGTAGTAGGGTTCATTAGCGAAATCAATGTCAAACAAAGGCTTTAAACGCTGTTGAGAATTCATTATATTTTGTATTATGCCTTTTAATTTATCATAAGCTTTATCTGGGTGGTCTGTAGTTACCTGGAAAGGAAAAAAAATGAATTTTTAACAAGCTCACAAACAAAATCAAATTTCTGCAACTACACTGAAAGAACTAAAAGGTTGATTTTGCACGGGTTGGCGACACATTAGTTGAATTAACAAAGTGATGGGTTAAAGCGACATGAACAAATTGTTGTTTTCACAGAAAAGTTTTTGTTGATATGAAAACAGTTGTTTTTACCTATTTGTACATGTTGGCGTAACAATTCATGCATAATTCAATAGGTAATTGTTGATTTTACTGTTCAAGTTGTTGAAATAACCATTTTTAAAGTTAATTTTACAAAAAAAATGGTTTAAACAACAAAAGATATATGTAATAAGTTCAAATTACCGTAACTGATCAACAATACAGTTTTTGTTAATTCAACAAAACTCAAGAGTAGGTGCTATATTAACCCTAAAACTTTGTTGAAATATGGAAAACCTAACTAAAAATTTCTTTCCGTGTACATGCATAATTACTTACAGTGTCCCAAAATATTCCTGGGTACTTCCGATGAATGTCTTCGTAATCATCTCTAAGATTAGTAGTGCTTGTCTCGCCTGGTCCCTATTACAAATATAACTACATGTTATTATAATTATTGAGCCCATAAATAGCCCACTGCTGCTGGACTTTAGCATTTACACTTAGTGTATACAGCAGAGATTGAGTTGTGGTGCCTCGCTCGTCAGGTTGGTTTAATATGTATGATAACAGCGGTATAATTAGGTGGTAGTTTTAGTGAAAATTATTCTGGATATCGACAGTATTGTCACGTGTCAATACAATCGATAGTATTGATAGTATCGCTGTTATCAATATTATTATTATTATAACTTAAATATGTTTTCGCGTTTAACATTAAGCAAATTTCAAGTGGTAAGTATATATTTTTAAAGTAGGTACATTTAGTATTGTACGGTAGATTGAATTAAAATGAAGTCTCACAACACGTGTTGTTGCTAAAAGAACACGGGAGAAACTGCTTAACAATCTTATTGCTCATAAAGTGCTCTCGACAGTATTGACACAAGAAGATATTACTATCGATAGACAATAGATTCTATCTGTTACGCTTTTACTATAGATTGACTATCGATACTCGACTAATAGGCGCAACACAGGCAGACAGGAAACAAATAGCTTATAGATTAATGTTTTATATTTTAGCGTTTTATTAACGTTCAAATATACTTAATTAGGGCGGCTGCCTTAACCACTTGGCTACCGAGGTCTGGCTTTCAACCGTCGAAATTTGTCAGTGCTTGATACTTATGTTTTTAGTCAACATTGCTTCATCAAATCTTAGAAGAATCTCAGAGGTGGAAACTTCTAAGATTTGATGAAGCAATGCAATGTTGACTAAAAACATAAGCATCAAGCACTGACAAATTTCGACGGTTGAAAGCCAGACCTCGGTAGCCAAGTGGTTAAGACAGCCGCCCGGAATGCGGAAGGTGCGTGGTTCAATTCCCGCCTGAGGTTGTCATCTTTTTTCAGTGTTTAAAATTTTAATTAAATAGCTTATAGTTCTAATAGACTTTTATAGGGCTAGATTACTTTATTAATAATTAATTAATTATCTTGCTAAAGATCTCTTCTTTGGATATTTATGAGCAGGCAGAAACAGGATCTTTCGGTACCCTTAGCAACTGTGCTGAGGTTCCGAAGATGACGGAAACATGGTAATTTTGCGGATCAACTATAACTCATTGCTCTTACCATTTTATAATCGGCTAATTGCCTTATTATAGCGTCGGCATCGTCCAAGCGCGGGTCCTGGTTAGCTGCAATTTCAGCTGCCAACAACGGTTTTCATTATTAACATAAGTATTTATCATGAGCCGTGTCGTGTAGCGGGTTTATTAAAATAATACTTCCAGCCCCTATCTTCCTTTGGGTGTCGTAAAAAGGCGACTAACGGACTAAAGAGTGCACATACATCCAACGGCATAGAGCGGCGATGGGCTCACCACCAGCCAGTTAGCGTGGCAGGTGTGCACATGTGCAGTTGGTGAAACGTGGGATTTGTTAGCCGTAGGTCCAATACGCAGTTCGTCCAAATTGTATTTCAACGCTCATTTCGTCCGACTCGTATATAATCCAACACGCATTTCGTCCAACATCTACTTATTTGATCCATTATACATTTTGTCCAACAAGCATTTCGTCCAACAGGTTGTTCGTCTAAAAGGCATTTCGTCCAACGTGTAATACGTCAATACATATTGGGTTTAACACGCATTTATTTAATTATGTTATTAATGCTGGATGCAAGCAGCACAAGACTGGTCGTGGTGGAGATCCTTGGGAGAGGCCTTTGTCCAACAGTGGACGTCTTCTGGCTGATGATGATGATGAATAAATAAATTCGTTTGTTTTGTTATTATATTTTATTTGTCTTCGATTTTAACAGGTCTATAATTCTTTGGCGGAAAGGGTGTAGCAAAAACAATTTGCTTCCTGACGAATGGCTTTATGGCTTTATATTATTCACGAAATGGTCGAATCAAATTATTGACGAATTGAATAGTTAGGCATCTGTAACAGACAATCTGCAGATAATGATAGACGACCTGTATTCCGCATCTTTCAATGTCGGCTTGAAGATGAACACTTCAAAAACCAAAATTATGTGTTGCGATGCCGACATTGACTATGTTGTGGTCCATGGCCAACAGATTCGAAGGGTTGCGGTGTAGGTATACCTACCTAGTTCTGGCTTTGAGTCTAGAAAGCAATGAACAAAATCGCGAAACAAGCCGTCGCGTCCAACTTGGGTGGGGAGCCTATGGCAAACTGAAGGAGGTATTTAAAGACAAACGAGTGCCCCTTAACCTCAAACGTCGAACTTTCGAGCAGTGCGTCCTCCCTGTGATGGATCAGAAACTTGTTCACTCACTAGACAGCTTATCCACCGATTACAAGTCACCCAGAGGGCTATGGAGAGAGCTATGTTGGGTATTTCCCTCCGCGATCAAATTCGCAATACAGAAAACCGCAGTAGAACACAACTCACTGACATAGCTAAGATTATAGCCCCTTTGGGCTATAATCTGAATCTGAAGTGGAAGTGGGCTGGCCACATATGCCGCAGGTCTGACGGACGATGGGGGTTAAAAGTGCTGGAATGGAGGCCACGGAACGGGCGCAGAAACGTAGGAAGACAGCCCAGGAGATGGACCGATGACCTAACCCAAATAACGGGGAAGGACTGGATGCGACAAGCCCGGGATTGCACCGTTTGTAAAAGCATGGAAGAGGCTTTTACTCAGCATTGGGCTGAAGAAGAAGAAGAAGTATGTAAGTAACCTATGTATGTAGAGGTATATTTATCATGTTACCCAATCAAAAATCTGTCGCTGCGAATAAAAACTCCTTGAAACTCGGAAACTTGAAAGCTACCAGGGGGCTTATTGTCTAACTTCTATACCTATCGCCATACCTTTCACGTACAAGTGCATTGCTTTGCTAGTTTGCATACTTATTTAAAGCTAATTTTAAAATAATCAAACTAGCGAACTTCTATTTGAAAAGTATTGCGATAGGTGTTAAAGTTAGACAATATGTCCCCTGGACACAGTTTAATGCACGTGGCAAGGTGGCAGGGCATACTGGATTTTGTTCGTCCGGTCGATTGCGCTATAAACGTATAAGTATTGAAGAATTGGCTGACTTTCTTATCCCTTTAACTGTCGGGACACACGACATGGCGACATGGCACACGATATGATACGTATATATAAGCCTACGTAAATAGGTACCCACGTAGTGACGTATTACGCAGGTATAGATAGTCATTCGCTACGTGGTTTTCGATTCACTGAGCTTTCAAACTACCTAGCGTAGGTACGATTCTAAAAGTTTTTTGCAACTGAGTCGTCCGCTACAGTGGATTTCGATTCAATGAGTTGCCGAACTAGCGTACAGTGTCGAGCGTGTTTAGTAATAACGTCATCCGAATACAACATACTTGATTGCGGCTTAACCCTTCGCGAGCGAGCGAGCGAGCGAGCCGAGCGGCAACCTTTAACGGCAGCGTATGGCACACGTCTGCCTGGGAGGCGCGCCGGCCGAACGTACCTAAACTGCGAAGTGATCCCCCCCCCCTGATAATAGTGGATCGGGCGCGGATTCCCTAAATAGCAATTCGTCTGATTAGCTAAATTACCAGTTTCTCACTTCGTAAACAGCGCAAATCGTCTTAGTCGCAAAATGTCTAAACTACCAGTTTCTCACTTCGTACACATCGCAAAATGTCTAAATTACCAGTTTCTCACTTCGTACACATCGCAAATCGTCTTAGTCGCAAAATGTTTAAATTTTAAAATAAGTAATGGATCTAGGATAAAATGTTTACTAGAAAAAAAGCAGTGGACCGGCAATCCAAAGGTCACGGGATCGAATCTCGTTCAAGCTTTCCTGAGACTGGTTGTTTATTTCTAGTAAACATTTTATCCCATATCTTTAAAGCATTGTGAATGCAAAAAAATCAATAATAAAGATATTTATAAGCAATTACGACTTTATCGATTGTTAAATACTTGCAATAGTATTTCTTTCGAATGTGAGGGTAGACTTCACAGTGACGTAATACCGCTGGTTTGCAGCGTACCAACTACTAGAAAAAATTCAACGAGTCTTCTGGGGTCTCGGTAGCTTAGCGGTTAGAGCAGTGGATCGGCAATCCAAAGGTCACGGGTTCGAATCCCGTTCGAACTTTCCTGAGACTGGTTGTTTTTTTCTAGTAAACATTTTATCCTATATCTATAAGTATAGCATTGTGAATGCAAAAATTTCAATAATAAAGTAATGGATCGGCTCGGATCGGGCGTGGATTACCCAAAACCTAATTTTCTGAATTATATTTGACTCATATTTCGATTTGACTGGAGGGTGAGCAGAGTCCCCATGTCGTGGTCATGTCGTAAATTTGGCCATAATATGAAATGCTTAAAATGTTTAATAACATAATCAATCATATACTAACCTAACCTAATCATGAAATGGCCGAGCATTTCATGATATAGCAAATATTACGATATGGTCACGAACTCGATGTCGCCCCTAGCTTCAGTGTACGCCTCGTAAGACAGCATTTAATCTATTAAATCATTCTCACAGCCTCCCTCGCCTCTGAGGGCAAGACACGCTTTGGACGCAGAGCCATCTGAGTAAGTAAGTATACTCACAGTATTGGTAGTTGTGGCCACTGGACTGCACCAGACCGGTCTCGATGAGGAACGCCAGCCACAGGTCCAGGTCGTCGTCCATTTCCGCGGTGGTGCGCTGGTCGCGGCTCTTCCACGCCCCCCCCTTTGCGCTGATGGAGCGGCCGGCTCTGTAGCCCCCTCCCGATTTAGTCTTCTCTGCTGTTTGGGAACCTGAAAGGATCGTGTTTGGATAGACCCACCTTATTCATACTTACATAAATTCACGACTATTATCCCCAAAGGGTTAGTCAGAGATAATAGGCAATGAGGATCACAGAAGAAGTCCGTTGCCATAGTCCACGTTTCACTAAATTACAAATACCAAGTTTATTATAATCATGAGCCTCATGTTTCCCCCTGCATGGCAAAGGCCTCAATTCCCTTTATACATTCTTCCGTAATCTAGAGTAATCTGACGCCAATATTGAGAAAGAAGACTAAAAATTCTGTTATCAAAAAAGACCAGTGCGGATGAAAAAAAAAATGTGGGTAAACCTTCAGTTTCAGTAGTGTGTCTGGGTTCTATTAGCATGCCTGTCGTGTCCAAGTCCAGATCAGGAGTGTCTTGGGACGTAAACGTCACCGACTTCGAAGATTTTGAACCGTCCTGCGCTACGGAGTAACCTTCAATACGTAAGAACATTAAGTTAGCCATTCAGATTTACATACGTCCGTAACCGGGAAGGGTAGGTAGAGACACATCCTTCCATTTTCTATCTTGGCATAATTGTTTTGCTTAATTTACTCTAAAAACATTATTCGCACATGCTTGTCGGTCTAGGATATGCATGACCGACCGTTCACGAGAACGTCTCAGATCTCCGAACGTCTCAGTACGTTCGCCAAGGTCCCTTCCAACTATCTTCACTCTCACACACTTTTAAAGTAAAAAATATTGAAACTACAAAAAGAGGATTTATCCTCTCCTAATATAAGCGTATTAATTAGCTTTCTGGATGTCAGGAACTATTAAGGTGCTTCAATATTAATAATATTTTAAAAAGTTTTGTTAAATAAAGGTCGATTTACACATATCAGTGAAGTCACAGTTCCGACACAGTACCGGCACAGTGCGAAATATTATTTCATACATTCTCTATGAACGCACTGAGAGCAAAGAAAATATACACTCTGAGAGCACTGTGTCGTCACTGACACTGACAAGTGGGGATGCTTTCATAGAGAATGTATAAAAGAATATTTCGGCACCGTGCCGGTACTGTGTCGCGTGTCGGAACTGTGTCGCGTGTCGGAACTGTGACTTCCACTGATATGTGTGTATCGACCTTAAAGCTCCTTCAAACGAGGCGCGAAGAGGCAACTTGTGGGCGACGGATGTTGCTTCTTTTTAACGCTGCACCAGTTGTCTTCACGCATGGACTTTATTTCATTTAACATCAGGTGGAATGGAGTCATTTGCCGGACTGATTATAAAAAAAGCTACATGTATGGGATCGAACCTTCGCCATCTGGTGACAAGTTGTAGCACAAATTCGTCGGTAGGTGGTTCTTTGCCATACAAATTGTAGTAAATGTGAATGTTACTTGCTCAAATAATTTTAATTACCTACTAAGGTTTACCTTTCCAAGTAGAGGAAGTGTATCTGCTAAAATCGACACTCTTTGGATTAGAGATACTTGCAGGCTTATCATTTCTCGTCTTAGACTGTCGTCCATCGCCATGTCTGAGAAACGAGTAACGTTATTAAAGTGATGTCATAGAAATTTAAAAGTTCAATACTTTTCGACAATTTTATTAAAACTTAAATAGATGCCTTAGGCAAATAGTTGCAGAGTTCATTTTAACTTTTCAACATTTTGGAAATCGAAATTTTGTGTAAGCTAGCTAGCACTGTAGCCAACAGTGTAAGGTACTCTGAAAGCAAACCTAAATAGGTACCTACTTATCTAACATGTACAAAACTACGTAAAAGTTGCGTTAAAAAAATCGGAATGAATGTAGTAATTTCCAACAAACTTTTCTACCTAGACAGAACAGTAATTTATATAGCTTTTCGCAATACCTAAACCGACGATATATTCAGTGACCATACTTAGGTGCTACAGTGTTCCGTTCGTTATAGGAGTTCTGTCCATTGGCGTAGCTGTTGTACTCATCAGACTCCTTGTACAAAGAGCATAGACTCTGATTCATGTGGCTGGCGTCTTTCACGTGCTTGGCTGCTTCTTCTAACGAGGTGGCGCTCTGTGGAAAATTAATTATGCATCATCATCATTACGTAAAGTCGCCGTTTTCTTGTCTCTGTAGCTCCGTTTTCTTCTTCTAAATCCCGCAATGGATTTTTATAGGGTTTTCACTAAAAGAAAGCGCGATAACTGAGGGGTCTACTTTCAAAACCCCTATTAACCAATTAAGTTTTATCATGTTTAAATTTTAATACAAAACCGCATAAATCATCGTTCGCGACGATAACAATAACGCCCAATAGCGATTACTGTTCTAAAGTTACGTGTCGTAATAAAGCTCTGCTATAGGCCCAACTCTATTTTAGCCACTGTCACGTCCAAGGTGAGTATAGTCACCGAGCGCAAAATTTTCGCATAAGTAGTGAAATTTGATAGTGACAGACTGGTGTTTTTTGATACAAATGCCACTTTTCCTAATGACTTTTAGACGTGTTTTAGTGGGACTTTACGGAATCATTAGTGGATCGTGGAAGGAATTCATTGTATTTTGTTATTCTGGTAATAGTTAAATTTTGATCAATAATTGTTTTCGGGGGTTTTGAAAGTAGACCCCTCAACTGACGATGGTAATTTGTAGATATTTTGTACAAAATGTTGAAGTATGACGTTTCATAAGATGTTTTTAAGTTAGCGTGAATATTATCTTAAAATACTAGCGGCGCAGGCGAACACCGCGTATAGCCGCTGGATGCGAGCAGCACAAGACAGGTCGTGGTAGATGGATATCCTTGGGGGAGACCTTTGTCCAACAGTGGGCGTCCTTTAGCTGATGATGATGCTATATATAGGCTACATAACCTATCACTTTACAAATTTAAGACGGATGTTTGTAAATTACTATCAATATAGCCCATTCCTTTTTTTTTATTGTCATACATTTTTTTTAAATAAGTTTATGTATTGTTATCTTCGTAAATTTTTAAACAGCACTTAATCGATTTAATAACTTAATTTAATTTACTGTAATCTAATTTAATTTACTTAACTTTATATCAACTATTTTTTGATTATGCATGTACACTTGTTTTTGGAGCTGCAACTTATCCTATGTGTTTTTCCGCTTGTTGCTGTATGTTGATATTAGTTGTAATTCTGTTTGTGTACTAATAAATAAAATAAAAATAAAAATATAGGTTCAAATCCCTGGTGAAGCAAATTGTATTTAGGATTTTTCGATGCGTCATCAGCGATCACTCACTCGCATTTGGCAAGCGTGGTGATAAAGTCAAAACCCATCACTAGGCTAGTTGACTAAATTTCAAAATCATATTATAACGATACCTGTTTACTTATTTTATCATAAAAATACATTATTTAAAAAAAATCGTACATTTGCAATATTTATTTTGCGTTTTTATATTCCGATTTGAATTTACCGCAAAAACGCTTAAGACCGCCATGTTGAGTAAATGACGTCACGCCGTGTCAAACATCCGTTTCGTTCGAGGCTTGTTCTATAGAAATGTCACAACAATAAAATGACATTTGGCAAGGCGTGACGTCACGGCTTCTGATTTCCGTTTAATGTCATATGACTAAATCTTTGACTATATACATGTCTAGACGGAGCATCGCGGTACAAACGCTTCTCAAAATCCGCCCGGTTTTTGTATTGAATTTGAAGTGTGCGTGACAGCCGCGTATCTGACACTAGCGCGAATGGTTGCCAGCGAATGCCTAATTTCCGATAAAGTAGGGAAAAAATATTTATGCACAATATAATTTTAAAATGATTCATAACATAACATAACTTTTTAAATTAGGTATGTCTATCGTATATGTAGGTATAACGCATGAAAGAAGCTGGTGTGTTTAGAAAAAATGGATGATTGAAGGCGAGGGCGAGTACAATAAAATAATGCGCTAATGGAAGCCTGCGTGCGTGTGATATGTTTGTAATAGGGACGAAATAGAAGCAACAGGCAGGATGATTTACATTTAATACTTAATCAAAATTGATTTTTTAATTAGAAATTTAAATATTTTAAATTAAAATCAAAACAATTAATGGCGTTCTCTTTGTATTTGTTTCTTAAATAACTTTCGTTTGGATGTTACATCATTTTTCATGTTCTCTAATTTCTTATTATGTTGAAACCTTGTAGTTAAATATTTCGACAACGACTTCTTTCTACCGGATCAGTTGGAAATCTGAAAATTAAAATGTTTGCTATGTTGTCGAACAGTTGTAAAGGTTACATAATGTAATGAATGCTCATCAATATCCGTGTCCAATAGTTTACCTACATGAGACGAGAAATATTGACCTTTTAGGGGCACAAACATACACCCGCACTTTCTCAAACATCGTCATCACCATCATCAGCCTATAAACGTCCCACTGCTAGGCGCAGGCTTCCCACGTGGAGATAGCACGTGGGAATATTGGGCCATAACCCACCACGCTGGCCCAATGCGTGTTGGTGGGTTTTAACAACTTTCATCTTACGACAACAAACGGGACCAACGGCTTAACGTGCCTTTCGAAGCACGGGATGTTTTAAATTTGGTCACCCATCCAGTGACCCGGCATTGCGAAAGTTGCTTAGCGGGCAAGATCGCAAGCCGAACGTGCTAGCCGATGCGCCATCGAGCTCTGAAGCATACATACTACCATCCCCTACATACCATATATACTTAAACACACACTTCTTACATAAATACTTACGTACATTCCATTTCAAACATAATATTTTTTTTATTTGTTTCGAATATCGATACGATACCATACCACAATAACAATTTATAATAATAGTATTATAAAATATTACAGTAGGTTTTATATTTTTTCTTGTTTTAGAACGGAACCTATAATCCAGCCAAATTCGATGACGAATGTTTGTAAACAGATTACTGTTATACCTAGTTGCAGTAGGATTTTACTTTTTTTTGAGAGACATTCACAAGAAAACAGTTAACTATTGTGTCTTTCTTTCAAAAAACAGTAAAAATCCTAGTGAAACTAGACATTTGCACAAATGACAGTATTATGTTTACAAACATTCGGCATCGAATAGGAACCGTGACATTTATTCATGCTCTTATAAATCAGACATCAGTTTAAAAAACAAAAAAAACTTTGAAAGCGTTCCAATAATAATTATATTTAATGTATTTACTTTATTTACAACCAGACCATGTATAAATACTAACTTGCAAGACTGAGTATTTTTTATCATACTTATTATATTTAAACCTCCTTTTATATTCTGCCACCAATAATGGGAATTCTACATTTTGATACCAGCAACACTACGCATACATGGCCGTTATTATTGTTAAACTTTAAATTTTCATTAAAATTTATCGATACTTACGGATGAAACGTGACTTTCCTTTTCGAAAAAAATCTTCTTTGGTAGTTTCGACAGAATTTCACTAAGCAAACGGTCATTTTGCGAACAATTTCACCGAAACGCGAGAGGTAAACACTGCTTGACGGCACAATGACACTCACCGCCAGGATTGCGCGATAGGCCAATTTGGCCTACAAATTTTTCTACGTTTTTTTACGATCAGCTCTATCTAGACATGTATATAATCAAAGGACTAAATGCGTATTATTGTCGATTTTTTTTCTTTAAAAATGTTAATAATCCCAATTTTTTATAATGAATATTTTAGATATTTTGTTTTTAGAAATCATAATTGATCATTAGAAACGTCAATCCACCCAATTTATTTTTAGTGGAAACAAGCCTGTTGTAGCGATGACGTGGTTTCAATGATGAAGGCCTATGCTCTGCAGTAAACAGCAGACAAGTATACAGGATGGAATTTTGTAATGTCACCTGAAGGGAAAGTATTCTCATAACACTACAGTACACACGCCCCTTTTTTACATAAATGCCCGCGTGGCTTACTAATGGTAGTCAGTTTTAAAATGTCAATAATATTTTTTTGATAATAAATTTTAAACAATTAATTGTATTCGTTAGTTATTTATTATGTCGTGTAAATAAACTTTAGTTTTATATTTAACAAGAAGGAACCGTAAACTAAAAACAATTTAGGTAACTTAATGAATAATTAAACAAAAATGGTACTCCTGAGATCAATGTCTTACATTTTCATTTTAAAACTAAATATTATTTTAAAAACCCTTTTTTTCTCTGCAAAAAGTTACCTAAGCAAATACTTGGGTGCACGTATGAGGTCCAGTGTGGTGCTGGCACGTAGACAAATTTAAATGAAAAAGGCTTACCTGAAATCGCACTGCCCTAACATTTAAAACTGTCAAATTATCAACAAAAATGTTACCGTGGTCTACTATAGTAGGCCACGCGTGTAATGTAGTGTTAATACTGTAGATAGAAAACTTGACTCAAAGAAAACATTCCTTTAGTTTTAAAGAGAAAGAAAACTGCATTCAACGATTTTCGAAAATTCGCTTGCCACAGTCAGGAATCGTACCAACTAAAATCTGTAAAAATTACACCCAGTACTTTTACTGCATCGATCGTTAGGGTCAATTATAAGGATGAAATCTCTCTAACAATCTTGATAAATTAAATGAAAGGAAACCATGACACGTTAAATTATTTTAATAATTTACAAAAACTGGTAAACTAACTAATTCGTTGCTCGAAATAGGCTCCATTTTCTTGGATACACAAATTAATTAATTTCTAGTAACATTTAATAACGTGTTATGGTGAATATTATAAATCGTATTATGAACTTCAAAACTCTGAACTACTACTACTAACATAAGTAAACAGAGATCTTTGAGTGAAAGTGCTTTAACTTCACCCATTGAATAAATCCAGATTTCATAGTTTCCTTTCGTTTAATTTATCAAGTTTATTAGAGAGATTTAGTCCTTATAATTAATTGACCCTAACGATCGATGCAATAAAAGTACAGGGTGTAATTTTTATAGATTTTAGTCGGTTCGATTCCAGGGGGTGGCAAGCGAATTTTCAAAAATCTTTGAATGCAGTTATCTTTCTTTTCAAAAATAAAGGAATGTTTTCATTGAGTAAAATTTTCTATCTACAGTATTGAGAGTACTTCCCTTCAGGTGGCATTTAATAAATTCTACCCTGCATAAGTCTAAAAAACTATAATCTCTCGGTTAGCTTATATGTAAAAGAAGTAAAGGAAAATACATGTGTGAGGCTGTATTTTATTTCTATAAAGAACAAAAACAAAAAAATATGTGTAAAGACATCAAGAACCTCCAGATACTTCATAGTAAGTTTGCATAATAAAATAAACTTACGGAATCACACATCCGTTCGAATCAAAATGGTTTGTGAAAATTTACGTATTTTTAAGTCACTTGTACTATGCGCTGAATTAGTTAAATACATTAGAGGAACTTATGTAAGTTAGCCTGATCATTGCACAAGGTCAAGGTCTTGTTGAAATTTAAAACAAATTCTTTAAACAAGAACAAACAATACTTACGTATATCTAATGACTCCTAAAAATATTTTTTTTCGATAACTTTCTTAATTTTACGCATGAAACAATAATTCTTACATGAAAATATTTGTATTGATATTCCGCAGGGCATTCCCCTTCTTTAAAAAGTAAATTTAAATTTTTAATAAAAGCGCGTGATGGTTTTGCACATTTCGCAGAATAAAAATCATTCTCTTATTAAATTACTAGGTCTGAAACTTCAAAGTAGATTGTTCTAATTATAAATATCAATATGATTGATTTTGCTTTAAAGTTTAATAAGAGACATTTAGTCAGTTTTTGCGATGGCGCGGCAACTCCTTAATATTACCAGATACTTTGCATATTGGACGAAAAAGTTGGTATTTACTAAATAGAAAAATTACTAAATAGAAAAAAAAACAAAATCAAAGTATTTACTGAAGCCAACAGTGTAAGCAGGTTGTAAGTCCTGGTGTCATCATTCATGGCTTGGCGTGCTTCGCTGTCCATCATCAGCGAACATTGGGACTCAATAATAAATTCACTTTTCTCTTTCCCTTCTGGTAAGCACTGGAAGATACGTTAAAACAAACAAACTAATAAAAAAACAAGCGCAATCGGAATTTACTTGCAGTTCATTGCACACTTAACTTTATCCCTGTTATTAATAAACGTTGATTAAAATCACACTTAGGATTAAATTAATGCTGTCTCTATCTGTCTTCTTTAACAAAAACGAGACAGCGTCATTTTAAACCGAGGTGTAACATTTGGCCATTTTTATTAAGAGGGTTTACGCATTTCGGTTTCCCATACAAACTACCAAGTTGAAATTTTTAAAAACCAATGAGCCAATTTTGATGAAACTTTGCACACTAAGTAAAATACAAGGATCTAAATAGTTTGTTGAAAACATTTTTAAAAAACGTTTATTTAGCTGAGTTATTGTGATTTAAAGTCCACTATAGAAAGTTTAAAAACGCAATAACTCTGTTTTAAATAAACGTTTATTAAAAATGTTTTCAACAAACTATTTAGATCCTTGTATTTTACTTAGCGTGCAAAGTTTCAACAAAATTGGCTCATTGGTTTTTAAAAATTTCGACTTGGAAGTTTGTATGAGAAACCGAATTGCATAAACCCTCTTAATAAGACGGTAGGTAAGAGGATCGTTATTAACGGAAAAAGTATCAAATCAATCAAATGCAAACATTAAAATACATTTTGTTATTTACGTACATTAAGTTATCAAATACTCATTCTGACACCTGTAACTGCGGAGTTATTGCTCGATCTGATTGCCTAAATTACCTTGGCGTGGTATTGGACGACGGACTAATCCATAATAATAAAAAAGTTCTATTTAAATTTATTAATCGTTTTAAAATACTCACGAAAAGGATTTCATTGAGTATGCCAGTAATTATGATGCGACCAGATAGCAGGACTTGCAATGTAGACCTCTCCAAAGGTGGCTCCAAAGACACTCTTTCTTTGATTGTGATCGAGCGATAGCTGAAGGTGAGAGGGTTATAAATGTTACAATTACACAGAATATTTAGTAGGATAGTCCTCTAAACAATAATAGTTATAACAGTTAATTATTAACCGATTATTTAGTGTATTTAACAGACTGGCCCCACATGCATGCGTGGTACGGATGAACTCATGGCGGCCACAGATGCAGCGATAGATTTGGCTGCGTAGGTACTGGGCCAATCATATCTACGTAACTATAAAATTTAATTTATTTATTTAATTGTATCTTTGTTGTACGAACCAACGTAACGAAAGAAGAAGAAGTGTATTTATCAGTATTCTCTATCTTCAAACGTTACAGTCGTAGACTATGGGGAACGTATAGGTGTCATACTTCCTGGTACGACCACGGATGATAAAATAATGATCTAAATCTGTGGGCGGTAAAAATAGTCTGGATTTTTCACTATTTTATAACACTGTTTTGAAAATTTCTACTAAGTAAAAAATAGATAAGTAGATACCTAATTTTTATGTTGCAACAGTTTACATATACAAATACATACAAAACATGAAAATAGGTAAAATACATAGTTACAATTTGGCGGTCTTATCGCTATGAAGCGATTTCTTCCAGACAACCGGTCGTCCAACAACAAAGTCGGATGGAGAGATCTTATAAACTCGAAAATCGAAGGTGAACTTTTTACGGAATTTAAATATAAGTGAATAGATAACAATAAATAAATAAAAATAAATAATGTACTTATACATAATAAAATAAAAATAGTAGATATTCTAAATATTTTTGTACCGTTTTTAAGGGTCCAGAACCACTGAGATTTGGGTGTGGTCGTTCTTTCTAGCACGGCAGTCGTATTTCTAAAATCTTTATAGTAGGGAATTCCCAAATAGGCGTAAAAATACTTAATAAATATTCTAAGCTAATTTATACCATTTTGAAATTCAATAACAACACAGCATTCTGCGTGGTCGTGCCAGGAAGTATTAAGTAGTAGTACTTCTGAGCAAGACCATCGTATCTCGTAGATCTAGTTAGTACCTAGAAATTTTCAAAACTGGTAAAAAATAGTAAAAAACAAAGACTATTTTTTACCACTTACAGATATTAGAAAATCATCCGTGGACGTGCCAGGAAGTATGACACGATTGCGGACGTTTTAAAATAGCAGAATCGAGGCCCAATGCATGCTTAGATAAAGTAAGTAAATGCCTCTGTGGTCAAGTGGTTAGACCACCAGTCTCACATACAGGGCCTCGGGTTCAATTCTCAGCGGGTGGTACATAAGTATATTATTTTTGAAAGCATGGGGTTTAATTTACCATACTTTTTAATTAAATCGCCTCTGGTGGTCCAGTGGCTAAGCCACCGGTTTCAAACTAAGAGGTCCAGGGTTCGATTCCCAGCGGTGGGTATATCTTTGTGTGCTAAGTTTGGTTAGTGGTAGAGCTGTTAAGTCCGCGTGGCTTGCTACCACAGTATTATCTAAGTCTGTCGCCATAACAACGATGTTTTATAGCATTGTTGTGAATTCCGACAGTTTGAGTTATGATAGCCAGTACCTCAGTGGTTGAGGATTCCGGGTGAAGTGCGCTTCCACCTTCGGCCTAATTGTCACTTACCACCAGGTGAGTATGAAGGACAAGCGCTTACCCGTTGTATAATAATAAAAAAGAGCATGATGTTAAATCGATTTGTATTGCTCGAGAAAGGATACTTCCTTTCTTGAGAAATGAAGAAAATAAATAGAAGAGAAGAGTAGTCATAGGGCAACCATAAATCTTTGAATTTGCTTTTGTAGTGTCTTATACATAATTGGAGCTCACGTTTTACGTTGCTCTTGCTTGGCAACCAGCGACCGTTTGTCCAGTTGAGTGACAAGAATCAAGTATGGCCTTAGACCGCGTAATGCCAGCATCAGAGCAGAGATCAGGTCCATACAAACAATCTTCACTTTGCCCTCGTTGATGACAGCTTCTTCACGACCTGAAAAAACATGGCATAAAAGAAGAACACAACTAAAGGAGTTTTATTCCAACGTATCTACGAGTATAATTTTATAGACTGTGGTTTTTCCCGCTAAAAGCCAAGCCCTTTGTATTGTCTACTTACTCCTAGTGTGTTTTGCTGCCAGTAAAAATATGAAATTGTTTTTCTTCGGTCTCATAAAATATTTATTAGAAAAAATATTTATGTAGTTACCAACCTACATACATGCTATTACATAATTACATGAAAAATGAGAAAGATACAAAATACATAACATACTTACATAAACGACTACAAAATATTTTACTCTGATGAAGACAAATACCTAACCCTAATACTGTATCAGATTATAATAAATGAACCGTGTTGCGTAGCGGTGAAAGAATACTAGCACCCCCTCGCTTCTCTTGGGTGTCGTAAAAGGCGACCAAAGGACTAAAGACTGCACATACATCCAACAGTATAGAGTGGCGATGGGCTAACTACCTGTCACGCTGAGAACATGTGCAGTCGCTAAGTATTTGGTGAAAAGTGGACTATGGCAGAGGACTGCTTTCGGGGTCCTCATTGCCTAATCTCTGACTTACCCTTCGGGGATAATAGTCGTGATTATATGTGTGATGTACGTAAGAAACTGTTAGTGACTATATTATAGTCTCCTACAGGTTCGGCTTCAATATGGACTGTATTATTAAAACGTGATTCTTCATTATTGCTCCTTTATTCTTCTCAGGTAGAGTGCGGAAAGCTTTACTTACATATCAACCAAATTATTTTGATAATGTCAGATCAGCCGTGCGATTCTCTAAGCTAAAGCCTTGATAGCTGCGGCTGCCGCAGCGCTGACAAATGACTCTGTCTCTTTCATATTCATAGAATTGGAAAGAGACAGCAGATCACAGCCATGCGCGCAGCGTCTATGTGTCGCTTAGAGAATCGCATAGCTGTGCGGCACACTATTAGGTACTAACGATCTCGTTTATAAATAAACAGCCAGGTCAAGTTTTGAGTGAAGACAGGGAATAATAAATTGGAGCAAGTTACAAACTTGCTTGAAATGACTTCAGACATTTGCGCTTTGCCTGAAAGCAGTCGAGGCAGCGTGGCATCTTTGTGATTGCTTTAAATCTTTGAAGAAGAATTTAGTTAAACCGCTTCGAGAAACTTGCAGGTAACCTGTGCAAACTGTGTCACTTGAAGAAACTCGACAGTCTAAGTTCTGAACGACCTAGAATTATCTAGATGACCTAGATAGATTCTTTGAGCTTATCAATGGTAATCATTGTTGCACTAACTAACGATAAAGTTGTATAAACAAAAGGTGACATTTGAGGAAAATCTGTCAAAGTTCAGACGAAGGCAGATACCACAGGGAAGCTGGTGTGATGTGCGTGTGTGGGTGTGTGTGTATGTACGTGCAGACGAAAAAGGTATCGCTTTGTAAATCGGGAGGGTAAGCTGCGTTCCTGAAAAAGTTCTTCTGGTCAAACAAACATTGAATTCCAAATTTAATGAATTTATGTCACAACAATAAGTACTCCTCCCATCAAAAAACTAATAAACTAACAAGTATAGAAATGTGCTCACTCAATCCATACGACTCTCCGTGCATTTCTGTGTACGTCAGAAACTCGCCGGCGAGCAACTTGTCATCGAACTTGCTCCGTGAAATCTCAATGTAGCGGTTCGGCGTGTGGTGTGGCGCAGTCGTGTGGAGGTAGCCCAGCTCCACGTTGGACCGGCAGTGGTGCACCAGACGCCTTGCCAAGGTGCCTGCGTATCAATCAGTTCTATCATCATCATCATAAGAAGCAATGTTGACTAAAAGCATAAGCATCAAGCACTGACTAATTTCGACGGTTGAAAGACCCAGACCCAGAAGACAGACCTCGGTAGCTAAGTGGTTAAGGCAGCCACCCGGAATGCGGAAAGTGCGTGGTTCGATTCCCGCCTGAGGTTGTCGTCTTTTTTCAGTGTTTAAAGTTTTACTTAAGAGGGTTTACGCATTTCAGTTTTCCATATAAACTTCCAAGTCGAAACATTTAAAGACCAATAAGCCAATTTTGATGAACCTTTACAACTTTGAACTGAGTCATTGCGATTTTAAACTTTCTATAGTGGACTTTAAATTGCATTATCTCAGCTAAATAAACGTTTTTAAAAAAAGTTTTCAACAAACTATTTAGATCCCTGTGTTTTACTTTAGCTTGCAGAGTTTCATCAAAATTGGCTTATTGGTTTATAAAAATTTCGACTTAGAAGTTTGTATGGGAAACCGAAATGCGTAAACCCTCTTAAGTCTTAGATTAAAACAAAAAGGGAAGATACGGCATTAGCGTCTCGTGAGTGAGCCGCCAAAATTAGGCCTAAAGGCACAATTTCACTTCAGTCACAATTTGCCGAGCGAACAGGCTACATCGCCCTATTGCAGATATTCTACTGTGTAAAAAAGAGAAAGACGCTACTCCACAGTGGCGTCGGAATCGGTCGTACGTACTCGTCCGTTGCGAAGCGACCGAGACGTCAACGCGCAACTCGCTGACTCCCTCGCGCTGACGTTGAAACTTACCGCTTTGTCTCGCTCGCTCAATTTACACTTTATAGGTGTGCGTGTGTGAGTGTTTGCTTAAGTAGTTGAGTAGAACTATATTTTGAATGACTACAAGTAGGAGAATGCCGTATCTTCCCTTTTTGTTTTAATCTAAGTCTTAAGTATATTTAAGCGTTAATAAAACGCTAAAATATAAAACACTAATCATCATCATCATTATTTCAGCCTGTCTATCCACTGCTAGGCATTGGCCTGTTTTGATTTTATAACAATTGGTAAGTGACGATAAAGCCGAAGATGGAAGCGTGCTTCACCCGGAATCCTCAACCATTAGGGAACTGGCTATCTCATCTCTAAACTGTCGGAACACAACAATGCCAGAAAACAACAACAATTTACCACTTCCCTTCCCTTCACAGGGACCTATTATGTTGCATGTGGGGACGACTGGATAGAAATAACACTCACGAATTTTGGATAAATACTGACTATGTTTTAAAAAGTATTCCTTTACATATTCATTCTAACTTATGACTAATACGGTAGGTATGTTGGTTACGTAGGTTTCGGGTTTCTAAGGTATATATTAGGGTTCTACCTTTACCTAAAGCCGTGTCTCCTGCGACACTGTTTTGTGTTTTCTAACACCTAACTTCAAACATCTAACAAAATATGGGAGTCAATCGTTTGTTGTATAGTTTATTGTTACGATGGCTTTACACAGATTCGTATTACAACCTCATTCCCCAAATATTGGCATATCTCAAGTTATGTTATGGATAGTTTCATATTCTATTTTGTTTTTAATATTTTATAGAAAGTTACATACCTACCTATACCTACTATAATATTCACAGGATAAACACTATCTTTTTAGTAATTTCAGTTGATGTTAGTGGCGTCACAATGTATTATTCAACGCAGACATAAGTTTTATATTGGACGTGTCGCACGCAAAAAACCGCATTGCAGTAACAAAAGTCACGAAATAAATATAAACGTAGTGTAGTAGTTTACAAAGTGTGTGCTAACTTTTGCCGGGCTAAGGGGGCTTTTCCACAAGAGCTCGCTAACCCTGCGCAAAATAAAATCTACCAATAGGATTACTTATGTGCTGGCAAATTCGTACGTTAACCGCGTCGCGTGGCGGTGAAAGAATATACCACCCCCGCTCTTCCCTTAGGTGTCGTATAAAAGGCGACCCCTCAGGCCCCAAGCGGTCGCATGAGACCGCACAAAAACACACTTGACTTTGTACCGTGTTTTCATAGACTTACGGACTACTTTAGTATGAACAAGTTTGATTATTTCGGTTCTGTGGTACATCTTATGCATCGTGATCGCAAAATATCGCATAGTCTATGCTCGATTCTGTCAAATTTGACGTTGACAGTTGCGCCAATTTTTGTGTCAAAAAATTTCCAAGACTGACGGGACCGGACTAAAGACTGCAAATACATCCAACAGAAAAGAGCGGCGGTGGGCTCATCACCTGTAACGCTAAGCACATGTGCAATCGCTATTTGGTAAAAAGTGGACTTTGCTTCTGCTTTTGAGGTCCTCATTACCTGGTCTCTGACTAACCCTTCGGGGATAATAGTCGTGATTATAAAAGGTGACTGCTAGAAACCGCAAGAAACTTCTAGGGCTGGTGAGGTCAAATGTTTTAAACATGACAAAAATGATATAAAAGAAATTCGTGCTTTTTTCATTTTTAATTAAATAATTAATTTTGCGAATTTTAATTGGTTAGTCTTTGAATATCTAATTAATTTTAAAGCAATAATATAAGAAAAATGTGCTTATTTCGTAATAGGAAAATAAATGGGGTCTCATTGCAGAGACTAACGTCCGTACTTATCGTTGTATATAATTGTTATTTTTAATTGTTTTTACTTTTAATTTTCTTATGTAATTGCTTAAAAATAAATAAGATACTTAAATACTATCTAATTAAAATTTACAAAATGAATTATTGAATTAAAAATGAAAAAAAGCACGAATTTCTTTATTGTCATCTTGGTCATGTTTAATACAACCAGCCCTTGAAGTTTCTTGCAGTCGCCCTAAATGTATGTAAATTCATACGTGACAGTTCTATGGTCTACGGGTGACGGGCGATGGGTAACAACTGCACATAACTGACGTTCCTACTACGCGGCCCCGCTCCCCCAACCTTTCGTCTCCCGTCAAGCAGACCATGTAACTGTTGCGTATGAATTTTCCCAGTCTACTTTTATACTCATCGCAGACAACGAAAACGAAGTAAGAGATGGGCCTCCGGTAAATTTTTGTGTGCGCTTGGTGTGAAAACTTCTTAAAGCTCACGTCGCCATAACAGGTTGGGAAATTCGAGCACGTGTTGGAGTGTAAGCATACCTTGGCGGTACCACAATAAAGTTGCAGGATCCTACGCGAAGTTTCGCTATTTGCATTGGCTGAGGTTGCGCTCACAATTACTGTTTGAATGTCACGAAGTTGTTTCTGTTTAAGTTACTCAAGCAAGCAGGCGAATGTTTATTGGCTTAATAAAGTATTGAAAAAACGAATTAAATTAATGTTATAAGACTATGCAAGTTACATTTAAATACATATTGGATGTAGGGTGGCTAGTTCTCCAAACGACAAAAAAGCTCTACATCATCATGGAAATTCATCCTTACCTTTACCCACACCTTCGTAGCCGACCAGCACAACCAAAGCTACCTCAGTGGTATCCGCAGGTGGTATGTGAGGTGACACGCGCGCTCTTGCCAACTGTTCAATGTACAACAGCCTGAGCAGGCGGCGCGTGGCGAACGCGTGCACGTCCGGCGCCATGTCCATCTTGTAGCTCCTCTGGAAATCATGCATGTGATACCATAGAGAAATGATTTTTGTTTTTTACTAACGTACCCGGCATGCGTTGCAATGCAACGTTTTTTGGGCCAGGAACCCTCGCGGACGTCCCCAGAAGACCCTATGAAAGTTTCATCAAAATCTGATCAATGGCTTCGGTACGCATAGAGGAGAAACAAACAACCTTGATTTTTATTTATATAGATTCTACTACGGGTAAGCAGTTGACTTTCAAATCACCTGATGTTATGTAGGTGATGGTATGCCTAATTGGCCAATATGGTCAAAGTGCACTTCACCCGGATTCCTAAACTTAGCTTTATCTTTAGGAGTTAGCTTTATCTTATCTCTTACTGTCGGATCACAACAATGCTACTAACATTGATGTTAAGGCGACATATTTAGATAAGATCCAATTCTTCAGCTTCCAGACTGAGCATCATAGGGAACCTCACTGTACCCTGGCACGGTGAAGAAGGGCGTTAAGAGCTTTTTATTTTGCCTCATTTAAACTCACAACATTCTTAATTCAAAATGGCCATTAACCATGGCCAAAGGGGTTGACAGCTTTTAATTTTCTGCGATTCTGGCTACTAAATGGCTAATAACCTGCACGACAGGGTCCAATTCCTCAGCGTCCAGACTGAGCAGTATGGGAAAGGTGTTGATGACGACCTCCCTATAGCCTGGTACTGTGCAGACGGGGTTGGCGCGCAGGTCGATGACGATCAGCCGCCGCATCTGGCGCATGTAGACCGCCAGCTCGAGCAGCATACTGAGACCGTTGTTGCGCGCGTGTAGCTCTCGTAGTCTTTGAAGAAAAAAAAATAAAATTAAAATCTTAAACACAAAAAAGACGACAACATCAGGCGGGAATCGAACCACGCACCTTCCGCATTCCGGGCGGCTGCCTTAACCACTTGGCTACCGAGGTCTGGCTTTCAACCGTCGAAATTTGTCAGTGCTTGATGCTTATGTTTTAGTCAACATTGCTTCATCAAATCTTAGAAGTTTTCACCTCTGAGATCCGAAAGAAAAATTTCGACAGTTGAAAGCCAGACCTCGGTAGCCAAGTGGTTATGGCAGCCGCCCGGAATGCGGAAGATGCGTGGTTCGATTCCCGCCTGAGGTTGTCGTCTTTTTTCAGTGTTTAAAATTTTACATAGGTATATTTAAGCGTTAACAAAACGCTAAAATATAAAACATTAAAGAATAACATTGTTTGTTAGATCTGAGAGCAGTGCGACAGTGGCCATCAATCGATGGCTAACAATAAAAATAAGAATACATTTATTTACATACATAAAATCACGTCTATTTTCTCTAGGTTAGTCAAAGACTAGGCAATGAATACAGCAAAAGCAATCCTCTACTATTGTCCACTTTTTACCAAAGAGCGACTGCACATGTGCTCAGCGTGACAGGTGGTGAGTCCATCGCCGCATCTGCGTATATTATTTTAGAGAAAAAGTTACTTCGAATTTTAATACTTCTAGGTATGAAATATATGTAAGCAAAACGGAAGATTGGAAGATTCCAAAAGAAAAAAAGTAGTTTTGATAATCGGCTAATAGTTTTCTGGAAAATTAAACGTATGTATGATAAGTTTATGGATTAACCAAATTATGTAAAAGCAACCATCTGGTATTAAAAACTTCGTCATACGGTTTTCGAACAATTGAAATTCGTACAGGTAAGTTTTGAATTTATGATAAGTTACCATCAGTACATTGTGAAACTGCAAGGAAGAATTTACGCTACTGTAACAAATTATTCGTAAGCAGGGCAAAAATGAATCAGGGCAATAAACGCATTCCAATAACTTCGTTCCGATTCGGAACGCGGTTGATTTATCTTTTTTATCCCAGCATTTCTCGACGTTATTTAGCATCTCCTAGCAACAGTATCAGCATAGCATTACTGTACGGGTTAAAACCCCTCCAGAAACGTTTCGTTTCAGTTTATATGGGCTACTTAATAAGAACCAAGCAACGAATAAACTAAAAACTTACCTGATGCAACCAGAAAATATTTTCATTGAAGTTAGGTTGTTCTCGTTCAAGTTTAAATATTCAAGGTGCAGAAGTGTCCATAGCCCGGTAATGGCACTCATGTCGAAGCTGGAGATGTTATTATAGGACACATCGAGCCAGAGCAAGCGCAAGTTGTTTAAATTTTCTAGACGCTGAATGTGGTTGAACGATAAGTCCAATCGGCGCAGGTACCTGTTGACAGTTCATATTTTAAACATACTTACGCTAGTTTCTCCACAGAATAACTAATAGTACTACCGTACAGAAGGTTCACTTTCTTACGACTTACACGCGAAATTGAAACTTATCATGTGCCTCGAGCGTTCATATTCCGTTAGGCAACGCAGACTCGATATCTACCTGTGCGTCGCGCGCCAGACACAATAGAATTTTTAATTGTCTTTGCCGATAGTCGGCAAGTCGACGCTCAAGACGTCAGTCAGGAGAGTCAACAAATTCATGAATATATTTAAGTACGATTACGATTTAAGCGACGACGCGCCACGTGGAGCGTAGGAGCCGAGCGGCAACCTTTAGTGCCATACGCCTGCCTGGGAGGCGCGTTGGCCGAACTTACCTACCTAAACTGCGGAGTAAAGGTTGTTTCACACTTATCAGTGAAGTCACATTTCCGACACAGTGCCGGCACAGTCTTTTTCATACATTCTCTATGAACGCATCCCCACTTGTCAGTGATATTGCTCTCAGTGTCAGTGTCGCCACCACGGACGTATTCTTTTTGACAACATTCATAAAAATTGCATGAAAGAATATTTTTCACTGTGCGGTTATGTGTCGGAACTGTGACTTCACTGATGTGTGTAGCAACCTTAACACCCCCCTGGTTTTTCAGAGGGGTAGGCAGAGATCACTGCTTTCTATCTGCTATGATCCTGACACACTTCTTTTGTTTCGTTTACCTTTATCTTTAAACATACATCCTCGTCGGTAAAGTGCACTCTTGTCCTGACCTTTCACGAGAACATATAAACAGACAATGTTGGCAACAAAACCTGTAGTCAAGATGCAAGATATTGGGTTGGCAGATATTTATATATTCCAAAACGTGGAATAGCTTGCACTTTCATCTCACCTGATGGCAAGTTAAAACTGCTGGAAAAGTGGAAGCGCCCTTCACCCGGCATCTTATCGGTAACTTATATTCACGTTTATTTGCCCCAAGGCTAGTCAGAGACTAGGCAACAAATGCACATCTGCTCAGCGCGACAGGTGGTGAGCCCACCAATCGCCGCTCTAAGCTATCGAATGTATGTGTAGTCCTTAGTCCGTTAGTCGCCTTTTACAACACTCAAAGGAAGAGATGGGTCAGTAGTATTCTTTTAATAAGCCACTACACGGCTTAAATCTTTAAGAGAACCTTAAATTTTCCAATCCGCTGATGTTCTTGATGTTGTTGTGCGAAAGGTCCAAAATCGTAATAGACCAGAACATACTGATGTCCCTTATTTTTTTCACCGAATTGAATTTGTAGTGGACTTCGGTTAAAAACCATTGCGCTGAAAATATAGGTAAACGTTGAATTAGTTCACAGTTAACATAAAAACTGGAACGAGACTGACGTCATTAGCCACATGTCATATCAGTTGATAAAAACTTTCACTCTTTATTAATTCAAAAGCCGCACATTATGGCGGCATTATACACACAACATTTTGAAAATGGGTAATTATAAAATTATTTTAACATTGTACTTTGAATAAGATTCACAACAGCTTTCAACGTGAGTGGATGATATTGACTATAATCCGATATTTATAACCACAACAGCTTAATGCCTAAGGATTTTTATTGTGAATGTTACATTGTGTTATCTGTGTTCTGTTCTTCTATCTAAGTAATTTGAATACCATACGTGTATCATATTCCAGTACAGTATTTAGCCTATTGTAGGCTACTGAAAGAAACTGCAAGTAAAGTAGGTAGGACAGCACTGTCAGTTCCGTCAGCAGGTTGGACGTGAGGTCCAGGTGCACCAAATACTTGTAGTGCTGCAGGACGTCGATGTTGATCAGGAGCTGAAAACAAAACATGCAGATAGAAGTTTGGAATTTGCTTGCTGTTCGTGGTTGGAATAACAGGTATGCGATTCTCTAAGCGACACATAGACGATGCGCGCACGGTTGTGATATGCTGTCTCTTTGAAATTCTATGAATATGAAAGAGACAGAGTCATTCCTCAGCGCTGCGGCAGCCGCAGCTATCAAGGCTTTAGCTTATAGAATCGCACGGGGATGGTACCAGGTTTTTTTTTGTGGTTAGACCCACCTTTCCCCGTCGAGCTTTTCTAACTGGGCGGGGAAAGAGGAGGAAAATCCTACATAACCCGAGGTCGCCTCTGGCGTCGGAGAAAACGTAAGGTGACATTTTACCTAGTAAAAAAAAGTGGTGGCCCAAAAATAATTTTGTAGATACTATTACTACTACTACTTTCAACTACAAATTATAATTGGCCGGCAAACTAGCATACTGCTCGCCTGATGGTACTCGGTCACTGACGCTTGTGATTGCATCAGGGTATGTTGAAAACCCTGAAGCTATAGTTCTTATGCTTCATGTCCCGTTATTTCACTGGACGTGGTACTCTTCGAATCGAACACTACTCTGAAAAACGTTACTTTGCGGCAGAAATAAGTATGACGGTGGTCACCATTCATACAGTGAGCAGAATCCTACCAGGCGTATTTTTGACAACGTTGTGTTTAGAATTACCGACCAAATATTAGCTGTCGATGAAGATCACCTAGAGTCCCCAGATTGTAGGTACAAGGTTAAAGATTAGGATCCATTAACGTTTAGAAAACTTAATAGCTCTTCAAGTTTCGCCACTTCTTTGGGCAGCTACTTATTCCACGCTCGTTTCTTAGATCTCGTTTCCTCGATCCTGGACCATATTTTGACTCTATATCGTATTAAAACTTTAATACAACCAAAGCTTTACCTTTATAGATTAAGGAGGTTGAAGAAATGATAAGTTTTATATTATCAGGGGCTGTTTGCTTACCTTCGTAGACAAGTTAAGTTTAATGTAAACGAAGTCGCCCAAGATAGGATTTCGTTTTAAGTACGACAAACAGGCGGTGACCATGTCTCTAGTCAACACGCCACCGACCAATTCCGGAACGTCCTTAATGTTTCGAATCCTGACGATGGGCGAGAACACATCCGCGTAGATCTCGGGGAACGTGTAGAAACAGCCCCACAGCTGGCCTTCGTTCATTAGGGGCGTGATGTTGACAGGAAACTAGAATACATTGACAATATTAAATAGATTACCTGCATCACATCTTAGTTTTTATTGGCATGAGATTAGACTTAGGCACAATAATGTCTCATCTGTTACATTTTAACAGTGTCAGATAAATAATGATGTTTTTAATAAAAATGTTTTTTAATAATACCTACGTCTGTATTAGATTTATTAAAAAAAAACACCATTAAACTAATAAGTTGATTTTCCTTGTTTTTGAATTATTACAAGCTTTTAAGTCCCTTCCGCAGCCGGAATCGAAACTTTGTGTGCCGAAGAGAAATGTATTTCAAGAAGTGAAGCTACAGTTTTCACCAAATTTCTGTTCCCATAACGAGAATGGTAAAGTGCCTACGCACATCTTGCCGTGCGCTGCCGGGGAATGTTGTCGAAAATATTTCATAATAAAGTTCACATTCATGAATATTTCATTCGCGTGAAGTTGGTGCGGAACTTTCAGTTTACTTTCACAAACTTGTGAAGAATTTAATAATATTCTAAATTCAAAGAGTCAAAGTTTGTAGCCCGTACTTATTACTGTCTCAACGAAAACAAGACGTTAACTCTTTCTGTCTCTGGTTAGGTATTATACTATTGTGGATATTCTAGGAATATTAAATTCGACCTCTGAAACATTGAAGGTAGGAGAGGCTAGGTTTGTTCCGTTAAAAGTGCGAGAATTGCTGTCGAATTGTACCGAAGACGCCAAAGAAACATTCACGAATGACGTGAAAAATGCCTACATGACTTGTCCTGAATATTTAGATAAATGGTTGCAGTCGCTAGACGAATTCAAGATATTTGACTGGATGATACTGAAAAGTGTTGATGTTGATTACGAGAAAGTTGTTTACGAAAAGTACGAGGCTCAGATTAATAACTAATAAATAATCAATTAATTGATTGTTAGTTATTATATTTTGTTCTTAGGATATAATGCTTGTCTTATATTTTCCTCTTTTTTTAAAATTCCTGACAATTTCCGATTTTTCCTGTTTCCCTGACAGACAGCTGAAATTCCGGACATGTCAGGAAAATTCCTGTCATCTGGTAACCCTAATTGTGAGTGCCATTATGAACCATAAAAATATATATTCATGTATTATTTATTATTACACAGTGAGAAAGTAAGTAAGTAAGTACAGTCACGAGCACCAATATGTATACACTTTGACTCTTATTCCATTGTATTAAGAGTAACAATTGTTTACATATTTTAGCTCGTGACTGTACGTAGTTGATGTTATCACTTGATTCTGGGACACTGAACAATTTATTTATTAAAAAAACGCGAAAGTGTAAGTAAGGTGAAGTGTATAAATATTAGATAATATTTTAAAAACAAAACGCACAACAACAATACTTTACACTGTAAATTTCTTGGCTTGTCCGTTTTTTAAAAAGTTGCCAAAGGAATATTTCCCCTGAGCAACACCTTTGCCAAAAAATTTTATCATCGGTGACAGGGAAAAGTTACTCTAAATGTTAAGGACTTGCGCAAATGACAGACAGAAACTTTCTGTTGCCGACACTGGACACCATCATACAAAAACGCGGTTTGCAATCAGTGCCGCATTAAGAACACTTGACTTGGTGCTGTTGTGTTTCGTTCGGCCAGTGAGGGTTCCGGAGGCCCATCCCCCCCCCTCTCACAATTCCTATTCCTTCCTTAACCCTATTCCTTCCTTCGGTTTTGCGGGTGACCATGGGCGGCGGTGATTACTCTCCATCAGGTGACCCGCCTGCTTGTTTGCCTCCTTCTTTTATAAAAAAAATGCCCTAAGCATTCCATGCCTGTGGGCCCCCCTATCAATACGTAAACTAGTATAATTATTTTATCCTATCCTTTCCCATCTACAAATAGTATACCTATCGGTCTCCAAAAAAATTAGGTATGTAATTTAATGAGATAGAGTAGTAAGTAGTACCTTAGAATATGTACAGTCACGAGCGAAAATATGTAAACAATTTTAACTCTTAATACAATGGAATAAGAGTTAAAGTGTACATATTGGTGCTCGTGACTACATATGAATGACGAAAGAGATACGTGGAGTATGTTTTATCATACAAAAAAAAAACATCGGAATCGCAAATCGGGAGCATTCTAATTTACGAATGCTGCCGAGTCGACGCGAGCGAGCGAACACGCGGGAGTAGGTAGCTAATCAGTTAAAAACCCGCGAATTTTCCAACAGCCTTACCTGTCACGTGTTTGCAAATATTTTGGTGCTGTTTCTGGTGCCCCCCAATACGTGATGCTCTAACCAATTGCTTAATTTGGGTTACTCGCATAATGACCCATTTTGGTAGCCCAACGCACAATGACACATAATATAATAATAAATGACATATTTTGCTAAATAATATATGGGCTAATACGGCACTGTTTGCAATGTCCAGATGCGGCATCTTGACGCAACGGAAATCTTGATTTCGTATGATGGTGTCCCATGTTTTCCACAGAAAGAGTCCACGTTTGCACAGCGCCCTAACTGTGAGATTTGTCACTATAATTAAGTAGGTTCAATAAATCCCTTACTTGCTCAGCGAATAAGTCCTCATCACTTTTGTTGCGCAGCGCATCCGGTACAAAGCATTGCATCGAATACTTTTTCACCGGTATTCCAATAGTGCGGCGCCTTATGCTGTCCCCTAAAAATAAGATATATTATTATTACACCTTGAAATAAAAGCCTCGGAGGCCTTTGCCCAGCAGTGGGACAATAAATGGGCTATACTTAAAACTTTTATATAAAATTTTACGCAAATTTTATTGCGACCAAATTACAAATTACAAAAAAATTAACGAGCCTGCTCGTCACGCACCTTTCTGACATTTCGAACATAAGGTGCACTTGCAATTGTATTATCGTGGCTCTAATCCAGCCCGCTGAAATTTGTCAACACTATTAACTTTTTACTTTCAAGTTTTACTTTACATTTTTTTATGACATTGGTTGTTGATATTGAATGGGTGCCTTTGCCTTTCAATCCTTTTTAACATTTTCCAATTAGTCTATACTTTCTTAACAAATCTATCCGCGTAAAAGTTTTTTACTGCGTATTACTTTATACTGATGATTCAAAACTTACACTATAAACCAAGGACCACAGACCCTATAAAAGGTCCGTGGTCGGTTTGGTGGTCGGGGTAAAAGGGCGTTCCGTGTTTACTACATTATGCCAACACAGTTTAAGAACGCTAGACGCATCGGAGACGCGAGAGGGTGATTCAGTTCTGAATTTAAGGTTCAATTTAGCGTAACAAAGTTAGATTGATAGCATGGAGACTATCAGCACAAACAGATTAGCGAAGGAGAGGACCGGAGGTTAATTAATGTTACTGAATAACCCGACCTTTTTATATAGGAGTAGGCAGATGGCTTCATTCCATATTAAGCGAGAACGAGACCAAATGTGAGGACAGTAATGAAGCATGGTGTGCAACATTAATTGAGGTAATACAACTAGAGATGATACTGTTAAGCAAGTTTTAGCGAACTGAGTTGCGGCACATGAGTTGCAAACAGCGAGCGAAAAAAAATAGAGATCGAACCGATCGTAACGGCTGGTTAAGTCTAAATGTCAAAATATACTTATCAACGTATTGTACTAATGTCATGTCATTTTGTCATGTAATGCCAAAATGACTGATTTTCTTTATTTATTTGTTTGTAAATGACTGAAATAAGACTGCCAATGCAGAATTAGTGAATAGTCACACACAAAATTTTATTGGAAACTTAAACATATAGTAACAATAAAAATATATTGTTACAGTTACAATAAGCTAGGTACTATTACTAACAATAAAATTAATTACTTAAGTAATGTTAAACAATACTTCATCCTTAATTTTATTGTTAGTAAAAAATATACCGCGCTTGTATTTCTAATTCTAAATCTAAATCCTGACAATTTCCGCACGCGTTGCAAAATTACGAATGTTAGACGAGTGCACAAAGAGAAAACACTTTTATAATAATTACAGGCAAGGTTTCAGCGTGTGTTCTAAATGTATATAGATCTTAGTGTTGCGAAAGTGTTTATTATATAGTGTAATCGCGGTACGCAGCAATGTACTAAGGGCTTTCTTTATGTTTTTTTGCTCGCGGCTGCAAACGCCTTATTTACTTTCAAGCAGTTGCGGATTGGGGTGAGTTTGCAGTCCATTGGCCGCAACTCAGTGCGCAAGATATTGCTTAACGGTGCCGTATCTAGTCATAACACCTCAATGGCAACATTAGCCTTCTGCCGGCCCACAAAATGCTTCTTCACGTCTCGTTTGAAACACTCTATTTCGTAGGAGGTAACGCGTGTTTTGGGAGATTGAATATTAAATATTAAATTTGTTTACACTCACACCAATTACCTAGACCAAGATGAGTATTCTTTTGAAACTCGTTAATATGTTAAGATAACGGATAAATAAACATAGAAAAACACCCAGATCCAAAATCAATTTAGAAAAACAGATTTTCTCTAAACTGACAAGACCGGGAATTGAACCCGGGACCTCAGAGACAGCGCGACGCCAGACCCGGCGTGCTAACCACTCGACCACGGAGGTTGTCAAATGAATATGCGATGAAGAAAAGGACCACCATATCCATATCCAATATACCTAGTTGGTAGTAGCGTAACGTAGTAACCATCTTTAGGGGGCCATCTAGGTAACTCAAAATATAAACATTAAAGCGTCAAACAACAGTGCAGCGCTTAAGGCGGGTCTTCAGCGACACTGTTTTGTGTTTTCTAACACCTAACATCAAACATCTAACAAAATATGTCAAAATATGTACGTAGGCCACGCCCAAATTTGTTAGATGTTTGAGGTGTTAGAAAACACAAAACAGTGTCGCAGGAGAGCCGCCTTTAGTTGACCACGATGCCTCAGTTCTCCATAAGTTTGTCAGATGACGTTGATGTAAAATAGTTGTAAGTATCAGAGTTGTTGCGAAGTGTCGAGAAAATAACCCATGGTACAAGATTTTCACTTTATTTAGTAGTAGTTTACAGTAGTCGCGTTAGTAAGACACTTAAAAATATTGGTGTTAGTCATACTATTTATAAACAAAACATAATTTCGTAAAGTAGGCTACTATGCAGTGCAACGCAGTCAAACGGCTGATCAAGCGTTAGGTAGGTCTGTGCGGAGTAAACCGTACAAACACACTTTCGCATTTATAATATTACTAGTTTTGTAGTTGAGTCGAGCCGTATGTGTAGCGGCTCAGTAACCAACTACTACTACCAACCCCTCACTTCCGTGGTTGTCGTAAACGGCGACTAACGGACTAAAGACTGCACAACGTGGTGATACGTGGACTATGGGAGCGGATTGCATCTGCTGTCCTCATGAATAGTCTCTGACTAACCGTTCGAGGATAATAGTCGTATTTATTATTTATTCAAATGTTTATGTTAGCCGTCAGTTATATCAGGTTAGCCCCAGCCGACCTATTTCAATTTAATCAAAATGTCAGACGCCTATAAATCTAGTTTAACCAACATGTCGCTCTTAAATTGCTTACTCACAATTTTGTTGTGTCAAACAATTTGAGGATTTGGGGACAGGCGTTATTAAATCGTACACACGAGCCATATTTTGTAGAAAACTGTTTGTTAGTTGATTTCAGAGTCAATTTCACAAATTAATATAGTTTAAGGGTCTACCTTATCCCAAAACTTTGTTATTGTTTTACGATATGAATATTAAAAAAACAACTGTTATGGATATTTTCATCTATTGGCTTTAGGATTTTAGGAAATATTACAATTGGTCCTTTTCCAAAAGTGTTAAATACTAACACAAAGTTTTAGTTTTGATACATACACATACACTACCAGTAAAAACATACTTTTCTTTATTGGAGACTGATTGCGCGTTTGTCCTCGATTTCACCTGATGGAAAGTGATAATGAGGACGAAGATGGAGCACGCGCAGTCAGTAAATGCCTGTTTACTCTTGCCTTAAAGACGCCCAAGTTGTAGCGTTCAGAGAAAACAGACGCAGGGAGGTCATTCCACATCCTAGCTGTCCTAATGAGGACTAGAAGTAAATCGCTTCGTCCGGGCGGGTGGAATATCTACAACATAGGGAGTAGTCCGATGATGGAACGGGGAAGGAGGTATGAGGTCATGTAACTCCTGAGCACACTCTCCAAAATGTAACCTGTAGAAGACCGATAAGCATGCATACATATCATCACGACTATTATCCCCGAAGGGTTAGTCAGAGACTAGGCAATGAGCACATCCCCTCTCCTTAATTCACTAAGTTTTATTTGTACTGGCACCTCGAGACCAACCGTTAGGTTATTGCAAGAAGTGCCAGACGTCCCTGCGCCAGTAGAACACTCGCGCAGGAGATCATCTGCGTGTTAGGTCTTGACGCCAAATCAGTGCCCGCCGAAGCGCGCTCTTCATTCGGTACTCATAAGACTAGTGTCTCGTGAGAGTCTCCCAGTGAACACGTGTAGTTCACTGCCTATTGTCCAGATAGGTAACCGGAGCTGTCGAGCTCGCTCACTTCTCGTTGCACGAAGGGCACAACTCGCAGTTGCCACTGCTAGGATCGTCGACTCTAAAGTCGACTCCCAAGTGTCCACCTTGGTAGCGGAGTAGTAAGCACACTCACTTCTCGGAACCCATACAGGCGCCTAGCCAGTTCCCACGTCCTACGCGGCTGGCTGGGCCGGAGGCTACGGCATCTAGGGGGCCGCTTCTACTAGTTCTCCAGACTAGTACCGGAGATGTCAACACCAATGTCCAATGAGAACCACCGGACAAAGCTGCCAACTATAAGGGAAACTCACGTTCCCCGCAGGACTTTTCGCTTCTGACCCCTCAGAGACCGCTACTAGGCCCCGCTCGCTGTGCGCGAGTTTGGAAGTTCTGGCACACAATACCAGGACAAACGAACATTCCCAAGCTCTACAGCTAACCACGAGCCACTACGAGTCCAACCCACGTCCGGATCCCGCCGGAGGCGCCGGTCAAGGCACAACCAGCGGGGGGCTTGAACCGGAACCCCGTCGTACCCCTGAAAACACAGCCGGACCCGTAGTTCCAGCTGCGATACCCTATCTATCGGGGTCGGTAGATAGGGACAGTAAAAGCAGTACCACAGCCCACTTTTCGCCAAATAGCGACTACACTTAGCGTGGTGAGTAGAGCGGCGATGCTCTATGCTGCTCGATGTATGTGCAGTCTTTGATTCGTTAGTTATGGAATACATAATATGCGTTAGTCGCCTTTTACGACACCCAAGGGAAGAGAGGGGGTGGTAGTATTCTTTCACTGTTGAGCGACAGGTTACCAGAAAATTCTAGTAACTTTTTAGCAACTGCTAATAAATTATTCACGTTCTAAACCGAAGGGAATGGCATAATATCGATAAGGCTTATGACTTATTAGGATACGGGCTGATACAATGATGACTATGATTCTATACAAAATTAAACAAACATTATGCTGAGTCGTGTGGTAAAGCGGTTCAATAAAAGAAATACTCCAACCCCCTCTCTCGACTTGGGTGTCGTAAAAGGCGACTAACGGACTAAAGACTGCACATACATCCAACAGCATAGAGCGGTGATGGGATCACCACCTATCATGCTGAGCACATGTGCAGTTGTAATTTGGTGAAACTTGGACTATGGCAGTGGACTGCTTCTATGGTATGTATTATGTTTGAACTGTACCACGACTGGCGGTAGTCGAAGTGATGACCTCCAGAGGCTGGGAGGACATATAATTGATCTTGGAGACTTCAGCCCAGGTGCGGAGGAGGCTGCCTACTTTCATACCACTGTGGGCATGCTTTGTGGGCTCCTCTACCTCCTCTGTCTCCTTGAACAGCGCGACCGTTGAGGTTTGTTTACTCTCCATATCTTTTTCGCTGATAACTTTTCTTTAGCTTTTCTCTCTTTGGTAAAGAACATGGAAAAGAACCAGTCGAAATGAACAGTAAAAATGTTACGAAACACAATTAGAAATTAATGACTCGACCACGAAGTGATTATTTATTTACGTGTGATTGCTGAATGTCACAAACAGACAATAAATTATTTTAAAAGTAATCCGACCTTATTGGTTTAAATTCGACACTATTAAAAAGATTACAAACCTCTAAAGACTTTAAGATATCAACTGAGATTCTATTATAATCATCAAAACGTATTTAACCGCGACTTCGTCCTCGTGAATACTCTGTACCCAGAGACAATTTAAAGAAAAATATACCTACAACCCTCATCCTGATAATTACAAACACAACAAAAAAGAATTAGCTAAATCGGTGCAGCCGTTCTTAAGTGATGCGCGAACATAAATTCGCAAACATTGAACTTTTACCTACTACTACCGTACATTTAATAATTCTGTTTCTAACACGGACATATAATTATATGTCTGTGGTTTCTAATGATGTTTTAACTTCACATTACTGAAGTATTATTGGATAAATCGATTATGACATGGCAAGTAACAGGCCGGTGATTTGGGTCGAGCCGGGGCTGGAATTTAATTACATCTAAAGAAAAGATAATGCTTATATGGTTGCTCCACAACATTCCTGCGAAACGGTGCAATTTTACTTGGGGCCGATTTGTTAACTCCTTTAACTCCTTCCTTGAGCAATGAAAGTTCTTGTTAGTAATTAATTTTTACGCCTTCTTTCGACATTATTATTATCACATTTTTTATGTTACCGTGTCTCGTAGCAGTGAAAGAATACCAAACCTCTCTTAACTTGGGTGTCGTAAAAGGCGACTAACGTACTAAAGACTAAATACATCCAACAGCTTAGAGCTGGGATGGACCAACTGTCACGCTGAGCAACATGTACAGGCACTATTTGGTGAAAAGTGAACTATGGCAGAGGAATCCTTTTGCGGTCCTCATTGCCTAGTCTCTGACTAACCCTTCGAGGATAATAGTCGTGATTATATGTATGTATAATTTTTATGTGAAAAGGATGCAAATAAGCAGGCGGGTCACCTGATGGAGAGTAATCATCGCCGCCCATGGACACCCGCAAAACCAGAACAGTCGAAGATGTGTTGCCGGCTTAGAGCATTCAACCAACTGCTCTAAGGTTGCCGGCCTTGAGAAAGGAGTGTAGGACCTTTGAGAAAGGAGTTCTTACTCCTTTTGTTATGAGGGAGGGGGTGGAGAGAAAGACCTCCGGTAGTTTCACTCGCCGGACTAAACTCAACAGGAACGAGTCCCATTGTTTCACACTGATATTCAGTGGGGTGTATTACGCCGGACGAGCCTGCTAAATTCGCATCAGCATGGCCTACCACTCAGACAGAATAACACATTACTAGTAAAAGTTTTATGAACTGATGTTTATCGAGCTCAAAAGAACTTACAGATATTGATGTTACTCTTCCTGCCCTGTAGTCTCATTTTAGTGAGGCAAAATGATTTTTTCTTCATTCTCCTATAACAGCCGTCACCAGAGCTGTCTTTTCATTCATGTCGTCCCTCATACGACCCATCCATCTTTTCTTTGGTCTTCCACTCTCCCTCAATCCATCAACACTTGCATTCATCAGATAATTTAAATATTGATATAGAAGTAAAATTTTAAACACTGAAAAAAGACGACAACCTCAGGCGGGAATCGAACCACGCACCGTGTTTAAAATTTTACTTAAGTATATTTAAGCGTTAATAAAACGCTAAAATATAAAAACATTAATCTATAAACGCAGCTTCATCTTAACCGAATGTTCAAGTATTTGTAAAAATATTTCTTTCGGATCACAGAGGTGAAAACTTCTAAGATTTGATGAAGCAATGTTGACTAAAAACATAAGCATCAAGCACTGACAAATTTCGACGGTTGAAAGCCAGGCCTCGGTAGCCAAGTGGTTAAGGCAGCCGCCCGGAATGCGGAAGGTGCGTGGTTCGATTCCCGCCTGAGGTTGTCGTCTTTTTTCAGTGTTTAAAATTTTACTTAAGTATATTTAAGCGTTAATAAAACGCTAAAATATAAAAACATTAATCTATAAACGCAGCTTCATCTTAACCGAATGTTCAAGTATTTGTAAAAATATTTCTTTCGGATCACAGAGGTGAAAACTTCTAAGATTTGATGAAGCAATGTTGACTAAAAACATAAGCATCAAGCACTGACAAATTTCGACAGTTGAAAGCCCGACCTCGGTAGCCAAGTGGTTAAGGCAGCCGCCCGGAATGCGGAAGGTGCGTGGTTCGATTCCCGCCTGAGGTTGTCGTCTTTTTTCAGTGTTTAAAATTTTACTTAAGTATATTTAAGCGTTAATAAAACGCTAAAATATAAAAACATTAATTGATATAGAATGTTATGTCGTATGAATAAATAAATAAACTTTCTTACACTGACGCCAATTATTTAGCCCAAGAGAAGCTTCGTTATGAAACTCGTTAAATGGCTACTAGGCAACGGATAAAAATACTTAAATACATACTTATTATTCATAGAAGTTTCAAAGTATAGGTAATTTTATTTTGAATAACGAAATTAGTCGTTCGGAATGAACATCACATCATTGCGAATCAAAAACATAAAAAAAACATAAAAAACATAAAGGTTTTAATAACTAATTGGAACAGAATTTGTAAACGTATCGTCAGTTAAGTAATTTTAGTTTAGATAATTATTTTTTTTTCATATCAAATCAAATTTACAATATTTCCAGAGTAATTGTTAATTTAGCCCACATCACAGGACAGAAGACCTCTTCCCTTTGTGCTGTGGTCTACGCTACGTCCCACTGCTGGGCAAAGGTCTCCATCATTGAAATTAAGTAATCGCTTATGTTTATCGTTTAACCACGCGAATGCTCACAAACATATCGACAAAAGCACACTTGGCCTAACCTGCGCATTGAACCCAGGATCACCATGTGTCGGGCCAAACGCTTTTTCACTCGGTCTCCGAACCCGTAACAATATTGTACAAATATAAATACTTAACTAGCGACCCATACCCGTACCCGTACCTAAACAAATTATATAGCCTATAACCTTCCTCGATAAATGGGCTATCTAACACTGAAAGAATTTTTTAAATCGGCCCAGTAGTTCCTGAGATTAACGCGTTTAAGCAAACAAACTCTTCAGCTTTATAATAATAGTATAGATAGATTGTGCATTGAAATAAGGGATATAACAATGTCACAACGACATAAAGAGAGTTTGATTATATCAGTCCATTCCATGAACCTAACTAGTATAGGTCCATGGTCTATGTTTCGATAAGATGCTTCTCGATAAGAATGTTTTACGATAGTGATTCTTCAAAGCTCATACAATGAGCTTTCAGAAATCCCAAGCTGTATTAGGTTAGGGTTGCCACTAGTGATGATGTGCTAAGAATTCTGGTTAGTAAGATTAAATTAATAATACGAGCTGTATTGGTGATATGATATAACATACTTATATTAGGTATTTTATTTAAAGAAGTCCACACTATTTTTTTATTATTAGTTACTGTAAAACTGAACATCAAAAGCGCAGTTGAAAGAGGGAAGGAAGTTTGCCTTACGAGGACTGCGGCAGATAACAATAATAATAATATTTTTTATTGATCGAGGTGGTTTTTTTATTTTTGGTTATAAACAAATCCCGCTAGAAAATTTTATTGAACTTTAATTTGCTGGCATCCAAATACGTGTAAAATACGCGTCTCATTGGATTTTTGTGTCTTTGCTTATAGTACTCCGTGTTTGTTGTTTTTCCTTTGCGTAAGCTTTAGCGCGTTTATTGCAGACCAACCGTTATTAATAGTAATGCACTCAAATTCTTATAATAATGGTTAATAGAAGAAAGACTTTTTGAGGTTCAACTTTATAGTACCTAATAATTAAACTACTACTTATTATAAAGTTGAACCCTATCTTCTTCCCGTTAAGCGCACAATTTCTGTAACAGCAAAAAATGCGGTCAGCTCGGTCTCCCGCGTCTTAAACGAACTTCCCCAACCTATGTTTCACAATCCTTTTGACGTCACGGAGCGAGGCAAAAAATCGTTGTGTTATGTCTCGAGAGATAAACTATTATTTTATAGTAATGCATACTATTTTCTATAATAATGGTACAGAAACAGTGTGCCTATCAGATGGAAGCATTTCTGGGGTTTAACTTCATAGTAAATAAACTCTTACATACCTACTATCAAATAATAAAGTTGAACCCCAAACAGTCTTCCTCCCGTTCAGCACACTATTTCTGTAACAGCAACAAATGCGGACAGCTCGGTCTCCCGCGCCTCGGACGATAACGAACTTCCCCAGCTTTTGTTTTACAATCTCTTTGACGTCACAGGGCGGGACAAAAAAGCGTTGTGTTTGTGTCTCAGCGTTTTCAGCAGTGTACCGCGCGACGCTGTGTGATTCTACTTTCCTCCCGTTTTTTGAACGTATTTTGTACATTTCACATTGTATTTGCAGCGCTGAGAACTATCAGAGTGCCGTATTAATGTTTGCATAACATTTCGGATGTTATGTAGCTCTTTGTAAGTCAATTGCTGTGGTTCTTGTTTCTAGCGCTCCTTAAAGCTGGTTCTAGCAGTGAATCGGTGCGAAAATATTTTCCAAATTTATTGCTCCCATACAAATACTTGTACTTTGTACATAACTGGATGGCCCAGTATCGGGATAGCATACCTATTACCAAACACTTTGAATTAGAGTTAGAGTTTTTGTTTAGACCACTTATGTTTAACTGTACCTACTTTTGTCCCTATCTGCTCACCCCTATAGATAGGGTTTCGTAGCTGGAACTACGGGTCCGGCTGTTTGTTGCTCAGGGGTACTACGGGGTTCCGGTTCGTGCCGCCCGCTGGTTTTACCCTTACCGGCGTAGTGGATTGTGGTTAGCTGTAGAGCTTGGGAATGTTCGTTTTGTCCTGGTTTTGTGTGCCATGACCTCCGATCTCGAGCACCGTGCACAGCGAGCGGGGCTTAGTAGCGGTCTCGGTGGGGCCTGAAGCGAAAAGTCCCGCGGGGAACGTGAGTTTCCCTTTAAGTTGGCAGTTTTTTCCGGTGGTTCTCATTGGACATTGCTGGGACGTGGGAACTGGCTAGGCTCCCGGATGGGTTCCGAGAAGTGAGTGTGCTTACTACTGCACGACCAACGTGGACATTTGGAAGTTGACTTTAGAGTTGACGACCCGAGCAGTAGAAACTGCGAGTTGTACACTTCGTGCAACGAGAAGTGAGCGAGCTCGACAGCTCCGGTTACCTATCTGGAAAATAGGCAGTGAACTACACGTGTTCACGGGAACTGTTGTACACTCTCCCGAGACACTGTCTTATGAGTACCGAATGAAGAGCGCGCTTCGGCGGGCCCTGATTCGACGTCAAGACCTAACGCAGATGGTCTCTTGCTCGAGTTGCTTTACAGGCGCGGGGACGTCTGGCACTTCTTGCATAACCTAACGGATCGTCTCGAGGTACCAGTACAAATAAAAATTAATGATGTACGGGATGTACTTTTGATATACATATTTTTTTTTTAAATTATCGTTAATGATGTCTTCTACGTCTAACGTCATTATTAGTGTGGCAAGAGCCATATTACAAGGCAATGTTTTAAGTGAAATGTGCTTACGAGTAAAAAAATACAGGTCATATTGTTTAATTAATGTAGTCCGTGAAACCGGACTACATTAATGTATTTCTCACTAAGGCCACCGATGTCATTCAAAATAAGATGAGTAGTTGTTATCAGACTTTGGTGCTGGGTGATTTCAATTTGCCTGGGTTAGAGCAGTCTTACGAAAGGGATGCAACTGTTTTATCCTCGGATGTATCACTGAGTAGCACGGAAAGTATATTTTCAGATGCTATGTCATTTAACAATTTGTATCAATGTAATTTAATCCACAATGATAATGATAGAATCTTGGACTTGGTATTTTGCGAAAATCCCTCGACGGTGACTGTATCTAAAACTGAGTCTCCCATACTGCCGTTAGACCCTCACCATCCAGGGCTTAAAATTGAGCTCAAAACATCAATCGGATGTCAATTAAACCTAAAAAAACTGTTTTTTATAATTTCTTCATGAGTGACTACGAAGCTATGAACGACGAGTTCGCCAAAATCGACTGGTCGTCTGTATGGAGCTGTGTACACGATATTGATGAAATGTTAGATACATTCTAGAACACCATTATGCCAATTATTAAAAAACACACACCTATGCGTATTAAAAAATATGTAAAGTATCCTGTTTGGTTTAGTGCACCGTTAATAAAATGTCTTAAAGAAAAAAACAAATATCATCGAAGGTTTAAACTCTATGGAAATCAATTGGATGGGGTCACATTTGAGCTCTTGCGCAAGCGCTGTGATACTATGATTATACATTGCTATAATACTTTTAAAAATCAGGCCATTCAAAATTTACAAAAAAATCCAAAATACTTTTGGAGTTTCATTAACAGGCAAAAGACAAACTGTACATCAATACCAAACGAGATATATTGTGGTGTTAAAATAGCTAAAGGTGGTCAGCAGATAGTGGATCTCTTTTCGGAATACTTTCAAACTGTTTATAATGTCCCGTCTAAATCGCAAATTCCAACCACTTCCTGTAATACAGCACTTTATAACGAAGCCGACACACCAATTAGTAAGTGTATAGTCACCGAATCCGAAGTTCTTAAAGCTCTTCTTAAAGCACGGAATATCATATATTCCGTGGGTGTGTGAATGTATATGTGTGTGTATGTGTGTGTTTGTGTGCGCCAGCCTAAATATGTCCAGGGCGGGTTGCTTGTTACCGTAGAATATGTTGTATACCCTACTGGTGATGGCACGCCTCAGCCGGTGGGTGTCCTGGAGGGAAACAGAGGATCAGTTCCCACCCTAAGCATTGCTCTGACCTTGAAAAATTAAACACGTCTGCTTTACAGAACGTTGGGATAGGTTGCTTCCCTGTCTTTTGGGCCATCGTTCTTGTTCAGGTTCTGTGTCGGCGTTATCCGCGTTTAGTTTGCTTGTTTTGCAACGTTACCTCGTTTTTAACATACGATATCTTCCTTCTCCGTACCATACATGTTAATTTTGTAATGGACAACGGGCTGTGGTCTGTTGTTTTTTTTTATATACATTGTTGTATTTATCACATGGATTCAAAACTTATGTAAGTATCTCCATTGTTAGGTACCCTATTTATCTGTTTTTTAATATTGACTTTTTTCATCCGTATGTCAAAAGAATTTTTTTTTAAGGAGCCAATTGAAAACCAGCGTCAGGTTCCATATTATTGGACCTGACATAATGCTGAATTGGCTGCCTGTTTAGCTGCAGCCGTGAGACACTAATGTGCTATTATACATTAAGTGTTTTGTTGTTTTTTTTTAAAATCGTAGTTGTTTTAATGTTATCGTTGTAACTGTCTCGTGTGTTGTACCTAAATAAATTATTTTTCATTTCATTTTCATTTCATTTTTTTTCTTCAAGGGCTAGACGGAAATAAGGGGCCTGGGCCGGATCTGTTACCACCTATTTTCTTAAAAAAATGCGCTGAATCGTTGTACAAACCTATGACCAAAATTTACACACTATCACTACAAAAAGGAACTTTCCCTACAAAGTGGAAACTGGCCCATCTTACTCCTATACTCAAGTCCGGAGATCAAAATGATGTTCAAAATTATCGCCCGATCACCATTCTTTCAATTAGTGGTAAAATACTGGAATCGCTGGTCTACAAACATATATTACCTCATGTCCAAACTAAAATAAACTGTAATCAGCATGGTTTTCTTCCACTTAAATCTACCTCAACTAACTTAGTAGAATATGTTACTGATGTTTCAGAAGCTCTTGACAGACAAGAAGAGATGCATGCAATATATACAGACTTCCGAAAGGCATTTGACCTAGTAAACCACAACCTGTTATAGAAAAAGCTTGCTGGTTTGGGAATTCATGGATCACTCCTGAGATGGTGTGAATCCTACCTTCTTAATCAATCTCAACTAGTGGATATACATCGGAGGCATCACTTGTACCCTCGGGAGTACCGCAGGGCTCTCACTTGGGACCACTTTTCTTTCTGGTATTTATAAATGACCTTTGCACTCGCATTCAAATTAAATTCAAAATGTTTGCCGATGATCTCAAGTTATACCGGACTATTACCAACCAGCAAGATATATTCACCCTGCAAAACGACTTAAACAGTATACTTAAATGGTGCGATCAAAATTACATGTTTTTGAACTCTGAGAAATGCTTCTTTTTAAGACTCACTAGGAAGAAAACTATTGTTGATGCGTCATACACCATTGGTAGCTTCACACTCAAAGAGGTGCAGGTGATTCGTGATTTGGGGGTCTTAATTGATAGCTCGATTACCTTTCGTAACCATATAGACCATATCATAGCTCAGTCATCAAGGCTGTCCGGTTTCATCAACCGCCAAATGAAACTTTTTAAACCGCCTCACCTAACCGTTACAATATACAACAGCATAATTCGTGGAATATTAGAGTATTGTAGCACTGTATGGAATCCCTCTTATCAAGTACACTCCGATCGAATTGAACGGGTCCAGAGACGTTTCCTATACCATCTTGCGTTCTCTGATAACAAATGCCGAATCCTTAACTCCTATGATGACCGCCTCTCTCACTACAAATTAGAGCCACTGCAAGCCCGAAGGAAAATGTTCGACATTGTCTTCACGTTCAAGCTGTTAAATGGTTTAGTAGATTCTCCAAGCATCCTCGAAAAATTTAATTTCTGCATACCGCGTACTAGTAGCCGCATTCAAAATAGAAAGACGTTTAGCTTACCTGGATGTAAAACAAATCTTGGGCAGCACTCACCACTCTATCGCATGGCATCAAGCTGTAACGCTATCCGCGATAATATTGATATATTTTCTGGTTCTACCGCCTCATTAAAACATAATCTTAAGAAATTATAAAAATTACTTGTTTTACTAAATTATTTATTTTGTGTTATACCTATACAGTTTTAAAATTATTTTATATTATAAACAGTTTTGAACTCATTTTATCTTCTATATTTTGTAATTAGTTTTGTTAGAATTATTATTGTAAGTAACTACCTCTTTTTAATTTAAATTATTTTTCAATTTATGCATGTCGTGTTGACATCAAGAAGGATTTACTAAAATGTATGTCATTTTCCTATGTACATGTCTAAGTCAAAATTGTAAATCTCGTTTAGTAATCCAAAAAAAAAAAAAATTGCAGTTGGTTCCTAGTTAATTGTAAATTATATTGTTTTTTAATTGCCTACAACGTTGGATAATTCCTTCCATTTAATAGTGTGGCACTGCCATTGGTTTACTGATGTACTTATAGGAAAAATTATTAAACAATAAAACCGTTGATCCTCCTATGAAAATAGAATAAGAATAAATGTGGGTGTCTGTCGCAAGTGAACATCTCGTTAATTAGGCTTAAAACAGTGATGTAACTGGTTGACCAAAACAAATTCCAAATTCAACTGTTAACCCAAATACGGACGTGATGTGTCAATAGTTTAGTTTGGATGTTGGGGTTAGTTATAAGGGTTAATTGACACATTAACACGTTCCGGAACTAGAATTTAACATGACACTACGTCTGAGGTCGTTATTTTATCTTAGACTCAGTAGTTTTGTTGTTAAACCAACGGTCTCACCAATCACAAAGGTCCCACGTTCAATTCCCTGTGTTTACCAATTATTACAGTTTGGACCAACCAAACTGTGGCTTGTTTTATGTCCGCTACCACCCACCACTTTATCTAAGTTTGTGTCTATAACAACAATGATAATACTGAGTGGTAGATTGGGCCGGCTCGCCCGGCGTAATACCACCCTCTCACGAATATCCGGCGTGAAATAATGGCACTTGGGGCTGTTGTGTTTCGTCCGGCCAGTGAGGGTTCCGGGGGCCCATCCCCTCTCACAATTCCTATTCCTTCCTTAAAGGACGGCAACGCGCCTGCGATTCCTCTGGTTTTGCGGGTGTCCATGGGCGGCGGTGATTACTCTCCATCAGGTGACCCGCCCGCCTGCTCGTTTGCCTCCTTCTTTTATAAAAAAAAAAATCTCGTTATAGTGTGCCAATATAATATAAAGATTAATTATTCAAATTTATAATGACACGATAGTGCGTAATACAAATATATGGAAGGTAGTTATTATTATTATTATTGTCAGCCTATTTTGTCCCACTGCAGGGCAAAGGCCTCCCCTCCTTCTTTCCACTTTTTTCTGTCTACCGCCACAGTGGTCCAATCTGGCTGATATGCGTCCAGCTCGTCACACCATCTTCGCCTCGGTCTGCCGCGTCGCCTTCTAGCATTGGGAGGTACCCAAACGGTAGTGGCCTTGGCTCAAAGTTCCTCTGGCATGCGGTAAACGTGCCCGGCCCAATTTCATTTAAGTTGGGCAGATTTTTGAGAGACGTCCTGAACTTTTTGGAAGGTAGTTAGTAAAATAAAAAGTTCAATGTAAAGAGCACTTTCATCTACAGCTGTATAAAGCAATTTTACTAAGTATTTCCATAAGTAACTTTATACTGTGTTGCGTAGCGGTGAAAGAATACTACCACCCCTTCTCTTCCATTGGGTGTCGTAAAAGGCAACTAACGGACTAAAGACTGCACATACATCCAACAGCATAGAGCGGCGATGGGCTCACTACCAGTTAGGCTGAGCACATGTGCAGTCGCTACTTGGTGAAAAGTGGACTATGGTAGAGGACTGCTTTTGCTGTCTTCATTGCCTAGTCTTTGACTAACCCTTCGGGAATCGGAATAGTCGTGATTATAATGTACGTGTGTATTTCCTTAAGTTTCTTGATGCACGTCTGTAAACTCGCACTTGATCGATTTTGTATTATCGTTTTCTTATATTTATTTTAGCATACAGCAAAAACGATGCTTCTCCCTAACGATAACATTACCGTTAGTTAGTGTAACAAGCTTTTGCGGTTGCTAAGATGCATTGCGCTACACTGCCCCTGCTCGCTACAGTATTTCGTAGCAGTGCTGCGGTCTCGACTACGCTGTAGCACATGTAGTGAGCTTGCTACGATCACGCTACGCCGCTCTTGATTGCGTTCATTATACGTAGGGTAAAACCTAGGAGTACGCACTACCACAAAGTATGTATAGACAGTGAGACATCAGTTTTTTTACGTACAACGTGTTAATTAATATATAGATTTATAATAACCGTGTCGCGTAGCAGTGAAAGAATACTACCACCCCTCTCTTCCCTTAGGTGTCGTAAAAGGCGACTAACGGACTAAATACTGCACATACTTCCAAGAACATAGGGCGGCGTATCTACAGACGATCTAAAAGATCTACTAAAGTGTCTGTAAGCGAACAAAACCAAATGATGTGTTGTTTTCGTTTGTTCACTGCGAATTCTGTAAAAAGTACCTACAGCGCACAATTTACGCTATCTAGATCTGTATATGTGTAGACACACATATACAGATCTTTTAGAAAAAGTAAAAACGCTATGTGACTTATTGCTGAAATAAAAGCTCAGAATAATAACTAAAGCATATTCTATGAATGAAAGCTTAATCATAGACTAGATATCGATAATTGTGCGTTGTACTAACAAAAACATCACTTATGTTTGTTTTGTTCGCTGACAGATGCGTAAGTAGATCTTTTTTCTGAAGAGTGGGCATGACATAGCAAACAAGTAGGTACTTTCTGTTATTTTTAGACGGTTAGGAAGTTGTAGGTACTACAGGTATTTGAGCCTAAAATAATTTGTTCATTTGTAAATGAGTCCCTCTTATCAAGTACACTCCGATCGAATTGAACGGGTCCAGAGACGTTTCCTATACCATCTTGCGTTCTCTGATAACAAATGCCGAATCCTTAACTCCTATGACGACCGCCTCTCTCACTACAAATTAGAGCCACTGCAAGCCCGAAGGAAAATGTTCGACATTGTCTTCACGTTCAAGCTGTTAAATGGTTTAGTAGATTCTCCAAGCATCCTCGAAAAATTTAATTTCTGCATACCGCGTACTAGTAGCCGCATTCAAAATAGAAAGACGTTTAGCTTACCTGGATGTAAAACAAATCTTGGGCAGCACTCACCACTCTATCGCATGGCATCAAGCTGTAACGCTATCCGCGATAATATTGATATATTTTCTGGTTCTACCGCGTCATTAAAACATAATCTTAAGAAATTATAAAAATTACTTGTTTTACTAAATTATTTATTTTGTGTTATACCTATACAGTTTTAAAATTATTTTATATTATAAACAGTTTTGAACTCATTTTATCTTCTATATTTTGTAATTAGTTTTGTTAGAATTATTATTGTAAGTAACTACCTCTTTTTAATTTAAATTATTTTTCAATTTATGCATGTCGTGTTGACATCAAGAAGGATTTACTAAAATGTATGTCATTTTCCTATGTACATGTCTAAGTCAAAATTGTAAATATCGTTTAGTAATCCAAAAAAAAAAAAATTGCAGTTGGTTCCTAGTTAGTTAATTTACGCTATCTAGATCTGTATATGTGTAGACACACATATACAGATCTTTTAGAAAAAGTAAAAACGCTATGTGACTTATTGCTGAAATAAAAGCTCAGAATAATAACTAAAGCATATTATTCTATGAATGAAAGCTTAATCATAGACTAGATATCGATAATTGTGCGTTGTACTAACAAAAACATCACTTATGTTTGTTTTGTTCGCTGACAGATGCGTAAGTAGATCTTTTTTCTGAAGAGTGGGCATGACATAGCAAACAAGTAGGTACTTTCTGTTATTTTTAGACGGTTAGGAAGTTGTAGGTACTACAGGTATTTGAGCCTGAAATAATTTGTTCATTTGTAAATGAGTATTTACAGATGAACTAAAGATGTCATATCGCATAAAGTCCTACGATATACACAGGTTTCAATGTGCGCATAAGAGACTGGAAGCAAATGCATGCGAGGAAGACGATAGATTTAAGTAAATTTAAAAAGCGTAGAAAAAAAATATTTCATTATAAAATGTGAACCATATTTGTATTCGTTCTACTATCGATTCTGAAGAAACTAATTAAGTCACTTGCTTACAAATGACCGGCTAGTTTTGCCAACAGATATAATATTATCAATTAGTATCACTGGGTACTCTTTTGTGGCTTTACATTTATTTAAATTCTGTTACAGCATTTAAGTGGCCATTGATCACTGAAATTTGACGTGCCATTACGTAATATTTTGATTAAATCTCTTGCAATCCATTACTTAAATAAATGATAAAAAATGATTAAAACTTATATGTTTCGAGTACAACTGTAACGCGTACTGTATTCGCATTATGCCGAATACGTAGGCTAGTTCTCTGGCCGAAAACCCAAATGTGTGGCAAAATAGTTCAGCCGTATTTAGAGCGAAATTGTTCAATTGCGACGTTCGAAAGCCAGTTCAGTGTTGATTGGTTTACGGTCTAATGGTGTGACCTCACTGCAGTTTCGAAACGTTTAACAACATGATTCTTTTTAATCCCATACATACATAAATCACGACTATTATCCCCAAAGGGTTAGTCACAGACTAGGCAACCACTTTTCAACAAATAGCGACTGCACATGTGCTCAGCGTGACAGGTTGTGAGCTCATCGCCGCTCTATGCTGTTGGATGAATGTGCAGTCTTTAGTTCATTAGTCGCCTTTTACGACACCCTATGGAGGAGAGGGGATGGTAGTATTCTTTCACGGCTACGCGACATGGTTATCCGAACTTGTATCAAAATTTGGATTTTCAATTTATGTTAAAAATGTTCTTATGTATCACGAAGTACTAGAGGGTTTATCTGATGTCAACGCCAGCGCAAAATTGATTTTGATGGTATACTTTTAGACGTTGAGTATAAGAATAAGATATTATTATGGGACTGGCATTGTCACTATGTGATAAAAGTTCCAAAATAAATAATAAAAAAACATGATTCGAAGATGTTTTTTTTCACGGCTTAGTACGTTTTGCAGGTTTAGTCGGAGCCAGAGTAAAAAATGGCGCTATTCGGTACACAAGATCTTAACCCCGTTCAAACATTCGCAATTCGGAACGCTCAATGGGCCCGTAGTGGGTAGGTAATAATGGCTCTATCTCCCTTTATTGTTGTTTATGTAAGAAGACCGGTGCCCAGCAGTGGGACGTTTAAAAGCTGATAATGATGATTAACGCGAAACTTTAAAGTGTATAATAAATTAACCGTGTTGCGTAGCAGTGAAAGAAAATTACCAACCCCTAACTTCCCTTGGGAGTCGTAAAAGGCGACTAACGGACTAAAGACTGCACATACACCCAACAGCATAGAGCGGCGATGGGGTCACCTCCTGTCACGTTGAGCACATACGCAGTCGCTATTTGGTGAAAAGTGGACTATGGTAGAGGTTTGCTTTTGCGGTCCTCATTGCCTAGTCTCTGACTAACCCTTCGGGGATAATAATCGTGATTAATGTAATAAATAGTAATGCTTAATACCAATACCTCGGTCACAGCCTCGGTGGCAGAGTGGATAAACGCTCGTCTAGATAATCGGAGGTCCCCAGTTCAATTCCTAGGTCCGGCGAAGTGTGTTTCGGATTTTTCGATGCATAACCAGAAAATGTGGCAACAAAGTACCACGGTAATAATTTAAAGAGTGGACTGTATACTTAGGTGTTGGAATCAAACTATTAAATCACACAATGCTTTCGGTCTGCCTGCCTTGGCAACTACCCATGATATGGCAAAAACACTTACCTCGACCAGCTTTTTGAGGAGACGTCTGAGGCTCGTTCTGCAGTTCTTGGTTCGGTTTTGTAGGACAAGATTTTTTATACGGATTTTTTTTGCAGCAGAAGATTAGACAATTTTTTAATCAACCCGGGTTTGACAAGAGTGGTGATTAAGCTAATGTCCATCATTGGTAGCGAAGGTTTGATTTTAATGATTGAGGCCTTTAGGATAAAATGTTCAATAGAAAAAAAACAACCAGACTCAGGACAGCTCGAATGGGATTTGAACCATGAAAAAAAATAAAAAAAATCCAAAGATCATGTTTGGATTTTTTTTTACAGTTATTATTTTAATTTATTCCATATGCAAAAATTTCAACAATAAAGATATGATTGAGGCCTATGCCCAGCAGTGGAACAGTTACAGGCTGCACTTTACCAACACTTAGTAAACCAAATTGCGAAGAGGCCATTGTACCCGCTCGTGCCCAATAAAGTGTTTTGTAATGGAGATGGGGATGAAAAAGGGTCGAATGCATTAATCCGTAACGCGAAGACTACGCACATTACACGGGATTGGGGTGATGGAAACCAGTCCTTAGGAATAGTTGAGCAGTTGTTAGTGAGGTTGGTGTGTTCAGGAGGTAATTACGTCTTTAAACCGAGTCATAAAAGGCGTTATGTAAATTGGTTCAGAGACATTCAATGTGATTGGATGGGTAATATTACAACTATTATTTTATTCGGCAGAATTAGCAAACTAGTATATCCTGGTTGCAACACAGGATGTTCCATATTTCCACACAAAACTGCAAATACATTTCGACCTCAAAGTATAAAGCAGCTGATTATTTTTCTCATATTTTGTGATGCCCTCATACAAATTGATAGTTGCTCTTTGCAATTTGAAGTTAACTCGTTTTTAAAATGTAATATGTCTCTGTCTAACAGTTTTAACAGCGGGCAAACTCCAGTTAAAAATATAATCAATTTTATCTTTGTCCGTCTTTAAGTTCGATTTATAAAGTTAGCAAGCGAATTATCTGGGAAAGCCAGTTCTCTCGGCGAGTTTAACGGTTAGTTTAGCTTTCTTGTCTGCTATTGTTCGAGAAGCATTGCGCCACAACTTGTGACACGAAGCGACGCAAACTTTCGCTTTGGTGACAACAAGATTGTTTACTTATGGTTTATTTACACGTTTAAGAATTCATAAGATGAAAGCAGTAGTTTTATTAAAAATAAGCGATGCATAGGCATGATAGCCGTATTGCGTAGCGGTGAAAGAATACTACCACCCCTTCTCTTTCCTTGGGTGTCGTAAAAGGAGACTAACGGACTAACGACTATACATCTAACAGCAGCGACGATGGGCACTACCTGTCACGCTGAGCACATGTGCAGTCGATATTGGGTTAAAGTGGACTATGGTAGAGGACTGCTCTTGCTGTCCTCATTGCCTAGTCTGTGACTTACCCTTCGGGGATAATAGTCGTGATTATTGTAAGTATGTATGTATGATAAGTTAATAAAGATAAATAAATACAATAAATTACTAAACACAAAATTGTACATAAAAAGTTATGTATGGTAATAAAGTAAGTTAATCCTCATCTTTTTACTCAATTTTATTGGTGTTGATGTAGAGTTTGACCCAGCAATGGAATATAGTATTGAAGCTAATTACTAACCAATTTATATTTTTTACAGTTCACAACCTAATTAATTTTAACAGCACAGAAGCAAAGTCATAAAGCTCAAGCCACAGCGGGCCTCAAACAATAAATTTAAAGATTGTCGCAATAAACTAATGCTATAAAAATAATAACACCGTAAAACTGTCGTACGCTGGCCGGCGAATCGACATACGAGTGCTATAAGCTGCCAAATTGCGGATTTATTACGAACAGGTGCAAGATTAGCTGGAGGCGTTCGACGAATGAAAGTTTGCGACGGTGAACATCGGCACCGCATTATGGTGACAGTGAAATATGAAGGATAAGTTGTTCGTGTCACGGTCGGAAGTAGGATAACAACAAAGTGTCGTAATTCATAGTTATCTGTTGGCGATGGGCAGTGTTGTGTTCGAGTTTAGTTCACCGTTCGATTGAGTTGACGACCACCGGGCAGCGATGTTTCAATGTTGTATTCTTTAACGTCATACCTTTACCTGGAAATACCCCCATGTATGTTACGCGATGTTTTGTAGTTTTCGAGCTATGATTTTTTTTAATTTTGAGAATTTTTAACTTGACCGAGACTTAAATAATATTTTTTTTTCGGAATTTTTTTTTTTTGAAAAGTTGCATAATATCCAAAAAAAACATTTTAAGTCGGTCAAGTCCAAATTTATCGAAGTAAAAAAAAATCATTGCTCGTAAACTACAAAAAATTGCGGAACGTACATGGGGTGTTTCTGGGTACACCTGGATGTCAGAAAACAAAAAAAAAAATTTAGAGTCACCGTTTGGGCTACAAACGGTGACACTTTTTCCCTGTATGGAGAATAAAACTCCCGCTAGGTCATTTAGTGACAAACGTGGTGAGTTGTAATAATGCAAATTCTTGTTTGCAAAATGCTCTTTCCTGTTTGTTTGTTTTTCTATTTCAAAGGGTGTAACGTTGTACTTTACAAAATACAAGAAATATAATAATTTTATTTATTTACAAAAGAAACAAATAATAACTATAAAACTAATACCACTTAAACTCTAAATTAAAGACAAAACTTGCATTAATAATAAAATAATAATTAATACAAACTTATTGCAGTAAATCAAAAACGTACGGAACTCTCAAGTACATAATATTGCTAAGGTTCTCGCTTCTATTGTGCGTGCGCATTCGCGATCCCTAACAAGTTTTTTCATCTGGCCGGCGCGCGGCGGCGACTGCCGAGCGTGCATTCGGGTGGCATCGGAATTTCCAATGGCCAGAGCATTTCAAGGCATCAGACGTGACGGCTGCGTCACTTGTTGCCAAAAATCTATAAAAATAAACTCGTTATTTATAGTGAATTCCCGCTGGGGTAAGTTCTCATGTATTTTATAAGAAGTGTTCTTTGTAAGGTGTTCTTAAGTTCTTTCTAACGCTAGCACTGTCCGCTTTAACCTTCTCTGGAACACTGTGACCCCTGAACCCGTCGACGACGTGGCTGTGCGACTCATGCTAAAGCTTCCTCTTCTGTCTGGGCTTCCAGGAATTCTACGAACAGTAAACATCTTACGAGCACCGGCATCTTTCACCACTGACCTTAAGAAGGGCCGGCTGCGTACCTACCCCATCAAGCTAGAGGAAGAAGCGCTGAACCTGACCAGCCTGCGAAGGACCCTGAGGAGCAGCAGTACCTTAGAACGACGTCGGTTCAGGCCAGTGTTCTCCCTTTAACCTATCTCTCAACAAGACGTGAGGCGGCCACACAAATTATAAGGCTGTGAATAAACGATTGTTACCCACTAAATAATCGTTTCTTTTCGAACCCCTACCTACCTGTGGCTGACTGGCGAAGGCTAAGTGCCGCAGTGGCGCCTACAACGTGTGTTTTTGTGTGGCCTAATTACGTCTTGATTTCCCTGAAGTCTAGCTGCTAGTTAAACCTACCTATATAGTGCTGTGAACGTGAAGGTGATTTAAATATCTGCGAACTGGTACGTACATATAAATTTATTATTTTACTGCTTTAGTGTGCTTCTGCTTTTACTATTCTATCGCCTTTTAGTTAACTGTTACGTAGGTAACTGTTACGTATGGATTGTCTACTTTACTATGAGTAACTGTGGTAGGGTGCACTTTTAAAATAATTGTAAATTATAGCGCTGTTACTAATTATAGCTAAATAACTTTAATATTAACAATTAACGTTAATATTACAATGTTCTAATGTAATAAGTACATAAAGTGCACGTTACGTACTTACTTAGTTAAAACCACATGACAAAAGTGGTGTTTTAACAGTAGATTTTTGGTTTGATTAGATATTGTTATAATATTTATAACTGTAAGCTAGTGTTGCAAAATATTAAGAACAGTCTACTAGTAGTAACTTGATAAAATCATTATTATATTTTATTGTAATACGTAACAGTTCGCACGCTTTCTTTCTTCATCATTGTTATTTTTATTTTGCATACCCACCTTAATTTTTTTTTCCTTTTTCTATTTGCCTTTTCTGTATTTTGTTTTTATTTCTTCATCCACGTAGTAACCACCTAAACGTAGTTAGTAAAGGTAGTAGTTAGTTACTAGTAATTGTAAAGAACACCAATTATTTTAGACATCTATAGATTGTTTTAAATAATATTTTGTTGGTTTTGATTTCACTTTTGTTTTGAACTTCTAATTGATATGGGGACTCATCCTATTAAATTCTTTTTGCTTAACAAGACTGAATTAACATATGAAGTGCTCATTAGAGGCGAGGAACCTGCGGCAACCGTACTTGAACTGCGTAAACAAATTAATAAACTCACACCTATCATTCCTACTTCTGACATTTGTGAATCGGGCATAGAACCTGACGTTGATATTGCTGGAGTAGGCACTTCTATTAGTGAAGTTATATCACGCGTTAAATCCTTAGAGGAGAAGTATGATGTTAACCTTTTTGAACGTACCAGAGCTTTGTGCAATCACTTGTATCATCGCATAAAGCGTATTGATTGTGCTGATTCTAGTCATATAGAAAAAGTCAAAAGTTTATCAAAGCATCTTATCTCTTTATTAAATAGATTAAATTCTATTAATAAATCTGCTAACCCTGTCCCTAGCTGTGAGCCTATAGCTGAAGCTGTTCAATCATCTTCATCATTCGAATCGGTTCCTAACGTATCAGTAAATTGTGATCGCTCACATATTAGTGAATTACAAAAAATTAAGTACAATGGTAAGACTTGCGTACACGCTTTTATACAGAGAGTGAATGAGTATAGTACTGCTAGAAACATAACATCTTCTAAGTTGCTATCTTACGCTACGGAGATATTCACAGGAGATGCATTACACTGGTACCGTAGTATTAAAAGTTCTGTTAGTTCTTGGGATAAGTTGATTGCGTTGCTAATTGAAGATTTTAGTCAATTTGATTACGATTACCGATTATTAACGGAGACTCGAAATAGAACGCAGGGTGAAACAGAGAATATTACCATTTATTTTGCTAAAATGACGGAAATGTTCTCTAGACTAACAAATAAAATTTCTGAAGTAGATAAATTAAGTATCCTAATGCATAACATTAGACCATGTTACGCTAGTGTATTAGCTTCCAACTCTTCTTCTATCGATACTATTGAGAACTTGAAAAAGGTCTGTAGGAATTTTGAAAAGATGCAATCCCTAACTTCTCAATTTAAAGAACCTCCTAGAATTTCAACTGGTACTCTTGCTCCTGACTTAGCTTTTTTAAAAATCTCTGAACCTAATACTAGCAGATCACAGTTTTATCATCAGTATAGGCACAATAATAATAATAATAATTATTATAATAATTTTAAAACTAATTCATCTTATTTTAAAAATAACAATAAAAGCCAACAAGGTTATAATAGAAATTTTATTAGGGATTCTACAGGTAATAGATCAAATATAGCTGCTATAACTTCTTTTTATCCTAACTCTAAGAAAGTTTATTGTCCTCGCTGTCGTAGTTCGGATCATCCCTTGAGTGAGTGTAAAGCTGATAGATTTCCTATTTGTTTTAAATGTGGAACGAAGAATGTTAAATATCCTAATTGCTCAAAGTGTCACTCACAAGCGGATCAAAAAAACTAGTTGCTGAAGACTGTGGTAATAAGAATGCAAACACTAAAAATTCTGATAATTTTGATGAAAAGGATTGGAAAGATTGGCTTTCCACTCTAAAGGTTTTCTTTTCTAGCTATTTCATTACAACAGTCTTCAATAAAAAATCTTCTAATGATGTGCGTCCGTACGCAACTATCAATATAGGTAATACAAATTTGTGTGGGTTGCTAGACTCCGGTTCTACTGTGACTATTCTAGGAAATGATTCTCATGAACATTTGAATTCATTAGGTGTCACACTTCATAAAGATGTCACTGAAACATTTACTGCTGCTGGAGGAGAACATTTACCTGCTATTGGCTACGTTCATCTGCCGGTTAAATTTGAAAAGCAATTTCACATTTTAAAGGCTTACGTCATACCTTCTGTAAAATCAAATTTAATTCTAGGCGTTGACTTTTGGAAGAAATTTAATCTTTTTCCAAAATTTCAAAATTCTATTTCTTTTTCTAATAATCCAATTGACACTAGTAAAGTATTAACTATTAGTGAAGCTACTCGTGTGTTACATTCGTACAATGAACTTACTGAAGCTCAACGCGTAACTGCTGATAATATCATTGAGCAATTTAGAAACATTTCAAGTGAGGTGCGCGGTTTAGGTAGAACTAATTTGGTAACACATCATATTGATACTGGCGATTCCTTACCTATAAGGCAAAGATATTATCGTGTTTCTCCGGAAAAACAACGTGTCTTAGCTGAACAACTAGACGAAATGTTAGCTTTAGGTGTCGTTGAAGAATGTGAGAGTCCATGGTCTTCACCTGTTTTGTTGACTCCCAAAAAAGACGGTAAACTTAGATTCTGCCTCGATAGTCGAAAGCTGAACTCAGTTACGAAAAAAGACGCGTATAAGCTACCGTACATATCTGACATCTTAGACAACTTAAAGAATGCTAAATACCTAAGTAGTATAGACCTTTCTAAGGCATTTTGGCAAATACCTATTGCTGAAAATGACAGAAATAAGACTGCTTTTTATATTCCACGTCGCGGGACCTTCAGATTTGTTACTATGCCCTTTGGGTTAACCAATTCACCAGCTACCCAACAGAGATTGGTTGATACACTCTTCTGCGGGCCTGAATTTGAGAACTCCGTGTTCGTTTATATAGATGATATAGTCGTCATCAGTTCGGATTTTGAAAATTATGTATCCCTTCTTTTAAAAGTACATAGGAAACTGTCCGTGGCAAATTTAACAATAAATTTTGAAAAATCTGTCTTTTTCCGTAACGAACTCAAATACTTGGGTTATGTTATTGATTCCAAGGGTCTTCATGTCGACCCCTCAAAGATTAATACAATTGTACACTACCCTACACCAACTAATAAAAAAGAGGTAAAAAGATTTTTAGGTATAGCCTCTTGGTACCGTAAATTTGTCCCTAAATTTAGCGCTATAGCAGCCCCTCTGAATAAACTCACTTCTACCAGCAAGAAAGCTAAAACCTTTAATTGGGATACGGAAGCCGACGAGGCCTTTACAAAACTGAAGGAACTTCTAGTATCCGCGCCAATTCTTTCGTGTCCTAACTTTGACTTGCCGTTTGAAGTCCACACCGACGCTAGCAACTATGGTGTTGGAGGCCTGCTAACTCAGACAATAAACGGATTCGAACATCCTATAGCCTATACCAGTCGAACTTTGACGGGGCCTGAAAGAAATTATAGCATAACTGAACGAGAGGCACTGGCTGTTTTGGTTACCTTGGAACACTGGAGATGCTACCTAGATAATGGTAAAAAATTCACCGTCTACACGGACCATTCAGCTCTCAAGTGGTTTCTTAATCTAAATAATCCAACTGGACGTCTAGCTCGTTGGGGTGTTCGGCTCTCAGCGTTTAATTTTGACATCAAACACCGTCGTGGTGTTGATAATGTCATTCCGGATGCTTTGTCTCGTGCTTGCCAGGTTGCTGCTATAGACTCTGATTCTAGCACTACACCCACTGTTTTGCCTTCTACTAGTGATCAGTGGTATCTAAACTTGTGGCATGGTTGTCAAAATTCTCCTACATCTTTCGCTAACTATACTGTCAAAAATGGCCGCTTATTCCGCTATATGCAGACTAAACATCCTTTGCATAAAGAATTTGAGTGGAAAGAAGTGATCCCTTGTGAGGCTAGACAAGACGCCATTCTCAAAAATCACTCAGAACCAACAGCGGGTCATTTTGGCATATTTAAAACCTATAAGCGACTCAGCCTCAGGTACTTCTGGCCCGGTATGCATGCTGATGTCGTGGAAACTATTACTTCATGTGACACTTGCATTGCGCATAAGCACCAGAATCACGCTCCTTTGGGTGAAATGGGTAAACCTAAACACTGCTCTAGACCTTTTCAGACCATAAGCATAGATCTAGTAGGACCTCTTCCAACTACTAGAAAGCAGAACTCGTACATCCTCGTTGTGACTTGTTGTTTTAGTAAGTACTGCTTACTATTTCCAATCAAGCGCGCTACTGCTGAGATCGTTACCAGAATTTTAGAGGAGCATGTATTTTTAATACATGGCATTCCTTCTACGGTGATTCTGGATAATGGTAAACAGTTTGTAAGTTCTACGCTAAGGCAAATGTTAGAAAAGTACAAGGTTCCAAAATTACATTTTACGCCTAAATATTCACCACATGTTAACACAGTCGAGAGGTACAACAAAACTGTCATAACAGCTATATCAACGTTCATCTCTAACGATCAACGTGTTTGGGATTTAATTGTACCGAAAATCCAATTTGCTGTAAATAGCTCCGTAAACGAAGTAACAGGCTATACTCCTTCCTTTCTTGTGTACGGGCGTGAACTAGTCACGTGTGGTTCACATTATGTTAATACTGAGACTGAAGATGATCTTATTTTTCAACCTCGTGATTGTTACGCAGAGAATATAGGTGTTCTATCTAGTATATTTAATAAAGTGCAAGCACTTCTACTAAGGGCTCACAGTAGGAATTGCCAACAGTATAACTTACGCAGAAAACCTGCTGAATTTCAGGTTGGTGATACTGTCTGGAGAAGGACGTTTTACCAAAGCGACAAGGATAAATATTTTAATAAAAAACTAGCACCAAAATTTATAAAATGCAAAATTATTGGTAAAAGGTCCCCACTCGTTTATGAACTAGCTGATATATCTGGAAAGCCACTAGGCTCATATCATATAAAAGATATTAAACTTATTAACTATAAAACGTAAATAAGTAAATGATACTGTAAAATTATTTTTTCTCAACCTAGCCATTTGTTAATATCCTCTACTTTAACTTTAGCGTATTAAATGAAATAATTAGTCTTTAACATTTAATTTAATACGTTAAAACCTACTTTGAGTACAGTTAATATAAACTCAATTGTAACTCTATCTGTATGGGTCTCAAATTTTATAATTAATACTGAATTTGAAGACGTTATGAACTAAGATGATGAAAATATGCGTGAAGTATGGAAAATGATTATGAACGTAAAAAGTAGTAAGTTTAGATAAGTATTGTAGCCGGATTTTGCAATTTAGTAGGCAAAATCCTTCGCTTTGTGGCGGGGTACTGTAACGTTGTACTTTACAAAATACAAGAAATATAATAATTTTATTTATTTACAAAAGAAACAAATAATAACTATAAAACTAATACCACTTAAACTCTAAATTAAAGACAAAACTTGCATTAATAATAAAATAATAATTAATACAAACTTATTGCAGTAAATCAAAAACGTACGGAACTCTCAAGTACATAATATTGCTAAGGTTCTCGCTTCTATTGTGCGTGCGCATTCGCGATCCCTAACAAGTTTTTTCATCTGGCCGGCGCGCGGCGGCGACTGCCGAGCGTGCATTCGGGTGGCATCGGAATTTCCAATGGCCAGAGCATTTCAAGGCATCAGACGTGACGGCTGCGTCACTTGTTGCCAAAAATCTATAAAAATAAACTCGTTATTTATAGTGAATTCCCGCTGGGGTAAGTTCTCATGTATTTTATAAGAAGTGTTCTTTGTAAGGTGTTCTTAAGTTCTTTCTAACGCTAGCACTGTCCGCTTTAACCTTCTCTGGAACACTGTGACCCCTGAACCCGTCGACGACGTGGCTGTGCGACTCATGCTAAAGCTTCCTCTTCTGTCTGGGCTTCCAGGAATTCTACGAACAGTAAACATCTTACGAGCACCGGCATCTTTCACCACTGACCTTAAGAAGGGCCGGCTGCGTACCTACCCCATCAAGCTAGAGGAAGAAGCGCTGAACCTGACCAGCCTGCGAAGGACCCTGAGGAGCAGCAGTACCTTAGAACGACGTCGGTTCAGGCCAGTGTTCTCCCTTTAACCTATCTCTCAACAAGACGTGAGGCGGCCACACAAATTATAAGGCTGTGAATAAACGATTGTTACCCACTAAATAATCGTTTCTTTTCGAACCCCTACCTACCTGTGGCTGACTGGCGAAGGCTAAGTGCCGCAAGGGGACAGTGACTATCTGGAGATTAATTAACAACCCGGGCCAATTGTTTTACGTGTATGTTGCTGGCGAACAACTGCACATTTGCTCAACGCGTTAGGTGGTGAGTTTTTTTTTAAATAAAAAAAGAAGGCAAATGAGCAGGCGGGTCACCTGATGGAGAGTAATCACCGCCGCCCATGGACACCCGCAAAACCAGAGGAATCGCAGACGCGTTGCCGTCCTTTAAGGAAAGAATAGGGTTAAGGAAGGAATAGGAAGTTCATCGTTGGATAATATGTGCAGCCTTATGTCCGTTAGTCGCCTTTTACGACACCTAAGAGAAGAGATGGGTTGTTAGTATTCCATTAATCATTATTAAAGGCTAGGCTCATTAGCCGCCACCACCACTAGTAAAAATTCGCAGATTTCGCAGTCCCCGCAAGAATCGGTGCATTGAAAATAAATACAAAAAACCCAAAAAAAAAATTTTTTTTGAATAACACAATTACATGTTGAGTAATAAGAAATTATTATTGAGATACATTCCTTAAAATTACACAACTACATTACTTACAAGTCGAATTATAACATACGAATGTATAACACTGCACAACACGAGAATAACATTTTCTTTTCTTTTACAACCTAAGTGAAGTTCATGTGAATGATTTTTTGAAATGATGATGAAAAAAAATGATAATTTTCGAAGTTTCTATTCAAATGCACTCTCATGCACAATTCTCGCCTGCATCCGCATCTTTTAATATTATTACCATGACGATCGGTCTATAATCATATAAGCTACATCACTTTTATATACGGAAATTGCCATTTTTATACAATTCCAAATCTAAAGGGACCACCTACAGGTCCCAATTATTAACCGATTTTTTAATTTTTCTCGCTATTTTGTAGCTAAACGAATACCCTAGCACTCATTTTTTAATTTTTACTTAAGTCTGTTTTTTTTCCTAAATTATTTACAATTTACTGAACAAACACCTCCAAAAAACCCGTTTTTTTTACATTTTTTTTACATTTTTCAAAATTCAAAAAAAGTTACCAGCCGATTTTCAACATTCAAACGTTCACGTGTCTTGATAAATTCCTCAACACTTGGTACTTTTCCCATCTCGATCCTCCTAAATCCTCGGAGCTATGGCTAAAAAGTCGTCTCAGGCGAATTGCATCTGATAACCATTTTCAATGGTAAAATATATTAATTAAGCAATTAGCGTGTTAGCAAATTCGTGGTACACCTAAGGTACAGCCACCACAATCGCACCCGTGCGAATGAGAAAGTGGTCACTTGCAGAATACTTATTTAAAGTGACAGGATAAGTTTTGGGTAAACGATTACCTTTGAAGTCTGCGCTGGGCTGTATCCTCTCATATTAAGGGTCAGCTAATTAGGGTGGGCCCTGGTTTAATCTTCGGCTCTGGGTGTGCCATTTGAAGTTGTTTTCTAGATCGTACTTCGACATAAACGGTGGCCCCGTTTGACCGTCTGTAATTACGTTTCGGCCACAATGTTCAGGGCCATTGAACAATGCGTAAGTGTTATTCAGTATGTACGCTCGGTGTGTTGAATGTTTGACATGTAAATTATACTTGCATTTAATTTGTCGTTCGAGGTTGTAATTGTTAACAATCTACTTTGATTTTATAGTGACTAAATTGTGCTTACCTACTTGAAAACTTTACGTGAAAAAGATGTAAGTATAAGAGTAAAGACGAATTAAGAATCTTCTCCTTTTTGAATTCGGTTAAAAAATATAATGTAAAAACATTTTCATTTTATTTTACAGTTTGAAATGAAACACTATTTACGGATCAAACTTGCGTTTAATTTACTACATTACTTAACTTAGAATAATAACATATAGAAGGTAAGTCCGCGCGCCCATTTCGAAGCACTTTTTTTATGAGCCAGATATGGCTCCAAACGCCGAGTTTTTAATGTACATTACGGAGTTACAAGGGTACGTGTGCGTGTCGCCGAGAGCAAGCAAGTAATCGTCACGAAAGTGTGAATCGTTTTAGTGCTTAAGTGCTTCACTTTTGACAGAGCGCTTGTATGAAGACTATCTTTCTATACGTTATTATTCTAAGTTACTTACATAGTTTTTTATTCCTGACGGTTTGAACCCTTTACAGCGTCTGTGGTCACAGGGAGACAATGTAGTAAGTAAATTAAAGCGAGTTTGATCCGTAAAAAGTGTTTCATTTCAAACTGTAAAATGAAATAAAAATCTTTATTGTTGAAATTTTGCATTCACAATGCTATATAAATATAGGATAAAATGTTTACTAGAAAAAAAATCAACCAGTCTCAGAAAGCTCGAATGGGATTCGAACTCACGACCTTTGGATTGCCGGTCCACTGCTCTATCTTCCTGAGACTGGTTGATTTCTTTCTAGTAAACATTTTATCCTATACCTTCGAAAACAGAAATTACCACCAACGTATTGAATAATTTTATATCGCAAAGTGATATTGTTTTAATATACTTTGCATATGTGGCATACCTGCAGGTAAACGGGAGTGGCGAACAGCGTCCAAAGGGAAATGGATTCGTTCCATCATTTTCATATGAGTTACATTGACATCGTGCAATAAATAAATAAACCCACTCAAACCAATTGCTTCTACAGTAGAAAGGTCTGCCGAATATTGATCGTAAACTTCATGGCTTGAGTAGTTTTTTAAAAAGCGAGCTTAATTTGTCTGAGAGCTTTTGTTACGGAGAATGGAGCGCTTTTTCTATTTGTCATAACTTATTTCAATTTGTTTAATGTTGGCACAATTATTAAGTTGCTTGAAACGTTTTCAAATTCAGTCACAATAATTTTCCTTAGTTTTATTGTTTTGCACATTTTTAATGCATGAAAATATATAAATTTATTTGATACGGATTTAAATCAGTATTTTTTTAAAGTTCAAAGTCAAAAGATATTTATTCAAAAAAATTGGTTGCCTGTAAAGTCGGTATACGGGCGAAAGTTTTACGTGACAACGATGTCTCTCTCGCTCTTAGGCGGGCTAACCATGCCCGAGTGGAAGGGACGCGTGCCTCTCACTCGCTCTCATTGTGAGCGCATAACGTGAGCGGAGCGTAACGCAGTTTCTTGAAGTGTCACCCGGCAAACCAATTTATAAGACGTTGTCACGTCAAAAACTCAATTAATAAGTACTTTAAATCGTCCAAATCTTATTATCATTATCATCACTATCAGTCTATAAACGTCCCACTGCTGGGCACAGGCCTTCCAACATGGATAACATCACATGGGGAGGTTGGGCCATGCCCATAACCCACCACGCTGGCCCAATGCGAGTGGTGGGTTGCATACACATATACTACTGGCAAATTCAATACATAATGTTTGTTAACAAATTTACAATTATTTGTGCAAATAACCGTGTCGCGTAGCGGTGAAAGAATACTACCCCATCTCTTCCCTTGGGTGTCGTAAAAGGCGACTAACGGACTAAAGACTGCACATATATCAAATAGAGTGCATAGAGCGGCGACGGGCTTACCACCTGCCACGCTGAGCACATATGCAGTCGCTGTTTGGGTAAAAGTGGACTATGGTAGAGGACGGCTCTTGCTATCCTCGTTGCCTAATCTCTGGCTAACCCTTGAGGGATAATAGTCGTGATTTATATATGTTGTACATCTGATATAAAGATTTCATTTTGAATAATTTAATATTTTTATTTACTTATTTATGATTTTAATGTTAATTTTGTTTATGTTAAAAATAAATCTGTACAATGTGCATTAATAATAAAAATGCTACGACTATGTTTATTACAGCGCATGTTGTAGGCAGCAGTAGCGTTTGAACTCCATTCACACTCGAATTGAGCTGCAACTCGGCACAGTGGTCCGGATTTGAAAAATAGTGGACTAAGACACGCAAGGTGTCATACTTGCTTGAAAAAAATCTATAAGACAGGAAATCTTATTTAAAATAATATTGCTTATTATTTTTTTCATTATTTTAGGTGTAAACTGGTAAAAACATTTATGGAGCAAAATGGAAAAATATTTTTTTCTCGACGTGAGTTACGTTAACAGCAGAGGTGAGGAGGTTTTTAAAAAATACAACCGTTCAGTCGTAGAGCCAGGCAGGCACTGCCGTGGACAATCTTTATTTGTTATAAGAAACTTACGTCTGCTTAACAATCCTTATCTTAATTACCTAATTCTATGAGCTTATCGCTAACATGATGTAGGTTATCCCTACATAACTACTCCGCCCATAAGAATGAGCTTCGCCGATGTCTCTGGTTGCGGTGAAGTTGTGACCACTGGGTGCAACTGCAACTGCTCCGGTGACTCGCAAGCTTCTGCATCTGATGCTGCTGAGGCTCGAGGTTGTCTTCTGAGCTTCCAACGGATAACAATTATGATTACACCAATAGCCATTGCGATGTAAATGCTGATAGATATCCAACTTGGTTTCTGCGAAATATATTGAATTTCTTCAGTTGTTTCCAGTTTTCCCGCTTTTTCCATGAGTTTGTGGATCTCGACTAAATTTATGTTTTTTAGATTAATGTGCGCGAGTGGTTTAATGTTATTTGTCGTATAGATCTGTGGCAAAGGGATTGTTTCCTTTATTTTGATGTTCTTCTTGTGAGTCTGTAAGGAGGTGTTCATTACGTTAACTTTACATTTGTTATCTACGGATATGATGTTAACGTCTGTAATTCGTTGATAGTGGATATTGTCATTGCATATTGTTTTAGCAATTTGCCCATCTTTGGCTATAACAATCCAACTGTTTTCTTTTATTTGTTGAATCGTATTTTCGTAAGATACGTGAAGGTAAGTGCAGTTTTGTGGTGGTCTGTGTTGAATTAGTTCAACAACACAATCTTGCGTTTTGTGAGTCGATTGCCATTGTAGGTGTTTGCAAATCTGCGTGTCTTCAGTGATAATGCTGCAAGGTTCGTGGGGGTACGCATAATCATCTTTGCCCAAGACAAGGTAAGGATTTGGGTACATTAATACTAAATTATCCTTATTAGGTACTGAATATAAATGGAGTAGGTTATAAGGATGTGGGGATACAATTGGTATTTCTAATACAAAATTAATGGTATCATTAGTACTATATGCCTTAACTACAATTGTTTTTTGGATTACATGTATGAAACTTAATAATGGTTCATATGGTAATTTACCTATTTCTAATTCCTTTTTAATCTTAACTAGGTCATTTAACAAATACATTGGATCTACTATACTAGGGTGAAAAACACCTAAATGTGAAAATGCAATCGCATTTTCAATAGCGCTTATACGGTTATAAAGTTGCTGAAGGCAGTTCTCTATCTGAGTGTAAATATTCATTGAGTCTAACCGCTGTTCAATCAAAGCAGAATTATTACTGATGCTTTCTGTTAAAACTGCTAAGTACGCTTGATTAGATTGTAATTGCTTTACTTTACTTTCATAGTCTTGCATGAAATCTTTCATCAATTTAATGTTTTCTTTTTGTCCTTTTAAGTTATTCTGCGTTAATTGTTTTAATTGTTCAATTTGCTTTTCAAACATAATTGCATCTTCTTGATCTAAATTGCCTGTAATTGCTTTTATTATTGATCCTAATCCATTTATGAGACCTGTTCTATTTCTACGTATATATTTTTCCTTATATTCTATCTTATTCAAACCTAAGTATTGTAGCTTACTTTCTATATTCCTCAACATATAATCTATTTGCTTTCTGTAGACAAGTCTTTCATAAAATACTGTTTCGTTACGTTCTAAAGATACTAACTTAAAATACACAATACTTGTATCTATAAATGTCTGTCGCAAAATAGTGATGTTATAATGTACATATTAAATGGTAAGTATCTACTTGATATTTTACAGATGCTTCTTTTATTAATAATATGCCATTTGTGTTTTCCACAGGTTCGATTACGGCGCCGACTCCGGTGAACCAGAGGGCTCCGAAGGTGATGACGGTCCTGGAACATTTTCAGGGCGTCTTAGCATGCGGAAATGTACTCTAATACTTTTTGAGTTAATATGTTTGGCTATAATTTCAGCAATCTGTTCGGGGTGTATTCTGACAATAGTATATGGACCTATGTACTTTGGTTCTAATTTATTACTACGCGCTGTTTTAGCGACTTGTTTGAACACTTTATCTCCTACTTTAAACTTTACGATCTCTGTTCCTATGTTGCGTTTTTCTATGTAATGTTGTTTTTCCAAGGAAAGCCGGTTTGTTATCATTCTATGAACATTTTCCATAATTTGCTTATGTTTATTTACATACTCCTGGTAATATTCTTTTTCTAAATGAAGTTCCAACGGATTTCTACTACTTGTATGGCCTAATAATAACTCGAACGGAGTAAAACCAGTAGTTGAATGGATACTGTTATTGTATGCTATGACTGCATATTTCATTAGGTTCGCAGGCTCGTCTATGTCTGTAATGCGTTGAAAGCGTATTATTTCAGCTAGAGTTGAATGAAGACGTTCTATAGGTGAGTTAGAGTTCGGGTTATATGGCGTCGTGAAATGTATTAAAATGTTATGCATTGCACAAATTTCTCCAATCACTTCATTATCAAACTTTGCATCCGAATCTGTAGTTATTTTGTGAGGAACGCCTATTGTTGAGAATAGTTGCAATAAAGCTTCTGCTATATGTATACTTGTCACTGCGGTGAGTGGCATTGCTTGTGCGTATTTGGAGAAGTTATCAATTATTGTTAGGAACGTCACTCCGCCTGTACTATATAAATCCATGAACATGTGCTCCATTGGTTTATGTGGCGTATCTGTAAATCATAGTGGTAACTTTAAAGGATTTCTCTCATATTTACTTTTAAGACATTTTTCACACTTATTTATGTATTTTTGTACGGCAAGTAACATTTTTGACCAGTGATAATTTCTATGTAATTGTTTGTATGTTTCCTGAATACCGCAATGTAAAGTTTTACCTTCGTCATACTTTTTTATCAGCTCAGTTTGTTGTAATAAGCTATCTACAAGTGTGACGCGTGACATACAGCGTATTAGCTTAGGGCCTCTATCATTAAATATTGTTTTATATATTTTAGAAAAGTTATGGTAAAAACCTTCGTAATAGAAATAACAATAAAATGTTCTGTCTGGTATTGTATGTATAATAGGAATTTCCTAATTTGATTATCTGTATCGTTAATCGGTATGTAAACGTCTTTAATTACTATTCGACCCTTGGATCGATCTTCTATCTTATATTCGTTTCCAGGCGTCTTACGGATGTGAAATTGCTTTGATTGTCTGTCTATAGCTTCTAAAGTTTGCGGGATACTTGTCATAGCTGATTCTATTAAATTTTCTGTTATATCAGGGTTTACTGAGTCTGACTGCGTTAATGGGTCTAATAAAGGTTCTATAATTTGCTGACTTGTACTCGGTGGGTTAATGTGTTCATTGTTTATATTTTCATTGCGGATTCTTTCGAATATTCTATTTATAGTTTGATCGTCTGAGTCTGAATCTAAGTTAGGTATCTCCACGTCATTTGCATATACTATCTCTACACGGGATAGAGCGTCAGCATTTGTGTTTAATTTGCCTTTTTTATATACTATATCATAATCGTATTCCTCTAATCGCAAGCGCCAGCGGGTCAACTTTGAGTTAGGGTCCTTTAAAGACATAATCCAGGTTAACGGTCTGTGATCGGTGTATATTGTGAATTTTCTTCCATAGAGGTAAGGTCTAAAGTATTTGGTTGCCCATACTATACTTAGTAACTCTTTCTCTATGGTTGAGTATTTGCGCTCTGTGTCCGAGAGAGTTCTCGACGCGTAGGCTACGGGTTTGTCTTCGCCTACCTTTCCTTGGGACAATACCGCGCCTATGGCTACGTCTGAAGCGTCTGTTGTTAAAATAAACTTACTACTAAAATCTGGATACTGTAATATAGGGGCATTAATTAGAACCTGTTTACATTTATTAAATGATTCTATAAATTCCGGTGAATGTGTTATTTTAGTATTCTTTTTTAGACATGAAGTTAAAGGTTTCGTGAGTTTAGCAAAATCTTGTATGAACTTCCTGTAATAGCTGACCAAACCAAGAAATGATTTAATTTCCTTTTGGCTTTTAGGTATAGGAAACATCTTAACGGCGGCTATTTTGTCGTCATTGGGTTTTACACCTTCGTCAGTCAGAACATGACCTAAGAATTTTACTTCCTTTTGCAGAAATTCCGACTTGTCCAATTGGATTTTCAGGTTATGTATTCTAAGCCTATTAAATACCTTTTCTAAAGTATTTATATGGTCCTGTAATGAGGTATTGTATATTACTAAATCGTCCAAATATGTCATAACGTTATCTAACCCTCTGAGCACGGAATCCATCAATCTCTGGAATGTACTTGGTGCATTCTTGAGACCAAACGGCATTCTATGAAATTCATAGTGTCCGCGCTCTGTACTAAACGCTGTCTTCTCTATATCGTCGGGGTGCATCTCGACCTGATGATAACCAGATGCTAAATCAATTATTGTGAAGTATTGAGCACGACCTAGTCTATCTAGAATGTCACAAATGTTCGGGAGTGGGTATTTATCTTCGATCGTCTTTTTGTTCAAACGCCTGTAATCTATTACTAAACGCCATTTGACTTTACCGGATGCGTCTGCTTTTTTTGGAACTATGTGGACTGGACATGACCATGGTGAAATACTTTCTTTAATTATGTTTTGGCTGAGTAATGTTTCTACTTGCCTACGTATTTCCTCACGTTGCTGTGGAGCCTGTCTGTAGTTACGCACGAATATAGGTGTGTCATTGGTTAATCTAAGTTTGTGTTTAATATCATGAGTAAAAGTTAATGGAATCTTGTCGGAATGAAAGATGTCACGATAACGATAACATAATCGTTTTATCTCGCGTTGCTCTTCTGTATTCATGTGATCGATACGAAGTCTTTTTATATTCTCTTTAAGTAATTGATTTACTTCGGCTAAATTTTGATCGCACGTTTCCTTTTAAAAAGAGTTGAGATAAATATTTATTTCGCTTTCGTTTGGTAATAAACGCAAATTACACAGTTTTCTAAAGCTTCTTTTACTATTGCTTCTATTAATGACTGCAGATAAAAACGTTCCGTTCTTGACAGTTACGAACGCCGAAGGTAAGATAAGTTCATTATTTATTGTTTGTTCTTGTAAGAAATACTCGCCCTCTTGATTATTACATAAAAACTCGAACACCTTTTCTGTGTTTGCCTCTATCGTGAGAGACTTTTTAATGTCGCACTTAATAGGGATTTCAACAAGATCTGTTTTTACAGTCATGTTTTTCATGTCAATGTTACTTTGAAGTGGAACCAATACATCTATCCCTAACAGTCCTTTAAAATCGTTATCATAGTCGAATATTAAGAATTTATGTGTTCTGAAAGTTTAAAAGATATTGGGTAAAGTTATGTCTAGCACTTGTGTATGTCGAGAGGTACCGTGAGCTGTTTTTATGATGTGGGGCTCTTGACGTATTCTTGATTTTAAGTAATCGAATTGCTTTATTACGTCTGGGCTGATAAGCGACTGTGACGCGCCTGTATCTAACAAAAATCTACCACCTAATTCTTTTATGTAAATATATGGTAAGTTGTTAAAGTTGTTTGTATTTACGTATACTATTTTTGTTCTTGCTCGGTTTCTATACCTATCTGAAAATTTTCTAAATTAGTTTGTTCGTTGACTAGCATGATGTTATCCGTGCTACGAGATACTCATCATTGTGCATGCTGTTGTCATTTTCGAACTCAGTGTTGCTGTAATGTAGCGGCTTAGGTTCGTTTTTTATGTTGCTTGGACCAGGTTTATGGAAGTTATTAGACACTCTGGGATTTACGTAATTATTACTATTTGGAAAATTTGGTCTAGGCATCTGGTAAGCGGGTCTAGGTGCAGGGGGTCTATATATAGGTTGTGTGGAATTAAACGTCCTGCGATGTTTCAAACGCGCTTCCTCTTGTTTTGCCAGTGTTATTATTTTGTCTATGGATTGCTTATTATGCATTCGTACGCCTAGTGAGACCAATGGGTCTAATTGATCCAGGAAAAGTTACACGCTAGCTCCTCGTAGAAGTCTTTTTTTATTCCTGTCACAACTAATAAGGCTATATGTCAATTCCCTAATTTTTTCGCCAAATTGCTCAATGTTTAAAATATTTTTTCTGAAATGGATGAGCTCTTGTACTATTTGTACTTCGCCTCTACAATCTCCGAACCTTCTTTCTAATATGATCTTTATGTCTGACCACGATTCAAAATCTGTATTCTCAGATAAAGCTTCAACAGCCTTTCCTGTCAGTTTATTTCTTATAAGACATGCTATGCTAAGGTCACTAGGACAATTTATAATTTTCAAAACATTTTCTACGCTTTTAATATAGAATTGTAATGTTTTTTTATTCCCATCGTATGTTGGGAGAAGCACAGATAAATTTTGATAATCTACGGTTACATTCGTTACATCACTTAGTTTATGTTCCTGCGCCATTGTGATTAATTACAATTTTAGAATTTTATACAAAACACACAGTAATACACAATCAAATTAAATTTAAAAATACAATTATCTACTAGGAATGGGAAACTAGGACTTGGGCCTAAAATGATAATAATATTTACCCCACGAACATAGTTTTCTTCCTCGGTGAGTATGGCTGCCTTGTTACGATTTGAAGTAACACTCTACGGGGACGCGGTGAATCTTCTTTAATCACTGCTACTACAAAGTTCTTTATATATCGCGACGTTGACACGGATTTGTACGAGTCTTATTTTTCGAACGCGATCCTACCGACTGCGCCAGTTACGTTAGCAGCAGAGGTGAGGAGGTTTTTAAAAAATACAACCGTTCAGTCGTAGAGCCAGGCAGGTACTGCCGTGGACAATCTTTATTTGTTATAAGAAACTTACGTCTACTTAACAATCCTTATCTTAATTACCTAATTCTATGAACTTATCGCTAACATGATGTAGGTTATCCCTACATAACTCGTGTTCAGAAGTGTTAGCAATGAAACCTCTTGTGTATATTCATTTTATTCTTTTATTTCATAAATTAATCTTTTGCAATAACTTTCCGCTTTGGCATTTATACGCAGTTGAACATCCAATATTTAAATTTAAATTATTTCATGAAATTAATATTTTTTCGCTTTCTTATTTTATAGAATAATATAGTTTTGCAATATTTTCAATATCGTAAACATTAAATGTGTATGTGATGATGATTCTTACAGTGCGACATAAAAGAGTAGAAATTAAATGAGGGCGCTGTTGTCGTTAACATAGCAACACTGATAGGTCGATCAAATTGGTCTTGATACTTGTTTTTATTTAATATTTTTATATAATTGGAAAACATCACTTACACATTGCTCTGATATAAAGGAAGTAGCTAAGGCACTTATGTTATAGAAATCAGAAACAACGACGGTACCACAACACCCAGATCCGAGACAATATAAAAAGTTGGTTTTCTACATTAACCCAACCGGGAACCGGGACCTCAGAGATGGCGACGCCAAGTCCGGGGTGCTCGCCTCTCAGATAAGGAGGTCGTTAAAATAATTAATTTGAGTAGTTTGTATGTAGTACTTAATGAAAACAGCCATTGTACATATAACTTATTTTTATTTAGTTATACAACTAATAAATTAAAGTCCAGATACTCTTCAAGTTTCGCAAATGCTCGCGGCTTCCATCATAGCAAATAAGTTGCCTTAATTGAGCTATTAATTTGCATATTGTTGGTACTTCTTTTTTACAGTTTAAAAAAAATCATTTTCTGACGGATTGCACACATATCAAAGTCATCGCAAGTCTTTTGCAAGAAGAGACTTTGCAAGTCGACCCTTTCTGTGTTTAGCGGGAGTCGTAAATTTTCCTCCATTTTCGGAGCCTTGTTTAGCTATTCTCCGCACAGTACTTTCAGACACACCTAGAACAATAAAAACATACTCGTATATGCATAAAAAATAACAAAACCAAAATTGTTCAGTACCATGGACTGAGTTATAAACATAATTGGTAAAACTTTTGAATCGAGTCGCCTGAATCGGGGGGGGGGGGGGTGAAGGTAAGGTGTGGGGGGAGGAGTACCCCCCCATTTACCCCTCCTGCCGTAAACAAGTAGTTTTTAAGTTATGTTAATTTTCTTGTATTTTGAGGTTATGTATCATGGTAAAACTTTTGAATCGAGTCTCCTTAATTGGCGGGGGAAAGGGAGGGGAGGAGAGAGGAGTACCCCCCCTTACCCCTCCTGCCGCAGACAAGTAATTTTTAAGTTATGTTTATTTTTTAAAAATATGGAAATTTACAAAAACCTCATTTCTGGCGCTTCGCCGGCCACTCCCGCGGCACGCTCGCTTCGCTCGCTCGGCTCGCGCGTTTTGGTCAACATACTTACTAACCTAACCTAATTAACTCTTTAATTTTTTTTCATGGCGGGGGGCTTCGCCCCCCGAGCCCCCTCGTAGGGGGGCTGCGCCCCCCCCCCGTCCCCACACTTCGGTTCTGTTAATATGGTATTGTATTACCTAAAAACGTGTAATTTTTCGTGATTATAGCCGATTTTGGCAAAACTTTCAAGTGGTTTTTTAAATATTTTAACGCAACAGCGGCAGCTAAAATGTTAATAAACCTTTATTTAAGAACCCCTAAGACCCCCCCACAGTGTTAGTTTCTTCAAATTCAGGCGACTCGATTCAAAAGCCAACCCACATAATTTACTATACTTACCACATTCTACCCCTTAACACTTGATAAAATGTCCCAATAAATTCAAAAGTTCGAGATTCTCGAGTCGAACTATAATAACCAACATTTTTGTTTGTAATATCATAACCCCAAAACTTTTAAAAATATTTAAAAATACTGATTTTTTCACTGAATTTAGCCGATTGCGCATAGGCATATTTTAGATAATTATACTTTCAACATCTTTTATAACTTACTTACCAGTATAATCTGCTGTACGTTGGTAAATATTGGTAAATATCCTCCAGATAACGTAACAAAGTTCCGTATTGAAATTCTGCCGAACTTCGCAAAAAAACCTTACATATTATGTTACGAGAACTGCCACGGATGGTCATAATCATGTTATCAGTGTTTTAAATCCAGGAATGTAGAAATATCACTAAAACAACAATTTATATCGTAACCACGGACAGAGTTGAACAACCACTTGACATTAATGACAGATAATCAATGTTGCCAAAAAATGAGTGAATTTAGTTCTGGATTATTTAATTTCTTCTCTTTTATGTCGCACTATAACTCTGTTCTTTAGAAAATATAATTTAAAGAAATATTTTTAAATCATTCAAATAAAGTTACACCTATTTTGAACTCTAACGTATATTTCATCAAATACGAAAATAATAAATGTAATCTCAAAGTTTATAATTACCTTATAAAGATGTTGGTATCAGCTTAGTTCTTATTCTATATCATTTATTTCTCTTATACCTACGAACTAACTCTTTTACAGCTTTCTATTTAAAAACAAACACAGTGTAAAAGGATTCATTAGATGTTTTGACTTGACTTGTTCTTAGAAACCTTGAAAACATATGTTAGCTTTGAAAAAAGCTGTTGAAAAGACTATAAAATATCTTTTGGATAGCCCTGAAAAGGACTTCTGAGCAGTTTAGGAAAATTATAGCAATAAAAAATAAATAGAATTAGTATATTTCAACACAGTTATCAAATTACAAAATAACATAAATTTTATAAAATTATTCAAATAAATGGAGCATGCAAATTACACTAACAACATGATTATAGGAAAAGTACAACAGAAATCATACCAAAGGATCTGGAACATTTTTTGGAGCTTCATCAACTTCTATTTCTTCCTCAAATTCTTCTGATATCAGCAACTGCATAGCTTTCGGAAACCGTCTGGATGCTTTAGATTTAATGTATTTAGGTTTTCAATGAGATATTTAAGGATATGAACTTTGTAAAAATTGTGTAAAATGACTTCATTATTTTGTGATCTTCCTGTTTTCATGGTATGACTTTCTCTAGTATTTCGAAAATTCTTATTCCTTGCTTCCGCTGCTTCCTCTAACAAAATCCCGATTGGAAGGCAAGGGAAATATTTGCATATGTCAGGACCATGAATTAGCATCTTGTGTACACTGGAAGGCATGTTGTACCATTAAACCATGTCCTTTCTGACTTCTTGGGGTTTTTGTTGTGGCCTCGTGCACTCCACATTTCAAAATCTAAATTATACGATATGTGTAAAAGTCATTCCATGCTTCGGATCCACATATGAAGTGTTGAGAGTCCATATTGATATACATCATCCCGGACAGGTCTTGAATATATTGGCGATAAGTCATTCATTAAGTTTTGCAAGACACACATTGCAAGTTGCGGCAGATGGAGTATCTGTAATTATAGTAGTCACTTTGCCATCAATCATTGTCATGTGCAGCTCATGAGTAATTTCAAAGTTTCCGCACTTTGAAATAGCTAAATTCCGTATTTCTTCCTTCATTGCCGCTTCTTCTTTCTTATCAAAGTCAGTCGTTTCCTTCGCAAACGTAAATTTAATAGGTCTACAGTAAAACGTTGAAGATGGCTTTGGATTCTCCCATATAACAACATTCCCTGACTCTAGTTTTAGAGGAACAAGGCTCGTCATGAACACTGACGAGTCGTCAAATTCTGCCAGTTCACTTCTTTGCTTGTAATTGCTTTGTGCTGATGATCTATCGAATCCCATTTGCTAGTTAGCTTCGAACTTCCACTAGAAATGTTTAATTAGTCACCAACGACTTGCAGGAGATCGACATCGAGCATCGACTTCCTTTGAGTTGTCACATCTAGAAGTGCTTGTAGGTTCACCTTTAGTCCGTCTTCTGATATTTCAATATCTCTGGCATGTGGATACCACCTAAGCTAAGAAGTTAGCTTCTAATAATTTGTGGTACGATGGAAGTTGCACAGAAGTCTCGCAATGTGACAATGCAGACCTTAAAGTTAGATATTTCCACTTTGATAGATCCAATAAAGTAGTAAGAGCCAAAGCTTGATATCTTCCTGCATTGTCTCCCTCTTTTCTTTCTTAAATAAAAATGAATCGACATCTTTAACTTTTTCAGAATTCTTCATGAGACGATCGATGATGCGGGCAAGAACTTTATTCCCGTTAGATTTTAATTTTGTAACAAAAGCAAAAGACAATTCCTCTTCTGGATAGAAAATTAATGTTCCCGATCGCCTTTTCTTCTGTTTATTTCCCAAGTCTACAAACGGTTTTCTTGATTGGATGTCTATAGAAGTGCTCATGTCGCTAGTCGTTCTCAAAGTAGATGCAAGGGCGATATCAGTTGCTTGTGCTAAATGTTGATAATCTTGTTCCAAATTTTCATTTTCTTCAAAAATATACGCGAAATTGACGGATTTACATTGAGTCCACTTATTTCTTGTTTCTAACCAGTTCATATGCCTGTTCATGGAAAGTTTTTGGGATCTATGTGCCTCGGTCTATCTTCGATTTAAGTTGACTGTGAGAGATCTTGCAAAATTCAATATTGTTTCAAAATCTTCTTGTGAAATTTCGACGTAAATGCAGTTTAAAATTGCTTGATGTAGTCGTTTATAGTTCTTGAGATCTCCTTTTCGTAGAAATACGTATATATACGTATTCGAGCCATGATATCAAGTACTTTTTTTATTCACGTTCAAGTTTCCAGGTATGTTGATTCTTCAATAGATGAATATCTAATGACGCATCCTCAAGACCTCTCGTATGTTTTATAACATTCATAGGGTCGCAACTAGCATGAGCCACAAGGAGCATATTCGACCAATCTGCGTCGAGTATGACTTAAGAGTAAAAAAGAAGTCAATATTAGAGTGAAAGAGAAGGCAATATTAGGAAGTAAAAGAGAAGACAACATTAGGGAGTAAAAGAGACGGCCACATTAGGAGGTGAGCATGTGCATAATGGTCCATTTAGTCACTAACTGTGTTTTGAGCACAGAAGAACTAAAATTATGTACTTTTTATATTATATTAATATATTTTTAAATTATATTTTCTAAAGAACAGAGTTAAGAATCATCATCACATACACATTTAATGTTTACGATATTGAAAATATTGCAAAACTATATTATTCTATAAAATAAGAAAGCGAAATAAATATTAATTTCATGAAATAATTTAAATTTAAATATTGGATCTTCAACTGCGTATATATGCCAAAGCGGAAATTTATTACAATAGATTAATTTATGAAATAAAAGAATAAAATTAATACTATAATACACAAGAGGTTTCATTGCTAACACTTCTGAACACGCCGACAAAGAAATATTTATCAATTTTGCTCCATAATTTTTTTTTACCAGTTTACACCCAAATTAATGAAAAAATAATAAGCAATTTTATTTTAAATAAGATTTCCTGTAATTAAATATAACGCTTTGGGTGCCTCAGTCCACTATTTTTCAATTCCGGACCACTGCGGCCGTCCATTGTGGGCAGAACAATCAGTTTTCAGTACCGATAGCCGACGATCAGAAACGATGCATTTTATTGGAGAGGCACGTGCACACGCATTTCAATGGCTACAAGTGAAACTCTATTTACCTATACATTATAGCCAACACCGCTTGTGTAACAGATTGCAGACCTTTTCACCAAACGTCCTGAAAACTTGAGATTCATAAGGATTTTTTTTTAGTAAAAAATAAAGTAAAGTACAGCTGGGACACTCTCCCACTGCTGGGCAAAGGCCTCCATCAATAGAAACAAGTCATCGCTCTCAATTTATAGGTATTGGCTTAACCTGTTTCGAAAGCTATTCTATTTAATTTAAATCAAACAATTCAATTAATCTTAATTAATTTGACATTTTATTTTATTTTATTGTTATATTTTTTATGAGTAAGTACTTAGGTCAATTCGTATTTATTTAATTGTTATTTTAATGTTCATTAAAAGAAAAATCCGTTTCCGAGGCCTAGGTTGTTCTCTGGGCAAAAACTGATTACCAGTGCTTTGCTCTTTGAGCAAAGGTATCACTGAGTTTTTGCCCTTTTACATCGCTGCGGCACACGCTACCAAGCAACATTATTTAAATGTTTTTTATTTGTACCTAAGCATGTGTGTTTTTTTGATCCAAAAAAATATTTTATCTATCTATCTATTTAAAGCTGTTTTGTCAACTCATTTGGGACGTGAATTAAGTGTAGTATTTTTTCATAGTAAATGTTATATTATTGTTGTTGTATTGGCTATAGATATCTTAAAAAACAAGCACATTCATTAATATTTGTTTTTACAATGGGAAAGCGGCCGCCTTATGGTGGTTACGATAAATTTGTCTTTATCCACCTTTGGGTGGGAGGGCACTTCACCAAAATTCCTTAAATACTAAGGGAAAGGCAGTGTTTTCGATAATTTTATTATCGGTCCTCTTGTTTTTAGCGTAAGACATTTAGCAGAAAAATTTGCCCTTGCTACAAAACTTATGGCCGTCTCGTCATTTCTAAATACTTTTTTAAAGATAACCGTGTTGGCCATCGAGTGTTCATTAATCATTTATTAAGGGGGACAGCTCTTATTGTCCGCACAATTTAGAACGCTGCGTTATTATTTACTGTGAACACAGGAGTGCGATGATTAATCGTCTCGGAAAAAATCGTTGACAATGCGCCCCGCTTTTTTCCACCGTTTTAATATTGCAGAATAATCTTGTCAGCTGGTCACAGTTTCTCCTTTTGAAATCGGATATAAAAGCAATCGTTAAGGTATATTTAATAGATCAACAGCAAAGAACAAAAAAAACAACACACTTCTGGCGAAATTTTGCTTTTTTGCATAATTTCACCTTTGAAAACATTGTTCCATAGTTCAGATTTTTTTTCGGAAAATGTTCTTCTTAACACATAATTTTACGCGTATTTAAAGACAACTTACACACAATCTCGCAAAGCAACGAAGTATTTACGGACAACTACAGTCGTCAGTACCTCGGGTGATGATAGCGATCCCGCTTTAGGAGAAGAATGTATAAAAAGATATCTAATATCTTGTCACTGTTGAATTCCGACATAAAAGTTTTAATTCTTTATTATTGAAATTTTTGCATTCACTATGCTATTTATATATAGGATAAAATGTTTACTAGTTTCTGGGGTCTCGGTAGCTTAGCGGTTAGAGCAGTGGACCAACAATCCAAAGGTCACGGGTTTGAATCCCGTTCGAGCTTTCCTGAGACTGGTTGTTTTTTTCTAGTAAACATTACATTATCCTTTAAAAGCATTCGTTAATCCTACTAATATTATAAACGCGAAAGTTTGTAAGTATGGATGGATGTTTGTTACTCTTTCACGTAAAAACTACTGAATGGATTATTTGGATGATATTCGGCATACAGATTGTTACGGCGAAAGGCGGTTCGCCGTAACAGCGGCGAAATAAGGCTTAGGCAGGAATAAGGGAAAATCTGGGGCTTACCTGGTTCGGGCTGGAGCTGGCTGGAGCTGAAGGTGGCTGGCGCTCTAGGCGCGGGCGGCGGGCTTGAGGGCGGCAACACACAACACAAGTCACTCCACTAGGCACTGATCGGAGGCGTTTAAGGATAGTTGAGCTGGTACCAAGCGCTCTTATTCACAAACACTGTAGTCGTGGTTGTTAACGGGCTGAATTCTTGCGCGCGCGACGCGTGGGTTCGTCTTGAACGCTCTAAGCACACTCCGTCGTTGCGCGGCGCCGGCGGACACTTCGTCGAGTATAATTGTCAACTCGCTGTGATTGGCCGATCACTCGTTGCCCAGTCGTTGCACCAATATGCATCTTAAATGACCGGCGCAGAGACGGTTATCCGTCGCGCTGTGGCGCGAACATCTTCCCGGGCCCCAGAGGGTAGGAGGGGGGGGGAAGGAATGGAAATTAAAGGGGAACTACAGCCCTGATTCGTGCTGTGTTGAGTTAATGTCGAGTGGGTGTGTATATGATGAGCTGGGAGGAATGTACGTGTGTGACTGTATGAGTACAATTGTATGAGGGCTGAAAGCCTGTGTCACGAAGCACAGGGGGCGCGGGGGCGCGAAGCGCCGAAGGCGCATAGGCGCACGGGGCGCGTAAGCGCAGAGGCGTGGGGGCGAGGGGGCGCGAAGCGCCGAAGGCGCATAGGCGCACGGGGCGCGTAAGCGCAGAGGCGTGGGGGCGTGGGGGCGCGAAGCGCCGAAGGCGCATAGGCGCACGGGGCGCGTAAGCGCAGAGGCGTGGGGGCGCGGGGGCGCGAAGCGCCGAAGGCGCATAGGCGCACGGGGCGCGTAAGCGCAGAGGCGTGGGGGCGTGGGGGCGCGAAGCGCCGAAGGCGCATAGGCGCACAGGGCGCGTAAGCGCAGAGGCGTGGGGGCGTGGGGGCGCGAAGCGCCGAAGGCGCATAGGCGCACAGGGCCGCAGTCAACGCAAAGGCGTGGGGGCGCGGGGGGGCCGCAGTCAACGCAAAGGCGTGGGGGCGCGGGGGCGCAGAAGCGCGGGGGCCGCAGTCAACGCAAAGGCGTGGGGGCGCGGGGGGGGCCGCAGTCAACGCAAAGGCGTGGGGGCGCGGGGGCGCAGAAGCGCGGGGGCCGCAGTCAACGCAAAGGCGTGGGGGCGCGGGGGGGCCGCAGTGACTGCATGCTAAGTAAGATCGTGCACTGAGCACAGCACCAAATAGGCACAAAAAACAACAACAAAAAAGGGCTGTACACTGGGCATACCATCATGTAGTCACTTGAATCGTGAACTGAGCACAATGGCATATAGGCACAAAAAAAGGGCTGTACACTGGGCACAAAAAAGGGCTGTACACTGGGCATACCATCATGTAGTCACTTGAATCGTGAACTGAGCACAATGGCATATAGGCACAAAAAAAGGGCTGTACACTGGGCACAAAAAAGGCTGTGCACTGAGCACGATAGCATACAGGCACAAAAACAACAACAAAAAGGGCTGTGCACTGAGCACGATAGCATACAGGCACAAAAACAACAACAAAAAGGGCTGTGCACTGAGCACGATAGCATACAGGCACAGAGGCACAGAAAAGCGCAATGCGCACTGTGGCGCAAAGAGCAAAGGCGCAATAAAAGCAAATACAAAGCAGACTGCATGTGTGTATGTGCTGCAGGCTGATGTGTGGGTGCACGTGTGTAGAAGTACTATGCTCTTGTGGTGAGCACTTACGAGATTGAGTCGATTGCCAAGGCAAGAATTAAAGGCAGAAAAACATAAAATTAACACGAGCGAAAAATAAAGCACGCTATTTGGCACGCGTGGTGAGCATGCACGAGATCTGAGCCGATTTAACACGACACGACCATAAAAATTTCATTACAAAATAAAACGGGGAAAACAACAATATCGTCGTCTAGACGCGGGTGTATTATACTTAACTAAAGTTATATGTGCAATCTAATTAGTAAGAAAAAATATAACACGAATCGAACACTGTTCTTTGAACACGTTCTTAATTTATTTTTGTAGGTAGGTTAATAATATTTCGCAATGCACTTTGCAACGTCTATCGTGCAGAAAGGGTCATGTAAGGTAATGAAATTAGGAATGTTACGCGATAAGATTTAAAAATCAGAAATTAAAATTAAGCTACGTGATAACTACGAAATATGAGTAAATATTATTTTAACGGGTCGAATGACCAACATGTAACGAAATCGTTAATGGGCTGAAATAGTTATCCCATATACACATAATAGTGGACTGTATTAATAATGTGGGGCTGAATGTCTACGGTAACACAGGTACCTACTCCTGCGACCCCTCATGCGACCGCTGTGCATGCGAGGACGCATGCAGCGTTCTGTCGGCGGGTCGCTTTGCCGGAGTGTCCCGTAGCGCGGGCGGAAGCCACCGCGCCGCCGATTCCGGCTGGTAATGCTGTGTGGCATCGTCCGGTCGGTGAAGGGATGTGTGGTGATCTGCGATGCCACACACTCGGCATGCCTTCACCGACTTGCATTCGTCCGGGTAATGCGGTCCGAGGCAGCGGGGACAGCGCTCGCGCGACACCACAAAGTCCCACCGGCCCTGCGTCGGCTGGGCATTGTAGTCAGCGCACGCTATTAATCTATGCCCCCTAGTCTTACAGTAAGGGCAGTAAGGGCTGTTTGGGCTGGCGTGCATTGTGTGGGTGTTGTGTGCAGTTGTGTAGACGTGTATGGGTGGCGGCACGAGTCGAGGCAAAAAAATGAAGTGTGTAAGGTAGTAGGGTTTAATTTAGTGGACTGTTACTGGGATGTATCCGGCTCGTAAAGGATCAAAATGTTACGGCGAAAGGCGGTTCGCCGTAACAGCGGCGAAATAAGGCTTAGGCAGGAATAAGGGAAAATCTGGGGCTTACCTGGTTCGGGCTGGAGCTGGCTGGAGCTGAAGGTGGCTGGCGCTCTAGGCGCGGGCGGCGGGCTTGAGGGCGGCAACACACAACACAAGTCACTCCACTAGGCACTGATCGGAGGCGTTTAAGGATAGTTGAGCTGGTACCAAGCGCTCTTATTCACAAACACTGTAGTCGTGGTTGTTAACGGGCTGAATTCTTGCGCGCGCGACGCGTGGGTTCGTCTTGAACGCTCTAAGCACACTCCGTCGTTGCGCGGCGCCGGCGGACACTTCGTCGAGTATAATTGTCAACTCGCTGTGATTGGCCGATCACTCGTTGCCCAGTCGTTGCACCAATATGCATCTTAAATGACCGGCGCAGAGACGGTTATCCGTCGCGCTGTGGCGCGAACACAGATAGTTTATAACCTGGATTAACACATAGGATACTTTTTATCTTATACGATATCCCACGGGAACGGCCACCACGCGGCTAAAACCGCGAGCGGAAGCTAGTGTATTATAATATTTAATAATTGTACAGTGAGTATGTATAAATGTTTACATTGACTAACTTACTGTAACTTCCGTTTGACGAAAATAAGAGCTTTATGAATATTCTCCCATTTTCTGTACATAGTACTATTCATGGAATGTACCATACGGGAAAAATGGCGCGGCGCAGCTTGCGCTTTGGCAAATTAACCAAATTAAATATCTTGAAAATTATATATCTCGAGCCTCTTCGTGCTTTTATTTTAATTATAAACAATAATTTGTATTTCTTATTTCCTCATCCAATATCTCGCATATAATTCTGCGGAACGTAAAACTCTATATGCTCTGCGGCCGCTGGATTATCCACTTCATTCCGCAGAAGTAGACAGTAGTGGATTAATAGTTGCAACCTCCTCCTTAGCCACAACATGTCCAAGCAGCGCAATAAACAGAAAATAATCATATACCCTACATACATAAATCGGCACTTGTACAGGGTCTAACGAAATCAATAAGCGAACGTTTAAGGGCGGCATCTCAACATCATTCTGAATACAATGACAAAAAATAGGCTCCAGTTTTATAGTGATTTTTCACAGTTATGTTTTCTAACAAACTAAATCAATTAAAATAATGCACATCATGAAAAATGCTGTATTATGGCTGGGTCCCACGGCCTGTCTGAAGACAAGCCGCGCCGCGCCACGCCGTGGAAACGCTTAATTGCAACGCCCGGCGCGGCGCGTCCGCAAACGGGCCGTGGGACCGGCAATGCCTGTCGCAGCTTGGGACGGCTTGGCGTGAAGTGCCTCGGCGCGGCGCGGCGTGGTGCGGCCGATGGATCGCACAGGCGACGGCACGCCGCGGCAGGCTTCATCGGATGCGTTATATCCCACGGCCTTGCGTTTGGGCGCGCCAAAAATCAGGCCGTGGGACAGCGGCTTACTAACACGCACGTAAGCGTCAATAAAGTGATAGCTCATTGTGCTCCGAGTTTAGTGTGCATGTTCAGCTATCTTTGTGTGAGTGTAGTACAGCTATATGGGTTTGGAAAGGGTGTATTTTTTGGTGAATTATGATAATGTTTTGTTGATTATCTCGGTAACGAGCCTGTAGTTTTAAACCAAATTTGGTGAGCATGCTCAGTATGATGTATAGATGTATAATTACGCGCTTTTCTCTCGCTCTCTCGACGGTACAACGGTAAGGGACGAGTATAACAGCGAAGCGGCGCGAATAAACGCTTTTTATATTTAAAAAAAATTGATAGATGTAATAAATAAAAAACGATCAGTAAGAATCCCCCAAGTTATCTATGAACTTTATTTTGGTAAATTACTCATAATATCAAATTACTTATTTTAAGAATAAAACCTGGAAAAGAAGATAAAATGACACCAAAATATGTAACTTTGTACATTTATTCTATCGAGCCAACTTTATCAAAGCGTGTTTCCATCGGGTTTATTCTATAGAATAAAGCCTCAATAATATTTAATAATTTTCTCAGATTTTAATTTTACTGTTTACTACTTCAAAAAGTAATTCTAAAAACGTGTTATTTTAATTTTTCACTAACACCTAATCTTAAACGTTTGCTTATTGATATTGTTATACCCTATATACCTTCTTTAGGATTATAAATCTTGCGTGTAAATAAGGGCGTGGTATAATTATATAACACCTATTTAAAAGCCGAAATGAATATTTACAATAAATTTACAAAAGATTCAATTCCATCTAAACTAGGACGTACGCGATTTTTTTTTCGAGTGTGAGTGCTGTCGGTCGCAGATGACCTTTACAGCGCTACCTACCGGGCTTGTTTGGGAGCGGCGGAAACTTAAAAGGTTCCTCAAGCCGTGATGGTCGAAACTCCTCAGAGGGACTCCTCAGAGAGCCTGTGGAGGTTCGAGCCGGTAGGGAGCGGAAAACCCGATGGTACCGCTACCTCGGCTCGGGTTTACCGTGTCGTACGCGACAATCAGGTACATTACGAATGTAACCTGTTGTAGAGCGGGTGTTAACCGGGTCTACGCACTCTTGTTCTACGAGTGCGGTCGATCACGTGTAGCCTCCGTAGTCGCCACAGAACAATATACTTTAGCGAGGTAGTCCGGGTAGTCCGGGCGCTCCTCTCTCGTGAAAGTGCTCCTCAAGATGGTAGCTCGGTGACGTTCCGCCAGAGTGCAGTGACAGCTCACTCTCGTCCTTAGCTCGATGCTTTGTTTCAATAGATGACGCCACCGTCGCGGTGTCATGTACATATAATCACGACTATTGTCCCCGAAGGGTTAGTCAGAGACAAGGCAATGAGGACAGCAAAAGCAGTCCTCTACTATGGTAGACTTTTCACCAAATAGCGTCTGCACATGTTATCAGCGTGACAGGTGGTGAGCCCATCGCCGCTCTATGCTGTTGGATGTATGTGCAGTCTTTAGTCCGTAAGTCGCCTTTTACGACACCCAAAGGAACAGAGAGAGAGACATAAAGAAAAGTAAACAGTAATACCATACATAGATGCATATAACCACGACTATAATCCCCGAAGGGTTAGTCAGAGACTAGGCAATGAGGATAGCAAAAGCAGTCCTCTACCATAGTCCACTTTTCGCAAAACAGCGACTGCACATGTGCTCAGTGTGACAGATGGTGAGCCTGTCGCCGCTCTATGCACTCTATTGAATGTATGTGCAGTCTTTAGACCGTTAGTCGCTTTTTACGATACCCAAGGGAAGAGAGGGGGTGGTAGTATTCTTTCGACACGGTAATATCAAATTTGTTTTATGTAAGAATCGAGCAATCTTTTTTTGGAGCTATTCTATAAGTTGATCCTAGTCGATCCTAGATCCTAGATTATCAAGCTAACTTACTGCGCTAGGTATAAGTAAATTATTTAAGTAAAAGTCAAAATGATGTATATGTGGGTACATCAATACTGTCGTCGACGCCGCCGATTTGTCTCGTCAGTAATAAACCAGCTAGTACGCACGACTGTTGTTTCATTGCTACCAAACAGCTCACTGGCGACGAGATTACCCACGAATTTAAATAAAAGTGACAATGTCGACTTTAATCGGAAATTTAAGTGTGTTCGACCATAAAACACAAGAATGGTCGATATTTTATAGTCGTTTGTCGCAATTTATTAAATTAAATAAAATTTCGGCCGATAACAAGTGCGCGGTATTGCTGACTCACCTCTCGGATGACGCGTATCGTCTCGCGCGGAACCTAGTACATCCGTCTGAGCTGGAGACAGTAGAATACGAAGAGCTGGTGAAAGTGCTCCAAGATCATTTCACACCGAAGAGGTCAACTTTTAGGGATAGGGCAAAATTTTACGAAGCAGTCAGAGATGACGGCGAGAGCATCGAAGAATTTGCGGCCCGATTGAGAGGTTTAGCGATTCATTGCGACTTCAAAACAGCGTTGGATGTCGTCTTACGAGATCGCTTCGTATTGGGCCTGGGTGTTGGGATAGCGCGAGACCGTCTGTTCGAACAAGACTCCAGGAAACTAACGCTGTCAACAGCGCTAGAGATTGCTCAACAAGCTGAATGCGCGCGACGAGCACGAAGCAGCGTCGTTACAACTAGCGCCGGGCCACAGCTGAGCGTCAAGGAGGAGCCGGTGTATCGAATGGAGAGAAGCCAAGGGGCTCGCGGACGTCACGGGTCTGCTCATGCCGCCGACGCGAACGTATCGCGGTGTACGATCTGCGGTCTCAATAATCACAGTGCGTTTAAGTGCCGTTTCAAAAATTACAGATGTCAATTGTGTGGTCAAAAAGGTCATTTAAAGAAAGTGTGCAAAGTGAAACAGCCTACTAATTCTAGGATACACAATATTGTTGCGTCATCGGACAGCGGTAGTGAGAACGACTGCAAAGAGTGTCAACTTTTTAATTTACGGTATGTTAAGTATAACCCCTTAAAACGAACTGTACATGTAGATAACGTAGAATTGTACATGGAACTAGATTCCGGTTCAGGAACCACTGTAATTTCTGATAAAATTTATTTAGAGAAGTTCTCACATAATAAATTGTGTAAAAGCGACCTTACAATGTGTTTTTACAATGGCCATAAGATTACACCGCTCGGTTATTTTTACGCCAAGGTGTCTTACTTTGAAATTATAAAAGAATTAAAAATATATGTTATTGAAAACGGGGGACCACCGCTGTTGGGGCGTGATTTTATGGCGTTGTTTAATGTAGTGTTTACTTGTAGCAAACACAATATAAGTACATTTTGTAATATTGCAGATTTAGAGGTGCAACAACTGTTGAGTACATTTCCTAACCTTTGGAAAGATGAGTTAGGCTGTTTTAATAAATTCAAGTTCGAGAGTTCGAGTTACATTTGAAAGATAATTCCGCACCTCAATTTTTTAAACCACGCTCCATACCCTTTGCTCTTAAAGAGAAAGTGGAAGAAGAGTTGGACAGGTTAGTAAAATTGGGTATTTTAGTGCCTGTGAAATTCTCCGAATATGCCACGCCGATTGTACCGGTACTGAAAGACAACGGTAAAGTTAAAATAGCGGGCGATTTTTAGTGCACATTAAATAAAGTTTTGAAAATTGATCAGTACCCGTTGCCACGTATTGAGGAAGTTTTTGCTAAGATTGGTGGCGGGGAACATTATTCTAAAATTGATTTATCTATCGCGTATAATCAATTCGTACTAAGTGACGCATCTCAGGAACTTACTACAATAAACACACCGAAGGGCCTTTTTAAATACACCCGTTTAGTGTACGGACTCGCCAACGCACCTGCTATTTTCCAACGGGCCATGGAAACCTTGTTATCAGGAGTCGAAGGGGTCTCATGTTGGTTAGACGACGTGTGCTGTACAGGGCCTAATAGAAAAGTACATTTAGCTAGACTGACAGAAGTGCTGAGGCGATTGAATAATGCGGGTTTAAGACTTCAAAAAGTAAAATGTTCTTTTTTTCAACCTAGCGTCACCTATTTGGGATATGTCATTGATAAAAAAGGGTTAAGAACAAACCCAAGTAAAGTCAAAGCCATTCTAAAATCCCCAGCGCCTACTAACGTGTTAGGAGTCAAAAGATTTCTCGGCGTTGTGAATTATTATCGCAGTTTTATTCCCAACGCATCCTCCTTATTGGCACCGCTGCATGAGCTATTACGCGCCGGCGTTAAGGGGAGGTATTTCGAGCGCTTCTCTCTCACTCTCTCGACGATACGACGGTAAGGGACGGGTATAACAGCGAAGCGGCGCGAATAATCGCGTTTTATATTTTAAAAAATTGATAGATGTAATAAATAAAAAACCATCGGTTATAATTTCTCAAGTTATCTATGAACTTCATTTTGGTAAATGACTCATAATATCAAATCACTTATATTAAGAATAAAACCTGGAAAAGAAGATAAAATGACACAAAAATATGTAACTTTGTGAATTTATTCTATCGAGCCAACTTTATCAAATCGTGTTTCCATCGGGTGTATTTCACAGAATAAAGCCTCAACAATATTTCATAATTTTCGCAGATTTTATTGTTACTGTTTACTACTTCAAAAAGTAATTCTAAGAACGTGTTATTTTAATTTTTCACTAACACCTAGCCTTAAGTGGGAGTGGGGCGAGCGGCAGCAACACGCATTCGATTGCGTAACACGGGAATTGGCTTCCGAGCGTGTGCTGGCGCATTTCGAGCCGCGCGCGCCGCTCGTGCTGACGGTGGACGCGGGCCCGGCAGGCCTAGGCGCGGTACTTGCGCACCGACTCTTTCCTATGGCCAGGAAAGGCCTATATCTTTTGCCTCACGATCATTGGCAGCGTGTGAAAGAAATTATAGTCAAATTCACAAAGAGGCTACGGCCCTAATATTTGGCGTAAAACATTTCCACCAATATTTATATGGTAGGCAAGATCCTTTCATATTAAAAACGGATCATAGACCGTTGATAACAATTTTCGGCAAGAAAAATGGTATATCAGTTACCACAGCTTCCCGATTACAGCGTTATGCACTTATTCTTTTGGCGTATAATTTTACAGTACAGTATATTAAAAGTACCAGTAACTTAGTTGCCGACTACTTTTCACGTTCGCCTTTGCCTGTGTCGCGCGCTAGCATGGAGGATGCCGCGGAAGTTGAACAAGTATTGTTTTTAAAGTTCCTAGACACAAACATAAAACCCATTTCTTTCGAAGACATTAGGGAAGAAACATTAAAAGATAAAGTTACTCAAACGGTTTTGAAATATATGAAACGTGGTTGGCCTCGTAAAATTGAATGTAAAGATATCTTACCTTATTTTAAATGTAAGCTAGATTTGGAAGAACCTGATGGTTGTTTATTCCGGGGGCATAGGGTAGTTATTCCATCGGTATTTAGAAAAAAAAATGCTGCACGAATTACATTCAGCGCATTTCGGTATCGTGAAAACTAAAAGCGGTGGGTCGGCGCGTGCGACACCTGCGCGCGCGTGCGCAGCGACCCGCCGCGCTCCCCTCCCGCGCCGTGGCCTTGCGCCGACGCACCGTGGCAAAGAATTCACATAGATTACATGTCAATAGGCGGAATTATTTATCTTGTCGTAATAGACTCGCACAGTAAGTGGTTAGAATGCCTGCAAATGAACCATGGCACCTTTTCTAATGCCTTAATTGCAAAATTAAAATTGTTATTTTCTAGATACGAGCTGCCCCATTTGATAGTTTCTGACAATGATCCTAAAATATGTTCAATGGAATTTCAAAGGTTTTGTTACTGCAATGTATAAAATATTTAAATTCACCTATCTACCACCCTGCTAGCAATGGCCAGGCAGAGAACTCAGTAAAGACTTGCAAAAAAATGATAAAATGTGCATTACACAGTGAAAACAAAAGAATGTCTCAAGTAGCAATAAATGAAAAATTATTAGGTTTTCTATTTTCATACCGTAATACAGTTCATTGCTCCATGGGTGTTACACCGGCGGAATTGATGTATGGTCGTAGCTTAAAGTCGAGACTTGATTTGATTTGTCCACCTAACAAAATAAATAGTCAATCCCCAATCATAAACCAAAACTGTAAAAATCATCGATGTTTTCGCAAGGGTGATTTGGTTTGGGCAAAATGGTACATTGCTAGAAAGGCTGTGTGGTCGATCGGTACCATTACTGAGATATTAGGTAATAGAATGTTCAATGTATATTTTAAGCAACATGATGTTGTACAAAAGCGTCATCTTGACCAATTACTAAAATATAAAGGATATTTGTATGATAATAGTGAAGGGACGTGCAATGTAAAATGTAGTACAAATGATTGCAACCCTTTGTTGGTGCCCGATTCTACGCCATTGTTGGCACCTCCTTCTCAGACATCCGAGTTAAGTGAACCCCAATCTTTCCAGCCTGCTGCTAATCAAAATGACGACGATTGTCTGGCAAGGGAGGATGGTGACAATGACGCGGAAGATGATTTTGTGGAAGCTCAAGATCATCATAGCTTAAGCGATTTGGAATGTAACGTGTCCGAGCGGCCTGCCATAATTGTTGAAACTAGTAGTAGTGAAAATGTTATTGAAAACATAGACAGTGGGCCACTCGAACAACGCTCCAAAAGACCTCGCCAAAAGGTAGACTATAAGAAATTCTTTTGATTTTGTCACCAGGAACTGAAAGTAGTGTTGGAGGGATGATGTATATGTGGGTACATCAATACTGTCGTCGACGCCGCCGATTTGTCTCGTCAGTAATAAACCAGCTAGTACGCACGACTGTTGTTTCATTGCTACCAAACAGCTCACAAAACCTTACATCATTTTTAAAAAATTAATCTTTAAGGTACTTCCTTGAACTAACGAAATTATATTTGCATAATATGGTAGATTGATTCTTCGAGAGCGTATAACAAAAAGAATAACAAAAATACCTGATTATTTGTAACACACATCAACAAACCAAAGCGAATAATGGGAAATTTGACGAATCGACGAAATAGGTAGCTTGAAATTGTGGTACTTTCATTAAAGTGATTTTTTTTAAGTTGGTCACCCCTCCATTCTTTCTTTCTCCTTATGTTTGACACGCTCCTTATGGGACACTCTGTATAGCAAGATTGCGAATCTGGGATTGCGAAATTGTGACTAAGAGTCATATTTGCCTGTTTACACATAGATATTATTGTAATTGTTAAAATCAAGTTTGGGATTCAGGACTCCAAGTCACGTATTTCAGAAACTCTGTCGAGAGGCATTCCCGTTACGTTGAAACTTTACTTTATTGGGGCACGTGATCGAGTAAATGTTGTTAGTTTAAATTGTGAGCTATTAAAATACAAATCATTGGCCCATTCAACGACTGTGAATTTTATAATTAAAATGATTTTATTTAGTTCTACATACATATAATACAATCCGTACTCGTACGTCTACCTCATTTTCTAAAGCTGTATTGTCACATAAATGTATCAACTCGCCATTTCTCTTCCTATACGATATGAAGTAGTCCACTGCATAAACATACCTCTGTAAGCTCCCATTGCACGACGAAATGACATACTTATTCCAAAGCATATTCATATTCCCACTTCGATTGGAAATTGAACATAAGTGAAGTAGTTGTGTATACCTATTGAAAGCCTCTCGGTGTCATATGTCTTGTTTGCGAGAAATATTTGTTTTGAGGGCAGCCTCTACCGCACCGCACCCAGCGTAGTATTGCAGATAGAATATCAAATTGCGAAACATTTCCAAATATTCATTCGCTGCGAAATGTAGGTACAGTAATAATATTCGCTACTGTAGAGGATGAGTTTTGAATATTCCCAAGAATGTGAAATGTAATACTTAGCAGACTATAATTAAGATATGGATACTTACTTGGATACAGGATAGATTGTGATATAGCTGGTGTTTACTTGATTATTAAGTTGTTATAAATAGATTTCCTCTACAAAAATATACAAAAAGTATTTATATACTGTGTTAACTAAAATGAGGAGTGGTGGCCAAAATCTAGCCAAAATCTGGCCAAAGAAATCGAGGACGTCCGAGGGCACGCTGGGTTGATGACATCGTCAGGGTCACTGGCAGCACCTAGATGAGATCGGCACGGAACAGAAGGGCCTGGCATAAATTAAGGGAGGCCTATACCCAGCAGTAGGTGGTTGAGGGCTGATTGATTGATTGATTGATTGTTAACTAAAATAAATATACTTAAAAGTCTTTTAATAAAAATATTTATTGAAATAATTTCTCTTAAAAAGCTTTCATTTTATAACGTGACGTGAATCACAATAACAAAATGAATCACTACGGCGATTATAACATGTTCCCTTGCTGGGAATAGTGCCTGGGAGATCCGGATATCCGGATAGACCACAGAGGCGGCTTAAGAGGGTTTACGCAATTCGGTTTCCCATACAAATTTCCAAGTTTAAATTTTTAGAAACCAGTAAGCCGATTTTAATGAAACTCGGTATGCTGAAGTAAAACACATAGATCTAAATAGTTTGTTGAAAACATTTATTTAACTGAGTTATTGCGATTTTTAACTTTCTACGGCGGAATTTAAATTGCAATAATTCAGCAAAAAAAAACTGCGTAGTCTCTACTGCTTTTGTTGTCCTCATTGCCTAAAGAGGACAACAAAAGCAGTCCACTATCATAGTCCACTTTTCAACAAATAGCGACTGCACATGTGCTCAGCGTGACAGATGGTGAGCCTGTCGCCGCTCTATGCAGTTGGATGTATGTTCGCCTTATATGACACCCAAGGGAAGAGAAGGGTGGTAGTTTTCTTTCACCGCTACGCGACTAGGTTACATTCATTCATACATATTCACGACTTATCCCCAAAGAGTAAATCAGAGGCAATGAGGAGCGCAGAAGCAGTCCACTGCTATAGTCCGCTTTTCACCAAATTACAACTGCACGTGTGTTCAGCGTGTTAAGTGGTGAGCCCATCGCCGCTTTATCCTGTTGGTTGTATGTGCAGTCTTTAGCTTTTACGACACCCAATTGAAGAGGATTGGTGATATACATCTAATAATCCGGTATACCATAACGTGGATCTTCCTTTTTATTGTTTTTCCAAAGAGCTTACTTCTAAAACTAAAGCTCCAATTTCATTATACTACCAAAATGCAGACACGAATTGTTATTCGTACGTGGAGTGCTATTTCCAAAGAGCCGTATCCGCTCTCTCATATTTAATTTAAAACTAACTATACTCTATACCGCTGTGTGTCCGCTCACGGCATTATAATTTATTTATCTGTGTTCCGTGAAGCCATGCGTTTGTATGTATTTTTTAAGCATTTTGAGCTTTAACATTTGCGGGTTAAGAACAAAGGGTGATTGCAAAACGGACAGCAACGGAAGACTTAAAAGGCACTCCGCATGTGAATTATGGATAACGCGACGTTTGTTTTGGAAGATGCGTATGGCAAAGCGTTTATCTACAACTTCAGGCTTGGTGATCAACTTTTTTCTTTTCATGCAACGTAGGTATATAAGTTCTTATAAACTAAGGCTCCTTGTTCTTTAAAAACATAAACATTCCTACTCTCACACCAATTATCTAGCCCAAGAGAAGCTTCGTTATGAAACTCATTAAATGGTTACTAGACAATAGATAAACATACTTGAAATACTTAAATACATACTTATTATACATAGAGAAAACACCCAGACCCGAGACAATTTAGAAAACAATAATTTCTAAATGGTCCTGACCGGGGATCGAACATGGGACCTCAAAGATGGCGACACATAGTTGGCCATGCGCCTTCCTTACTCGACCTTCTGCTGACGAGTCGCCCAGCTGGAGACCGGGTGGAGATTCGAGCTCCTTTAGGTTCCTCGGATCACTGCTTGATATCCAGCACAGTGCCCTTGGCATCGCGTCCGCCAACAGCGGTTTCGAAACGCCAGATTTGGCACTACGCGTCGGCAGACTGGGACGGTATGCGGGAGTATTTTGCATCCGTCCCTTGGAGGCAGCGCTGCTTTAGTGGGAAGGACCCAACCGCTAGCGCCACTGCCGTTGCTGATGAGATAGTATTAGGAATGGAATACTATATTCCACATTCCTATGTCATCAGCAAAGGCAGACGCAACCGCTGGTTCAATCGCGAGTGTGCCAGCGCTGTTGAGAGCAAACAGACGGCATACCGCGCTTGGATCAGAGGTAAAGCTCATGGGGATCCCGAAACTCGCTCGCTAAAAGCAGCCTATAATAATGCCACCAAGTCGTGTAAGAGGGCCTACATTAGAGCGGATGCCCAGCGCGTTGCACGAGTAGGCCAAGAACTCCTGACGCATCCTACGGGCAGCCGTAGCTACTGGCGTCTGGCCAAAATCGTGCTATCCAACTTCTGCCAACCCTCGCTGCCACCACTGAGATGTCTTGACGGAACTTTAGCTCACAAGCCGCAGGAAAAGGTCGATCTCCTGGCCAAACTCTTTGCGGCTAACTCCCGGATCGATGACTGTGATGCACAGCCACCCTCAGTTCCTCACTGTGGCCACACAATGACTGATATTAAAATCAGGCAGTGTGATGTCCGTGCGGAACTGCAGTCAATCGATGTCCGGAAAGCTAACGGTCCTGATGGCATCCCAGCGATAGTTCTGAAAATGTGTGCAGCGGAGTTATCCCCTGTGTTAACGCGTCTGTACCGTCTCTCGCTCTCTTCGGGTTGTGTGCCGGAATCTTGGAGAGAAGCTAATGTGCAACCGATCCCTAAAAAAGGAGATCGGTCAGATCCGACTAATTACCGCCCTATAGCCGTAACTTCAGTATTGTGTAAGATCCTAGAACGAATATTGAACAAACAGCTTATTCGATACCTAGAAGATCACTCCCTAATTCACGATCGTCAATATGGGTTTCGGCCAAAACGGTCAACGGATGATCTTCTAGCGTACGTCACACATCTCTGGGGTGAGGCTATTGACAAGCGTGGCGAGTCACTGGCAGTTAGCCTTGACATAGCCAAGGCTTTTCATCGGGTCTGGCACAAAGCTCTTCTCTCCAAGCTCCCGGCATACGGTTTGCCCGCTCAGTTCTGTACCTGGATTGCTAGCTTCCTGCATGAGCGTAGAATCCGTGTCCTTTCGGATGGATGCGCTTCGCGGTTCATGCCAGTGAACGCTGGTGTTCCTCAGGGCTCCGTTCTATCCCCCACGCTGTTCCTTCTGCATATCAATGACATACTTCCTCTTGGAAACATTCATTGCTATGCAGATGATAGCACAGTGCATGGGGGATATAACATATTTCAATGCTTCGCAATGCTCTTCAACATATTTTTGGTACATTCATACTTGCCACAAGACTTAATTAAGACCATTGTAGTTCCTATTACTAAATGTAAACGGGTGACGTATCGAGCAGGTCCAACTACAGACCCATTTCGTTGGCAACGATTATCGAGAAAGTGCTTGACGGTGTGCTGAACTCTCAGCTGGATTGTCACTTAAAAATTCATGACCTTCAGTTTGGCTTCAGGCCACAGCTGTCTACGGAAAGTGCAATCCTGAGCCTGAAGCGCACTGTCAGGTACTATACGGATAGAAACACATCTGTTTATGCTTGTTTCTTGGACCTTTCCAAGGCGTTCGACCTGGTCGTTTACGAGATCCTATGGGATAAACTGAAAGAGATTGGCTTGCCTTCTGAAACCATATCGCTTTTTCGTTTTTAGTATGAGAATCAGCTGAACTGTGTCAGATGGGCGGACGAGTACTCGGACCCCTATAGGTTAGAATGCGGTGTCAGGCAGGGAGGATTGAGCTCCCCCAAGCTTTTCAACCTTTATGTAAACGCGCTTATTGAGAGGCTCAGTAGTATGAAGATAGGGTGTCATATCAATAACGTATTCGTTAACAATATTAGCTACGCGGACGATATCGTCCGTGGGGACCATATGGTCCTGCTGGCCCCCTCAGTTAATGCCATTAGAAAAATGTTAGGTCTCTGTGAAACATATGCGATCGCCCATGGGTTAGTGTAAAATTGCAGGAAGAGCGAGTACATGGTTTTCAAGTCCGGCAATAGACTTCCTGATTTTGTACCCCCCATCAGACTATATGGATCCCCTCTTGATCGAGTCAGGCAGTTTAAGTACCTAGGCCATATAATTACAGAGGATCTAAAAGACGACATTGATATGGAGAGAGAGCGCAGGGCGCTGTCGGTTAGGGCCAACATGTTGGCTCGCAGATTTGCTCGATGCTCTGCACCTGTAAAGGTCACGCTTTTCAAAGCCTACTGTACCTCTTTTTACTCGGGCTGTCTGTGGGTTAATTACACGCAAAAATCGTACAGCACCTTGCGCGTTTAGTACAATAATGCTTTCAGGGCATTGTTATTGCTGCCGCGATATTGAAGCGCTTCCAGCATGTTTGCGTACGCAGAGGTTGACAGTTTCCCGACCATCATTCGTAAAAAAGCAGGCTCACTTTTGAAGCGAGTTCGCGGCAGCAGTAACAACGTCCTGCAAGCAATTGCCGATAGTGGGGACTGTCCATTTATCGAGCACATGTGCCAAATTACGCGATCAAAATTAAAAATTATTTACTAACATAGGTATTAAGTCTTTTTGTTACTAACATTTAATGGACTTTATGTTGTCTAATTAATAAACATTTTTTTTTTATAATGGTCACCCAATGGCTGGGCGGGTAGACACCGAAATGAAGCGAGCAAATCTTGTCATTGAGCTCGATCGGGTGTTGGACCTCATTTCTAAATGGGGCTCCGATAATCTAGTGGAGTTCAATGCCAAGAAAACACAGGTGTGCGCGTTCACAGCGAAAAAGTCGCCATTCCTTCCCCTTCCTTCTCTTCAGGGTACATCTCTAGGCCTGCAGAGCAGTATTAACATGCTCGGTATGGATATCCGCTGCGATCTGAACCAAAATGACTACATCGAAACCGTGATTAAAAATGCCTCACGTAAACTCGGTGTCCTGAACAAGGTGCGGCGATTCTTCACGCCTGATCAGTTGTGTCTATTATACAAGACACAGGTGCGGTCTTGCGTGGAGTATTGCTCTCACCTTTGGGACGGCTCCGCAAAGTACCTTCTCGATGCCTTGGACAGATTGCAGCGCCGCGCTGTGCGCATTATCGGCAATGCGGAGGTCACTAAAACTCTCGAGCCTTTGCAATTGCGTAGAGATATTGCGTCACTCAGCGTCTTTTACCGTTTATACCATGGCGAGTGCTCTGAAGAACTCTTTGACCTCATCCCTCCTTCTCCCTTCCTCCATAGGAGTACGCGTGCTGCTCTCCGGAGTCACCAATTTACAGTCTCTAACATTCCATCACGCACAAAGAAATTTGGTGACTCGTTTCTTTGCCGCACTTCCAAAAGATGGAATAGTCTACCAGCACACGTATTCCCTCCTACCTATGACAAAGGGTCCTTCAAACGAGGCGTGAAGAAGCACTTTGTGGGCCGGCAGGGTGAGGATGTCTGATGCTACGTCTCTTACTCTGCACCAGGTGTCCTCGCGCCTGGACCTCATTTCCACTTAACATCAGGTGGAGTGGGGTCATTTGCCAGGCTTAGTATAAAAAAAAAAAATCACAATGAAAACCAGTGTACAAACCACTCGACCAAGGAGGTCGTCAAAGGTCAAAGGTCTTTAGAAGGCACGGAAAGCCGTTGGTCCCGGCTGTTGTTGTATGAGGTCTGTCGTTAAGACCTACCATCTCGCATTGGGCTACCGTGGTGGGTTATGGTTTTTTTTATACTACGTTTCCCACTAAGTTGGATATTTTATTATCGCTATTTTTCTCTTTTTTCTGCTTTTTTACAAGTTTTTTGTTCTTATTTGATCTTATTCTATACAGGGTTCTTATTTCTAGTACAATTTCTTAGAGCAATGTCTTATTTTATCTTATCTTAGGCCTTGCTTTTTTTCAACTTACTTATTATATATATTCTATTCTATTAGAATTATCTTCTATCTTATATTCTATTACAATTTTTGCTCTTGTAACTCCTCCTCATTCCACAGATTTCCTATCCCACTTCTTTTCTATGCATGCTGTCCGGCTTTGGAATGCACTACCAGAGAGCATCAGGAGTGCTCGCACGTTGAATTCGTTCTAGAGTCAGTTCCAGAGTCATTTCTTAAGTATATCCTCATAGCTTTATTTATTTCCTGTTATATAATATTACATGATCTATTTTATCTAATTTATTTAATTATTAAACAACACATCTTATATTTCTGTTTTCTTATTTCCTTATTCTTGCACCCATTTTAATATTCTTTCTTTTTATATTTTATCACCCAAGGTTGCCTGAAAGAGATTGCTTGTTAGCAATAAGGCCGCCTGTTTTGTACTTTGTAAAAATGTTTTTTTTCTGTGTATGTTCTTGTGTGCAATTATAGTATATTTTAATGTTTTTATATATTTTAGCGTTTTACTAACGCTTAAATATACTTACGTAAAATTTTAAACACTGCGTTTAAAATTAAAATTATTTTAATTTAAGCGTTAATAAAACGCTAAAATATATAAAAAAAACATTAATCTATAAAGCAGCAGATGAAGCCATCTTAACCGAATGTTCAAATATTTGTAAAAATCAAGCACTGACCCTCGGTAGCCAAGTGGTTAAGGCAGCCGCTCGGAATGCGGAAGGTGCGTGGTTCAATTCCGGTTGTTCGTCTTTTTTCAGTGTTTAAAATTTTACTAATGTATATTTTATTATTATTAATTTTTACTTAAATTATTTTCTTTTTTAATTTATGAAAATAATTAAATTAAAAATATGGGTTAAGGTTTAATCTCCCCGTGTGTTGTTGTTAGCTGTGTCGCGTACCGGTGAAAGAATACTACCACCCCCTCCTCCCCTTGGCTGTCGTAAAAGGCGACTAAATGACTAGACTGCACATACATCCAACAGCATAGAGCGGCGATGGGCTCACCAACCGTCACACTGAGCACATGTGCAGTCGCTATTTGGTGAAAAGATGGACTGTGGCAGTGGACTGCTTTTGCGGTCATTGCCTAGTCTCGGACTAACCCTTAGCGAATAGGCGTCGTCAGTTTATTTAGGTATACTTGCCATTTCTTTTTCAGCCTATTCCTTCCATTGTTTGTACGTGTAGCAAAAAGTTCGTAGCTCGTTTAATAACTGTTTCGAAGAAATCGAAAGGAGAAAACATTGTACCAAATCGCGACTGATTGAAAACAAACTTGCTACGGTTGTTTGCGAAGGTATGTTTATAATAATTGATAAACTTTTTCTGTTTTTGCTTGTTTACTCAATTATAATTGAATGTTTTGATGTTTTTGAAAATCTTTACTTATACCTACTGAAATGAAAACACTGAATAGAAACAAATATTTAAAAAAAACACGATGGCTTAACTGAGAGATTGTGAGAAATCACCAGGAATCATAAGAAGTGGAAGGGTTTGAAGAACGCCTTTTCCCAGCTATGGAACTAAATAGGCTAAATAAAAAATTATAAAATGTAATGTATAGTAAAGTAAAGTGAAGTATAAGTAGTCTACTCTACTGTCTCGCTGCAGTGCAATGCATTACAAGAATTAAAAGCGCTTTATAAGTTAAAAGTTGTATAAAAGACTGTAAGACTCTAGATATTGTCTTTGTTTGTACTAATTATTGGACTTTGGTTTGATTTTGGAATGAAACTAATCGTATTCTGAAGCCGCGTCTTCTGCGCCATGTATTGAACAGAACATTGTTCATGAACATTTTTTGTTCAAAGCAATTCCCGTCCGCTGCGACTTTAGCAATGTTCAGTAAACAAAGTTTTTTAACAAAACTTTATTCCGGCCGCAGACAAACGCGGGGGATGTTTTCCACTAACTCTGGCAAACACCTTTAAGTATATTTGTTCAACAAAACATTAAGGACACGCCCCTTACTTACGTTTTCAAACAATGTTCTGTTCAAAACATGGCGCAGCGGACGCGGCTTACGTCTGACCAACCTCTTACTACAGCTGTCATGATACGGATCTGCTGCTATAACAAAAAAAATGTCATGAAACTTAAAAATACTAAAAAAACATCTCTTGTTTTGCATTTTGTTTACAGTGGCTACAATTTCGGAGATTTAAAAATCTCCAAAAAGATATATAAAATGTGTGCACGGTAACAATATATCAGCTGCCATCGGTCGCAAAGTACAGTCAGCAACAAATGTACGTACCTACACACTTTTGACAGATATTGACTTTTTATTTCTTTAAGAATAAGAACAATGAACCGTCAAATACGTGTATCTACTTGTGTTGCTGACCGTATCTACTTGTGTGACCACGTGCGAAAGTGGGCAGAGCAAATAGTGTCCTGCGATGTTTGTTAGGGTCTGTTTGACAAGTTCAAAGTGAGGTGGTGGGCGGTCAATACTAACAAGGGAATAAGGGAAGCACTCGGACGAAATATACCGCTACTTAATGTAATAATCACTTATGTAGGTCTTTATATATATCTGAAACATTTGTCTTTTTCTTTTAGTGTGAGTAGTGTGACACCAACGATCAATTTAATTTTTAGCCCCGACCCAACGCAGAAAGATGTCTGTATTTTGTTTCAAACTAGTTTTTTTCGTTAATACTGTCATGTAAAATGCGAAGACGTTATGTTGGGTTAAGGTTCGACGTATTAGTGGTTTTTATCGACTGCCATCTTACGTTAAACACTGAATACAGAAAGCTTCACGAACCATCCGAAGCACAGTACCTGTAAGTGTTAAATTCTGTATCTTCCCTACTTCTACTGAGAATAGTATTACTTAAATCTTACTATGCAAAATTCATATGGGCATTTGCAAAGTAAGATTAAAGTAATACTGCTTTAAGATTTGACGGTAAGGACACATGCCTTTCCATATGGGCAAATAGCTCATGGGAGATCCTTACACTTATCTTCCACTTTCCTACTAAGAAAGATGACATATTCTTCATATCAGGCCAGTATTGTTGAAAATAGCAGGGCCATTTCCAGATTACATAAATCTGCACCGGAAAGAGGAAAGAATTATAGCATCGTTCTGAGTGTGAAATGGCCCTAGGTGCTCTTTTCGGATTACATTAAATAACTTAAGAGAAAATATTTTACACATGATCCGGTTTATTATAGTGAAAGAAACCACTTCTGTTTTTAGGGTTCCGTTACCCAAAGGGTAAAACAGGACCCCGCTATTACTAAGACTCCGCTGTCCGTCCGTCTGTCACCAGGCTGTATCTCAGAACCGTGTTAGTTGGACAGTTAAAGTTTTCATACAAGATGCATTTCTGTTGCCGCTATAACAACAAATACTAAAAAACAGAATATAATAAATGTTTAATATAACAAACATGGTTTTTATTGCTCGATATTGGTAACGGCAACAGGTAGACGCTTGAAATATTTACAGAATATTTAGTTATACTTATATTCACTTTAATAATAAATAATTAAATTAAAATAAAACAATTCCCATACAACAAACGTGATCTTTATAGATAACGGTATAAAGGTATAACGGTATGGAACGATATTTTTTTCCTGACCTAATGAAACATAGCAAATTAATTCCATTGTTTAAATCAGGTAGCACTTCTGACCCCTCTAATTTTAGACCTATTTCTGTGCTACCCACATTTAGTAAAATTTTTGAAAAGTTGATGCTAGACCAAATTCAAATTCATTTTCATAGAAATAAACTTTTACATTGTAAACAGTATGGTTTTACTAGGGGTCGCTCAACAACTGACGCCGGTGTTGAGCTTTTAATCCAAATATTTGATACCTGGGAGGAATCACAGGATGCCCTAGGGGTATTTTGTGATTTATCCAAGGCTTTCGATTGTGTTTTACATGAAACTTTGGTCAGGAAGCTTAACCACTATGGAATTAGGGATGCTTCTTTGAGCCTTCTGATCTCATACCTGAGTAACAGGATTCAGAAGGTCGACATTAACGGTAAAAGATCTCCGGGATCAGTGGTTACAATGGGAGTTCCGCAGGGTTCAATACTAGGTCCATTCTTGTTTTTGGTTTATATTAATGACTTACCTTATTTTGTAAAAGACAGTCATGAGATAGTATTGTTTGCTGATGATACTTCACTTTTATTCAAAGTGAAACGACGACACCCAAATTATGACCATGTGAATAATGCGATCTCAAAGATTGTTCACTGGTTTAGTGTAAATAACTTGCTATTAAACGAGGGAAAAACCAAATGTGTAAGATTTGTATTGCCTAATGTTAAGCAAGTAACAACTAGTGTACAAATTAAAGATAAGAATGTGAATCCTGTGGACACCACTGTGTTTCTAGGCATCACGTTAGATGCCAAGCTTCAGTGGGGCCCACATATAGCTAAATTGTCGAATAGACTTAGCTCTGCGGCTTATGCAGTAATGAAGATCCGTCAGTTAACTGACGTTGATACATCCAGATTAGTTTATTTCAGTTACTTTCATAGTGTAATGTCGTACGGCATTTTACTGTAGGGAAATGCTGCCGACATTCAAACTATCTTTGTGCTTCAGAAGAGGGCTATTCGAGCAATATATAACCTAAAGGCTGGCGACTCTCTCAGAGAGAGATTTAAGAATATAAATATAATGACAGTTGCATCACAATACATTTATGAAAATTTGATTTATGTTCATAAAAATACTGATATTCACAATGTAAACACTAGAAGTAAGAACAAATTAGCAGTACCTTATACTAGGCTCCATAAAATAAATAATTCTTTTAGGGGTCTGTGTCTAAGATTTTACAACAAAGTACCAAATGATATTCAGAAATTAGATCTTAATAAATTTAAAATCAAAATCAAAGAAAAGCTTTATAAAAAAGCTTATTATAAAGTGTCAGATTACACAGAAGACAAAACAGCTTGGATCTGAAATGCTCCAAGCACTCCAACAGCTGATTGACTTTATTTAATTGATACTACATTGTATGTATTGTAATTTTGTATTGCATCATTTTTTTTATTTTTAATTTCATATTTTGTATTGACCTGGTAACGACATACTCTTTTTTTTGTTTGTAAATGTCGTTGCTTTTGTGCGCTGTGGTTTCTTGCGCCCATTCTTTGCCACAGTTGAAAAATTATGTCCTGAATGGGTGGTAGGTTAAAAAAGATTTGGACGATTCAAAGTACTTATTAATTGAGTTTATTGAATAAATATATTTTGACTTGACTTGACTTGAACCATTCGAGCGCGAGTCCGACTCGCACTTGGCCGGTTTTTTGTATTTTTTATTTGTAATCTTAAATTCGTCTCGGGTCTGGGTGTTTTCTACGTATCATAACTAATAATTATGTGTTTAAGTAGTTTATCCACAAGTTTGAATTCAGAAACTTCATTATGGCTAGATAATTATTGTAGTAGGTAAGTATGGGAAGGTTAAAGTTACTCGCGTCCGTAGGTTTACCCTTGAGACCCTACACGTGACCCCTGAGTGGTGCTAAATGAGTGGTACAGCCACGCTGCGTTGCAGCACGCATTGGGCCGGCTCGCCCGGCGTAATACCACCCTCTCTCTAATATCCGGCGTGAAATAATAGCACTTGGTGCTGTTGTGTTTCGTCCGGTCAGTGAGGGTTCCGGAGGCCCTCCCCCCCCTCACAATTCCTTTTCCTTCCTAATTAAACCTATTCCTTCCTTAAAGGCCGGCAACGTATCTGCGATTCCTCTGGTGTTGCGGGTGTCCATGGGCGGCGGAGATTACTCACCATCAGGTGACCCGCCTGCTCGTTTGCCTCCTTCTATTATAAAAAAAGGTTATTTTTGGTATTATTTTTATACTACATACATATATACACATATAATCACCTCTTTTATCCCCAAAGGATTCGTCAGAGACTAGGCAATGGGAACAGCAAAAGCAGTACTCTACCATAGTCCACTTTTCACCAAATAGCGACTGCACATGTACTCAGTATGACAGGTGGTGAGCCCATCGCTGCTCTAAGCTGTTAGATGTATATGCAGTTTTTAGTCCGTTAGTCGCCTTTTACGACACGCAAGGGAATAAAGGGGGTGGTAGTATTCTTTCACCGCTACGCGACACGGTTATTTATAAAGTACAATTATATAATTACAATAATTAAAAAAATAACTACTTACCTAGAAATCTATAACGACATTATGTTCTATAAGTATATTCTTACTAATGCTATTCAATTCCATAGATTACTTGTGCGACATATTGTTTAGCGTTCAATAGAGAAGTACCCGATCAAATTCATTAACTTAATGATATGTCTGTGCATACAATATTAAAGTGTGTTACCATATTGTTCCATTAATACAACGACAATGTATACTGTAGTGAAGTGTAACGCGTAGACATGACGTCTCAAAACGTGAGAGTGAACACGTTCTTTAAAGTGGAAGAAAATAAGCCGTACATAGATGGGCTTTCGAAATTTTTCATCGGTTTAGAAAGTGTCCTCGGTTTGAACAGGCTGCCTCTGGTGTTCAACGAATCACGGCGCATCTTCACTTTCGCATCTGTCGCATATTCTCTGGCCCTCATAGTTACGCTTGTTTACCTAACATGCATCATCACATGCTTAGACATGTCAATACCTATGTACTTGAGCTTCGTCGAGTACGCGTTCTGTATTACATTCAGTTTCATCTCTTGGAGGAGGTTGGAGCGATACTTCAGCGAGCTGAACCGATTCGATATGGAGTTCGGATGTCGTCCCAGAGTAGTTGCTGCGTCGATCAGAAACCTTGTTTTTATGTTACTTTTCTCCTCCTGCGTTGCCGTGTTCCACGCAATCTGTTTTTATTACAGACAGTTTCCTGATTTGTATATCACGGTTGTACCTTTAAACCTGATTCACTGTGTTGAGATGTACTATTATGGGCATCTTCTAAGTGTCCTATCGCCAAGGTTGCGATTGATAAATTATTATGTGGAGTCAGCTTTGTCTAATGGGAAGAGCGCGGTCCGCCCAAGGATAGACGAGTTTCCGTCCTTCAAATACAAGAACGCCAAGAACAATGATATGCACAAGTTGATGGACATGTACCATGTTGTTATAAAAGCGTATGACTTTCTGATCGACGCTATAAAGTGGCAGGTGAATGATGTTTCTTAATTATATACCGTAGAACTGTTCAGATGGTAAAATGTGAATGCTAAACCCTTTGAGGTTTATCGATTTGATTGATCAATGAGGAAATACACTTTTCATCAATTGAAACTTGAAATGTCACCATTATTTTTGAGACAATACAAAACAGATAGATTATTTACGGTTTAGTTAGCCGATTATACAATTTTCTTCTTTTGCAGCTGCTTGTGGTTCTAATAACTTCATTCGGCATTACTTTAAACTTTTGCTACCATGTGTCGTTAAGCATAATCCGAAATGAGGTAAGTCAATCAATACATTATAATTATTATTAAGCTTAGTTGTTGTAGTGTTTATGGGTGACGGTGATAACTTTTCATTAGGCAACCTGTTCACACAAGCGCTTCGAAAAATAAATAAATGGAAAACTGAATATTTATACGTACATAGTAACACAAAGCCCGCAGGCCCCCGGCCTCCTGAGCAGCAAGCCAGCCCTCCCGGAACTCCCCAGCATGCACTGGTTAAGTGGCAGTGAACCTACAGACACGGCCGTTGGGGCCAAACGGTTATTGAAAGGCGACGACGCACCAAAAGACGCAGTGTGGGCTTCTAACAAGGTGGACCGACGATCTGGTGAAGGTCACAAGACCGAACGTAGTGGAGATCCTTGGGGGAGACCTTTATACAGCAGTGGACGTCTTCCAGCTAGTGATGACGATGATACATGCTGGGGCCTTACAATCAAGTCTTACAGCAGTATTACTTTAATCTTACTTTGCAAATACCCACGAATGAATTGAATTTTGCATAGCAAGATTAAAGTAGGTAATACTGATCTAAGAGGTAACAGTAGGGCTCTGATTGCATTGCAGAACCCCTTTCTGGACATTGTGGCGGACATGGGCATGACGACGGCAGAGATGTTGCCGCTGTTCTCACCCTGCATGTTTGGGGACCGGGTGCACAACGAAGTGCGTCGCTTGAGGGAGCTACTGGCTTCCAGACTTTACGAGAACAAGTTGGGTGAGTGTGAACTGTCACAACTTCCAAGATCATGGTACCTTGCTAGGTAAAGTATAGCATTATACACCCTTTATTTTATATTCGTTTTAATGAATTTAAGGGTGAGTTCCACCCATGAAACCGAACTTTTCCTAAGAAACCTATGTGCAAAAATGACAAAAAAATTTCGACCTCTAAACTGTCCGATCAGCTGACGACAATGGTATGGGAGGTCGAAATTTTTTTGAAATTTTTGCACATAGGTTTCGAAATGAAACACTTTTTACGGATTAACTCGCGTTTAATTTACTATTTACATAGTTTTTATATTATCCTGACGTTTCGAACCCTTTACAGGGTCCGTGGTCACAGGGAGACTGAGGTGTTGGTCGTCTCATTGTCAGAAGTTATTTGCCTACCGTCAATAATTTTTATATTTTACCGGGTGCGTTCAAGTTTACACAATACGAGCTAACAATATTTTTAGGTCTGGCAATGTGTTGCTGTTGGGGCTGGGATTTTCATTTCAATGTGTAGTGCTCGCTTAAACCTCAGAAAACACATAGGTTTCTTTGGGTTTCATGGGTTGAACTCACCCTTAATTTCATTTAACGAATAAAAATTAAGGGTGTATTATGTCCCACTGCTAGGAAAAGCCTCTATCATTGAAATCAAGTCTTTTCTACAATAGATGAGTATTGGTTAAATCACCATGCTTGCCAAACGCTGGTTAGTGATCACATATCCGGGATATGCATCGAAACATCCAAAACACACTTTGATCTAGGATTCAATACCCGAGCGGGCCTGGGTTTCAAATCCTGGACCTCCAGTTATCAGATCGAGCGCTTAGCCGCACGGCCATTGAGGTGATGAGTTGCGGAGTCTGGGAAACACTGTAGACTTTATTTACAAAGGGTGTCCTTCGGGTCGCCTAAAATTTAAACGAACTCAAATTTAAACGGACAATAATTGTCTGGCCTAACAGTTGTTTTCGCACTATCATAGTTTTGCCTAAAAATTTAAAACCCTAATTTTAGATCCCTTATATGTATTAAATGCACTAAAATGTATCGGGATAACTTTCTTTCGACATTACCAAGATTACGCTGTAGTGTTGAAAGCCCTAATTTATTATTATAATTAAGTAAGTTCTTTTTATTTTTATTTTTTATTAGACAACAGAAATATTAGCTGCCCTACTAGGTCACGTAATAAATAGGCCATTAGGCGTTATACTCTTGTGCGTTTTAACTTTGTGCGAATGAATATTTAGTAATTGTAAATAGTAGAGATTATTTAGAAATAGTTCCGCCTAATATCGCATTTGGGAAGTTTAAATACGGCGTATACTACTGTACAGACTATCAGTACTCGTACCAAAAAAATTGGCAAGTCGTTCCTCTGTAAGATCATTCGGCTTTGGAATTCTTTGCCGGCGCATGTGTTTCCCAGCTCCTACAGTCCCGGGTCTTTTAAGCGGGGCGTGAAACAGCATTTATGCAGGCCGTCATGAATGGGTGCGTATCGTGCTTATTCCACGGTGGGGAGCGCTCTCATTATTTTGGACTGCATCAGCTGCTTACCATCAGGCTGGATGCAGTCACTATGACGAGTCATTATAAAAAAAAAACACATTTAGGAAAAGTAAAATTGTGCGATAAAAAATTAAGGCTTATGGTTTGTATGCCATTGACAATTACAAGTACAAAAAATGCGGCGATCCAATATAGACCCCTTTACAAAGACAATCTTGTTGAAGGAAGTTGGTAAAGACATTTAAGATAAGGTTAGACGACCAGCACCAAAGCCCCTTCTGTACCAAGGAGTAACAGTCCAGTGCAACGTCTTTTGCCAGCAATAATGTTGATGAATGATCACTACAACACTGTCAGGCTGTTTCTTACGCTATTTAGACATAATATTTCGCTTGGAATGAGAAATATACCTAAAAATAGCTTTTTAATTTTAAATAATAGGTCTATATTTTTATAAATGTTACTTACGGATGTTCCATGTGTTACACTAAGTACCTGATCATTGTCCAAACAATGCTGGCTGGACAGCTAAAAAAACAAGCACTTGAAAATAATCCTGTTGAAAACAATGCCTCAGTAGCTTTAATTGATTAAGGAAGAACGTTCAACCAGATTGCGAAAGATCGTAAGTTGGAGTCCCAGAGGAAGCAATCACATTTTTCAAGTATTACATCGTAATCCAATATTTTTCGTACACATTGACAATATTGTTATTCCTCGGGGCATAGTGACCTTTATTAGGCGAATCCTCTAAGAAAACAAGAATAATGATTCGCCTCTTCAAGGGCATAATAAACTCGTCGCAATAGCGTTACCGATGGAAATAGGACAAGTTAGTCCCACTTGAAAAAGTCCGAAGCACCGCGGAATGTAAATTTGTGATTATTCTGCGGACCCAAGACGATTGTCTTCGTTATTCACTGAAGTAGTTGATTCCATCGGCGACTGCTATAATAAAGTACCTACAGAAAAAAATCTGTTTCTCACTATGCCATTTCTTTTTCTAGTTGAACACTAGATATATTTGATCGGGTGCGTATCATTTCATATAATGACCTATGAACTAATTACAAAGGACATAACGTTAATTGGATATAATTTTTACTTGATCTATATACACTTCCCATAACAACATTACGTATACTAGTCATTTGATATAATACTCATATTCTATAACATCTTTTTCTGTAAAGCTATATTGGTATAATAACATATTCTATAACTTCATTTGATATATTTTTTACTTTAAAATAAAATTAGCATTTTAACCTCAATTTGATTTAAAAAAAATCTTTAAAAGTTAATACGTTGTGTTTTTGGTAAGGTTGTGCCACAAAAGTCAGTGACAGAAACGAATCGCAGCAAAACCGACTCCACGTAGACTTGTCTGCCCTACGCTAGAGTGTAATTTAAGCCGTGAAAGAAACCATGCCTGCTGCATGCTGCGTGCTTGCTTGCATTCTGCATGCTTGCTTGCACGCTGCATGCTTGCTTGCACGCTGCATGCTTGCTTGCACGCTGCATGCTTGCCTTCACGCTGCATGCTTGCTTACATGCTGCATGCTTGCTTGCATGCTGCATGAATGCTTTCTTGGATGGTGCCATTTGGGTCTAGTATTATATGAATAATGTTTTATACCATTAGATTATTATATCAAATGTTTATTATATCATATGGACATTATATCACATGAAAGTATAGATTCTAAAATTATATTAATTGTTTATTACATCAAGTCAGTTGTTATATCGAATGAAATTATGGTAAATGAACGTTAGATCATAAGTATTTATATCAAACATTACACACCCATATTTGATCACTAGCGGCCGCTCGCGGTTTCACCCGTGTGGTTCCCGTTCCCGTGGGAACATTAGAATAAAAGTATTCTATGTGTTAATTTAGGTTATAAACTATCTGTATGCCGAATTTCATCTAAATCCATCTAGTAGTTTTTACGTGAAAGAGTAACAAACATCCATCCATACTTACAAATTTTCGCGTTTATAATATTAGTAGGATAGTAGGATCATATAAGCCTTTATAAACAGACAACAGTTAGCCATAGTTCAGCACCTCGTTGACCCAATGCTAGTTAGTGACCGTAGACCGTTATGTAGACAGGAATAATATTTATCTAAGCTCGTAAAAGTATCTCATCGTTGAAGGCTCTAAAACAATTCGCTGCGAACTAGACGGTATTTCCATTCATCGTTAATAGTTGGACTGGTTGCTTTTCACTTAAGTGTGTATTCATTTTCAGACAAGTCGGGGCGAAGTGCTGCTCGGGCGTTGCTAGCTTTGACCGAAGCACGAGACCTATCGTTCTCTCTTTTGCGTATGCTCCAAATCGATATCTCTTTACCGTTCAAGTTCATTGGGTTACTCGTCACTTACCTTATCATTCTGTTGCAGTTCGACAAAGTAATCAATAACCAACCTTAGGGTACTGAGAGACATGCTACTAAATAAGCATGCTTATTACAATCGTATACGTAATAAGCCTGCTAATTAAATAATTGCTCAATAGTGGCATGCTTTCGTGCTAGTAATGAGCATGTCTATCGGTACCTTTAGAATACCATTTGTGGAGTGTGTGTTATATTTTATTGTTAATAAAATTGTCAATTATTATAGTAATGTGGTTGGTGCTTTTATGCCTTTTTTAATTTGACATTAAAGATATTGTGCAGCATATCACTGTTAACATTTATAATGAAGTTCAAGTGAGTTTATATTAAGCAAACTTATTACAAGTATTCTTTGTGGTTTTTCGTGTAGTTTTTCTTTTTCTACCTTTGTTTCTAATAAACTTCCTCTTACAAAAAACATGGTCCGTCTGATGGTAAACGTATTGATAATAACCTATTAACGCTTGCAACTATAACATTTGTTTAAGAGGCCTATTACATCTCGACTGTAATTTTTGCTATAAATGGTCAATTTTGACGTTCTCGATCTCAAAAACAAAAATACATTAAGAGTTTTGACTTGTTGAATAGTGTAGAATAGCTATTAGCATATTGCGTAGCGGCCTTGCTTTTTGTAAGTTTTGATTAACTTTTTAATTTAACTCAAAATTGCAGAGATAGATTTTCATAAAATGCGCGAAGGCACTTTTTTGAGCTCCTAGATTGAACTACTGTTACTAAACTGTACTGCTACTAAACAAATGAAAAAAAATAGCATGTTATCTCTTATATAGTCGTATAGTGCGTAGCAGCCTCGGAATTTTTATATATCATTGATTTTATATTTAAAAAAAAATGTTATTTTTGTGAATGTTATTTTCTCATATCTACGATAATATTATTGAGCAAAATTTATACCAGAACAATTGTTACTTCATAAGGAATAAAGATTTTATAATGAATTTATTATCCTATTTCGATAAAAAACGATAAATACAACTGCAAAATTACTACTAAATGCAAAAAAGGGCATTTTACGCAAAAATCACATTTGAGATGTAATAGGCCTCTTAACTTAATTTTGTCGTTTTATTATTCCGCTAAGCTGAGGACCTCGATGGCGCAGCGGCTAGCGCGTTCGGCTTGCGATCTTGCCCGCTAAGCCACTTTCGCAATGCCGGGTCGCTGGATGGGTGACCAAATTTATAGCATCTCGAGCTCCTCCGTGCTTCGGAAGGCACGTTAAGCCGTTGGTCCCGGTTGTTGTCATAACATGACAGTCGTTAAAACCCACTAACCCGCATTGGGCCAGCGCGTTGGGTTATGGCCCAATATCCTCACGTGCTATTGTTCACGTGCATGGGAGGCTTGTGCCCAGCAGTGTGACATTTATGATTATGCCGCTATGCCTAGTAATTTTATTCGATACAGCGGCCCGCCCACGACTACGACTACAATCCCGTACCCCGTGACGATTTTCCAAAAAATTCCGTCATACAAACCTTGTCTTGACCATTACAAATAATTTATCATCGGTCACACAAAATAAAAAAAATTACACTCCACTTTAAGAGGGTTTAAGCATTTCGGTTTTCCATACAAACTTCCAAGTCGAAATTTTTAAAAACCAATTAGTCAATATTGATGAAACTTTGCATGCTAAAGTAAAACACAGGGATCTAAATGGTTTGTTAAAAACATTAAAAAAAAACGTTTTTTTAACTGAGTTTTTGCGATTAAAAGTCTACTATAGAACGTTAAAAATCGCAATAACTCAGTTAAATAAACATTTTTTATAAATGTTTTCAACGAACTATTTAGATCTCTGTGTTTTACTTCAGCATGCAAAGTTTTATCAAAATTGGTTTATTATTGGTTTTTAAAAAGTTCGACTTTGAAGTTTGTATGGAAAACCGAAATGCGTAAACCCTCTTAATCTAAACTAATTCAAGAACATTCCTCTATCCAAGCTTGTAAAGAAACCATTATTAACTGTCCAGAAAACTTCCGAGTGAGATATTCCACGTAATCGTATGCGTGATGGGGCAGGCGTGGCCTATCTGTCCCTGGGCATACGCTGTATAAATCTGGCGATAAATCATTGGGGGCATCCCCCTGGATATTGGCCGCGATGCCTACTTGACGAATGATCGATGTATCCCCATTTAATCGAGTAAGCCGTAGTACGTACGTGAGCGTCGAAAATTTGCTTACATTGCGGTAATTAAGTTGGTGTTATCACTTTTTGATGGTTAAATAGATAGCCGATGCGTTTTATATTATTGTTAGACAGGGTGTTTAGTAACAGCCATCGGTAGGTATATATCCATCTTATTAAGTGTAAATAACAAGTATTTGCTTGAGAGCAACTGGAAAACTGCGAGAAATCAGCAAAAATACAAAACTGTAATACTTACTTGTTTCGGAACAGCTGATTCTTATTTTCGCATTTTTTATTTGCTCTTATACGAATATACTAACTAACCAAATGTACTGGAAATCTAACCCAGAACCTCTGGCCCTCTGAACTCTTATATGTTTTATTAACTATCAAATTACAGAGGCAGTAAAAACAAAATTATAAACAATTGAAATTTTCTATAAGTAAGGTAGGTTAGGTCGTTAGAAAGATAGAAAGAAATTAAGAAAGAAAGAAACACATTTATTGACTGTCACATTAAAAAAATTGGTTGCCTGTAAAGTCGGTATACGGGCGAAAGTTTTACGTGACAACGACTTTGAGTGGTAAAATAATTTTAATGTGAATAATCATTCGTATAGTAGGAAGAAGGATGAAATAATATAGAAGGGACGCGTGCCTTTCACTTTTTATGTCTGTCTCTCTCGCTCTTAGGCGGGCTAACCATGCCCGAGTGGAAGGGACGCAAGCCTCTCACTCGCTCTCATTGTGAGCGCATAACGTGAGCGGAGCGTAACGCAGTTTCTTGAAGTGTCACCCGGCAAACCAATTTATAAGACGTTGTCACATTAAATACTTAATTAAAAATAGAATAATAAAAAAAACGTGAAATACAAAAACAGAAAATAACAAACAAATAAATAACACATACAGAAAACAACAGTTTGACGAGCTAATCAAGACCCCACCTCAGCATATACGGTGAGAGAAAGTCACATCGCATCGGCGCGCCGCTGGTATTCTGGCTGGCAGGGCCGGTACGAGGTGACGTTTCTAAGTTTTATGAGACAAATAAATAAATAAGAAAATGTTATATTTAAATAAATGAATATTGTTAAAAAAAACCTAGATGCTCATAAGTATATATATTAAAAATGCGCATACTAAAAACAATATCTACCTATACATAATCAAAACAGCTTTAGACTTACTTATGGTTCATTCTAATTAATCTAACTTGAATGGAAGGCGAACATTAATCGTCCCCATTGTTTGAATATCCGAGGCGCTTTATATGAATTTAAACAGCAAATATATTTTTAAGAGAGCGAGACCAAAAGCTATTGTGATCATGAAAAACGGTAAGACGCGAAGAGTTCTTTATATTCTGCACAGAATATTTCAGGCATGCCCCTCTGTCGTTCTTGCTCTCGTGATATTAACAATGAATAATAACTTTAAGACTGGGTTTTGTTTTTCGAAAAATTAGAGCGGTACTTTAAGGCTTAGTTTTGTTTTTATGAAAAACTAGCGGCCGCTGGCGGTTACACCCGCGTGGTTCTCGTTCTCGTGGGAATATCGTGATTAAAAGTATCCTATGTGTTAATCTAGGTAAAAAAATATCTGTATGCCGAATTTCATCCAAATCCATTCAGTAGTTTTTACGTGAAAGAGTAACAGACATCCATCCATACTTACAAACTTTCGCGTTTATAATATTAGTAGGATTAGAGCGGTATCATCGTCGTTTTGTCCGGGACATTTTTAGAACAACTGCCCCATTCTTGTTTTGTTGTATTTGTAATGGCCAGGAAAAGTTTTATATGAAAATAGGTTTTTGATAATTCGTCACAGAATATGGGGTGTTCACGTGGACGAAGTCGCGGGCGGTCCGCTATATACATACATATAATCACGACTATTATCTCCGAAGGGTTAGTCAGAGACTAGGCATTGAGGACAGCAAAAGCAGTCCTCTACCATAGTCTACTTTTCACCAAATAGCGACTGTGCATGTGCTCAGCGTGACAGGTGGTGAGCCCATCGCCGCTTAATGCTATTGGTAGTATGTGCAGTCTTTATTCCGTTAGTCGCCCTTTACGACACCCAAGGGAAGAGAGGGGGTGGTAATATTCTTTTACCGCTACGCAACACGGTATTTATTTTTTTACTTACCGCATTATTCTAAATTGCACGAATGTAATAAACAAAGGATATATAAATTTTAGAAAATAAATAGAAAATAATAAAGAGAATAGAAAAAAAATCGCTTTACCACCACCGACCTAAACGATTAGGAAAGTTTTGAAGCGCCCGCCGCGCCGCCGTGGCATCTAAGAACAGCGTTCTTAGCATGTATGTATAGTTTTTGTGTTATTATTTAGCTTGTATTATTGTAGCTGTTAGTGTTAGTCCTTAAAAATAAATGATTAAATTACTTGTAATATAAAAAAAAGTTGACTTGAATTTTTTTTCTGTTTTCCAAATCTTGTTTACCCATTAAATTAGAAAAGTTTCGCTTTAGTAATTCCACAAATTGCGCGCTTTAAGGAAGCAATATTATCTGATATACACCTTTGTCCACGGTCCGCGCATAATTGCCCTGTCAGAGTTCTCGCCGCCATTTGCATTCCATTTGCAAAATCTCCCATTTAACGGGGGTCGAGAGTCGTCCGCGGTGGCTTTTAATTTCATATTTTTACATAATAATATAAGCTAAATAAAACACGCGGCGTCCCCAGATGTGTACTAAATAAAACGTGACGTGACTTCTGGAGTGGTTGTTAAAGTATTGTAGTATTTACGTTAAACAGTAATCTGTTGTTTTAAAAATAAAATGAGGCCAAGCGATTACATACATACATAACATAACAGATAAAAGAAAGGAATAAAGTCCACTTTTCGTAATAAGCGAGCATTGACAAAATTTGTGTGAATGTTAGAGGTTTGTATTTTGAAAAAAAAATAAAAATAATAGCCTTATGTATTTATTAATTAACATTATTAATAAATACATTATGATTTTTAGATATTACTCACCACTTTTTGCAGTATTTTTTTTCAGCCTATTCTGCCCCACTGCTGAGCTATTTTTGAGTATGTATATTTAAATCTATATACATTTTTATAACATTACGAATAAGTTCAAAATCACTGTTCCCTAAAACTTACCCTTAATTAATGGATGGACGCATATATTTGTTATTTCACATTAAGTGCCGTGTTTACCCTGTTTGGGTTGGGATATACACATTCGGGTATCAACAAAAAAAGCTTTATTTGACCTTTTTCTTCCGCCTACCCCACCGGAGGGTCCTGTCGCCGCTAATCCAATTATAACCTCGGAGATTTGAGAAATCCGTTGTGCAAATTAGCGCAGCAGCGCGGAGGCGACCGACGACGACGTTCAATTTTGTTAACTCGATTGCGCGGTGTTTGTTTATTTTTCTAATTAAGTACTTTCTTTCTTTCTTTGTGTCATTTTTGATGTAATCGTTTGTCAGAGGAATGACGGCTGATGGGCCACGACGTATTCGGAGTTTTGCCCGAGTAATAACACTGTTTTGAAACTCCATTTTTAATTTAATAAACCAAACGGTTTATTCGTAAAATGTCAAATTCGCAAATTGTCACGTTTTCAGGATTTCTAGTTCTTTAGGTTCATTAAAAATTAAAGTCAGCTAATTAATAAGTATATTTTCTCTGAAGAACTGGAAATTCTGAAAACTTGACAATTTGTGAATTTGACATTTTGCGAATAAACCTTCGCTACAATTGATGCCTAATCATCACGCTTGCCAAATGCGGGTTGGTGATCACAAACAAACTTTTCCCAACCCCGGAATTGAACCCGGGACCTCCGGATATCAAGCCGAGCGCTAACCACTCGACTACCGAGGCGATTAGTTTGGTACAAATAAAATTCAATGCAAAAGCACATGTTGTAATAGTTACTTTATTAAGCTCCGGGTTACTTACTTATTTACTACACGTGCTTCTACAATTCCGATGAGATGTTTCGCGACTACCATAACCAATACAGCGAGTTAATCGGTACTCGAAGGGAACGGACGAATTAAGGAGTTGAATTTTCATAATAACATGATAATTAGAGCTTAGTGTACCGAAGGAACGTGTTACTCGTACAGTCGTTTGCAACCATTGCTTGGTGGTTGTTAATTTCAGTTTGTTATTCAATGTTGTATGTCGCTGATCGGATTTGGAAATGGAAAGTCATAAATAGAATAGAATAGAAAACATTATTTTAGGCTTCTATGGCCCATATAACATACCTATACCCTATAGACTAACATACATATTATAACACAATCTTGTTAGTAAATAACTTAAAAGCTAGTAAGAGCTTCGCCGTTCACTTTCACGTATTTCAATTAAATTACAATACGAGATAACATTTATAATCCCTTTTCTGACAAGTCATTATTTTTTATATCTTTTTAATGGTAGTTGGGCGAAAATATTAATATTAATGCGTATTAGGTACAGGGCCGTGATGACATAAGCGAAATACATTATAAGCTATGTTAGTATTTTAATTATTTGGACAAATTTTGTGTTGTATCAGTGGCAGGGAAAGGCAGTTGCCCACGGAATCGCCTATATACCACGCTCTGCGGCCAGAAGTCCTTGCTCATGAAGGTGTCCAGCCTGGATGACGGGACCCGCACCACAAACGCCTTAAAGCTGGTGTTGTGGCGCGACTTCTGCGCTACAGCTACGCAGCAGCTTCTTAAAGCGCTTACTCTGTTAGGTACCCTCGTCACAAGGTCAAGCTTCTTAGCGCTCCACTGTGAAAAATGGGTTTTGGTTTGAACTCTCCGGTCGATTTTGTAAATTGTTCAAGGAATATAGCGCCATTGACATTAACAACGACTCAACTTCTACGCTCAGTTAAATGAGGCAATGGAATAAGGAAAGGACTGTGCCAAGAAGCAGGACGTTTAAAACACCGAAGATGTGAATCAGTGTACACAAAATGTCCACTTAATTCATTATGAGGCGACAGCTTGTTACCTGCCGACTGAATTCTATTACTATCAGTCACTGTCGCCTGTCCTTCACTGCTCACAATTTATCGCCTCAAGTCCTCTAATGCAGCTACTTATACTGTTGTCAAATTCAGCAATATTTCAGTGGAAGCGCTTTCCATTCTGCTGCGCCCCTCGCGTTACGGACTATGCCATTATTCACGGTGGTTGGAGACAAACATCTATCACCAGGGCTGTACAATGTATATTATGTTATGTATAGCTTTTCGTCATAACGTTCACCATTACATAAATTAATAAATAAATAAATTAAAACCCACAATCTTACTGCTGGGCGTAGGCCTAGCTTTTCTATATTAACAATCGATATAAATAAAAATCAATTACCAAGAATGTATCATCACATCAGCTTGGCTTTGTAATTCTTTTTTTGTTGTGTTTGTAATAAAAAGAAAATGTTTGGACATTTGTCTCGGGGTGTTCACGCGGACGATGTCGGGCAGGACGCTAGTGTACCTAGCTAAATATAATAAAGTTAGTCATTTGTATACTAGTAAACAATGTTATGGTCGACAACCTGAAATATATATATTTTTTAAATTAAGTACCTATATTATTATTTACGTAGGCTGGAGACAAACGTCTACAATCAGGATTGCACAATATACTTAGCTTTCATCATCATCAAACCAAAGATCCACTGTTGGAAATGACAAAAACAACTTAAAACTGAACATAAATCTTAATTAAAGGTTGCCACAGCATAAACTAATTTTAGGCAAATTACTTAAAATGTCTCAACTACAGGGCACAGACCTCCGTCAGCAAATGGCGGGGATTTTATTGAATTAATTTTTACATTTACAAAATTTAACATTTTCACATACAGTAATTTTAACATGAACAAGTCAAGGCCTAGTTCAGGTTTATCCAGTACTGTGCGTGTCTGCCACCCCTATTAAGTACCAATAGGAAGGCATAAACATTTTTTTTGTTTCTTTTGACGAACGCCGGCCGTTCACGGCGCGAATGCTCGGGCTTGTCGTTAACGAAGACGAATCGTGTCGCGCCGTGACCGATGTGCAGGTGCCAAAAAAATTACATTTGCCCAACCCGGCTCAAAGCAAATTAGCGCGCGCCATTTTGTGGAGCCTGTATTTGGTTGTATGTCTTTAGATAATTTTTCAGAAATCGAAGACAGACCGTGGTTCCCAACAATTTAATATTTATTGTGTCTGGTATTGCGACAGCCGAACTTATCGCTGACTTCCTCTCAACGTTATCATCACCATTTTTCCACCTGAATAAAGCATACTAAAATTAAATGTCAATTTTTTTTTTTTTAATTTAAACTTCATCTAGAGTGCTTTTGAATCATCGCCGTCTATCAATAACAACTAGGACCAACGGCTTAAATTGCATCCTAAGCACGGTGAATGCCGAGATATTTTTAATTTGGTCACCCATCCGTTGAATGTCAAAGTTGCTTAACTCGCAATATTGCTAGCTAAGCGACAGTTCGTGACCCGTGTAGTACAACGTAGGTACAAGCCGTTGCACTAACTTTTACGGCTCACATTTAACTTAAATATTTTATTAAATTATTAACTTTTTTTAGTATTTAAAAAGTTTGGTGTTCTACTTTATAAAATTACTACTAGATTCTCGTTTTACAAAAAAAAACTTACTAAAAACCTGAACATATTTCTACAACGACCGGCCATGCGCTTTACGCGCTATAATTCTGTGTTGAAAAATTCAAAGTTCAAAACTTGAGCCGAATATTTTGTTGACCCAAGTCTAGAGGTTATTAGAAACGATTTATTTTTGAGTAGGTACATATTATTATAGCTATAGCACATATAGCACAGGGAATGAAAAAATAACAATTTATAAATTCCAATTCATACCTATTCTGTAACATACAAATTTACTAGCAAAGGTTTACTATAGCGCTTGATTTACACCAACCCTCTTTGGTCAAAATAAAATACACGTTGTTGACACAGAAGCGGCGCAAGTAACTATTTGTTATTTCTCGGTATTCTAAATTAATGGAGCGTCTTACTTCAGCGGACCGTTCCTTTCGGTACGTTTGTTACGATTTCCACAAGAGATTCTAGTAAAAAAGGGCACAAGAGAAAAAAGTTTAGAGGCAAAAGGTTTTACGTCTGTATAATATTTTAACAAAGAACACAAATTGTGGGGTTCACAAAAAAGTGTCATATGCCTGTGCGCGTAGAAACGGTTCTGCAATAGCAGTTCCCATTCGCGTCACGTTTTTGTTGAGTCCGTACAAAGTTAGGCTCGGATCGGATATGACAGGGATAAACCAATTGTTGGGCCTCTACTAAATTGACACATCTACTCTGATATTTCGCGTCGTGTTATTTGTACGGTTTCCTGTTTTAAAAGTGGCAAGTGGCTTTAAATAAAAATAATGAACAAAATTTTTTACTCTCAATATTTAGCATAAAATAACAAACATATTAAATGACTGCTTTCGTCAACTATGTATATTTTTAATTAAGCGCACCATTACTGAGAATACTACCTAACAGAAAGGTTTTTATACAAACGTGAAAAAGGAATCAGGTCAGGGAAAAATATTAAAAAGTTTTCGTTCTCTACTCACTTATGTAAAAATACTCATGATACAACCATTCGTATAATTTTGTGTAAAAAAGAATCCGTTACGAAATATAACGGGCAATGAGTTTTCAAAAATAAAGTCAAATTCTTCCTTTAATTATAAACCTTCACAATAACACTTAAGGAGTCAAAACTTCGAATCAATTTTTTAAATAATAGGAACACTGAATCGAGTCATCATTGGGTTGGATTTTGGGAAAGTCGTCAACCGAGACGTGTTGGTAAGAAATTCAGGAGGCTTTTTTTCTGCGTAAAACATACAGGACATCGAAGATCCTGCAGGAGATAATCAAGCTGCTGAAGGAGAAGATCCTGACGTGACATGCCGCCCCTTTACTCCTTTACTATACAATACTATTAGAGTCGAATACTATGTATAAGCTGAACGATTTATTGCAAGTAGTTATGCAACTAATACTTTTAAGACTACGATTATTCTGACAGTATTATTCGACGAATTCGAGGCCGTACTAGAAGCGTAATTATTTGTAAAAATATTGAAATATAAAACACGCTGGCTTCTATAGTAGTAATACACAATAACGATTAGACAAATTTTATTTAAAAATAATATGTTGTTGTTTGCTACGACATGAAGTAGGATAATCAAGGTGCAATCACCGTGGTCGGGTTTATTTATTTATTTAAACTTTATTGCCTAGAACATAGCACACGGCGAACTTAATGCCATAAGGCATTCTCTAACAGTCAACCAGTAAATATGTACATGAATGTTTGTAGGCGGTGACATTATTACAGACTTACAATTATTAAAAAAAAGAGACAAATGAAACACTTAACTTAACTAGCACAAATATACATACATGCATTATAAACAAAATATCTATAACTATACACATACATACATACTTTAAAATTTATATATTTATATATATATATGCAAACGCTAGTAACTTTGTGTAAAGCAGCTTAAAACTATTGGACGGATTTGAGAAAATACTTACGCGCTAAACTCTTGAAGGCAACCTTGTTGGAAGCATTTCTAACGTCAAAAGGCAGTGCATTCCAGAGTCGAATAGCAGTAAAAGAGAAAGATTTAGAAACGAAATTAGAGCTATGAGAAGGAGTTTGGAGTACCAGATTAGTATTGGAGCGAAGATGGCATTAGTGTGAAGCACCCAAGAACTGAAAGCAGGATTTAAGATAAACCGGGACGCGTGGACCAAAAGGATATTAAAAAGAAGGCAAACCAACCTTAGGTTCCGACGCTCACGAATGGGGAGCCACTCAAGTTGGTTTCAAAAGTCAGAGATGAGGTCGTATTTTCGTAGACCGAAGACAAAGCGTATAAGTACTGTTGAGAAGACGATCCATTTTGTTGAGGAAGATTTGATTAATATTTGACAAACAAACATCAGCATAATCAAAAAGCGGATGAACAAGAGCTCGTACGAGCACAACTCTAGTGCTGGGCGGTATGAAGTTTCTTAGTTTGTAAAGTGCGCCAAGAGTCCCATGTACTTTACGACTAATAATTTGGATTTGTCCTTCCCAACTCAAGCTGCAGTCAAGAACAAGCCCAAGGTTCCTCACAGAAGTAGCGTATGGGATTGCAACGCCATTAAATGTCAGAGCCAGAGTAGTACTCAAATTGAGTTGTGAAAGCTGACGAGAATGATGGCCTGACACTTGTCTGGGTTAACAGAGATCCCAAAACTATCCGACCACACACGTATCCTATTCAGGTTTTGGTTAAGGAGTGTTATAGCGTTGTCGAGGTTGCGCAGATCACTCTGTGCATATAACTGGGTTTGCGTTTAGTTATTTATTATATATTTTACATTTCTCGTGGGCTTACAAGTTCAATATTAAATTCAGCTTTATTCACCGGGAGTCGCATTTCAGTCCAACTCTAGTTTTACAACAATATTTTAAAAATGATAGTAAATTGTTTAATTGCTCAAGAAGCTCCAAAAGATATGTTTTTAAAACGTAAATAAAATAAAATTCTGTTTTCTTTTGTAAAATACTGTTCATTCTAGTTCTCCGACCTTAATATACCTACATACATCATACATACGTCTTGTACATAAAGTTGGAAACCCTACCTACAACAACTGCATATTGCATACAAATCGTTCGCACGCGTCCCGGCCGCGCCGTATTTCCGGATATTGGCGTAGTAGGTGTTGCTGAGTTGTAATATGTTGCATTGTCAACGTCTTTGGTGAAAGTTTGCATGAAGGAATATTATTTAGTGAATGCATTTTAGGGTTTAGTAGGATTACTATTGAAACACAATTGCATTAATCAATTTCCAATCACAAATATAAAAAATGTCAAATGGCACTTTTGTTGGACACACACATTGGAATTAAATTAAATTGATTGAACAAATTATTATTGAAATGGCGTTCCGGAATTATCTTTACTTATCCCAATATCGATACATATTAATCGCATTGGAATTGTATTGAGATTGAGTTTGCGTTCAAGAGTAACCCCCCTGAACAGAACCATAGGACATATTAATATTTTATATAATTTAAATATTAATTCTATCCTCTGTGTGTACTAGTAATTAAGTAATTACTCGTAGTTCTGCTCTCAATCAATTAAAATTCGAAGCAGACTTCTTCGTTTGTTTTTCAACGTCATCTTTTGTTTTTGCTACGTTGGAACAAAACAAATTGTCAAATGATGACAAAACAAAATGGGGCATCATCATTGCAAATCTGTCGTTCCATTTGTTTTCAGTAATGCGTGTAATGGAAAGTATGACTTGACATAATGAAAGTATTACCATTCGTAGTAAAATGAAATTGCAATTTTTCTCCGGGAGTTATTTCTTTTTTCGCTCTAAATCACTTCGCTCGTTCGACGGCGTTTCGCTTCCTCACAGGTAGGTAAAGTAGGTTTCTAATTTTCACAGTGATTTCTATAAGCTAAAGTATTCGATTATGTTAACGAAAGAAGTGACTAGTAATTGGCAGCAAAAAAAAGGAATCTTACAAACACAATTGAATATTTGTGTTGATTGATTTTGAATAATGACACATTTCAGTCGATGTCACTCATAAACATAATCACGAGCAAAGCTAACTAACAATCTCTGTCCCAAAACGAGCAACATTTACTATCGCAACTATGTTAAATAAATAGAGTTCTAGCGCTGTTCATTCTGCATATCAATGACATGCTTCCTCTTGGAAACATTCATTGCTATGCAGATGATAGCACAGTGCACGAGGGATATAACGGTTACCCAACGGCAGGGCGGGTAGACAATGAAATGAAGCGAGCAAATCTTGTCATTGAGCTCGACCGGGTGTTGGACCTCATTTCTAAATAGGGCTCCGATAATCTGGTGGAGTTCAATGCCAAGAAAACACAGGTGTGCGCGTTCACAGCGAAAAAGTCGCCATTCCTTCCCATTCCCTCTCTTCAGGGTACATCTCTAGGCCTGCAGAGCAGTATTAACATGCTCGGTATGGATATCCGCTGCGATCTGAACCAAAAGGACTACATCGAAACCGTGATTAAAAATGCCTCACGTAAACTCGGTGTCCTGAACAAGGTGCTTCGATTCACGCCTGATCAGTTGCGTTTATTATACAAGACACAGGTGCGGTCTTGCGTGGAGTATTGCTTTCACCTTTGGGACGGCTCCGCAAAGTACCTTCTCGATGCCTTAGACAGATTGCAGCGCCGCGCTGTGCGCATTATTGGCAATGCAGAGGTCACTAACACTCTCGAGCCTTTGCAATTGCGTAGAGATATTGCGTCACTCAGCGTCTTTTACCGTTTATACCATGGCGAGTGCTCTGAAGAACTCTTTGACCTCATCCTCCTTCTCCCTTTCTCTATAGGAGTACGCGTGCTGCTCTCCGGAGTCACCAATTTACAGTCTCTAATATTCCATCACGCACAAAGTAATTTGGTGACTCGTTTCTTTATCGCACTTCCAAAAGATGGAATAGTCTACCAGCACACGTATTCCCTCCTACCTATGACATAGGGTTTGAAGGATCAAACGAGGCGTGAAGAGGTACTTTGTGGGCCGGCAGAGTGAGGGTGACTGATGCTACGTCTCTTACGCTGCACCAGTTGTCCTCGCGCCTGGACTTCATTTCCATTTAACATCAGGTGGAGTGGGGTCATTTGCCGGGCTTTGTATAAAAAAAAATAAGAAGCTTATATACTGACCTACTAACAGCTAGGCAAAGCTGCATTTGATGGACATTGGTTAAATCACCACGCTTGTCAAATGAAGGTTGGTGGCACAAACCCTGGAAATTGATTAGAACCTCCTGATATCGGGTTGAGGGCTCTGCGACTCGCTCGGCTAAATAAATGTACACTAATAAAAGAAAAAGTGCAAACTTCGAAAGTTTGAAAGAATACTCTTTCGTAAAAAATGACATTTGAAAAAAAATTAAAACACACTTGGCACATCACTATTTGATAGTTTTCGAAAAAGTATTTAAAAAGTTACAAACGCTTATTTTTTACCCCGTACAATATTTTCTTTCTAGAAAAACTTTTATTTAACAGAAAAAAGGTTGGTCACGTGACATTTTCCTCTGTGACGTCACATTTCATTGAATAATAGAAACATCGCTTGAAACCTGACAGATACTTTTTGATAATTTTGTGAAATGTGACGTCACATGAAGCTGAATCATGGCCGTCCCTTGCGGCCCGTGTTTCGGGTCTTGTAATCCACAGATAAAAAAATCGCAAATTTATTTTGTAAAAATAAAATATAGATAGATAGATAGATAATACTTTTATTGTAACATAATAACACAAACATTTACAGTGCATTTACATAAAAAGAAAAAAAGGAAAGAAAAGAAAAGAAAAACAATGTTACAATTTGGCGGTCTTATCGCTTAAAGCGATTTCTGCCAGACAACCAGTCGGATGGAGAGAACTAATATACTCTAAGATCGGAGGTGCAAACATTGAAAACATACTTAGTTACACAATTAAAAGCAAAAAATAAGAATATTAACATTATAAAATAAATAAATAATCGGGTTTAATAAATATATACACACACATATATTAAATATACCTACATAAATATATAATACATAATTATACATACTTAAACATAATAGTCTCAGGTAGGAAGTAGCGGACAACGACAGCTATGGAGCAGGAAAGGGTTAACGGGAAAGGTAGAAATTTTTCACGAGCTCCTTAAATGCGTGTATGGATTTCGCACATCTGATCGCCACTGGAAGCAAGTTCCAGAGACGAACAGCTTCAACGGTGAAGGAACAATCGTAAAAGGTGGTGTTGTGAGAAGGGAATTTAAGGGTTAGATTTTCTGATGACCGTAACGAGCGCGAGGATGAACAATAAAGGAAACTGAAACGTTCCTTTAGATAGGTAGGATAGGTGGGATTAAACAATGTGTTATATAGAAGGGAGAGGATGTGAGTATTCCGGCGAAGACGAATAGGAAGCCACTTGAGTTTAGAGCGGTACTCAGAAACATGATCATACTTGCGCAAGCCAAATATGAATCGAATACAAAGGTTTTGAAGGCGCTCAAGTTTATTTAGCTGGTCCTCCGTGAGATCAAGATAGCAGGCGTCAGCATAGTCTAAAACAGGAAGCAGCAGAGATTGTGCTAGCGCAATTTTAGTGGCAGTGGGTAAAAAGTTACGTAATCTTCTTAAAGTTGCCGATGACGCGTAAAGCTTGCGGCTGACAGCTTGCAGCTGTGGACCCCAACTCAAGCATCCGTCAATAACAATACCCAGATTTGTAACAGATTGGCTGAAGGGGATGGCCACTCCATCAAAGTCAACCTTAGGAAGGTCTCCCCAGTTGACTTTGGAGAGCAACCTAGAGCTGCCGACCACAATAGACTGTGTTTTCCCAGGATTAACCTTAAGTCCGTGGGCTCGACTCCATTCAACGATTCGTCCCAGGTCCGCATTGGTAGTTTCAATAGCTTCAGCGAGATTACTCAGTGGTGCCTGGCAATATATCTGCAAATCGTCTGCATAGAGGTGGTAGGACGATGAAAGGTTTTCAGAGATGGAAGTGATGTACATAGTAAAGAGAAGAGGAGATAAAACGCCACCCTGCGGGACACCAGCCGTCGAGTCACACCACGAAGAGAACTTCTCCTCAAGGCGAACCCGCTGCCTGCGCTCGTACAAGTAGCTGCGAAACCACTCAATTACCGTTGGAGATATGTTAAGAGAGCGCAGCAAAGCTAAAAGGATGTCAAAGTTAACTGTGTTGAAGGCATTGCTGAAGTCCAGCAACGTTAGCACAGTTAGATTAGATCTTGACTAGGGTAGTGACTGTGCTATGGCCTGGACGGAAACCGGATTGGAGTGGGTTAAGGAGTTTATTAAGAGAAAGGAACTTGCTAATTTGATTGTGGACAAGACGCTCAAGGACTTTGGATAGAAAAGGAAGAATGGTAATAGGTCGATATTCGGAAAATGATTTTGGGTTACCTTTTTTAGGCAAAGGAATTATTTGAGCGTCTTTGTAAGAGGAAGGGAATACAGGGTTAGAGATGGAACTGTTGAAAAGGAAAGTAAGGACTGGAAGGATGATATCAAGAATCGGTACTAACATATTGCGGCTAATACCATCATTACCTACCGCAAGCAATTGACAGCAAGCTCTTCTTAACATCACAATCCGATAATTGGTCAAAAGCAAAGGGAGAAAGATTAGGAACTGGTATGGTAGACAATTTTTGTAATGTAGTCGCTTTGTCGGCATCACTTATACATGATGAGGAAGAGAAATGGAGTTTTAATGAGTCAATATTAATATTGTGTGAAGTAGGATTATGTTTTAACTTTCCGATTCCAAGCGACCTGAGGAATTTCCAAGCTTTTGATATGTCTACATTTTCTACAGAATTATGGATGTGGCGGCGTAGCGCATCCCTACACGCCCTATTGCAGCGATTACGTATCTTAGCATAGTTTTCCCTGTTGTGGTCATTAGGTCGTAATTTAAATCTGTTTTTTGACGCGACTTTTTTGTGCATCAACATCTTTATATCATCTGTCAGCCATGGTGCTGGGAGATGTTTAATTTTAACTGCTCGAAAAGGTGCATGCTTCTCATACAGTTTGGTAACAAGCGAATTAAAAATACCAACCTGCTCATCAACGGTCTGGGCCAATGTTACGGGAGACCAGTCGATATTGCAAGCGTCAGCACGAAACGCATCTTGATCCATACCACTAAAATTGCGCTGAAGAATGACTTTGGGCTTAGCTTTAGGAGGACGAACTTTATAGGACAAAAATAAGAGATCATGATACGAAAAAGCGTCGGCCGAGCATTGACTGTGCTTCGCAACATGCTGGGGAGTTGACACTATTATCAAGTCGAGAAGAGATGGAGTGGAGTTCGGGAAGTGATGTGTTGCAGTAAGTGGGAGAATATTTAAGTTGCTAGAACCGATAATGGATTGAAGCGAAGAAGTACGAGAATCGTTCCTAAGGAGGCAAGTGTTAAAGTCACCCATGATAATTAAGTGGCTGTAGGATGGAATTATATCATCGAGTAGAGTCTCGAATGAAGTGAAAAAATTTACAAGCAAGGAAGGGCTGTAGTAAACTAAACAAATATTTACAAATAATCATAATAAAAAAAAAAACTATTGGATAGTTATCGTTAAATCCTAAACTACCATTTCCGACATATTTCATATTTTATTGTTACAACTGTCAAATAGCCAATTACGACGGCACTGCGGCTTTTTCAGTTTGAGTAGGAAATAAGACAAACGCTGACGATTTAACAACAAAGTACTCTGGTTCCTTCTTTGAAAGCTCTTTTTTTACTTAGGTGATTATAGCAGAATAACTTTTCTTTCCCCTAAGAATAACTGAATATCCACGATATTCTTAAAGAAGGTCTAAACTTAAACAAGAAAGTACGTAGTAGCATGTCGCTGACTAGTCGACTGATTACCAGAAACAAAAGACAACCAATCTTCAAAAGCTTCGATCTTCAAACCCAAAGAAACAGAATGGCAACTTACAAAACTGCGCACACAACAAAATGCAAATGTCTCCCTCCTGAGCAGCGGGCTAATTTAGCGGGGTAACAGAATTATGCGCACAAACAAACCACGTATTCTTATTGGTATCGCAGCTCAGCACGTGAGCCGAATACCGGCGACAGAATAACGGACAAGCCGATACGTGATGACAATCACTAATAACACAGTTTGCGAAATATTGAAATTGAGAGAATTTGGGAGATTTTCTTGTTTTTGGTAAAAAGTTTTTATGTGTATATATCCTCTTTGATCAGCCTCGTTATGTCGGTCTTGAACTTAAGTATTGAAAAAAGGCCAATTCTACATATTCATCCCAGAAATGTCACTAACTAATCCGTGTGTAGCTTGTAGCTATTAGCTTGAATTTTAAAAGTTGGAGCTAACCTACAGGGTAAACCATACAATATATTCTCTGTTGAAGGATTTTTCAAGACAAAATAGGACAAAAGCTATTTAAACATCTATTAATTTTGTTCATTGATGTTCTTATATCGATGATCCTGCAAAAAGGACAAATCTATCCTATAACTACTAATATTATAAACGCGAAAGTTTGTAAGTATGGATGGATGTTTGTTACTCTTTCACGTAAAAACTACTAAATGGATTTGGATGAAATTCGGCATACAGATAGTTTATAACCTGGGATACTTTTTATCCAGATAATCCCACGGGAACTGGAACCACGCGGGTGAAACCGCGAGCGGCTGCCCGTATAATAATATTACTAGCGGCCCGCTTGCGACTATGTCCGCGTGGACCCCGTACCTTTTAGGGCCTACTCTCTTTCTCTGAAATGAAATTTCGGCCGATTTTCGTATGCTATTTATAGCGCTTTTCCATTATTTTTGAAATTTAAACCAATTTAAAAAAAAATTCTTAATGTTAAACCTATTTTGCATGAACAAAATTTCGAAAGGATTGGAAACTGCTGTAAATAGCAAACGAAAATTAGCCGAAATTTCCATTCGGAAAAAAAGAGTAGGCCCTCTGTGCCCGTACCCCGTGAAAAATTTCCAAAAAAAACTTTCTTGCAAAGCTTTTCCTGACCATTACAAACACAACAAAAAAGATTAGTCAAACAGGTGCATCCGTTCTGAAATGATGCGCGTACAACCATTTCGGCAATTGATTTTTATTAATACAGATAGATTATCCAAAGATTTTTCCAAATAAAACTTTGAGTTGGTGTTTATTTTCTTAAAAATGAGATAATTTGAAAGTGATTGCACTGTTTTGATTTCTTTGCCAAAACCAATAAAAACTTAATTATCATCATCATCATGTCAGCCCGTATCCACCCACTGCTGAACATAGGCCGCCTCCATGTTATGCCATTTTGTCTTTTTTTGAGCCGATCGCAAAAACATACAATTTTATTTTTTTTCATTATTTAACATTTTACACACAGCTTTACAAGATTACCTACTTATAAATCCTAAATCCTAATCTTAAAATATACTTAGAAACCACTAAGGCTTGTATTTAGTGCTACTATTTGAAACACGAATTTTAGAAAATAAAACAAAACTGCAGACCTGACAATTCACTTACTCGACATGAAGTCGTAAGTACCTACCTAGGTGTTTAGATGATCGAAAGCGAGTAGCTTGAATAGTTAGAACTAACCCACTGGATATACTTGTAAATTAAACCTATTCTCTGTTAGATGCTGGGGTTTTTCAAGACAAAATAAAACGAACGCTGCCGATAAAAAAAAACTCTGTTTCCTTCATTAAGAGCTCAATTTTCTTACTAAGTGATTATGGCAGAAATAAATTGTCTTTCCCCTGAGGATAATTGTGTTAGATATTCACGATATTTTAAAGGAAGCTCTCAATTTAAAAGAGGAAGTACCATAACAAGTTTCTGTCTAGAAGACTGGTTGAATAAATTGCTTCGTTAGGAAAGCCTAGCAAATATGGCAACAAAATTGAGAAGATGCTTTTATTTTATAACTTCATGTGTTTCTTTCATCTAAACGTTTACGTAAATGAAAATTGTTATTGTGGCACCAGTTATTTGTCTGTCGGTCCCACAAAAAAATCTACTTACTTACCGATTTTTTGACTAACTGAACTTCGAATGCGACGTACGGAAATACCCGACAATCGGGTCGGAGGATAGTCGAATACCGATTATCATTAGGACCGACTTTTTGTAGGACGTGTGTGTTGGCATTACTGAATTCATACAGTTTCATTCTTGCGAGCAAGCTTATTGAGAACTAGTATTTGCCCGCAACTTCGTACGTGAACCTACCGGATATAATTATGATCCTACCGGAAACTTTTACCGGGATAAAAGTATCCTATGTCTTTTTCTGCGCCCCTGTCAACGTTTATGCAAATTTTCGAATAATTGTGGCATGAAAGCGTAACAAACAAACTCACTTTCGCATTAAAAACCAAAATCGAAAACGATTCCAGCCGTCGTGACTTACGCCTCTGTTGCTGCTTCCAACCTAAACGTTTAGAGAGTGTCAAAGCATGCCGCCTTGGATCGAGACGACGACGGTTTCGTCAAGGTCCAAAGGAAGGGGGCATGCCATCACCGGCCGAATCAGAACCGTTGCGGTACCGCACTGACAGGGCCCCAGTACCTGCTGCGTGCTGCGACGCCGACTACGCCGATGTACCTGTCGCGCCTGCACCACACCATCACCGTGCAGGATGTGGTTGAGTACATCAAGACAAAGACCAACTTTCTTTTGAGGGTGGAGCCGCTGGAGTCGCGACATAATGTCAGTTTTAAGGCATTTGTGGTGCGAGTCCCAACAGCCAAGCTGGGTGACACCTTTATGAAGGAGGACTTTTGGCCGAAGGGCGTGGTGTACCGGCGTTTCCGCGGGTGATTGCCTACCACCACCGAAACAGCACAAGCCAGTGCGAAGTAAATTACTAACATAGTTTTAAGTTATTTATACTAACAATAAATTTTTATAAGCTATGCATATGTTAGTTTATTTAAGGGCCTGTAATATTGTAACTATGTTGCCTGATAATAAATAAATAAATAAAAAAGAAATTAACCTCTTGTCTCCCTTTTCTGTGACGAAGACTCCTAGAAGTTTCTAACAATTGAATTTCTATTGGCTTATTTTACGGCAACTGAGCTCTTAATATTCGATAGGATTTCAACTATAAGACCTAACTATTCATAAAGAACTACGTGTCAGCGACCGTTAGCACGTCATATCTGGCAAGTTGCGCCACCAACAAATTAAACTTTGGCATTTCTTCAGCTTTCCTCAAGTGAAAGTAATTGCGAGCGAGACTTGGAAGATTCCCGTTCCGTTTCATTAAGCTTTCGTCTGAGGGGTATCTTTGGAAATTTATTGTTTCCAATGAATCTGTAACGGAGGTACAATCTTTAAATTTCTTTATAGGATGACCCTTTTTTGTAATAAATTGGAAAGTATTAGAGAACAACGCCTCAGTGGCCGAGTGGTAGGGTCTGGCCCGATATCCGTAGGTCTAGGGTGCAATTCCCAGGTAGGGTAAATGTCTTTGTGATCGCCAATCCGCATTTGGCAAGCGTGGCCAAATTAAGCCAAAACCCATCAATAGTAGGGATAACTTAAATTCAATGAAGGCAAAGGGCAATGGCCCAACAGTGGGACAGTTTATAGGCTGTACTTAATGGTGTGAGCGTAAATAAATAATAAATTATGGAACACACACAAAACTTTATTGCAAATCACGTGTATAACCCTTAAACGGGCACAGCATGTTTAAATTTTTTATTGCTTTTCGACGTTATCCCAATTGTTTAAAGTTTAATTATTTTTTATTATTCTACAACGGGTAAGCGCTTGGCCTTTATCTTACCTGATAAAGCCGAAGGTGGAAGCGCGCTTCACCCGGAATCCTCAACCACTGAGGAACTGGCTATCTTACTTAACTCAAACTGTCGAACCAAAAAATTTCCTACTTGGAAATAACCCAAAACCACCTAATTGCTAAAATAAGGTTTTTATAAATTATAAATACTATTCCAGAATTTTTTTTTAAATTTCGCCCAAAAAAAAAATGTCGAAAAAGACTTAGAAAATTTTCGGCCAAAAACTTCAAAATTTAGATTTTTCCAAAACATAGTATAAACATAATTTGGACCTAAAAATACATAAAATCAAACTTTTCGGCAAAATTTTTCAGACGAAATTCTTCAGAAAATCCACTTTAAAAATTTTCAGCAAACCTAACCTAACCCTAACCTAACTCCAAAAATGTCAACCGCCGATCGTCGACTGTCTCGCGACGGGCCTCCCGAACGTAGCGCAACGCCCATCCTGATCTGTCAGAGGCAGGAGAAGGTGAAAGACGTGCCGTCCTTTATGGAAGTCGTCGGTCACCTTTGCTTCCAGATCAGGAGGGCGGTGACTGCGGGGAAGTCTGTCATCAAAGCTCATAAAGAGCTCATAGTTGATGCTGCTAGCGAGATCGAAAATTGTCTTGAGTTGCTGCCCACATTATGTCTACCTGAACAACAACCCAGCGACCAAAGCATGCGTGAACTTAGCGATAAGCTAGATAATGGTATGGACGCGGTCCTCAGGGTACAAAATGAGATGGCTGCGGAGGTTCGTCGAGAAGTCTCACAGAAGGTTGACGAGCTGTTAAAGCAGGGTGAACGTCTCGAAGACCTCGTGCGCCTCTCCGGAAATATGCTGTCGGCCGCGCTCAAGGAGCAACAGCAGAACCCGTTGGCACATAGCTCGCTGTCCGAAGCCCAATTAGCTCCCAAAATCCCTACCCCTACCTCTATCCCAACCTACGCTAGTATCGCCGCAAAATCTGTGCCCCCTACCCCTGAAACTTTTCCCGCCATGATTGTGTCCTCCTACGATTGCACCCTTAAGCCCCCGGAAGTGATCTCCCTTTGGAAAAAGGAGATGTCCTTCCGGAAGCACAAATATGCTCCCCTAAAAATCCTTCCTATCCCTAATGCTAAACTAAGGGTCGAATTCGAGACCAAGAAGCAGTGCGAAGAGACCATAGCCCGTCATAACGATAGCCCTAACTTCGTTGCCGAACAAGCGAAGCGACGACCACCACTACTTATCCTTAAGGGAATCTCTAAGGACGTCGCCCGCGACGAGTTAGTGGAGGTCCTCGTGACACAAAATGACGTCGAGCTGTCCCGCATCTGCTTCTTGACCTCGAACAAGAACCCGGTGCTGTACAATGCGGTTGTAGAGGTGACCCCCGAGATGCGCAAAGTCATTCTCGCTTTCGGGAAGCTCAACGTGGATCATAGTAGGGTCCACGTTGAGGACTTCTCCCGCTTTGTGCAGTGCCACCAGTGCCTGCAATATGGACACACAAAGGCTAAGTGCAAGTCGGAGAAGAAGCCTTGTGCCCACTGCTCCAGCCCAGGTCACAGAATATCAGAGTGCCCAAACAAAACCGATAAACCAAAATGCTACAACTGTTCAGCACATAACTTGCGCATGGGCACAAAGGTGGATGTTGCTCACAATGCCACAAATAACCGCGAGTGTCCCCGTATCAAATCAATGGTTCTGCGTTTGCAGAACCAGACCGATTACGGAAACTGACAACTAGACTTAAATCCTTTGTACTATTAAATAAAACTTAAAATCTCTAAAATCAACTTAATAACTTAAACTTAACCTAGACAAAGTTCAATTTAACAAATTTAAACTTAAATAAACAAAATTTTAATAACTAAAAACTGAAAATACAAAAACGTCTTAAATAATTAAAATTAACTTAAATAATAAATAACAAGCATTTAACATACAAATTGAAAGTAACTCTAAATTAACATATTAAATTAAAATAAATTAACCTAACTACAAATAAAATTAGAGCAAAAAAAAAAATATCTCTTAAATTTAAAACTAATCATCGACACTTATTTTAAACTTAAAAGTAACTTTTTTGAAAATAACAAATAACAAAAGAACACCAAATGAACTCAACAAAAATTAAAAACTTTAATAAATTAATTAATATCAGTCTTAATCCCAAAATTCCTCTTCCTTTCTTTTCTTACTTCTTCCTTCCCCTTCATTCTTTAACTTCGAATCTAAGCGCCCCGCAATTCACTAGAAGTGGACCTTAAGTCCACTTAAAATTTTTAAACAAATGTAGGACTTCTAAGTCCCCTCATAAATTTTGGCAATAATAATTCTAAATTCCCGTTTTTCCCAACTGTCCCTAAAAATTCCTTAATATCCCCAAAAATTCCCTTATCCAAAATTGATCCTTAAAATCCCCATTTCGTTATAGTTCTGATTATGTTAGAAAAATATCCCAATTTGTCATATTTCTGATTATGTTAGAAAAATACCAAAGTTCCATACTGTACCTCTTAAAGGAAACATTTGCCTCAAAATAACCCGGAGATCCAAGCCAATTACCAAAAAAAAAAAAAAAAACTCAAATTGTCGGAACACAACAATGCTAAAAACTTAGACAGACTTAGATAAGTTGGTGGTAGCTAGCCAGGCGGACTTAACAGCCGTACCACCAAACCGAGCACACAAAGATGTACCCCCCGCTGGGAATCGAAACCGGGACCTCTGGGCGATTCAATTTCAATTCAACCGGGATCACAGAGGCGATTTAAATGGTGGTAATGGTAATATGGTGGTAATATATAAATCATTGCCCTATTAAGGGATGAGGGCATTGATGAGGGTGTTAACGAAATATAAAAGATCTTAAATAATCACACTTTTCGGACAAAAGAAATAACTAAGTAATCCAATTCAAATCATCAACAACTAATTCTAATGCAAATAATTTTACTAATCGTAATATCAATATTAATATAGTATTTCAAATATTGAATAATTAACAATTATCTCATTACAGCTGTTGACAAGTAGGTATTCAGGTAAAAGTTATTTGCTTACATAGTTCATGGTATTAGTATAATCAAGATTCTATCCTTAAAGTAAACTGAATGACCCACGTAACCACAGGTATCTTGCAAAGGGATGAATTTAAGGAATCACGGAGACAGAACCCTCATTTTGTTACGAAGAATTCGATTAAATCCAATGATCAGAAAGTTCTTTTTAACTTTTTCCCCTTTTTTCTATTACGCTTTCGCTTCTATAGGAAAAAGGCTTATGTAATAGAAAATTTTGTTTATGAATTTATAGAATATACAGAAATAGGCGATCAAGAAAATTCCTACGCTTGGGAATATATTAAAATACACAATTTATTATTTCCTTTTATCAATTCAGGTTGTATATTTTTCACCGGGTAAGCGCTTGTTCTCCATCCCATCTAATGTTAGGTGATGATACGGCCGATGGTGGAAGTGACTTCTGAACTGGCTATTTTTCTCTATCAACACTGTCGTGTCAGCTGTGTCTCTGATCCATCCGGTTGATGGTGGTTTGCTATCGCTTCACTTATCTGTCCTCAGCAGCCAATCCTTCAGAGCTCTACTTCACCGGCTTTTCATTGAACTTGGGCTACATTATTGGTGTTATTGTGTAAAAGTTTATGTACTCGTACACACGGCGTCAGATCAACCTACCCAAAACTGTCAAATTTCTCCAATCAATTTTGAACTTTATTCTTAGGCTTTCTTAGGATCAATATTCATTGGAGAAATTTGACAGTTTAGGGTAGGTTGATCTGACGCCGTGTGTACATATATACTTACACGACTATGATCTCATGTGTTAGTCAGAGATTAGGCAACGAGGACACCAAAATCAGTCCTCTACCATGTCCACGTTTCACCTAATAACAACTACACATGCTACTCTATGCTGTTGGAGGTTTGTGCAGTCTTTAGTCATTTAGTCGCCTTTTACGAAACCCAAGAGAAGAGATAGGTTGGTAGTAGCTTTAAATGAGCGGCCACTACACAGCTTGTAATTACATTTATATTTATAATCACGACTATTATCCCCTCAGGCTTAGTCAGAGACTAGGCAATGAGGACAGCAAAAGCAGTCCGCTGCCATAGTCCACTTTTCACCAAATAGCGACCGCACATGTGCTCAGCGTGACAGGTGGTGAGCCCATTGCCGGTCTCTGCTGTTGGATGTATGTGCAGTCTTTAGTCCGTTAGTCGCCTTTTACGACACCCAAGGGAGGAGAGGGGGTGGGGTGGTAGTATTCTTTCACCGCTACCCGACACGGATATCAATGTACAAAATAAAGGTAATAAAAGTATTAGTTTGTTCACTCGTTTTCTTGTATAAAATTTGCAAGCGCTTGCTTGCGAGTAGATTTATATACACGCAACCAAGCCCTTGCAAATTTTATACATTTTATACTATATGTTCCGGCTCGAATGCCCCGGAGCACACAGTAAGTTACTTGTATAAGAAACTCCCCTGAGAGTAATGCCTACATCTAGAAAATCTCCGAGGACGTTCAGCTACCTAGGTTAGAAGATCGCTTTGTTATCCTCAAAAATCTAAATAAATGTATACCTACTATTCACGACTGAAATACGAAAATTGCTAGAGGCACAAAAGTATACTTTACCTACCTATTAAAAATTGGTAGGGTTTAATACCCTATTATTTGTAGAATTATTTTTGTACCTAGGTTAGAAGATCGCTTTGTTATTCTCAAAAATTAAAATAAATCTATACTATTTAAGACTGAAATACGAAAATTACTAGAGGCACAAAAGTATATCTATCTACCTATTAAAAATTGGTAGGGTTTAATACCTAATTATTTGTAGAATTATTTTTGTTACATCTAAGTGTGTAGTGATTTGAAAGCTCCGTATTCTTTATTTCCATAAAACTTGGTATATCTAAGTTATTACAATCATACATATTTTTCGACGAGCCTAGAACATTATAAAAATGGTTTTCAATGAGCCATCAAAATGCGGTTTCTAATAGAATCTAAAAGCAGGTAAGGACAACTTGTGAAATTGCCTAAATTTTAATAAAACTAACTGATATTATAAATTATTTTAATAGTAGTAGTAGAAGACAAACACTTTAGTAGTATCAAAATTTTACTTAAGTATCTCATCAGGTTAAAGTGAAACCTAGCTGATTCTCAATAGGTGTTCATATATACCTCAATCAGCCGCTTTAAAAAATTTGACGCAATGCACCCAAAAACCTATGTAGAACTGAAATTTAAATAAATTCGATTCAATTCGATTTGTAACTTTATGGGTACTATAAACTATTGCAACCCCATTTCTGCTGGTAGTTCATACTAGTGCAATGTTGAAATTTTTCTCTGTCCACCGTCACGATGCGTTAGGTTTCCATTTCCCTCCATTATAATCCTGGATGCAGTGCGACGTTTTAACTTATTAAACGTCAGTATTTTCTTACTTTGAACTCATTCTATTGTAAATGAAAACACTGAAACTATCTCAAACGTAACATGGTTCATCAACAATTTTATTATTTTTAGGATTTAATATTTCGAAACATAAAAAGTTTAGTCATTTACAAAACATAAGGCATGCCTTACGCCCGAAATAAATAACATATCTGTTATTCTGCGTTTGAGTAATTCGTATGTAGCTTAATTTAAAAAAAATACATTATGATGCTAGAAGAACAGATGGTAGGCTATTCATTTCAGGCGTTAAGTAGATTGAATGAAGAATTTGACATTGACTTTGAACCAATCAGGGTTTAATGATATCTACTACTGCTACTGCTCCATTTGAGTTAACGTTAGGGCTATGTCTCTGCGTCATGCGTCAAAAGCAACCGTCACCCAAGCTGTCGGTAAATGTTTAATTAAGTACATATTTTATGACAATTTTATAATAAAATAATAATATTCAATAAAATCAAATATTTATTAATGCATCATTTTTCCGCCAAATATTGACCAAAGTATTGCGTCAGTAATTATTACGATAACTGTCGCGTTATGACGCAGATAGAGCAGTATAGCACAGTTATCTCCTTGTCCGTCACGTAGACTCCCACGTAGAAGTTACTAACAATTGAAGTTCTATTGTGTATGTTTTACAGCATCTGAGCTCATAGCAGATATACACTAATGTGTATTGAGCGCTCTTCAGCGGCACGAGAGTCGAGACTTTGCGACGCCGTGTCAGCACCGCCCCGGTCTCGATCTTGAACTGGTCTACTTACTTACTATCGTGTGTGACATTACGTCAGTCAATTTTCAGTCAAGTGCATACAACAATACAACTTTAAGGAGTTTACAAGTTACTTTTGTTTTGTTATTTTTGTAACAACACGTGTTGTAAGAAGAGTATAATTATTTATTTGAAACAAAACAAAATATCACATTATCACTACATAGTATAAAACAAAGTCGCTTTCTCTGTCCCTATGTCCCTTTGTATGCTTAAATCTTTGAAACTACGCAACGGATTTTGATGCGGTTTTTTTAATAGATAGAGTGATTCAAGAGGAAGGTTTATATGTATAATAACATCCATTAAATAGTGGAGAAGTACTGTTATTTTTGAGGTTTCTAATGTGATGTCGTAAATAATTACATTTTTTCCGCTTACATTGCAAACGCAGGCTGAACCCTAAGAGTTTTATCAAAATAATGTACTAAGTATTGTACACATTGAAAAGGTCTACAGAAAAGTCCGTGATGGTATATGTCTATCTCTTATGGATAACCCACAATAACTTTTTTTTGTCATTTACTTTTTACGACAAATAATGGCTAATTTTCGAAGCGATTTTAACCAATACAGCATTAATCCTTAACCAATTAAATACCTTCAATACATTGTTCATTTAATATAGATCTATATGGCCCATTACACCGTATGATTTAAGTGAATATTTTCGAAGATATTACAGATTTAAAAATTGCGGGACGTAGCGTTTGAGGCGGTACCGGCCGGCCGCCCGAGAGCGTGCCTATAAATAGCGCGTCTGAGGCCGCGGTTTTCCCTGTAGCACTTTGAATTTAGCAGCGATCGGACGCGTTTATTATAAAAACGTGCTTTTCAGCGCGACAACGTATCAGTAAGTATCAGCATTGCACCCGTGCGAAGCCGGGGCGGGTCGCTAGTAGTAAATAAAACAACAAAACTGTTGTAAGACTAATGATTTAATCTACTGTACAATCTTAGGATTGTTAAAAAATTTCAATGTTAACTTCATCTATGTACTCGACAACAAGGAACTCAACATTTCTCTTAAACTAGCTATCTTACCCCAAACACAACCATTCTGCTAACATACTTGTCGTAGCGCACAGCCTTGATGGTGGTAGCTAGATTCTTAGAACAAAGTCAAACCGAACATAATGTGTAAGTATGCAAAGAACGGTAAGTAGGTACCTTAGTAGGACTTCAGGGTTTATAACCGCTTAACACACAGACGCGGTTAAAAATACAATCAGTGTTAACTTTATAGAATTTATGCAGATAAAAGATTTTAACATTTTAACATTTTTTACTTTTAAAACGTAACAAACAACAATTATAGAAAAAGTGTTTACTGAAACCCAAAAACAACCATTAAAACGATGCTATCCGCTTGTGATATAGTGAATTACACTATCAGCACGTACTCAATAGTACGTGATAATTAAGGTCTTCCTGATTGACAAGGCGTCCTTCCTCTAGTCACGTATAGATGTGATGTTAATTAGTATTTAAGATGATACACTAGAGGATAAAGATTATTGATTCAACGCAAGACATTGTTTCATTTCGGGTCTCCGTCCCAACGCCATTACATGGCGACCGTGACATGGTGTCACAAGTCCGCGCCGCGAAATCGCTAGTTGAAGTCTACAAAATATCAGGAAAATAGTGCTACACGGGCCTACAAGAAGGACGAAGGAAATAAGAAGAAAAACTGTAAGCCAAAATTGTTTAACTATGGGAAACCCACAATCTAAAGACAATATTATTGTCAGTCAATCACCAACTCAATCGGCGGCAGCATCAACTCCCTTGGCCGTTGGGATGCAACTTTCGGAGATCTTTTTACTGACCATCGTCGTCGTACTAGCGGGCTATATAGTACTTAGGCTGCTACGTTACTTCAACGCACGACTATTAGAAGAGGTAGAACGCAGAGCGGTTCGACGGGCAATTGGACCAGCACAGAACGTGTAAGCCAGCACGAATTAATATAACTATGCTACCAAGAATCTATGTGTGTGTGTGAGTGATTTTTTTTTCTAAAGTGTGTTCATGGCAAACCTGTCAGAACTCTTGAGTGAGCTTAAGGCTATTAGAGACTCTATTATTAAATTAAGTAAGGACAAACGTTATTCCGCTCAGGGGCAGAATAAGTTTTTAAGAGCAAAGGAAATTAAAAATATTTTTGAACAAATATCTGCAGACTTATGTAAAAAAGGGATAGATGCTGTAGAATTACAAATAACAAAAGCAATATCGTCAAAGTTTTTATGTAATTTTGAGGAAATCGAGTCACTCGTTAACCCGCATCATTCAGAAACGATCACAACCATGGCCACGTTCGATCTAAAAGTCGCGCTCACGCTCCTCCCAGTAGTAGATTGCGACGAAACGCAAATTAACCAACTAATAGACGGAATAGAGTATTATAGTAGTACCCTTAGAAACGAGGACCAGCCTCTGTTAATCAATTTTGTTTTAAAAACTCGTCTTTCTAGCAGTGCTAAAACAAAAATTAATAAGTCTTATGTGTCTGTGGCAGACCTAATAAAAGATATAAAAAATGTTTTAATTCCGATTAAATCATACACAGCCATTTTAGACCGAATGCTACGATGTAGGCAAGGAAACAAGACCATAGAAGTGTTTGGTAGTGAAATCGAAAAAATGTCCAACGATTTAAGTACAGCACAGGCTAATGGAGACGAGTCGGCATATAATTTATTAAAGCCGATTAATGAAAAAATGGCTATCAAGCGTTTCGCTGACGGCCTAAACAATGCTCGTACAAGCATTATAGTTACGTCTAGGTCCGTAAGCACAGTTAGGCAGGCAATAACTATAGCCTTAGAACAAGAAGACTCGGTAGTGAAACCACCAATAAACAATTATGTTAACTATGTTTCGAACCAGCGATTTGAAAAGATAAATAAAAACTATCATCAACAATATAATAAGTCACGTAACAACAACGCGACGAGTCAGCAAGGTCGGGGTCGTGCCTACTATAACTCGAATAGGTTTCAGGGTCAGCGCAACACCAGGTTTACGTCACCTCATAATAAACGTAGGAATGTACATTTCTTAGTTGACTCAGCAGAACAGTCTAATGACGAGAACGAAAGTGAACGTCAGAGTATACGTCAGAACGAACATCATAGCGATGATTTTTTTCGTTCTGAATAGCGCTGATGTAGATATTTGTAGTTATGGTAGTGGTAATTACGTTTGTTTTACTTGTAGTCAAACTCAAATTTCTCTATTAGTAGACACAGGAGCAAGCATTTCAATTTTAAAGTTAGATTGGTTAAATAAACTCCGTAGCGTGTCCCGCGACGCAAAGCTAGTAAGGGATGAAATTAAGATTAAAGGAGTATGTGGGGATTTAGTATCAATAGGTTATGTTTATCTAGACTTATGTGTTAACAATTATAATTTTAGGCATAAGTTTTATGTGTTTAGCAACTTCCACTGTAAAAATGATGGAATTTTAGGAGAAGATTTTTTATTAAAATATAGTTGTAAAATTAACTATGAAAATAAGCTGGTTACATTACAGGATAAGATAAGTCTAGAATTAGGCTTAGGTAAAAACATAATAACGACTATTCCAGGGAGATGTGAGGTCGTAAAATATGTTTCGTCAGAGATAAAGGGCGAATGTGTCATTTTAGCGGAGGAAGTTATTGCAGGCGTATTTGTAGCAGGCGCCGGGGTAGTAGGAGACGGGAAAAAGATTCCGGTGCGATTTTTAAACACACGGGAAGAAGATGTAAAATTAAATAACTTTAGCCCGAAAATTAGAAAATACTCGGATTATTTCGTATGCTCTTTTGATACGGAAAACGGAAAATCTGTCGAGAGGGTTAAACAACTATTCGATTTTCTTAAATTAAAAACATATCTTGGTGATGAAGAGAGACGGTCTATTGAGAAAATATGTGCAAAATATGCAGATATCTTTCATATGCCGGGTGATAAGCTATCCGTTACAAACTTATACGAGTACAACATTAAACTGCAAAATGACGCGTCTCCTGTTTATGTCAAACCGTATGGAATACCGCACGCTCAGAAGGCTGAGTTAATAAAACAGGTAGGTAAATTGTTAGAAGAAGATATTATCGAAGAGTGTACCAGCGAATGGTCTTCTCCATTATTATTACTTCCGAAAAAAGCTGACAGTAGCGGTGAAAAAAAATGGAGAATCGTAATAGATTATAGACTTTTAAATAAAAAAATAGTAGACGAAAAGTTCCCGTTACCAAATATACAAGAAATTATTGACTCACTTTCGGGATGCTTATACTATTCTCATTTAGACCTCAGTTCTAGTTATTACCAGCTAGGGTTATCACCAGAATGTAGGAAATTCACTTCTTTTACAGCTGATAAGCAATATCAACTGAAAAGATTACCTATGGGTCTCAAAACGAGTCCTAGCGTATTTTCTAAACTTATGTCTATGGCTCTAGCGGGTTTAAATTACGAGATATGTTTTCTATATCTCGATGACGTAATAGTTTTCGGGAAAAGCCTATCGCAGCATAATACAAATTTAATGAGTGTATTTGAGAGGTTTAGGTCAGTTAATTTAAAACTAAACCCTTGTAAGTGCGAATTTTTGAGGAAAGAAATTAATTATTTAGGGCATGTTATTACGCCAAACGGGGTGTTGCCAGACAACAGTAAAATCGAGGTCTTGGAAAAGTTCCCAGTACCTAAAAATGTAAATGAGATTCGTCGTTTTGTGGCTTTTGCGAACTTTTATAGAAAATTCATAATAAACTTTGCCACAATAGTGTACCCACTAAACCGTCTTTGTAAGAAACATGTCGAGTTTCAGTGGACGGAAGAATGTGACGTGGCATTTCAGACCTTAAAAAAGTCACTTAGTTCATTTCCTGTCTTAGATTATCCAGATTTTGGAAAAGATAATGTTTTCCGGTTGCAAACCGATGCGTCAGGGGTAGCCTTGGGGGCTGTATTATCAAATGGAAATAATAAGCCCGTAGCTTATGCAAGCAGACAATTAAACAGTCAGAAATAAACTACCCAACCATTCATAAAGAGTTATTAGGGGTAGTGTGGGCTATAAAACATTTTCGACCATATTTATACGGACGAAAATTTAAAATATTAACAGATCATAGACCATTGGTTCATTTATTTAGCATAAAAGATCCTAGTAGCCGTTTAACTAAGTTTAGACTTTGTTTAGAAGAATATGATTTCGATATTGAATACATAAAAGGTTCCGAAAATGTAACGGCAGATGCCTTATCGAGAGTCATTATAACATCAGACGAGTTAAAAAATCTAAATTCAAATTTTTTGGGGGTATTAACCCGTTCAATGAAAAGAACCATGGAGCAAAATAATGAACCCGCTACCTCTGGAAGTAGCAGGGTTGAGCCCCCTGTTGATCATAGGCAACCAAGAGTGGTAGATATTATGCAGAAATCACAAAATGATGTAAGGTTAGATATTTGTTCGTATGAAAACTTCGTGAAGTTGAGGAAAAAGAAAAGATACGTCTCACAGACGGGTGATATGTTATTTAGTGACTCTACTATTTACATAAATCAGGAATCTCTACTAACGGAGGCGCGCCGAGACGCAACGATAGGAGAACTGAGTGCATTATGTAAAAAATATAATATTGTAGAAGTCGTTGTGATTAAAAATGGGTTTAATAAAAAGTTTATTAAAATTTTGACCCAAACTTTCATGAAACATAAAGAATTACCGCGGTTATGTATTATTAATAACCAAGTTGAACATGTTACAAATAAAGACTTGATACGTGTTATACTAAATGATTATCATTTATTGCCGACAAGTGGTCATGTAGGCATAAATAAAATGACTAAGAATATTCGAAAAAAATATTTTTGGAGTAATATGCAAAAAGACATAACTGAATATGTGACTCGCTGTAAAGATTGCCAAAAGCAGAAATTTTGTAATAAAAATAATAAAGAGAAAATGGTAATAACCACTACAGCATCTACTTCTTTTGAAAAATTATATTTAGATATTGTGGGGCCGTTGGAGGTCGATAATTTGGGTAATAAATACATATTAACAATACAATGCGAATTGACAAAGTTTGTAGAAGCTTACCCAATACTTGATAAGTCAGCTGAAACTGTTGCTAGGGTTTTTACTGAAAATTTTATTTTACGATATGGTACTCCCAGGGTTATTGCGACTGACTGTGGAACGGAATTTATTAATTCCACGTTAGAAACAGTATGTAAATTGCTAAATATTGATAAGTTAAATTCAACACCCTATCATCATGAGAGTATAGGTTCGCTAGAAAACTGGCACAAACATCTCGGATGTTACTTGAGAATACAAACACAGAATCAGTCGGCAAATTGGAGTACCTGGATACCATATTGGTGCTTTGCTTATAATAATTCTGTAAATACTAGTACCAAATACTCCCCTTATGAACTAGTTTTTGGGAAAACATGTAACGTACCTAGTAATTTAGTTAGTAAAGTTGATCCCTTATATGTATACGACAATTATCCATCGGAGTTAAAATTTAGATTGCAAAAAGCTCATAATGATGCCAGGAACAACTTATTAATATCAAAACAAAGTAGAAAAACTAATTATGATTTAGATTGTAAGGAAGTACACTACAAAAAAGGTGATCTACTCTTGTATAAGAATGAAAATTATAATAAATTGAATGACTTGTATTTAGGTCCATTTGAAGTTTTAGAAGAGCTAGGTACTAATGTAAAAATATTAAAGAATAATAAAGAATATATAGTTCATAAGAATAGGACTAAGATATTTAGAAAATAAGAGTTTACTTTTCAGGGAAGGGATGCCTAGCCTTTTCAGGGGAGGTGTGATATAGTGAATTACACTATCAGCACGTACTCAATAGTACGTGATAATTAAGGTCTTCCTGATTGACAAGGCGTCCTTCCTCTAGTCACGTATAGATGTGATGTTAATTAGTATTTAAGATGATACACTAGCTAGAGGATAAAGATTATTGATTCAACGCAAGACATTGTTTCATTTCGGGTCTCCGTCCCAACGCCATTACACGCTCAGTTTTAAAACTGTTTCGCGCAAAATAAAAATAAATATTGCGAGTGCGACGAATATAGCACATATTTTGTACTAGAATTGAGTACTATTCCCTCAGTGCGGAATATGCGAGTAGCTTTCTGCGATATTTTCTATGAAGTTTGAAATTGTGAGTTTCAACCTTAGGTCATCTAAACACATGATTTTCACATAGTACTTACAGTATCATGTTTCGTGAATTTCAGTAACTTACTCGTAGTACCGTAATATTTTAATGTTTTTTTGCGTTAAGAACGCTCAAATACCTTTTGATCTTATCTTGTAGTCGTCAATTTACTAGAAAATTATTTCGAAGCGCATGTCTATTCATAAATTCATACGCCACGAATTAATTATAACTTAATTTTGAAATTTTAATTTTCTTTAAGTCACCATAAGTAACAAAACATGAAGAAATAAATTAAAAAAAACTGCATCATTTTTATTTCCATCGACAACGGTTGTCAATAGTCAGTGCTAGTCTAAAATACAAGCAGATTACTGCCCATCTTAGACTCCAGTCTCCCACAGACAATGAGCTAACTACATTAAAAACAACTTATTGTCAATTGTAATTGTTTGTGGAGAGAAAATAAACTATTATTATTAATAATAAAAAATATATACTTTTATTGCACACAAGAACATATAACAGAAAACATTTATACAGTAACAAAGTACAAAACAGGTGGCCTTATTGCTAACAAACAATATCTTCCAGGCAACCTTGGGTGATAAGAAATATAATAAAAGAACATAGAAATGGGTGTAAGAATAAGGGAAATAAGAAATAGAAATATAAAATAAATAGGTACAACGTACAACAAATAAATAAATAAATGACATAAAAAGAGATCATGCAATATTAAAGGTACATTAGGGAAATAAATAAAACTAAGATGATATACGTAAAAAATGACTCCGGACCTGACCCTTGAACGAATCTAACGTGCGAGCACTCCTGATGCTCTCTGGTAGTGCAAATCAGTGGAGTGAAGTGGAGTCGTTAGAGAAAGGTTGTAAGCAGATCGTAAAGTCCCACTAGATGAAGAAGAACGAAAGGAAAAACAACTTCGTAGATAAAAAGGAGAAGTTGGTAAAAAGAGGACAGAATATAGAAAGGAAAGAACGTGTTCGCCGAGCTCGATAATACAAAACATGACCATATTTTCTTAAATTAAAAATAAATCTTATACAGACATTCTGCATAGGCTCTAGCTTGTTAAGGAGTTCGTCCGAAAGATCAGCGTAGCAGACATCCGCATAATCAAGAATGGATAGTAAAAGAGCCTGTGTCAGAGTTATTTTGGTGCTAGTCGGTAAAAAATTAAGAAGGCGGTTGAGGGAACCGTAAGCAGCAAACACGTTTTTCCGAACTGCCTCTAATTGGGGGCGCCAAGTGAGGCATTGGTCAAAAGTAATTCCTAAATTTTTCACCGTTTTTGTAAATGGAATATCAGCGCCCGCGAAATTAACTAGAGGTAGAAAGAAGGTCATAATTAACTACTTGACTGTTTTCGAAAAAGTATTTAAAAAGTTACAAACGCTTATTTTATACCCCGTACAATATTTTCTTTCTCGAAAAAACCTTTATTTAACAGAAAAAAAACATATTTTTCTTTATTGATTTCAAAGGAGAATGCTCATGAAGTATGAAAAAAAAACCCAGGCCCGGCGCAAAAGAAAAGTAACTCAAAATATAGGGAAAAATATGTAATTAAATACTGCATAAGGGGCATCATCGAAATCGAAGGCTGTATGTGTGAAATTGCTATTTGAAGTTTTACAGGGGTTGTATCTGTAAAAGGAACAGCAAACAGATACAGTTGCGGTTTAAAAGCGTATACATATAATTACATGTTCATGGCAACTTCTCTACCGCTCTACTACCTACTTTTACAAGTTAATCATTAAAAATAATGTCAGATAAAAGAAAAAAACACTGTTTAATGTTCGTTTTATTTAAATAATTACGCTTAAAAGTTAACGTCTAATACGACATGATCCAAAAATAATGTGGGATGCTCTAACTATTCCTCATGTCTAGCCCACCCTAAGTAATATAAAACGCTCATGACGTGGGCGCAACAGCCCAATATTCTTCTCCGGTGAATGCAGGAACAGTAATATCCGGATATGCCATTCCTGCCATTTTCCCTTTTAGAAAGAATGTAGGTGTAAGGTGGTCTTGCTTCTTACGTGTCGCGATTGTATGCGACTTAAGGATTAACTCAGGATGACGAAACACTTCAAGCTCATAAACACCAGTTTGCTCACTGCAGTAAGAGCGGGCGATTTTCAGATGATAAGTGCCAACAGCAATCAAAATCAAATCTTCAAGTGTTAGTCTTGGGAAGTCTGTCAATTCAGAAACATCGGCTTGCATCCGTATAAACGCCTCCCTTTGTCGATTTAATTTGTATTCAAGCACGTAATCACATAAATGATTGTGATTATTTACATTATTTATTATTTCAATGAATTTGGTTTGTGTGCCTGCTGTCCTCGTAGGGCTCTTGAAAACAGTTGATGATGGCAGCGGCTATCTTAAAATCCTTATTTTCATCCATTATCTATATCCATTTTCTCCAATAACCAATCGATCAGCAAACTCGGAATCCAAAAATAAAAAACATTATGTACCTAGTCGTTTAAAATAGAATTGGTTAAAAATGACAGGAAAAAACGTATCACAACAGATCACAACGAATACTGCGCGGTACACGCCGACCGACGAAGATTATTACTTGCTCGGTGTTTCAGATGGCACTTCAAACCATAGCTCCCTAATTATGTTACCCCTAGCTGCATAATTATGTTACCCCTATGAAACTTATAATAGCAATTTCACACATATAGCCATTGATTTCGATGATGCCTCATATGCAGTATTTAATTACTTATTGTTACCTTCAATTAGAGTTACTTTTCTTTTGCGCCGGGCCTGGGTTATTTTTGAGCATTGTCCTTTCGTGCGAAAACGGTTGGTCACGTGACATTTTGCTCTGTGACGTCACATTTCAATAAATATAGAAAGTTATCTTGAAACCTGACAGACAGTTTTTGATAATTTTGTGAAATGTGACGTCACATGAAGCTCAAACATGGCCGCACCGTGCCGCCCGTGTTTTGGGTCTTGTAATCCACAGAAAAAAAATCGCAAATTTATTTTGTAAAAATATAATATTTACAAATTATCTTAATAAAAAAAACTATTGGATAATTATCGTTAAGTCATAAACTACCATTTCCGACATATTTCATATTTTATTGTTACAACTGTCAAATAGCCAATTGATTCTAGGAACAAAATATGGACTGCCAATGATAATTGTCTGCGTTTTGCTAGGGTTAACAGCAAGACCATAAGACTTGCACCAGTTATTTATGACGTCAAGATCTGCATTAGTAACTTCCACAGCATGTGAAAGATCCGATAACGGTGCCTGTGTGTAGATCTGGAGATCATCAGCATACAAGTGGTAGGAACATGAAAGCGACTGTGAAATTGAGATAATAAAAATTGAGAAAAGTACGGGAGATAAGACTATTATTATTATTATTAAGTGCGAAGTAAAACGTGTATTCCAATTCACACGTATCACTAAATCTATACAACTAAACGTATATTTTCCACTATAAAGTAACGGCACGTGTAACATTGTCGCCTTGTCGCCAATAGAGGGGCCCCTGGGGGACGGATTCCGCGTGATCCGCCGGACTCGGTCGTGAAAGTTAAGCAACGGTGTGCACGCATCATTCCCTTTACTCCGTCGGACCGGTCCGGAATACTAATTCGCATTATGCCGTCCCGGACCCATTGAGGTATTGTAACTAGAGCTGCTGTTCCTTACAAAGATATGCTGTGCTGGCAGCGGCTCTTTAATAGAATACTATCGCCTCATCTCTTCCCTTGGGTGTCGTAAAACAGACCAAAGACTGCACATCCATACAACAGCATAGAGCAGCCAGTGTTGCCAACTGTTACCTCCAGCTAGTAGCTAGACGTATTGCAAAAAGTAGCTAGATTGCTCGATTTTTTAACCCCAAAAAGGTGCTAGAAGTCTGTCCTCAGCAGCCAATCCATCAGAGCTCTACTTCACCGGCTTTTCATTGAACTTGGGCTACATTGTTGGTGTTATTGTGTAAAAGTTTATGTACTCGTACACACGGCGTCAGATCAACCTACCCAAAACTGTCAAATTTCTCCAATCAATTTTGAGCTTTATTCTTAGGCTTTCTTAGGATCAATATTCATTGGAGAAATTTGACAGTTTAGGGTATGTTGATCTGACGCCGTGTGTACATATATACTTACACGACTATGATCTCATGTGTTAGTCAGAGATTAGGCAACGAGGACACCAAAATCAGTCCTCTACCATGTCCACGTTTCACCTAATAACAACTACACATGCTACTCTATGCTGTTGGAGGTTTGTGCAGTCTTTAGTCATTTAGTCGCCTTTTACGAAACCCAAGAGAAGAGATAGGTTGGTAGTAGCTTTAAATGAGCGGCCACTACACAGCTTGTAATTACATTTATATTTATAATCACGACTATTATCCCCTCAGGCTTAGTCAGAGACTAGGCAATGAGGACAGCAAAAGCAGTCCGCTGCCATAGTCCACTTTTCACCAAATAGCGACCGCACATGTGCTCAGCGTGACAGGTGGTGAGCCCATTGCCGGTCTCTGCTGTTGGATGTATGTGCAGTCTTTAGTCCGTTAGTCGCCTTTTACGACACCCAAGGGAGGAGAGGGGGTGGGGTGGTAGTATTCTTTCACCGCTACCCGACACGGATATCAATGTACAAAATAAAGGTAATAAAAGTATTGGTTTGTTCACTCGTTTTCTTGTATAAAATTTGCAAGCGCTTGCTTGCGAGTAGATTTATATACACGCAACCAAGCCCTTGCAAATTTTATACATTTTATACTATATGTTCCGGCTCGAATGCCCCGGAGCACACAGTAAGTTACTTGTATAAGAAACTCCCCTGAGAGTAATGCCTACATCTAGAAAATCTCCGAGGTCGTTCAGCTACCTAGGTTAGAAGATCGCTTTGTTATCCTCAAAAATCTAAATAAATGTATACCTACTATTCACAACTGAAATACGAAAATTGCTAGAGGCACAAAAGTATACTTTACCTACCTATTAAAAATTGGTAGGGTTTAATACCCTATTATTTGTAGAATTCTTTTTGTACCTACCTAGGTTAGAAGATCGCTTTGTTATTCTCAAAAATTGAAATAAATCTATACTATTTACGACTGAAATACGAAAATTACTAGAGGCACAAAAGTATATCTATCTACCTAGTAAAAATTGGTAGGGTTTAATACCTAATTATTTGTAGAATTATTTTTGTTACATCTAAGTGTGTAGTGATTTGAAAGCTCCGTATTCTTTATTTCCATAAAACTTGGTATATCTAAGTTATTACAATCATACATGACACGCTATTTTTCGACGAGCCTAGAACATTATAAAAATGGTTTTCAATGAGCCATCAAAATGCGGTTTCTAATAGAATCTAAAAGCAGGTAAGGACAACTTGTGAAATTGCCTAAATTTTAATAAAACTAACTGATATTATAAATTATTTTAATAGTAGTAGTAGAAGACAAACACTTTAGTAGTATCAAAATTTTACTTAAGTATCTCATCAGGTTAAAGTGAAACCTAGCTGATTCTCAATAGGTGTTCATATATACCTCAATCAGCCACTTTAAAAAATTTGACGCAATGCACCCAAAAACCTATGTAGAACTGAAATTTAAATAAATTCGATTCAATTCGATTTGTAACTTTATGGGTACTATAAACTATTGCCACCCCATTTCTGCTGGTAGTTCATACTAGTGCAATGTTGAAATTTTTCTCTGTCCACCGTCACGATGCGTTAGGTTTCCATTTCCCTCCATTATAATCCTGGATGCAGTGCGACGTTTTAACTTATTAAACGTCAGTATTTTCTTACTTTGAACTCATTCTATTGTAAATGAAAACACTGAAACTATCTCAAACGTAACATGGTTCATCAACAATTTTATTATTTTTAGGATTTAATATTTCGAAACATAAAAAGTTTAGTCATTTACAAAACATAAGGCATGCCTTACGCCCGAAATAAATAAAATATCTGTTATTCTGCGTTTGAGTAATTCGTATGTAGCATAATAAAAAAAAATACATTATGATGCTAGAAGAACAGATGGTAGGCTATTCATTTCAGGCGTTAAGTAGATTGAATGAAGAATTTGACATTGACTTTGAACCAATCAGGGTTTAATGATATCTACTACTGCTACTGCTCCATTTGAGTTAACGTTAGGGCTATGTCTCTGCGTCATGCGTTAAAAGCAACCGTCACCCAAGCTGTCGGTAAATGTTTAATTAAGTACATATTTTATGACAATTTTATAATAAAATAATAATGTTCAATAAAATCAAATATTGATTAATGCATTATTATTCCGCCAAATATTGACCAAAGTATTGCGTCATTAATTATTACGATAACTGTCGCGTTATGACGCAGATGGAGCAGTATAGCACAGTTATCCCCTTGTCCGTCACGTAGACTCCCACGTAGAAGTTACTAACAATTGAAGTTCTATTGTGTATGTTTTACAGCATCTGAGCTCATAGCAGATATACACTAAAGTGTATTGAGCGCTCTTCAGCGGCACGAGAGTCGAGACTTTGCGACGCCGTGTCAGCACCGCCCCGGTCTCGATCTTGAACTGGTCTACTTACTTACTATCGTGTGTGACATTACGTCAGTCAATTTTCAGTCAAGTGCATACAACAATACAACTTTAAGGAGTTTACGAGTTACTTTTGTTTTGTTATTTTTGTAACAACACGTGTTGTAAGACGAGTATAATTATTTATTTGAAACAAAACAAAATATCACATTGTAGTAAATAAAGACTAATGATTTAATCTACCGTACAATCTTAGGATTGTTAAAAAATTTCAATGTTAACTTCATCTATGTACTCGACAACAAGGAACTCAACATTTCTCTTAAACTAACTATCTTACCCCAAACACAACCATTCTGCTAACATACTTGTCGTAGCGCACAGCCTTGATGGTGGTAGCTAGATTCTTAGAACAAAGTCAAACCGAACATAATGTGTAAGTAAGCAAAGAACGGTATGTAGGTACCTTAGTAGGACTTCAGGGTTTATAACCGCTTAACACACAGACGCGGTTAAAAATACAATCAGTGTTAACTTTATAGAATTTATGCAGATAAAAGATTTTAACATTTTTTAATTTTAAAACGTAACAAACAACAATCATAGAAAAAGTGTTTAATGAAACCCAAAAACCACCATTAAAACGATGCTATCCGCTCACTTTTAAAACTGTTACGCGCAAAATAAAAATAAATATTGCGAGCGCGACGAATATGGCACATATTTTGTACTAGAATTGAGTACTATTCCCTCAGTGCGGAATATGCGAGTAGCTTTCTGCGATATTTTCTATGAAGTTTGAAATTGTGAGTTTCAACCTTAGGTCATCTAAACACATGATTTTCACATAGTACTTACAGTATCATGTTTCGTGTATTTCAGTAACTTACTCGTAGTACCGTAATATTTTAATGTTTTTTGCGTTATGAACGCTCAAATACATTTTGATCTTATCTTGTAGTCGTCAATTTACTAGAAAATGATTTCGAAGCGCATGTCTATTCATAAATTCATACGTCACGAATTAATTATAACTCAATTTTGAAATTTGAATTTTTTTTAAGTCACCTTAAGTAACAAAACATGAAGAAATAAATAAAAAAAAACTGCATCATTTTTATTTCCATCGACAACGGTTGTCAATAGTCAGTGCTAGTCTAAAATACAAGCAGATTACTGCCCATCTTAGACTCCAGTCTCCCACAGACAATGAGCTAACTACATTAAAAACAACTTATTGTCAATTGTAATTGTTTGTGGAGAGAAAATAAACTATTATTATTAATAATAAAAAATATATACTTTTATTGCACACAAGAACATATAACAGAAAAAATTTATACAGTAACAAAGTACAAAACAGGCGGCCTTATTGCTAACAAACAATATCTTCCAGGCAACCTTGGGTGATAAGAAATATAATAAAAGAATATAGAAATGGGTGTAACAATAAGGGAAATAAGAAATAGAAATATAAAATAAATAGGTACAACGTACAACAAATAAATAAATAAATGACATAAAAAGAGATCATGCAATATTAAAGGTACATAAGGGAAATAAATAAAACTAAGATGATATACGTAAAAAATGACTCCGGACCTGACCCTTGAAAGAATCCAACGTGCGAGCACTTCTGATGCTCTCTGGTAGTGCAAATCAGTGAAGTGAAGTGGAGTCATTAGAGAAAGGTTGTAAGCAGATCGTAAAGTCCTACAAGATGAAGAAGAACGAAAGGAAAAACAACTTCGTAGATAAAGAGGAGAAGTTGGTAAAAATAGGACAGAATACAGAATGGAAAAAACGTGTAAGTCCCTACGCCGTCGAATTGGCAGCCAGTTAAGCCGAGCTCGATAATGCAAAACATGACCATATTTTCTTAAATTAAAAATAAATCTTATACAGACATACTGCATAGGCTTTAGCTTGTTAAGGAGTTCGTCCGAAGGATCAGCGTAGCAGACATCCGCATAATCAAGAATGGATAGTAAAAGAGCCTGTGTCAGAGTTATTTTGGTGCTAGTCGGTAAAAAATTAAGAAGGCGGTTGAGGGAACCGTAAGCAGCAAACACGTTTTTCCGAACTGCCTCCAATTGGGGGCGGCAAGTGAGGCATTGGTCAAAAATAATTCCTAAATTTTTCACCGTTTTTGCAAACGGAATGTCAGCGCCCGCGAAATTAACTAGAGGTAGAAAGAAGGTCATAATTGACTACTTGACAGTTTTCGAAAAAGTATTTAAAAAGTTACAAACGCTTATTTTATACCCCGTACAATATTTTCTTTCTCGAAAAAACCTTTATTTAACAGAAAAAAACATATTTTTCTTCATTGATTTCCGGTTGGTCACGTGACATTTTGCTCTGTGACATACCATTTCAATAGTTATAGAAAGTTATCTTGACCCTGACAGATAGTTTTAGATAATTTTGTGAAATGTGACGTCACATGAAGCTCAAACATGGCCGCACCGTGCCGCCCTCGGACCAAATATTTGGTCCGAGGTGCCGCCCGTGTTTCGGGTCTTGTAATCCACAGATAAATAAATCGCAAATTTATTTTGTAAAAATATAATATTTACAAATTATCTTAATAAAAAAACTATTGGATAATTATCGTTAAGTCATAAACTACCATTTCCGACATATTTCATATTTTATTGTTACAACTGTCAAATAGCCAATTGATTCTAGGAACAAAATATGGACTGCCAATGATAATTGTCTGCGTTTTGCTAGGGTTAACAGCAAGACCATAAGACTTGCACCAGTTATTTATGATGTCAAGATCTGCATTAGTAACTTCCACAGCATGTGAAAGATCCGATAACGGTGTCTGTGTGTAGATCTGGAGATCATCAGCATACAAGTGGTAGGAAAATGAAAGCGACTGTGAAATTGAGTCAATAAAAATTGAGAAAAGTAGGGGAGATAAGACTATTATTATTATTAAGTACGAAGTTAAACGTGTATTCTAATTTACACGCATCACTAAATCTATACAACTAAACGTACATTTGCCACTATAAAGTAACGGCACGTGTAACATTGTCGCCTTGTCGCCAATAGAGGGGCCCCTGGGGGAGGGATTCCGCGTGATCCGCCGGACTCGGTTGTGAAAGTTAAGCAACGGTGTGCACGCATCATTCCCTTTACTCCGTCGGACCGGTCCGGAATACTAATTCGCATTATGCCGTCCCGGACCTATTGAGGTATTGTAACTAGAGATGCTGTTCCTTATAAAGATATGCTGTGCTGGTAGCGGCTCTTCAATAGAATACTATCGCCTCATCTCTTCCCTTGGGTGTCGTAAAACGGACCAAAGACTGCACATCCATACAACAGCATAGAGCAGCCACTGTTGCCAACTGTTACCTCCAGCTAGTAGCTAGACGTATTGCAAAAAGTAGCTAGATTGCTCGATTTCTTAACCCCAAAAAGGTGCTAGAAGTAGCTATAAGTTTCTTATGAAACAAAAGGTGTTAGAAGTTGCTAAATGTTTTTTTAGTAAACAATTAAACGAACAATTTATGACAATATTGGTTTTTAAATGAAATTAAACACAAGTAGGTATTCTTTTTGATATTAAAATATAATTAGAGTCTGTTCAATAAGTCAGTTTGTTTTGTAATTTTACAAAAATGTAAAAATCTAATTAATATATAAATATCTATTACAATTTATTAATTGGGTAGTGAAAATTGTGCACGACTATTATCCCCGAAGGTCCGAGACCAAGTCAGGTCTTAGTCAGAAACCAAGCAATTCTTCTCGTGATGTAGCTAGAAAAAGTAGCTACGAGATTTAGCTACAAGTTTCATTAAATTGTAGCTGCCTGGCTTCCAAAAGTAGCTAGATATAGCTACAAAGTAGCTGAGTTGGCAACACTGTGAGCAGCGATGGGCTTACTACCTGTCACGCTGAGCACATACGCAGGTGTCATTTGTAGAAACGTGGACTGCTTTTGCGGTCCTAATTGAATGGTCACTGACTATCGTGTAAAAACATGTGCGTCTTTCTTTATTACAAATTGTTAATATTAAAAACAAGCAGTTAAACCGTTGGTAATTTTAAGTATATACGTGTATGATTGTATTTTGCAGACAATCCTCTTTGTTCGTTTCTTTCAAAAATTACATGTATTTTATAGGAAATATACAAACCATCAAAAAAAACAAAATATAGGTACTCAACTTTACTTGAACGACCCATGCATGGTCGCAACGCAGTGCCCAAAAACTTGCTCCGCGATGTCATCTCTAGTTATATTAGTTGCCTCAACGCCCGGTCGTCGGAAAAACAAAAGGTGGGTCCGCCGGCGGTGCGGCGAGTCTGCCAAAGATTTTTCTTTGCTAATTAAAACTCACAATCTGGCCTAATAGAATTGCCCCCACCCCTGATTTCTTTCGCAACGAATGCTTGGCGCAATTGTTAACTTTTCTCCGTTACTGTGTGAATGCATTTAATTAAAGGCTTACAGCTGTCGTAATACCCGACGCAGTAGAAAGTCAATTATTCTATTGTTCTCTAGGAGTCTCCTTGACATACAAGGGGTTAACACAGTTTGTCATTTGTGCTGTGTTTAGATTTAGAGTAATTTTAACCGTGTTGCGTAGCGGTGAAAGAATACTACCACCCTCTCTCTTCCCTTGGGGGTCGTAAAAGACGACTAACGGACTGAAGACTGCATATACATCTAACAGCTTAGAGCGGCGATGGGCTTATGGGAAGCCGAAGGTGGGTAGAATGGATGCAACTTTGAGGAAGGCAAAGGGAAGATCTTCCTCCGAGCTGGGTGGTATAGCTCGGGGACCGAGGTCCAACGGATGTTAGTTGGAGGTGATATATATGGTGAAGGAGATGGTGAAACTTCGCTACCGCGATGCAGGCTTCCCATACTATTTCTCTGTTAGTATGGAGATGTCGTTGAGTTGATTTTTGTAGCGCCATCTGTTGACACGGTTGGAAGGTGTTTGCTTCGTGTCGAACTATGTGCGGCGTCATGCAGGTAGGTGGCGCCGCCACATCACTCCCCCTCTGAGACCGGAGGTCGATTTCAGTGAGTGTGCTCAGCAGTCAGTGCGTCAGAGCTTGCAAGTGCCAGTGGAGAGTGCTGCTGCAGGATGCCCCAGTCTACGGTGAGTCGAGACGGGTGGGGTGAAGGCGCGTTGCCAGTGATGCAGTGTGTTGCTCCTGTCTGCGGTGAGTCGAGACAGGTGATGACGGTGGGTCCGAGCTGCTGGTGTGCAGGGCTGCCACGCCGGAGTGATGCGGCCGACATTGATGCACCGGTCGTGGGCTGCGGAGACCAGGTCGGGATGATGCCGTCGAGTGTGCCGGAGGTCCAGGAAGCGTCGTCCAAGATGCTGCGGTGGAACCTTGAGGCTTGATTGCTGGCTTGCTGTGACTGCTGGCGAAAGTAGACTCAATGATGGATGGAGGAGTGATAGATGGGCGCTGCGACGATGTTGAAGGTGCTTTCGTGCTCCGTAGAGGTCACCACTGTAGGGAAGCGATGGTATGGAGGATCACGTCGGGGTCACCAATTATGGGAAGGCGATGATGGGTAGATTGGATCACGTCGGGGTCACCACTGTAGAGAAGCGGAAGGTAGAAGGATGACAACTGTGAGGAAGGCAAAGGGAAGATCTTCCTCCGAGCTGGGTGGTATAGCTCGGGGACCGAGGTCCAACGGATGTTAGTTGGAGGTGATATATATGGTGAAGGAGATGGTGAAACTTCGCTACCGCGATGCAGGCTTCCCATACTATTTCTCTGTTAGTATGGAGATGTCGTTGAGTTGATTTTTGTAGCGCCATCTGTTGACACGGTTGGAAGGTGTTTGCTTCGTGTCGAACTATGTGCGGCGTCATGCAGGTAGGTGGCGCCGCCACAGGCTCACCACCTGTCACGCTGAGCACATACAGTCGCTATTTGGTGAAAAGTGGACTATGGCAGAGGACTGCTTTTGCGGTCCTCATTGCCTAGTCTCTGACTAACCCTTCGGGGATAATAGTCGTGATTATATGTAGGTATGTATGTATGTTATCCACCTCTGTAGTCTTGTGGTTAGACCGCCGCTTTTAGCCCCGAAGGTCTTGAGTACGATTCTGAGCGGAGGGTAGATAGTTTGTATTCGGTTAGGTTGGTAGTAGAGATTGTTCTAAGACACAAACAGGTATGACCCAAGTAACACATAAGCAAGATAACAGTACACACTTAGAACTTTTAACAGTTCAAAGATGAATATGGTTTGTGTAAGAACTTTGGGAACAGCCATATACTGAATAAGGTTGAGTACGGACCGTTAAAATACTTAACGCTTAATAAATTCTGTATTTCTGTCCTTTCCTTCTTTACGCTTAATAACCAATCTCCGTAAGATTATTAGACATACGTTATTAAGCATTACGCATACCAGGTGGCTTAAATCTGAAAAACAGTGCCTTCGGCAGCATTTATCTGATTATCAATAATCTATACTGCTATTATTAAAGCAGTACTAAGCTTGTAGCGTTTGAAACAGCTAATTGCTGAATAAAGTATCACCTTCTGAATAATATTGTGTACATAATTCTGGTATACAGCTTGATACTGAATAATTGTTTTTACTTTATCTTTAAACTGTCTAAGATTCTATGTTTTACTAATTATTCAGCTGCTGAATAAACAATATTATTTGTGTTTTTAATAAGCTTATTTCAGTATAATAAAGAGTTTCAACTAACTTATTCAAATTAAAGACCACATTTGTATTGATATAGCGCCCATAGCTTAATACCAGCAATTAGAATATTATTGTACGTATTTATTTTATGCGTTGTTTGAATCATGGATCGAAAGTCGTGGTAAAAGCGTAAAGAACCGGTCATATCGAAAGAAAATTGTTAAAAGAATATTTAAATATCAGCAGTAGTAATTGTCCAAGTGTCATCAGCAGTAATGAGCATGACAGGATTTGTGAAAATAGTTTAAACAAAACTGAACCCGGTCCTAATCAGCAAGCGTGTTTTCCCTTTAATGATGAGGATTCCGTCCCCAAAAAAAAATATAACAGATTTTAGGATTGGAAAACCGAAAGATCTAAAAATTTAAGTAAGTATACAGAAAATTTCATTTCTGAAATGGTTATTTTATTAGCTGATGGTATCTCAATACAAGAAAATAAAATTAACGTTGCGATAAAATGTTTTATTTGCGTTGTTTGTTTGTTTCATCGTAAGCCAATCTGCGCGAGGTTGGACACTGCTGTCTTTACTTAATTTATAAATCCGCATTATATCTTAGCCATCGAAGTTGTTCTTTGTTCTCCCATTGGGTCGGCACAGTACACAAATGTGAATGACCCTTACAACGTGTTGAAATTATTTTAAACGTCATTTTTCTAAAACGAAATATAAATTATAATTAATAATATAATAATGAGTCCGCCATTTGTACATCCTATTGTTGTGCAATAAAGATTAAATAAACTAGGGTCCAGTGCAAAACACACACACGAAACCTGCAATTTTTTTTAACATAATAGTCTATTTCACGAAAAAAAAATAACAGATGAAAAAAATAAGATGCTGTGATTTTAAATGTAAGTAATCAATTTAGTGAAAGCCTGATGGGAAAGTTACACATTATAAAAGGTCTTTGTTCGTTCGATTAGAGAACCCTAAAATTGTAAGTAACTAATATAGAAATGTGGTCAACTATATAAATGTTATTCATAAGTAAGTGTAAAGAGACTACTCTTTTTCAAGTTATAGTTTAGTAATAAAACATGTGTGCACTTTTATTTAGCATTATAAAACAAAACATCGATCGCCATTGAAATCTTTGTAATTAATTCTTACAAGGAATTTACGAGATCACCAAAATGCTTATTAATCTTACAACTACAACATTTCCAACTCAAATCATGTTATTTTGTTGGATAAAATTGCTAGAATTAGATAATTCATCACAAACACTTTTGTCAGACCTAGTATGTATGTATGAAAATACTATTTACAACTAATTATCATGATTATTAACGAGGCGCGTCATAAAAATGAAAACAAAACACGTACTATTCACGACAAAATTACTTGCGCACTAATAATTAACATGTAGCAGACCGCTAACTTGAAAATTAAAATTTACTTACCGAATAACTTAAAGTTCACGTCATGTCAAATAAAGGTATCGACATTAAATTATTGAACCCAATTTATTTCTTCTTCTCCAATTTCTATGAATATTGCTGGCATAAATGTCAACCATAAATTAAATGCTTAATAAATTCTGAATACTCTAACCAATTCGACGTAGCTGAATAACTGAGTTGTAAAAGCTTTATAAAAGCAATGTGTGCAGTTATTCAAAAGTTATTAAGCTAATTGAAACATTATTAAGCTCCTACTCAATTGTTACTCAGATGTTATTCAGCGTTAAGCATTCAAAATTGGGGCCCTTTTTGAGTGAATAACAGCTGAATAGACGGTACTCAGGCGTTATTCAGCTTAGTATTCAGCTTATGCTCTTGATGAGTGCTCTTAATCAATCTTTATTCAGCACGTCTGTGTTACTTGGGGAGTGTGTGGTGTCAGTACTTAAATAATCCTAACAACCCATCTCTTCCATTGGACTGATCTTCCAACCGACTGAACATAATATATATCTGACGAGCTCCTTGGTCGAGTGGTTTGTACACCGGTTTTCATGGTGTCGCCATCTCTGAGGTCCCGCGTTCGATCCCCGGTCGGGTCAATTTAGAAATTATTGTTTTTTAATTGTCTCGGGTCTGGGTGTTTCCTATGTATAATAAGTATGTATTTAAGTTGTAATGGCGTTGGGACGGAGACCCGAAATGAAACAATGTCTTGCGTTGAATCAATAATCTTTATCCCCTAGTGTATCATCTTAAATACTAATTAACATCACATCTATACGTGACTAGAGGAAGGACGCCTTGTCAATCAGGAAGACCTTAATTATCACGTACTATTGAGTACGTGCTGATAGTGTAATTCACTATATCACACCTCCCCTGAAAAGGCTAGGCATCCCTTACCTGAAAAGTAAACTCTTATTTTCTAAATATCTTAGTCCTATTCTTATGAACTATATATTCTTTATTATTCTTTAATATTTTTACATTAGTACCTAGCTCTTCTAAAACTTCAAATGGACCTAAATACAAGTCATTCAATTTATTATAATTTTCATTCTTATACAAGAGTAGATCACCTTTTTTGTAGTGTACTTCCTTACAATCTAAATCATAATTAGTTTTTCTACTTTGTTTTGATATTAATAAGTTGTTCCTGGCATCATTATGAGCTTTTTGCAATCTAAATTTTAACTCCGATGGATAATTGTCGTATACATATAAGGGATCAACTTTACTAACTAAATTACTAGGTACGTTACATGTTTTCCCAAAAACTAGTTCATAAGGGGAGTATTTGGTACTAGTATTTACAGAATTATTATAAGCAAAGCACCAATATGGTATCCAGGTACTCCAATTTGCCGACTGATTCTGTGTTTGTATTCTCAAGTAACATCCGAGATGTTTGTGCCAGTTTTCTAGCGAACCTATACTCTCATGATGATAGGGTGTTGAATTTAACTTATCAATATTTAGCAATTTACATACTGTTTCTAACGTGGAATTAATAAATTCCGTTCCACAGTCAGTCGCAATAACCCTGGGAGTACTATATCGTAAAATAAAATTTTTAGTAAAAACCCTAGCAACAGTTTCAGCTGACTTATCAAGTATTGGGTAAGCTTCTACAAACTTTGTCAATTCGCATTGTATTGTTAATATGTATTTATTACCCAAATTATCGACCTCCATCGGCCCCACAATATCTAAATATAATTTTTCAAAAGAAGTAGATGCTGTAGTGGTTATTACCATTTTCTCTTTATTATTTTTATTACAAAATTTCTGCTTTTGGCAATCTTTACAGCGAGTCACATATTCAGTTATGTCTTTTTGCATATTACTCCAAAAATATTTTTTTCGAATATTCTTAGTCATTTTATTTATGCCTACATGACCACTTGTCGGCAATAAATGATAATCATTTAGTATAACACGTATCAAGTCTTTATTTGTAACATGTTCAACTTGGTTATTAATAATACATAACCGCGGTAATTCTTTATGTTTCATGAAAGTTTGGGTCAAAATTTTAATAAACTTTTTATTAAACCCATTTTTAATCACAACGACTTCTACAATATTATATTTTTTACATAATGCACTCAGTTCTCCTATCGTTGCGTCTCGGCGCGCCTCCGTTAGTAGAGATTCCTGATTTATGTAAATAGTAGAGTCACTAAATAACATATCACCCGTCTGTGAGACGTATCTTTTCTTTTTCCTCAACTTCACGAAGTTTTCATACGAACAAATATCTAACCTTACATCATTTTGTGATTTCTGCATAATATCTACCACTCTTGGTTGCCTATGATCAACAGGGGGCTCAACCCTGCTACTTCCAGAGGTAGCGGGTTCATTATTTTGCTCCATGGTTCTTTTCATTGAACGGGTTAATACCCCCAAAAAATTTGAATTTAGATTTTTTAACTCGTCTGATGTTATAATGACTCTCGATAAGGCATCTGCCGTTACATTTTCGGAACCTTTTATGTATTCAATATCGAAATCATATTCTTCTAAACAAAGTCTAAACTTAGTTAAACGGCTACTAGGATCTTTTATGCTAAATAAATGAACCAATGGTCTATGATCTGTTAATATTTTAAATTTTCGTCCGTATAAATATGGTCGAAAATGTTTTATAGCCCACACTACCCCTAATAACTCTTTATGAATGGTTGGGTAGTTTATTTCTGACTGTTTAATTGTCTGCTTGCATAAGCTACGGGCTTATTATTTCCATTTGATAATACAGCCCCCAAGGCTACCCCTGACGCATCGGTTTGCAACCGGAAAACATTATCTTTTCCAAAATCTGGATAATCTAAGACAGGAAATGAACTAAGTGACTTTTTTAAGGTCTGAAATGCCACGTCACATTCTTCCGTCCACTGAAACTCGACATGTTTCTTACAAAGACGGTTTAGTGGGTACACTATTGTGGCAAAGTTTTTTTTGAATTTTCTATAAAAGTTCGCAAAAGCCACAAAACGACGAATCTCATTTACATTTTTAGGTACTGGGAACTTTTCCAAGACCTCGATTTTACTGTTGTCTGGCAACACCCCGTTTGGCGTAATAACATGCCCTAAATAATTAATTTCTTTCCTCAAAAATTCGCACTTACAAGGGTTTAGTTTTAAATTAACTGACCTAAACCTCTCAAATACACTCATTAAATTTGTATTATGCTGCGATAGGCTTTTCCCGAAAACTATTACGTCATCGAGATATAGAAAACATATCTCGTAATTTAAACCCGATAGAGCCATAGACATAAGTTTAGAAAATACGCTAGGACTCGTTTTGAGACCCATAGATAAATCTTTTCAGTTGATATTGCTTATCAGCTGTAAAAGAAGTGAATTTCCTACATTCTGGTGATAACCCTAGCTGGTAATAACTAGAACTGAGGTCTAAATGAGAATAGTATAAGCATCCCGAAAGTGAGTCAATAATTTCTTGTATATTTGGTAACGGGAACTTTTCGTCTACTATTTTTTTATTTAAAAGTCTATAATCTATTACGATTCTCCACTTTTTTTCACCGCTACTGTCAGCTTTTTTCGGAAGTAATAATAATGGAGAAGACCATTCGCTGGTACACTCTTCGATAATATCTTCTTCTAACAATTTACCTACCTGTTTTATTAACTCAGCCTTCTGAGCGTGCGGTATTCTATACGGTTTGACATAAACAGGAGACGCGTCATTTTGCAGTTTAATGTTGTACTCGTATAAGTTTGTAACGGATAGCTTATCACCCGGCACATGAAAGATATCTGCATATTTTGCACATATTTTCTCAATAGACCGTCTCTCTTCATCACCAAGATATGTTTTTAATTTAAGAAAATCGAATAGTTGTTTAACCCTCTCGACAGATTTTCCGTTTTCCGTATCAAAAGAGCATACGAAATAATCCGAGTATTTTCTAATTTTCGGGCTAAAGTTATTTAATTTTACATCTTCTTCCCGTGTGTTTAAAAATCGCACCGGAATCTTTTTCCCGTCTCCTACTACCACGGCGCCTGCTACAAATACGCCTGCAATAACTTCCTCCGCTAAAATGACACATTCGCCCTTTATCTCTGACGAAACATATTTTACGACCTCACATCTCCCTGGAATAGTCGTTATTATGTTTTTACCTAAGCCTAATTCTAGACTTATCTTATCCTGTAATGTAACCAGCTTATTTTCATAGTTAATTTTACAACTATATTTTAATAAAAAATCTTCTCCTAAAATTCCATCATTTTTACAGTGGAAGTTGCTAAACACATAAAACTTATGCCTAAAATTATAATTGTTAACACATAAGTCTAGATAAACATAACCTATTGATACTAAATCCCCACATACTCCTTTAATCTTAATTTCATCCCTTACTAGCTTTGCGTCGCGGGACACGCTACGGAGTTTATTTAACCAATCTAACTTTAAAATTGAAATGCTTGCTCCTGTGTCTACTAATAGAGAAATTTGAGTTTGACTACAAGTAAAACAAACGTAATTACCACTACCATAACTACAAATATCTACCTCAGCGCTATTCAGAACGAAAAAAATCATCGCTATGATGTTCGTTCTGACGTATACTCTGACGTTCACTTTCGTTCTCGTCATTAGACTGTTCTGCTGAGTCAACTAAGAAATGTACATTCCTACGTTTATTATGAGGTGACGTAAACCTGGTGTTGCGCTGACCCTGAAACCTATTCGAGTTATAGTAGGCACGACCCCGACCTTGCTGACTCGTCGCGTTGTTGTTACGTGACTTATTATATTGTTGATGATAGTTTTTATTTATCTTTTCAAATCGCTGGTTCGAAACATAGTTAACATAATTGTTTATTGGTGGTTTCACTACCGAGTCTTCTTGTTCTAAGGCTATAGTTATTGCCTGCCTAACTGTGCTTACGGACCTAGACGTAACTATAATGCTTGTACGAGCATTGTTTAGGCCGTCAGCGAAACGCTTGATAGCCATTTTTTCATTAATCGGCTTTAATAAATTATATGCCGACTCGTCTCCATTAGCCTGTGCTGTACTTAAATCGTTGGACATTTTTTCGATTTCACTACCAAACACTTCTATGGTCTTGTTTCCTTGCCTACATCGTAGCATTCGGTCTAAAATGGCTGTGTATGATTTAATCGGAATTAAAACATTTTTTATATCTTTTATTAGGTCTGCCACAGACACATAAGACTTATTAATTTTTGTTTTAGCACGGCTAGAAAGACGAGTTTTTAAAACAAAATTGATTAACAGAGGCTGGTCCTCGTTTCTAAGGGTACTACTATAATACTCTATTCCGTCTATTAGTTGGTTAATTTGCGTTTCGTCGCAATCTACTACTGGGAGGAGCGTGAGCGCGACTTTTAGATCGAACGTGGCCATGGTTGTGATCGTTTCTGAATGATGCGGGTTAACGAGTGACTCGATTTCCTCAAAATTACATAAAAACTTTGACGATATTGCTTTTGTTATTTGTAATTCTACAGCATCTATCCCTTTTTTACATAAGTCTGCAGATATTTGTTCAAAAATATTTTTAATTTCCTTTGCTCTTAAAAACTTATTCTGCCCCTGAGCGGAATAACGTTTGTCCTTACTTAATTTAATAATAGAGTCTCTAATAGCCTTAAGCTCACTCAAGAGTTCTGACAGGTTTGCCATGAACACACTTTAGAAAAAAAAAAAAAATCACTCACACACACACATAGATTCTTGGTAGCATAGTTATATTAATTCGTGCTGGCTTACACGTTCTGTGCTGGTCCAATTGCCCGTCGAACCGCTCTGCGTTCTACCTCTTCTAATAGTCGTGCGTTGAAGTAACGTAGCAGCCTAAGTACTATATAGCCCGCTAGTACGACGACGATGGTCAGTAAAAAGATCTCTGAAAGTTGCATCCCAACGGCCAAGGGAGTTGATGCTGCCGCCGATTGAGTTGGTGATTGACTGACAATAATATTGTCTTTAGATTGTGGGTTTCCCATAGTTAAACAATTTTGGCTTACAGTTTTTCTTCTTATTTCCTTCGTCCTTCTTGTAGGCCCGTGTAGCACTATTTTCCTGATATTTTGTAGACTTCAACTAGCGATTTCGCGGCGCGGACTTGTGACACCATGTCACGGTCGCCATGTAATGGCGTTGGGACGGAGACCCGAAATGAAACAATGTCTTGCGTTGAATCAATAATCTTTATCCCCTAGTGTATCATCTTAAATACTAATTAACATCACATCTATACGTGACTAGAGGAAGGACGCCTTGTCAATCAGGAAGACCTTAATTATCACGTACTATTGAGTACGTGCTGATAGTGTAATTCACTATATCACAAAGTATTTTATGTATGTTTATCCGTTGTCTAGTAACCATTTAACGAGTTTCTTCGAAGCTTCTCTTGGACTAGATAATTGGTGTGAGTGTAGGAAACTAAAAAAAAGAATTTGTCAGCTTAAAGCAATGATGGGCTTACCAACTGTCACGCTAAGCACTCGTATTGTTCAGCTATGCGATTCTATGCGACACACAGACGCTGCGCGCATGGCTGTGATCATAGTTGTTACGGCCGTCACATCGTTCGCTGCGGTCACGGCTGTGGTCAAATTTGAGGCTGTTTTACTTACAGAATAGCGATTTTGAACATACAATAAATGTCAAAGAAGTGATTCCCTGTCACGCCGCTTACAGCCGTGTAGTGCCGTGTAGTATCGAACAGCGTTGAAAATTATTGAGCAGAATACCAATAGTACGCTTACCGCTGTTGCAGCCGCTGCTACCAAGGCTTGGGCCGCCTGTCCATTAAAGCGGAGCGAGGCTGCGTGCGGTGCGGAGAATATTAACCCATAGGATTGCATTAAGGCGAGTCCTTTCGAGCGCTTCTCTCTCGCTCTCTCGACGATACGACAGTACGGGGCGGGTATAACAGCGAAGCGGCGCAAATAGGCGCGTTTTATAGGTTTTTGCCTATATAGGATTTAAAGAATCAGCAGGTGTTCTGTAGTAGGTACTTCAAAATAAATATTTACATGTAAACACTATGTTCCAAATTTTAAAAAAATGTAAGAAATCATCCGTTTTAGAGTTTTATTTGGCCTGTTTTCGGAATTTTTATAATCGAGTAAAGTACATCTAATCGCGTAATAAATTAGCACATTCTGTAGGCAATATCCTTTAGTTTATTATATATTTTTATAAGAGCATTATTTAATAGTAAATACATAAAATAGTCGTGAGTATGTGTATGTACAGTCACGAGCACCAATATGTATACACTTTGACTCTTATTAAATTGTACTAAGAGCTACAATTGTTTATATATTTTTGCTCGTGACTGTACTTATGTTGAATATATTATCATTCATCATCATCAACATTCATATAAGTAGTTATATTAGTAGTATTATCCCCTAAGGGTTAGTCAGAGACTAGGTAATGAGGACCGCAGAAACAGTCCTCTACCATTAGTCCACCTTTCTCCAAATAGCGACTGCACATGTGCTCAGCGTGACAGGTGGTGAGCCCATCGCCGCTATATGCTGTTGGATGTATGTGCAGTCTTTAGTCAGTTAGTCGTCTTTTACGACACCCAAGGGAAGAGTGGTAGTATTCTTTCACCGCTACGCGACATGGATGTTGAATGTATATACCGACGACCTCCTTGGTCGAGTGGTTTGTACACCGGTTTTCATGGTGTCGCCATCTCTGAGGTCCCGGGTTCGATCCCCGGTCGGGTCAATTTAGAAATTATTGTTTTTCTAAATTGTCTCGGGTCTGGGTGTTTTCTATGTATAATAAGTATGTATAGTGATTTATAGTCTTGTAAAACGATGTTAACATGTTAAATGAATAAATTAAAAAAAAAATAAGTATTTTAAGTATGTTTATCCGTTGTCTAGTAACCATTTAACGAGTTTCTTCGAAGCATCTCTTGGGCTAGATAATTGGTGTGATTGTAGGAATGTTTTTTTTTTTAAATATTATAAATAAAAATAAATAAGTATGTTAAAATATAAAATAATTACCATTTGAAGGTTTCCGTAATGCGAACGCAATTTTGTAACTTGAGATATCTAGATTATCTAGTGTTGTGTGGTAATTTAAGTTTTAATGTAAGTTTCGGAATCTAATTTCCTGTAAAACTTTGATCCCAATGTAGGTTAACTGTAGCGTGAAGTTTTGTTTTGACTTTGTATGTAATTTTTATTATGTTTAACATTGCTTTTCATGAGATAGCAACCAGTTAATGAACTATTCTTCTGTCTTCGGTTATAATCCTTCGACCAAAAATACCACTGATAACTAAGTAAATATAACATAAATATTTTACCTTTACTTTTCATGAGATAGCAACCAGTTAATGAATTGATCTCCTGCCTTATTCGGTTATAATCCTACAATTAAAAATACCACTGATACCTAACTTTGAATTTATGTATGTTGGCGTATGTTTTAATTGAAAATATTTCACGAAAGGGCGCAAGCCGAACATGGGTCTCTCGGAATCGCTAATATCAATGCATATTTGGCTAGAGGCCAGCCTGCTCTCATAAAAAGTCCATTTATCATACCTAACCCGCGGCGGGCAGCCATAATTGATCATATGATGGGCCTACATGACCACGTCAACTTTGGCTCTAAGTACCGGATACACAATCTAGTAGCCGGTTTACCTCTGCAACAATATTTTGTGATGATAGGTAAGGGTTGTAGTTACGAAGCAACAAGCAAAGGATTTTGAGGTCTCGGCTTTTAGTTGTTAAAGAATTTTATGATTATCGATAATTATAATAATATAACACTTAACTTTTACACTACGAAGAGAAAAATTACAAATACACTTAGAGCAAAGCAAATACAGGATAAATGACAGAGAAGTGAGTAGAAGTAGTCGACCTTGTTATTTATTAGCAATCTCTTCCTGGCAACCTTGGATGAAGAGTGAAGAGTAAGAATATTAAATAATAATTCAAATATCGATATCATACTCCATCGTATTACTATTCATATTTTTATTTATTTACTAGCGGCCCGCCCGCGACTTTGTCAACGTGAACACCCAATGTCGAATTTCCAAAAAAAAAAATTTATACAAACCTTGTCCTCACATTTACAAACACACCAAACAAAGATTTAGCCAAATAGGTGCAGCCGTTCTGGAGTGATGCGCGTACATACATTCTAGGCTATTGATTTTAATTAATCTAAAGGAGTATGGCAGTAAAGGCACTTTAGTATGGAACCCGTCCCATCCCCTGTAACAAGTTGCAACTTGTGTAAACATGTTAACTTGGGCTATGTCATGACTTTCACGTATTTTGTTTATTATTATTCCATGCAGGTATGATGTTATTTGAGTTCAAGTATAACAATTATGTACTTAGGTCTTATTTGAAAAAAAGATTGTCTATTTTTTTCGTTAGCCTCGTAACAACTTGCGACTTGTAGTAAAGCGTTGGCTCTGACATTTAAGGTTTGAATTAAACAAAAAAATTAAGTACATATGATTTATTATTTACACATTATCATTGATTGTAATCTATAATTATTTCTATATTATAATAAAAAGAACAGTGGGTACTTGCTGCACTTAATGAGCGCAAGTACCCACAGTTCTTTTCCCGGTCAAACAGGAGCAATAATAATTGCTGATTAATGCTCTCGATGAAAAACCTCCCGGTTTTTTTTCATTACAAAAATGCTTAAACTCTTACCGTGCACGAGATCCAGACGAGAGATAGGTCATGAAGTGTTACAATACCTATATAGGACGAAAGCGCCTATTATCCTTTCAGACATCTCTTTTGTTAGCAGTCAGCCGACTGATGATTTGGGTTCGCCCATCAGTGACGTCATCACCGTGAATTTGACAACCATCGAGGTTAGTCGGTAGTGCCACAAGCGGCACTGTATCTCAATTGGTTCGGGAACCGTAAGTTTTCCAGTATAATAGTGACCGCCGCCTAATCTGCCGTAAAGTTTGTTATTAGACAACAGAAATACTAGCTGCCCTATTCCTATAGGGCAACTAGTATTGACAAGCCTGTCATGAATATTGATAAGAGCTGTCAACGATTAAATCTTCTACGGTTAAAGGTCTCTATTTTAAAGCCCCTAATTTAATTATAACCAGTAGAAGGGATACATTAATGAATTAACAGCCATTTCATATCGCCATCTTTGTTAGTCCAAAAATATTAAAGCGGAAAATACCCGTTCGACAACAGTTCCAAATCACAAACTGTTTCCGCAAGGAACGCAGCGTAATGATCCCGCACACGTTAGATTAACAACCTTACAATCTTAATATATACATACTAAGATTCAAGTATGTTATCCCCAAAGGGTGAGAGACTAAGCAATGGGGACCGCAAAAGCTGAGCAGTCCACTGCCATAGTCCACGTTTCCCCAAGTTACAACCAGCACAATCGTGAAAGGTGGAGAGCCTATCGCCACTCTATGCTGTTAGATGCATGTGCACTCTTTAGTCCATTAGTCGCCTTTTAGTTGTAAAAGGCGACTAAATGCACATACATCGAATAATACCTAAGGAAACAAACTGGTTCATTTAGTGAGCGGTATAACTAGAAGTCGGTCGTGTGCGACGGCCTTAATGTACATAATCTGATAAAGAGAGCTAACCTTTGTTCCTCTCTTTTTACCTCAATACAAATATTTTGGATGATAATATTAATTAAATTCTCCCTGACACTGACGGGGTGTCTACAGGTTTTAAGGCTTCGGGAGCGTTTTATCAAAAATGAACCCAATGCATACTACTTATTAAGATTAAAATTTCAAAGACACAGTACAGCTTTAATCTTGTCATCTTCTTTTGTGAACCAGTGTTAGGCTTCATTAGATCATGATTATGGATTTGCCAGGATTACTTGTACGTTAGGAACGTTTGAAAGGGTTTAACAAACGCTAGGCGTTAGTGACTTGGACAAAATTTGAATCCAGTCTATGTCTATATCTATCCATGTCTATTTGATTTTGTTGTAAGATACTTATGCCACATAACAGTTACTGGGTGTGAATTGTGATTACTTCAAAAGCCACCAATCAAGTACCTTAGTTAGTTTTACGGCAGTCATCTCACGGGAACAACCGTGATCAACGTCTTAATGTGCCTTCCAACGTTGAAGCTTTGCTCACTAATATTGAATACCCATCTAGGGACCGATTACTGCGGAAATTATATGCAAACGTTATTATTATGAATCCGCAAGGTTTATTCTAGCGAGGCATTACGAGAGTAGCTCTCATGATCGCCAGCCATCGAGTTAAGTAGCATAGTTAATCATTAAAATGGTAAGTATCTATAGTAAGAAGTAGAAGATTGCTATAGATATGTCTATGTTAGGTATGCCTAATTATCTTTTTAATGATTATTTGAATACTCTCTTACTAATCTGAATCCTGACTAATATTATAAAAGCGAAAGTAAGTTTGTTTCTTTGTTGTACACTTTCACAACCGCTTAACCGATTTTGATTAATTTTGGTATGAAGATAGATGGTGTCATGGAAACGGTTAAAGGTTACTTTTTCCTAAGAAAAATGAAAGTGAACGAAGCCGCGGGCAGAAGCTAGAATGATAATTATAATGAAATGTCTAACGCAAGAATTAATAATTTCAATTCGTTTAGCATACGTAATATCATGCCAAAGAATCACACAGCAACGTAATATCCGTATCCGTGGAGCTTTGTGATTCGTTTCACGTATCTTATACCGTGTTTACGGACCCCGCGTAGGTGTACGCGAAAATATCGAACCGCACTTTACGAGAGCTTTACTGTCTACTCCATATTACGCTGCTTCGGAAATAAAGCCGGATATTAAGATTTTATCAGCGCACTGATACAGGTACCTTAAAAAAAAATTTAGACACTTCCCCCGATGTTGTTGTTCTCTTTAAACGTTTATGAAAAGTTAGATGTAAAACATATTATACGTGCTATCTCATTATATTAAATATGCAAAAAATACGATAAAAAAGCTGGTAATATGCCTGTGGCTTGCTAGTTATATTTTTTTTAACGAATTTAAATTTGGTACTAATATTTACTTACTACTGTTTCTGGAAGCTTTATCGTTCCACCCTCAATCCTTTGGACTGGTTCGAAAGTATTTGTGAGAGTTGTTGTTTGTGAAACTGGTACATAATTTAACTCATATTGTCCCAGTGTTCCAATTTCGGAACAGTTATTTTTTATAATTTTATTTGTGTTTTTGAACGCATCCTATAATTAGTGATTTTAAGTTAGTTTTACAGACATTTCGAGCTGTTATTGGAATAAATGACGTTTTACTTCGAGCGGTAGTTTTATCCATTCAAACAGATTATATTTTGAAGTTTTCGGTGAAAATTATGGCGATTAGAAAAATGAAAGTAATTATGGTATTTTATATTATACTATTGACAATTTAGTGTTCATATATGCGTTACGTTTTTGTTATATCATATCACAATACATTTCTAGAAAAAAAATGGTAGTTTGTGGGTAAGTGTGAATTTTGTGTACCGTTCCATTATTTGAACAGTAGGAACATACACCCATGTAAAGTTTATATATTAGATTTTATAATTTACCAGCAATAACGATATTATTTATTGCAGATTGAATGTGAATGAGATAATCTCCCAGCTGGAACTAGATGACGATGTGTTTGCGGCTGATATTTTCATCACACCTCCTGATAATTGGCAAAATAGCGACGATGACAGCGGTGATGAAGACTTCGCTAGTATAAGTAATTTGTCAAGACATCAGTTACAAGCAGAAGCTGAGTAGGTACAGTGAACCAGATTTCTTGGAAAACCTTGAAAGCCCTGTTCAATTTTTCGAACTATTTTTTAATGAAGAGGTGTTTGAATTACTGCGCTCAGAAACTGAAAAAAATGCAATCCAGCAGGGTAAACATGGATTTCGGGTTACTACGACAGATATCAAACTATTTATACCCACATGATCTTTTATCGTTTACGAGAGATATTGTTTCTACATACTTTCTAATGAAAGATGCAGCCTCTAATACTTCAACCATGCCAACTCCTAGATCTTCATTAGCAGTAATAAAGCGAGTAACTGATTCTATTAGATTGGATGATAAAGGAGATGTCCTTTTTAAAAACCACATCGAGTTTGTTTATTTTGTTTGTCAATTACTTTATTTGTCAATTAGATGTAATTGACAAACAAAGTAAACAAACTCGATGTGGTTTTTGTCATAAAAATACAACAATGAAGTGCATAAAATGTAATGTTGCCTTACATAGCAAATGTTCCATTATTTTTCATACAAAATAACATACGTCATATTAAAATACTGTTACACATCTTATAAGATTTAAATCACATGTATCAGCTGTCTAAGTTTTCACAATCTACAATAAATAAAAAGGTCTAAGTATAGAATAGTTTCATTTCATAACATAGCCACTAATCGTTAATTTACATGTATGTAGAATCCTAGTGTTCCATTATTGGAACGGTTACAAAACTCAAAATCCAAATTTAGTATTTTTTTTTGGAAATGTAAGTAGTGTATACTTCTCTAAACATACTCTGATCCGAATTTTATTAAAATCAGACTTGTTTTACTCTGGTTGGGATGATACGAGTTAAGTTAGTGGCCTCTTAGAAGGATGTTGTTAATACAAATAAACAATTAGTCAAAATGCTGAAGGTGATAATGATACACAAATGCAATAAAAATATGTCAAGTTAATTCCAACTCATTAATGTAACAAGCTTGGAACCAACGTGCAAATGCAAGCACTGCCTTTCCGCCGGGTTTCCTACGCCATATCGAAATTCGAAACACTATTTACAGAAACACGGCGTTACCTGGATTACATCCACTTACTCCGTCTGTTACACATGCAAAAGGAACAAAAAAACGTTTTGGGGGTTAAAGTCACTCGCGTCCGTAGCTTTAACCTTTTAGGGTGCCTGGTGGGCAAAACTCAGATGGCGTGCCTGGTGGGTCTGATGAAACCGTTTATAAAGATTATATATATATAAATTTAATACTACACAAATATTTCAATTCATATTTTCTGTTATTTTAGTGATTTATTTACAAATAAAACCAAATGTGTATTAAAAAGCTTCATTAACCAATTCAGAATATAGATTCATTTTAAATTAAAAATGCATCTAACTTTAGGTAAAAAAAATAGCCCCGTGCCTGGTCGGGTTTCTCTGACACAAACGCACTTTACAAACGTGCTACTCCTACGCAAGTGCACTGAAGGCTGCACGAGCGGTGGGAAAAGTAGCTCTAGTCTATATTGCGAAGCTACTCTTGAGCACCGAAACTTGTTTCAAGCAAACATTAGTATATTAAAAAATTTACTTGATAAGATATTTGCCTGCTTGCTGAGTCTGGGGATAAGGAAAACTTTATTTCATTGTTCATGTGTTATAACCTAATTAGATTATGTTTTTTATGAGCCAACTCGAATTACACCCTAATCAGAGACATATATTGATAATATTTTTGTAAATTGTAAAATCAAAAGTAAGGAATTGATAAATGGGGTTGACCATAAGGCAGTTGTCCCACCGCCGACGATGAACGAGAAGCGAGTCGAGCTAGAATTAGAAACAAGTTGGCGAGCAGCGGAAAGCGAGTGTGTAGTTCCGATAGTTTTGTCGCTGGGCTATAAGCACCGCTGCCGCTGGTTGGTCTTCCGGCGTGAGTTCTGATCGCTGAGCAAGTTAAGTATCGCTAAGGGAGAATTATCTTTGAAAGCTCTTGTCGCTCAGCGACGAACTAGTGGAGCGAGTCCTCGCCGGCAGTGTGAACAGTCAGCGATCAACTATTTATATATGCATCTCTTTTGTTTACACGGAATGTATATCTATTGTACGTTTCTTGAGCGAGAAAAAAGCCGATAGTTAGTCGTTTACTCGCCGTTGTTGGAACAACAAGACAGAGTTATTTTGCAGGGAAAAAATATCTAAAAATAAAGTAATTACTTATAGGCCGACGTGTAGTAGATCTGCAATATTTAAAGATAAAATCGTTGAGAGACTCTCGTTATCTGATTGCAATATTAACGAACCAAATAAATAACTATTACAATAAATTATTTGGTGTGATAACTAAAGAGTTTGACTTAATTAGATCTATTACACTGTAAGTAACTTTTGTTACTTAGAGGGAGAAAAAAGAAAGGCAATAAACTCAGGGTTTCTTGCCAGCTTCTTCTCAGTCAAAGGCTCTCCCAAAATTCGAACTGGTAGTAGATTAGTTAGGTAAGTAGAGTAGATTAGTTAGTTAGATTAGTTGTTAAGTCTTAAGAGGCCTATTGCATCTCGACTGTGATTTTTGCGTGAAGTGCCCATTAGTAGTAATTTTGCAGTTTTATTTATCTGTCATTGCCAAACTTACGTAGATGGCTTCACTACGAGTCGCTACATGGAACATTAACGGGTTAACTCCAAATATCACCGATTTAGAGTCGCTTCTAATAGCCAACAAATTGGATGCTGTATTGATATCAGAGTCCCATGCGACAATCAGGAGCTCTTCTTACATAAAAGGCTATTCCATTTATTTCATCCCTCATCCTGATGGTGGTGCCCATGCAGGAACAGCTCTGGTAATCCGATCCAACCTAAAGCATTCGGTATTAAAACCATTTAATACAGTCTATCTTCAGGCTACTGCGGTCAGACTGGAGGATCGTATTGGCACTCTTGTTCTTTCTTCGGTATACTGCCCACCAAGACTGTTACGGACAGAAGTCTCGAATTTATGATATTATATAGTTAGATATAATACGGCTAAATTTAGGTATGTGTATTTGCATAAGTAGATTAAGTCTCATATGTGTAAAGGTTTTTTGATAATAAATAATTAATTTTTTGCGTTTCATTTAAATAAAAGGTAAAAGTTATCAAACAGGTAATGGTTTTGACAAGGTAAGGGCCAAGTATACGTGCCCAGGGGCCTTACGCCTCTCTAAGGTAATTAAAGTTAGGAAAGTAAGAGATTAGCTTTCGTAATTATAGGTTTCTATTGTTAGGAATATCAATGTAATTAAGAAAATAAATAAGTAGGGTATCCAGATTACGAGTGATACCGTAGGGTAGGTAATAAATGTAAGATAAAAAGAGAGGTCCGAACGAAAGGGACAGCTGCACAAATTACGACGGTTCATGTGGGTAGTTAGTTATGGTAAAATGTAAAACTGCCCACATGAGCCGGCAGCTGTCCCACAAGGCTGCTAGTTGCCAACCCATGATGTGTTTAAGTCACGGCCGGTCAGAGCAGAATTTGTAAGCTCTCCGGACCCCACCTTGAAGAATAAAGAAGCACTAATCAAGAACCGAGTTTTATTGAAGAACATACAGCCCACATCGAAGCACAACGGCTAAACTGTTCGGCGACTACACCCGTCGGGAACAATTTCTTTGGTCCTTCGGAGCCGGATTTGAAGAACTGAAGCCTTCGTCCATTTGAAGATAGAAGATCTACGTAACCACCAACGTGACCACCAACGTAACCACACCACTTGTGTTCTGCAACAAGTGCTAACGCGGGCGGACCGCGGCTCAAAACGTCACATCACCTAACGGTGCCAAACGGTGTGCGTTCTGAGTAAACGCCGTTCAAGGCGGGACGACTTATCGGACGGGGTCGTCAGTTTGTCCTTTTTAGGGCAAGCTTAAGAGTCCGGCTACGCCAGTACGGTTTGTCGTGGAGCGGGGGTCCTTTCTGTAGGCACTGCCTAAGCTGTCGGACACTCCAGCCGATTCGCGAGCGCCCCGTTGTCCACGTCCACTCTCTGCTGGGTAGGTCCTACCTTTCCACTTCCGCACGTACTCCATCCTTGGACGGGCTCCCCACATAGCGTGCCCGTTTGAGATTGTTAGGAGTAGGGGCAGCAAGAAAGAAGATGCCGACCACCCGAAGACAAAGCCAAGCCGAGACGACAACGGGACTACGAACGTTCGACAGACCACCCGCATCACCCTCAAACCTTGCCTCAACCGTGACGCCAATGGAACCGCAACAAGAGACCGCTGAACGCGGCATCACCGCCACTACGGAAGTTAGACGCAACGACGACGCACCCCCACCCGACGCGCCCAGAGCCGGGCCGCCGTCGGTACGATCGACAACGAGCGTCGCCTCACGAGTAAAACAAGCGCAACTTCAAGCGGAGGAGCGGCTCGCCGAAGTACGTCGGCGAGAGTTACAATTGGAAACGGAAATGATTAAGAAGAGACTTGCATACGAAATCGCCGTTATTGAAGAAGAAACGGATTTAGAACCGGAGAGCTTACCCGCCGATATTGCCCAACTGAGAGTGGATGAATGGTTGGATCGGCGTCGGAACGTGCATGAGCCCGACACAGATAAAGTCGGAAATGTGCGACAAAGACAAAAGGATGCGCGCGCAAGTGAGATGGACAGAGGTCGCCACCTCACTGATTCGCCATATGTTGAAAACGAAAACGTAGTGAAAGAGGCAGCGAACCGTGATCAAACTAGCAAAGACGACACGGGGATGGTTAAGCTCGCACTTACACTAGAGAAAATGATGCATAATCGACCGGTACCACGACAGGCGCTGGATTTGCCTATATTCAGCGGCTCGCCGGCCGAATGGTTGCCGTTTAAAGCGGCGATGCGTGATACGACTAAACAATTTAACTTTAGCAAAGCCGAGAACTTGGCACGATTAAGAAGCTGTCTTAAAGATGAAGCAAAGGAAGCGGTGTCCGCTCTTTTATATACGGCCGTGGACCCGGAAGTGGTTATGAAAACACTCGAGCAATGCTTCGGACGGCCAGAAGTAATAATTGATCGAGCGCTGGACGACATTAAGAGACTGCCGCGTCCCGGCACGACGGCCAGTGAATTGAACACGTTCGCGATCAAACTGCAGAACATTGTGTGCATACTCGATAATATCGACAACAGAGGGTACTTACGAAATCCAATGTTAACGCGAGAAGTGGTGGACAAGCTCGGACCGCACCTACGCTCAAGGTGGTGCGACTATGCAACTGACTACGGAAGCTATGCCGAGCCTGAGATCGTCACGCTATCCCACTTCCTCATGAGAGAAGCCGACAGAGCCCTACAGTATGCATACGTGAGCTACAACCCTACGCGAAAGAACGTTATTACGGAAACACGAGCGAACGTGAAACAACGAATCGAGCGAAAGAAAAATACGGCTGTATACGCAACAAGTGATGACGTCATAAACAAAGAATGTCTATGTTGTGGAGGACGTCATGACGTGCCGCAATGTGATCGCTTTAAAACCATGACGGTTAAACAACGATGGGAATGGATAAAGAAAAGCGGAGTGTGTTTCCGTTGTGCGAATAAGAAACACCGTCGCCTACAATGCGATAAACGCGATCTGTGCGGAGTTGATGATTGCCGCCATCCCCACCACGCCTTGCTACACGAACACCGCACCAGGCCGAACGAAACCGAGATGGTGGCGTCGGTTAATCACTCGACCGATGCTACCAAGGTGTTACTGAAAGTATGTCCCGTTACCATCAAGGGACCAAAGGGGTCAATCGACACATACGCCTTGCTCGACGAGGGGTCGACTGTTACGCTAATCGACCAAGACCTGGCGGACTACGTAGGCGCGGACGGGCCGGCGAACGATTTGAAAATACGAAGCGTGAATACACAAACGACGTGCGAAACCAAGACGGTGAATTTAAAGTTAATTGCAACTACGAATAAACGACAATTCGACATTAAAGCTAGAACGATGAAAGATTTATCACTCAACGGACAGACGGTGCACAACGACTGTTTAAGATACACTCATATGAAAGAGTTATCAAACAGCAACGTCTGCTACGGACATGTCAAGCCTCGAATACTGATTGGGGCAGACAATTGGCATCTCATAGTCACACGAAGATTGCTACAGGGCAAGCGAGACGAACCGATCGCATCGCTCACGAAGCTGGGCTGGGTAATACACGGATCAGCACCGCGGTCAAGCGTGCTGATGGAGAGTAATACGGCTGCGGTGTTATACGTAAACAAGCCGCAGTGCGCGACGATCTCGCGCACTCTCTTACCCGACAACGAACTCCATGCTATGGTAAAGAAGCACTTCGAAATTGACTCACTGGGAATAACAAAGAAGGAGCGAGTGAGCCCGAGTGATGCACGCGCCATAGAGTCGTTTAAAACGACGACAAAGAAAGTCAACGGAAAATACGAAGTTAGATTACCGTGGCGACGTGATGACGTCACGCTGCCGTCAAGTTACGAGTCAGCATTGAGACGATTGAAATCCATAGAACGGAAGATGGACAAGTCTGACGAATTCAAACGAGCTTATACGAATCAAATAGAGAATCTATTTGATAAACACTACGCCGAGGAAAGTAGCGAGAGCGATTTGATGAGCCCGCATTTATGGTACTTACCTCACTTCGCCGTAACAAATCCGAATAAGCCCGGAAAACTACGAGTTGTCTTTGACGCGGCCGCCGAAGCAAACGGAGTTTGTCTGAATGACGAGCTTTTGGAGGGTCCCGACTTACTACGCGACCTGGCGGGCCTGCTACTACGATTTCGCGAACGAGCTATCGCAATTACGGCCGACATCCGGGAGATGTTTCTTCAAGTTAAGATATTTAAAGGTGACCAACCCGCTCAGATGTTCCTATGGAGGGGCGCCGACCGAACGAAGCCACCTACACGCTACAAGATGACGTCAATGATATTCGGAGCTAAGAGTTCACCTTTCTTAGCACACAGCGTGAGAGATTTGAACGCTGAAACGCACGCTGCCGAGTATCCGCGCGCATACGAAGCAATTACGAGAAACCATTATATGGACGACTACGTCGACTGCTACGACACCGAGCAAGAAGCGATTGAAACGATAAAGGAGGTCGCGAAGGTTCACGCGCAGGCAGGATTCACGCTGGCCGGTTATAACTCTAACGGACCGTGCGTGTTGCGTGAGCTGCCAGCAGAAAGCCGTGACACATCACCTCGACAGCTCGGCGCTAGTTTTCAGCAATGGGGCAGAACGCTCGGTTTACTATGGGACGCTGCTACAGACGAGTTAGCGTTTAACACCGAGATGGTTCGCGTGCACGACGACGTGAAGCAAATGCGGCGCGCTCCTACTAAACGAGAGGCGCTGAGTGCGGTTATGTCAATATTTGACCCACTCGGACTGTTGAGTTATTATACTATACGAGCGAAGATCATCTTACAAGGCATATGGCGGTTAAAAATAGAATGGGACGAGGTCTTACCCGATTACGAGGCCGGCGAGTTCCATGAATGGTTGAACGGATTGAGGGCATTACGTAGTCTGCGTCTACCCCGGCGTCTACATACGGGGGGAGTGACGAGAAAGCAGCTACATGTTTTTTGTGACGCCAGCGAGGTCGCTTACGGCGTTGCAGTATATTGGAGAATGAAGGGTGAAAATGGCGAAATACAAGTCGCACTCGCCGCTGCTAAGGCCAGAGTGGCACCGATAAAGCAACAAAGTATTCCGAGAATGGAGTTGCAAGCGGCGTTGATAGCTACGCGACTAGCGAGCTCAGTATTGAATGAACAAAGATGGCAACCTGAGAGAGTCGTATATTGGACCGATTCACAAACAGTGTTGAAATGGATAAATAACGACACGGTGCGTTACACCCCCTATGTAGCGCACCGCTTAACTGAGATCACAGAAACGACGATGCCGTCACAATGGCGATGGGTCCCTACGGCTCACAATGTCGCGGACGACGTAACACGCGGCAGTGAGACTATGAAAACGAAGAAGATCGGTGGTTTGTCGGACCGGCATTTTAATACGAAAACGAAACCGATTGGCCCACGAGTGACGTCATCAACAACGAACACAGCGCGGAGAGTGAACACTGCGTGACGCACACGCACACGTGGCAGAGTGATAGTAGCGTAGTGCCAGACGCTAAACGCTTCTCTTCCTATGAGCATTTAGTTAGAACGATGGCGAACGTGCTACTATTCACTCAGAGATGCCGCCGCCGCGCTGGTAATATGACAATTAAACATATCAACGAGGCCGAGCGCCTACTAACCATTGACGAGAGAGCTTCGCAGACGACATTCCGCAAACTACGCGCGGGCAGCAGAACTTACGGCGAGCTTATCTACCGACTCAGCGATTATGGCTCTAAGACGAATGGCGGCCAGGAGGGGATGGCCCCACGTTATATATAGTGACAACGCTACGAATTTTAAAGGCGCGGACCGAGAATTAAAGGCCGCATACGAAGAATGGGAGCCAGCGCTACGAGAATACGCGCTAACGCAACGCACAGAGTGGCGTTACATTTCGCCAGGCGCGCCACACCAAGGCGGCGCATGGGAACGCCTGGTGAGAACAGTCAAAACGGCGCTGCGCACTACGCTCAACGAGAAGTCACCGCGTGAAGAAGTACTTATGACGCTACTAGCCGAAGCCGAGCACACTGTCAACGCTCGGCCTCTAACACACGTCCCTGTGAGCATCATGACCCGGAAGCGCTGACACCCAATCACTTCCTTTTGGGTAGCTCGACCGGCCTGCCCACCACTGGGCCGTGCGAGCGCGCCGCCCGCCATGGCGGACGAGTACTGGCGACGCTGGCTGCGCGAGTATCTACCACTACTCATACCGCGCGGCGGCACGCGCGACTCCGAGCGACGCAACGTACGAGAGGGCGACGTGGTCATACTCGTAATTGTGGATAACACACTACCCCGCAATGTATGGTTTAGAGGCGTCGTCACGAAGACATTTCCTGGACCTGACAAAGAAGTACGCAACGTAGAGGTGCGCACCAAAGGCGGCACGTTCCGACGACCGACGACGAGACTGGCTGTCCTGCCGATGGAGTGAAGAGGCTACGCGGATGCTGCGCCGGGGGGAGCCTGTTACGGACAGAAGTCTCGACTTTATGATATTATATAGTTAGATATAATACGGCTAAATTTAGGTATGTGTATTTGCATAAGTAGATTAAGTCTCATATGTGTAAAGGTTTTTTGATAATAAATAATTAATTTTTTGCGTTTCATTTAAACAAAAGGTAAAAGTTATCAAACAGGTAATGGTTTTGACAAGGTAAGGGCCAAGTATACGTGCCCAGGGGCCTTACGCCTCTCTAAGGTAATTAAAGTTAGGAAAGTAAGAGATTAGCTTTCGTAATTATAGGTTTCTATTGTTAGGAATATCAATGTAATTAAGAAAATAAATAAGTAGGGTATCCAGATTACGAGTGATACCGTAGGGTAGGTAATAAATGTAAGATAAAAAGAGAGGTCCGAACGAAAGGGACAGCTGCACAAATTACGACGGTTCATGTGGGTAGTTAGTTATGGTAAAATGTAAAACTGCCCACATGAGCCGGCAGCTGTCCCACAAGGCTGCTAGTTGCCAACCCATGATGTGTTTAAGTCACGGCCGGTCAGAGCAGAATTTGTAAGCTCTCCGGACCCCACCTTGAAGAATAAAGAAGCACTAATCAAGAACCGAGTTTTATTGAAGAACATACAGCCCACATCGAAGCACAACGGCTAAACTGTTCGGCGACTACACCCGTCGGGAACAAAGACATTAGATAACTGTTAGCATGTTTTCTGCCTACTTTCAGACTTTGGGTCCTAGATTCGTAGCAGGCGGTGACTGGAACGCAAAACACCATTACTGGGGATCCCGTTGCACAAATACAAGAGGTCGCGGACTTAAACTATGTATTGATTCGAATTATCTAAAACCTCTTTCAACGGGTGAACCAACGTATTGGCCAACAGACCCAAGAAAATTGCCTGATCTCCTAGACTTCTTCGTAACCAAGGGTATAGCTTCGCTGCACACTGTCACTGAGTCCTGCTTAGATGGATCCTCAGATCACTCACCTGTCATACTGACAATAAGCACCAACCCGATAAGTCAAGAATCGGCCGAATCATTGACTAGTCACAGAACAGATTGGGATGGGTTTAGGTCTTACATCGAGGAAAACCTTTCTCTCGCTGTCTCTCTAAAACACCCGATTGAGGTGGAAGAAGCCTGTATATATGTGACTAATCTACTGCAGGTAGCAGCCTGGACCAACACTCCCTACCAAGAGGCAAAGACTCATAGCCCTATCCATCCTCTGCACATAAGGCAAAAAATATTAGAAAAACGACGCCTTAGGGGAATATGGCACCAATCGCGCCATCCCTCAGATAGAGCTGAACTTAATAGAGCAGCTAAAGAATTAAAAAGCATAATCAGAGAATCTTTAAATGACTTAGTTAAAAAGAACCTGCAAAAGATGTCACCTTCAGGCTCAGGCGAACACTCTCTGTGGAAGGCAACTAAAACTCTAGACAAACCTCAACAGTCATTTAATCCTATTAGATCTCAGTGTAAAAAATGGGCAAGAACTGATACAGAGAAGGCTGAAGTTTTTGCAAGCCACCTGGCTAACGTTTTTAAACCAAACGACCAACTCGCGGACGAATCAGATGTGGAGGAGATCCTATGTCAGGATTTTCAGTTATGCCTGCCAATTAAACCTGTATCACCTAAGGAAATTGCGCAAGAAATAAAAAATCTTGATCTGAAAAAGGCTCCCGGGTTTGACCTCATTACGCCCACGCTATTGAAAAACCTGCCAAAAAAATGCATTACATTCCTAGCTTGCCTATTTAATGCTATCCTTAGAACGAGTCACTTTCTGACCCTCTGGAAGATCTCACAGGTGGTCATGATTCATAAATCTGGGAAACCTGAACAAGAAGCCTTGTCTTATAGACCCATAAGTTTGACTCCAGTGCTTTCTAAACTATGGGAGAGAATATTCCTCACTAGACTCACTGCAGCCATGAACGATTGCAGTATCACGCCATCTCACCAGTTTGGTTTCCGTAAGGCTCACTCAACCATCGAACAAGTCCACCACGTATACCATACGATTCGTCAGAGTTTCGAATACAAAAAATACTGCTCCGCTGCTTTCCTCGATGTCCAACAGGCATTCGATCGAGTCTGGCACAATTGACTGCTAGCAAAAGTGAAAGAAAAATTACCACACTCGATGTTTTCTCTGATAGCATCGTACCTTTCTGGCCGTTCCTTCCAAGTCAAGCAGGGGCATGCCAGATCAAGACTGCACAACATCGAAGCTGGAGTTCCTCAGGGATCTGTTCTTGGCCCTGTACTATATACCATATTCACATCAGACCTACCCGTATCAAATAACATCACAGTTGCGACCTACGCTGATGATACGGCGTTCCTTTCAGTTGATGCTGACCCCATAATAGCTAGCAACACTCTTCAGCATCAACTTGATGACACACACAAATGGTTCTGCAAATGGCGAATTCGTGCCAGTGCCACTAAATCTCAGCACGTCACTTTTACACTGAGGAAGGGTAATTGCGCCCCTGTAAAACTTGGCAACGACCTTTTATCACACTCTGACTGCGTGAAGTACCTTGGATTCCACTTGGATAGGCGCCTAACCTGGAAAAACCACATCAAAAAAAAGAGAGACGAAGTCAACCTAAAGTTCCGAAACTTGGGGCTTGGGGAGGCTTATGGGCAGAAACTCAGTACTATCAGTGGATAACAAGCTATGGCATTCAGCTGTAGGGTGTAGCCAGCAAGTCCAAGATTCTCTGTCTCCAACGAGTGCAGAATATGATTTTGAGGACGATCGTTGATGCTCCTTGGTTCACGAAGAATGACGAAATTCACGAATACTTAAACATGCCGACCGTGACATCGGAAATCGGGCGATTCCGGCATCGGCACAGAGAACGTCTGTCTCACCACCCTAACCCTCTCGTTGTTGAGCTGTTAGATCAATCAGCAATAGTGAAGCGCTTAAAAAGAAGCCACATTTTCTAATAAAGCAGGGCCGCGCTGGCGGCTTTACTAAAAATAATCATTCAATCATCACAAATAATTCGCTTATGGTCTGGCGACCGATCGCAAATAGCTAAATAAGAAAAAAAAAATTATCGTTTTTATCGAAGTAGGATAATAAATACATGCCTTACATTACAAGTCTCCACTCTGCGAGAATAAGCCGAGTTCGGACGGCCGGCCGGCGCATCGCATTTTGTAGTAATTTTGCAGTTGTATTTATCGTTTTTGTCGAAATAGGTCGATAAATTCATTATAAAATCTTTATTCCTCATGACGTAACAATTATGCTGGTATACATTTTGTTCTATAATATTATCGTAGATAGGAGAAATTCACAGTTAACTTTCAACTTAAGGCAATTTTCGAAGTTTTTGATTTAGAATAAGATTTTTTTCTATATAAAATCAATGATATCTAAAAATTCCAAGGCTGCTATGAAATTTACGACTATATAAGATATGACATTCTATTTTTTTTTATTTCATTTGTTTAGAACAGTAGTTCAATCTAGGAGCTCAAAAAAGTGGCTTTGCGCAATTTATGAAAATCTTTCTCTGCAATTTTGGATTTAATTAAAAAGTTGTGTACAAGGGGCGTTAAATTTACAAAGGGTGAGGCCGCTACGAACTATGCCAATAGCTATTCTACTCTATTCAATAAGTCAAAATTGTTAATGTATTTTTGTTTCTGAGATCAAGAACGCCAAAGTTGGCTATTTTGCGCGGGAATCGCGGTCGAGATGTAATGGAGCTCTTATGTATAAGTTAGTTACCTCTTTAAAAAAAATTAATATTGACGTCAATAAGTGCCTGTAATGGTTTACATTGAATAAATAATTTGACTTTGACTTTGACCTTGAAAGCCGAATGATCTTACAGAGGAACCACTTTAAAAATGTTTTGGTACGAGTGCTGATAGTCTGCATAGTATGATGGTGGTTCCTAAGACCAGCACGTGTAGTGCGGGAGAGGAAAGGAGAGGGCGGGATTAGATCAAAAAGTCTTTCCTCAAAGGTCCTAGTCGTTCTTCGAGGCCGGCAACGCACCTGCGACTCATCTGGTTTTGCGGGTGTCCATTGGCAGCGGTGATTACTTCCCATCAGGTCCTTTTCCCTCTTTATAACCGACTTAAAAAAAGGACCTCCTGTTCTCAATTCGTCGAAATAAATATGTTTTATGTATGTTCCCCGATTACTTAAAGACGCTTGGACTGATTTGGATTTCTTTTTGTCTGAAAGGGTATACCTTCCAGGTGATCTCATAGTCATCAGGTCAATATCTGATAATGGGTTCCTGGAAAAATCGAGGGAACTCTTCAAATATTATAGGCACACCTATAGCGATTTAGGTATTATTTGCAAGAACCTGGGCACTTGTCCTCGAAAAGCACCATTTGGTGAAGTGGAACTGTTGATGAAGACCACAGACGGCTACCGGAACTACGCAATACTAAATATTTTGGGTGTTTGCTATGCGATTACAAACTTTAATGTGGTTGCTAAGCAATTTATGCTCGCCACAATGCATCACAGTCAAGTGGATCTAATGGTAAACCACCAAGAGAACTCCTCAAGAATTAACGTCTCTGCATCGGAGAAAACAATGTTTTGTACAAAATGATAAGCAGTAAATTGAAAAAAATACTAACCAAGCCAATAAAAGTGACAAATAAATACTATTGTACTATTTACTTACTACTACTTCTATTTTTTATTTTTCTGTGTAAACGTAGGTAGGTGTTGGAAATTGTCTAGAAGAACACACTAAGGTACCTACGTATTATTTTTGTTTTTGGAATATTTGGCACCGTCTTCAAAAGTATGTAAGTATAATTTCAACTATAGGGATTAAATTGAGTTATTCAAGACAACACAATTATTTTGTTCTTTTTAGGTTCCCTGTTTTTTTGGAGTCGGTTTATTTTTTTTGAAATTTTTTTGTAGAAGTCAACCCTAGCGCTCCGCCTAGCCTAGCTAGGTATACTCGTATTATCAAAAAAATCAAAATCAAAAATTTATTTATTCAGTAAGCTTAAAATAAGCATTTTGAATCGTCAAAAATTTAAGTTTAAAGGAGGACCGGCAAAAATGTATGGACACCAGTCTATTATGCAATAACGTTGAGTGATATGTCGTTTGAAAGGTTTTTTTATATTCTACAGCTTTTACTATGGCACCTAGTCTCGAATCGCTGTGGGAAAAAGTTATGGCTACATAAAATTAAACTTCATAGTTACGTTTTATTGATTTTTAACGGTTATTATCAGATATTACATGGATTAAAACTATTTTAACGGGACATAACACGATTCATTTTGTAAGTAAGTAGGTACATAAATATCTACTTACTGCTTGACGTTTCGGCCGCGATGTTGCGGCCGTGGTCACAAGCGAACTGCATGCAATGCAATGCAATGCAACGCGATAGTTTATATTACAATGGATTTAAATCGACTTATTTATAATTGGCTTGCTCTTGGCCACATTTTTATCCGCAGGATTAAGAGGCCGACGATGGAGCGAGCTCGCCCAGAAGTAGCCTATGCACTAGGGCTTTAAAGATGTTGGAGAACTCGGGAACACAGAAGCCGGCAGGGAATTCCATACCTTGGCTGTACGCATTATGAATGAAGACGAAAAGTGCTTGGTGCGTATGAGTGAATATCTACCAAGTAAGGGTGGTAACCCGCCGTACGTCTGGACTACCGATAGTAGAAAGGGGGACAGTGGAATGAGCTCGTGTAGTTCAACAGCACACTCTCCGAAGGTAGTTGCTCATTTGCCTACTTTTCACACAAAATACCGTTTATTCCGACGGGACAGCACGCGGCGGCCGGCGGCGGCGGGCGGCGGCGCAGTATGTATATGGGTCAACAAATAAATCACCGAGGCATAACATTTATGTCTCCCATTTGTCTAGTTGCAGCTCCGCTTGTTGAGCGTGCGAATTCATTTCGGTAATTTTATTTTAAACGCTGCAGATATATATAAGGCGAATGAATAAATAACGGCTCCCTTAGTTCACTCGCGCGTGTATTTATACGCGGAGTAATTGAATACGCCTGAGGGGAAGTGTTTGTATAATAACAAGATTCAAGATTCGAGTCTCTATATTAAGATTCAATATTATATAGAATAAGAGAATATAATTAATAAATTATTTATACATACAATATCAATATACGTATAAGGATTTTTATCGATGTTACCTGAATGAAGAAGCATAAAGCTATAAGTACAGTTTTTTTTTGTTTTTCGTTGATATTATTTTATGTGTAATAGATAGATAATTAAAACTATAACCAATTTATAGCTACAGATTGTATGCTGAAATTACAGTATGGACCCATGGGTATGCGGATAATAAAATAAATAATTATGCGCCGATTCAAATGAAGATTTTATTTTTGCTCTCGTCTACCAAAATACACATCAGACCTAATGCTTCTAAGGTCGAGTACATGTTAGATTTACTTATAAAATTAAATATTATATCTTGAATTCAGCTGTATTCATTCCAACACATCTATCTCTTCCCTTGTAAAAGCCGACAAACGGTCCGAAGACTGCTCATATATCGAAGCATAAAGCGGCGATTGGCTATCACTCTGATCACTTGTGCAGTCGTTATGTGGTGAAACGTTGACTGTGGGTACACTGCTTTTCTGGCTTTCATTGCCTAGTCTCTAAACTGAATAACCTTTTGGGGATAATAGTCGTCAGTTTATGTATGTATGTGTGTGCTTATCCTTTAGAAGAGGCTAGAGAAATTATTGTATTGGAAAAAGTGTTTAAAAAAGTGTCCACGTCTGCGCGCTGGAAGTTTGATTTCATATGGGTGAAAATTAAATGTTCACTTTGTAAGGTATACCTACCATAGTAGGTATCCCAACAAAACACCAAAAGTGTATTTTGTTGGCGCAGCGCCTTAAAGTTGAAACCTATATTTTTTAACTAAAAGGACATAATTTTTTTTACTATGGTGTTTGGTACTAAATTCCAAAGTCTTTTAACTTGACGCATGTATAAATACTTGAAGAATATATTATTACTAACATATTTATGACCGTATTATTAATTTAAAGACCTCGGTTTTTTATATAAATTAAAAACCAACATTGATTTCTACTCGAAAATGGCAACATTGTATTCGGATTGTGATACTTTATGTTATTAAAAATAAAAAAGTGACGCTTGTTTGACGTTTTATATTATGTCAATACGCATCGTAGACAGATGTCAGACTGTCACTGTCAGCCGCCAGACAATTCCCGGCCGCGCTTTTGTTGACTCGTTGTGTTAGTTAATTAATAGTTGTGTGTATCGTTGCTAAATACTATGTGCGAAAAAGATAACTGTGTTAACGATATCGTTTCTACATTACCGTAGACCTCAAAGACACACCTACTTAATAACCCTGCGTTCGTTAACATTGAAAAAACCGGAACTTTCGTTCAGAAACGTACAAAACTTATCAAAATACAGTATTCTTTAACGGAGGTAATTAAAACTCTAAAAAATATACAGAATGATAGCATTTAGTCTCTTTGACAAGGAAGTATATAAATGGTTTCAGTTAGATTTTCTTTTATTTTAGTATTAAAAAAAAATATGTCCTTTCGAGATTTTCACTTGCACGCAAGAAATAATTGGTAAAGTGTAATATATTCAATAAAAGGGTTTTTTTTATTATTATAGTGATAATTTACTTATGTTCTGCTACAGCCACGTAACAACAGTTAGCTCAACGCGTTTAAATGTTTTAGTTGGCCGAAAGTAATTAAGTGAAGTAATCTTTGCCCTGCGAACGCGCTTTGTCTGGCACTCCTGACTTCGCCGCTAATTAGCATAAATTCCTCATTAAAATCTTCACAATATCTGCCGAGTTTGATCAGGCCTAGCTTTTATGAATGCCATTTTCATTTCAAACAACTACTTTCGTTTATTGTTTTAATTAGTCTACAATAGCAATAAACTTTTGAACTTGCTTTTTTATTGTTTCCCATTTTATATTTTATGACAATGAATTATACAAATGCAATTTCAACATCCTATAAATATAAAAATGACTCTCTTACATTGGTTTAATGCTCTAAGGTCATGTTTCTAACCAGCATATTTTGGACTTTCTCATACGAGTACTCATCTCAATACATCATCTCTGAAGAATTATTTGAAGTGGTTAGATTATTGATAGCCAATATCATGATTAAGATTATAAACCTATATTAGTATTCGTTCATGGTCAATAACATTGAGCTTATTTAGCTTAATGGTCAATATTGATTAATACATCTGTGTGTAATTCGTAGCGCAGTAACAATTTCTATACATTTTTTAACGTTATTAGGTTTAAATAAATATATGTATAAGATAAGTATTCTATTCTAAACACTAATCCTTTACTTATTCGTATTACACTTACATACTCCATAAGACACGACATTCGCGACCGCTATATTTGTTGCGAAAGCTAAATAAAAAAATCATCAGTTTATAAGCACATTTTGGTGTTGCCAACTTTCGGCGTTGGCTTGTATAGGATAATGGGGCCCGTGGTCGACCCGTCCAAACTTTGCCTCAAAGGGCTCACGACGACGCGTAACGCCGCTTTGATCCCGACAACTAATTTGAGGCACTTTCGGATCTGAGGCACTGTCGGATTGATTGCGCAGTGAACACTCGCAATGTAACAATCGGCAAATATGAGCGTGTTAACTCTTTGGCGCAAGTTGGTTGAGGCAAACATCAAATTATATTAAATTTTATTAGCAAAATAAGTAATATCGTATTATAATTCTCCCTTCCTTCATAGGATACCTACGCGTGCAGCTGCTGCTCTCCGGAGTCACCAATATATTATAGTCTCTAATATTCCATCACGCACAAAGAAATTTGGTGACTTGTCTCTTGGTCGCACCTCCAAAAGATGAAATAATCTACCAGCACACGTGTGCTTGTGTGCTTGGAGGGAAGACGTATTCCTCCTACCTATGGCATATGGTCCTTCAAACGAGGCGTGAAGAGGCACTTTGTGGGCCGGCAGAGTGAGGGTGACTAATGCTACGGTTCTTAAGTTGCACCAGTTGTCCTCGCGCCTGGACTTCACTTCCACTTAACATCAGGTGGAGTGGGATCATTTGCCGGGTTAATTATAATAAATAATAATAGTAATACTTACTACGGTAGGTACCTACTTAAAACTTAGTTACAGTTTAGGTAATGTTGTGTCCATGTTAAGCCATTTTTAGGTTTTTGTGTGACCATTACGTGCTTTACGTTTTTCAAGCGTCCAATGTGTTGATTGCGTATAATAGTAATCTCTAGGATCTCCTGATAGGAATAATAAAAAGACAATATTGATTGATTACGATATTTCTAAGCTATAGGCTTAAGTAATTAAACTCATCATCATCATCAGTCAGAGGACGTCCACTGCTGGACAAAGGTCTCTCCCAAGGATTTTTACCACGACCGGCCTTGTGCTGCTGGCATCCAGTGGCCACCCGCGACCTTTACCAGTAATAAAACCCACAGAACCGTTAATCAATTCCGTGATTAAACCGAAGATGTTAGTGCTATTAACCGTGTCGCATAGCGGTGAAAGAATACTACCAACCCCTCTGTTCCCTTGCGTTTCGTATAATGCGACTAACGGACTAAAAATTGCACATACATTCAGTTGAATGTATGTGCAATTCTATGCAGTTGCATAGAATGGCGATGGGCTCACCATCTGCCACGCTAAGCACAAATGTGCAGTCGCTATTTGGTGAAAAGTGGACTTTGGTAGAGGACTGCTTTTGCGGTCCTCATTGCCTAGTCTCTGACTAACCCTTCGGGGACACCATAGTCGCCTTCTGATACCATGTCCCATTCCAAGTCAAGATGTCTGTCGATACGGCCCGTTATGATGACTTTGATTTTACTTTGTTATTATTTACTGCGAAAAAAAAGCAAATAAAAGGAACGTTATTGAATTTCCGACTGGAACAAAAGCCGAAATGGTAAACGGCTGGTTAACAAGCCTAATACTCAAAGGGATTCAGAGAGCGGCTCGGCTGGCTGTACGAAGGCTCATTTTTAAAAAAAACGTTACCTACATTTCGTTCAGATTATACAGGCCAGTCGCCACGTAATAGTATAATAAAAATAATCGTTAGTCTATTTTGAACTGAAACTGCCATACTCAGAGACGCCAATTAAGTTTAAATTACAATTAAGTCTCTTACTGTCACTTTCATATGTATAGTGCTAAAAAGAAGGAAAGTCATTAAATTATCATTAAAACTTAATTGACGTCTCTGAGTACGGCAGTAACTGCCGTTTTAATTAAGTTAAATTTTATTATTGTATATTGTTACAGGGCTGCATGGCAGAATATGTAAAACTATGAAAATATGATCAACATTGACCAACTTATTGTAATATCAACCATATTCTTAGCAAGTAAAAATATTCAATTTCTATTCTATTATCTATTACTAACAGTTATTCCGTTTTAGATGGAATAGTATTTGCCATTTTGTATGGAACAACGGATTATTTTATACAAATAGATGTTCTGTAAAGCTTTAGTGCAACCACTGGTTACGTTTAATTACATTATCAGTTCCAGATGGAAATTCAAGATTTCAATAGATACGATTTAACTTTCTTAGCTGTTTATGGAAGAAATATTTTTTTTACACAATTTAAACTTATAAAAGTCTATGAAGCTATTATTCAGGTGTTCTTTTCAATAGATTTTTCTAAAACTTTATAACATTATAGGGATAATGGAAATCTTACATAGGTACCTACTTAAGGAAAAACAAAAGAGCAAACTATGTTTCAAAATAATGCACTACGGAATTCACAAGATTACATGAACTATGTCACTGGCGTAAGCTTCAAAGAGAAAAGGTATTTGATATTGATGTTACAGATATTCAACGATATTGTTGCAAAATACGGAAGCAAGTAGTCTGTCGTTATAAGGCAGCAAAGAACAACGTAGGGAAGGCTACCTTAAATGTTAATTCATACTACCTACTTCCTTGAAATAAACTGTAATGTACTGTACAGTTTATTATACTATTATACTGTACTGTACTTAACTGTAATGTAACGTAAATACTTGTTATCAGATTGCCTTTACTTTTTGTAGACAAATATAATTTAAGAAACAAAGTAGGGGATAGCACACAGCACACACTTTCGGGACCCGTTTCTCGAAAGGTACAAGTCTTGTAATACAAGTGTGTTACCATAGTACCTAATACTTGTGAAATACCGAACTTACAAGTGTAGCGTTTCACGAAACTGTACTTAACACGTATGTAGAATAAAATCTTAATCAAATAATCAACCTCACAAGTAAATATTTTAACGTGTAAAACTAATTCTGTTTTTCAAAACATAGCGTTGACACTTGTAACTAGTGACTTTCAGAAATTATTCTAGCAGTGTCGGGAGACTCGTTATTTTTGTGTACTTATCGCTAATATAAAAATACTGAAACGAAACTAACGGGTCAAAACCTTTATACATTCGTTTGTCAAACATTCTTCATCCTGAAATTGAATGATTGTCCATTAATTAAAATACAAAGGAAAATAATAAAATGACGCTTGTATCACACTCGTGATATTTTATATTACATTCTGTTTAAGACTTTCAACGATTTCAATCATCTCTGTGAAAAGTTATCGTCGTCAGTTTTTCAGCGAGATCGTCCAATCGAACTTGTTAATGTTTTTTGAAACATATTCTACAAGTCAATAGTCAAAATATATTTATTCAATAAACTCAATTAATAAGTACTTTGAAACGTCCAAATATTTTTCAACCTACCACCCATTCAGGACATCATTTTTTAGCTGTGGCAAAGAACGGGCAAGAAACCACAGCGCACAGAAGCAACGACATTTACAAAAAATATATATATTATATGTCGTTACCAGGTCACAAAATACAAAATATGAATTTGAATGTAAATGGTTTAATTAAATATGGTGCTCTATATAAATTAATTATAGGCAATTAGAAATAGCTGTTGGAGAAGGTACTTGGAGCATTTCAGACCCAAGCTGTTTTGTCTTCTGTATAATCCGACACTTTATAATAAGCTTTTTTATAAAGCTTTTCTTTGATTTTGATTTTAAATTTATCAAGATCTAATTTCTGAATATCATTTGGTACTTTGTTGTATAATCGTACACACAGACCCTTAAAAGAATTATTTATTTTATGGAGCCTAGTATAAGGCACTGCTAATTCGTTCTTTGTGAATATCACTGTTTTTTGAAAACATTTCAATATTTTTATGAACATACACAAGATTTTCATAAATATATTGTGATGCAACTGTCATTATACTTATATCCTTAAATCTCTCTCTGAGAGAGTCACCAGCCTGTAGGTTATATATTGCTTGAATAGCCCTCTTCTGCAGCACAAAGATAGTTTGAATGTCGGCAGCATTTCCCCACAGTAAAATGGCGTACGACATTACACTATGAAAGTAACTGAAATAAACTCATCTAGCTGTATCAACGTCGGTTAACTGACGGATCTTCATTACTGCATAAGCCGCAGAGCTAAGTCTATTCGACAATTTAGCTATATGTGGGCCCCACTGAAGCTTGGCATCCAACGTGATGCCTAGAAACACAGTGGTGTCCACAGGATTCACATTTTATCTTTAATTAGTACACTAGTTATTACCTGCTTAACATTAGGCAATACAAATCTTACACATTTGGTTTTTCCCTCTTTTAATAGCAAGTTATTAACACTAAACCAGTGAACAATCTTTGAGACCGCATAATTCACATCGTCATAATTTGGGTGTCGTCGTTTCACTTTGAATAAAAGTGAAGTATCATCAGCAAACAATACTATCTCATGACTGTCTTTTACAAAATAAGGTAAGTCATTAATATAAACCAAAAACAAGAATGGACCAAGTATTGAACCCTGCGGAACTCCCATTTTAACCACTGATCCCGGAGATCTTTTACCGTTAATGTCGACCTTTTGAATCCTGTTACTCAAGTATGAGATTAGAAGGCTCAAAGAAGCATCCCTAATTCCATAGTGCTTAAGCTTCCTGACCAAAGTTTCATGTAAAACACAATCCTTGGATAAATCACAAAATACCCCTAGGGCATCCTGTGATTCCTCCCAGGTATCAAATATTTGGATTAAAAGCTCAACACCGGCGTCAGTTGTAGAGCGACCCCTAGTAAAACCATATTGTTTACAATTTAAAAGTTTATTTTTATAAAAATGAATTTGCATTTGGTCTAGCATTAACTTTTCAAAAATTTTACTAAATGTACGTAGCACAGAAATAGGTCTAAAATTAGAGGGGTCAGAAGTGCTACCTGATTTAAATAATGGAATTATTTTACTATATTTCATGAGGTCAGGAAAAACACCACAGTCAATGCATTCATTAAATATGCAAGCTAAAACTGGAGCTATTGTCATAATTACAGATTTAGCGACGTCCACGGAATTACCCCACAGATCAGCAGTTTTCTTTTTGTTGAGAGTGTTAAATGTTTTTATTATATCTATAACACAATTTTTTTGAAAACTGAAATTACTTTCACATACTTTAACATTCTCCTTCAAAACAGATTCAGCTACAGTGGGGGAGGAAATCAAGGCTTTTGTAGTTGAAACTGGAATGTCAGTAAAAAACCTCTCAAATGCTGCAGCAACATCAGCATCAGAAGTCAAGGTTTTATTATCACAATTTAAATTGTACTCATTATTACGACTTCTGACCTTTCCTGTTTCACTATTTATAATATTCCATGTCATTTTTATTTTGTCATTACTATTCTTAATCTTAGAACTCAGATAGTTTGCCTTGGCTAATCGACATACTCTTTTGAATAACTTTGAATAATTTTTAACATATAATTTGAAGTCGTCGCTGGTGTTATAGTTGCGTTCACCATAAAGTTCATAAAGGCGTTTCCTACTTCTGTGAATACCAATTGTAGCCCATTCATTAAAAGTTACAGTACCACTAACTGAGATCTTTTTTGGAATAAAAGTTTTATTAAATTCTGAACAATAAATGTTATAAAAATTATTATAAAAGACATTAGGGTTGTCATTGTATTCTAAATAATTTAATTTTGTATCTAGATTGCTTTTAAAGCGTTCCAGCCGACCTGCAGTTTTTGGTACAACAGTGATATTCTTTTTCGTCACTTGTTTATGCTGGTGTGGAAAGCTGACCATTTGGCCACAATGATCAGAGTCCAGGTTATTAATAATTTGCTTAGCCAGTGGTATTACATTTGTATATATGTTATCAATACAGGTGGCCGAAGTGGCAGTTATTCTTGTCGGCTCCAAAAATAAATGATTTAAGTTGTATGATAGAAATAGGTTTTTAATTTTAGTTGACATTGTGGAATTTTCTAACTAATTAATATTAAAATCCCCGCAAACATTTACTGTTTTACCTACATTACGGACTTTATGTAATGCCTCATCCATAACTTTTTCTAAAAAATCATATGATGCTGAAGGAGGTCTGTACACACTTAATACAACAAACTGCTCCAACTCCACACAAGCTATTTCTATTGTTCGCTCAACCGAGAGGCTCACTATGTCTTTGCGTTCTTTTAATTTAAACTTTTTACTAACAATAATTAAGGAGCCACCATGTATTGCATTTCCTCGACTGAACGAACTTCCTACCAAATGATTCTTAAAATTGAACATGAACTGATGGTCTTTAAGCCAGTGTTCTGTTATGCAAAGAATATCAATTTTATTACAGTTCATGAACAATTCAATCTCCAAATCTTTGCCCATCATTCCTTGGATGTTCTGGTGGACAATGTTTAAAGATTGTACATTTTTTAAATTTAATGATTGACATGGACTTTTGCTAAAGCTATTTTTACATTAATTTAATTTCATTTTATTAACCAACATTTGCGCAAGAGTTTTCCTCTTTTGTCATATAATTTAATTTAAATAATTAATTGGAATGTCAGTAGAAACACTACTGACGTCTATGTCAAATATACATTGCTCAATAGAAGCAACAAGCAAGCAGCAGCAAGCAAACAACAAGCAGCACTTGTACAGTTTTATTTAGCTTGACATGTTTGTTGTTGGGTCAAATTTAATACTTAAAATTTTGCTCCCTTTCTGTTGACCTATTGATCTGATATTTGGTACACACTTTTAGTTCTATGACAATACAATTATGTATATTCAGTATCATTGTAAATCCAAAATGGCCGCCACCACAAAATGGTGGATTACGTTTTTTTGTAAAACCACCTCAATATGGGTACTTATCAAATGAAAGGGCTTTATAAGTAGAACACAAAAAAAAGAAAAAAAACTAAGAACTTCAAATTAAAAATAGGCAAATTTCTTTTTAAGGTAATTAAATGGTTTTATTGAAAAGAAAGATAAAGAAAATACATTTCGGTTGGTGATGACCACTTCCTGATATGACCACATCCTGATATGACCACATCCCGATATGACCACCTCCCGATATGACCACCTCTCGATATGACCACTTCCTGATATGACCACCGCCCGATATGACTACCTCCCGATATGACCACTTCTTAGACGACTCCAAAAATGCATGCAAAATTATTTAAAGAGAATCGAAATACACTTTACGATATGATACTTTCTGCACGTTAATGCCTAAGTTTCAGTACAGAAAATTGATCAGACACGTAAAAATAAAATCGTGGTTCACAAAACACGTATACAAGTTCACAAGCTTCGATATTTATATCGAAGTTAGGGAACTTGTGAACTTATACATTTCGAGAAACGGGCCCAGGTCATAGCATAAACTACCTACTTATTAATTTTTTAGAACTCCGTAACCATAGTAACCCTTATAGTTTAATCATGTCTATCTTTTATAGCATTTCTGTATAGCCCACCTGAAGAGGAGATCCTATAGGGATCCTATATCCTGTTACGCCAACTAAACATAAAAGTGATAAAGAATCAAATAACTACATATTTGCAAATCGATTTCCTATGTATGAATTATTAAATTCTCCCCATTGTTATGTAACTTCATTTTAATTTCAACCCGCTAGCAGTATACGCTCACAAAGTTTTGAGTGACGGCACGAATTAATGTGAATTTGACGATTTTACAACAACTCAATGGTTTTATAGCTTCACAAAGCGGACTCGATATTACAAGTGTTCCGATTGTGAATGATTATTGGAGCTCATTCCGGCCGATAACTGAGTTGTATACAAATTAGAAGAGCACGAGGGAGTTTGCAGCAATGGGGGGTTTGATAAATGTGAATTTATGGCGAGATTGCTGTGATTTGGATCGTCACAATGGAAGCTTAAAGTTGTTTCACGCTGAGAATAAAAAGAATATTCCTTGTGAAGGCTACAAGACGATGTCGCCAGGTATTTTACTTTTTTTAAATGATTATTATTGCAAGCTAAAAACAAGTAATACTTATCATATTAATGATATTGCTTGTTTTTAGCTTCCCAAGTTCGACTGTATTCGATTTCTAGTTAAATTGAATTTTTGAAGTGACGCGTGAAGATACTTCCCTAACTATTGATATTTGATAAAAAAAATGTCACCAACAGTATCCAGATCATAAAATAATAACTAAAGCATAGAAGAAGTCCAAATGAGACTCGTGTAGTTGTCCTATTTTTTCAAATGGGCCATAAACATTGAAAGAAAAGAGACAAAATAAGTTGCTAAAACGTCAAATGTCTAGCGAAAAAAAAAAAACAATCAATCAATCAGAAATTCAACACATAATAAGAAAAAGGGCGGGAAACGTTAAACTTGGCGGGCGCGGTTTTTTGATTTCCAAATTTTTTATTAATTTAAAACGCTGTATGGTAATAATAGTGATCAGTTGAGTAGTATAGTTTAATTTTTTGTCTAGTTTGTGTATTTATACAGTTTAATTGGTAAGTTCACACATTTCTTAATTTTACTTACGAATGGAAGAGCCCCCCGACCCGGAGGGCTCCGTCCCTCCGGCTGCTAACTATGTAACTGTCTGTTCAAATAATGAATCGGGAATGGACACCGACGGTTCGACCTCTAGACGATCTACGCGCAAAAGAACTCGAACACATACTCGAATTTGCAAACATTGCAACAAAAAACGCAAACACGGTTCCGAAGGGCGGTCATCAGACTGCAATTGTTTATTAAAACAACCACAAGATATTAAAAGTAAAACTGCGGCTCCGCCCGTAACATCTATAACTCCCATCACTATCCAAAATCCAGTAGCCCCACCAAAGCCCATTCCCGAGCCTATAGGTCGTAAACTCTATGAGAAAACGGATACTGCACCATATGTGGTGCATGTCCAAAAAACATCAGCTACTTCAAATGATGGAACCACAATGCACTTAGAGGCGCTGAGCGGCCGGCTGTCAAAGTCGGCTTCAGAGCTGTCATGCGCGAACCACGTGAACGCCTCGCCGCCGCCGCGCGCGCGCTCAGCACACCACCATGCGCCGCTGTCGGTCGTGCATAGAACCCAGCACTTCTTTACAAACTTAAAGGTATCTTATCTTAATCATTATCATTATAAGAAAGACGGCCACTGTTGGACAAAACCTTTTCCAAAGTATCTCTACCACGACTGGCCTTGTGTTGCTCGCATCCATCGGCTACCCGCGACCTTCACCAGATCGTCAGTCAGGCCTGCGCTGTCGGTCGTGCATAGAACCCAGCAATTCTTCACTACTTTAAAGGTAACATCATCATCAGCCGAAAGACGGCCCCTTCTGAACAAAGGCCTTTACAAAGACCACGACCGGTCTTATGATGGTCGCATCCAGCGGCTATCCGTGACCTTCACTGGATCGTCGGACCACCTTGTTGGAGGCCTGCCTACACTGCGGCTTTAAAGGTACCCATGGGTAGATGCAAATTACCTACTACAAGGAATTTGCATTCTCAACTTTAGCATTAACTACAAAACGCTCTATGGAGTTCTCTACGCTTACACTTCTTTTGACCGACTATCTCTACGGCGATCCATCGCATTTGGGTATCCTCATCTCAAGGACCACAAGACGCTCAATTGATGCAACATCATACCGTGAAATGTGTTCATTTATGTCGAGTTGATGACCATGACCTTCGGTAAATTCCTTAAAAAGAACTCTTTTCGCAATATAATCAATGGCAGTGTAAAGAAAATTGGTAGAAACAAAATTACAGTTTGTTTCTCTAACTACACTGATGCTAACCACTTTATTAATCACAGTGACTTATCGTCCAATGACCTGAGAGCATTTATACCCTTAATGTAACACGTATGGGCCTAGTCAGAGGTGTCCCAGCAGAATGGTCCCTGGATGAAGTTAAAAAAAATGTCGCTGCTCCGGTTGGTTGCGGGGAGGTTTTAAAAGTAAGACGTCTAAATTTCAAATCCTATGTAGATGGCACCCCCAATGGAAGCCATCTCAAACAGTAGTTTTAACTTTTGATGGTCAAATACTGCCGAAAAGAATATTTATATATTTTAATGCCCTCAGCGTAGATTTATATATATATCCTACTATCCAATGTTTTAATTGCTGTCGTTTCGGCCATACTAAGACACAATGTAGGTCCTTGCCTCGCTGCTATAAATGTGCTCAAAACCACACCAGAGATTCCTGAAATACTTCAGAAGAAAGTGCCTCTTGCTTGTCATGTACTGGATACCACTTTGCAAACAACAAATCTTGCCCTGAGTTTGTTAAACTCAAATAAAATTGTACATGGCACAAAATTGTGTTTCATATGCAGAAGCTATTAAACTACACCCGAACATTTCTAAATCTTATGCTGATGTTGTATCTTCCTCAAAAAAAGCATCTTCTAATGTAACTTCCAATTCTTTATCCCTTAATAGCAACCCTACTAATTCATATAAAAAAACTGTTTTCTTAAAGCCACGCACCCCTTCAAGCCCTACAAAAGGGTACGATAAGACTGCTCACCAAGCTCTTTTAAAAGAATATATGATTCCTACACCTAACAATGGGCGTGGCCTTATCAACAAAGAAAAAAAAACAAATATACCTTTAGATAAACAGCTCCCCAAAGATTTTGTAGCTGCTTTCATTAATTTACTTTCTCAATTTAATTTATTATCACACCTGTTGTAGACCTTTCAATATGTACACCTAACTTAGCTTCATCATTGTCTTGGCATACTCTCCCCTCTACATATGGCAGTGATCACTATCCTATAGTAATTTCTTTTCCATTTAATAAACCCAAGCACTGTAGTACGCTGTCTACTAGAAAATATAGACTCCCAAATAGAAGCTCCAGTGATTGGGTAAAATTTAAAAATAGTGTTGACTGCAAAGTTTCTTCTCTTCCTAGTATAAGCACTGGTAATGAAAATGAATGCGCTGATAGACTTGCATGTATTTTGAATGAAGCAGCCAAAGAGGTATTTCCATGTAAAAATAATTCTCCTACTAAAATACCATCTCCGCCTTGGTGGGATAAGGACTGTACAGACGCTATAAAGAGGAGAAAGGGGGCAGAAACGAATTATAATAATAATATGACAGACATAAACTATGAGAACCTGTCTAAAGTAATGGCTGAAACAAAAAAAATTATTTAAACAGAAATAGTTTCAAAGTTGGAGAAACTTTTGCAGTTCTATTTCTCCAGATACTCCAGCAACACTTGTTTGGCGTAATGTTAAAAGATTTAAGTCTGCCTACAATACGTCCCCTATGTCTATCATGCCACCTGCTTTAGTAAACAACCTTGTAGTCGCCGCTTTTTTGGATATAAATTCTGCTTACGATAACGTATTATTATCAGTACTTAGGTCAAAATTAGAAGCATTAAATGTTCCGATTATTTTATTAAATTTTATTATGAATATCTTATCTGAGCGGCACTTAACTTTATTGCTGACAAAGGAATCAAATGTAAAAAGAACTGTCTGGAAAGGCTTACCGCAAGGGTCTGTACTGAGCCCTCTTTTATATAATATATATACACACGATTTAGATTGTTCTCTTGGTAAACATGTTAAGTTATTGCAATACGCTGATGATTTGTTATTGTATTCGGATAATCGGTGTTTAGATTTTGCAACTTCAAATATTTCATCTGCCTTGGTTTCCTTGAAATCTTGGATGGATGACAATGGTCTAGAATTATCTGCTTCTAAAAGTACAGTTGTCATATTTACACGTAAAAGAAACCTTATTTCCATGGCAATATATTATAATAACACAATTGTCCCAGTAGCATCCCAATTTAAATTCTTAGGCGTAGTGTAGTAGTATACAAGGCTTACAGGTAAGGCACATTGCGGTTACATTATGAATAAATGCGAACGCTTACTTAATCTCCTACGATGCCTTTCAGGCGTGTGGTGAGGTGCACATCCTCAATCTCTTAAATTAGTTTACAACGCTCTCATTCGAAGTATTCTCGACTATGGTACATTCCTTCTGGAGCCAGGCAACGTAGCCGCATTTAAACAATTGGACAGAGTACAATCAAAGGCACTTAGAATAATAACAGGTGCAATAAAGTCAAGCCCAATAAACGCTTTACAAATAGAGTCATGCGAACCTCCTTTACACTTAAGGCGACAGTTCCTTTCGGACAGATTTCTGTTTTGTTTACTTCAATTTAATCATCACCCACTATTTCAATTACTACATTGCTTTCTAACGAAATAAATTCTTCAAATTATTAGCAACATAAGTCAAATCCTTGTATAATTATTAGTTATAGGAAATATATTAACCTACATTCTCCTATTCATCGTGCTAATCGTCTCCCTTTGTTCAATATCGATTACGACTCACTTCAGTTTCGCCCGTCCATTACTTACAATTTAGTTGATAAAAATGATGTCAATCCTTATGTAAGTTTTAAAGTAATTATTGACACCAAATACAATGACTATAACCATATATTTAGTGACGCTTCGAAATCCGCCCCTGATGTGTGCGTAGGTGTCGGAGTCTACCATTCCCAATTCAAAATCGTACAAAAGGTCAAACTTCCTCGGGAGACATCTGTTTTTACTGGGGAGTGCATGGGTCTGTCAAAAGCTGTTGAATATATTCTGCTTATGAAATTAAAAAAAACCAATTATATTTAGTGATGCTATGAGTGCTCTCCAAGCATTGAGTGAATTTCCATTTCGTATGAAATCTTATTTCCCTATATTGTTTGATATTAAAAATAGTCTGGTTAAATGCGATGCTTTAGGATACTCAGTAGAGTTTGCATGGATACCGAGTCATTGCGGAATCACAGGGAATGAGATATCTGACCGGCTTGCCAAGGATGCGGTGCATTGTGGGGACATGTACCCTTATAAGACCTATAGCCATGACTTGCTTTCTTTACCTGCGGTGTTCTTAATGGATGAGTGGCAGAGGTATTGGACGAACAGTCGACATTTAAAGGGAAAATACTACTAGCATATTCAACCAAATATCTTAGCTAAACCATGGTTTCGCAAAGCGAAACTTGGTAAGACTGTAGCAAGTATCTTGAAACGTATGAGACTAGGGCATGTTTGTTCTCCAGCACATCTTGCCAAGCTTAAAATAATAACAGACTCCACATGCGAATGTGGGATGGACATTGGTGATGTTAACCACATATTTTTTTCTTGTGTGCTTCATGACCGCTCTTCTTTTTTCAATGACCTCCTTTCCCTCGGTGTTCCATTCCCATTATCTATACTTTCCTTATTATGTACCAATGATTTATCTATTTATAAATATAAAGCATCTTTTATCAACATTAATAACATAAAGATTTAATATTCCTGTCCAACCCTTTATTTACCATATCCATAAGTAAGTATTTTTTTTATCTATTTATATATATTAAATATACTCTACTGATCCTATTATCCCATCCTAAAAGTCGTACAACATCCGAATCCTTTTTATTCTACTATCTTTCCCTAACTTTGACATTGGCTAAATGTGCAAACCGCACCAAGCAATTAAAATAAAGAAGAAAAAAAAACACTTAATAAGTTAATTCGTTTTTTTGTTGTGTTCGTAATTGTCAGGACAAAGTATGACAATTACGAACCACAACAATCAAAAAATATTTTTTACCCAAGAAAGATTTTTTTTGGAAACTCGTGGATAGTAGTTTTTAATATATTTTTAATTATAAATAAATTATAATAAGAAGATTTTATTTACACCAAAACGAAACAACAATAATAATAGATTAAAAACTAAAACTATATTGTTTTCTAAGGTTTAAGCGAGCACTACACATTGAAATGAATTCGTCACAATCAAATCAAATCCCAGACCCAACAGCAAAACATTGCCAGACCTAAAAATATTGTTAGCTCGTATTGTGTAAACCTGAACGCACCCGGTTAAGTATAAAGGGGCTACCACACTGTTGTAAACAAGCCTTTCCCACCAGGTCACCTTGGCGGGAGGCTCGATTACAACTTGTTGTGAACGAGCTTTCACTTGGTTAGCCACAGTCCACAGTGTTGCCATTTTTAGCAGGATCCTGCTTTATTAGTATTTTTAAGAGTAAAATTTAGGCTACAGCAGGATGCATTATCGTAAAATTTAGCATATTTGACATTTTTTGTTTTATTTGCGAATTTAAATAGCGCTATTGGTATCCCTTCCTTGATATACCTAAGTAGTGAGGCAATTAAAAAAAAAAAGATTAATTAACTGGAGAAAAACGCGATTAAATTTATATAATTATTAGCTAAATATGAGCTTTTAAAGATGTAAAAAATGCCGCGCTGTACGTCCATTAATATATACGAACTTGGCTTTTTCCAGTAACCACGTTGTATGTAGGTTGTAGGTTGAAGATAACGGTTTGTGTGTAATGGTGTTTAAGCAACACAGCGGTATTCAACGCGCGCCCGCAAACAAAGGTCGTGGAAAGGTTGACCGAAATGTCGTTGAAAACAACCTACCACACTGTTGTAAACGTCAGTTTACAACAGTGTGGTAGCCCTTTAAAAATTATTGATGGTAGGCAAATAACTTGTAACTATGAGACGACCAACTCACAGGTGGTCACAGCGAGACGGAGCTCCCTGTGACCACGGACCCTGTAAAGGTTTCGAAACGTCAGGAAAATAAAAAAACTATGTGTGTGTAGCCAAATTAACCGCGAGTTAATCAGTAAAAAGTGTTTCATTTCAACTAAAACGAAAATACTCTATTCAATTGTATCTATTGATTATACCATACGATTACTATATGTAAATACTGACATACTGACATGCCAATTCAGACTTTGGAATATGTTCCAAATAATTTAAATTAGATTATAAGACAATAGAGGACACCTCTAGCAAATTATTGGAATTAAATTATAAGACAAAATCAAAAAAATCAAAAATCAAAATCAATATCTCTTTATTCAGTAAACTTAGAATAAGCATTTTGAATCGTCAAAAGTTAAAGGATGGACGGGCACCCGCCCGCCCACCCCGCCCATTCAGGAAGTCTTTTAACTGTGGAGAAGAACGGGCGCAAGAAACTCCACAGGTTTATAATAATATAGAAGTAACGACATTTACAAAACAATATGTCGTTACCAAATCATACAACATACAATTAAACAAATTATGAGCGTCAATACAAGTTGGAACATGCCCTCCCTGTCATAGAAGGACATTTTCCATTACAACAAAAAAACAAACATTTGATACGATTACAAAAAACAGGTATTGCTCGATTATAAATAAAACGAACAACGTCTTACAGTATCTTTGAAATAAAAAGAAAAACTATTAAATACTACCGATAAAAAAAATAAGATTGCAAGAGCAGACCAGCCTCCACAGGCGGCACCCGTTCACGAGTATGACATGTGAATCAGCCATCGCTTCGCTCAACCATGTTTTAGGGAACGTAACGACCCGACGCACATGCCACCACCGCAGAGACACTTTAAGAGAGCATGACACACTCGAGCAACTCCAACGAAAGCAAGAGAACAATAAGACAACTTTAAACGCAACATAAATTTTGAGTGGGTACCTTTGTCTGTAAGACACTGCTGTTAAAGGCTATCATACCAGCGTAAAATTAATTATAAAAAAAAAAATATTGCTAAGAAAATAAAATGTGAAAATATTATTATAACCAGGCTGTTTTGTCTTCTAAATATTCTTTGACTGTATAATAACCTTTCTTATGTAAACAAGATTTTACATGATTCTTAAACTTATCTAAAGGTAAATCTTGTACAGTACTTGGTATTTTATTATAATAGTGTATACCTTGCCCCAAGAAAGAGCCAAGAACCTTTTGTAACCTAAACAGTGGCATTACTAGTTTTGACTTACTTCTAGTATTGAAATTGTGTACATCACCGTGTTTAGAAAAAGAGTTAATATTGCACCGCACAAAAACTATACAATTATAAATGTATTGCGATGCAACAGTAAGAACACCAACTTCCTTAAAAATATTTCTCAGAGAAGTTTGTGATCCCAGTCTATAAATGGTTCTTATTGCTCGTTTCTGTAAAATAAATATAGTTTTAATATCAGTTCCCCACAAAAGGACGCCATACGACATGACACTGTGAAAATAACTAAAGTAAACAGTCCTAGCAGTTTCAACATCTGTTAATTGTCTAATTTTTCTAATGGCGTAAGCTGCTGAACTGAGTTTGCCGGCCAAATTCGATATATGCGGATTCCATTGGAGTTTTGAGTCCAGGGTTATCCCTAGGAAAACTGTCGAATCTACCAAATCTAATTTATCACCATTCATTCTAACATCGGTTTGTTCGGTCTTGACATTTGGTAGTGTAAATTTAATACATTTCGTTTTTTTAGCGTTTAGCTGTAAATTGTTAGCAGTAAACCAACTAAGTACCTCTGAGAGAGCATTGTTTACATCGTCAAAATTATTCTTATTCCTAGTCTCATTAAAAATGAGTGAAGTATCATCTGCAAACAATACAATATCACAGAAGTTTTCTACAAAGAATGGCAAGTCATTGATATATATCAAAAATAAGAAAGGGCCAAGAATTGACCCTTGTGGAACTCCCATTTTTACATGAGAACCGGATGACTTAGTTCCATTAACATCGACAGTTTGTTTTCTAGAACTAAGATAAGACTGTATCAATTTAAGCGCAAAACCTTTGAGACCATAATAATTTAACTTCATCGCCAGTGTTCGGTGCTCAACGCAATCGAAAGCCTTGGACAGGTCGCAGAAAACTCCAAGAGCGTTCTGAGACCCCTCCCAGGCATCAAATATATGTTTTATTAGAGCAACACCTGCATCAGTAGTGGAACGACCCTTTGTAAAACCAAATTGCTTACTTTGTAAAAGATTATTTAAGTTAAAGTATTCTACTAACTGTTCGAGAATAATTTTTTCATAAATCTTACTAAGTGCTGGTAGTATTGAAATTGGTCGATAGTTACTGGGGTCTTCTTTATTTCCCGATTTAAATAAAGGTATAACCTTACTAAACTTCATAAGATCAGGAAAGATTCCCTTATCAATACAGTTATTAAATATGTCAGCAAGATAGGGTGCAATAGAATATATAATATTCTTAATTATCTTCATAGACATGCCCCACAAATCACCTGTGTTTTTCATTTTTAGTGATTTGAAACTTTTAATAATATTATTAGAGTTAATATATTGAAAATTAAAAGAAAAATTACATTTGGGTACATGTTCTTCGAGAAAAGATTGTGCCGCCACTGGTGATGAATTTAAATTAGAGGTTGTTACCACAGGTATATTTATGAAGAAATCATCAAAAATATTAGCAATTTGTGCATCCGAACTGACAAGGTTGTCATTAACTTTTAGAGTAAAAGTGTTGTCCCGTGGTTTTAATTTACCAGTTTCACGGTTGATGATATCCCAAGTGGCTTTTATTTTATTATTAGACTTTTTAATTTTATCTTTAATGAAATTTGATTTTGCTAGTATGCACACTTTCTTAAACAATTTAGAGTATTTTTTTACATATTCTGTAAAATTTAAATTATGGTTATATTGTCTTAGATTATATAGCTCAAACAGTTTATTTCTACTTTTATAAATACCAGGCGTGGCCCAGTCACAGAACTTAAGTTTTTGTGAAAACTTTATTGTTTTAGAGGTAAACACCTGGTTGTATTCTGTCTTTATTAAATCAAAGAGATTACTATATAGTTCATCCGGATCATCTTGTACAAAGAGCAAAGTATCAATTTTACAAGCTACATTGTTTTTAAAATACTCCATTCGCTTTTTTGTAACTGGTTTACATGTTACAGTTTTAGGCTCCTCCTTAACATCAATATCATAGCTCACCTTCAAACCGCAATGGTCAGATGTAAGACTACTAATAACTGACTTAGATACAGGGTCATAGTCTGTAAAAATATTATCGAGACAAGTGGCCGAATGTGAAGTTATTCTAGTGGGTTCAAGAAATAGATTTTTTAAATTAAAACATTTAAATAAAGCTAGAAGACTAACACTCACTGAAGTGTTTTCTAAAATATTTACATTAAAATCCCCACATACTAAAACAAATTTATTTGTTAATTTTATTTTATTAAGTACATCTTCCATTACCGATTCAAAAACATCGAAATTGCCCGAGGGGGGTCGGTATACACACACTATTATAAACCTATTTAACTCTACGCATGATAGCTCAATATTACGCTCCTTTGAAAGACATACAATATCATTTCGCTCTTTGTATTTAATATTATTATTAACAAGTATTAAAGAACCGCCGTGAATAGCTGTGCTTCGTACGTACGCACTTGCTAGTTGGAAATTATTTACATGGAAAGACGTGTCATGTGTTTTTAGCCAATGCTCAGTTATACAAAATATATGAATAGCCTGACTTTTTGCAATTAATTCTAATTCTAAGTCCTTGCCAGCCAAACCCTGAATGTTTTGATTTATAATATTAATGGATGTGGACTTGGCTTTTGTCTTAGACCTCAGTTTAAACTAGAGGTAGTCACCTTACTACTAGTTATAAAAGATGCATTAGTAGAACTACTAATGATGACATTATTATCAATAGACTTTGTTATACCAGGTATAACTGGGTCTTGTATATTATAAGCTAATAAATTAGCTATCTGGGTCTTATATTTCTTTGGCAAATACATAGTATCTGAAGTCAAAATAAAATTATTAATAAATTTATTAATGTCAAAAAATAAAATATTGTCACTATGACGCCATAATAAATTATATAATAATAAATTTAAGTCAAAAATACGTTTGTTTTGTTCCCAGGTTAAGTTTTTACAGTAGGGAAAAGCACTAACAATTAACCTGCAATTTGTATTCGCTTGAAATTGTAACAAATAAGTTATGTTTTCTATTATGTCACGTTTCTTAATTTGTGAACTGTCACCACATAAAATAATTACATTAGTGGAACTGCTCAATGACTACTGAGATATGCTACGTACTATAGCATTCATTGATAAACCTGGGGCACAGACATTCGTTACTTGTTGATTTAAACTTCCATTCAAAAGCAACCCCAACCCCTGACCCAGTCTATCAGAGAACATAACTGTTTTTCTTTTTAATTCATTAGCATTGTTACATTGGACAAAAGAGGAACTCTCTTGCAAAATGTTTGCAAATAAAATGAAATTAAATCAATGTAAAAATAGCTTTATAAAAAGCCCCGGTCAATCATTAAATTTAAAAAATGTAGAATCTTTGAACATTGTTCACCAGAACATCCAAGGAATGATGGGCAAAGATTTAGAGATTGAATTGTTCATGAACTGTAATAATATTGATATTCTTTGCATTACCGAGCACTGGCTTAGAGACCATCAGGTCATGTTCAATTTTAAGAATCATTTGGTAGGAAGTTCGTTCAGTCGAGGAAATGCAATACATGGTGGCTCCTTAATTATTGTTAGTAAAAAGTTTAAATTAAAAGAACGCAAAGACATAGTGAGCCTCTCGGTTGAGCGAACAATAGAAATAGCTTGTGTGGAGTTGAAGCAGTTTGTTGTGATAAGTGTATACAGACCTCCTTCAGCATTGTATGATCTTTTTGAAAAAGTTATGGATGAGACATTGCGTAAGGTCCGCAATGTAGGTAAAACAATAATTGTTTGCGGTGATTTTAATATAAATTTGCTAGAAAACTCGACATTGTCAACTAAAATTAAAAACTTATTTCTATCATACAATTTGAATAATTTATTTTTGGAACCGACAAGAATAACTGCCACTTTGGCCACCTGTATTGATAACATATATACAAATGTAAAACCACTGGCTAAGCAAATTATTAATAACCTGGACTCTGATCATTGTGGCCAAATGGTCAGCTTTCCACACCAGCGTAAGCAAGTGATGAAAAAGAATATCACTGTTGTGCCAAAAACTGCAGGTCGGCTGGAACGCTTTAAAAGCAATCTAGATACAAAATTAAATTATTTAGAATACAATGACAACCCTGATGTCTTTTATAATGATTTTTTTAACATATATTGTTCAGAATTTAATAAATCTTATGTTCCAAAAAAGATCTCGGTTAGTGGTACTGCATCTTTTAATGAATGGGCTACAATTGGTATTCACAAAAGTAGGAAACGCCTTTATGAACTTTATGGTGAACGCAACTATAACACCAGCGACGACTTCAAATTATATGTTAAAAATTATTCAAAGTTATTTAAAAGAGTATGCCGATTAGCCAAGGCAAACTATCTGAGTTCTAAGATTAAGAATAGTAATGACAGAATAAAAATGACATGGAATATTATAAATAGTGAAACAGGAAAGGTCAGAAGTCGTAATAATGAGTACAATTTAAATTGTGATTATAAAACCTTGACTTCTGATGCTGATGTTGCTGCAGCATTTGAGAGGTTTTTTACTGACATTCCAGTTTCAACTACAAAAGCCTTGATTTCCTCCCCCACTGTAGCTGAATCTGTTTTGAAGGAGAATGTTAAAGATTGTGAAAGTAATTTCAGTTATCAAAAAATTTGTGTTATAGATATATTAAAAATATTTAACACTCTCAATAAAAAGAAAACTGTTGATCTGTGGGGTAATTCCGTGGATGTCGCTAAATCAGTAATTATGACAATAGCTCCAGTTTTAGCTTGCATATTTAACGAATGCATTGACTGTGGTGTTTTTCCTGACCTAATGAAACATAGTAAATTAATTCCATTGTTTAAATCAGGTAGCACTTCTGACCCCTCTAATTTTAGACCTATTTCTGTGCTACTTACATTTAGTAAAATTTTTGAAAAGTTGATGCTAGACCAAATTCAAATTCATTTTCATAGAAATAAACTTTTACATTGTAAACAGTATGGTTTTACTAGGGGTCGCTCAACAACTGACGCCGGTGTTGAGCTTTTAATCCAAATATTTGATACCTGGGAGGAATCACAGGATGCCCTAGGGGTATTTTGTGATTTATCTAAGGCTTTTGATTGTGTTTTACATGAAACTTTGGTCAGGAAGCTTAAGCACTATGGAATTAGGGATGCTTCTTTGAGCCTTCTAATCTCATACTTGAGTAACAGGATTCAGAAGGTCGACATTAACGGTAAAAGATCTCCGGGATCAGTGGTTACAATGGGAGTTCCGCAGGGTTCAATACTAGGTCCATTCTTGTTTTTGGTTTATATTAATGACTTACCTTATTTTATACAAAAATGGAATAAAAATATCTAGTTTTAATCCCGCTAACTCACTAATTTATCAAGCTTGGATGCTGCATGCAAGCACCGCCCTCCCGCCCGCAATGTATGCACATGCAAAAGGAGCGATGGATGCTAAATAAGGCATGCAAACCGAAACCCGACACGTGTTTCGCCCCTCCACGGGGCATCTTTAGGAGCTGTTGACTGGTCGAGAGCTGCGCGCCGACTGAAACGGTTGCGAAGCTCTCGGCCCCTTATATAGCGCCACCGCTTGGCATTTGTGACGTACTACCCGTAATAAGACGCAATAATGGGGAGGAAACTAAATTTGTTTGGTCATTCAACAGTGTGTAATTATTATTGTTATGTTTTATAATTTCTAACTGCTCCAACACACACAACCGGAAACTCTTATTACATACATGCAAAATATTATATGTGTGATTGTCGCCCAAGGAATGGCCGGTGTCAATTAGAAACACCGGATTTTTTGGAATTGTCTAATTAAAAAAAAAAAAAAAAAATCCGGTGTTTATAAGTTAATTTGTAATGAATGCAATGGGGTCTATGTAGGTCAGACAGGCCGTAATTTTGAAATTAGATATAAGGAACATGTGGCCGCACATAGGAATGGCCATCCAGACAAGTCACATTTCGCAAAACATTTAATTGACACCGGCCATTCCTTGGGCGACAATCACACATATAATATTTTGCATGTATGTAATAAGAGTTTCCGGTTGTGTGTGTTGGAGCAGTTAGAAATTATAAAACATAACAATAATAATTACACACTGTTGAATGACCAAACAAATTTAGTTTCCTCCCCATTATTGCGTCTTATTACGGGTAGTACGTCACAAATGCCAAGCGGTGGCGCTATATAAGGGGCCGAGAGCTTCGCAACCGTTTCAGTCGGCGCGCAGTTCTCGACCAGTAAACAGCTCCTGAGGATGCCCCGTGGAGGGGCGAAACACGTGTCGGGTTTCGGTTTGCATGCCTTATTTAGCATCCATCGCTCCTTTTGCATGTGCATACATTGCGGGCGGGAGGGCGGTGCTTGCATGCAGCATCCAAGCTTGATAAATTAGTGAGTTAGCGGGATTAACACTAGATATTTTTATTCCATTTTTGTATATCATGGATTTCCGCAAAGTAACGCCTGATTCTATTAATTACCTTATTTTGTAAAAGACAGTCATGAGATAGTATTGTTTGCTGATGATACTTCACTTTTATTCAAAGTGAAACGACGACACCCAAATTATGACGATGTGAATAATGCGATCTCAAAGATTGTTCACTGGTTTAGTGTAAATAACTTGCTATTAAACGAGGGAAAAACCAAATGTGTAAGATTTGTATTGCCTAATGTTAAGCAAGTAACAACTAGTGTACAAATTAAAGATAAGAATGTGAATCCTGTGGGCACCTCTGTGTTTCTAGGCATCACGTTAGATGCCAAGCTTCAGTGGGGCCCACATATAGCTAAATTGTCGAATAGACTTAGCTCTGCGGCTTATGCAGTAATGAAGATCCGTCAGTTAACTGACGTTGATACATCCAGATTAGTTTATTTCAGTTACTTTCATAGTGTAATGCCGTACGGCATTTTATTGTGGAGAAATGCTGCCGACATTCAAACTATCTTTGTGCTTCAGAAGAGGGCTATTCGAGCAATCTATAACCTAAAGGCTGGCGACTCTCTCAGAGAGAGATTTAAGAATATAAATATAATGACAGTTGCATCACAATACATTTATGAAAATTTGATTTATGTTCATAAAAATACTGGAATGTTTTCAAAAAACAGTGATATTCACAATGTAAACACTAGAAGTAAGAACAAATTAGCAGTACCTTATACTAGGCTCCATTTTACAACAAAGTACCAAATGATATTAAGAAATTAGATCTTAATAAATTTAAAATCAAAATCAAAGAAAAGCTTTATAAAAAAGCTTATTATAAAGTGTGAGATTACACAGAAGACAAAACAGCTTGTATCTGAAATGCTTTAAGCACTCCAACAGCTATTTCTAATTGTCTTTATTTAATTGATACTACATTGTATTGTAATTTTGTATTGCATCATTTTTTTTTATTTTTAAATTCATATTTTGTATTGACCTGGTAACGACATACTCTTTTTTTTGTTTGTAAATGTCGTTGCTTTTGTGCGCTGTGGTTTCTTGCGCCCATTCTTTGCCACAGTTAAAAAATTATGTCCTGAATGGGTGGTAGGTTAAAAAAGATTTGGACGATTCAAAGTACTTATTAATTGAGTTTATTGAATAATTATATTTTGACTTGACTTGACTTGACTAAATCACTATTTTTGTATTAGTCACTCAAACGACTTTTCATATAAAACCGTTGTGCCACAGGACCGACACTCACCTGTAATAAAAGCATTCGTTCAGACAACTACAAAGTTTTACTTTGCCATCACTGCGTCCCTGCCAACAGGCCCAGGGACCATTATTTTCAAAAGTAATTTTTTTATGTCAATTTTAATAGTAAATTCATATTTAAATAATCAGTGCTGTACGTGAGTGATGAAGAAATACCAAACAGCCTCGATTAAAATTGGCTGAAACTGAACCTGATAGCTAAAGGTACGAGTGTTGAGTCTTTAACCAACTTCAAAAAAGGAGGAGGTTCTATGTTCGACTTGTATGTTTTTTTTTATGTATGTCCAGCAATATCTCCGGACTTCTTGGCGGGAAAGTGAAGCGTCATGTCTGCAGTTTTGTTTTATTTTCTAAAATTTGTGTTTTTTCGAATATTAATGTGAAATAATAGTGGGTTATTAACCGTTAAGTGTTTGTGAACGTGCATGAGTGTTGGCAAATGAAACAAAACAGTGCAACATCACTTTTCAAATTCTCTCAAGAAGTCTGCGTGAGACCTCAGTAAAGTCCTACATCTTTACTGAGGAGTACTCAGAGAGGACTCAAGGGGTTTGGGGAACATCATTTATCATTCATCATCTTAATCACCACTCATTATCATCAAGGGAAAAAAAGAAATAAAAAAACTAATGACTAGGCAGTATGGTCTCAGACCTTAGCCTGTTCCTTCAAGGAACAAATAAATAAAAAAAAATCAATATCTCCGTCATTTGTGAAACGATTATAAAAATTATTTTTTTATTTGAAAGAGCATACTTCTGAGGTGGTCCCATTGCCACCAAGTCAGGATCTGATGATAGAATCCCAGGGAAATCGAGGGAAACCTTCAAATTTTATAGGCACGTACCTATGTATTTCATATAATTTCTAAATAATCATATATTTGCTTCTTGTAGTCATCATCTGATGACATTGCTGATCTGATGATGATGGGAGACAGAACTCCTCAACAATTAGGAGTTAGGGGATTATTTTTTAAATATATATTATATTATAGAAGGCTAGTTGTGTACTATCAAGTTATTCAGGTAAGCTGATGATGGAAGGTACAATTCCTCAACTCCTGACGGTTAAGGAGTTGTGTATTTGTACTTGCCCATATTAACTTGTATTTATTTTGGTTTATTGACTTTACACAGTTACTGGGGTGTTTTGTACGAGAAAGGGGGACTTGTAAATTTGGATGGAGAATAACAGATTTCTTTTTATTACAAGCTTTTGTTTAGCTTGCAATGTATGTATGTATATGTATGTATGTCTTGTTCGGGTGGAATTTTGCAACTCAATTTTGATCCACTTCCCGGTTACCGATTAGGCTGAAATTTTGCATACATGTGTAAATCGCGTGACAATGCAATATTATGATGACATGGTGCTGATCTGATGATGGAGCTGGATGGGGGCCATAAGAACTTTGCAATAAAACAACACAACCTTGTAAGTTTGGGCTCGTTTGAATCGTCTTGAAGAGTAGTTTGTCTTTCAATGGTAACCAGGGTCTGATGATGGAGCTGGAATGTGGTCATAGGAACTATGTAATGAAACGACGCAACCACATCGAGTTTCGGCTAGTTTCATACGTCTTGACGAGTGCGTTGTTTTTTAGATGGTTACCAGGGTATGATCTGATGTTGGAGCTGGAAGGTGGTCCTAGGAACTCAATAAAGAAACGACGCAACTCCACCGAGTCTCGGCTCGTTTGATTCGTCTTGACGAGTACTTTGGTGCTAGATGGTAACCAGGGTCTGATGATGGAGCTGGAAGATGGCCATAGTAATTAAGCGACACAACCGCGTCGAGTTTGATTCGTCTTAATGGGTGGACTATTTTTGATGGGTGGTAAGTGGTGGTGGTTTAGTGGACGTGAATAAATTTTGTTTATATAAATATTTGTATTCAGTGAGATGAACAGATGAAAAACGAGTCCAGGGATAACTAAAAAGTAAAAAATAAATACAAAGTAAAAAGCCTTTTTAAACAACAAGCTTTTATTTAAATGCGCTAAAAAGAAAAAAAATACTTTTACTTTAAAACTTTAACTATCAACTTATAACGTCATTACACAATTTATGTCATATAAAAGGTTGTCGAGAGATTTACTATAGTGTAAAAAAAAGTAAATTAAATATGTAACTTGATGTGATTGATTTTAACTATTAAAATTTTCAATCTAAGAAAATACGAGTACTTACTTAAGTACACCTATTTACTTAAATCTCGCGACAACCTTTTATATGATGTAAATTGTGTAATGACGTTGTTTGATATAGAGAGTCTACATCTGCCCTGCTACCAGGCTATTTCTAGCCAACTTAAATCTATACTAAATTATAATGTATATACACTAAGTTACGTACTATGAAGACGGTGGCTGCGCGTCCCGACGCCGCTCCGCCTCGTTTCCGCTCGGCCGCAGTCCGCCGCGCCGGCTGGCTTCGGGCTGCTGTCGTGGTGGTGGTAGCTCGCCTCCCCGGCGACTGTCTCTGGCTGCTGCTGTGGTATGGAAAGGCCCTAGGCGTCCCGTCTACCCCTCAGCGCTGAACCCAGACAAATACATACCACTTGCCCCAATCACTTAGCCCGCCACGACACGTGTGCGGGTCAACCAACAAATCACTGATTTTAGACTTATTAAAGTTCACACTATTTATTAGTCATTACGCCCCCCCCCCCGGAATCAAACAATGTGCCCCACATCAAATCACCAATACAAAGTCAATATTCTCCACGCGACCCCGCGGTCCAGTTAACCTCACCAAAAAACCAACGTGAGTCTGTGTCACACTGACACTGACAGCCGTCTGTCACTATATTTTTAAAACCACAGCGGGGGCGCACGAATTGGCCGTTTTGTTCGATACAGACGTTATAAATTGACAGTTAAAGTTTTAAAGTATAAGTTATTTTTTTCTTATTAGCGCATTTAAATAAAAGCTTGTTGTTTAAAAAGGCTTTTTACTAAAAGTAAGTAAGTAGGCTTTCTTATAATAATCTTAATTGTTCCATTTCGCGCAATGCTTTTTCATCATGCGGTTTGTTAACACTTTGTTAGGCTCTAAGTCGCAAAGAGCAATGCCATCCAGTCTTCACACGATTTGCTACATAGACTTGGCCTTTGGCAAAATATTTCGTGCCCTAGTCAATCACGGCTCTGTTTAAAGTGGTGGCGGTGGTGCCCTGGAGTTTATGCACCGTAACCGCCAAACTGAGGATTAGCGGCAGCATTCTCCGTTCAACATGTCCGTACCCTTTATTTGCTTGGAATATTGTTGATACGGGCGCTATGGCCACTAACCCATCACTGTCTTTTACTTTTGTGCCAATAGCGTCGTCATCAAATTTTATGCACACTGAATCCGGTAACTCGCCTGATTCTATTTGATCACGGCGAAGGGCAGGCCACTTAAACTTGGACACGAACCCCATTGCCCCGTTGACTAGGCCTTCAATAACAGAAATGTTACGTCTTAACATAACTCTGGAGCCTATACCCAACTTCAGTGCGCGCATCAAACCGCCACAGTTGTTAACATCAGCAGGAATGACGTTAGATGGTGGTCGTTTTCGATTTGTTGCTGCCTCTAGTGACTCGTCGATAGCGTGTAATGTGTTAAGGCGACTTGACTGAAATTTGTAATATTATACGTACCTATTACTAACACCAAAAAGAGAAAAATAAAGATTTTTTATAAAAAAAATAAACCGACTTCAAAAAAAAACACAATTAAGATAAAAAAACACTATCAAAAACTCACTAAAAAGCAACAAATAAACTTAATTTACATTAATAGATAAAAATACCATATGTATCTACATATTCATGATTATAATATGTAAACAAACAAAACCTTACTTACAGTTACCTACATATAAACACGTATTTTATATTCTACTAGTACCTATACTATAACCTATTTATTACAAAATATGAATTTTTACATATTATTATATAATAATTCTTGCCTAAACTTATTACTTACCTATTAATCTATTTAAACTATTAAATGTATGTGCTACCTATCTGTCTGTTTGAAGTCGGTGCCAAGCACAAACAGAAGTAAAATAATATACCTAAGTACATATAAAACATAAAATTTTAATTAATAACAAAAACAAAACCGAAGTCCTAAAGATATTAAAAAAAAAGATGATTATCAAAGACAGAAAACAACAACTAAAACAACTGTAAGGAACTTTCAAACTATAGAAATCTATCAGCAACAACAATAACGCATCAATATTTTAATAGCATACAAAGCGACCGTTAACGACGTCTGCCCGCATGTGTCTGCCACTTTGGGTTGGATCGCTCAGCGCGAGCAATGCCCACCCATCCGCGCTCGCGCCTTGCGTCTGACCGCAACGGGCCTGCTGCACCACCCTGCACTCTGCATGCAACATACCTATGGCTTGGCACCGACTTCAAACAGACAGATAGGTAGCACATACATTTAATATTTTAAATAGATTAATAGGTAAGTAATAAGTTTAGACAAGAGTTATTACATAATAATATGTAAAAATTCATATTTTGTAATAAATAGGTTATAGTATAGGTACTAGTAGAATATAAAATAAGTGTTAATATTTTAAAGTGGAAGTCTTAAAATTAAAATGTTTTATTGATTTTGTTAACAAAAGTGAAAATTTATTTAATGCGAATTTCGTTAATTTACATAAATTGAGAAAATGGTTGAGAATATCTTTATAATTAATTTAAGCAGTTTTGTGTTTCTAAGGGAATAAGTTGCCATTTGACAATTCCGTACACTCCACAACAAAATGGTTTCTCAGTGCGCATGAATCGTACATTGACCGAAATGGCACGAACCATGGTCGCAAGTGCGAAGTTAGATAAAATATTTTGGGGTGAAGCCGTTTTAACTAACAAAATAAATATCTAAGAAAATAACTAAAGCGCTGCTAAATAAAAACCATACGAATGTGGCATGGTACGAACCCTAAAATTAATCACTTAAAAATATTTGGCTCTGCTTATGTAACTATGTACATGATAAAATAAAAAAAAAAATAACAAAACTAGTCGACATTGTCGGTTATAGCAAAAATGGATACAAATTGTTTAATGTCGAAAATAAACATTTTTTTCCTTGCAAGAGATGTAATATTTGACGAATGTAATTTTTGAAAATTCTTGGCCAATATTTAAAAGTGATGAGCAATATCAAGTATAAATTCTCGCCAAAATTAGTCAGTCCGTTGAGGTCTCTGAACAACTAATAGGCAAGAAACACAAAATTCCAACCGACGAGACAATAGTAATTGACGATACTCAGTCTATCAAAATTGTCAGACGTAGCGAACGGATTAGCAATCTATCCCCGAAAATTTATAAGAAAATGACTGACCCCGATTTGTATTTCGCTTTTGAATACTTTGCATTCCTTACCACTATGTTATAACTTAAAGTGATGTTTTTACAATAAAAAAACCATAGAATACAAAATAACATTGCTTTTGTAGCATTTTGCTGTTAGCATCCATTAAAAACACATTAGTTCACTATCACGATGCCCGCCACCTTAACGCGGGTTGTACCTACTCGTATACATACAACGTTGTGTTCAATAATATATGAGCACTTCGTACCTTGTCACTGTAACGTTTGTTCTGTTATATATATATACCACTAACACTGTGTATATACTTTGGCCACCAAGAATACAGTAGAGCGACAAGGTCATATCGTCAAACATCTCACGAGTATCCGGGGGTGGACAATAGCAAGCGAGCAACATTTTCGAACGATTACACGATAGTTAGCTTTAAGGCCCTTCGTACACAAGGCTACGCAAATCTCCGATACTAATGTTGTATAACTACATTAGTATCAAGTCGCGGGTATCGAGTAACGCACAGTCCATACACAAGGATACACAAATCTCCGATACAATATTGTATATATAGGCAAGGATATTTCTCCACCTCAGAAACAAATTTAATATTTAATGATTGCTCTGCCATCTTGGAAATACTCTCGACTGGCAGGTACTCGTAGCCCGCGACTGGCGCGACGCGAGTCTCGAGAAAATTTTTCGGCGACGCGACTAGTGTCTAAACTACGCGACTAATGGATTTGTATGGCGGTAGTCGCATGGAGACTAAAATCGTCGAGTATCGGAGATTTGCGTAGCCTTGTGTACGAAGGGGCTATGAGTCCAGTGACAGGTGGTGAACCCAACGCCGCTCTATTAAATTGAATTAAATTAAAAATAATTTATTTCGTTTGGGCCCATAGTGTTAGTAACATTGAATTCATAACCTACATTAGTAAAAACAAATAATCATAAGTATCAAGTATCATAAGTTCAGTAATTAAAAAATATTTCCATTAATAAATAATAACAATGTTCTACATGCTCTATGCTCTTGTATGTGCAGTTTTTGGTCCGTTAGTCGCCTTCTAGGACACACAAAGAAAGGGATGGTCAGTAGTATTCTTTCGATGAGCCTTCTTCCGACGCCACCACACTATCATAATCTAACAACTATGAAATATTTATCTTTATCTCCTTTACTTGACACTGGCTAAAAGTGTAAACCGCAAAAATCCCTTTTATAGAAGAAAAATAAATAAAATTTTACTGTCGGAGGATTACAAGATCAAGTCCCATCTGAGCAAGTCGGTCGTTTTTCGCGCGCGACGCTCATCGAAAAATAACAATTTAAATGTATTGAAAAAGCTGTTTCATCTTTATGATGTTTAAGGTGTAACACCCTAATCTTTATAAAACAACACTGACAAACAGAGTAATAAAATAACAAACACTTCAATTCTTTTAAATGCCTTGGTATCTTAGTTAGATCAACATCGGAAGAGTCCCTTCATTCTTCTAACACCCGTATTTATAAAGAAGTAATTACTTGTTGCTAAGTAATTTCTTAATTAAGTCATTACTTGAGGTTAGAATTCTTAATTTCAAAATCTCATTCTATAGTTAAGTAAAACAGGTTACTTACTTGAGCAAATGCTCAAGTAACACTTGACGATAGGTGGTAGTTTCTGTGTGGCAACACTTCGTGGCTGCGTTTCGTTTTATGAAAAGGCAAACGTAAGGTCAAGATTACTTATACAAAACCTTGCAAAAAAATCTGTGATATTACTTCATATTACATTAATAATAGCTAGGGCGTTGTATAAAGTAGTTTAAATTGTAAAAATTGTTAAAATTACATGATTGGTCATTTAATTTTGTCGGTACAAAAGAATGAACATTTGAAGAAACAAAACGTTTGACATGATATAACCCTACTAAATTTAAATGTTTACTTTTACACGTGGATTATATGCCGGCACGTGATTTTTTAGTAAGAAAGGTTATACATTCATTTCTTTCAGTCAAATAGTACCGCTAGTTAATCAAAAGCCAGAATTGCAAACCGTTTTGTCGGCGAGTTATAATTTATTTGAATAACTTTCCGTAAATCACGCAAATTTCAATCATGACCCAAGAAATAGGGAAAAAGCCGTTCTCGAGTTTGGAAAAGGATTTATTTTTAAATATCATACAAAAATATGATACCATTCTAACCTGTAAGCAAACAAATGCTACGAGTGCTTTAAAAAAGAAGCAGTCATGGGAGAAAATAGCGGAGGAATTTAATGAATCCTCTATTGTTACTCAAAGGGTAAATATCATGTGTTTTTATACTTTTATTATTTACAGATAGTATGTAGAGTTGCATTTGTGTGCATGGTCTTTTCCTGTGCGTCGTTATAGTTTTTGGTGGTTACTGATCTAATTTCCATATGTTTTATTGTTTCAGGCATCTACAAAACAATTAATCAAGCTGTGGTATAACATGAAGGCAAAAGCAAGGGAGTCAAAAACTAAAGAAAATATTCGCCATTTAACAGGAACAGGACAATGATATCTCCACATACAATCTGAAAGCTTCCAGTGGCATAAAAACGTAAAGCAGTAAGCAACTGACACAGTGGGGTTATAGGAAGACCTCTTTGTGTCTCTGATTGTAAAGAGTCTGTAATTCTTGGTAAAATCACATGTATTACGATACTCTTGGATAAACGAAATCTCTTTTTAAAACAATCTTCCGAATAGTCATGAAATGGATCCACATCACGAAAGTAAACTTTGGGAATTCTAGGTTCAGTAACTTCTATCTCCTCTAATATATTATCATCTATATCTTGTACTACAGCAAAAACCGCTTCAATGCTATCCAAAACTTCCATTTTTATTCAAAATAACCTCAAGGTAGTGCTTAAGTAAAGGAAATGGTGACTACTACTTGGCTGAGAATTCTAACTTTTGACAGTTCTAACTTCGAGTAATTACTTGAATATAGAATACAAATCGTTACTTAAGTAATTACTTTTACTCAAGTAATTACTTTTACTTGTTTATAAATACGGGTGTAAGAATCGCGTGATGGTTGACGTGAAATGTTACTAAGTAGTGTTAACAATTTTTTTATGTCTGGGCCAATGAAACCATGATCGTATATTAAACCGAGCTGTATTTACATATTGACATTACAAAGCAACTAGAGGTATCACTTTACTCAAACTATCAAAACATCTAAATCCGTAATTAATCTAGAATATAATTAGGCGCGCACCCTGCCGTTGGTTTTTCTTCTTCCAAAGTGACAGCTGTCAGCTTGACAGCTTGACAGCTGTCTCCCATACGTCTCCCGTTGCTTCAAGTCCAAGTGTTGCTAACAGTACTTAGCATTACAAAATTGCAGTAGTTACTTAAAGAAATTGTCATTTATATGAGGACCTTCGATGACCCCCTTGTCGACCGCGTTCTCTTATAAAAGATCTAAGTAACAGTTGATTTTCCGTAGTGTCCGGTTTTACGGCAATTAAGCCCACACTTACAAAACTAGATGTAGGTACAACCAATGCTCTCAAAACTTATGAACGAGAAGAGTATCTAGCGCTTAGAGCATTCAACCAATCTTGCGAGATGTTTTTTTTCTCTTAAATAATGGCTTCGTGCGATCAGCACATTTAGCCAGTGTCAAGTTTTTAATAGCAATTTTTTTTTTTACATTAAGTGGATGATATTGAGTGATAATGAACGTTTAATGGTAAATGATTTTCCCCCAAACCCTCGAGACTCAATAAAGCTGTGGGAATTTATTGAGGTCTCACACGCGGACTTCTTGAGAGAATTTCTAAAGTGATGTTGCACTGTTTTGTTTTATTTGCTAACACTCATGCACACTTAACAGTAAATAATCCACGATTATTTCACATTAATATTCGACAAAACACAAATTATACAAAATAAAACAAAACTGCAGACATCACGCTTCACTTTCCCCCAAAGAAATCCCCTGCGAGATGTTTAGGCACTCATTTCGTTTAGTAGTATACGAGCTAAGGGCGGGCGCACACTAGGCCACTAGTCGCGGCCATTAAACAAGACCACTAGTGGTTTAATCAAACCACTAGAAGCGGTCACCGATCGCAGCCGCTAGTGGCCTAGTAGCGGCCACCAGTCGCCGCCACTTAGCCACTACTTTTGGCTGAATTCCCGCCCGTGGCCGAGTGTGCGCGCCATGCCAGGGCCAAAACGGGGCTACTTAGTAGCGAGCGCGGGCGACGTACGGCTTGTGGCTCGAACGCGGCCACTCAAACGCTCGGTTTGCGCCGATGCCATACAAAATGTATGAAAAAACTCTTCCGCCGCTTGTGGTCGCGTCTAGTGGCCGCCACCAGTGGCTCAATGTGCGCTTGCTCTTAGTGTCAAGATGACGAAGTGCTCCTTCAAAAATTGTTAATCTGTCAAACACATAATATATTATCAAAGCTTGTTAGTGCAGTGTTATTTTAGCATCAACACTTGTTGTGAGACTCCATTTCAAATCAATCTACCGTAATAGTAAATGTAGGTACCTTAAAAAATTATATACCACTTGAAATTGCCTTAATGCTAAACGCGAAGTCATTAATTAAGTTATTTTTAATTAATTAATTTATAATAATAATAGTAGGTATATGATTTTGTAGGTACCTATCTAGATTTTTAGATATGTGATCGAAGATGAGGACGAATAAAGATTCTTCATGTGACCCGACTTTCACTTAAGAGGGTTTTCGGATTTCGGTTTTTCATACAAACTTCCAAGTCGAAATTTTTAAAAACTAATAAACTAATTTTAATGAAACTTTGCATGCTAAAGTAACATTCAGGGATCTAAATAGTTTGTTGAAAATATTTTTTAAAAAACGTTTATTTAACTGAGTTATTGCGATTTTAAACTTTCTATAGTGGACTTTAAATCGCAATAACTCAGCTAAATAAACATTTTTTTAAAATGTTTTCAACAAACTATTTAGATCCTTGTATTTTACTTTGGCATGCAAGTTTCATTCAAATTGGCTTTATAGTTTAAATAAAATTTCGACTTGAAAGTTTGTATGGGAAACTGAAATGCGTAAACCCTCTTAATTCGTTTAAAAACTCAATTATCTCAACCGTTGATTGGGCGACTATCTTCGTTTCCTATCTATTGAAGATTCAGGTAATGCGATCTCATCAATTCGACTGAAGGTCCCTAATGTCTATAGCGCTATTAACCAAATTGACAATTATTTTGGTCAGGGCGCACATCTATATAAATAAAAATCAATTGCCACGAACCTTGCTAACCGAGCTAAGGGTTGCCACCCGTACTCTAAAATAGAGTATTGTCCTCTTTTTCATTTAGGCGTACTTTATAATCTACGACACCAATAAAGTACGCTAAAATACTCTATTTACGTAAAACTATTTAGGTAAAAGACAAATATTTTTTAAATGTCGTAAACAGCAACAAAAAATACGTTTTTAGGGACAAATAAATAAACACTCTTTTTATGCTACGTACTTTATTTTTGTTCTAACAAAATGAAAAAATACTTTATTTGACCTGAAAAAAGGAGGCAACCCTAACCGTGCTAACCGTGTCGCGTAGCTGTGAAAGAATACTCGGGTGTCGTAAAAGGACTAACATAGACATAAAGCGACTAACGGACTAAAGACTGCACAAACATTCAACAGCATAGAGCGGCGATGGACTCACCGCCTGTCACGCTGAGCACATGTGCAGTCGGTATTAGGTGAAAAGTGGACTATGGTGGAAGACTGATTTGCGGTTCTCATTCATTGCCTAGTCTCTGACTAACCCTTCGAGATAATAGTCGTAATTATATCGCGGTCCCCAACGAACAATATGGTAATAGGAAAATACAGATTTTACAGGAAACGGCAAAAACTGATTTTTTGCGAATATCTCGGGAACTATGAAACCTATAAAGTCCATACTTTTACCAAAAAAAGTAAAGTTTTTTTTACACATTATTCTTATAATTTATTGGTTAATGATTTTTTTTAAAAGGAGAAAACGATAAAAATATGCTTTACTGAAAATGTATTAATAGTACCTATTGTCACGCTAAGTAGCTTTACGATAGTGCTCGACGGAAATCACAAAATAATGTTACTATAGTTATAGTGCATTATGATGGTGTTCGATGATAAAAATGTGTTTACTTTTAAATCGTTAGATGATATTGCAATTTTATTCGCTGATGTGACTGATATCAATATGACAGTAAAAATAAATTACTTGTTTGTTCAATGAAATTTTAAAAAGATCTAAAATAGGTAAATATATTATACGTAAATAAAAGCTAGAATACTTTTGTGTTAAAACTTCTTCTCCATAAGATATTTTGTAAATGAACTTGGGAGGGATCAATATTTGACGGACGTCGCATAGAGCTATAAACTCATAATAATATAAATAAATAATAAAGAATTTTTTCCTACACTCACACCATACGGATAAACATACTTAGAATACTTAAATGCATAATTATTATACTTAGAAAACACCTAGACCCGAGACAATTTATAAAAACAATAATTCCTAAATTGACCCGACCGGGTAACGAACCCGGGACCTCAGAGATGGCGACATCATGAAAACCGGTGTACAAACCACTCGACCAAGGAGGTCGTCGAAACAAATATGATTGAAATAACACTAATATTTCAAAAAGAGAGTCTATTTCTGTATTGGTGGTCCATTTCGCAAAACATCATTGAGGCTAAAATCTGATTTAGTTTTTTCGCTCCCATCACAGTCAAAGTTTTGTTGTAAGGCTATGCTCTCTTAAGACTGAATGATCAGGCATAAAATAAATAATGTTAATCAATAGGTATTTCTGATGATGTTAAATCAATGATTTTGCGTGCCACAATTCTAGATACTTACTCCTCAATAAATTCAGAGTAATTCTCTTTCAGCTTATGGTCCCTATCAAACCTTTTTTTAAGGCAATTCATCGCTGCAATGAAAAATCAAATGATTTGCCGAACTTTAACTCCGCGATAGATACTTTAAGCGGTAGCCGAACCTGAAATTCATTATCGATTAACGAGTAGTAATCGACGAATGAAAGTATACCAAGTTTTGAAATTCGGTCTCACAGATATATCGATTTGATATATCCTCCCTTTTTATTTCAGGAATATGTTGTTCTTCCCAAAATGTTTGTACTTAGGAGGACATCTACATCATTTTGATAAGAGACTGCATGCAAAACAACACTATAGTGTTTAGTACTGGAGAGACAAATATTTTATTTTTATATTGCCAGATAATATTTAGCCGAATTTTGTTGATAACATGCAAAAGCTTCCTCCAGATAGATCAATTTTTTCTGGTAAGTATAATAATATTTTAAAGGCTTGGAATGTAAAATTCATTGTCGACTAAATTTTTATTATTGGGAAGATCAATATTATTTAAATTAAACTTAGACTGTGGTATAAATGATGTAAGTAATGTTGTCTACCACAGAGAATAATGCATTGCAATTATAATAATTATCGTGCAATGAATTAAGCATTACATTTGCAGCCCTGGATAACAAATTTTCCTTTTGACCCAAGGCTGATTTTTTTGACCTCGTGCTTGAAGGTATACCTCCAAACCTTTTTTCTTTGTTTTAGTCGGAGAAAATGCTTCTCTGCACTGGCATGAGGCTTCGAGAGGAGCGTGAGACACCCCATGCACTGTCCGGGGCTGGAACCCATATGTCCCCACCCGCCCCCCCGTGGGGGAAACGGGTGAGTAAGGACATACGGGTCCGACCCGGTAAAAGAACCGACACTTACCGTCTGGAGCATATAGCGGCGCCGCGGTACCGTATTACCACGCCCCGCGAAGCGCCGCACGCTACGGACCCAGTTGTACCTGGGTCCCCTGCGCCAGGGAGATCAGTCCGGTAAGTCCGACTGCTCCCAAGCGGGTGGAGGGCTTGTGCAATGCAGCCTAGTGCTCCTCTACACTAGGCCGCGGCCCTACCGTGGGGGGGGAAGAGGGCGGCGCTATGCCGCCGCCCTCGACCCCCCCTCCGCCTGCGCAGCAGAGGAGGCGCCAGGATGTCCTCGCGCAACCTCTCCCTCAACTTCCATGCCCCCGGTGGGGGGGGGGGGCGTCCTCTGCCTGCCGGGCTCTCCCCGGGACATCTCTCTTGGGCTTGACGCTGGGCGGGCGGCAGCTCCTGCCCCCCATATAGTGCCCGTGCGGCCGCCCCGCCGCCTCGCACACCGCGCACCGCAGCTCCTTGGCCGCGCATTCCGCCGCCTTATGCCCGCTGGCCCCGCACCTATAGCAGGACCCCGTGCGGTCCACCTCCAGCGGGCATCGCTGCCTCGTATGACCGATGCTCATGCACCTGTAACAGTGCATGGGCATCGGATCGAGGGCCTACACCCTGGCCGCGCGCCATCCAACGAGGAGCCTCCCCGACCCCAAGACTTTCTTGGCCGCCGCCACTGGGACCTTGGCAAGGCAGGAGCCACTCCCACCCGGCCTAAGCGCCACCGCCCCCGCGCGAACGTCGTCCGCCGGGCAGCCCCCCGCCGCGGCCAGAGCCGCCGCTACCTCCGTCGGCTGGACGGAATCGTCCTGACCGACCACCCTTAGGTCCACCATTTTGCAGGGGCGTGCCACCTTGGCAATCCCCTGCAGCTCCACCCGCAATTTGGCCGCAAGCGCGTCGGCCTTCTCGGCCCTTTCCTCCCCAGACACCTCAAACATCCTGGCGCCGGTCGCGGCGTCCCTGATGCGCAACCCCCCCTCAATTCCCAACTCGGGGAGACTGACCGCCGCCTTGGCCCTCGCAATGACCTGGGCGTAGGTCATGCCCAGGTCCGCGGCCCCAGGGAGCAGCGTCAGCGTGACCGCCGCCGTCCTCGGGGGGAAGAGGGAGCGCCTCTTCTTCTTCGCCGGCCGGGCCGGTACGTTGGCCATCTTCGCAGGCGGGGGGGCGGGCGGGGCCTTCTTCTGGCCGCGCCTTACCACCGTCGACCACGGTATCTCCGCTGGGGGGTCCGGGGCGCTGCTGGGTCCCGGCCTGGGATCGTCGAACGGGTTCCCCGTGGGGTTGGCTCTCTCTGCTGCCTTATTGGGCGGCTTCTTCGCAGGCGGCTTCTTTGCGGGCGGCGGGGCCTTCTTACCCGGCTTTGCCGCAGGCGGCGGGGCCGGTCGGGCCGGCGGGGCCTCCTCTCTCCTTGTGTCCGCCGTGAGAGGCGGGCGCAGGGGCTCGGCAGGGAGCAGCCTGCTCTCCAGCCCCTCGATGCGGGCATTCAGCATCCCGCTGATCTGGGCGACAATGCGGGCCTGGAAGGCCTCCAGGAGCGCTACCTCCCTGTCCCGCGGTGGCACTGGGGGGCCCAGGATTGGGGACCTCGTCCGGGTACTGCGCGGCGACCGATCAATGGAGGTGCGCCGCAAGGCCGCGATCTCGCTCTCGAGGGCCTCCATCCTGTCTTTGAGCCGCTCGTTATCGGCGCGAAGACGCCTGGTCTCCTTGTCGAGCGTCGTCTCCGCCAATGCCTCAGCTGCGATGGAGGCCTCCCTGATGTGCGCGTACGCCTCCTTCATCAGGGTCCCCTTTATGTTGCCGCTCTTGCTGACCACATCGGTGATCCCGTCAAGAGCGGCAGTCATCCGCGCGAGGTAGTCGCCCGCTTGAGGCGTCTCCTCCACCTCCGCAGGCACCGGCTCAGAAGCCCTCGGCGAGACCCGCAGCGTGGGCCGTTTATCCTGCGACCTCGTGACAGGGGGCGGGGGCAGGCCAACAGTCTCCCGGACCCTGTCAACCACCGTCTGCGCCTCCACCACTTCCGCCTCCGACTGCAGGCGCTTCAGACGGCGGCGCGCCCTAGACATCCCAACGTGGGAACCGGCGGCAGAACGCCCGCGGCTTGCCGTAGATATTTTGGAGGGCGCGGACAGCGTCTCCTCGGCCTCCGACGGGTCAGAGTCGGTCCTCTGACGAACCTGCTTTCGGCTCACCTCCACAGGCGCGAAGGGATCGGGGTGTTGTGTGGGGTCCCTGACGACCTCCATCACGTCCGCCCAGTGCTCCCTGGCAGCAGCCGCCATATCCTCCGTGACCCAATCGTCCATCGCTGAGCGGCCGGAGAAGCCGCAATCCGACGCGAGCGCCCCCTCGAACTGTCATCATCGAGCCCCAACGTCCCCGAGCAGGTTGTGTGCCCGTCATCATCGTCGCTATCCAGCCGACTGCGACTGCCTCCGCGACGCGCCCTAGACCTCCCCCTGGGTCCGATCTTGGGCTTCCTCCTGCCGTCCCTTGGACCGGGCACCGCCGGTTTCACGAAGGGAGAGCCATTAGCCCTCGCCTTCGTTTCCCCGGTCGCGTCCCCGGCATGTTCCTCGTCCTTCTCGGACCCTAACCTCACCGGTAGCCTCCTGCCTACACCCGAACCGGGCACCGCCGGTTCCGCGCCGCGAGAGCCATTAGCCCCCGCGGTCGTTTCCCCGGTCGCGTCCCCGGCATGTTCTTCGTCCTTCTCTGTCCCGTCCCTCTCGGGCAGTTTCGGCTTCTCAGCCCCTCTCCTGCTCGAACTGCCAGAACTGGCCGACTTACTCCTCCGACCCTTCCGCCCGTCGTCAGGCCCACCACCCACGGCAGGCCTAGTACAAGGCCCTGCCGTGGCGTCAGAAAAAGTAAGGGTTAAATTGCTCATAACTGATCCCACGAGTAAGGGGCAACGTGGACCACCCGCGCAGAGGCCCCTGTACGCGGGCTACCCTAAGTACGACGGAGGTCGGGTGGTATCCGAAGGTTGATTTCGGGTTTTCTTCCGGGTTTTAGAGTCTTGCCTGACGTGGCCGGCCGGTGAAGGCAGGCCCTCGGTCCCCTCCCCAACAGCTCCCCACAGACGCGCACGTGGAGATCCCTCCCGCAGGTCCGAGTGACCCGCTGTGCGGTCCAGAGGGGACGCGCGTTGAAGGGGGTGCAGGCCCAGAAGGGGTCCTGCCTGTGCCGGGTTGTTAGCCGGCCAGTCTTAAGGCACCCTCCCCCGGAGGGGAGGATGTTGAAGCTGCCCGTTCCCAGGGTATACCACGAGGAGGTCACCCAACGCACACCCCATACCTCCAAACCTAGCTTGCACATTAAATCGGACGTAATAAAAGAAGTTTGGCTTCCTGTCCCTTTTGCAACAACAAAGGAACCATTTTTGTCATAAATCTTTACCTTGTTAGTATGTAGGCAAGAGTACCATTTCAGAATAAGCAGTGCTAATTTGACAACTTATTTGTTGTATTTGTTCTGAAAGTAGTACTGTTTTAAGAGACTTGCTTTTGCATATCCGACATTTAAAAAAAAACTTGCATTTTTTGTTGTGAATTTTAAGGCAAACCTTGCTTGCCGAATCCGCTGAAAGGCTGGCAACTATTTCAAGGTGAATGGCTCTCGGCACCAGGCAGGTAAATAGCGCCACCCAGTGCTTCTCTTGCCGGCGTCCCACAGGGACTGCTACAGGCCCGAAATAGTCAACACCGACGCAGGTAAAGGAGCGCTGATTGTGAGAAAGCCTCGCCTCAGGGAGATACACCATTGATCGCTCGTCGCGGCACGCCCAGCGACATTTATTCTGACAATGGGACGGTGTTCATCGGAGCCAGCCACCAGCTTCGCACTCTATACGATGCAGCATCTTCCAATTTGCCGCTGACCAGAAAATTAAGTGGCATTTCATTCCCCTCTCGGCGCCCTTCATGGGCATGGTACCGGCTTGTCAGAAGCGTGAAATAGCCCTGAAGGTGACCCTCCGAGAGCGGGCTCCCTGTGAAGAAGTTCTCTCTACCATGCTGGCCGATGCAGGGGCAATCGTCAACACGCGCCCGTACCCCAAAGCGCTGACTCCTAGTCATTTTCTGATCGGGAGCTCATCAGGACGCTTGTTTCCTCATGAGGATCTGTCGGACGTGGTTCTGGTGGGTAAAAGCAGTTGGCAAAAGGCTCTACGCCAGGCAGATCATTTTGGAGCCGCTAAGTCACGGAATATCTGCCCACTTTGACTCAACGTCGCGTGCCGGGGACAGAAGTCGCGGTCAGGGTTGGGGACAAGGTGCTCATCGGTGATGGAGATCTGCCGAGAGGTACCTGACTTCGAGGCGTGATTGCGGCTCTTTTTCAGGGTCGGGACGGCGTAGTGAGAGTGGTAGATTGTAACGGTACAGAATGAATGGTATCCGTCCGTTAGTAAGGAATGTGTGGGAGTAGCACTAACATAAATATTAATGCGTAGCACCATTAATATAATAAGCATGAAAAAGGGAATAATAAACTAGTTCAGAATAATGGTCTGTGGTCTAACTCTTTATCTTTAGTTTGAACTTTGCGGGGACTGCTCTGTGTGCTCCTTGCGACATAGGCGCCATCTAGCGTGAGTTATTTACTTGAGCTTCGCATAAGGTTGCTAGTTTGACTTCTTTATTTTGAATTTCGCGGGGACTGCTCTGCGCGTCCCTTGCGACGTAGGCGGCGTCTAGCGGGAGTCATGGTTGTGAGCTTGACTAGGACCGTATTTTTATTTTGAATTTCGCGGGGACTGCTCTGGGGTCGGGAAAGTGGTTCACCTACGGGCGGACGCCATCTATGGTCGGAATACGGAACTTTTGATAATTTCCCAAAATATAGGATTATTGGCTTAAGTGGAGGATTATTAAGAGGGAATTGTTAATAGAAGGCTACATTTAGATATTCAAAGATGAAATATTGGCTGTCGGACGAGATTTGGTTAGATTATGGAAAAATTTTAGAATTGCGCGGCGAAAGCGGCAATGAGCGAGCGAGAGGTTGAGAAAAAGACAGAAAGAGAGGTCGGATGATAGCTCCACGTGGCGCGACGCGAAGGCGGGGGGCATCGGGGAAACGGCTAGCGATTGGTTGAAGGGAGAAAAGCGGTCTCGCGCGGGAAAGATGTCGAGGGCGCGTGGCGCGAAAGTTAAGATGCTTGGGAAAAGGGCGGAAAATTAGCGGGCATTCAATTTTGGGACGTCGGCGGTGCGGTCCAACTTAAGAGTGCGGTACTACTCATACGGGGAAAATAGTGTCCGAGCTTTGATAGTGCGCTAAGTGATATTCGAGCTGCGATATTAATTAAGATTTGTGAAATTGAAAGTGATTAATAAAGTAAAACTATTGCGGTCGCAACTCGAATCCGTTAACGGAATGAAGTATTCCGGGGTACATCGGCGGAAACGCGTAACGGTGGCAACGAAAACCTATGTACCTTTTAACAGACTTCGGTCTGGATGATCTTTGATTGTATTTAATAAGATCGGCGTTTTATATTATTACGCTAAACAATACACTATCTTCGACGGAGTAATGGGGGAGAGACAGTTGTCTCCCTAGTGAAAGTTGAAGATAGGTCAGACACCATTTAGCTGGAGGTAGACCCGTATGACCCAGTCCAATCTCGAGTCTACCTCCGTACATACAGTGTAGTGATAGGAAAATAACACACTGAGTATACTGGCTCGACTGATAGAACATTTAGGAGTTAGTTGCTTTCAGGGGCAATGCGACTCTCACCACACATCACGAATTTAAGTTAAATGTGGCTTGGCCTAGATTGCAAGATACACAAAAGGGACTGTTAGTTCGACAAAATATAGGCATTTTCAAGTGAGAAAAGTTGTAGGAATCTATAGGTAGGCGGATATATATATGGTTAGTTATTAATTCAGACTAATAAGGTAGGGATAATTAAGTTACGGCGCTAAATAAAATTATGATGAAGTGATGTGGGTCCTAGCTAGGCAAGTAATCTGTTACCGCAGGCCGGTAAAATTCTAATTGTTTTCCTAAAGTTGTTACCAATTAATTATTCATTTTAAATAATTAACAGAAGTATGATAATATTGTACCATCATTACTTGGAGTACCTAAAAGTCTAGACTGGTTTCCTATTACAAGAAAAATACTAAAAAGTTATAGCAAATAAGCTTAGCCGTACTGTGATGTTTGATTTCTAATACTGAAATGACCAAACAGGCATTTTTAAGCTTTCCCTGAGGCAATACGGCAATACGGTACAATACGGCCTTAAAATAGCTACACTCTTCAAAGTATGGAAAATTTTACATCCGATACCTATTAGCAAAAATAAGCTGATACAAACTGAACAACTAAAACCAGTTTAGAACCTAGGATAAGTCGTTGAAAGAAGACATTGCAAGCTATGAGCTTCTAATAATCTGAAACCTAGAAATAATTGATTGATAACAACCAGCTAATTAGCCTGACAATGGTCTACTAATACCATTTGAATAGACCTCTTAAGATATGTAAGTACTTACTTCTAATAATATGAAACATAGAAATATTTGATGGGAACAATCTAATCAATCAGACTAATACCTAGTACAGTCTAATTTATATCTATTAAAGTGAGTAAAAGATAACTTCTAAATGTAATTGATTCAATGATTAACAGGGATAATTAACTACCTAATTTACTACCTACTAAAAGTATACTGACTATGATTTAGTAGTCTATCAAATTAACCACTCAGTCTGAGAGACAGAGGGTGGAAGTTAATGGAAAAATAATTAACTTAAGTTCACTTCCTAAAAGTCAGGGATGTTGAATAAGTTAAGCGTCTTTCAATAAACTTGAGATGTACTTATACTTTATAAGATCTGTATAATGAACACTAAGAGTAACCCAAAGTAATTTACTTCAAATGATAGTATTCTATTTAAGTTCACTTCCTAAAGTCAAGGATATTGAATGAATTAAACATCCTTTAATAAACTTAAGATGTGATAATCTGCCAATGCAGCCAATCCAATGTAGTTATATTGGAACTTTACAAGACCTGTATAATAAATACTAAGAGTAAATAAAAGTAGTTTTACCTGTATTAATAGCATTCTACTTTAGCCACCGCCTGAAGTGGCGTTTGATTAAATTATCCACCCTTTACGGAACTGAATATAAGTTATTGCATTGAATAATTAAGTTCTTAATGTGAAAAGGATATTTGGATGATAGCAAGCCTTGAGATAAACTCTATTGATTTATGTGGAATAATAAGAATTTAAATTGCTAACACATAGTTCATAATGTAAAATGAAATTAAATTTGAGGAGAGATGTAATTTCTCAGTTTAAAGAATTAAAGGCACAAGCTAATAATTAAAGTTAAAGCCAATGTGACGGAACTATAATTAAACCATGAGATGTATAGTACGCTATGGAGCGGTGGTGGGGCTCATAAATTGCACCAGGCTTCTTATGTATCATGCTACTGATAATAAATAATAATACCTAAAAGCTAAGCTATCATCTGATTACCTTTGAGTGGTTACAAATCTACACCGCAGCTGCAGTGAAGGATTTAGGTCACAGTTCAGACGGAGTCATTGCTAGGCTACATATATTTATGTTATGATTTATAGACTGGTAGGTAATTAGGTCAGGAGAAAATAATTTAACACAGGGATAAGCCAATTACTAAACTTTCACGAAAGAACTTGAGTTACTTAAATGCGGTTAACAACGGAGGGTTCACTAGACGATCTGGCCAAAATAGTAGTTATTATAATATTACATTGCTTGACTGAAATTCACTGCAAATAGAATTAAGCTATGCTAAGGTTTCATCATCATACAAACAATACGCACTAAACAAAAACTCCAAACACAACCATTAGATTGTAGATAAATTAGGTTAATTAGTTTTAAGAATTAGATAATAAGTTAAGTTAAGGTGAAAGCGGCGAGGATGTGTGTATGTATTATAAGGTAGCTAGGCATATAGGTGTGAAAGGCATTAGATTTAGGTTTAGATTAAGGTTTAGAATTTATAGGTAGGATGGGAGGTTACAAGATGTTTGTACCCAATGGGTGGTATTGCGGCGTCCATTAAGGAAGTAAGTTCTCTTACAAAAAAAGGGGAGCATGGCCACGACGTGGATACTTTTTATACGAATTTATGGTTTTAAATGAATATTATTTTTATATCGATATGCTTAGTTTTTGATATGTCATTTGAATATTACATATTGCCAACGTATAAGTGCAGGGGCTGGACAGCGTGCTATCACTGTCTCTCACCTAAGGTACCTTACCTTTGAGTACCTACCATACGAGTGAATGCTATGACTCTTACAACAAGCGATGCGTTCCGAGTACGAGGTATGGTGCTATCACTATCTCTCACATAAGGTTAAAGAGAGAGTGTTACATCTTGCGATAAATATAACACAGCAAACAATTACCCGAACGATATTGTATTGGCGATTACAGGAATCGGTTCAAACATTTTTCACTCGAACAATATTGTAATAGCAGATTACATTAAAAGATTTGGTCTGAAAGTATAGTAATATATCAGTGCGTTATTATTCGTGTAAAATTTTCATTGATGTTCTTCATTGAATATAATCTTAAAGATCTTTACAAAATGTCTAAATCTGAAAGTATCAAGAGCAATGTCTTAAAAAAAACTACAATAATGTATTAGGATCTCGGCATAGCGAATCTGCGATAAAACGGAATCTATCGTAATAGCTATTACCATAGTGTTCGTTGGGGACGGCGATATTGTATGTAGATCAATGCTAGTAGCATTGTTGTGTTCCGTCCGACAGTCCAGCTATGCGATTCTCTAAGCAACACATAGACGCTGCGCGCATGGCTGCGATCTGCTGTCTCTTTCCAATTCTATGAATATAAAAGAGACAGAGCTATTTCTCAGCGCTGCGGCAGCCGCAGCTATCAAGGCTTTAGCTATAGTGAGTTCGTAAGAATTAACATTGCCAGTACTTATCATGATGTAAGTAATAGAATCTAAATAACGTAATAAAATGTGGTTTCCGTTTTGTTTTCGTTATATCTTCAACTCGTCATATCGTGCAGTGTTTGCTTGTTTCTAAGACTTTGAGTGCTTGTTTGTTAAATAGGTAAATAGGTAAGTAAGTAACTTACGGAACTACGTTTTACTTGGTATGCAATCACAGAATAAATTACTTACTAAGCTTGCGTAGATATGTTTATTTAGTTTATTTGCTGTCATCCCTAACACACGAGTCGACGGCGTAGATACGGTCGGTACAAAACGCACCACAAAGTATTAACTACTCTCCGCGTAGAGCGATAAGGTGATATTTTGAATGCAGACGGTGCCTATCTAATATGGTAGGTTAATAAAACGGCGGCTTTCTTTAACATCAAAGGAGTGCAACTTCTGTACGTAGTACTATTATTTATTCTGTGCTTTAGCTTAGAGAATCGCACGGCAGCTCCTCCGTTTGTTGCGTTCGTAATTGTCAGGACAAGGATTGTGTGAAATTATTTTTTTAACTAATTAGTCACGGGATACAGAATATCACGCGGAAGAAGTCGGGCGGGCCGCTAGTTGAATATAATGTCTGTTACGAACGCTATTGATATAGAGGCTAACAAAAATAACTAGATGTATCCTAAAACAATATTATGAGTGTAAAAGTTGATTCGTTTTCCTGAATTTTGATGAACCTTATGTTAGCATAGTTGATATTACGAATATACTATTTGACTATTCTAGTTTTGTGAAAAAACAAGGACACAAATACCTACATACAACATAAATATAATCACGACTATTATCCCCGAAGGGTTAGTCAGAGATTAGGCAATGAGGACAGCAAACGTAGTCCTCTACCATAGTCCACGTTTTACCAAATAGCGACTGCACATGCGCTTAGCATGACCGGTGGTGAGCCCATCGCCGCTCTATGCTGTTGGATGTATGTGCAGTCTTTAATCCATTAGTCGCCTTTTACGACACCCAAGGGAAGAGTGAGGTGGCAGTATTCTTTCACCGCTACGCGACAAGCATAGTTAGGTATATAATATTAATGATTAGTACGAACAGACTCTAAAAACAAAGATACATTGTCGTTTAAATAAATAAATGTAAGTATTTACTTACGAGGCGGTTTGCGTGTTTGAGTTTGAGTTTGTTTGACGACCTCCTTGAGTCGAGTGGTTTGTACACCGGTTTTCATGGTGCCGCCATCTCTGAGGTCCCGGGTTCGATCCCCGGTCGGGTAAATTTAGAAATTATTGTTTTACTTGGGTGTTTTCTATGTATAATAAGTATTTTAAGTATGTTTATCCGTTCTCTAGTAACCACTAACCATTTAACGAGTTTCTTCGAAGCTTCTCTTGGTGTGAGTGTAGGAAAGTAATTTTTTTTTTAAATTTTAATTTACTTTTGAATTAATAACCGAATGGAAATACAATGTCATACCAAATACTGTGTTCATACATAATGTGAAATGGTAATAAAGTGTTAAGGTTAGAGTTTGATTGAATGTGGTTGAAACCAAAAACAAACATTAATTGGTAAAAAACAAAACACGGCTGAAGTTCGGTATAAGTATTGTAATAAAAAAATGGGAAATGTTAAAAAAATTAAAAAAATATATATAATTTTATTACTTCCCTTTTTTACAATAAAAAAAAACTCAATTATAGTTAAATACTAAATTAACTTTAAGAAAAGCAATGATCCTGTTATTTTGGTGCAACGAGGTACACAGTTTTCGTTTCAATAGTTTAAGGTGGTCCTGCACGAAATTATGATATTTTACGTATTTTTAAGTCACTTGTATTATGCGCTGAATTAGTTATATACATTAAAAGAACTGACGTAAGTTAGCATGATCATTGCACAAAGTCATGGCTTAGTTGAAATTTGAAACAAATTCTTTAAAAAATAACAAACAATACATAAATCCAATGACTCCTAAAAACATATTTTTTCGACAACTTTCTTAATTTTACGCATGAAACAATAATTAAATTACTATATCTGAAACTTCAAAGCACAATTGTTCTAATTATCAATATGATTGATTTTGCTTTGAAGTTCATTATGTATGAGACATAATGTCAGTTTTTGCGATCGCGCGGCACCCCCTTAATGTTTGGAGGAAAATATTTCTTTTGATTTAATTTGAGTTAAATAAGTATCAATTACGAACAACAAACAAATGACTATATAAATTGTTGCTTTTATAATTTTAAGTAAAGTTTTTGAGTTATTTCCATATTTTTTTGAATTTAATGTTAAACATTTGATTTTGAACCAAAGTCGAAGTTCGGTTCAAACTGTTGAAATTCTAACTAGTCTAAGTAGTATATAGGCTTGGCCTCCAATAGTAAGAGCTTCCACCTGGGTCTGTCCTGCGCTACCTCCTGCCAGTCATCTTCGCGCAAGTCTTTCTCGACCTCATCGGTACCTGGGACGAGTGGCCGACGGTCGCCGAAATTCGGTTAAACCTTCTTATTAATAAAAATGGCCAAATGTTACACCTCGGTTTAAAGTGACGCTGTCTTGTTTTTGTTAAAGAAGACCGATAGAGACAGCGTCAATTTAACCCTAAGTGTAACTCTAATCAACGTTTATTAATAACAGGGAAAATGTACATTATCCCTGAAGGGTTAGTCAGAGACTAGGCAATGAGGACAGCAAAAGCAGTCCTCTGCCATAGTTCACTTTTCACCAAATAGCGACTGCACATGTGCACACCTAAAATGTGTATTACATAAATAAATACCTGCGTTAGAAAAAGAAAGGATCGCTAAGCACATCGACTTTAAATATTTGCCACTCACGCACGTCATAAAGTTGCGCGCCTCAGGAGACTTACCGTCTGTTAAAACCGATAATAGAGGGGAGCGAACCTTAAAATGGGTTTACCTCGCTGGCTCGTAAAACGCAGATCTCCGTCTACCGCTGGCAGGCCACGACTCGCGAGCGTTTGTACTCTCTGTAACTTTCTACGCCGAATCGTAAACCCTCTGACGGATTTCTTACAAAAAAATTCTGAAAGCATTGCCGCGTTTCCGAACGGATGGGTGCTATAAATAATGCGAAGGTGTAGTTGTGCGTTTGCAATTGCCTTTTCTTGGAATCAACGCATCGTAGATTCTGTATGCAGATAAATTAAGACTGTTTAGATAGGCGTCTAATAGTTTAAGTCAAAGACAAAATGAATTTATTCAATAGACTTAATTAATAAGCACTTTGAATCGTCCAAAACATCTTTTTTAACCTACCTCCCATTCAGGACGTCATTATTGAGTTGTGGAGAAGAATAGGTGGGAATGGTAGTTGACATCCTAATTTATATAGGGGAAGTCAGCTCAATGCGGCCATAGAAGGCAAAGCGGCCACACCCAATTTTTTGGTAACTAAAAACGATTGCGCGACGTGTCCTTTGTGCCATTATAGCCAACCTTCCGCCCCGCACCAAGCAGTCGTTCGGTGCCGATTGGAGTAAACGCGTTGCCGCGGCAACATGTGCAAGGAATTTGTGCATTTTGTTAAAAAAATCCTGGGAAAGTTCAACCTGTTTTGATCAAACCTCTTCAGAATTCATTTTTTTTTATTACACGTCTATTGTTACTTACCTATTTGGCTTTGAATGTGTAACATTTCTTCCGACATGGGATAAATAATGTGAGCTGAGTTTATTTTTTAAACAAAATGGTGGAAAAAGGTAAAGCGGTCCGGGCAAAGTGGCCAATTAATAAGGGCAAAGTTGGCCGCTTTAATAATTTGTTTTTGTGCAATACGAGTAACTACTTATGATTAAATTACATTAAGTATGTAATATGTGCTTGGCATACTCAAGCTTATAATATTGAAATTGATTTGAAATTGTTATTAGGTACCTATGTTTTGGCTTAAATTCAAAATTCTAATTATTGTAACTTACGGATCCTTTGCGTTTAAAATTAAAATTGTTTTTATGTTGCCTTTACGTATTAAATTACAATACGGTTTAACCCTGTTTTGTATACTGTGTTAGCATGTGATCAGTGTATTTTTGTTAGTAATATGTGGATAACGCCACTGGTTACACTGTCAGTAAATAATTTAAAATTAAGATTATTAAGTAAGAATACAGTGTGATTGTTTGTTGTCCTTAATAAAAAAAATGTTTTATAATTTTATTGATTTCAGTACGAGTATTAGTTAGTTGTTGACCACAACTACAAAAGAAAAATTACGCAGGGGGAACTTTTGGTACATGGATTTTAGTAAAAAAGTATGAAGACTGAAATTATTGTTCCATTTGAAACTTTATTAGTTACTTTTTGATTTCGTCTACAATAAAGCTTTTTTTTAAATTTTTGGTGTTTTGTTTTTTAAAATTAATTTCTTGTTATATTTAGGAATTACCACTTTGCCCTTACCCCTATGGCCGCTTTAAGCGGCCAACACGGGCTAAGCGGTTCTTTGACTAGTTTTCGTAATTTACAAATTAAAATAAACCGTTTAAGTTTTTGCAAAATGTGCCTACACGTTATGAAAGGTTATTAAATCCCTTTCTTTTGATATAAAAATCTTTTTTTAAATTGATTCTATAGTGGTATTTTTTTAAAGTCAAAGTTAAGGTGGCCGCTCTGAACTGACCTCCGGGGAAGTCAGCTCAATGCGGCCATAGGAGGCAAAGAGGCCACACGCAATTTTTCGGTAACTAAAAACGATAGCGCGAAGTTGCCTTTCTGCCATATAGCCAACCTCCCGCCCCGCACCAAGCAGCTGTTCGGTGGCGATCGGACCAAACGCGTGGCCGCGGCGACATGTGCATTTTGTTAAAAAAATCCATGCATCCTCTTTAGAATTCAATCTTTTTATTACACGTCTATTGTTACTTACTTATTTGGCTTTGAATGTGTAACATTTGTTCCGACGTGGGATAAATAATGTGAGCTGAGTTTATTTTTAAAACAAAATTGGAAAAAGGCAAAGCGGTCCGGGCAAACTGGCCAAGTGAACACTTTGCCCGTTTTCACATTATTGAACCGTGCTTATAATAATTTATGTGATTTATGATAAAACTACCCTCTTTTTTCACATATTGATGGTCAATTTATTCTGTTATGATGATGACCTCCAGAAAAATCCTTATTGTCCTATGGCGGGAACACTGTGCGATGCCTCAATTTTGGGACTTTGCGACTAACCCTTTGGGGGACAATAGAGAGACGCAAATCTATGTATGTATGTATTTTTAAGTAATTTTAATGCTTCTTTTTATCTACTACGGGTAGCACTTAGCCTTCATCACACCTGATGATAGGTCATGATGATGATATATGAAGATAAGGCCGAAGGTGCAAGCGCACTCCACCCAAATTCCTCAACAACGGAGGAGCTGGACTGTCGGAACACAACAATGCTACTAACATTGACCTTATGGCGACATAAGTTCCGGGTTCAATTCCCGGTAGGGTCAATTTAGAGAAAAACTGTTTTTCTAAATCTGGTAAAAAGGGTCTGGATGGTTTTTCTATGTTTATGTATATTTATCCGTTATCTTACCATATTAACGAGTTTCATAAGAATAATATTGGTGTGAGCGTTAACAAAGTGAAGCAAAAGAAGTAAGTCAGTATCGTAGCAAATGTAAATCTGTGGTAGTGTATTATCCATTCTGTATCTGTGGTCTCGACCTTCCGCACTAATATTTGGTCCGAGTTCCGCACTATGTATGTACGTCGTACGTGTAATCATTAATTCTACGCCCCAATTGGCTATTTGACAGTTGTAACAATAAAATATGAAATATGTCGAATATGGCAGTTTAAAATTTTACATTAATTATCCAATAGTTTTTTTTTATTAAGATAATTTGTAATTATATTTTATTTTTACAAAATAAATTTGCGATTTTTTATCTGTGCATTGCAAGACCCGAAACACGGGCGGCCATGATTGAGCTTCGTGTGATGTCACATTTCCCAAAATAAACAAAAACTATCTGTCAGGTTTCAAGAAAAATTGGTTTAATGAAGTGTGACGTCACAGGGCAAAATGTCACGTGACCAACCGACGCGAAATTTTAAATTAATAAAGAACAATAATTATGTTTTATTTTCTAATAAATAAAGCCTTTTCGAAAAAAAAATTGTAAGTGGTATGAAAAAGCGTTAGTAATTTTTAAAACACTTTTTCGAGAACTGTTAAGTAGCCAATTGGTTTCACACGGCATCGCACACATTGAGGTAAATATACTAGAGTAGACGTCCCACACATTAAATGTGCAGTTGTGCACAGGTACAATGATACTTGTACCGTGGTGCGGGGCTTACCTAGTTGTCATAGAAATGTCTAAGCGCAGATGCGACACACTGTTCATACAGATTTATTACAGAGTTGTAAAGTTGTAAGTTAATGTTGTTTAAAAACTAATATGTTAGTTTTTATATTTATTGATTGTTGTAATTGTAATATTGAAATGAAAATAAGTAATGCCAAAAATAAAAGTAAGTAAATAATTTAGTTAATACATATTCCATTAAAATAATAAAAATTTCCGCCCGGAATGCAGAAGGTGCGTGGTTCGATTCCCGCCTGAGGTAGTCGTCTTTTTTTTCAGTGTTTAAAAAAAAATTACTTAAGTATATTTAAGCGTTAATAAAACGCTAAAATATAAAACATTAATCAAAAAAAAAAAATCTTTTTCAATTATATTGGAAAAATATTTATTTAAGTAGGTACGTGTAAAAATATTACTGAGTATCAAATATTCAGATGCTCAAATTTTTCAAGCATTATTGAGATGAGATTAAAAATCGTATTTGAGTCCTGCCCGCTTCATCTGAATTACTTATTTTACGAATATTAGTTTAATTACTCACAGCCATAAAGTGAAGTAAAAAAATCGCGTTCCAATTTTTATTTAAAATTAGGGCACGACTTTTTGGAAAAAAATGTCTTTGACTCCTATTATTCACAATTATATAGGCAACGTAATCGCTGAGAAGTAACTAAACAGCGTTTCTCCCGTGTTCTTTTAGCAACAACACGTGTTGTGAGACTCCATTTTATTTCTATCTACCGTACAATAATAAATAAACTTTAAAAAAAATTACAAAAAAAATTCAAGTGTTTTAAAAAACACTTGAAATTGGCTTAATGCTACACGCGATAGCCAATAATTAAGATAAAATACTATGTGACTAAACAAGGTGTGGCAGGTAAAGACTAAACAGGTCTTCCTAGTTTATTGCACCTTAATGGTTAGTAACCTCTACGTGTTTTCATGACAGACAATGGGAGTGAAATTGTGTATTATTTGACAACATATTACTCTTTAACCATATACAATTAACAGCGCTAGACCGCTTTTAGAGTGTTGTTTTCTCGCGGCCAAAAGTTCAAAAGCACCGCCGTTTGCACGGCGCGCTTACGCGTTTTGTTCAACCATATTCAACGTAGTGCAACAGATAATAGATTTTACACTGCAGAACGGACATAGTTGTTGTGCATGTTTTCTACCCACCTTTAATTAGAATTCAATCTTTATTACATTTTATTATTTCAGATTAAACCACAGATAATACTATGGTTTGATAAAATGAAAGAAACTCTTTGCGTTTATTTATGACCAAATACATTTACATACGTACTATTTCTTCTGCCTAGGTAGTAGGTACTAAAATATAAATAAAAATATCACACAGAAACGATGCATCGGAGCTAGTGATGGGTTTATGCCCGGACGTTTTGGGCGCATTGGATAAATGCCCGATAAATGTCCGTATATGCCGAATAAATGTCCATTGACTGGGCAAAAACTATAAGATAACATTTATCATTTTTTTTCATTAAATAAGTGACATTTTATCATGCAGCATGAGTAAATACCTACATATTGTACATATAATTAGATTATGACTATTGTTCAAACGACCTTTGAACATTTGGCTAGCAATTTACGCTGGCCCACTTACGACAAAGTGCAAGAAAATGCGCCACTGCAGTTTACACAGATGGCTCACTAGTTAGGACTTATCATTGTGTGTGTAGAATAAAATTTGTATTTAAGAAGATGTAATTGTAAAATAAATCTCTTTTGTACTCGGACGACATCGTTGTATAATTGCTGCTACCTGGTAACTATATTCCTCTCACTGTGGCCAAGACACCCTTAGCTATCAGTTCTGATCAGTCTTGTGAGTCTGCTTGACTGGCAGTGAGAAAATCCTACTCTTAACCCTGTTTCCTCACCACCTTCCGTCTGTTGCCTTAGGTCTCATGGTGCAGACATCCCGTACTTATTTATATATTTATTTATTACACATTTATGCTGTAGGTTAGGGCTTTAGGGCTTTAGGGACTTAGGGACCTAGGGACTTAAACATTGTAGGACGGGAAACCGTATAGGAAACTATCTCAGCCTCCTATAGCTTAAATTTCATGTGTAGCCTGCCGGTGCTTTAATAAGAGACCTCACTAAAAACACGGTATTAAGACTATCTTTTGACACCAACCGGTACATTAGTCGGCAGCTGCACATTTTGGTCCTTCGAGAAATTTTGATCCTGTGAAGTTAATATAAATTACGCGATCCTCTTACCCCCCTAGGGACTGACAAATACAGACAGACAACTTTGGAAAGTTGCGTTCTGGTGTACTCAAAAAAGCATCAGTGTCGTAGCAATCCGAAGTACTAAGTACATAGTGTGTCCTGTAAGAAAGCTGTTGGTACGGTAGCGGTTCGGTCACTGGCCTCCCAGAAGCGGGTCTCACCAGCTGATTGAGAAGTCGCAAAATACCGTAACAGGAGCGCAGGCACATTACGTACTGACAAGTAGATTTGATAGGAGTAGGGTAGGGTAATAGGGATAATAAGAAGACAAAAAGAGGAAAACTATGGAGATTCAAGACGTCAACGAACGAGTCAAAGAGCAAGAACAATTTTATAATGACATTACACGATTATTAGTAAACATGAAGAAGGACTCTTCTTCGCGACAAACACAACAATATTTGAATGACAGACTAAGTCGCCTTGAAGACATTTTCAAGCAGGCGCAGACAAATCATGTGCAATTGAAAAATCAAGAGATACTTTCAACACATAAATACATTACGATAAACTATTTTGACAACTACATACAGAAAAAATACGACGAAACTATGGAGTTTTTACGAAACTTAGAAAAAAGACTTCAAGTTGTACAGCAGTTATATGAACCAAAAGACGTATTATACGAAGATACAATAGACGAAAAACGGGAACACAGCCCAAAGTTATTTATACAGAATTTTCGTATAATGCAATTCACTAAGAAGTTATCTCAAGCTAAGATGGCGATCACTGAAAATAAACCAATCTGGCATATTCAATCATTGCTACAAGTTATACAAAACCAGTGGCAAGAAATCGAAAATAATCACTTAGAGCTACTCATACATCAAAATACTTTCGAACTTAGTTACTTTAAGGATAATTGTTTCGACCAAATACAAAAAGATTATGAAATTACTACAGAATTGATACAAGAAAAACTATACGAAAGTAGGCCGACGGTCAACAGTATAATACCCAAAACGTCAGGAAAGCTGCCGCAAATTAAGATTCCTGTGTTTACGGGAGATTACAACTCTTGGAATACCTTTCAAGATCTTTTTACAAAAATAATTCATGAGGATAATTCCATTTCATATACAGAAAAAATGCAATATTTAAAATCGCATGTACAAGGCGAAGCGGCAAAATTAATTCAGTATTTACCAATTAGTGAGTCAAATTACAAAACAGCGTGGGAATTGCTTACGAAGAGATATGACGACAGGCGAATGATCGCGACAAAGTTCATTGATAGATTGATCGACTTACCTACAATAAGGAGAGCAAATTCAGCACAATTACGAGACATGCATGACACATTACGCGAATGTTTAGAAGCTTTGAAGAACCAAGGTATTAATACAACATCTTGGAGCCTTATTATGATAAGATTAGTCACTCGAAAATGGGATGTAGAGACTAATATCAAGTATGAATCACAGATTGAAGAAAGCACCAAGATCCAGGACTTCGAAGATATGATGAAATTCTTAGAATAACGGTTTAAAAGTCTTGAAACGACTTTATATTCATCGACGTCTTATAATCAAAATAATCAATTAAATTATCAGAATAAGCTCACACCACAACTTGAACAACGCAAAGAGTGTTGGTATTGTTCAAGCCGTGACCACCATATTCAAATCTGCCCAAAATTTAAGGCGTTAGATGTAATGGAACGACTCAAAACAGTCACGAACAAACAAATGTGCAAACGTTGTTTAAATCATAGTGCAACAAAACAATGTTTAAGTGTTAAGTTTGTTAAATGCGAAGTGTGTCAACGACCTGGCCATCACGCATTATTGCATCGAAGCTACAATGCAAGTATTAAGGAAAATAAACGATCAGAGGACAACGACACTAAAAAGACTTATGCCAGCACCAGTAGCTACTCTAAGCCAGCTATTAAAAAGATGTTACAATCAAACGTACTGGAGATGAACTCAAGACAAAATGTACTGTTAGCCACAGCGTTAGTACAAACAACGACAAATGATGGAGTGCCACAATTTTTACGAGTACTGTGTGATCAAGGTTCAGAGGCTTCTTTCTGTACAGAGGAAGTGGCTCAACGTTTAGCATACCCGAGAACGAAGATATGCGCTGAAATAAGGGGTATTGGAGATGAAACTCCAAAAACTTCGAACTGCACAGTTAACCTTAACTTACAACCACGATTTTCTAGTGATTATAGTTTATGGGTAACGCTAATAGTACTACCGAAACTTACAAGCTCCCTGCCGCGGCAGGATTTACAACAGTTTCAGGAACAATGCTTGCAAAATAAATTGATTGCTGACCCTACATACTACAAAAAGGGACCTATAGATATTATATTAGGTGCCCAGGAATATAGCAAAATATTACGAGAAGGATTTGAAAAAATACAAGACGGAATAATCGCCCAAAATACAGAATTTGGGTGGATTTTATCAGGTCTGTGCGCTACTTATATAAATACTGGAATAAAAGTACTCAGTATGACTGTACGCACAGAAGAAATACAGCAGTTGACAAAGTTTTGGGAATTAGAAGAAGTTTCTGAGACTAACATATTAAATGCAGAAGACGAAATCTGCGAAAAATACTATAAAGACACTACTAAACGAAGCCAGGATGGAACTTATACTGTACGACTTCCCTTCAAAAATCCACAATTAGAATATGGGGAATCCCGCCAAAGAGCCGGGGCACGCCTGTTACAATTAGAGCGACAATTTAAGAAAAATACTACTTTACAGACACAATATCACGAGTTTATGCATGAATATATAAAAATGGGTCACATGAGACAAGTACCAAGAGAGGACTATAACAAAGGAAAATATTATATACCACATCAAGCTGTTATACGTGAAGATTCCCTGACAACAAAATTAAGAGTTGTGTTCGACGCAAGCAGCAAAACAAGCTTAAAAATTAGCCTTAATGATAACTTATATAAAGGACCACGATTACAACAAGATTTGGCTACCATACTGTTACGGTGGCGTACTCATAAGATAGCAATTATGGCGGACATAATGAAAATGTACCGTTTCATTAAAATACATGACAAGGATATGACAAATCAAAGAATACTATGGAGATTTCACCCAGATCAACTAATGAAGGAGTATGAACTCACTACAGTAACATATGGTACTACGAGCGTACCATATCTCGCTGTGAGAACGTTACAACAGCTTGCACTGGATGAAAAGGATAAATACCCAATGGCAAGCCAGGTGACCTTGAACGATTTCTTCGTCGATGACATACTATCAGGCCAGGATGACCTGCAAACTACGAAAGAATTACAGAAACAACTTATTGCCATGTTAAAAAAAGGTGGTTTTATGTTGCGTAAGTGGTCATCTAACAGCGCTGAATTATTAAAAAATATACCGAACGACAATAAAGACGACACATTGCTAAAACTACCATTGGAAGAAAATAGGAAGTCACTGGGCGTGGCATGGTCACCATCTGAAGATAATTTCTATTTTAAAATAATTGTTACCGAAAATAAAAAGCCTACAAAACGATTTATCTTGTCTGAAGTGGCAAAAATCTTTGATCCACTAGGTTGGTTAGCCCCAATTATAATAACATTAAAGTTATTAGTGCAAGAACTTTGGACAAACGGGACAGACTGGGATCAAGTAATTAACGAACAAAAAAGTAAACAATGGAATAAAATACAATATCAATTAAAGAGCATTGAAAATATAAAAATAAACAGGTGGTGTCATGTAACTAAGAATGTAAACATTGAATTGCATGGGTTCAGTGACGCTTCAGAAAAAGCCTACGGTGCAGTAGTCTATTGTCGAGTAAAATGCAACGACCGCTATTACGTCACATTACTACAAGCGAAGTCGAAAGTAGCGCCTAAAAAACACAAAGCTACGTTACCACGATTGGAACTGTGTTCTACACTACTTTTAAGTAAATTAATGAAAACAATATGTGAAGCGTTAAATAAGCCTAATATCACCATATACTGCTGGACTGATTCAATGATCACTCTAGGATGGATCAGAGGCGAGGCTGATCGTTGGCAAACATTTGTAGCCAATAGAGTCTCAGAAATAAAACACTTATTACCTAACTCACATTGGAATCATGTAGTATCTGAGGATAATCCCGCTGATGTGATATCAAGAGGAATCGAACCTCAAAAATTAGAGACTTACACCCTTTGGTGGAATGGCCCCAGGTGGCTCACAAACGAGAAATTACCTATTACAAAAACGATACCTGAAATATGTACCGAAATAAAACAAAGTTATTCTGCTACGTTATCCAAAAAAGAACCAAATGACGTTTGGGAGAGATTTTCAGAGCTTAAACATATGATAAGAGTATTATCATACTGCTACAGATTTAGAAACAAACAAAGAACGAATCAAACACTTTCTGTTGACGAAAATAATAAAACAACTATTCGAATAATCAAGACTATACAAGAAGAAGCTTTCAGTCAGGAAATACAATTACTTCAAAAACAACAGGTGATAAAAAAAGGGAGTAAACTGTCAAGTTTGGATCCATTTATAGATAGTGATGGACTTTTACGAGTCGGAGGTAGACTTCAAAATTCACAGTTACCATACAATCAAAAACACCCTATATTATTACCATACGATCACTATGTGACGTCACTCATTATTAACGACGCGCATTTGAAAACACTTCACGGAGGAAACAAGCTGACTTTATCCTATTTAAGGCAAAAATATTGGATAATCAGTGGCAAAAGGAAAGTCAAAAGTGTGATAAACAAATGTGTCAAATGTATAAGATACAAGGCAAAAACAGCATCCCAAAAAATGGGTATTTTACCAAAACCACGAGTAACAGTGTCGCACCCGTTTAGCCACACTGGCGTGGACTTCGCTGGCCCCATACAAATACGATCTATGAAAGGGAGAGGACACAAATCCTGTAAAGCATACATTGCGGTATTTGTTTGTTTGTCTACTAAAGCAATACATTTAGAGTTAGTCGGTGATTTATCAACCGAAACCTTTATCGCTGCGCTACGTAGATTCATGGCGCGAAGAGGTCATGTTTCAGATATGTACAGTGACAATGCTACAAATTTTGTTGGGACAGCAAACTTATTGTACAAAGAAATACTTGAAATCACACAATCTCCAAACTTTCAAAACACAATGACTAATATCGGAATGAATTGGCATTTCATCCCTCCATCATCACCTCATTTTGGAGGCATTTGGGAATCTGGGGTGAAGTCAATGAAACATCATTTAAGACGCGTAGTTGGTGATTCCACGTTAACTTACGAAGAAATGACAACAATGTTGCATCAAATTGAAGCATGTCTAAACTCTAGACCACTATGTCCTTTAAGCGAAGACATAAACGACAACACTATACTTACGCCAAGTCATTTTTTAATTGGTCGGGAAGCAGTTGGAGTTCCAGATCCAATTACTAACACGAATACAAATCTGGGAACCAGATGGAAATTAATTCAAAAAATGAAAAAAGATTTCTGGAATAGCTGGATTAAAGATTATTTGCATCAGTTACAACAAAGATATAAGTGGAAGCAAAATTATGAAAACCTCAAAATCGGAACCGCAGTTATCATAAAAGACACAAACATTAGTCCTAGTAAATGGCCATTGGCCAAGGTGAAAGAAGTTCACCCTGGAAATGATGATGCAATAAGAGTGGTCACCCTACAAAAGTCGAATCGCACTATTTTAAAACGGTCAGTGCATACACTCATACCGCTTCCAATTCACGAAGATTATGATGACGTCATACAATCATCGTCGTCTGCAAATCAAACGCCTATACAAAGCCATATCGCAACAAATGACAAACGGACAAAACAATACGCAATAAAGTCAAAGGCATTTAATTTAGTACAATTTTTGTTGATGTTGCTCCTCTTTATCATCGGTACTACTGCAAAAAATAATTTAAATATGAAATACACTATAAAGAATATCGATCAAGGATTATATATAGAACAAATTGGGACAGCCACTATTGACAGGGGATCATTTAGAATCGAAACCACTTACGACAGAGCATACATGAAGCAACAATTTGATAAAATATCTACAGTTACAACTCAATTTAAAAAACTCTGCCACCAGTCTCAAACGGTTACTTATGAAACGCATTGCGATGAGTTCTACCAGCATTTAGAAGAGGAACAACATAAATTTGAAAGGACGATTCAATACTTAACTAGCATAGAGCATACAAGAAAGAAAAGAGGTCTGTTAGGTAATTTTTTAACCTCCATTTTCGGAGTAAATGATGAAGCTTATAGAGATATAAATACATTACAAGATAACCAGCGTGTGTTAATTCAAGCCACTAATCAACAAACGAAGTTTATGATATCCACCATCACTACGGTTAATCAAACTGAAGACAGAATACAAAAGAAATTACAAAAGTTTCAAACAAAGCTCAATAAAGCAATTGAATTCATGAATAACAACAATGTTTGGTATAGATCTATTGATGGCAATCGTATTAAGATCCAAGTAATGCAAACGTACCACTTAGCTGTTAACTATATCTCCGAGATTATGGATCACTATGACAATTTATTAAAGATATTCTTAGATAATGCATCAATTTATAATGTCTTATCTCCAGAACAAGTTGGAAACATAATAAATTCAGCAAATAAAAAAATGCCACATAACCTAAGAATCACACAGACTCAATTATTAAGTACTAGAATAACAGAAAACAGCACACACATTCAAGTGTTCGCACATTTCCCAATTCATGACGTCACAAAATACGTTTTAGTCCACGTCACGCCTGTACCCATAAAAATTAAAGATAATAGTTTTCAATCTGTCATAATACAACATACATTTATGGGTTTTGATTATAACAATGAACATTACATCGAATTAACCCACGACGAGTTTAATAACTGCATTCGCAAAGATATAAATTTCATTTGTAGTCCTGTGGCCGTGAAGAACATGCAATTCAATAGGAACTGCATTGTTGAACAACTTTTTAAGAGCAAAGCTAACAATCAAACTCAATGCCTCTCAAAAATTTGTAAAATTACTTCTGATGTAATATGGAAACAAATGTACATGACAAATACTTGGCTATTCATATGTAAAGACACAGTAACTGCATCTATTATTTGTGATGGACAAAGAGAGGAAGTAAACATTCGTAACGTCGGTGTTCTTCGAATCTCCGAAAATTGTGTTATAAAAACAATGAATAACGTACTTTCTGCTAAGCGAACAGAAAAAGTATCAGTCTTAGAATCATTTATCAAAAGCTTTAATTTTTCTATGAACTCTAAAATAACATCGTTAAATATAGAAGACATATCTAAAGAAAAGATAATAGATAGTTCTAAGGATAGTTTTCAACACTTAATAAATTCAGAACTCAACTTACAAACACAGTTAGACAATACAGTGTGGGCACAAATACAGTCTCACGCATACTTAGCTAGCTTCATTACCGCAATTTCTCTGCTATTTCTAGCAGCACTAATACTTTGCTACGGTCCACAGATACTGACATGGGTGCGAACCAATATCCCATGCCGAAGATCGAAGATCCATCTACAGGAGAAGGTCTACAGCATCCCACACAGGGTGCACGAGAGGGCGTCAAAAGGGCCACCTCCCAAACCGCTACGACGACCAGCAGCGGAGGCAGAGCTACCGACTGAAAACATCGAGTTGTACCAGCTGGACTCCCGCATCTTGGAGGCGCCAGGATGTTCAAACGACCTTTGAACATTTGGCTAGCAATTTACGCTGGCCCACTTACGACAAAGTGCAAGAAAATGCGCCACTGCAGTTTACACAGATGGCTCACTAGTTAGGACTTATCATTGTGTGTGTAGAATAAAATTTGTATTTAAGAAGATGTAATTGTAAAATAAATCTCTTTTGTACTCGGACGACATCGTTGTATAATTGCTGCTACCTGGTAACTATATTCCTCTCACTGTGGCCAAGACACCCTTAGCTATCAGTTCTGATCAGTCTTGTGAGTCTGCTTGACTGGCAGTGAGAAAATCCTACTCTTAACCCTGTTTCCTCACCACCTTCCGTCTGTTGCCTTAGGTCTCATGGTGCAGACATCCCGTACTTATTTATATATTTATTTATTACACATTTATGCTGTAGGTTAGGGCTTTAGGGCTTTAGGGACTTAGGGACCTAGGGACTTAAACATTGTAGGACGGGAAACCGTATAGGAAACTATCTCAGCCTCCTATAGCTTAAATTTCATGTGTAGCCTGCCGGTGCTTTAATAAGAGACCTCACTAAAAACACGGTATTAAGACTATCTTTTGACACCAACCGGTACATTAGTCGGCAGCTGCACAACTATATTATTGACATATAAATTACTCAACTTCACAAAATGAAAAAATTGAATAAGTTTAGTAATTCAGACCACATTTAACTACTTCTTACTAGCGAATACGTTAGAATTTCGGGGGCAGGAGGGGGCGGGGTACCCGCGCGCCGCGCCGCCACGCGTTTCTTTTAGCATTTATGGATATACACACACCGTGCAAAAAGAAATCGCCTTACGACAGAACGAGCAGCTAAAATTTCGTTTTTGGCGTACAATTGGAGTTTCAAAAGTAGTCAAGGTGGCAGTATACCACTGTCAAACGTTACCAATTTAGATTCAGATATCGAAGATACTTTTAGTGATGATGATGATGATACTCAATATGACTTTGATTCGGTTGAATTTGGTTTGATTCGGACTACGTCCGATGATCCCCAACCATCAATGTCTTCTTCAACCAATCGAGAATTAGAATTCGTTGAGGTTGCTATTAACAACCTCAGTGATGATGATGATGATTGAAGTTTCCTATGTGCTGGTATTATTATATTTTTTAAAGTTAAATTATGCATACTAATTTGTAATATTGGCCTTGATTTCTTTCATGTAAATGTGAAAATCCAAAAGTTGTACCTTTTTTGTCACATAAAAGACAAATATCTTAAAATAGTTAGAAAAAGGCGGCATATTGAGAAGTATTTATGATAGTTATAATTAGTTCTAATATTATTTTTAAATAAGAAGTTAAAATGTTGAACTGTAATTGAATTTGACTGTGATTAGAATTAGAATTCGTTGATGTTGCAAACAACAACCTCCGTTCTGATAATGACTGATGTTTCCTATTATACTGATTATATTTATTTATTACCTATTATTATAGTTTCTTAAGTTTAACTTCTTCTCTATCGATTCGCTCTTCGCGGAACGGTCGTGGTCACTTTGAGTCGTCAAGTTTGGTGGTTGAGGTGGATACAGCTCTCCTCACGATCTCCCGCCATATCTCCCTGTTTTTAGACTGTCTGGCACAGTCTGATACACTGTCCCCTATTGCGGATTTGACTTGGCCAGTCCAGCGCATAGGTGACCTAAATGTGATCTGGTTCCTTCCACTCTTTCTTGTACGACGAGCCGCTCCATGGAATCGCCAACCCCAAAGAGCCGAGAGACATGGCCAAAGTACTGCAGTATGCGCCACTGTACTACGGCCGACAGACGCGGCGTGATGCCGACCTCCTGGAGTACGGACACGTTGGCGCGGTACTCCGTCCACGATATCCCAAGCATCTACGTCACCCAGATGCTGAATGTGGCGACGCGGGTACCTGATGCTGATGTCCATACGCAAAAATGTCTCAATCATTTACTGACGACGAACCCTAATATACACTCAGTATTGGTCTCCCCTGGGAACGTCCGATCATTGTATAGTGAAATCCGTATCCGCTCGCCTCCTGATGTCAGCCCTAGGGGCACGAGGCGTGTCTGGCGTTACGAGTTAGCTGATTGGGACGAGATGCGGTAGGTACTTCTTTGCATTATACCCTTGGCGCCAAGTGTGTTTTTCTTCGAACGATCCCTCTAGTTCTGCAGACGCGATCGTAAAAGTTATCCGTCAGGGAATGAAATACTTTATTATGCGTTCTCAGACGTCCTTCACGGTTACAATGCCCGACCTTGGTTTAATGTGGACTGTGCAAGTGCAGAAGCACGTAAAGAATCCGCTTACCAAGCCTGGGTACGCGCTCGTGACTGTAAAGAACGGGCTCGGAGGGTTCGTGCGAAGAAGAAGGCCTTCAACTCTGCAGCTAAGCGGTGCAAAAGAATGATCCGCAAGGCGCGATTCGACCACATAAGCCGCATAGGAGCCAGACTAGCATTTTTCCCTGCTGGTAGTAAGCAGTTCTGGTCACTATCCAAGTCGGTCGAGTAAAATTTTTGCCGGCCCACTTTGCCCCCCTTGGCTGCGGCCCGATGGGACATTGGCCCACAATGCAACGGAGAAAGCAAATCTTTTTTCATCTCTGTTTGCGGGCAATTCGCGACTAGATGCAAACCTTGCAAAGCCACCAACTTTACCTCACTGTGGTGCTTCCATGCCAAGTGTCATCATTCACACCAAAGAGGTAAGAAAAGCTTTGTAGAATCTGGACGTGAATAAACCCAGCGGCCCGGTCGGGATTCCAGCTAGACTACTTAGGGTCTGTGCGCCTGAATTGTCTCCGGTTCTAACGCGTCTGTAACGCATTTCTCTTCTTACTAGAGCGGTTCCTCAGTCCTGGAAGCTTGCTAATGTGCAGCCAGTGCCCAAGAAGGGCGATCGTGCCGACGCCACCAACTACAGACCAATTGTTATCACCTCCACACGATGCAAAGTTATAGAAAGGGTACTGAATAGAAAGCTTTTGTCGTATCTAGAATCCCACGACCTCTTCAGCAACTGCCAATATGGCTTTCGGCGGGGGGCCGTTCCACGGAGGACCTTCTGGTGTACGTTACACATTCCTAGGGCGAGGCAATCGAGAAGCATGGCGAAGCGCTTCCCGTGTCGCTTGACATCTCGAAAGCCTTTGACCGGGTCTGGCACGCTAGCGTACGGCATCTCTGCTGATTTTTGTGTCTGGATTTTGGACTTCCTGATTGAACGGTTAATCGGAGTAGTTATTGATGGCTGTTCCTCTGACCTCATGGCTATCGATGCCGGGGTTCCTCAGGGTTCCGCTCTCTCTGCTACCCTTTTCTTGTTGCGTGTTAACGATCTGCTCAAGGCCGGAATTGTTGGATATGAAGATGACAGCACGGTCACAGAGAAGTATCTAGCGCAAGGGTCGGCGGAGAGAAAGTTCGTTCCTTAAGAGAGGTCATGGTTGAGCGGACAAACTTGACTTCAAGTCTTGTCTCCCAATGGGGATGACAACCATTTGGTCCGTTTTAACGCCACCAAAACGCAGGCGTGTTTGTTCTCGGCCAAACGGAGACCTTTTAACCTGGCTCCTACTTTCCGGGGTGTAGATGTACCACTTACCGATAACCTCGATCTCCTCAGCATCAAGTTGACCTCCAATCTTAACTTCGACGACAACATCGAAATCAAGGCTCAAACTGCGGTCAAAAAGCTGGATGTTCTAAATAAGTTTAAGCGATATTTCACGCCGGGACAGCTTCTAACTCTATATAAAGCACAAGTCCGGTCGTGCATGGAGTATTGCTGCCACATTTGGGACGGCTCAGCTAAATATCAACTTGCCGCGCTCGATTCGGTGGAACGCAGAGCCAGGAAACTTATAGGTGACGATAAGTTTGTGAAAACCAAGCTTCACAGTCTCGCTCACGCGTGTCGCTCAGTTGCTTGCTTGTCGGTATTTTACAGGTTGTACTTTGGAGAGTGTGCTGTTGGGCTACACGAGCTCATTCCACCGTCCCCTTTCTACTATCGGGAGTCCAGACGTACGGCGGGTGCCAAGGCGGGCACCAAGCGTTATTCGTCTTCATTCATAATGCGTACAGCCAAGGTATGTAATTCTCTGCCGGCGTCTGTGTTCCTGAGTGCATATAGCCCCAACATTTTTAAAACCCGAGTACATATAGCCCCAACATCTTTAAAACCCGAGTAAATAGGCTGGTTCGGGGCAAGCTCGCTTCATCGTCAGCCTCTTCTTAATCCTAGGGATAAGAATGTGGCCAAGAGCAAACCCATCTATCATAAGAAAAACCTTGAACTTATGTTACGTTGAAATACTTGAAATTTTCAGAAATTATAACGATATTATTAGATTTAGTTATCATTTTATATTTAAATTATTAAAATGCTCAACTGTGATTTAATATGACTGAGATTATTTTATGACTACGTTATTTTATTGAAACTGACATATTGTTACGAAATATCAATATTTAGTTTTATTTTAAAGATATCCTTTTCATAATATAATTAAAATCGAAACTTAGGAGCTTTTTTACAGAATAAAGTTGTTGTTTTGTTTTTGCCCAGTGATCGGGCATTTATTTGGGCGTAAACTAGTTTATGCCCAATATGCCCGTTTATGCCCGTTTCTGCCCTATACTTTTTTTGCCCTCGACCCATCACTAATCGGAGCTAAAGAATAAAGTTATTTTCCACGCCGTGTGAATCCTGTGATACCCCGAAGGTAAATATCTAATATTTATTAATATATCTAATGATCTCGAAAAAAACGGTCAAGTTCATTAATAAAAAAGTATTTTAGGTAAGTTTATTAATTATAACGAAATACCCAATCAAACTGCCACCATAATCTTAACTCTATTAATTATTTCACATAAAGCGTTAAAAGTGTCACTTCTGCACAAAACAGAAATATTGTTACTCTATATGCATTTTACCGAAACATGGCCGCCGCTTCATGTCTCGGCGATTTGATAAATTAATTAGTCAAATGCATGTTACATCGATAATTTAGTACGTATTTCCAGGTGAAAAGTGATTCCTTTGGTTTCATTTGTATTTCCTGAGTTGTTTAGCACACATAAAGGTATATTTTAATAAAATAGAACACAGAATACACACTTATTGTTGCGTCTAGCGCCTGCCACAGACTACTACAGTTGGAGCGAGTTGGCTCTAACGCGTGTTACAAACAATCTAGTTGAGATGTCTTCTCTAGTACGTAGTACATAATAACTCAATGATCGCACATCACTAATATTGCTTTCTCTGTCACGTCAAAATCTGTGTCGACGCGCAATTCACGAGACTCGGTTTATTACCTACCAATTAGGCCAATAATACATGTTCATTAAAATGTTTACGGTCGAATTGCCACTGCCCGGCTGCGTTGTCGCCCGCCAGCATTATTCAGCTGAGACCCTAATTAATTCACCAATTGATTATGTTCAAGTGCTGTACTTATTGCCTGTTTCAACTGGAATGAGGATTTCTACTATTTAATGAAAATGCTCATAGATTTAATTATAATTTCATTAATATAAATTAGGTCTTAACTTAACTGTGTCGCGTAGCGGTGAAAGAATACTACCACTCCCTCTCTTACCTTGGGTGTCGTAAAAGGCGACTAATGGACTAAAGACTGCACATACATCCAACAGCATAGATCGGCGATGGGCTCACCACCTGTCACGCTGAGCGCATGTGCAGTCGCTAATTGGTGAAAAGTGGACTATGGTAGAGGACTGCTTTTTCTGTCCTCATTGCCTCTGACTAACCCTTCGGGTATAATAGTCGTGATTGTTTGTATGTATGTAACTATGTATGTAAAATCTAACTATGTAGGTATACGTGTTTGATAAATTGTTAAAGTATTTCAATCATTTTTTACGTTTGTTTCGTTTGCGCAAAGTTGTTGTTAATATACTATGTTCGAAATTCAAATATTAGCTTTTTGATCAATTTCTTCTATGGAATCTGGAGCGAATAAGTAGATGATCGGGTTAAACGCGAGAATTCGTGCTTCAATCCCCCTAGCTCCGTTAGACTACTGACGTGAACCCACTCCGACACAGTCATTTATATTAACAGGATGGGTTAACAGCACTTATTATAAATGTGTTAAAAGCACCTTAAATAAAATCTTTAAAAAAATGTAATTATGGGACTAGGCAATGAGGACTGCCGATGCAGTCCAGTGCCATAGTCCATCACCAAATTACGACTGAGTGAGCCTATATCCGCTCTATGCTGTTGAATATATGTACAGTCTTTAGTCTGTTAGTCGCCTTTTACGACACCCAAAGGGAAGAGTAGTATTCTATTATAAGCCATTAACAGCATAGCTTACTTTAAAATGTGAGACAAACATAATATTTGAATGGAATGTGTGCGGCAGTAGATTGCTTGCGTTTTCTATTCGATCTCGCTTCGAAATTGCACGTCGAACGCAGCTCGAGACTGCTCTCTCAACGTCAAGCCAACCCAAACTGAGGAACTCTCTAAATGCATCTGAGAGCTGCGGTATTTTTTATTCAACACTGAATGTGTTTTAGCCTCGTATGTGAATGGTCATGAAAGGGAATACTTTAGTAGTTGAAATAAGTAAGTAAGTAGTTGGCTTCCTAACTGCTAAGTAATGTAACATTTGTAAAATTATTTACGGCATTTTTATCTTTCTGTGAAATTCAATAAATAGGTTAATTTGTTAGCCTTGTCAAAAACAAAGATTTTTTTACTTTCCGACGGTGAGGAAGAGATAATAAAGCCGAATATCGAAGAACACTCACCACACTCGCTATGCTGGTTGGTGGGTTCTAACGACTGCCATTTTACGAAATCGACGGGAACAAAACGGCTTTTACGTGCCTTCCGAAGCATGGAGGAGCTCAAGATGTTTTAAATTTAGCCACCCATAGTCATCCGGTATTATTGCGAAAGTTACTAAACGGGCTAAAAGTCGCAAACCGCCTCTGTGGTGTAGTGGCTAAGCCATCGGTTTTGGAGCCAGAGGTCCCGGGTTCGATTCCCAGTGGGGGGGTACATCTTTGTGTACTTGGTTTGGTTGGTGATAAGGCATGTTAAGTCCGCCTGGCTAGCTACCACCTCACCGCACATCACCCGGAATATTACTCGACCACTGAGGAACATTCCGGTTGAAGTGCGCTTCGACCTTCGGCCTTATCGTCACTTACCATCAGGTGAGATGAAGGCCAAGCGCTTACGCGTTGGTTTAAAACAAAGCGAATGTCGGCGTCGATGTGTAAAAAAGAAAACGTATCATAATTATATTTTCCCAAGACGCGTCTCATGTTATTTTCCAATTTGTCAGCGTTTGTCTTACATATTATAACACAGTTCATCTCAATTGTCTCACGTAACGAAGTGGCTACCATTAGCGAACACAATACCAAGAATATTAATAACGAAATTACTTATCTTTTGTGTGTGGAATAACACGAAGACAATTTGGGAGCGGCGTGGATAATCCCGGTCTATTTGTACGCTCCGCGTTCACGTCTGTTGGGAGACAACCCGGACTAACTAGGAATATTTGTACGGCAATGGATCGTGAACTGTTGTTGTCCGAGTTGTGTTTCATCTGGTCTTTGGTGCTCGACTCACGATTTAACTAAGGTTTCTAGGGTTATTAATAGTCCATTTTACATAAACATTTTTATTGTACAATTTAACGCAAATACGCAGATTACAGTTGTTGACATCAAACAATGGCACGATTTCAATGTAAGTTAAAAGTAGGATAGTGTTGATAAACTTGCGTGGGCTGACAGAGCCGGGATAGCATAGTTGGTAGAGCACATGACCCGAATTGTCAGAGTTGTTCGAATCCACAATATCCAAATTACCTGGGTAATACAAGTGCGCGCAAGCGGTAACACGAGTGTTAACACAGTTCACAGAAGTATCTGTGCCGATTACACACACTCCCCGGTTACCTGTCGATCCACCTCGTTCATTGAGCTCGCAGCATTTCTTTTTTCCCCCCTAACATTCCCTCTTTGATATCTGGAATCGTTTATGTGATTCGCGCAATCCCGACACTTCAAAGGCATTCAGGTATTCTTTCATGGGATGTGTGCGCGTTGGCTCTCGTTTCATTTCGCCTTTCTAGTTGTTGTGAGGAAGAACTATACGGTTGTTTGGATAAATCTCAAACGTGTTATTGTAGATTGTTATCGTAAAACAGGACTGAAGGGAGGTAACGTTTAGTTTTCTTTGTCCCATGACATCGTTCCTCGTCGACTTTGTCCGCTTGAACATTCGTAGAGATGTAGCGGCATTCGTTTTTTAGGGTTCCGTAGCCAAATGGCAAAAAACGGAAACGGAAACGGTTCGTCATGTCTGTCTGTCCGTCCGTATGTCACAGCCACTTTTTCCGAAACTATAAGAACTTTACTGTTGAAACTTGGTAATTAGATGTATTCTGTGAACCGCATTAAGATTTTTACACAAAAATAAAAAGAAAACAATAAATTTTGGGGGTTCCCCCATACTTAGAATTGAAAATCAAAAAATTTTTTTTGTCAAGCCCATACGTGTGGGGTATTTATGAATAGGTATTCAAAATGATATTGAAGTTTCTAAAATCATTTTTTTCTAAACTGAATAGTTTGCGCGAGAGACACTTCCAAAATGGTAAAATGTGTGTCCTCCTCCCATGTAACTTCTAAAATAAAATAATGATAAAACTAAAAAATCATCTAGATGATGTAGGTTTGAACGAGATCGAGAGAGAGCAAGTAGTTTTTTTTTAATACGTCTTATGTAAATTAATTTTAAAAATACACTATTATTAAAACATCAATGAAAGTCACAACGAACTTCAAGAACTTTTATATGATGTTACTTGATGGTACGGAACCCTTCATGGGCGAGTCCGACTCGCAATTGGCCGGTTTTTTTTATATTTTTACGTTAACTCTATCTCTACCTACTACTATCTCCCATATAAGGTAGTCGTTTTTAGGGTTCCGTACCCAAATGGTAAAAACGGGACCCTATTACCAATACTTCGCTGTCTGTCAGTATGTCTGTCACCAGGCTGTATCTCAAGAACCGCGATAGCTAGACAGTTGAAATTTTCACAAATTATGTATTTCTGTTGCTGCTATAACAAAAAAATAAATATTTAAGGGGGGCTCCTATACAACTAACGTGATTTTTTTTGCCCTTTTTTGTTTGATATTAATAATGGCAGCCGGTAGGCACTTGAAATATTCATAAAATACTCAGTTATATTTTTACTTTAATAATAAATAACAAAACTAAAATAAAATAAATATTTAAGGGGGGTTCTCATACAACAAACGTGATTTGTATAGATAATGGTACGGAACCCTTCGTGCGCGAGTCCGACTCACACTTGGCCGGTTTTTTTCTACGTTTAACTATATTTAAGATTCTGTGGGATTTTTAGGTAGTCCGGGCTAGTTCTTTGTCTCCTAAATGGCGTTGACGAAAAATAAGCGTTGATACTCTGCTCTTGCCGTTCGTGGTCCCGAGTCTTAGAAGGGATGGAATGTATGAAGTTAGAAAATCATTATAAACTTTTAAAATTACATATTTAGCAAATTTAAAAATCTGTATTTTTGTATATTTTTACAAAACATAAATTCTCTGTAACTGAAAACGGCCCTAAGGTACCTTTACTCGTGGACTGACACAAATAGTTGTGACCCTGTTGCGAGATTATTATACTTTTAGCACACACCCTGTATACCGATCACCGAATTTCAGAAGTTACAATAACTTTGCAGCATCTCTGGATAACATCTTGGGGGCTCTGCTAAATCAAAGGATGAAAGCAGGGCCGCTCAAATTTTATATTTACCACCATATTCCGCGAAAGTGAACCGTATTCAAGGTAGGGGCCATTGTTTGGGCCATTGAGGTCTTATATCTAGACACGCATCGCAATGCAATTTTGTGCGCACTGACTTGCAGCCCATGGAATGCAAACGTACCGCAACTGCTTGGAAGTGACTAAGTTTGCAACCGTAGCATTATTCACCCTGCTGGCCTACGACTTGATTTATCAATTATCACGCTTCATTTGAAGGACCCTTATGTCATAGGTAGGAGGGAATACGTGTGCTGGTAGCTTATTCTATCATTTAGCGGTGCGACAAAGTAACCAGTCATCAAATTTCTTTAAAATTTGAGACTAGCACGCGTACTCCTATGGAGGAAGGGAGAAGGAGGTCGAGGAGTTCTTCAAAGCACTCGCCATGGTTAGATACGGCGCAGTAGAAGACGCTGAGTGACGCACATCTCGAAGCAATTGCAAAGGCTCAAGAGTGTTAGTGACCTCTGAATTATCGATAACTAGCGGCCGCTCGCGGTTTCACCCGCGTGGTTCCCGTTCCCGTGGGAATATCAGGATAAAAAGTATCGTATATGTTAATCTAGGTTATAAACTATCTGTATGCCAAATTTCATCCAAATCCATATAGTAGTTTTTACGTGAAGAAGTAACAAACATACACACTCACAAACTTTCGCCTATATAATATTAGTGTAAAAAGTATCCTATGTGTTAATCCAGGTTATAAACTATCAGTATGCCGAATTTCATCCAAATCCATTCAGTAGTTTTTACGTGAAGAAGTAACAAACATACACACTCACAAACTTTCGCCTTTATAATATTAGTGTGATACGCAAGCGTGACGCACGCTGCAATCTGTCTGAGGCATCGAGAAGGTACTTTGCTGCGGAGCCGTCGCAGAGATGCGAGCAATACTCCACACAAGACTGCTTCGGGGTGTCTTCTCTAGTTATTTCACCTCAATGGTTGGCTCCCATAAAACTTTTATGACCGTCAGCATTTGCGTATTCGCATAAATTGGAAGGAGATCAAATACCTATCAGCCTACATAATATATTCGTTGCATTGATTTGTGCCCGGGTTTATTGAGGTTCACACTTTATTTGTACTGGTCATCATCATCACGCTATAAACGTGCACAGCTGGGTCAGGCTTTCTCATACAATAAGAAATAACACGTATGAAGAAATCGAGCTTCAACCCAATTCACTTTTGGTATGTTGTAATATCCTTCTGTGCTGTTGTTCATGTGAGAAGGATCGACCTCCGTGATCAAGTGGTTTTTTTTAAATCTACTGCTTCCCTCTATTTTGGCAGGGTAATGTGGTCGAGTGGTTAGTGCACGCCGCATGACAAAAACAAAAACTAAGGGGCCAACGCGGCCGGGGGCAAACCAGACTGGGACCATAACGGCCGAACCCGTCGGTTCTCGCGTCGAAATGTCTGAGGTACCTACCGGGTTCAATTTATGGTAGGGTCAATTTAGAATTTTATTAATCGTTTTTATGTCTGGATGTTTTTAATGTATAGGTAATTAGTATGTATTGAAGTATGTTTATCCGTTATCTAGCTAACATAAACCTGCGGGCTGAACTGAAATGATGATGAATTCACCAAAATGTCAAATCTTCAAGTTACATGGTTTTCGCAATACTTAAGGACATGTGGTCTATATTCAATATCAAAAGTAAAATCTTTTGTTCCCGCTAAATTAACGTGGTCCTGTCATCCACCACTATACAGGATCTAACAACATAAATAAGCGAACGTTTAAGGGTGGTATCTATACATCATTCTGAATACAATGACAAAAAATAGGCTCCAGTTTTATAGTGATTTTTCAAAGTTGTTTTCTAACTAACTAAATCAATTAAAATAATGCACATCATGAAACATGCTGTATATTCACAAACACGCACGCAAGCGTCAATAAAAAGATAGCTCAGTGTGCTCCGAGTTTAGTGTGCATGTTCGGCTATCTTTGTGTGCGTGTAGTACAGCTGTAAGTTTGGAAAGGGTGTATTTTTTGGTGAATTATGATAATGTTTTGTTGATTATCTCGGTAACGAGCCTGCACTGAAAGAACAAAAAGGTTGATTTTGCACGGGTTGGCGACACATTAGTTGAATTAACAAAGTGATGGGTTAAAGCAACATGAACAAATTGTTGTTTTCACAGAAAAGTTTTTGTTGGTATGAAAACAGTTGTTTTTACCTATTTGTACACGTTGGCGTAACAATTCATGCATAATTCAATAGGTAATTGTTGATTTTACTGTTCAAGTTGTTGAAATAACCATTTTTAAAGTTAAATTTACAAAATAAATACGTTAAAACAACAAAAGATATTCAACCATTTGTCGATTACCAGAAACAACAAAATAAATTTGTTAATGATGCCTATTCCCTATAGTTGATTTAATGTAAATTTTAATGTTGGAACCAAGCTGATTGGCATAACCCTTTCAAATGTTTGTTTCAACCGATCCACATACAGTTGGGATAACAATATAAGCAGGTAAAAACCACAGCAAGACATAAAGTTAAACCAACACGTTCGAATGGTTAAACGAACACCCGAATGATGGTTAAAATAATGATATAAATTCTATACAAAAAAAGTAATTGACACGACCCATTAAAATGTTTGTTTCAACCGTGACACAAATAGCTAAGATAACAGTATTAAACAGGTAAAAATAACAGCAACACATAAAGCTTAATCAATATGTTCGAAGGGTAAAACTAACTCAAGAGCAAGGGTTAAAATAACAACATAAATAGGTTAAGTCCTATACAAAAAAAACGATTGACACAACCCTTTCAACTGCTTGTTTCAACTGTCACACAAACCGTTTGGATAGCAATGTACACCGGTAAAAACAACACCAATAAAAAAAGCTAAATTAACCTGTTTGAATGTTTAAAGTAGCCCTTCAGAGTGTTTGATTTAACCGTCACATAAACAGTTGGGATAAAAATATAAACAGTTAAAAACAACAGCAAGATTCATAACTAATTCAACAAATTCGGATAGTTAAACTAACTCACGAGCTAGGGTTAAAATAAAAATATAAACAGGTTAAGTCCTGTACAAAAATTATCGATTGACACGAGCCTTTGAAATGTTTGTTTAACCGTCACACAAACAGTTGAGATAACAGTAATCAACAGGTAAAAGCAACAGCGACACATAAAGCTTAATCAATATGTGCGATAGATAAAATTAACTCAAGAGCAAGGGTTGAAATTCTCTTTCAAATGTTAGTATTAACCATCACACAAACAATTGGGATAGCAACATAAACAGGTAAAAACAACACCAAGCCAAAAAACTAAATCAACAAGTTTGAATGGTTGAGCTAACGCTTACGAACGTATGTTATAACCAGTGGTCGGAGTAGGTATATTGATTTTAGATACTTGCGTCATGATATCATAACATGGACATGCATTTCTTCCGGAATGTACCGGAGTTTCCAAAAATTTGGTAAATAGAGTAATAAAATAAAAAACCATATGTAAGCAAACAAAATTGTTTATTGTTAATACAAATAATCATTATTACAGTTTTATTAAAAATAATTATTTTTAATCCTCATCGGTTACAAGTTCTACATTTTGATTTTTTACTTAGGCCTTACACTTTTATTTAGGCCAAAGAGCCGGCTCAACATTAGCCAACAGGTCGAAACAATAAAGCTTTGGTCACCTATCCGTTGACCGGCCTGTGTGAGAGTGACTTAACCTCTACAATCAACGACCAAATGTGCGGCCAAGTGAGTCAATGAGTTCCAAAGGGGAAATAAGCCCAACAAATCTATAAACTACATTTCCTAAACTAGTTAATCGTTACTTACCCTAAATAATTATTAAAAAGCGACAATTATTAATAATTGTACCATCGTGATGGTTGGTTAGCGTTAGACGGGGGTTTTATAAAGGGGGGACAAAATTTCGTCCATTTTAGCGTAGGACGCACCGTTTCCAAGATATTTAAAGATTAACAAAAAAAAATCACTAATAATAATTTAAGACGTGATTTCTTTTCTTTTGCGAGATTGAGACAATGGATACGGCCAACATTAGAGATGGAGACCAGCGCCACTAGCAGCATAGCGTTGAGAGTATTGATACATTTTTAACTAGTTTCATGTAATAATTTCGATGTTTCGGTATTTTTATCATAATAATCCGGAAACTCGGAGGAGTATCCATATTAACATATACGTTTGATGTCAGTGACCTTAATTCAATATACCTACTCCGACCACTGGTTATAACCGTCACACGAACAGTTGGGATAGCAATAAAACAGGTAAAACAACAGCAACACATGAGGCCAAATCAACATGTTTGAATGGATAAAGTAACTCACGAGCTGGGGTTAAAATAATAATATAAACAAGTTAAGTCCCACACACAAAAAAAAACGATTCACACTACCCTTTCAAATGTTTGTTTTAACCGTTACACAAACAGTTGGGATAGCAATATAAACAGGTAAAAACAACACCAAGACAAAAAACTAAATCAACAAGTTTGAATGGTTGAGCTAACGCTTTCGAATGTATGTTAGAACCGTCACACAAACAGTTGGGATAGCAATATAAACAGGTAAAAACAACACCAAGACAAAAAACTAAATCAACAAGTTTGAATGATTGAGCTAACGCTTTTAAATGTATGTTAGAACCGTCACACGAACAGTTGGGATAGCAATAAAACAGGTAGAAATAACAGCAACACATTTAGCCAAATCAACATATTTGAATGGATAAACTAACTCACGAGCTGGGGTTAAAATAATAATATAAACAAGTTAAGTGCTACACAAAAAAAACGATTCACACAACCCTTTCAAATGTTTGTTTTAACCGTTACACAAACAGTTGGGATAGCAATATAAACAGGTAAAAACAACACCAAGACAAAAAACTAAATCAACAAGTTTGGATGGTTGAGCTAACGCTTTCGAATGTATGTAAGAACCGTCACACGAACAGTTAGGATAGCAATAAAACAGGTAAAAACAACAGCAACACATGAGGTCAAATCAACATGTTTGAATGGATAAACTAACTCACGAGCTAGGGTTAAAATAATAATATAAACAAATTACGTCCTAAACAAAAAAAAAACGATTCACACAACCCTTGCAAGTCTTTGTTTTAACCGTTACACAAACAGTTGGGATAGCAATATAAACAGGTAAAAACAACACCAAGACAAAAAACTAAATCAACAAGTTTGAATGGTTGAGCTAACGCTTTCGAATGTATGTTAGAACCGTCACACAAACAGTTGGGATAGCAATATAAACAGGTAAAAACAACACCAAGACAAAAAACTAAATCAACAAGTTTGAATGATTGAGCTAACGCTTTTAAATGTATGTTAGAACCGTCACACGAACAGTTGGGATAGCAATAAAACAGGTAGAAATAACAGCAACACATTTAGCCAAATCAACATATTTGAATGGATAAACTAACTCACGAGCTGGGGTTAAAATAATAATATAAACAAGTTAAGTGCTACACAAAAAAAACGATTCACACAACCCTTTCAAATGTTTGTTTTAACCGTTACACAAACAGTTGGGATAGCAATATAAACAGGTAAAAACAACACCAAGACAAAAAACTAAATCAACAAGTTTGGATGGTTGAGCTAACGCTTTCGAATGTATGTAAGAACCGTCACACGAACAGTTAGGATAGCAATAAAACAGGTAAAAACAACAGCAACACATGAGGTCAAATCAACATGTTTGAATGGATAAACTAACTCACGAGCTAGGGTTAAAATAATAATATAAACAAATTACGTCCTAAACAAAAAAAAAACGATTCACACAACCCTTGCAAGTCTTTGTTTTAACCGTTACACAAACAGTTGGGATAGCAAATTAAACAGGTAAAAACAACACCAAGTCAAAAAACTAAATCAACAAGTTTGAATGGTTGAGCTAACGCTTTCAAATGTATGTTGTTAAATTAAACGCTACCTAAATGCTAAATACGAGTAATCTGAGATAAAATTACTGTGTCACATACCTACCTACAATACAGACAAACCGACATAGCGAAACTATATCTATATTTGTATTTGCTTTCGTATGTCTGACTGTTCAGCTTTTCCGTCTATAGTATAGGTCACTCTCTCAACCGATTCTCGTGAAAATTTGTGAGCGAGCTCGATACCTATTTATAGTTAGGGCAAAATGCTTTGTATGTCCGGCCCTATGATCTTGTTTTGGAAGATAACAAGATGAAAAGTGGAATTAAACGCCATACTTACCTACCTTAACAGTGTAAGTAGGTCCCTACTGTTAAACGAGCTTTGATTTTTTAATGGATTGTCGAAAACGGCTGTACTTAACGATTTCGATGTTTACGCTATAATTAGTGCTTTAACAGGACACAAACTTCTCAAATGTTTGTTTTAACCCTTTCACAAATAGTTGAAATAACAATTTAAATAATTTGTGCTGATCTCCCGGCAACGTCGCAAATTACTATCTGCGCGCGCTCAAGAAGCAAGGGCGTCTATTCAAGAGAAGTTCGGCTATGCGATTCTCTAAGCGACACAGACGCAGCGCGCATGGCGGTGATCTGCTTTCTCTTTCCAATTCTATGAATATAAAAGAGACAGAGTTAATTCTCAGCGCTGCGGCAGCCGAACTTAGAGAATCGCACTGCTGTTGACAATGACATGTGAGTGGACACTTATGATGTTATGGTTACATTATCGCGATTCGGCGAATGTTTGAACTGTCGCGTCGTGTAGCTATAGCCAAACAGTTTGCTGAACCTACCGCACATCAAAGGGATATTTTCTCAAACTTGCAATGAAATGTTGACATGACTTACTTCAATTAGGTCTGGAAATACTACGTAACCGGTGCGATGAGTAAAGATGATATGTAAAGGAATTTCATACAGCCCAATACACCTACCTAGGCCCGTAAAGCAACAGTCTTCAGCAGGCACATTGTTTTCATTTGATCCAATGTAGTTCGCCCGAAAATTTTATATAATTATATAGGTAGAATAGTTTGCCGTAGAAAAAACACGAAGTTTTTATCGCGTCAATGCGACACGAATTTTTGCCCGATAATTTAGCATGATAGTGATATTGTTATGGATTGTCCTGGGTGTTAAAATAGGTTTTACTTATCCTAATAATAGTTACGCACAATATTAATTAGGCATAACTTTTAAGACACATTTTTTTAAGGATAACTTGTATTAGCATAATAATTGTTAAACATACTATTCTAAAGCCTAATACTTGCTAACGCATAATTATATTTAAGCATAATTTTGTTGGGCATAATAATTATACTATCGGGAAAAAGTAAGGTTTGGAAAGATATACCTAATACCTACTTTTGGTTTTTCAGATTCAATTATCTATCACTAAAATTTAAAATATTGCAAAGACAAAACCTGTTAAAAACCAATTCAAATTATAGCCGATTTTGAAACTGTAACCTCACCTTCTGTTTTATGTTATCTACCAGACTATCTTTATGCCTAATAACTATTAGACGAATAAACAATATGCCTTGTAACTTTATGGAAATCAAAATTAGGGCGAAAAACATTAGCCTAAACCATATTTATGCTTAATGAAATAGTATGCCAAAAACAATTAGGTCAAAATATTATTATGACAAATAAAAATATGCCTAACTCGTTATGCCAAATTAAATTAGGACAAAAAAAATAGGCGAAAAAGAGGGATCCCGTTAAAATAACGGGCACTTTGATCACGTTTATGGTATTTATTATCGACTAATAACTAAATCTAGCTTAAAAATAAGTGAGCGCCAGGAGAATTTTCGTCAGATGTTCAACTGGATATTCTGCCTAACCAAGCTCGTAGGTGTTTCACATAGCTCAGCCTTGTAGATTAAACCGTATACAAAAAGGGCGTGTCGTTAGTCTACAAAGAAACATTCATCGTGTCAATACTTGCAACGCACTGGATAAAATTATGTATAAGCTGGCCCTTTCAAATGTTTGTTTTAACCGTTACATAAACAGTTGGGATAACAATATAAACAGTTAAAAACAACAGCAAGATTTATAACTAAATCAACTAATTCACATAGTTTAAACTAACTCACGAGCTAGGGTTAAACTAAAAATATAAACATGTAAAGTCCTGTACAAAAATTATCGATAGACGAAGCGACGTTGCCGTATCCCGCACGCGCGTGCGCCGCCGTCGCGCTGTGATGCCGACAGCTTAGTTGAACGAGAAAATTCGAATAAAGAGCACGCAAGGTTTGCAGCATAGATTAACTTATATAGTTTGCAGTACGTATTTAAGGAGGTGAGGTGAACAGTTCAGTGTGTAATGGATTTAGGTAAGTGTGCGGACATATAAATGTGTTTTGATATTTAAATCGTGTATCTACCCATCTAGCACATAAGTTTTATCGTGCTTATTCTATTTTCGCCGTAAAACGCGACTGGCCTGGGTACCTTAATTAAATACTTATTTTTATGTTTCGTATATTTAGCCGAATGGGGTATTACGGCGGAAACAGTCAAACGTTTTGAAGGTACCTACATGTTTATTGTGTTCGTTGTCTGATTACTAAAGCTTAGCGCCACGCTGCGTGTCGCAACGCAATCGGTTACATACCTTTTTCATAAACGTGGTTACATTAGCTCATAGCCGATTTACATATCCTTAAGTAAGTAAAAACTACGTGTGGACGCCGGGCGGCAAGTAAGTCTGTCTACCTATCGCATTAAGTAAGCAAGGAAGTAGTAAGTTCAACTTACTTACTTACTTACTTATGGGTGTGTAAATCGGTCTTCAGTACCGCGTGTCGCCACGTTCAATACAAAACTTTGTATTTTAAGAAAGGAAAACTGGTTTCAACGAAAAATAATGTGTTTTTAACTAAAGGAAAGGAAAGGAAAACTGTGGTTTTAACAAAAAATAATGTGTTATTTTAACTAAAGCAAACCTTTTCATTCAACTGATATATATCGGTTGAATCAAACAAAAATAATGTGTTACTTTAACTAAAGGAAAGCGTTTGATTCAACTATATCAGTTAAAATAACACATTATTTTTCGTTTAAACCAGTTTTCCCTTCTTTATTTAAATGTTTGTGTTTACAGGGCACATCTCCGGAGGCGGCAACAGCAAGTGATAATGTTTATGATATAATATCAGCGCCGTCGAGCCCGGCATTACGTAGTAACAAACACTCGAAATCCTGAAGAATATCACGCGTAAGTGTTTGAATGAAACATTACTTGTAAATATTTTTAACCCACGACGCAAAGAGAGGGTTGTTATAAGCTTAACGTGTCTGTCTGTTTATCTATCTGTGGTATCTTAGCTCCCAAACGGATGTACCGATTTTCGTTTAGTTTTTTTTGTGTTATAGATAATTTTATCCCGAGTGTTCTTAGCCATGTTTCATGAAAATCTGTTCAGCCGTTTGAATATCATCAGCTCTTTTTTTTTAGTTGATGAGGGATTTGATTAACTAATCTATTGTTATTTTAACTAAAGCAAAGCTTTTGATTCAACTGATATATATCGGTTGAATCAAACAAAAATAATGTGTTACTTTAACTAAAGGAAAGCGTTTGATTCAACTGATATACATCAGTTAAAATAACACATTATTTTTCGTTAAAACCACAGTTTTCCCTTCTTTATTTAAATGTTTGTGTTTACAGGGCACATCTCCGGAGGCGGCAACAGCAAGTGATAATGTTTATGATATAATATCAGCGCCGTCGAGCCCGGCATTACGTAGTAACAAACACTCGATATCCTGAAGAATATCACGCGTAAGTGTTTGAATAAAACATTACTTGTAAATATTTTTAACCCACGACGCAAAGAGAGGGGTGTTATAAGCTTAACGTGTCTGTCTGTTTATCTATCTGTGGTGTCTTAGCTCCCAAACGGATGAACCGATTTTCGTTTAGTTTTTTTTTGTGTCATAGATAATTTTATCCCGAGTGTTCTTAGCCATGTTTCATGAAAATCTGTTCAGCCGTTTGAATATCATCAGCTCTTTTTTTAGTTGATGAGGGGATTTGATTAACTAATCTATTGTTATTTTAACTAAAGCAAAGCTTTTGATTCAACTGATATATATCGGTTGAATCAAACAAAAATAATGTGTTACTTCAACTAAAGGAAAGCGTTTGATTCAACTGATATATATCAGTTAAAATAACACATTTTTTTTCGTTAAAACCACAGTTTTCCCTTCTTTATATAAATGTTTGTGTTTACAGGGCACATCTCCGGAGGCGGCAACAGCAAGTGATAATGTTTATGATATAATATCAGCGCCGTCCAGCCCGGCATTACGTAGTAACAAACTCTCAAAATCCTGAAGAATATCACGCGTACACGTGTTTGAATAAAACATTACTTGTAAATATTTTTAACCCACGACGCAAAGAGAGGGGTGTTATAAGCTTAACGTGTCTGTCTGTTTTTTTTTATGCTAAGCCCGGCAAATGACCCTACTCCACCTGATGTTAAGTGGAAATGAAGTCCAGGCGCGAGGACAAGTGGTGCAGCGTAAGAGACGTAGCATCAGTCACCCTCACTCTGCCGGCCCACAAAGTGCTTCTTCACGCCTCGTTTGAAGGACCCTATGTCATAGGTAGGAGGGATTACGTGTGCTGGTAGACTATTCCATCTTTTGGAAGTGCGACAAAGTTATCTATCTGTGGTATCTTAGCTCCCAAACGGATGAACCGATTTTCGTTTAGTTTTTTTTTGTGTCATAGATAATTTTATCCCGACTGTTCTTAGCCATGTTTCATGAAAATCTGTTCAGCCGTTTGAATATCATCAGCTCTTTTTTTTTTAGTTGATAAGGGGATTTGATTAACTTCCTTATGTCCTATCGATTCGAAATTTGGTACCGCGTTACTTCAATGATATATAAAGTATTTGGTAAGGTAAACATGACCTGATCAGCCGTTTGAAGTTCATCACTTTAAAAAGGACAATATAAAAGTAAAATTAAAAAATTAAAAAGCCCCCCGTCACAAAAAATATACTTACTGTAAAAACTAACAAATAATATTTTAAACCTATTATAATTATTATCGTCACATAAACACTCACAGGCACAATTAACCGTCCACCTATATCATTCGTCTCCCTGATTGTTTTTGTTAACTATGGCTTATCGAGTGTTTTGTTTTTTGTTAAGTGGGTAGTCCTGCTATAAATTGAAAACTTTTACCCTTATTTCGTTTCTTAAATTTGTGACAATGACGGGTTTTTTGGAACTTAGTCGTTCTTTGACATTGTTGCAAATCTGTTACTGTGTTATCATTTCGTGTTCTTTTCTACCATAGTGTGCGATTATTATTTAATTCGAGTTTCTAGTGTTAGCTTATTGTTTGTGACTGCAAAAAATGCCACTCGATGCAACTGGTGTAGCCAGGGCAGTTGGCTTTGCTGACGCTGGGTACAGCCAACGTCGCATCGCTCGTACACTCGGTGTACCACGAACAACCATACGGGATGCCATCAGACGGTTCCGGGAGACAGGTTCATACACTCGCAGGCCAGGGCAAGGTCGACAGCGATGCACTTCGGCTCGAGATGACCGCTTCGTTGTCGGCAACGTGTTGAGAAATCGCTTTTCTACCGCTACTGAAGCTCGTACGCGTTTTTTTGAAGTACAAAACGTCAGTGTGAGTGAACGTACGATTAGAAGAAGACTGGCAGAAAGAAATCTAAGGGCGTTTTGTCCCGCTCGCGCCCCAGAACTGCTCCCACAACACCGTAGAGCTAGACTTGCTTTTGCGCGAGAATATGCTGAATGGACTGTACGAGAATGGAAGGACGTACTGTTCTCAGATGAGAGCAGAATAGCCTTAAGAGGTCCAGATGGATGCCAGCGTGTCTACAGACGCTCAAATGAAAGGTTTGCTCCATGCGCTATAACGGAAACAGTGGGTTACCAGGGAGGGTCCATAATGGTTTGGGGAGGTATCTCTTACGAGGCCCGTACCGATCTTGTAGTGTTCGACAGAGGCAGTATAAATGCTAAAAGATACGTGGAAGAAGTTCTCCAAGAACATGTCATACCGTTCGCACCATTTATTATTGACAATTTTAGATTAATGCATGACAATGCACGATGCCATACCGCAAGATTGGTTACTGAGTACCTTAATGAGACCGGGATTCAAGTTTTGCCATGGCCATCACGCAGTCCGGATCTCAACCCAATAGAGCACATATGGGACAACCTTAAAAGACGTATTCGAGCAAGAGTACCAGCCCCTACATCCATTGGAGAGCTCAAGACGGCTGCGGGAGAGGAGTGGCACAATCAGATATCCAAGATGTGATGGATGGACTATCAAACCGGCTCCAAGAAGTCATAAGGGCCAAAGGCGGCAACACCCATTATTAATTTTTATATTTTTTTAGTAAGACCGTTTTTTTTTTAAATGTCTAAACGACTAAATTTAAAATGTCTAATTTAGGTCGAAATTTTAAAAATATCGATTTTTGTCATAGTTCTGTATTAAACGACTTTTTAAAATCAAACCTTTTATTTTATTTTTCGCCTTAAATGTTGTTTATAACGTAGCATTCATAAAATGTGATCTATGTTTAAACATTTCTAAAAATTTTAGGAAATACAAGGTGGGCGGTTAATTGTGCCTGTGAGTGTTTTATATAAGTTCAAATAATTTTTATTTTCCAGGCGTCGTCGCGTCGGGGCACCGGCTTGACATCGGGCGTCTTCCGCGACACGCAATCTTTCGTAGCCGGAAGTATGCTGCGACGCGCGGCTGGGTAATATAGACTTTAAATACTGTGTACATGATTTAATATCGTTTAAAGATTGTAAAAACCGTTACCAAATTGTTTAAGAACAAAATTTTTACCGTATGAATCGTTTTTTAATGTTGTTTTTACAGTACTTGCTATGTCGAACCAACTTGTTTTCTTAGTTAGGCTAAAGATATGTGTAGCTATGTATTAGTTAGAAGATACTTTTGTTTGTCTACTTGTCGTGTCTACTTTCTACCTACCTTCTATCTGTGTGATTTAAATAATGTTATGTCATTCTATTTTAGTGTCTTAGTGTTGTATTAGAATCTATAGTATTTATGACAAACCCATTTTGTTGTGTAAACTTCTACAAATTTTGTTGGGAATACTAAAAATGTTTTGTACCTATTATCAACCTAGACATAGTATTCTCAACAAAACAGTTTTGTTTTGTCAATATTTTTTGTTGCATTTACCTGTCCCCCTAGCACGCTCGGTTAATTGTCCGACGTAAAGCATTTGTCGCACACGCATATTTGCCAGAAAGGGACGAATGCTTTATGTACGACATAAAACTTAGCGTACTAGCCTCACAAATAAAAAAACTATTAAATCAACCTCTCAATGAAAATGTTGGCTTAACACGAGGTACAATGTTGAATCAACTTGCGCTATAATTGTTAGGATCATTTGAATTATATTGCCAAATTAACTACTTTACAATGGTATACGAGGTAAATTTCAACATAATTCAAGTTAAGGTAATCCATTAAGAGGGTTTACGCATTTCGGTTTCCCATACAATTTTTCAAGTCGACATTTTTAAAGACCAATAAGCCAATTTTAGCGAAACTTTGCATGCTAAAGTAAAATACAGGAATCTAAATAGTTTGCCGATAAATTTTTTAAAAAAGGTTTATTTGTCTGAGTTATTGCGATTTAAAGTTCACTATAGAAAGTTTAAAAACGCAATAACTCAGTTAAATAAACGTTTCTTGAAAATGTTTTCAACAAACTATTTAGTTTTTTATATTTTACCACAGCATGCCGAGTTTCATCAAAATTGGCCTACTGGTTTTTAAAAATGTTGACTTGGAAATTTAAATGGGAAACCGAAATGCGTAAACCCTCTTAAGTATATTCACCCTAAGTTGAATAATTATTTGACAATATAATCCAAGTTTTAGTCCTTACAATTATAGCGTAAGTTGATACAACATTGTAGCTCGTGTTAATCCAACCTCTACTTCGAAAGGGTTGTTTCAATAGTATTTTATCAGGTAGATGCAACACAAACGCACTTATTGACACAACAAAACTGTTTTGTTGAAAATACTATTATGTCTAGGTTGATACTACAAAATATTTTGAGTGTTCCCAACTAAATTAGTAGATGTTGACACAACAAAACTGCTTTGTTAAAATTACTATTGATTATGGGTTAATACAACACCAAGACACTTATTGCCTCAACAAAACTACACTGTTAATTTTACCATTTAATTGAGGTTAATTCAACAAAACATACATATAGATCTAACTAATACAGCAAAAGTTGGTTCAACAGTGCAGGACAGTTAACCCTACCCATTTTTGAAAGTACATTTAACCTTTAAAGTTGGTAAGTTCAACACCTTGACATTGATCGAATCAACAAAACGATTTTGCTAAAATACTGTTGGTTATACCCAAAATATTTTGGGTTGACCCAACAATATAGTACGAGTTGATCCAATATAGTAACTCAGTTAACAAAACCTTGAGTTCGAAGGTCAATCTAACATTAAAAGCAAGTAGATTTAACACAAACACACTCGTGTTTTTAACATTTCGAGTACGTTAAAGCAAACCTTGTTAGAAGGTCAATTTTACTGTCATGGTTGGTTGTTTTTACAGGTTTGCACTAGGTGCAAACCAGTAAAACTAACCATTAAAAGCAAGTCGATTCAACACAAACATACTTGTATTTTTAACTTTTCGAATACGTTAAAGCAAACCTTGTTAGAGAGTCAATTTTACTGTCATGCTTAGTTGTTTTTACAGGTTTGCACCAAGTGCAAACTAGTAAAACTGACAAAAATCCAAAGGTAGGTAATGAATTAACATATTGCTAGACGGTTAAAATAACCATTGTGCTACTGGTAAAAACAACTAAATTCCACGGGTTGGTGCTATATTAACCCCTTGTTAGAGGGTTAATTTTACCATTTTAATGAAATGTTGAATCAACAAATATGTAATAAGTTAAAATTACCGAAACTGATCAACAATATAGTTTTTGTTCATTCAACTAAACTCAAGAGTAGGTGCTATATTAACCCTAAAATTTTGTTGAAATATGGTAAAACCAACTAATAAATTCTTTCCGTGTGTAGTTTTGGACCAAATTTGGTGAGCATGCTCAGTGTGTATAGATGCTTCCTTTAAACGTTCGCTTATTGATATTGTTAGACCCTATATACCGATAAACAACAACCAAAACAGCTAAACGACCTTTCCTGGAAGGAACTGGAGGTACAAAATTTTGGTCACTCATCTCGTGAAACAACATAGCGAGATATGCTTAACTTGCAAGATCGCCGCCTTAAGGCGCATGCCGCCTCGTATTTTAACAAAGTTTTCAAATGTCTTAGGACGGAGACGGAAACTAAACTCCTAAAGCATTTATACCGGTCACGGCCTGAGATAACTTTAGTCCAAGACTTTCAGACCTTCAGACAGACACCATTTATATTCAACGCGCAGACAGGAAATTCACAAAGTTTCATTTCTAGAATAAAAAGTCAAAGAACGAAATACCTAAGTATGGCTACTTTAAGAATTTTATTGATATTTTTAACGAAAGAAGTTTTAAAACAGCACTTTTCTATTGTTATAAGAAATATACTTATTATATAAACATTAATATGATAAGATAATAAACATACATTTAAGTTGAATAGTTATTTCATTTTAGCAGATTTTCCTTCGCAATTTCATAGTTGCTTCCATACAAATAAAGTAGTTGTTTTGAAAGCACTTGAAAGGATGACCTGTTTCCATTTTATACCTGTTACAAAACATCCTGTATAGAGATAATAATAATAATTTTATTAACTACAACGTACTTTTTATAACCACGTGAAATTCTATAATTGGTTATTTCAATGTTGCATATTATTCCTTTGTTAGTTTTCAATGTATCGCTGTACAAATTCTCCTATAAATAAATGAAAATGTGGACAAGACAGACGCAAGTCGTGAGCATGTTACGCTCGTTTGTCCGGAGGAAGTCATCTCTCGGACAGCCTGAACACCGGACACGTAGTGCGCTGCGGTAACTTGTGTCTGAGACTTCGAGCCTTTGACATGCACCGGACACTAGACGACTGCTATACATAATTGTATACGGACTACGGAGATACTAAGCTACTACAAAGTAAAGTCAAAATACCAGTTCTGCCTAAGAATTAAGGTTTAAGATATTAATTTCTATAAAATAATTTTAACAATTCACTTTCACTAGTAAAATATTATGTAGGTAACACATATAAGCGAACATGAAAAACCAGTAAAATACCTAAAAATTAAAATTATTCCTCGACGACCAAAACGATAGGAAATCTGAATTCACAACACATTTTCGTAAAAAACAAGTGATGATGATAAAATGATGATAGTAGGATACTCGTAGGATAAAACAAAAATAATGTACTAGTAAAAACAAAATTAGTGTGCCAGTGGTGGGTATGGGTCAAATCACCACGCTCACAAACCCGGGCTATGCAAACAGGGTTAATATTGGACCCCCCGGTTTTTTTTTTACGTGAACCTATAGCAGCAGTACTTACAACAAATAATAACAAAAAACATAATTATAAAAAAAAAAAAAAATAAAAAAATATATTTTCCAAAACACATAGTTACATACATTAAAAGTTTTATCAGGCCCCCACACTAGGCTGAGCCTGACCTGGGGGGGACAGGAAACGATTTCCAATATTATATTTTATTTGCGGCACACATACATTACAAAATTTTAAACTTTATTAAATTACATAAAGAAAACTAAAAATAAACTTAGTGAAAGTTAGTGAACTAAAAATAAAAATCAAATAATGCTAGTAACCTGGCAGAGTTGGGCAATGAAACTGAGTTTAGGTCAGTATAATGTATTAGGTGTGTGATGTGTGTTGTTCATGTTAAAATTTATACTGTAATTTGCAAGAGGTTTTCTGCGTCTTGGTAAGACAGCGTTAAAAGCAGTTGGTATACTAAAGATTTTGTATCCCGGACAGAAGAAGATCTAAAATCTAAGAGGTTGGATATTTTGTTGTATATATGAGGAAAAATAAAGACGCTAAATCGATGCGCAAAAGAGGTTTTTGTAGGTTGGATTTTCATTTTAAATACTCTTTTTTTGAGCATTTCCGCGTATTTAGTGGATGAGATTACTGATTTATGCACTGAAACCACAACTTTCAGTATAAACAACTTTCTCACGGTAAGTACGTCGGCCTCGTCATACAGAGCGGCAGTGGGGTAGCGGAAACTTTTAAAGAGAGCTACTTTTAAGACTTTGAGCTCTTTGAGCTCTTTATAGGACAATAAGTGAGCTCTGCGAGGCGCCTCCCCAGGCTAGGATGCAATAATTTATAATTGATTGGCATAAAGCCAAATATACCATTTTTAACGTTTTACCATCCGCTACCTCCCGAAGATTCTTCATGACGTGGATTAATTTTCTGACACGACCAGACATTACCGCAATATGCTCTTTAAAGTTAAGTTTCTCGTCGAGTACGACTCCCAAGTATTTCAGAGAGTCTATTCTTGTTATGTAATCGCAGTTACATGGGAGATTAGGGGTGTGATAGGTAGTGCTATGAAGTTGGATAGATTTTAGAAATTTTGGGGCTGAAGAGGCCGTCTTGTGGAAACAGAGAAATTTAGTTTTTGCAGTGTTGAGGGTGAGGAGGTTCCTATTTAACCACCACAGAACTAATCCCATAGCGACGGCGACTCTTTGGTGAAGAAGATCCCAAGAAAAATCGTAAAAAATTAGAGCTGTATCATCAGCGTAACACAAAATATCAACATTCTGTAGGGGTAGTGTTGCGATGTCATTTATGTATAGTATAAATAAAGTAGGTCCTAATATGCTACCCTGTGGTACGCCAACGGTTGTTGATCTTATGTTGCTCATATGACCCTCAGTCTTAACACACTGACGTCTATCGGACAAATAGCTGGCAAACCAGTCCAATGCAGTTCCACGAATTCCAAAACTTTCTAACTTTTTTAATAGTATCTGAATTGAGACTGTGTCGAACGCTTTGGCTAGGTCTAAAAAGACACCGATACAGTTGCGTCCATTATCAAGATGTGAGGAGACGATGTTAGTAATCAGAGAGACTGCATCTTTGGTCGATTTTCCTCTCCGGAAACCAAATTGTTTATTTGTTATGAGGTTATTTGACTCTAAAAACGAGACAAGTCTCTTATTAATAATTCTCCCTAATATCTTTGAGATGGTCCCCAAGAGAGAGATCGGGCGGTAATTACTGGGGTCGTTTTTTGCGCCACCTTTATGAATTGGAATAACGACAGCTGTTTTCCAATTCCTAGGAAAGATGCCCGATGCAATGCTTGAGTTATAAAGAATTGAGAGTGGACCTGCTATGTTTTCACCTATTTCTTTGAGTATTTTGTTTGAGACATTATCAATACCTGGGGAGCTGTTTCGATCTAACTGTCGTATTAGGCTTAGAACTTCTTGCTTTTCAGTAGGTGAAATGAAAAATGAGTGCGTTGGTGCGTTATTACTTATTACCTTAGAGGCAAGCGATTCTTGTGTCTCATTGAGGCGGGTTAAAATGGAGTCGGCCAAGTTCTTCCCTACAGATGTAAAGTAAGAGTTACATCATCCAATGATTCAATCCTGGAGCCGCTTTCGGTATCCAAGAGTGCATGAGCACAATTACTAGTGGCCTTTGATGCTCTATGGGATATGGTGTTTATGGATTCCCATAACTTCTTTGAGCAATTTTTATTTTTATTTATTTCCCTGCTTTCATATTCTGACTTTATCCTTCGGAGGAGAGAGACGTAGAAATTTCGATATCTAGTATATCTATCTATAAAAATAAAATAAGTATAGGGAAAACACATATTTTATTGTAATAAAGCATAACATAAGCATCACAAAACACGTTATAACAGAAATCAGCTCATAATACTATCAACACGATAATAAATCGTCAAATCCGATTTCAATATACCTACGCGCTAAAACAACCCTACGTTTCAAACGACAATATTTTATTTTTATCCTTCGGGACGCCACAAAGGAACACTTGAATCATGGAGCCTAGTTCATGGTGATTCCAAATATGTGCGGCATGTCACTATCAAAAACCAAACAAAGGAGGATAGAGGCGAAATATGAGACCCTTTTTTTAATTTTTTTTATGGCTCAATTGAGCCAGTACACAGACGCGCGTTAGGAATATTATGGCTCAATTGAGCCACTACACAGACCAGAGGATTATGAAAATTAAAATAATTTGTCACCTAGCGCGCGGCCAGTCGCGGTTATCAAAGAGCATGCGCGTAACCGCTATTATTCACCCCGTGCATCAATGACAGCGCGCCGTCTCGCTTTGACCGCGAGGGTGAGCGCACGCACCCAGAACTATAGATTATAAAAAGCAGACAAAAAAGCAGACAAGTATTTTAAAAAAGAAAACGTTTATTATTTTTACGTCAAATATTTTATTATTACTTTTTTTACCCCATTTAACTTTTAAATAATGAATCCTGTAAAAAATCTGAAACACTTTACCCGACCTCTGAATGATCCCTGGACCTCCGGTTATCGGGCGCTCAGCCACTCGGCCACCGAGTTGTTGCGCCTTATTGAATAATTAAATGAAAAAATGCCTTTGTAAGCTGCCGCTAGTACCGCTATTAGACTGTAAATAACCTTAAAGTTACAATATACACGACCATTTGAGAGCTCATTAGCAAAGTGGAAGCGTACTTTATATTTACGCTTCTGTATTGTGACAAAGTAGAAGCGAATGCCGCGTAAACATTTTCTGCTGTATTTCGCCGTAAGGAAATGAAGTGTAATTAAATTTTACTACGACAATTATGGGCGTTAATTAACCTTTGCTACGAAAGACATGAATAGAAAATAAGGTGTTTATTTTTGTAATTGGAAGCCTTCGCAAAGTGTAAACGTTTTGTTACATTAAATAATGCCTTGCGGTACCTTATTCGCCCTAATACCTATTTCTGCCGCCATGCAGAAATAATTTACATTGCTATTTTCCATCTTAAAAACTAGATCCAGTAAACTTACAGGGCATAGATGCAAATTATGACATCTCTTTCTGCATACCGATTTTCGGCGAGCCGTGAATTCTGCGAACTGAAGGTTCGGCGAAACGTGATTTCTGGAAATAGATATTTCTGTTAACTATGCATTCTGTGAACGATTTGATCGATCAACTATGACATCATCAGGATGGCCTGCGAGCGTGCGTGCGTGCGTGCGTGCGTGCGTGCGAGCGTGCATGTGTGCGTGCGTGCGTGCGTGCGTGCGTGCGTGCGTGCGTGCGTGCATTCGACACACAGTAAAATTAAAAAAAAATAATTAAAAAGGTTAAGTATCTTCTTGTAATGAAGAACGAAGTTTCGTTATGAAACTCGTTAAATGGTTACTAGACAATGGATAAACATACTTAAAGTACTTAAATACATATTTATTATACATAGAAAACACCCAGACCCGAGACAATATAGAAAAACCATAATTTTTAAATTGACCCGACCGGGGTCCGATCAAACCCGGGACCTCAGAGATGGAGACACCATGAAAACCGTTGTATAAACCACTCGACCAAGGAGGTCGTCAAATAAAAGTTTTTATTGTATTTCAAAACATGACCCATTAGATTTTGAAAAGTACTGAATGATATGCACGTTTTCTGAATCGCATGGAGCAATATTTGATTTGTCATTGTGTATCTATACAGAGTGCTTGAACGAACGCCAAATTAGGGAGGGCTACGTTAAATATTACAGCAATAATACAGCTTTTAACAACTCCGAAAGATTTTCTTTGTTTCCTGAAAGAAGGAAAGCAGCTTTTTTAAATTAAAATATCGTTTATCAAAATCAGGGAGACTAATTGCAGATAAATATGGTATAAGTGTGATTTGTGAGTGAGTGTTTACGTTTGCAAAAATTTACAATATAATAATAACAAAATGTACCTAATTGACGAAACGGTGATTAGAAGATGACACCGGGAATAATACAAATTACATATTTATTAAAAATATACAATTATCAGCGATCCAATATGCTATTGACAAACGCTAACGAATGGACATGAAGCGTTTTTCACTTGTCTAAGGGGGCTGGTGAGATAAACACCAAGCGCTACACGCTGATTATAATAACACGTAAGTAACACATTTCTAGAAGGGTCAAACAGTGTGGGCGATGAGACATTATTAGTCTTTTGCAATTTCCAAGCCATTAATGTCTAGACAAACTAAATTCCCGAGATTATTTACAGCCATTTGGTACCATTGACGTCATCAACATCGATATTCCAATCTTAGCGCTCGGTATTTGCGATCTCTGTATACTTACTTCTAAATCATTAAAGATAAATTATATAAGTAAAATTTTTGGTTCGATTCCCGAATGAGGTTGTCGACTTTTTTCAATGCTTAAAAATTTTACTTAGTATATTAAAGCGTTAATAAAAACGCTAAAATATATTCAAAACATCCTATTCTACTCCTACTAATACGAGTATTATAAACGCGAAAGTTTGTACGAATGTATGGATATTTGTCACTCTTTCACGTAAAAACTACTGAATGGATTGGGATGAAATTCGGCATACAGAGAGCTTATAACCTGGATTAACACAAAGAATACTTTTTATCCCGATATTCCCACGGGAACGGGAACTACGCAAGTGAAACCGTGAGCGGCCGCTAGTTAAATTAAATAAATTTCTCAAGAGGGTGCAGCGCGATCGCAAAAACTGACATAAGTCTCTTAATGAACTTCAAAGCAAAATCAATCATATTGATAATTAAAATTAGAACAATTCTGCTTTGAAGTTTCAGACCTATTAATTTGATTAAAGGAATGTTTTTATTCTGCGAAATGTACAAAACCATCACGCGCTTGTGTTAAAAATTAAAATTTACTTTTTCAAGATGGGGGTGATCTGCGGAATATCAATACAAATATTTTTATGTAAGAATTATTGTTTCATGCGTAAAATTAAGAAAGGTGTCGAAGAAAAATGTTTTTAAGAGTTATAACATTTACGTATTGTTTGTATTGTTTAAAGAATTTGTTTCAAATTTCAACAAGGCCACGACCTTGTGCAATGATCAAGCTAACTTACGTTCGTTCTTATAATGTATTTGACTAATTCAGTGCATAGTACAAGTAACTTAAAAATACTTAAATTTTCACAATTACGTGCAGGATCCCCTTAATAGAATACTATCGAACCCACCTCTTCTCTTGGGTATCGTAAAAGGCGACTAATGGACTAAAGACTGCACATACATCCAACAGCATACGACCTCCGCGGTCGAGTGGTTGGTTGGTTAGGGTCAATTCCCGGTCGGGTCAATTTAGAGAAAAATTCTTTTCTAAATTGATTCCGGGTCTGGGTGTTTTTTCTGTTTATGTATATTTATCAGTTATCTTACTATATCAACAAGTTTCAAAATAATACTTATCTTGGACTAGATAATTGGTGTGAGCGTAAACAAATTTAATTTAATTTAATTTTAATCTCTTCTCTTGGGTATCGTAAAAGGCGACTAAAGTCCCAAAGACTGCTCATACATCCAACAGCATTGAGCGTCGATGGGCTCACCACCTGTCATGCTGAGCACATGTGCAGTTGTTTTTTTGGTGAAACGTTGACGGTGGCAGTGAACTGCTTTTGCTGTCCTCATTGCCTGGTTTCTGCCTAACCCTTCGGGGATAGGATGGTCGCGGATAGTAGAGCGGTAGGTAACTACAACCACGATTTCTCGCTATTAATTAAAATTTCTTTTTTTTTTTAAGTGGATTGATAAAAAGAATTATTCGTGATTAGACTACGAGATTATTTTGTGGAAATAACCTCAACTACCCATGATGGCGGATGATGACGAGTCAGGCTCAACTCCGCTCGCTCCCCGCCCGTCTCGTCTCCCCCTGCAACATTTTTTTTACAAGTCAGCCGTTTGATTTGGTTTGCATGAAAACTTTGCGTGGTTTTCGTAGTATTTAATGGAACAAAAGAATATTGTAAGATGAAATAAATAACCATGAGTATTGAAAAAAAAATGGAGCTTAAAAAAGTTATCATTTGTAGAAATGGCATGAAATAAACTAAACGAGGGAAGATTTTTCTAAAAATAAAAGAAAAATGACGATATGTCGAAACCGTTTCGTTAAACTAAAATTCCAGAATGCGGGTAGGACATGATGTGACCCACCCGCAATTAAAGGATTATCCTTCGGTTTCTGGACACGCTGTATAACAATATAAAATAGTAACTGTGTCGCTTAGCGGTGAAAAAATACTACCACCCCCTCTCTTCCCTTGGGTGTCGTGAAAGGCGACTAACGCACTAAAGACTGCACATACTTCTAACAGCATAGAGCGGCGATGGGCTCACCACCTGTCACGCTGAACACAGGTGCAGTCGCTATTTGGTGAAAAGTGGACTATGGTAGAGGTTTGCTTTTGCTGTCCTCATTGCCTAGTCTCTGACTAACCATTCGGGGATAATAGTCGTGACTATATGTATATAATGTATATAAAAATCCAAAAGTGTATCTATTATTTTGATTATACACAGTTGTTGCACAGTCAGCCCGTGACAATGACCGATGCAACTCGGTCGAAACGTTTCGGTTTTGTAATGGTGGTAACGCTTTTACTAAGTAGGTTTCATTTTTTTAATAATGGAACGCAAATGTTTGATCCTACTGATATTATAAACGCGAAAGTTTGTAAGTATGGATGGGTGTTTGTTAAAATCAAATTCATAATTAGCAGAAACTCCAGCTATAAATATCGTTAATCCAAATAAGAATAATAAATTTTTTAATATAAATGTATGTAACTTAACTTCAGTACTTTTTACGTGAAAGAGTAACCTCTTTCACGTAAAAAGTACTGAATGGATTTGGATGAAATTCGGCATACAGATAGTTTATAACCTGGATTAACACATAGGATACCTTTTATCCCGATATACCCAAGGGAACGGGAACCACGCGGGTGAAACCGCAAGCGGCCGCTAGTATTTCATATACGTACATATAGGTCGCCGCACTACGCACGACAAATTCAGTGTGATTTCAGTGCTAAAACATCATTATTTACGGCCATCCAATCAGCTCATTGACATGGGCGCTACAGTTATCTCACTACAAACAACACCGGACAGCGATACCGTCCGATTGGGACCACACCTACCGAAACTTTACAGCTTAATTAAACTGCTTTCCATTAGACGGTGCAGTTATGTCATTTCAGCAGAAATTATAAAACTTAAGCATTGATAAGTAAACGGATAAATGAATTCTTTAATGCACATATATGAGAAATAGTTTTTATAAATTAGATAAATCTAAAACCTATTATTGATCATACTTACAAATTGTGAGAATAAACTATTTTATATTGCCCCAGTTAAAAAACATATTGTTTATACGGTTTTCTTTATTTTACTGTACTACAGTTATACACTTATCGTTGTAGCTAAAATGTTTAATGATTTGATTTTACAGTCTTATATTATAATGAACGAAAAAGTTTGAAAGTGTAAACAGAATTTCTATTATATTAGCTGTCAACTGCCTTAATGCTGGACACAATAGTAATTCAATTGTTGGTAGGTTTTCTCACAGACGAGGTTGATTGAGCAAAATAGCCTGTCCTGTATGGCCTACGAAAAGGTACTTGCGAAAGACGAATAAAATGGTAATAGATTCTTCCGTTGAGCCCTTTGATAGCGCTTGTTTTTGTGCTGGCATCTTTGATCCACTGCAAAAGGTTCCCTGGGGGCTTCTCGGGATTTACGTCACTTTATAAAGTATCTGCTTAAAGTTTTCAAAGAGATATAAAATAGAAAATAAAGGTTAGTTGTAGGGTAGATACTGTTTATATTTCATTTTTATTCATACTTTATTTTTGTTACTTATTTATTTTCAGGTTCACGAATTTAATTCTCAAATTCCTGAAAGTGGTATATACTTTTTCTAAGGTTCTTCTGTTTCTGTACAAACACGAGTCTTTTTAATTGTTACCAATAAAATAAGAGATTTAATCTGTACGTTCGTTAATCTTGTTTAGTTCAAGTTAAAACAGTTTCTACTTAGAATGACTTAAGCAATCATTGTTAACTTTAAAAAATATATGACGTTGCTAAATAACCGTTAAAGTTAATTAGCTTGTGAGTGCGGCAGTTAGACATTAACTGTAACTTGTATTATCCCTTAAACTAGGATAAATGGATTAACAAACTTTGCAACCCGGGGGCTCTTATAACGTCTTCAAAGCTAGGACAGATCTTCCAAGTTTTACTTATATTTGAAGTTCGATGGCGCAGTGGTTTGCGTGTTTGAATTGCGATGGTGCTAGTTACGCACCTTTCGCAAAACCGAACCGTTGAATGGGTGGACAAATCAAAAAATCTCTAGCTCCTCAATGCTTATCCATTGTTTCTAGTGGTGGTCTAAGGTGGCAGTTGTTAAAACCAGCAACTAGCATTCGGAAGTGCTTCGGAAGGCCCGTAAAACCGTTGGTCCTGGTATGATGGCAATCGTCAAACCCACGAATCCGCATTGGGCCAGCCGTGGTGGGTTATTGCCTAATCGCCCCATGTAGCTACTTTTTTTTAACCCTGAAAGCCAGAATCCACTACACTATGCAAAAGTCTTCCGGACGGGAGTCTAATAATATTGATGGTATCTGAAAACCTTTCATGAAAACATAAAAATAAAATAAAAACGAGCCTTAAAAAAGAATTGCAGACCGTACCGTAGTATAGACTGATCGTGGTCATAAATATTGATTGATTTATTGGGTTCGAAAGGTTCATATATAATTTTATAGTGTAATAAAATCATGTCCTCTAATGTGTCTAGAGGTTAAACTTTCAGTTTTAAATTTTATTTTTGGATAGTCTTACTAGTATACTTACTTAAATCATGTCCCCAAATGAGACTAGGGCAATTTTATAAGTGGTTCGGGACAAAACATTTTTCTTTTAAAACCAAAAAAATTCATCTCTAAGATACGTCTTAAAGAACGGCAACGAGCCAGCATCATTTGAGGTCGTAAAACGAAACGAGACAATCGCGTTTAAACGAAATTGCATAACGATATCCACTCGACGATAAACTGTCCTCGATCGAGCCATGCCTATTTGTCTCTGAGAGGAGACGTTGCGAGATCGGTGCCGAAGGTGCCTCCGATTGCAAAGACAGATTATATACTCCCGCAATAACATCGTCGGAGGGCTGCGAACGGTACAGTACTGCATTTATTCATGTTGACCTAGACCACATATTAAAAGGGGGCTTGAGGCTTTGTTCGTTTTATGATTGCAGAATGACATCCTACTTGAATTTCATAGTTACAGGAACGATATTATATAAGTAGGCAAATGACTACGCTCTACATGATGTTGATGAAGTGAAAATGGAGACGAGGCGTGGTGACACAAATACTGCGCGTCTTTCAGCTCAAGCAGAAGATGGTTGCAAAAGAAAAAGCACATCGGCATATAATATGATACATATATAATTTGAATTTGAATAATAAAATACCCGATATCTTAAAAGAAGAACCAATAAAAAAAGGTTTTGCTGGTAAACTATCTTTTAGAAGTTCGACTAAGAAACGACTCAATAACTTTGTGTGACAGGGAATAATAACTTAGTTACATTAAAAAAGATCCTTAGAAACTTAATTACATAAATCTTTGGCTTATAAATTCCAATTGCTAAGATAATACCTTCCCACATTTAAAAAATATCTTAGCACGTTATGGCGAGCGGCTTTCATAAAACCTCTAATTGTATCATAAAAAATGAGTTTTGTCTTTTGAATAAGAGTAATTAAGACTAAGGCAAAAGACGCTGGGTAATTAATTGCTCGTTAATATCTGATCCTGTGAATGCCACTTGGCAAGGCGCACTGCTCTGACAAAGCTAGGCACGTGTCTAAGTTAAATGTGTTTGCTTAACGACTTTCGGGCTCACGTAAGTTTTTAATCTAGACGTAAATTGTTGTTGGCTGCTAACGGCTTTTGCAGTAAACTGGTAGTATCAGCGAGTTCTGGTTACCGAACGAACTCGAAGATTTCTAAATGCCTTTTTTGATTCGAACCTGTCCCCGTGGCATGGAATGGATAGTGCTAAGTACTAGGTTGTTAGAAGGTAGGCCACTAACTTGAGTTTTTCTAACTGGGCGGGGGAGGTGATGATGGAGAGTTCCACCTAACCCAAGATCGCCCCTGGCCTAGGCGAAAGCGTAAGACAGAATTACACGTAGTTTTAAATAAAAACGGGGGTAATTTTTAAATATTTAGTAGGATTAAATATTTAAAAATTAAAAAAAAAAAACAAATTAAAATGAATAGTAGTAAAACTTATTCGTGTGGCAACATTTCTGCTAACAGCTGTTCTAAGTTTGCTCCCGTGAATTTTAACAAATTTATTATTTTTCGATGTAAATATTGACCCCTTTCAATTATTCACCTGATATTGCACAACTAAACGTTTAACAAAGTGTTTTTTGTGTCTCTAAGTGCTACTTATTGTGAATCATAAAACTTCAATCGAATCGGCGAATGACAGTTCATTATTCGAATTGTTGTTGGTAATTATTGTGTTATTTCATTGTTTTCTCTTTACAAGGTAGTATTTTTATCATTATTTATGCATTCTAAACAAACATACTTTTAAAGAGAACATTTTAGTTAAGTACACCTTTATTTTATTTGCTAAAAAGGGTACTTCTCTTTTTTTTAAATTTCAGTTAACTTTATAACATTGGTTGAGTATCTCCCTGGTTCTAATTGCTATAAGTACATTAAACATTTTATCAATTCAAAATGTATACTGGTACTAGAAAGGCCTTGGCTCGTCAGGAAGAGTCTAAGCTCCACCTGGCTTTGCAGGAATTGAAGGCATCCAAGGAGTTAGTCAAACAATTGAATAGGGAAAGAGATGACAATGAAAAGGAAATGTTGGACTTACTGGATAGAAACAATAAATTGAAAAAAGAGATGTCTTCATTACATTCTGAGTGTAATTGTATTAATGTGGAACGGGACAAGCTTCAGTTGTTAGTAGACGGGTTCGACCAATGCAGGGATGAGTATGAGCAGGCCCTTGTGCGTATCTCTGGGTTGGAAAGGCAGTTACATGAGGCTAATTGTAGTATAGTACTCTAGAATGTGACAAATTACAAGTAACTGCCATACAGAACCAAGTCTGTTCGATGAGTTAGTTAGCTGTGCGCCTGAAATAGTTTCTGCTTCATTTAATATTAATCCTTTGGTAACAATTGACTTAACAAAGGAGGATAGTATTTTGAGATTTACCCAAGGCTTTCGATTGTGTTTTACATGAAACTTTGGTCAGGAAGCTTAACCACTATGGAATTAGGGATGCTTCTTTGAGCCTTCTAATCTCATACTTGAGTAACAGGATTCAGAAGGTCGACATTAACGGTAAAAGATCTCCGGGATCAGTGGTTACAATGGGAGTTCCGCAAGGTTCAATACTAGGTCCATTCTTGTTTTTGGTTTATATTAATGACTTACCTTATTTTGTAAAAGACAGTCATGAGATAGTATTGTTTGCTGATGATACTTCACTTTTATTCAAAGTGAAACGACGACACCCAAATTATGACGATGTGAATAATGCGATCTCAAAGATTGTTCACTGGTTTAGTGTAAATAACTTGCTATTAAACGAGGGAAAAACCAAATGTGTAAGATTTGTATTGCCTAATGTTAAGCAAGTAACAACTAGTGTACAAATTAAAGATAAGAATGTGAGTCCTGTGGACACCACTGTGTTTCTAGGCATCACGTTAGATGCCAAGCTTCAGTGGGGCCCACATATAGCTAAATTGTCGAATAGACTTAGCTCTGCGGCTTATGCAGTAATGAAGATCCGTCAGTTAACTGACGTTGATACATCCAGATTAGTTTATTTCAGTTACTTTCATAGTGTAATGTCGTACGGCATTTTACTGTGGGAAAATGCTGCCGACATTCAAACTATCTTTGTGCTTCAGAAGAGGGCTATTTGAGCAATCTACAACCAAAAGGCTGGCGACTCTCTCAGAGAGAGATTTAAGAATATAAATATAATGACAGTTGCATCACAATACATTTATGAAAATTTGATTTATGTTCATAAAAATACTGGAATGTTTTCAAAAAACAGTGATATTCACAATGTAAACACTAGAAGTAAGAACAAATTAGCAGTACCTTGTACCTTGCAATCTAGGCGAAAGCCACATTTAACTTAAATTCGTGATGTGTTGTGAGAGTCGCATTGCCCCTGAAAGCAACTAACTCCTAAATGTTCTATCAGTCGAGCCAGTATACTCAGTGTGTTATTTTCCTATCACTACACTGTATGTACGGAGGTAGACTCGAAATTGGACTGGGTCATACGGGTCTACCTCCAGCTAAATGGTGTCTGACCTATCTTCAACTTTCACTAGGGAGACAACTGTCTCTCCCCCATTACTCCGTCGAAGATAGTGTATTGTTTAGCGTAATAATATAAAACGCCGATCTTATTAAATACAATCAAAGATCATCCAGACCGAAGTCTGTTGAAAGGTACATAGGTTTTCGTTGCCACCGTTACGCGTTTCCGCCGATGTACCCCGGAATACTTCATTCCGTTAACGGATTCGAGTTGCGACCGCAATAGTTTTACTTTATTAATCACTTTCAATTTCACAAATCTTAATTAATATCGCAGCTCGAATATCACTTAGCGCACTATCAAAGCTCGGACACTATTTTCCCCGTATGAGTAGTACCGCACTCTTAAGTTGGACCGCACCGCCGACGTCCCAAAATTGAATGCCCGCTAATTTTCCGCCCTTTTCCCAAGCATCTTAACTTTCGCGCCACGCGCCCTCGACATCTTTCCCGCGCGAGACCGCTTTTCTCCCTTCAACCAATCGCTAGCTGTTTCCCCGATGCCCCCCGCCTTCGCGTCGCGCCACGTGGAGCTATCCTCCGACCTCTCTTTCTGTCTTTTTCTCAACCTCTCGCTCGCTCATTGCCGCTTTCGCCGCGCAATTCTAAAATTTTTCCATAATCTAACCAAATCTCGTCCGACAGCCAATATTTCATCTTTGAATATCTAAATGTAGCCTTCTATTAACAATTCCCTCTTAATAATCCTCCACTTAAGCCAATAATCCTATATTTTGGGAAATTATCAAAAGTTCCGTATTCCGACCATAGATGGCGTCCGCCCGTAGGTGAACCACTTTGCCGACCCCAGAGCAGTCCCCGCGAAATTCAAAATAAAGAAGTCAAACTAGCAACCTTATGCGAAGCTCAAGTAAATAACTCACGCTAGATGGCGCCTATGTCGCAAGGAGCACACAGAGCAGTCCCCGCGAAGTTCAAACTAGAGATAAAGCGTTAGACCACGGACCATTATTCTGAACTAGTTTATTATTCCCTTTTTCATGCTTATTATATTAATGGTGCTACGCATTAATATTTATGTTAGTGCTACTCCCACACATTCCTTACTAACGGACGGATACCATTCATTCTGTACCGTTACAACCTTATACTAGGCTCCATAAAATAAATAATTCTTTTAGGGGTCTGTGTGTAAGATTTTACAACAAAGTACCAAATGATATTCAGAAATTAGATATTAATAAATTTAAAATCAAAATCAAAGAAAAGCTTTATAAAAAAGCTTATTATAGAGTGTCAGATTACACAGAAGACAAAACAGCTTGGATCTGAAATGCTCCAAGCACTCCAACAGCTATTTCTAATTGTCTTTATTTAATTGATACTACATTGTATTGTAATTTTGTATTGCATCATTTTTTTATTTTTAAATTCATATTTTGTATTGACCTGGTAACGACATAGTCTTTTTTTTGTTTGTAAATGTCGTTGCTTTTGTGCGCTGTGGTTTCTTGCGCCCATTCTTTGCCACAGTTAAAAAATTATGTCCTGAATGGGTGGTAGGTTAAAAAAGATTTGGACGATTCAAAGTACTTATTAATTGAGTTTATTGAATAAATATATTTTGACTTGACTTGACTTGACTTGACAAAATTAAATTAAGAATTAAAACTATAAACAAAACTAACAACTTTCCACTATTAAAACAAACACACAATTTGATAAGTACATAGTGGTATAAGTACTTCAATAAATTGTGTATGTTGACCTTATGGCATAAGTCATGAAAAATGTCTATCCTTACAGTATATTTTATACCTGACGGGACACACTGACAGAGACGCTGTCTACAAGTTCACTGCATTTCGAAGACCCATTGAGAAGCCTGTGAAGAAACGTTAGGTCTGGAACAGTCCGACGTTGTTTTAGAGTGCTAATATTGAAGTATGACATGGCCGGTTTTAAATAAAAACGGGGGTCATTGCCATCGTTCATCGCCACCACGCCATGGAGAATTTAGTAAGATTTGAGGTTGCTCAATACCAAACTAATTTATCTGGAGCATTCGAGACGGCTGGCGGAAAACCCTAAGGTGCCTTTAAAAGCTAGGTTCGAGTTAATTGTGTCCTCTGGGAGTTACGTACGTTAGTTCTTTACCTCTCAGTCCTGGAATCGAAATGTCAAAAAATTTTGACAGCAGGTACGATTTGACGGGAATGGATAAAAAAATAAATTTGCGGAAATGGAAAAAAAATAAAAAAAACGAACGCAGTTCTAATTGTTCATTCACGATGCATAAAATGTACCACAGAGCCAAAATAATCGACCTTGTTCATACTAAAGTAGTCTCTAAGTGTATCAAAAAATGGTACAAAGTCAAGTGGAGAGCGAGGTCATAGGTGCGACCATATTTGGCCGCTTGGGGCTTGAAGGGTTAAATCTATTTAAATCTACGGGAGTATAGGGAATTCACCGGCATGCACTCACCTGAACTAGTCTTTTTAAAGTAAAATTTATTTTTTATTTCTGTACGGATGTGTCTTGCAACCTTAAGGACAATTACATTTGAAGTATATCTGAGTAGGTTTAAGTGATTATCTTATTATTCATGTATTTTTTACATTTAGAGATCATATAATATGTGCGTTTCGTAGTTGGAGCAGAATAAGACGATTAATTCGAAATAACATAAAGTTGGCACATTCATTTCCTTTTTAATTAGATATATACTTTGTTTTATGTTAAAAAGGTATAAAAATAAAACTCAAGTAGGTATTTAGTCCACTTGTCAACAAGAGTACCCAATTTGCATCATTTAGATACCTGTCGCAATAAAAGTAAGGAACACAATAAAAGCAACCCTCGCTTGTTGACAGAAAAAAATAAAAACGAACGTAAACGTAAAAATAATTAAGAGGAGTTTTGCTAAATTTAAACCTGCGTTTTAGGTGTACGGTCTTCATTACGATGGGACTTTTATAACGGTTGAGAAAGTTGTATTAACACTTACGCAACCTCAAAAGTGACGTCACTTCAGCCAGCTAATCACGCCAGCTTCCCGGAGGGGTAGGCAGTGACCACAGCTTTCCATTTGCTACGACCCTGACACACATTCTTTGCTTCACTTACAGAACCTCAAAAGTGACGTCACTTAAGCCAGTTAATCACGCCCGCTTCCCGGAGAGGTAGGCAGAGACCACAGCTTGCCATTTGCAACGATCCTGACACACATCCTTTGCTTCACTTACAGAACCTCAAAAGTGACGTCACTTAAGCCAGCCAATCACACCTGCTTCCCGGAGAGGTAGGCAGAGACCACAGCTTGCCATTTGCTGCGATCCTGACACACATTCTTTGCTTACATAACCTCAAAAGTTACATCACTTCAGCCAGCTAATCACGCCCGCTGCCCGAAGGGGTAGGCAGTGACCATAGCTTGCCATTTGCAACGATCCTGACACACATCCTTTGCTTACATAACCTCAAAAGTGACGTCACTACAGCTAGCCAATCACGCCCGCTTCCCGGAGGGGTGGGCATAAACCACAGCTTGCCATTTGCTACGATTCTGACACACATTCTTTGCTTCACTTACTTTCATAATGTTACTTTTACATGCTCGTCGGTTTAAGGTACTCTTGACCTTTGACGAGAACGTCTAATAATATAATAAAAATAATTTAAACGAAGTGTATTAAGGTAGGCACTCAAATCCACTCTTAACTTAACTAGTTCAGTAACTATAATTCTACCTATGAACTTATAGCGAAACTATTCTATAACTAATGGAATTTGGCAAATCGAAATGCTGATAATATTAATGGCAAAGTTCGGAAAACCCGTAAATTATGAAGTCATAAAATTTATCACGATTGTGAAGCATTTTACTTCATTGAACGATGAACTATATTTGAAACTTTAACTATTCAAATTGTTACGTTTTACGGATAGTTGAATTTTTTTTTTTTTTAAGGAAACTGTACCCCAACAGTATACATATAAAACATGAAACAAAACATTATACAAATTGGTACTTATTACAGGTGTACACACACGTTGATAATAAGTTCGTTAAAACTACCAAATTATATATTTAAATAAAATATATATTTTTTTATTATTAAAAACAAAATTAAATTAAGAATTAAAACTATGAACAAAATTGACAACTTTCCATGATTAAAACAAACACAAAATATTATAAGTACATAGTACTACACTCCTTCAATAAATTTTGTATGTTGACCTTTATTTGTGCAATAAGTCCTTAGGGAAATAAGTCATGAAAAATGTCTATCCTCAGAGTCTATTTCGCTGTCTACAAGTTCACTGCATTTCGGAGACACATTGAGAAACTTGTGAAGAAACGTTAGGTCTAGAACAGTCCGACGTTCTTTTAGAGTGCTAATGTTGCAGTATAACAGCCTTTGGTGGTAGGGAGATCTCTGTGAGATGCCCGAAGATACCAATGAATGCGAGAGGTCTTGTGAAAGCGCTTTGGATGCTTTCTATTCGCTGAGAATGTACCGAGTAAATAGGGTTCCATACAACACTGCCATATTCTAGAATACATCGAACTGAAGCATTATATAATATAATTCGTGATTTAATTGTTTGAAAACCTTTTATTGATCTCTTGATGAATCCCAACATACCAGCTGCTTTTTAACGATATTAATAATATGCGTAATGAATGTTTGTTTTTTATCCATAATGACCTTAGATTAAAACAAAATAATGACGCCCAAATCAGGTATTTGGCGCTCAAATTCCCATACGTAACTTGCATAGTAAGATTAAAGTAATACCTACTGCTTTAAGAGTTGATGGTAAGGCCCCAGATCAGAGACGTTCTCGTGAAACGACAGGTCAATTCGGATTTCGGAAAATTTTAATGGCGTAGATATCTGTGAGTCGCTACGCTGGTTGATTCCATCGGTGGAACAGTGTCAGATCTTCAAAATTGGTTAGAAAACCCCTATGTAAAAAGGAAAAGGTGGTCTCGCAGCCCAGCTGCTGTAGTGTGACTTCTGGCCTCTGGCAGCGATCCCATTTACTACTATCTCACAAACTCACGCGCCGATGCGTGTCATGAGTTTCCAATTTCACTGAATGACCAAATTCTCAATAAACGCGGGCACGGGTCCTGCCGTCAGGACTACATTACATGTACATTAAATGTACACCACAGCAGCTGGGCTGCGAGACCACCTTTTCCTTCCTAACCCCTATCCTCTCCTAAAGTTGCAAGGCGGGCTAACCATCGGACAGCTCGGTAAGTCCATAGCGTAAGGTAATCTAAGATAGTATTTAAGTTAAGTTCAAATTTAGCGCTGCGTATCGCAGCCAGCTTCAGACCCCTGATCGGAGGCCTCAGAAGGTCCAGGGTTGTCTGAATCAACCATCAACCATCATCCGATCATTATGTATGAAGAATGTTATGAAAGTATATAAGCAAAACAGTGCGTCAGGATTGTTGTAAATGGAAAGCCGTGCGTCTTTACGTCCCTCTGGAAAATGGTTGTGTTTATGTATGTAGGTATGTATGTATGTGCCTCTGTATAACAAACTTTTTAAGAGTAACCCACAGGTGAGTTAAAGGATAAGACCCTGACGTTGCGTAAATTCTTTGTAGAAAACAATAAAGAAACAGATGAACAGATTATAGGGAAGTTGAACTTCGTGTCTTATCAAGAAGTCAAGGAATTTTATTCCGATAGAGATTTGAATTTAGATTTTAACCGCCTCTATGGTCTATTGGCTAAGTCACCGGTCTTAGACCCACACATCAAGGGTTCGATTTCCAGCGGGGGGTACATATCTGTTTACCTGGTTTGGTTGGTGGGAGGGCTTGTTAAGTCCGCCTGGCTACCACCATCTTATAGTCTGGCGCCATAATAGTCTAAGATCCGAGTATAGAACGACCTGCACCGGGCCGGTTAATGGATGAAAAGTATTTTATATCAAAATATGTTAAATAATAATATCGCGAGTGGGTTGGCTGAAAAATTTCAGTCCAGTACCTATAATGCTTAATATAATTTTTTTTTTAAACTTGTACTAGTTTGGTGCGTTATATAAAGATAATCTCATTACAAACACACGTTTGTAATGAGATTATCTTAATAGGCTTACTTAATAGGCGGTTGCAAATTACTAATATGACTTACCTGTTTACACCTGCCTACCCAATGTTATGACGGGAAAAAAATAGTCAAACTAACGTTTGCATATTCTATAGGCTTCATACTTTCGATTGGTACTTATCTATGTAATTTATCTATTATCCAAACCAGTGCAACGTTTAATAAATGTTTTTTTTTAAATATTTAATTAAGTAATCATATACTGGACTGAAATTTTTCACTCGCAGTATATTTTATAACATTATTAAATTTGATATAAAATACTTTTCATTCATTAACCGGCCCGATGACGGTCGTTGTTTACTCGGATCCTCTACTATAACAACAATGTTAATAGCATTGTTGTGTTCCGACAGTTTAGAGATAAGATATCTTATCTCTAAACTGAGGAACTCCTCATTGGTTGAGGATTCCGGTTGAAACGCGCTTCCATTTACGGCCTTATCGTCACTTATGGATAATTTACACGTATTAAGTTGTTTAGTAGGTAACTAAATTTTAACATAATTTTAAGTGATTAATTGCATGTAAACACAGAATTTAGTAGCAAGTTGCAAGTATAACCAAAAATTAAGTTAAAAATTAGTTACATTAACAACTTAATACGTGTAAATCAGCCATTACCTTCCGGTGAGATGAAGGCCAAACGCTAACCTGTACCTAGTTGATAAAAAAAAAAATAAGAATGGAAGAAAGAGGCTACACCACGGCTACACGGACAAGAGCGTGGCTCTTAAGTTCAAAGAAAATAAAACGATTCCGTAACATTTGTGTCGCAATTCACTATCTTTACGGTAATGGTATTTTTTTTACAATTGGTTAAGCGAAGGAGGCGCGCTCGGTGCGCCGACGATGGCGGCTTTTACTGTTATTATTTTAAAAGCGTTTTAATTGCTAATGGAAACACAAAACATCGTGGTTAACAAATATATTATACAACGCTCGGTCGCCATTTTATTTGTCTTTAGTAGAATATTGTGGAACTATTGAACGTCGTGGAAAATGAATTTAATGCTCTACAATACAGCTACAATATTCTGCTATTGTCTTAGAAATTGTCAATTTGGCAACTCACTATGTAAAATGTACGATCGAGGAACATTTACGGTCCACCACTTTACGGCGATATTCGCCTGCACAAGATCTACGAAATCCTGTGTAGGTGCTGTAATAGAGTGCAAGCTAATATCACCGAAAAGTTCCTCGATTGTACTAAAACTTTATCTTACTTACTTATCACTCACTTGTTCACTTTCATAGTCCACGTTTCACCAAATTACAAACTGCACATGTGCTCTGCGTGACAGGTTGTGGTGGTGATCGCCGCTCAATGCTATTGGTAGTCCGTTAGTCGCCTTTTACGACATCCAAGAGAAAACAAGGGTTTGTGGTATTCTTTTAACAAGCCGCTGTACTAAACGGCTCGTTAGTGTGACACAGTACTAAATTGTTAAGCTACTTATTAGGCCGACCGTACGTGACGTTATTCTTAATTACCGGCCGCCGCTGCTCCCCTGCGAACGCTAAACGATTATAACGTTGGCCACCACAGATTAGCGGTTTAAACGAACCTAAACGTAAACGTTATAATCGCGGCAATCTGTTATCTGTCTCTGCGCTAATGTTGCGAGTTTCAAATTAGGCGTGAATTGTTTGTAAAGCCACGTTGATACATACATGCATACATAGACCACAGCTAGTCCTTTGCTACACTTATTCTTATACAGTCCTTTAAACATGCTGCTTTACTTTTGAACTGACCTTTAACAAGGACGTCACCGATCTGATCTAAGTACCGTTCACAGAGGTCTTACCAAATAAGCAACGGTGTTTTTTTAAAGAGGGAGGCAAACGAGCAGGCGGGTCACCTGATGGACAGTAATCACCGCCGCCCATGGACTCCCGCAAAACAGAGAAATCGCAGACGCGTTGCCGGCCTTTAAGGGAGGAATAGGTTGAAATAATAGGAATTGGGAGGGGGGGAGAAGGGGCCTGCGGAACCCTCACTGGTCGGAAACACAGCACACACACAGCACAGCACCAAGTGCTATTATTGCACGCCTAATATTCGTAAAAAGGTGGTATTACGCCGGGCGAGCCGGCCCAATGCGTGCTGCAACGCAGCGTGGCTCTACCACTAAGTCAGTGTCACTCATTTAGCACCACCCAGGGATCACGTGTAGGGTCTCAAGGGTAAACTTACGGACGCGAGCAACTTTAACCCCCAAAAGGTTATACTGTGTAGTAAACAAGTAAAATAAAAAGTAAACTCACTCTTAGGCAAAGGTTTCCATCATTGCAATGTCATCGTCATAATTAAACATTGGCTCAATCACCGCGCTTGCCAAATTCCAATTGGTGATCACAGACCCGTGTATGATCTTTATTTTTGTCTTTACTTTACAAAATTTTATCAACTAAAGTGTTCATTTGGAGGTACTTTTTTCAATACTAAAAAAAAACAATTAATCGGGTAATTTTTATTATTATACAAAAGAACTATTCTTTACGTTTATTTTTTAAAGATTATTTCTTTCAAATGTTGGCCGTTACTCCGGTTAACATAGTCCAATCTGCGGCACCGATTTTCGATGACGCGCCCACAGAGCATTTTGATTGGTATTGGCGAATAACGCGAGTAATGTTGGCTTCCGGTTGCTCAATCGTACCCGGTTTATCCATATAAACTTTGGACCTTAGAATAATAACGCTATAGAAAGATAGTCTTCATACAAGCGCTCTGTCAAAAATGAAGCACTAAACCCATTCACACACGCGTGACGTGCGCGCATGGCCGTGATCTGCTGTCTCTTTCCAATTCTATGAATATGAAAGAGACAGCACTGCGGCAGCCGCTGCTACCGAGGCTTTAACTTAGAGAATCACACTGCAGTACGTTTATATTTTTATAACACATTTGCTCGTAAAGAAGCTCTTATTACACCGATTTCAGTATCGTAATGTAATAAGTTTCGCACTAGTGCGGTAATGTAATTAGAAAATTAGTTATCATTTGAATCTATGGACAACATAGGCCTTTAGCCCGTTAGTACCTTTTACGACACCCAAGGGAAGAGAGGGGTTGGTAGTATTATTTTGATGAGCCCATCGCCGCTCTATGCTGTTGGATGTATGTGCAGTCTTTAGTCCGTTAGTCGCCTTTTACGACACCGAAGGGAAGAGAGGGGTTTGTAGTATTATTTTGATGATCCCATCGCCGCTCTATGCTGTTGGATGTATATGCAGTCTTTAGTCCGTTAGTCGCCTTTTACGACAACCAAGGGAAGAAAGGGGTTAGTAGTATTATTTTGATGAGCCCATCGCCGCTCTATGCTGTTGGATGTATGTGCAATCTTTAGTCCGTTAGTCGCCTTTCCGGATTTTTTTTTCCTCACAAATATGTTATAAAACGTCGTATGGCATACGTGCGCTTTGATAATTACAGCCTCTGCTTTCTTATAGCCCTCGCCTACGGCTCGGGCCAGCAATATCGCCTCGGCTGTAATTTTCATCTTACCGCACTTATATCATAATGTACTATGACCTAATTAACTACAAGATACTATGAAATACTGAAAGCTTACCTGTGAAAAGTGATGTTATTACACTTCTTTTGTTTTTCAGATGTGTTGTGACACAATTTAACTGCACAAACCGTCATTTTTATTTTGTTTTCGCGAGACACGTTCGGCGCGCTGTGACATTGAACACTACGGAGCGATCCGGCGTTTGGTGCCATTTCTGGCTCCAATTAATGTGCTTCAAAATAGGCGCGCGAACTTGGTTTCTATAGCGTTATTATTCTAAGCTTTGGACTTTACATAGCCCCAAAGGAAAAAGTCTAGGGGTGTGATGTGATATCACACAGGATCTAGGCGGCTAACACACCGGTCCGAAGCTCGAAATTTTAACTGTTCACCAAATCGTTCACGCAAAAAAAACATGGTTTCACGTGTTGTGTGGCAAGTGGCACACAGCTGAATAATTCCATAAATTATTCCATTTTGAAATGTCAAACTATGCTGAACAAAAATACCTTATTAAGGTTATGACGACTCACGTTTCATCTGTAAAAAAGTACCTCTAAATGAATCATCCATTATATATGGGAATGTTTTCATTATTTAAGGGAATGTTTTTGCTTAGTTTTTATTACTTACTCATTAGGTCGACCGTACGTCCGTTACGTAAACTTTCGTAACTATAATCGATTAGTACTATTTAAGTGAATTAAATTATTTTCTCTTTCTTCTTCATTGTCTTATCCACAAACGCTCTAAAGTGGCAATATTGTTGAAAAAAGACAAAATACGAAACGCAAAGTCTTGTCTACCAAACTGCGCGCTTCGAAAGCTCCGAGCGGCGAGAACTCGAGCAAACTTTCATCGAACTGACGCTTAAATCCACCTGCCAGCGATTGAAAAGAAAATAAATGATTGATAAAAGTTTACGAGATCCGAAAAGAGGTTTAAGAATAAAAAAAATAATTGAATGTTTCTTACGAAGCGGAGAACTTAGTTGTGAATGGAATTAAAATTTAAGATCTACGCAACTGTTCTTATTATGTTAAAGTTAAATAGACTGGAATTAGACAGTTGCATAATGTACTATATCCCGTGATGCTACGAGTACCTATTGTTCCCGCCAAAGCCGGGACGGCCATTCAAACTATACCGCCATCGGTAAGGCGGTTGTTGACGACCGCGTCCGCCTATCTGCCGCGGCGCCACCGCTGCGCGACCCGCAGCCGCTGGCTTCGTGAGATATACCGCGCCGACGAGTCTGTCTGTTAACTACCGCGAGACGCCCACAAAATACGCGCGCTGGTATCTGCCCTTATTTATAGTGACTCTTGAACCTAATGTGAAGAGACCGCCTAAATGCCTATTGTGTAGTGTAGTGACTGTGCGCCAGGAAACCAACCTACATCGCCGCCCGTGATCAGCTCGTCCCCGGTTCCTGTGACTCATCATCCCTGTAAGTACTTCACTATCCATACCTACCCAGCCCACAACCTTTATTTCGTCGCTGTTACTGCGAACGCCTTTCGCCGTAACATTTTGGTCATCTTCGAGCCGGTAATATTAAATACCGGCGACCTTCCCGTAACCACCTAACTTTCGTTTAATTTTCAATTTTAATACAGTCCGCTAAAGATAATTATTTCCGCCCATATTCTTATTCTATGTCTAAATCTTAAATCTAATTCCTACCATCATTTCTAAATTCATTTGTTTCCGTAACTTTGCCTTTATCTCGTTGCGAAACGGCCTGCCCCAATAAAAGTTTTTGTCGGTACTCGTAAAACAATTGTGTTAGTATAGCTGGCCAACGTACACTTATATTATTTTATTTTTATTGTTGATTTTGTGTATGCATCCGATTGTCTGATCACAAATCGAAAGTGTGATGCAATGTTGTAATGTTGTTGTAATCTGAGCGGGCTTGTGTGTGTACCCAAATGATTTTTGCCTAATGATACGTTGTTCATACTCCTAACTACTAGTAGTTAAATTATTACGTTACGTATGGTATTATGACGAGAGATTGCATTGTTATTTTTCCCGTTTTATTTTTTAAGGAATTTTTTATGTTCTTGTCGTGTTAAATCGGCTCAGATCTCGTGCATGCTCACCACGCGTGCCAAATAGCGTGCTTTATTTTTTCGCTCTTTTTTATTTTTAATTTTTGCCTTTGCGATCGGCTCATTCTTTGTGCGTGCTCACTACATGAGCTTAGTGTGTTTCATTTAGTTTCATCAGTTTTTTTTATATCGCTTACGGCTATTTGCGTGCGTCGCCTTCGCTTCTACACACGTTTGCCCACTTGTGGGACACAGACAGAGTGTCCCAATTTTATTTTTTAATTAAGTTTTTATTATTTGTTTTTTTTTTTTTTTTGCGACCGACTCATTCTTCGCGCTAGTGTCCGCTACAGGTCCGCCCGACTGTGAGCGCCTTGCCCAGTAGTGGGCTACGGATAACGTAATTTTTTTTATGTTTTTTTGTTTTGTTTGTTTTTTGTTTTGCGGTCGGCTAATGTTACGTACGCGCGTTCAATAAACACAGACATACACATACACACGCGTTTGCACCACCCGTGGGCCATATACAAGGCGTCCCAACTTAGTTTTGCTTTCCTTATTGTTGCGTTAATTTTAGCCCATTTGCGTTTACCTTAGTAAACAAATACGTCCAGCCCAACTATAGAATATATACAGGGTGTTGTTCTACTTACTGCCTTTAAATTTGTTAATTCTTTTTATTTTTTATTATTTTTTCTTGTCTCCTTTTGTTCATCGCGATGCCGACCAAGTCACAAGCCGCGATATTTAGGGAAGCAGTTAAGGCCATACTTCAGCTCCTTGAGTTAGGGTCACAAATTATTGCTGGCAGCACCACACATTCCAAATTGGAGTTTAACGTGCGTTTCGCACAGATACAAGGCGTGAAAGACAGGATGGACGCAGTGTATTATAGCATTCTTGACGAGGAGAACCTGGACGAGAAGACCGAGAAGACATACACTGAGAACCACACAAAGGCCTCCGGAGCGTACCTGGGGATACTTATGGCTAGGGAGGAAATCTCAACCTCTTCCACGTCATCCCCAACCCATAGCGCTCAGCCCAGTTTCGGCGTCAATACGCCCACAGCCGTCCTCCCCAAGATAGCGCTGCCTAGGTTCAGCTCAAAAGTGGAGGACTGGCCTTCCTTCATTGCGCTGTTTAGGAGTCTGACTGACGACATGGCGACCCTGTCGGACGCAGTCAAGCTCCACTACCTATTCTCAAGTCTCAGCGGTGAGGCATTAAGTATGGTATCCCACTTAAAGGTCACCAATGAGAATTTTGCCGTGGCCATGGACATCCTCACGAAGCGGTACGAGAACCGCCGGGTTCTCATTGATAGTTTTGTGGACATCATCCTGGGGCTGCCAAGCATCCATACGCGCTCGAACATCCGCACACTGTTCCTTACGCCGCTCATATCGGCTCAGTGTGCCCTCAACAATTTAGATCTGCCCATAGGAGACGACTACGTGTTTGTGTCAATAGTGGTGCGGAAGCTCAAGGGCGAGCTCCGCACGCTATTTGAACGTAGGCACGGGTCTAGTAACACCCTGCCCACGTTAAGGGACCTTATCTCCTACCTCGAGGAGCACGCACGCTGTGTGGAGACAGAGTTCTCCAACATAGCCCAGCCGCAGCCCATTTACGCCCTGCCCGGCCCTTCTCGTAGCCGCGCGCCTCCTCAGTTGCCCCATCGCACTTATGCTCAGATGGCTCAGCAACAACCCCACCATTACCGTGGCCGCTCCTCAGCTCCATCGCCTCACCGCGCCTATGATCAGCCTACTCACCAACCATCACGCCCAGCGCAGCAAATGCGTCACCGCCCATCCACCTCCCCGGCTCGCAGTCAGCCCTTCCCCGTCTACTCGGCCTTCCAGCAAAGCTGCTCCTTATCATCGTCCTCATCCTCTTCCTCACGCTCGACGTCCTACTGTCCCTATTGTGCCACTAGGGGACATACGCTCATGACGTGCAGATGGTACAATGCCCAGCCAACACAGGGCCGTTGGGACTTTGTACAGGCACGCGAGCGCTGCCAGCGTTGTCTCGGCCGTCACTACGAGAGCGAGTGCAGGTCAAGGGGGGCATGCAAGGATTGTGGGAGCACGAACCACCACACGTCCCTCCATCGACCAGACGGCCCAACGCACTCAGCTCATTCGTCGTCTGTACATGTACCCCCACCACAGCTGACAGAGCACTCGAGGGAGCGTACCAGACACAGCATGCGGCACGAACCCGCACAGGCTAAACAGGTGCAACCCAGCTCTGCTCACAGAGCCAGCCCACCCAGGTCCGTTTCGCCAGGTAGGCCCCGCGAACGCCGCCAGCAATTATGACTCCCAACTATCACGGAGCACCCTAGCGAAGAGGTAGATTTAGCCCATGCCCACTCAACCCATGCCCACACAGCTGATACATACTCAGCTCATACAATTTCAGCTGATACTCAATCAGCTCACTCACCTTCTGTGCCCACTGGCACACCCATTTTGTTGCCAACCGTCTCACTAAGAGTCGCGGACGTACATGGCCATCTTCACACAGCCAGAGCTTTATTGGACTGTGGCAGTATGCTGACATTAATAACGTCACGCATGGCACGACTTTTGAACCTGCCATCAAAACCCACTTCTTTAAAAATTACAGGAGTTGGGAATCAGCACAAACATGAGTCAAAGGCGGCAATAACAATAGTATGCCGACCCACTCACAATGATACTCCTACAATCACTGCCACAGCTCACATTTTAAAAAACGTCACTGGCTACCTTCCCTTAGAGAAGGTACCAAACATTTCCCACGTACTAGGCCAGCCACCCGTGCCATTGGCTGACCAGCTTTACCACACACCAGCCCCGATCGACCTCTTATTGGGGTCGAACGTTCTTGGCCAGGTGTTGGACGGGACTAAGGTCTCGTTGGGCCCGGGCAAACCCATAGCCTTCGGCACGATTTTCGACTTCGCGTTGATAGGACCCATTGAAGACTTGTATGCGCAGCCGGCGCAGCAGGTTAACTCAGCTCACGTCGTCAGCTCACAACCAGACTCAGCTGAATCAGCCCAGGACATACGTCAGAGTCTGGAAAGGTTCTGGGAGTCTGAGGAGCCCCTCCCTCAATCTCACACTCATAATGATCCCCTGGAGGAACAATGCGAGGAAATCTTCCGCTCTACCACTACACGCGATCCCTCAGGCAGATATACGGTCGCTCTGCCCTTTCTAAAGGACGCCCCTCAACTAGGTAAAACTCACCCTATCGCATTACGCAGATTCCTCAATATTGAGAAGAAGCTAATGGCGAACCCGTCTCTGCGTTCTAAATACGTCGACTTTATGGCCGAATACATCGACTTAGGGCACATGGCTCCCTGTCACCCAAATACATTCGCCCATAAACCTCACTTCTACATCCCTCACCATGGCGTATTTAAGTCAGGGTCGGACAAGCTGCGCATTGTTTTTGATGGTAGCTGCAAAAGCTCCAATGGTGTCAGCATAAATGAATGCCTACACACAGGCCCCGCCCTTCAACAGGACATTGTGGACATCATCATGTCCTTCAGAACGCATCCAGTCGTTTTCAGCACTGACATTCAGAGGATGTTCAGAAATGTGCTGGTTGCCCCAGACCAGAGACGGTATCAGCTGATACTATGGCGGTTCTCACCAGATCACCCTCTGCTCACCTACGCCCTCAATACAGTCACCTACGGCTTAAGATCAAGCCCGTACCATGCAATCCGCACTCTGCTTCAGCTGGCTGATGATGAAGGCCATCGCTACCCTGGAGCCGCTCAGGTTCTTCGCAAGTCTATCTTCGTTGATGACATCTTGTGTGGTCATGACACAGTTGAATCAGCCCAAGCACTTCAGGACGAGTTGATAAGTCTGCTAGACCTAGGCGGCTTTCAGCTCAGTAAGTGGACATCTAACTCGCCTAAGCTGCTCGAGAGATTTCCCGACAACCAATGCGACATGCCCAAGGACTTCGACATGAACCCAGAGTCCACGTCCATTAAGGTCTTGGGTATACAGTGGAGCCTCAGTCAGACGAGTTCACCTACCGCATCTCTCTGCCCCCCATCACACATGTCACAAAGCGGTCTATTTTAAGTACCGTAGCCTCACTTTATGACCCAAACGGCTGGGTTTCTCCCGTTATCTTCCGCGCAAAGCTGCTGCTTCAGCAATTGTGGCTACTGAAGCTGGAATGGGATGAGCCCACTCCCTCTGAAGTGCAAACGGAGTGGCACCACATCTCAGAGAATCTGCCGCTGTTGTCTAGTATTCGCTTCCCTCGGCACATTTGTGCAAACAAAGGCTCAGCTGCATACTCGCTTCACGGGTTTGCAGATGCCTCTGAGGCCGGGTTTGCCGCCGTTGTTTATCTCCATGAGCTCGATGCCTCCGGAGATACTTTGGTACACTTGATTGTCGCCAAGTCGCGAGTCGCACCAATCAAGAATCGCCTCACAATCCCCAAGTTAGAGTTGTCGGCCACCACTCTACTCTCCCAGCTCATGATCCGTGTGTCAGTTCAGTTATCGGCCCATATCAGTATACAACAACACATATGTTGGTCAGACAGTACGATAGTCCTGGCCTGGCTCAATACACCGCCTCACCGTCTTCAACCCTTTGAAGCCAACAGGGTAGTCAAAATCAGCTCAGGCTCACCAGAATGTACCTGGCGACACGTACCTTCCGAGCTCAACCCGGCAGATTGCGCAAGCAGAGGGTTGTCTGCGCAATCCCTGTCAGCCCACGACCTATGGTGGTCTCCCACGTGGCTTGGACAGCCTTGTGAGTCTTGGCCTGCAATGCCCTTAGCTCTGGGCCATCACGCCCTGCCCGGCCTTAAGCCCAAACACGTCCCGTCACTGGTCACAGTGCCCGGTCTTGACTTTGACCTGCTCACTCGGTTCAGTTCACTAGACAAGCTCATCGGAGTGACAGCTTGTCTAAAACGCTTTCTGCACAACTGCAGACACCACCCAGATTCGCGACGCTCAGGCCCCTTGTACGTCAGTGAACGAAGAGAGGCCCTACTTTACTGGGTGCGCAGTGTTCAGCACAATGAATTTGCAGAGGACATCCACCGCCTTCAAACTGGCAAAATCTGCTCCGTTAGACTCCAGCGGCTGTCACCTCTCATTAAAGATGAGCTTCTTAGAGTTGGTGGACGACTGTCCCATGCGTCTATCCGATATGACGCGCAGCATCCGCTCATACTTCCCAGCTCTAGCCCACTTGTAGACCTTATCATTGACCACTACCACAAAATACACTGCCACCCTGGCGCTGACACTTTACACGCTATCCTACGCCAACAATTTTGGATATTGTCCGCGCGCCGTATTATTAGACACCGAGTTTTTAAATGCATTAGATGCTTTCGATGCCGGGCCCAGCCGCAAGCGCCCTTCATGGCCGACCTGCCAGCCGATAGAGTTACGCCTCAGCCAGTATTTAGTCAAGTCACGACCGATTTCGCCGGACCATTCCTCGTTAAATCTAGTACCCTACGTAATGTTAAACTCTTAAAAGCGTACTTTTGTATATTCGTGTGCCTCTCGACTAAGGCGGTTCATTTGGAACCGGTCTCGGACCTCAGCACGGAAGCGTTCCTCGCGGCATTACAGCGTTTTATAGCACGCCGCGGTGCCCCGGTTCTCATCCGCTCGGACGGCGGTACAAATTATGTAGGCGCTAGAAATCAGCTCATCGAAGTACAAAACTTTCTTGCCTTGAATAATGACACGATTGCGCACAAGCTCGCTGGTCAGCACATTACTTGGTTGTTGAACGTCCCTAAGGGACCATGGTTCGGTGCGTTACATAAGATCAACGTAAAATCAACAAAGCAACTTTTATATCGCGTAATTGGCGAACAACACCTCACATTCGAGGAATTCTCCACACTTTTAGCTCGAATTGAAGCGGTCCTTAACTCAAGACCTCTCTGCCCACTTTCGTCTGATCCTTCAGACTTTGAGCCGCTTACAGCCGGACATTTCCTTATAGGCCGCTCACTAACGGCCCTTCCCGAACTATCCGTGGAAGATAGGCCGATCTCCACACGTAGGCGATTCCAGATGGTACAGGCCCTTTCCCAGCGCTTCTGGACGCTGTGGACCCAGTCCTACCTTCATACCCTCCAAACCCGCTCCAAATGGTTGTCCCCATCCTCCCCTCCCCGAGTTGGCGAGCTCGTCCTCATCAAGGAGGACAACCTGCCTGCCCTCCAATGGAGACTGGGGCGCATTGCTCGCACCCTGCCTGGGAAGGATGGCGTCGTGCAGGTGGTGGACCTGGACACCGCGAATGGACATCTTCGGAGGCCTGTATTCCGGATCGCCAGGCTCCCATTGGATGAGCCCACCCTGGCCCCCGGAGGATGTTCCCGCCAAAGCCGGGACGGCCATTCAAACTATACCGCCATCGGTAAGGCGGTTGTTGACGACCGCGTCCGCCTATCTGCCGCGGCGCCACCGCTGCGCGACCCGCAGCCGCTGGCTTCGTGAGATATACCGCGCCGACGAGTCTGTCTGTTAACTACCGCGAGACGCCCACAAAATACGCGCGCTGGTATCTGCCCTTATTTATAGTGACTCCTGAACCTAATGTGAAGAGACCGCCTAAATGCCTATTGTGTAGTGTAGTGACTGTGCGCCAGGAAACCAACCTACATCGCCGCCCGTGGTCAGCTCGTCCCCGGTTCCTGTGACTCATCATCCCTGTAAGTACTTCACTATCCATACCTACCCAGCCCACAAGCTTTATTTCGTCGCTGTTACTGCGAACGCCTTTCGCCGTAACACCTATATAGGATATTTAGTAACCGAGTGTATGCATAGAACAATTGTTAGTATAGGAGCAACCTGAAAAAGCGAAAAAGAATCAACTAGTCGCTTTTTACACCACCCAAGGGAAGAGAGGAGTTGTTAGTGTTCTTACTGAGCCGCTATATCACAGCCTAATTTTATTATTACAATAACCGTCATCATGATAAGAAAAGCCCCAATGCAAAGCTCATGTCTTCCTACGTGGACAATAGCAGCACATGGAGTGATAGGGGGCAAAACTCTCCACGCGGCCCTTGCCCAATGCGGCTTAGCGGGTTTTTTACAACTGTTATCTTATGACAATAACTATGGACCAACGGCTAACATAATGAAAATGTGACCATAAAGTACCTAATAACTGACCAGTAGTTAGCAGATGTATAGGGATTGGGAATCATCTTTCAAACAGGTTCGAGTAAAACTGTGTACTTACATGGATAGTTTAACCGTTAACCTTTCCGAAGCACATACCCAATAAATAATAAATCTAAAACTGAATACTAGTCAGTGATAAAGGTGATGATAAATCATCTTATTTCATTGTTATTCCCCTACGAAGATAAAATACGACATAGAATTTTCAACATTCAAAATCAATTCGGGCGATATGTTTGAAGCAGACAATTTAACTGCAGTAAAGGAAATGAGACAAGCAAAGAGCTGTCCATTGCCGACAATGAAGGGAACCTATCAATGTCTTTACGGCGCCGGGCCTCAATAAAGCAGTGAGCTTATTTTCGCGTTTCATCAATATTCGGCACCGAGATAGAATCGGGCCGGAATTAGATCTCCCTGATGATATTGTCTAGTCAGTGCAAGGAGGTCGGGAAAGCGATAGTGCCTCAGGGCTGTTTGGAGCTGCTAAAGTCCTGGCCCGTAGTGAGGGATGGTGAATTTTGTTTATATTCTTTTTTGTGCAGGACATGTCTTATTTTTCATTGGTTTTAACCCGGGGTCATGGGGGTGGAAAAGTGTTACACGGACGTTGGGGTGGGTCTCACAGACCCGTTCATTAGATAACAAATTATCCAATACTTTATAATAATAAAGTTAATATTTTATTCGTGTTTAGTTTTTTAGGTAGTATTTATTTAAATAAATTAATCACAAAAATCGTATTATATTATGTTTTAATCATATTTATTAAAGCTTTAAAAAAATAATAACAAATATCAATAACAACTTTCTCTTCTACTTAAATGTAATTTTATTATTAATTTACAATCAATTTTAATGTTTCAATGGCACTTTTTTGTAGGAAACTAAATTATCTTTAGAAGAAAAAAACAATTTATCACTCTGAATCATTATCTTTGGTACAGTCAGCACAGAAAGGTACAATATGTTCTAAACAAATTATGTTTGTTGCAACTCTCGCAGGTGTAATTTGTTTTACGGTCTTTCTTGGCTGGACACACTTGGCATCTTTTGCGAACATTAGCCTTTTTTGCCGGAGGTTCCTTTGAAGATTCACCAACAAATTTTCTAATTTTTTGTCGCTACTCACGTAGAAGCACTGTACATTTTGGCGAAGTTTTAGGTATTCCATGACAAGACCAAACCCTAGGTTTTTTTATAAATCGCCTTCGTTTTGTTTTTGAACAAATATTATTATTTCTGTTTATTATTAGGCCATTAATACCAGCCATGTTCAATAAGGGATAAACAATTGTCAATTGCCACCTTTTAGAATTACGACTTACGTCGTCGTACGTAGCACATAGCTTGTCGGCTACATCTACACCATATTTTGACTTTCACATATCTTGCTCTGTATCACGAGGATTACTACGCTCACTCAAGTGATCTTCCTCATCACATATCTCCTGGTCTGATAACGGAGAATCAGAGGATCCTCTTCTCGATCCATTTTTTACTAAGTACCTACAAAAAACACAAATAAAATACATTGTCTAATACGAAGACTATACTGGGTTTGATTAAAAGAATGAATGGAAAACAATGAAACTTTTTACTTTCCTTTTTACAGAGTTACTAATTAAAATTTCGTTACTTATATTAAATTACTTAAACTAAAATGATCGCACGCGCGCGCGTGCGTTCAGAAGGAGCCGATGTGGTGAAAGAGGCCGATGCCGGTGCAGCTCAGCCTTTTGATGCGCTGCTGCGGGGCGGGCGGGGGCGGCGGCAGTCTCCCCGCGTCCCCGCTTGATTAAGGCGGTCTTCCACACCTCTGTTTAGCTACGTTGGCGTAGACATACATTGAACTATATATCAGCAATTTTAATTGTAAACAACAACAAAAAAACAAATATGAAAGTATAAAACACGGATAATAAATAAATAACATCTATACAAAATGGCGCGAAATTGTTACACTAACTGCGGGGTTGGGTCTCACATACCTTATTCAATTTTATGCAAGTGTAACTCCCACTGCGGCTGGCGCTCGACTAACGTGTTACCTACCTGCGATGCATAGAACAACTCAACAGCTCCAGCTATTGAGAAGAACGGCAACGTCCTACGCATAGTAACCGAACTAGAAGCGATATAAAATGTGACGGGTCTCACAGACCCAACCCCCATGACGCCCAGTTAAATTTAATTTAAAAATTTGGTGCGAATGTGTACGTAACTATACGTACATTCCCCTGACTGTTAGAGCCACCGCACACACGATACTTTTATCATCGGCGATCGGCGATTTAGCGACTGGCATCGCGTTTTGGCGACTCTCTGCGTTGGAATGCAGTATCGGAATCGCGAGTTTTAGCGATTCAGTCGCTGCATTCAGCTTCTAAAAACCGTCTAAATCGCCGATCGCCGCTGCTAAAAGTATAGTGTGTGCTTTGGCCCTTAATTGTGATTTCTTTCAATTATTTAAACAAGATTCCATTAAAATGTGTTTCTTATGACTTATTATTCATACCATTAATAATCATTAATGGTATTCATACTAACAATAACAACGAATAAACTTACAGAATTTATAACATTGTTTACAGAGATAGAGGCCGCGGGTTCGACTCCCGGTTACGTATGAGATTTAACAAAAAAAATTGAATGCAGGTTTTATTAAATCTAAAATCGACGCCATGCTCCCTAAGAACAGATTTCCCTATCTCTTACCTATAGTTTTTGATTTTTCCCTACTGACCCATATCGATTGATCACCTGTATAATGTTTGTTTGTTTCAGTATATTTGCACGTTACGGTCGTGAGAGATAAGTTATTGTCACTTGCCTAGTCGCGAGATGCGTTATGTAAGTAGTTTTTTTAGTTCCTACCTTGTCTCTCAAGACTTTTGTAGTAAACTATCTTCCAATTTCCCAAAGTGATCCTTTTCATTATTTAACCAAGTACTTACCTGTGTAAATGCGTCGTTCGGAAGTATTAAAACTTCTTTGAACGAGTTTTAACGCAAAACTACTTATAGGCTCGCAATTTCATACGTGACAGCCTCATGGTCTGCAGTACGGGGACGAAAGGTAGCGGGGGCGGGTAAAGTCTCCTTGTCACGTCTGATGATGCGTCCGTGGACATTGGCAGATGCATACGCAGATGAATTTCCACGAGCTGTCCACACGTCTGTAGGTCGATCTCGCACATTCTAGTTCCTATGGCCACCTTCCAGTTCGATCATCAGATCAGCACCATATCATCATAATATTGCATTGTCACGCGATTTACACAAATTACAAATTAATTGAACTAAGTACTAATTTAATTAACTACTATATTGATTTATACGTAGGTAGTATACCTACTTACCACATTTGTATTCTTGTGTTATTTATTTTTAGGATTCCACAGACAGTTTTCAGCTTGATAATAGCTCAATAAACCTAAAAGTTTCCGATCAAACTGATGCGTCGGCAGACGTGTGGACAGACGCGCCGGACGTTGGCGCCGAATCCCTTTGATGCGTGCCACAAAAACCGACAACAGTCGGAGGCGAGGCAGATGCATCTGCAGACGTTAAATACCTACCACAGACGCGCAAATCACCCCCTCAACACGTCGGCCGACGCATCCGCATATGAAGTCTGCGGATGCGTCTGCCGACGTGAAGAGGGGGCATAAGAAGAGCGCAGGCAGCAGTGCTGCGTAGAAGGAATGTCAGTTGTATGCAGATGTTACCCCTCCCCCGTCGCCCGCATGTCTGCGGGATGGAGACGAAAGGTAGCGGGGGCGGGAAAGAAGAGCGCGGGCAGCAGGGCCGCGTAGAAGGAACGTCAGTTGTGTGCAAATATTACCCCTCCCCCGTCGCCCGCATGTCTGCGGGACCGGGACGAAAGAGAGTGGGGACGGGAAAGAAGAGTGCAGGCAGCAGGCGCGCGTAGAAGGAACGTCAGTTGTGTGCAGATGTTACCCCTCCCCCGTCGCCCGCATGTCTGCGGAACGGGGACGAAAGGTAGCGGGGGTGGGAAAGAAGAGCGCGAGCAGCAGGTCGGCGTAGAAGGAACGTCAGCTGTGTGTGTGCAGACCTCCCCCCTCCCCCGTCGCCCGCACACCATAGGACTGTCCCGTACGAATTTTTTAGCCTATAGTAAAGGCATACAACAAGTACGTATACGTGTTTGTACCTACGTGCATTCAGATGACTACTGACCAGCACACGACTAGTTTTCCCTCAGTGTTTCTTTACAGGAAGTGAATATTTGATATCAGTCAATGAAATGCAATACGTGTCCACGGGACTATTCTCCGGTGACATTGGTCTTATGAATATTAGATGAAGAACGTTTCATGTTCTAATCTAGAATTGCGACCTGGAGATTATACAGTTATGATACCCTCGCGGGTTTGGTTGCTTTGCCCAGAGCAGTGTACCACTTAATATAAACTAATTGGAATGCCTACCTAGTAGTTTATACGAAGCACGTAATAAAAAATATGACGAAATGCGGAAGGTATATCCGGCTACTTAGAAACAGCTGGCAGACAACTGATCTATCTCCAGAGCATGAAAACGCAGGTTCCCTGTCTGATTCGCGAATAACAGAACTTATTATTCGTTTTCTACAAGACGCATGTCGACTATAAACTTTCGTACCTAGATCTTACGTGCCGCCAGGATTATCTGGTACTGTTAAAACCAACCATCAAAGTTTTATCTCAGCCGAAGACTCGCCTTACTACAGCCCTGATTAAGTTTAGTATCGGCACTTCCGCGTTGAAACGTCCTTAACAGTGTTTGGGTAGGCAGTGCAAATTGAGGTATTATAACTAGAGACGATAAGTACCTAGCTGTGTGGTGGCGATTTATTAGACAGACTACCTACAAATCCCTAACCTTGGGTGTCGTAATAGGCGACTAACGGACTAAAGACTGCATATTCATCCAACAGCATTGAGCGTCGAGGTGCTCAACGCATACCACGCTGAGGACATGTGCTGGTGTTATTTGGCGTAAAGTGGACTATTTCAAGAAACTGACTTTTTTTGGGGGTAATATTCGTGACATGAGTATATATATGCTTGGATCACACACAATTACTAAGGCATTAGAAGCCCCTAAGCCACAACTCAGTGAGCAAAAATTTGTTTTGCGGTGTCGCAAGACGTCTCTAGTTATAATACGTCAATGGCAGTGCACCCCGCTCCTAACTCAGCGCAACAATGTAATATCATTACGTTAACCAGCCTGTTAGCAATAACCTTAATCTTGTACAGAATTTGTTCTGTAATCGTATTTTATTGGCTGTTTAACCTTTCTGGTACTTACCTACCGACGACGGGCGACGGCATAGGAGAATTCTGGTTTGTTCTCGAATTGCTCAGCTCATATCAGCATACTTTTTGAAAAAACCGACGCATGGAATGAAAATACGTGTGGACTAGCGTAGCACTAAAACGCGAATGAGGCTTTGAATTTTAAATGAGGTAACGACAAAGTAAGATGGCGTCGGGGGTGGTGGTTTTGGGGATACCAGTTCAAACTGATTTTTTACTTTTTAAATACTTGGTTTTTTTTTATTAAAAAATCAATTTTAACTATCATAGTGTGTGATTAGCGAGTCGTTACGTGAAACTACAATAATGTTCTCTAATTACGAAGATGAAGTATAAAGTATAATTATTTTAGCCAAAACCTGGCTCACTTCACACTTTAATGATAACGAATCTATCGATAACAGATACAAACATTTAGGTGCGATCGCGATCGTTTACTAACAGACAAGCTAGACGGAGGAGGCGTTCTGCTATGCGATTCCCTAAGCAACACATAGACGCCGCGCGCATAGCTGTGATCATAGATGTTACAGCCGTCACATCGTCAGCTGCAGTCACGGCTGTGGTCAAAGTTGCGGCTGTTTTATTTACAGAATACTGATTTTATACTTACAAGAAATGTCAAGGAAGTGATTCCATAATACGCCGCTTACAGCCGTGCGGAGTTAGTGCCGAACAGCGTTGAAAACTATTTAGAAGTATACCAACGGTACGCTCACCGCTGTTGCAGCCGCTGCTACCATGGCTTTAACTATGTTTGCGCTGAGAGAATCGCACTACTGGTGGCCACTGGCCGTGCGCCGGGAGCTGCGCCCGACGACGGTACCGAGTGGAGCGGCGAGACAGTACTCGGCCTAGTAAGTAGAACGGGAGCCGAGCTACTGTCTCGCCGTTTTGTACTGCCGAGCACTCGGCGCTATGTTTATACGTACCGAGTACTCGGCCGAGAGCACTGTCTCACCCGGTTGCTCGGTACGTGTGATCAAGGCATGACCATCCCCGCCACCGCGGGCCTCGAGCACGTCAGCGTCGCCCTACCTGCCGGCCGGAATAATAATAATAAGTAAACAACATTTAATGCATTATACCGCCGCATTCATCAGACGATTCATACCGATAAGAGGTCACTACGAGATTATGTTGGATAATGTATCGCGCGCAAATGTTGAATCGTTTAGTATACTTAGGCGATTATAATTTGCCTTGCTTATATTGGATTGCAAGTTTGAACAATAGGACGATGAGTGTTCGAGGGAACAATCTTTTATTTTTATTTATTTATTTATTTATTTATTTTGGTTCTTCAACATTAAATACATTTCCCATTTTTAATAAAAAAATACACAATTCATATATACTAAATGATCTAACACTTATGGAAGAACACAACATGCGCTATGATTAGACATCTATACCTTATACTAAAACACTAAATTTAAAAAAAAACAACTAAATAATAAACAAAATAAAACAGATCTTTGAAACAAACACTAAATCAAAAAGTTATTTTACAAAAAAATCGAAACTAAATTAATTAAACCTTTTTTGAAACACATTAGAGACATGCTCAAATCAACATCACTACTTTTAGATAGGGCATTGTACGTCCTGCAGAGTCGTGGCATGACAGAATTCAGACCGATGTTGGTCTTGGACATAGGTGGAACAAACAGATTAAATGCTTTTTTCCTAGGTAGTCGGAGAGGCGTGCTCATCGTGACCGTGGCAAGCAGATCGCTGCAATTCAAGTAACCGTTTACCAATTTGTAAAAAAATACCATATCGGCAAGCTTGCGTCTGCTGGCCAAAGGACGAATACGATAATGTGCCAGGCGATCATTATAACTACAAAGTTTTTTAGCTAGGTGATTTCTAAATGATAGGTGGTAAAGAAAACGTTTTTGAACGCTTTCCAATAAATGTCGTAAAAAGGATTCCATATTACACTATTACATTCTAGATTAGAACGAACCAACAAGTTAAACAGCATTATGATCGTGGAAGGTTCCCTGAAGTCATGTGAATTCCTTAATACAAAACCAAGCATTTTAAAAGCTTTTCCCACAATCGCACTTATATGCTTATCGTATCTTAACTTTTGGTCTAGGACTACACCCAAGTCACGAATTTCAGAAACAGCCTTTAGTTCTTTATTAAGTAAAGTGTACGTGTTAAGCGAGGCCTTTTTATTACGAGTGAATTGTATATAAAAACATTTGTCAACATTGAGCGACATTTTATTAACGTTACACCAAGCGACTAGTCTATCGAGGTCCTCCTGTAAATGGATTACGTCTAAGTTAGAGCTTACAGGCTTGACGATTTTTAAATCATCTGCAAAGAGATGGAATTCGGAATTCACAAAACATTCAGAAATGTCGTTGATGAACACGTTAAACAATACTGCACCCAAATGAGAGCCCTGAGGTACACCCGAATGAGCGCTAAATGAGTCAGAGCGATATCCATTTAACACAACTCTAAAAGTTCTGTCAGTGAGATAAGAAAGAAACCAACCAGTAAGTGATCCCGCAACACCCATCCGACTCAATTTTAGAATTAGCAGCCTGTGGTTAACTTTATCAAAAGCCTTGCTAAAGTCTGTGTAAACTACATCCACAGGCACACGTCTGTCAACCGCGTTAGATAAGCTGGTAACAAAGGACGACAAGTTTGTAGTAGTAGACCTACATTTCATAAATCCATGCTGGTTGTTTGAGATGTTGTGTTTGAGATGCCATGTAATATGAGCACAGACCAGCTGTTCAAAGACTTTTCCAAAACATGCAAGTATTGAAATCGGTCTATAGTTTGTGACAAGATGTTTGTCACCAGACTTGTAGATGGGAACTACCAGGGCTTCCTTCCAACACTTCGGAAAGATACCTTCGCTTAACGATTTGTTAATGATAGTGGAAGTGTCAAGGTTTCAGCACATCTTTTTATGAACACAGCTGGAAACCCGTCGCAACCTGCACTGTTTGATATTGATAGTCTACATCAATGCTGGGCCCATTTAAAATATAAACTAAAAGATAATCGAAAACGACTTACGTACTAGAAGACGGTGTGCCACACCCTTACGGTCTCGCTCGTCCTCAGCTCGGCTGCAGTCCGCCGCGCCGGCTGGCTTCGGGCTGCTGTGGTGGATTGCGCCCCTGCGCGTCTTCGGGTTGATGCTGTGGTAGGTGGAAGGGCCCTAATACCCGTCGTTTACCCCAAGAGAGCTCTCAACCCCAGACAAATACGCACCACTTAACACAATATTACTTAGACCAAGACTTATTAAAGGTTCGCACTTCAACACGAGATACGCCGCATGCGTCTCATAACCAAAGAGGCCAAATGCCTCGTGTTTGACGATCGCCGTCGAAACTCCAATCAACTAACTAGTTTGGTTTTATGTTCTACGCTGTTTCACATTTTATTAATGACTACGGTCCGCCGAATTTACTGCTTATGTACCCTACATATCAAATTATCAATTTACTTTTACACGGCCTCGCGAATGATGTCTGTTCTAACGTGAGAACCCCAAATCTCTTTCGCGCTGACCAATATTTTTAAAACTACAGCGGGGGCGCACGAATTGGCCGTTTTGTTCAATACATGCACCTTTTCCTTCATTCAACGATTTGAGAGCCTTGTGGACTTCATATAGTAACTGAGCTTTAAATCACACAAAGTTACTGAAGGCGTTAAATCAAGGTGTTGCGCTTCACAATAGTTATAGCTGTTATCCCCTGAGTACACTTGGGCAAAATTATTAGCAAATAAATTGCATGAATCATCCCCGTTATCACTAAGTCTCCATTTTGCATCACAGTAGGATACGTACTACTATGCTTTCTTTAATTTTTGATGTGTGACCAAAATACCTTTGGGTTAGTCTTAATTTCGTTTTCTATTATCTTAATATAAGCATTATAATTATTGATTTGCAGCAAGTTACACTTCTCACGTAATAGTTTAAAAGAAATGCTGTCTCGGGGATTGTGAAGCTGTAAAGAAATTTCGCCTAGGAGAAACTTTCGGGTGCAACGTAGCCTCTCCTTTAAGTGACAATTGAAATTCAACAGGCGGATGAAGCGGATCGACAATACTCAAGGCGTCTTCACTCTCACAGACACCTAAAATAGTTCTAGTAGTAATCTTGATGCATAATTAATGGATTTCATGGCACTTACGAACTAATTTCAATACAATTATTAAAAAACCTAACAGATCGCATCCTTGATTTATGTATCTCAAACCTAGACAGACACATGCAGCATTTTACTATGTGACCCTCTTCTACCTCCTGACAAACACCTTTTATGGTTAACCTGACTATTGCAGATTCTATTCTGTATTCGCAAGGATTTGTAAGCCGTAGGTCCAATACGCAATTCGTCCATTTCGCATTTTGCCGTTCGCCTACTACTCAATTCTTTAATAATTTGATTCGACCATTTCGTGAATCGTCATTACGCAGTTCGTCCATTTCAAGATTCGTCTTTATGCAGTTCGTCCATTTCGTGAATCGTCATTACGCAGTTCGTCAATGAGGGGTTTAGTCGTGAAACGAGTTCGTTAATTAATCCTGCAGTAGTCTTTAAACCAGCCGCTGTAATTTTTAGGGTTCCGTACCCAAGGGTGAAAACGGGACCCTATACAAAGACTACGCTGTCCGTCTGTCTGTCTGTCACCAGGCTGTATCTCATAAACCGTGATACTAGACTCTTATTTTTGTTTAAAAAGTGGCACCTATGTTTATTAAATAATATAAAATCAAAAGAGACGAATTTATTTATTACTATAAATAAATAAAAGCGCATTGAACCACATACGTATAGATGTAATACACGTTGGACGAAATGCCTTTTAGACGAAATGCTTGTTGAACAAAATGTATATTGTACCAAATACTTTTTGGAAAAATAGATGTTGGACGAATTGCGTTTTGGGCTATGTACGAGTCGGACGAAATAAGCGTTGAAGTACAATTTGGACGAACTGCGTATTGGACCTACGGCTAACAAATCTTCGGAAGGGGTTTCGAAAACAGACTTATTTTTCTTTTTAGACAACCTGGTTTAGAATAAAGAATAATAATTCTGTTTTCGCATCTGGTTTCGAAAGCAAAGTTTCGAAAGTGGCCGAAGCGATTAGTTCATACTTTGTACCAATGAAATACCAACGCTCGACTAAATTTAAATTCATCTCGGCTTATCAGAAATTGTCACGACTGGATTAGTATATTCTGCACGGACTAGATAACTGTATTAAAGATTTTTCTGTTTCTATTACTTACACAAATAAAAGTTAAAAATGTAGGTACGATAAGTTGTAAGTAGGTACCTACATAGACTAAAAATAATTTTATCTATATTTATAATTATGTGTACTCATCATGATAATAAATAAGCATAAATGTTTTTGCTTAGGTCTTATCTATATACCTAAAGCCTAAACGATACAAATCCTGTGTTTGGATGTTTGGAATCCGTACTCTAAATTCTAAATAAAAAAAGAAATAGGATTGTTCACCCACATGAAACCAAAGCTCAATCACACCACAGGCCCCCCCCCCCCCCCCCCAACCATTGCCATTGTTGATATTATCGGACAGACCTTTAAGCACACCCACAGCTCGATAAAAATTAAAAAAAATATCAGTCCATGTCATGAACCTATACCTAGCAGTCCAGTGACTGCGCAGTTGCCCACTTCAATTTACTACAGCTACTACAAAGGACATCAGCAAAATCCCATACTAGCTGGGCCTGATATTCAATGACTATGGGTATTATTAATTTTGTGTTGATTAGTAATCTAACATAATTAGAATCAGTGTCCTAACTTCATATTCAATATACAACTTCACAAAATGCGAGATACATATTTTTTTATTATTGAAGTTAGGATAACATAATAACAATCTACTAGATTAAATTCTTTACTTGAGTAGACCTTAACTATCTGATAAGTATGTAAATAGTGATAAGAGTAATGTAATTGATGGTATTTGACATAAAACAAAGAGGATGCTTATAAATAAAGCACTTATGAATGATACTCATACATTTATTCAAAATCGTCTCTTATTACTACACTACCTAACAGTGAAGGGAAGTGTCTGCATCATGGTTCTTAACACAGCAGAGCACATAAATCCAATACATATGCAATATTGCATAGGTTTGTATTGGATTTGTGTGCTCTAATAACAGTGTCCAAGAATCAAAAGCGCAAGGTTGTCGTTACGGAGTAGAGCTCACAGAATCCGTAAACATAAAGCACAGGGTGGCGTGGTCGTCATAAACAGCAGATATCAGAGTCGGTATAACAAGATTCAAGAAGGGACAAGGAACAAGAAGGGGTCAAAACACAGTACAAAGCAGAAACATAAATCGCACTGATATTGTATTGTTTGCAGATGATACTTCACTGATTTTTAATGTGACTAGGTGTAAGAATAATTATGACGATGTGAACAATGCTCTCTCAGAGGTACTCAGTTGGTTTACTGCCAATAATTTACAGCTAAACGATGTTAGAATGAATAGTGATAAATTAGATTTGGTAGACTCTACAGTTTTCCTAGGGATAACCCTTGACTCAAAACTACACATATATCGAATTTGGCCGGCAAACTCAGTTCTGCAGTTAACGCGATTAGAAAAATTAGACAATTAACAGATGTTGAAACTGCTAGGACTGTTTAATTTAGTTATTTTCAGTGTCATGTCATATGGCGTCCTTTTGTGGAGAACAGCGGCTGATGTTAAAACTATATTTATTTTACAGAAACGAGCAATAAGAACCATATATAGACTGGAATCACGAACTTCCTTGAGAAATATTTTGTTGGCGTTCTTACTGTTGCTTCTCAATATATTTATAATTGTACTTATAGTTTTTGTGCGTTGCAATATTAACTAATTTTCTAAACACGGTGATGTACACAATTAAAATACTAGAAGTATGTGAAAACTAGTAATGTCACTGTTTAGGTTACAAAAGGTTTTTCTTAGGGTAAGGTAGTCAAGACGTGTGCGAGACAAAGAGCTTTTTAAAAACAAGCTTTTATTTCACGAGAGACGTGTTACAGGCTGGAGAGTATGTCTAAGACTAAACTTATTAATAATACAATGATATAAGAAGGTTCGGATCATGCGTCATCTTTCATACTTCGCCTCCCAGAATCGAGTGCTGAATGTTTACATTTGTCAACTCAGCTCCCAGGGTTCTTAGAATATGGAGTGCTGACGCACAGGAATGCTAGAGCTGACAGACGTAACTCCTCCTTCCTCAAGTTCGAAGTTATCTTCTGGAAGTTGATCTTCTTGAAGTGAACTTCGAATACATTTATTACATAATTTTAAACGATACTTATAAACTATACAACAGAGCAATACAAAAATTATAATTTAGAGTATAAGTGTCCATAGGTTTACGCTATTCACTTCGATTATTGAACTTTCACTTTCACTGTTGTCACCAACAATTTTCTTCATGACAGCAGTTTTAGGTCTTCTAGGTCGACGCCTTGCAGGTCGATAGGTCTTGCGGATGCTGTTTCATCAGGTGAGTATATTGAAGGTAAGTTTACAATTGGTAACTTTGTGTATGTTATGTTTTCAGTATTAATTTGGTGTCTTTTCAGGAAAATGTCTTGAACTCTTATTTCACAGGAATCGTCTAAAGTAAGTACATAGGTCCCTTGAACCTTTTGACGGAATATTTCATTTATACATGTTCTAGTAAGAAGTTCTTCGTCTCTACTATAGAGTATCCATCTATTTGGTTCTAAAAGTTGTACTTTTACATTTTCTATTGTAACTGAAATCTGGGTGCATGACGTCACGTTCTCTACGTAGGTCATCAGGTCGGAGATGCAGGGGTCATGGACGAACTGTAACATTTCGTCGTTGCTGCACAGGAAACTGGACTCGTCGACTTCTTGGCATGGCTGGTTGAGCAACCTCATCTTCAACCCTTTCACCAGTAGGTAAGGATGTTTGGGTAATATGACAACAGTGGATTTTCGGGATAAAACAGGTAAAGGAATCAATTTATAATAGATATAAGTATTTCCATCAACTATCGGTATTTCCAAAAGGTAAGTGATTTTATTTTCCTTAAAATAAGCTTTTATTGTAATTGTTTGCTCTATCTTCACTAAATTAACTAAGCTAGGTGTATATACTAACTTTTCTATTCTATCAATATCTAATAAAATACTTAAAAGCTTACTAGACTCTATAATTGATTGATGTAATATACCTAATCTACTTAAGGCGAAGCTAGTATCTATTTCACTTAATTTAGCATGAATTGTTTGGAAATTGTGAAATAAAATATTATATGTATTTATAATTTGTACTTCAAAATGTTGTTTTCTAATTCCTTTAGTTACATTATTATATAAATCGGTGATTTCCTTATTTAATTTAAATAAGTTGTCATTTAATTTTATTGTAGAGTTCGTAAGAACCTGCGTCATTTCTGTGATCAAAGTCAGTTTTTTGTTACTAATGTTTTGTTTTAATTTTACTTCATTTATTAATTTATCATATCTAATAGCGTCGTCATTATCTAGGTTTCCTGTAATTATCTTTACAATTGATCCAAGCGGGTTAATGAGACCTCGTTTAACTCTAATAAAAGGAATGATCTGTTCTAACTTACTCACTGTTAAAGTTTTAATATATTCTACTTGTTTACTTAAATCTATAAAATTATGTGGAAAATCTTTATTTAACATCTTAACTAACTTATCTAACTCGGAAAACCGCTTAATATTATAACTTAAGTCTGCTTTTATAGGCTCAAAATCTTATATTTTAGCAATAATCCATTTATCCTTACTAATTACTGCTACACCTTTTCTTACAGGCAGGACCACGGTTTTTATTCAACACCTGCACTTGAAGGGCCTGGAGTTGCATCGTCATGGTCATCGCCAGGAGGACGACGCGGAGGTGCCTGCGGAGGGCGTTTAATGTTCTTAATGGGTACTTTTGTACTACGTTTCTTAACCTGAATTGGTACTATGTTTCTGCTAGCCTTAGATAAGACGGTGGCTTTATTATAACGGGGTTTGTCTTTACTACTTCTTTTGTTTACATCTCTAGTAAAAATACTGTCTCCGGGATTGATATTAAATTGGGTTTCCCCACCTCGTTTTTCCACTATTTTCTCTTTAGTTTGCATAGTTTTCTCTGCTAAATGTTTGTATAAAAATCTACTTCTTTTGGCGTGTTCTTTTACAAGCTCTTGCATGTACTGTTTTTCAAAGTCCATATCGAATGTATATCTAGAGTCAGTATGTCCTAATAAAACTTCAAACGGAGTGAAACCGGTAGTTGAGTGTATAGAGTGATTATAAGCGAGTATAGCATATGTCATTATAGACGAAGCGTCTGTGTACTTCTGTTCGTATTTAGCTAAGCGATAAATCTCTATGATAGTAGAGTGAAATCTTTCTATGAGTCCCATTGAATTTGGATTGTTTGTTGTTCCAATATGAAAATCTATTTTATATAAAGATAAAAGTTCCTTTAAGAGGTTATTGTTAAACTCTGAACCGGGTTCTGAACTGATTTTACAAGGGACGCCGTAAAATGAGAAGTATTTAATGAGAGCTCTAACTACCTCAGGGGTCGAACGGTTAGATATCTCGAATGCTTGTCCCATTTTACTAAATGCATCTATAATTGTTAAGTAATATCGACTTTCAATGGAAAACAAATCAATAAATATTTCTTGCAAAGGTTTAGTTTGTGTTTGAGTTATTTGTAATTTAGGTTTTAAAGGTTTTCTGTCGTACTTCATTCGCTGGCAAGCTTCACATGTGTTTATAAAACTAGATATGGTTTGTTCCTGTTAGTAATAAGAGGGTAGACATAAGTTCGGTCCGGTGAGACGGCTCTCAGCCGCTGTACGAGAGTCTGAAATAGATTGCTAACTAGTGAACTCACGTTTTATTCTCAGCCCCATTCCCCATAATAACAGTGGCGCAGTCCGAATTTTACGCTTTTATTACCGTTAAGCAACATAAACGATGTCGGTTGGAGTATTAAAGGTGTTTAACCACGAACTTCAAGATTGGGGGACGTATATTGGTCGGCTAGAACAATGGTTTCAAGCTAACGGAATCACAGCGGCCGAAGACAAGTTGGGAACAAGACGGAGGGCAATTCTACTCAGTAGTTTAGAAGAAACTACTTATAGACTCATCCGAGATTTAGCCCTACCCAAGGATGTTGGAATTTTAGCATATGAAGAATTCATAAGTTTGTTTAACGGTCATTTCAAAACTAAAATATGTAGTTTTGCGGAACGTCATAAGTTTCACAGTGCCGTTCAAACAACAAATGAATCATTTTCGCAATGGTCGGCGCGCGTGCGCGGCTTGGCCAAGGATTGTGGGTTTCCGGCGTCTACTTTAGAAGAAACTCTGCGTGATCGGTTCGTTCTCGGTATGATTACTGGACCCGAGCGAGACCGGTTGTTCACCGAATCCATGGATGGGCTAACGATGCAAAAAGCACTGCAGGTAGCAGACAGTGTCCGATGCGCCAGGGATGGTGCTCGTTACGGCAGCCACGCAGCGGCGGCGGCGCAGCCCGCGGCCCTCGACATGTACAACATGGCGGCGGCGCCGGCGGCTCACGGGCGCGGGCCTCTAGCACCCGGGCCTCGCCGCGCCCCGGGAATTGGGGCGGTTCGATCGTCCGATCAGTGTGAAGTGTGCGGTTATTTCGGTCATTTCAGCAAAAAGTGCCGTTTCAAAACTGCGTTGTGTAATACGTGCGGAAAAAAAGGCCATTTAAAGCGAGTGTGTGCCAATAAAAATAGTGGTAAAAAAATCAGCATTTCTTGCAGTGTTGTTCGGATGAAGAGGATGATGGTAAGCGTTTGTTTTTTAATATCCGCTCGTATAGAGGAGAACCTATGCAGGAGTCTGTATTAGTGGATAACATTTCTTTGTGTTTTGAAGTAGATACTGGTTCTGCTGTGACCGCCATTTCCGATACTATATATTTGAAATATTTCTCAAAATATAAGTTAAGTAAAAGCAGTAAGATGTTACAGAGTTATAACGGGGGCTCAATAGAGACTTTAGGCACTATTGTTTTGCCTTTTTATTTTCGGGGTAAGAAAGAGATATTAAACGTTTTTGTGGTTAAAAATGGTGGCCCACCCTTACTCGGCCGGGATTTTATAGCCAAATTTAAGCTTCAGATTTGTCATGTTAACACGTGTGAAGTCAAATGCCCAGAAGTCGAAGGTTTTCAGAAAAAAATACCCAAGGCTATTTTCAGATCAGCTGGGTTGTTGTAAGGGTCTTGAAGTCAAACTTCATTTAAAACCCAATTCGTCACCAGTTTATTGTAAAGCTCGTACAGTGCCGTTTGCACTTAAGGCGAAGTTAGACGAGGAAATAGACAGACTTGTAAGGTTAGGTATTTTGGAACCTGTGCCGTTTTCAGACTATGCTAGTCCAATAGTTCCTGTTTTAAGGAAAGATGGAAAAATTCGCCTTTGCGCTGATTTTTCTGGAACTTTAAATAAACAGTTGTTGGTGGATAAATATCCTTTACCTAAAGTAGAAGAACTCTTTGCTAAGCTACATGGCGGGATGCGATTTACTAAGCTAGATCTATCTGGAGCTTACAATCAGCTTTTATTACATGAGGAATCGCGGGACCTAACTTGTATTAATACGCATAAAGGGCTTTACAGATTTACAAGACTCGTGTTCGGTCTTTCAAGCGCACCGGCTATTTTTCAGAGAACGCTCGAAAATATTCTTATTACCTCAGAGCAGAATGGTCAGTCTTTACTCGAAAATGAACCGGCAGTCCCGGGCGAAGGCGATTCTTCCCTTTTAACTTTTAAATAACGGGGTCCTTCAGTTTCTGGATGATATCCTGATCACTGGGGAATCAGATAGTATTCATTTAGCCAGAGTAAATGAAGTTTTTCGCAGATTAGAGAATGCGGGGTTACTGTTAAGGAAAGATAAATGTCATTTTTTCCAAGAATCTGTGTCTTACTTAGGTTTTATTATCGATAAGAATGGTTTACATAAATGTCCCGAGAAAGTAAAAAGTATTATCGATGCAAAAAAACCTGAAAATGTAACCGAATTAAAATCATTCCTCGGAATGGTTAATTATTATAGGTCATTCATAAAAAATGCTTCTAGTATCTTGGCCCCGTTGCACGAGTTGTTACAAAAAAGTGTTAAATGGCACTGGAATTCACTTCACGAGGACGCGTTTATGACCGTAAAGAAATATCTTTCTTCGGACGACACCTTAACGCATTTTAACGCGGATGCACAAATTATTTTGACAGTGGATGCGTCACCATGGGGTCTGGGTGCGGTCTTATCACAAGTGGATAAAAAGCGCGACGGAATTGAGAAACCGGTATCATACGCATCTCGCTCATTGAACGCGGCTGAAAAACGTTACAGTCAAATTCAAAAAGAGGCAACTGCCATTATATTCGGTGTCCGTAAATTTCATCAGTATTTATACGGGAGATCGGAACCCTTTTTACTCAGAACCGATCATAAGCCTCTTTTGTCTATTTTCCACCCACAAAAAAGTGTCCCGGAGGTTTCTGCGAATAGACTCCAAAGATATGCATTATTTTTGTCGGCCTACAATTATAAAATCGATTACGTAAATAGCGCATCCAATTGTGCAGACTATCTTAGTCGCTCCGTGTCGCCGCAGCCAGATGGTTGCGATCGCATTCGTAGTAAACAACTCGTGAGACAAAAGGAACCGGTTTCGCAGGAGTTCGGTCATAGCTTAATTGACGAGGCGTGTTATATTAACTTTGTATTTGATGCAGATTCAGTTAAGTTGTCTATCAAAGATGTGGAAAGTGCATCAAATGTGGACCCGGTTTTGTCTAAAGTAATTAAATTTACGTTATCGGGTTGGCCAACCAGAAACATTGAAAAACAACTTCGTCCTTATTTTGGGTCCCGTTTTGAACTTGCAGTTGAAAAAGGTTGTCTAATGAGAGGTTCTAAGTTAGTAATACCGGAAAAGCTTAGGCACATTATTTTAAAGGAATTACACAATGGTCATTTAGGTGCCACGAAAATGAAAGTGGATGCGCGATCTAGGTTTTGGTGGCCCGGCTTATCGGCAGACGTGGAGCGGACTGCCGGCGCCTGCGAAGTGTGCGCGCTGCTGCGGCCTACCCCGCAGCGCGCACCGCTCACCGTCTGGCCGTACCCACCGGAAGCTTGGCACAGGGTCCATTTAGATTTTTTGGGTCCGATAAACAATAAAATGTTTTTAGTCGTGGTTGATGCCTATTCTAAATGGGTCGATTTATTTGACGTTAGTACGGGTTACGGTTCTAAGGTAGTCATTCAAAAATTATGCGAATTAATGGCAAGATTCGGGTTAGTAAATACCATTTGTACTGATAACGGCACATCATTTGTATCGTCCGAGTTTGAATATTTTTGTTCTAGCAATGGCATAAAACATTTAACGTCACCAGCTTATAACCCGGCTAGTAACGGACAAGCGGAAAGTTACGTTAAAATCATAAAAAGGGCACTTAAATCAATTTTTATGTCTAGGGGTAAAGGCAACGATTTAAATATTAAGCTAAATGAGTTTTTATTCAGCTACCGTAACTCTGTTCATTCTTCCACAAACAAATCCCCAGCTGAGGTTCTTTTCGGGAAAAAGTTAAGATGTCGTTTGGACTTGTTGAATCCGTCACCCTCAACATCCGATACAACACTGGAAGAAACGGTAAGGAAAAATCAGTCCTTGCAGGCCAGATATTACAAGGGAAGGAGAACTAAAGACTTTGGTGTCAACGATAGCGTATTAGTAAAAATACATCAGAATGGAAAATCTTTTTGGACAAAAGGCGTTGTTAATAAGAAATTAGGAAGATCAGCTTATTTAATCCAGTTATGCGATTATGATAGCCGCATAATAAAGAGACATACTAATCAGATTCATGAATGGAAGGGGGAGCTAGAGGTGGTTGATCTATCTTCTTCATCACCAATCAGGGCGAAGTCGGTATCAGACCTAGTGGTACCTCATGTACACGCTTCTCCAATTGTGGGAATAACCAACGGCCTCCTGTTATCACCACTAGACGTAGGTTCTCACATGCACCTAGAAAATGTTCCTGCGGCCACGCCAGTACTGGAATTAGTAAGACCCGTCCAGAGGCCAGAAGAAGGGGTGGGCGAGGTTAATGAATGTAAAGAGTGGCTCGACTGTCAGAATGCGGAACTGACATCCCCTGACCCCGAGCTAGGCCCGTCGCCTGGACCACCTGCAGCAAGAGACCCTAAGACCGCGGTGGGTCCACTCACATCTCCGGAAAGGCGTTACGATCCGCCTACCTTACGCCCGCGTAACCCAAACATAAACTATAAATTGTAGCATACGTCATTGTTAATATATTTACACTGTTCATATAGAAATGTCATTGTTGATATAGTTATATAAGTATTTTGTAAATTATTGGTGGAGGGATGTTAGTAATAAGAGGGTAAACATAAGTTCGGTCCGGTGAGACGGCTCTCAGCCGCTGTACGAGAGTCTGAAATAGATTGCTAACTAGTGAACTCACGTTTTATTCTCAGCCCCATTCCCCATAATAACAGTTCCATATTGTGCCAAAAATATGTACGTTTGATATGAGCTAAGGTTTCCCTTATACCACGATGGCAAGTTTTTCCAATGTGATATTTTTCCACTATGTCTTTTTGTTCTAATTTATTTTCTACAAAAACTACTCTTTTAGTGCATTCAAAGAATTGTACCAATTCCTTTTTAAATAAAAATATAACCATTTCAGAAAATTCTTTTCTATGTCTTTTATCTTCGAAATAAATAAAGTATTTTACATTATTACGTATATATTCTTTTAAAAACTGTTTTACTAACTCTGGTTTATTTATTGGTAAATGAACTTCAAGGATTCGCTGTTTATCTCTTGACAAGTTTTTAACTGATAATTTATCTATAAGCCAAGCGTATACTAAAATCTGATTAGGTTTAGTGTCTACGGCTTCTTGCAAAATTGGAATACCTAAAGATTCAGTATCCTTTCCTGAGTGAACGGTGTCACTGCCAGTTACTGGATGCTGTAAAAGTTGAGCTAGAAGGACATGGAATCGAATAAGGAGACCTACATCTAGCTATATTTGTTTTATCTGAGTCTGTATCGGAAATAGACATGCGATCACTTTGTTGACCTGTTATATGTTGTTTACCTAATTGTTTTATATTTTTAGTGAGTTCTTTTATATATTTATTTCTGTCCTCGTCTTTATCTACGTTAACTTGGGTTGACATATTGTCTTCGTCACCTAACGCATTAGTTCGAATACGAGACAAAGCGTCTGCATTGCTATTGTACTTTCTGCTCTTATTAACGATTTCAAATGTATATTCAGATAGTCGTAAACGCCAACGCGTGAGTCTGCTATTAGTTTCTTTTAAAGTATTTAACCATGCTAAAGGTTTGTGATCTGTGACAATAATGAACCTTTTAACATATAGGTAAGGACGAAAGTGCTTTACTGCCCATACTATGGCTAGTAATTCTTTCTCTGTGGTACTGTTACGTATCTCTGCACCGTTGAGCGTTCGGCTGGCATAAGCGATAGGCTTATCGCTACCGATTGCTCCCTGCGATAAGACCGCTCCCAGGGCAAAGTCTGAGGCGTCTGTAGTTAATATGTAAGGCCTGTCTGGGTCTGGATATTGTAAAATAGGGGCGTTCACAAGAAGTTCTTTACACTTCTGAAATGCTTCTATATATTTTTCGTCACTTGTGGACATTGAACTTTTCTTTTTAAGCCTGTCTGACTGTCATTGGTTGCGTTACTTTGGCAAAATCCTTTATAAACTTACGATAATAACCTATGAGGCCTAGGAAACTCTTAATTTCTGTAGTTGTTCTTGGTAATGGGTAATTCAATACTGCATTTATTTTATCGTTATTAGGTCTCAATCCATTACTGGTAATTGTATGTCCGAGATACAATACTTCCTTCCTAAGGAACTCGGATTTATCTGGCTGGAGTTTTAAATTAGTCTGTCGTAATCTATCAAACACTGCTTTTAATTTAATTATATGCTCTTGTAGGCTAGATGAGAAGATGATGATATCATCCAAATAAACTAAGCAATGTATGCCTTTGAGTCCGCGCAACACATTATCCATTGCTCTTTGGAAGGTTGCGGGCGCCGTCTTTAAGCCAAACGGAGTACGAGTGAATTCGTAATGTCCTTAGCAGGTTGTGAAGGCTGTCTTCTGCCTATCCTCTTTTTCTACCTCGAGCTGATGGTAGCCACTAGCAAGGTCTAGGGTCGAGAAGTAGCAACTACGACCTAACTTATCGAATAGATCCGTAATATTAGGCAACGGATACTTGTCGTCGATTGTTATTTCATTCAATCGCCTATAGTCAATTACTAAGCGATACTTCTTTTCGTTACTGGCATCTTCCTTCTTAGGTACCAGGTGAACTGTAGCACTCCAAGGTGAGTGGGATTCCTTCACAATATTATTTTCTAACATTTTTTCTACCTGCTTATTAATTTCCTCATTAATTGCTGAGGTTGTCTATAGGCGCGTACGTATATAGGATCTTCGTTGCGAGTCCGTATACGATGCTTTACCTCATTTGTGAATGTTAAGGGCAAATGCTCAGAATAAAAAATATCTTTGTATTCCATACAAAGTTTAGAAATGCATTCCCTTTCTTCCTTATTCATATGACCTAAGCGAAGCTTATTAATATTATCACTTAAAATGCGATCAATCTGATGTGAAGACTGTCCATTATTATTTATATAATTAGTTTCACACTTTTCATTACTATATCTACTTACTATAAAAGGTTTCTTAATTGTTAACATAATTTCCTCATTTAATGTATTCTGTATAACTGTCATTGCATAACCATTTAGGCAATTTACTATAGCTGCGGGCATTCTAACGCCTTTACAAAATTCAGTGAACTCTAATATCGCTTCTCCGTTCTGCAAGCTAGTTGGTATCCTAACTCTTAATTCACAACGTGGAGCTAATTTTATTTCGTTACTAGGATTATATATTATAGGTATACTAGTTGAGTTTGTAAAACGAATTTCATTTTTCATGTCGATCTGCGCATCTAACTGCTTTAAAAGATCGCTTCCGATAAGTCCATCATAACGACCATCAACGTCATAGATATAAAACTTATGTGATTCGGGGCTATTAAAAGTAGGTAATAGCGGAATTACAATAACTTCATTGTGCTTACTAGAGGCGTGTGTGCTAATCACCTCGAATGGTTCGTACCTTTTGTAACTATTAAAGCACTCATTAGCCAATTTAGGGCTAATAAAAGATCTAGAGCAACCTGTATCTATCATAAACTTAGAGCTGATTTCTGGTATCTCTATATACGGTAATTGTAAAGTATTAAAATTAATATTTATTATCTGTCGTTTCCTTCGGGAAAATCTATTTGAAAATTTCCACCATGATTTTCACAGTGATTTTCTTCTATAATTTGTTCATTATACAATGATTCGGAGTCAGGATGTGACTGATCCGATTCTGGTTCATACAAGTTATTTAATTCATTCATACGGAACCCTTGTGGTTTTACTTGCGGAGCTGTGCGCATGCTAACGTCCGTGAACTGCTGTGGCGCTAATCTCTGCGGTGGACGATATAGGGTACCATGTGGTTGACTAAAGTTTGGTCGATAGCCAAAATTAGGTTGGCTCTGGTTAAACTGAGGTTTGTAACCAAACTGTTGTTGTCCCTGATTAGGTTTATAGCTGAATTGTTGGCCTTGGTTGAAATTTGGTTTAAAACCGGACTGTGGTAATCTCATTTGCTTACTGGGTGAAATACCGAATTTAAATTTTTGCTGACTCTGAAAATTGTTATTATTATTATTCATGAATCTAAACTTTGATTACTGCTCTTGCGGCTGATAATTATTATTTGGAAAGTAGGGTTCATTACCTAATTTCTCTACAAACGGATTATTATTTATTGTAGGCTTCGTTTGTAAACTGCTCTGTGATTTTAACATTTTATTTCTAGAGTTATATTGGTATAAGAAATTTACTTCTTCTAAAACTATACTAAGTGCAACTTCTAATGTATCGGAGCCTTTCAATCGAACTATTCTAAGTAGTTCTTCGGGTAAATTATATAAAAATACGTTCATTGACATATTATCATATATAGTTATCTTGCTACGACGGAGATTAATGTCGTGCAACATATTAACTTTCGCGATCAATGTACTTTTTACATGTTGGATTCTATTACAGAAATCTAGATATGATTCGCCATTATTTATTTTTAATGTCTCAAGTTCAATTGCGATACATTCCTCTGAACGTGGATCACCAAAATGCTGTTCTAAAGCTATTTTTAAAGCCGCCCAAGTATCTAAATCTTGGCGTTCGCTTATAAGAGTCGCTGCTCTACCTGAAAATCGCGAGGTTATCACATGAAAAACATATAAATCTTGTTCCGCATTTCCATCTACGCGACAACAATTGATTACGTATTCGCATTTTCTAATAAATAAGTTTAATAACTTTTCATCACCATCAAACTTAGGGATGACGCTTAATAATTCTCGTGGAATCTGTACTATTCTATCCATTTTTATTTACTTTTAAAATTTAATTCAATTGAAAAGTAATAATAAAAAAAAATTCTATCACGAAAGAAAATAAAAACATTTTTTCGATTTTTGGAAATAGCGAGTTTAAATTTCTACACTAATATCTATTAAAATAGGTGAAAATAACTGGGAAACAGAAAGGAATAGTGATTGGAATCTACTCACAGGCTGCCCATGTTACTCGGTGAATCTTAGACTTCTCACTGCAACTTTCAGCAACAGACGTGCAGTTCTCGTACTTTCTTGACGTATTTGTTTGTTCGGGGATTTCCGTGAAAACGTTCGTAGCGATACTGAAGTGAAGTAATTTTCTCGACGCGGAAATCCTACCGGCTGCGCCAGTCAAGACGTGGGCGAGACAAAGAGCTTTTTAAAAACAAGCTTTTATTTCACGAGAGACGTGTTACAGGCTGGAGACTATGTCTAAGACTAAACTTATTAATAATACAATGATATAAGAAGGTTCGGATCATGCGTCATCTTTCATACTTCGCCTCCCAGAATCGAGTGCTGATGTTTACATTTGTCAACTCAGCTCCCAGGGTTCTTAGAATATGGAGTGCTGACGCACAGGAATGCTAGAGCTGACAGACGTAACTAGGTATACACTAATGTAATAAAATACCAAGTACTGTACACACGGCGTCAGATCAACCTACTCAAAACTGTCAAATTTCTACAATCAATGTTGAACTGTGTTCGGTTCTAAGGATCAATATTCATTGGAGAAATTTGACAGTTTAGGGTAGGTTGATCTGACGCCGTGTGTACCTTTAGAAAAGTTTAAAAATCATGTAAAATTTTGTTTATTTGAGAAAGGTTTATGATACAGTAAATGAATATTTAGAAGACAAAACAGCCTGGCTGTAATAAAATATTCACATTATATTTTCTTATTCCATTTTCTTATATCTAATTAATTTGCTTATTTATGTTTAAAAAGGTTAACGGTTAAACTATCCATGCTCTCTCAAATTGTCTATGCGGTGGTGGCATGTGCGTCGGGTCGTTACTTTCCACTAAAACATGGTTGAGCGAACCGATGGCTGATTCACACGTCATACCCGTGAACGGGTGCCGCCTGTGGAGGCTGGTCTGCTCTTGCAATCATATTTTTATGGGGTAGTATTTAATAGTTTTTCTTTCTTTTTTTTCTCAAAAATGCTGTAAGACCACATACATATAATGTCTGCGTGTAAGACGTTGTTTAGTTTTTTTTTTATTGACGAATACTTATCTGTTTTTTATTAGATATTCTTTTGTAAGTTGTTGTGTTGTCTTGTAATCGTACTTAATGTTTTTTTTATCTTGTAATGGAAAATGTCCTTCTATGATAGAGAGGGCATTTTCCAATGTATAGACGCTGTAAAAGAAAGAGGAGAAAAAAATTTTTGACTTTCGAACCGATGGCATAGCGACATTCATAAGAGCTCAATTATTGTAACCTAAATTGAATAAATAATTTTGAATTTTGCACAGTACTCGGAGCAAACGCAAAGATCGAAAAATCAATGAATAACGCTTTTTTTTCTTTTTCTTTTTTATGTTTGTTCCGTGAAGGAACAGGCTAAGGTCAGAGACCATACTGCCTAGTCATTAGTTTTTTTTATTCTTTTTTCCCTTGATGATAATGTGTAGTGATTAAGATGATGAATGATAAATGATGTTGTGGGACTATACTGAGGCCTCACACGGACTTCTTGAGAGAATTTGAAAAGTGATGTTGCACTGTTTTGTTTCATTTGCCAACACTCATGCACTTTCACAAACACTTAACGCTTCATAATCCACTATTATTTACATTGATGTTCGTAAAAAAAACACAAATTTAAGAAAATAAAACAAAACTGCAGACATGACGCTTCACTTTCCCGCCAAGAAGTCTATGAATAACGTCTGTCATTCGATTTTAACAGTGACGTTCCATTACACGCAAGTCAAAGAATCAAGCCCATAAAGCTAACTTAATTTTTATTTCGTTTTATAATCGTATTATTCGTATTATATCAATTTCAGCAATTGAATACTGTTCTAAATATACTTAAATGTATTTTTGTCTAAGTAGAATATTATAAACTTTTTTCGACGAGTGTAAGGTGGGAGTATTACATGCAAGCACGTCAAATCGTGAGTAAACGTACGCGTGAAATGGAACTTGACATCGTCGTCAAGATCTGTTGTCTATGGTCTTTTGACCATTCAAATGCTATGATTAAGTTTTCCTATTCATGTTAATTATTATTACTCATTAATTAATTTCTCTAGAACTAGAAGTTCTTGAGGAATATTATTTGTATTTTCAAAATTAACTAATAACAGCTTATTTTTTGAAATATAATTAATTTATGCCCATAGTCAGGTCATTTTTTGCCAATGTCCTTTACACACTACCTTTTTTTTAACCTTTTGTGTCCCGCTGCTGGGCAAAGGTCTCCCACAAACTCTTCCACAGATCCCGACCTAGAGCCAAAGACTGCCAATCCCTTGTGTGGTTCACAAGGTCGTCGCACCATCTCTTTTTGGGTCTTTCTCTTTGACGGCACCCGTCCGTGGGTATCCATCGAGTAACAATATGAGCCCATTTGTTAGGGTGCATCCTACGTACGTGACCCGCTCACTCCCACCTCAGCTTGGCAGCTTTCTCACCTACATCTGCTATTCCGGTCCAGGAGCGAATAACCGTATTTCTGACTTTATCGATCAGTTTGATTCTGAGAATACTTCGCTCCATCGCCCTTTGGCAAACCTTGAGTTTGGACTTCTGACGTTCAGTAAGTGACCAGGTCTGTGCACAATAGGTTAGGATAGGTAGAATGCAAACCTCAACAAGTTTCCGCTTCAGTGAAATAGGAAGGTCTCCCTTCATATACGATTTGGACCTATGGACCAGAAGCTCTTCCAGGCATTACCTATGCGTCGTTCTACTTCCTTGTCTTGCCTGTTTTTAAACGAGACTATCTGGCCCAGATATATGTACTCGTCAACGTATTGCACTTCCTGTCCGTCGATCACTATCCCATTCCTTGTGCCATTAGTCATCACTTTAATGCCATTGTGCTTGTGCCATTAGTCATACCTGAAAGTGAAACGAGCTGGAGTTTGCTCTGAACTTTGGGGCGATGCACCCCGTAATATGTTTTAAATTAATTGTGGGTCTAACCTGCGCTGCTGTACTCTCCTGCACGGTGATCCCCATAAGCGTAGAAGGGGGCGCGCGATTTAACTATTCTAGGGCGTCTGGCGCTGTGCGTCATTAAAACCAATAGCAATTAAAAAGCAGCGTACCGTAATATTTTTCCCACTCAAAGCCAAGAACTTCGACCACAGATTATTTTTCAAGATTCTTTTATTTTCTAAGATGGGCAAAGAAACAACACCCATAGAACTTAATGTTTAAAATCAAACAGACACTTTGGAATCCTTTATTGCACGAGCCGGCTAACGACTGGCATTTTACTTGTATAGGTATTTTTCGACCACTCATTCACTTAATAGTTTTTTTTATATTAGAAGGAGGCAAACGAGCTGGCGGGTCACCTGATGGAGAGCAATCACCGCCGCCCATGGACATCCGCAAAACCAGAGAAGGAAAAGGGTTAGAGAAGTGAAAGAGGGGGGGGGGGGGGGCTCCGGAACTCTCACTGGCCGGACGAAATACAACAGCACCAAGTGCCACTTCTTCACGCCGGATATTCGTGAGAGGGTGGAATTACCCCGGGCGGGCCGGCTCAATGCGTGCTGCAACGCAGCGTGGCTCTACCACTCAGTCAGTGTCACTCATTTAGCACCACCCAGGGGTCACGAGAAGGGTCTCAAGGGTAAACCTACAGACGCAAGTAACTTTAACCCCCAAAAGGTAGGTATCATCTTCTTAAAAAATATATAAAATACTGGCTTCTGCCAGCGACTTAGTCCGCGTGGAATAGTTACTTTGGGCTAACGCTAAATAAATTAGCGCGCAGTACTCGATCATTATTTTGCTGCGATGTTATTTTAAAACCTCGATATCTTCTAAGATTGAAATTGAATGGCAATCTGAAAGGCTATTTTGTTTTAAATTAAATACTTGTGATGAATAACGTATTTTTTAGGATAAGGATTAATATCATGTTTATAAAAACACCTTCGCAAATAATGCATTATTTTAGAACGAATTTGGTTAGCTTAAAAATGTTATAGTGAGTCAACCGTAAAAGATGCTGTCGCGGACTTATTTTTAGTACCTACTTTTAAAGGGAGTCAATTCTGTCATATATGATTTTTGCGAAACTTTTACCGTTTACGCAGCGCACGCAGCTCTTAAAAGAAAAAATGTTGGCAGAGACGCAGTGACGGCAAAGTAAAACTTCGTAGTTGTCTGAACGAATGCTTTTATTAAAGTAAGAGTCGCTCCGTTGGCACAACGGTTTTATAATGAAAAGTCGTTTGAGTGACTAATACAAAACTAGTGATGTTACACAAAGTAATCGTATGGTATAATCAATAGATACAATTGAATAGAGTATTTTCGTATATTCCAACAGTCCCCCTCGAAAAAAGGATATACTTACTTTTAAAAAATAGCAAATAGCTGCTTAAAATAGTTACTGAGGTACTCTTTCCATACTAATTACAATGTAACATAAAATAATATTCAACTTAATAAGTAATTTAATGCATTCTTTGATCAATTACCATCTTATGTTATGTAGGTTCATCATAAGTTATTTTACATGTTATTAACAACATAATTCTGTAAGTTCAATTTAATAAGTAATTTAATAAATTTTTTGATAAATTAACATTTTATGTTAAGTAGGTACATTACATGTTATTACATGTTTGCTATCTTACGTTAAGTATGTTCAACTAAATAAGTAATTTAATTCATTCTTTGATTAATTAACATCTTAAGTTATGTGGATACATCACATGTTATTACACGTTATTAACAAATTAAATTATGTATGTTCAACTTAATAAGTATTTTAATATTTATTTTTTGTTATATTAACATCTTATTGTTTAAAGTTTAAGATTTTTGCACCAATTAGGAATCAAAGAATATTAATTTATTTCTCAATTCCTGGAACTTTGTAGAGGGCATCACTTTCGAGAAAATGTCAGCTTGTTGGTCTCCTGTGGAGATAATATTCAATCTTTAATAATTTGTTAGTAATTTGCTCTCTTGAGTGGTACCTCTAAGTTCTATCTGTTTAGACTTTTTATGATCTGTGGGATTGTTAGCAATGCTGATACAACTGTTATTATATTGAAATATAAATATCGGTATTGTTATTGGGATCATAATACTATTTTAAATGTATAGTTCCTTTAATTGACAAAACTCGAAGTGAGAAATATTCCTAAGCAAACCGGCGAAAATAAAGATACTTTATGTGAAATAGTTACAAAAGCTGCTGAGATTATCAAGGCTCCCATTCAAAAACAGGATATCAAAGATATCTATCGGACAAAAAGCAAGACAGGATATGGAACTATTGTTGCAGAACTTGGGAGCATAATAATGAAAGAGAATATCATTGAAAAAGCACGTAAATTTAACAAAAAGAATCCTGCAAGCAAATTAAACACCTCACATTTAAGTCTGGAGGGGCCGGCTAAGCCATTCTTTATTTCGGAATGTCTATCACCCAATGCTAAACGATTGAACTACTTGGCACGTGCATTTGCCCAGGAAAACGGGTATAAATTTTGCTGGACTTCGTTTGGAAGAACTTACCTAAGACAAGATGAGGGTAACCGGCATATTAGAATCGATTGTGAGGGTGATTTAAATAAACTACATCAGGAGAAATGACTATTGGTGGTCCCCGGGAGGCAGCATCGCCCCACGAAGACTCTCCTATTTGTAAGAAAGTCGCACCTAGCAATTAATTTTAATGGTAATGTTTTGTTGTTATATATATATTATTATTATTATTATATACTATATTATTACACTTTTCTATATATTGTTTATCATACTATATTAAACCCTACTAATAAATTACACATTTTTAGTCCCGTTATATTTATAAAGTTGAGATTTTATCTGCCTAGTGATTTACATTTTTCTCAGGCACATATAGCCGCGACCTCCAGCACTAATAGTTTTGAAAATGGCCAGATTAGTTACACCATATTAATTATGATATTGACAATATGACAGTGGCGACAGCTTACAGTTGTGATACAGAGACGTGTCGAGAGATCGTAAAAAAATCCTGTAACTCTCTAAAGATTATACCTCAAAACATTCGTAGCGTTTACAAAAACATTGATGGCTTTATGGCACATATAGCTTGTTTTCTATTAAACCAGATTTGATAATTTTAACCGAATGTTGGCTACACGATTTCAAACCGATACCCTATCTTACGGGTTATAACTCTTATTTCACAAAAAATGTCTTAATCAAAATGACGGTATCATAATTTATGCTAAGCAAAATATCAATTGCATAATTGAGGAACCCGATCCCAAAGATGCGAACTTTTTGTTAGTCAAAATATTACCAGACATTGTGCTCTTGGCTAAATATAGATCGCCATCGTTTTACAACACAGATCGATTTCTAAATGTTTTGGAGGAGATTGTTCAATCTATAAAATCCAAAAACGTATTTTTAATAGGTGACATCAATATCGATATTAAATCTGGAAACTGTGACAGGAACAGCAACTCTTATTTAAATCTGACGAGCGAATTAGGCTTTCTGCCGGGCCACACATATCCGACACGTTTTAACAACTGCCTCGATCACGTGATGGTTAAAACTGTTTTACAAACTAACGTTATTGTTATTAATTCCACTGTAACTGATCACGCCTCCATTTTAGTAACTTTAGTTCTTGATGGCGGACGATGTAATGCTCATGACGCTTCTATCGTTGAAAAAGTTAATTTTAGTGACTCTGTAAAATGTATTGAATCGGCGGATTTTACTTTTATTACTCATACGTGTGATGCCGAACTTGCTGCAAACCGATTTGCGGAAATATTGTCATCTGCTATTAAAACAAACTCTAAAAAGATCCAGGTGCCCAGGCGCAAAAAAATTCTTAAGCCCTGGATGACTCCTGCTTTGCTTCGTTGTATCCGTCATCGGGATAAGTTACATCTTAATTTTAAAAAAGATCCCCAGAATGAAGTTCTCAAAATATCGTATAAACGTTATAGAAACTTCTGTTTCTCGCTTCTCAGACGACTAAAACGCGAACACGATAAATTTTTATTAAAAAGTGCAAAATCGAATAAAGAAACCTGGGCTGCAATTAAATGTATCACTGATAGTACAATAAAAAATTCTTCGGCTAATGAGTTAATAGGGAAAGCTAATCCATTAGATTCAGTTGAAGAAATAAATAGTTATTTTTCTAATATTGGTAGAGAGCTAGCTGAAAATACCACGGGGTATGGGAAACACAAAGTAGGCAAGGAAAAATGTAATTGTTTAATTAATTCATTTGGATTTTTCCCAGCAGATGAATCAGAGGTCGAATCTCTTATCTTATGTCTCAAAAATGACTGTGCCACTGGTTGGGATTCTATACCAGCTCGATTTCTGAAAATGGTGAGACATGTTATTTTATCACCACTTACTATTTTGCTTCAGGCGTGTTTTGAACAAGGCTGTTTTCCTAAAGTCTTTAAAAGGTCTTTCATTACCCCAGTTCACAAGAGTGGTGTCCGAGATAGTGTCGGGTACTACAGGCCGATTTCTGTACTTCCGGCGCTGTCTAAAGTTCTGGAGAAGATGCTAAATAATAGATTAGTCCAGTATTTAAACCGGTACAACATTCTGTCATGTTCACAATTTGGCTTCAGATCGGGTATGTCGACAGACGATGCCATAGGTAGCTTGACAGAGTACGTTACTGAGAAACTTGACAGGAAACAAAAATACCTTGGTGTTTTCCTCGACCTTGCCAAGGCATTTGACACGGTCTCGATACCTACTCTTGTGGACAAACTTGAAAATATAGGAATTAGAGGTTCAGCCTTACTTATTTTCAAAAATTTTCTTTGCGGTCGGGTGCAAAGGGTAAGGGTTAATAATTTTATTAGTTCCGACGCCAATGTAACTTTTAGAGTTCCGCAAGGTAGTATTCTTGGTCCAAGTCTTTTCCTTATTTACGTAAATGACCTATGCAACATGACACTAACAAATGGCAAATTGTTTACCTACGCCGATGATACAGCTTTAGTTTTTTATGGGGATACTTGGACTGAGGTTCAAAATATTGCGGAAACTGAACTACAAAAGGTGGCTAAATGGCTCGGAGAAAATTTACTTACTTTAAATATATCTAAAACTACTTACATACAATTTCACACGGTAAATTCTCATTTGGCCGATATTAATCTAAAAATTCACACTTGCGAGGACAAGCATAAATGTTCTTGCACTAATATTACGAAGTCCGAGACTGTTAAATACCTTGGTATTGTGTTGGACAGTAAACTGTGTTGGCTTCCTCATATCGAGCTTGTGACAGCGCGCACGCGAAAATTAATCTGGACTTTCAAAAGGTTGCGCCATGCCGCTGAATTTGAACTTCTCCGCACTGTTTACTTTGCCCTAGCGCAATCGGTTATCGGATACTGTGTGAGTGTGTGGGGCGGAGCTTGCAAGACGTATCTCATTCAGCTTGAAAGAGCCCAAAGATCTCTACTAAAAGTAATGACCTTCAAACCCTATAGATTCCCAACAAAGCTTTTATATGAACAGTGTGAACTGCTTACTATAAGGCAATTATATATCTTTAATATAATAACCCAACAACATGTCAATACCCGTTACAACCCGGAGACATGCAGTAATAAACGGCTTACACCGAATGTACTCTCCCCAGTAAATTTTCGTACTACCTTTGCAAGGCGACAACGTGCGTATCTCTCAGTTTGTCTCTATAATAAAATAAATAAAAAATTAAATTTTTACCCTCTTCCACTTTATGAATGCAAATCAATAGTTAAAACCTGGCTTATGTCCTTAAACTACGAGTAACAGAAGATATTATATTCAACTAACGGGCTACATATAATAGAAATGATAAAACAAATTTATTAGTAAAGTACCTATCTTAAAATAAATAGAAATAAATATGTATTAATTTTATATTTGTTTATATATACATTTATATATTTATAATAAATATAATTTAACCTTATTATTCACCTTATTATGTATTGAAACATTATAATATAAGTACTTAATTTAATATACATAAACTGCATTGTATTTTTTTTTCGTTTTTATGATGTTTTCTTGACACTTGTTGCAAAAATTGGGAGAAGCCCCTGACCCTTGAGATACTGGCATTTTAGCCTAGTTTGGGGTGTCAGAGTTTTCATAGGAAGTTGTAAAACTATATGTCAATAAAAAATATTATTATTATTCTCTTTATTTAACATTATTCTTAAGTTTAATTCTTTACAATATTTTATAAAAAACCTATTTACAATATAAAATATTATATTACATCTCTTTTCTTATTTGAGAAATTTTGAAAAAAATTTGAAAAATTGCTTATTTTCGACATTAAACAATTTGTATCCATTTTTGCTATAACCGAAAATATGGACTAGTTGTTATTTTTTATTTTATTTGATCATGTACAATAGTTACATAAGCAGAGCCAAATATTTTTAAGTGATTAATTTTAGGGTTCGTACCGTGCCACATTCGTATGGTTTTTATTTAGCAGCGCTTTAGTGGGTAGTTATTTTGTTAGATATGTAGCCGTTAAAGCGGCTTCACCCCAAAATATTTTATATAACTCCGCACTTGCGATCATGGTTCGTGCCATTTCGGTCAATGTACGATTCATGCGCACTGAGAAACTATTTTGTTGTGGAGTGTACGGAATTGTCAAATGGCAACTTATTCCCTTAAAAACACAAAACTACCTAAATTCATTATAAATATCTAAACCATTTTCTCAATAAGAGTAAATTAACGAACTTCGCATTAAATAAATTTTCACTTTTTATTACAAAATCAATAAAAAAATTTAAGACTTCCACTTTAAAATTCATCAAATATGTGAAAGTATAGTGGGTAAAATGCTCAATAAAAGTAACAAAATAATGTTTGTCGTCGCCGGCAGTCGGGCTGATCGGACCGCATGAATCCGAATAAAAGATAAAAATGGTCTACTTTGAACAGACTTTCCTTTTTCTTTTGCAAAAAGAAGTCGCGATCTCGCGACTGATTACCTATTATGCATGGCTCAGATAATAATATGCCGTCAGTAGATTAATGTAACGAATCATTAATTTATGATCAACAAAATTTTTAAGAATTATAATTCTTTGCTTCTTTATATGTTCTAAGCGTTTATGCCATAATTCAAAAGATTTAGAAGCATGAGATAATTAAATTACATACGCATCACGACTATCATCCCCAAAGGGTTAGTTAGAGACTAGGCAATGAGGATAGCAAGACTGCAGTCATCTGCCATAGTCCACTTTTCACCAAATAGCGAATTTAAATAAGTTGAGAGTAAATTCATTTGAAATTCAATTTTACAATGGTTGTTGCTACAGTATTGCATAATGCAATTTGTTATTTTTACAGATATAAACACCATTTGAATCAAATAAATAGCAATCATTGGACTTGCTTGCTTTCTGCATTCGACTTACGAACAGTCAATTATGAGAAACTTTGGGGGAAAAATAAAACGATCCTCGAATCGTCGATTGTACCTTGAACTCCAGATTTGTCCTTTTCCATAAGCCTAAATTGAAATTCCATTTTTCGCAACGCCAATTTTCATAGGACAGGGTAGTTTGGTATGTGAAGAAAATAATCTCGTGAATTAACATGTAATCGGTAGCTCCAGAATCTAAAAGAAAAGAAACATGATTAGTAGAATTACTTGTTTCGTTTCATAACTCACAATAATTTGAAATCATAAAAGCAATACTGCCCTCGGTTTCCACGTGATGAACAGCGTTTGCTGTACAGTTAAAATTACTGCTACTGCCCACGCGTTACGACAACTTCTTGAAAAAAACAGCAGTCCTTTTTCATGTGATTTCTACAGCCACATGCTCGCAGTACAGTTTCGTAATTTTATGCGTTGAATTGCCACAATATTGATTTCTTCTTGAAGATTGAGGGTACGCATTTTTATTCATCTTGTTCGGTCCATAATTATTACGCATAGAAAACTTCTCTGTATTGGTATGCGAAACTTTAAATTCGGTAGAGATTTCGGTCTTCAACTTAACTTCATGATCTAGCAGACGAGTTTTACGAATGCTAGGCTATGGTGATCCTCTCCTAGCGTTTACAGCGCCGTGATCATACCGCCATATTATTAGGTATCCTTTTCGGCGTGCGTACTTTCTCGCGAGCGGACGTGTCGCTGCTTTCTTGAGTTATATTAATTTCAATTTTTAAATTTGTGTGGAGCCCCGGGCTTTGCCCCTGCCGGAGTCAGGGCTTCGCCTAGCCTGATTTGAAGTTGCTGCGGTGAAAAAGTCGAAGAAAGTGTTGTGGCAAGCTGGGATTTGAACCACGAATCTCTAGCGTGAGAGGCGGGCGCTTATCCGTTGGACCACGGTTACAGGTACCAGCGCGCTCAAAACTAGCTATCGGTATCGTCGTGTTGCTACAACGGAAAGCGTGGCCTTAACTTACTTAGCTACAAACCGAGCTACGACCAGGCTACGAACATTGGCTCCGCTACGGTATTAGCAGCTGTGCGGACTGAGCCCCTTTCGCGCTCTTCGAAATGAGTTGCGCTGCCTGCAAAGGTTCTCTTGGTGATGATGAGGAGTATTTGTACTGCACAGAAAAAACATGTGGGAAAAAATACCATGTTCTATGTACGAGCGGTGGGACAAATACAGAGAATGTCCGGGAAAACTGGATTTGCCCTGAATGTTGTTGCGCCGCCAAGAAAGGCGGAAATAATAGCATGACACCTGTTGGGTCAACTAAAAAGAGCCAAGAGCGCGACCCAAATGTGACGTTTAGAAAAAAAGCAAATGTTACCAATGAACTACTACCAAATCAATTCGGACGAGAGCTGGTTTCGGAGTTGCGTGAGTTGCGTCGTGAGGTATTGGTACTAAAGAATCAACTAAGCTGTACTGTTTCAACCATCACTACCTACGAGACGAAGTTAAAAAATTATGATTCTAAACTAGCTAACCACGAAGCCCTTATATCGAAATACGAAGTGAAAATGGCATACTACGCTTCTGAAGTTAGTTCACTCAATGCTAAGCTAAATACATACCAAGATCGTTGTCAAAAAGATGAATCGACACAGACTTCTCACTCGGAGCCATTACAGCTCATGCAGACTAAACTACTGGACTCTAAGCCGACATCGCCAATTCGATCTTCTCCTAAGAGGCAGACCAAATCTCCTAGTTCCCAGGTGCAAAAACAGGGAAGAGTGGAATTGCTTACTCAAGTGTCTACACCTAAGCTGAAATCGAATAGCGGTAGCCCAAATCGGAGTCTCATCACAAACAATTTAGAACAGATTTCATCTGCGAACGCACTCAACGATGACCAGCAGTGGTTTGAAGTGAAAAGGAAGGAAGTGAATCGGAGACATTCCCCCAAGTGCGGTGCGGCGGGACCTACAGTGACGGAACTGAGAGCTGTTGAAGCCCGAAAACACATACATCTCTGGAACATGGTATCGGGTATCGACGAGGTCCGTGAGTATGTAAACAAGCTCTGCCCAAACGGCTGCTGTACGGTGGTCGAGCTTACTGCTAAAGGCGACTATAAATCATACAAAATAGGTGTCCCAATTGCATATTTTGATACATGTTACTCTGAAAATGTGTGGCCAATTAACGCCAGAATTAAACCCTGGGTGAATCACAGGTCAGTAAAACGTACAAGTGTTATCCCGAAAGCTGGGCCCTTACCTGGTACTACGAACTTTCGCGAGCGGCCCTCTGACAGGGCGACATCAACACAATAACAACACCATTTCATCAGTACCAAAACAAATTAACATCTTCTATCAAAATGTCCGAGGCCTGAAATCGAAATTGGCCCTCTGGTATACTAGCATGTTAATATCTGATCACCTGCTTGTGGCTGCGACGGAGACTTTTCTTGACAACTCGGTAAATGATGCTGAACTGGCGCCAGATGGCTGGACACTGCTACGACGTGATCGTCAAACACCCTGCGGGAGAGTCTTACTCGCTGCAAAGCCGGGTGTTACCCTTCGGCGCCGAAAGGAGCTGGAATCGGACCTCGGTGAAGATCTGTGGGCCTCTGTCACCTACCGGGGAATTTCTTTTATTGCATGTGTAGTTTATGTTAAGCCGACAGCTTCTGATGCTGTATATATGAATGTATTTAGCAACATAGAATCTTTCTTGACATGTAATTCAAAGATTAATTATTTTGTTTTTGGTGACTTAAATATGAATAGTGCATCTAATGATATTAAGAATTATTATTGTTACTTTTTGACGTACTGTAATCTAATTGACCATAATGACATAGTTAACAATCATGGCGGTATTCTTGACGTAGTGTTGGCGCGGGAGTGCAATGAGTCACGGCCACATGAGATATCTGTAAATGCAGCCACTGAGGGTTTCGTCCCCCCCGACAAACTTTACCACCCTCCACTCGAGATATTAGTGAGTTTTCAACTGCACAGTAACAATTGCCATCGACTGCAGCCTAGTAACATCGACCCATCCCATGACTGGAATTTTAAAAAAACAGATATTAGTCTACTTAAATTATTACTTGACGAAGTGTCCTGGGAGTCCGTCCTTGGATCTGATGACGTCGATGCTGCAACCAAAGCCTATTACGATACTCTATATCAGCTATTCGATCTCTCAGTTCCCAAAAAGAAAAGACACGCTGCGTCAAGAATAAGGTATCCAGCTTGGTTCGATGCAAATATCATTAAAGATATTAAGCAAAAAGCTCGACTGCATAAAGCCTGGTTGTCCTCGAAATGCGCTGTAACATACAATGCATTTTCAAATTTACGAGCTAACTTAAAAGCGGGCATTTCTGAAACGTACAAAACTTACTTAGCTCGCATCGAAAACAACCTACAGCAGCGACCACAGGATTTTTGGAGCCATGTACATAGAATGAGATCCAAAGGTGGTTTCGAGTCCTGTGTTTTGTACAATGGAAATTCTCATGCGGGCGTAAAGGCAGCCGAAGCGTTTGCAAATTACTTTTCCTCGGTCTTCTTAGACCAAGCGCCTTTGTTGAACCCTAATGTATGTCATGACCAAGGCGTACGGGGCGGGCACGTTATTCTTTCTTCCATTTCACCGCAGGATATCGAACGTGGTATTAATAAGTTAAAGTTGAATAGCTCAACTGGACCAGACGACATACCCAGTTCTGTCCTTAAAACTTGTAAAAAACACATGATTCTTCCACTTTGCCATATTGCAAACCTTTCTCTCAAAAATTGCAAGTACCCTGCCCAGTAGAAACTTTCCAGGGTGACACCTATTCCTAAAAGCAACGATAACACCACTGTGGATGAACATCGCCCTATAGCAGTGTTAAGTGCGCCTGCAAAGGTCTTCGAATGCATCCTTCACACGGAGATATATCGACAAGTAAAGCAATTAATAGGCGATGAACAGCATGGTTTCAGACCAGGACGTTCCGTAAATACAAACCTCCTATGTTTAGTTGACTACATCTCTGATGCCTTAGACCGTGGATTGCAAGTCGACGTTGTATACTTTGACTTTCAAAAGGCGTTTGATAGGGTTGACAACGACATCTTGTTGCAAAAGCTTTCTGTCATTGGGTTTGCTTCAAATTTAATAAGTCTTTTCGCGGACTATTTGAGGGACCGACGCCAGTTTGTAAAGCATGGTACCTATGTGTCCGAACAATATCAAACTCGATCAGGCGTCAGCCAGGGTTCGTGCCTCGGTCCACTCCTGTTTTTAATTATGATTCATGATCTTCCTAAAGTGTTGACTTCCGCCAAATGTCTTTTGTACGCCGACGATCTAAAGCTCTACCTTGAAATAAAAACGCCTAGTGACTGCTTTAATTTACAAAATGACATAGACAGAATTATTGAGTGGAGTTTGACAAATAAAATGCAATTTAATCATAGTAAATGTAATGTTTTGACTTTTGACCGTAAAAGAAATCCAATTAGTTTTAATTATAATATGAACAACTTAAGCATTAATAGAGTTAGCTATATAAAAGACTTGGGAGTAACGTTTGACCGCGGCCTGAACTTTCACGATCATATAGCCGGCCTTGCCAAGGAGTCCTATCGGCGTTTGGGCTTTGTATTGCGAAATGTCAATGATTTCCAAAATCCACAAGTTATCAAAACTTTGTATAACGCTTTAGTAAGAAGCAAGCTTGAGTCTTGTTCATGTGTATGGAACCCACATCACGTCACCTACGTACGTATGCTCGAAAGAGTTCAAAAGGCTTTTTTAAGGTTTCTATACAAAAAAGTCTATGGATATTACCCATTTATGTACCCTACAAAGTTTTTGCTTGGACACCTTGGCTTTAACTCTCTAGAAGTGAGAAGAATGATTGACCAACTCACCATTTGCCTTAAAACCCTAAAAGGATCTATTGACTGCCTTCTCCTTCACAATTTATTGTGTGTGCTATTTGTCCCGCGTGAACTGGAACCTCCAAAAAGTAGACGTGGCCCTCATCGGCAACATAAACTCTTTTTTGACGACCGAGGCCGCACCGTGGCACGCGCGATGTCACCCTTAGTTCGACCTCTGCGCCACCTCAATGCACTCCGTGACGCCAACACTGATTTTGATTTTTCATTTGACAACTGGTCACAAATAATACCTGCATTATTAAAATATTGTGAGAAATTGAGTGACCAATGGAGCTTTACCGGCATCCCGGATAGCGAGGATGTAGAATGATTTTACTATTTAATTAATGTTTTTTTTTTTAAGTATATAATTTTGTTATTGTAATTTGTTAATAATAGTGTGATAAATGTAATGGATGTATGTCGTTTTTATCACAATAAATAAATAAATAAATAAATAAATTAGGGTAGGGTGAGTAATTCTGTTATCAAAACTCGTGAAATGTTGGAATAACTGACATCGGTTGCAATTTTAGGTGAATTAATTGCTTACGTAATGCTCACTGAGTCGCCAAGCTTCTTCTTACATAAATTTTGTCAAGATTGATTTAGCCGTGGCTGACCCTTTTGCAAAATTCAAAAAGGCATAGCCCAAAAACTCAACACTCGTACCTTTAGTAATCAGGTTCCGTTTCAGCCAATTTTAATCGAGGCTGTTTGGTATTTCTTCATCACTCACATACAGCACTGGCTATTTATATATGAATTTACTATTAAAATTGACTTATAAAAATTACTTTTGAAAATTATGGTCCCTGGGCCCATGACTTGTTGGCAGGGACGCGGTGACGGCAAAGTAAAACTTCGTAGTTGTCTGAACGAATGCTTTTATTAAAGTAAGAGTCGCTCCGTTGGCACAACGGTTTTATAATGAAAAGTCGTTTGAGTGACTAATCAAAACTAGTGATGTTACACAAAGTAATCGTATGGTATAATCAATAGATATAATTGAATAAAGTATTTTCGTATATTCCAACAAAAAAAAACCCCGATTTTGAAACATTCTTCATTGGTGCTCCGCTCTTATTGGTTCTTAGCGTAATGATAATCGTAAATTGTGAAGCGTAACGTTAGCCTTTCTCGATAAATGTGCTATCTAACACTGAAAGATTTTTTCAAATCGGTCCAGTAGTTCCTGAGATTAGCGCGTTCAAACAAACAAACAGACTCTTCAGCTATATAATAATAATATAATAGATTAATATGTTGTGTTTTGATAACAATGTACAAAGTAATCGTGATCCTTCGGAGTCGTGATCCTACCAAGTCATAATGACAAACAAAAAAGATAAAATAATTATTGAGATAATGTTAACAAATATAAGCACAATTATCTTTTTCGATTATTGTAGTCCCTTCGGAGTTGCAGCGCATAAACAACGCAACCATGGTACTAACAGCGCCAGTTATAGCACTAGTAGGATTGATAGTCGCAGTTTACTTCTATTTGACACGAAACAAGAATTACTGGAAGAAACGGGGCGTCGTGGGACCTGAACCCGAGTTCTTTTTCGGGAACCTCAAGGATGTGGTACTGCAACGCAAGGTTGTCAACGAGGCATTTCGCGATATCTACGATCAGTACCCGAAAGAAAAGGTAGTGGGGATATACCGGCTAACGAAGCCTATCTTGATGGTGCGTGACCTAGATATCATCCAACACTTGATGATACGCGACTTCGAAATCTTCACAGATCGTGGCAGCGAATTCGGGAAGAAGGGCCTCGGGAAAAACTTGTTCTCGGTCGATGGAGACCAATGGAGAGTTTTACGTACGCGTCTGTCTCCTATTTTCACTTCGGGTAAACTGAAAAATATGTTCTACCTCATAGAGTCACGCGGAGATCAGTTTGTAGACTACCTAAAGCGTATCTTAGTGAAGGAACCGGAACAAAATGTCTACTCGCTTATACAAAAGTACACCGTAGCGACGATCAGTGCGTGCGCTTTTGGCCTTGATATTGATATTGATAATTACGATACCGAAGCCTACGCCAAAATTGATAAAATGATTTTTAAACCTAGCTACATCTTAGAATTAGAATATTTGTTTCCTGGAATCCTAACATTTTTAAACATGTCTTCATTTCCCCGATCTATTACAAATTTCTTCAACAATCTTGTAAGTACGGTTACTAAGCAAAGGAAAGGCAAACCGACTGACAGGAAAGATTTTATGGACTTGTTACTGGAGATGCGATCTGCTGGAGAGGTTCGAGGTCCCAAAAAGTATGAATCGGAGAAGGAGCGGATGATGCAAATCACGGACGAAGTGTTGGCCGCACAAGCGTTCGTATTCTACGCCGGGGGCTACGAGACCAGCGCCACCTCGGTCTCTTTCCTGCTGCACGAGCTGGCGCTAAACCAAGACGTCCAGGACAAAGTCGTAGAAGAAATAAACGAAGTGGTCAAGAAACATGACGGAAAAGTTACTTACGACTGCTTAAAGGAGATGACTTACATGGGCCAAGCCTTCGATGAGACCTTACGCCTTTATCCGGCCGTGGACCCCTTAAGGAGACAGGCGGCGACGACATATAAAATTCCAGGAACGGATGTGACAATCGATAAGGACACGTTGATTATGGTATCAGCGCGCGCCATCCATCACGACGAGAAGTACTTTCCCAATCCACTGAAATTCGATCCGGACAGGTTCTCACCGGAAAACGTAAAGGCAAGGCATCCGTGCGCCTACATGCCATTCGGATTGGGCTCGCGCAACTGCGTCGGTGAGTATGCTATCAGTGTTGTTTGACTGTGCTTTTGCGTGCGTGTTTTAACGCCCCTTGTGGTTGTCGCGCGCGGTGTTGTAACGCCCCTTGTGTTGACAGGCATGCGGTTCGCCAAGGTGCAGTCGCTCCTGTGCCTGGTGAAGTTGCTGAGCGAGTTCCGCGTGCTGCCGGCCTCCGGGACGCGCCGCGACTTTGTCTACGACGGCGAGCGCATCATTCTGGGCGCCAAAAACGGCGTGCCGCTCAAGATTGTGCCCAGAAATTCTAACATACTGAGCTGAACGTGCTCTCATTGACATAATAATTGTTAGTAGACAACTTTAGATGCTAACCAATATATCGTCAAGATTATTATTTTTAGTTAAATTATTTCTACCATCTACCAGAATCAGAATAATATTGGTTTTAACGATTCTTATTAGCTATAGTTATTAAGTTTAAAAGTGACTAAGTTAAGTATAGATGTTGGAATAGAAGGTGACACGCTGAATCACCATCATCATCACATGCACAACAGCACGGGGGAGTTTGGGCCATAATCCACCACGCTGGTCTAATGCGGGTTGGTGGCAGTATAAGATCCGAGTATAGAACGACCTTCACCGGGCCGGTTAATGGATGAAAAGTATTTTATACCAAATTTAATATGTTAAAAAATATATCGCGAATGGGTTGACTGAAAAATTTCAGTCCAGTACCTATAGTGATCAATTTAATATTTTTTTTTTTTTAACATTGCACTGAATTGATGGGTGTGTTTTGTAATGAGATTATCTTTATATAAACATAAATTTTATTTATTTAACCAGACGGTATCAAATTACTGATATTGACTTACCTGTTTACACCTGCCTACCCAATGTTAAAATACTTTTCACCCATTAACCGGCCCGGTGAAGGTCGTTGTATACTCGGATCCTCTACTATGGGTTTTAACTAAAATCTAGTACAGTACTTGGTATTTTATTATATACCCCAAGAAAGAGCCGAGAACCTTTTGTAACCTAAACATTGGCATTATTAGTTTTGAATTACTAGTATTGAAATTATGTACATCACCGTGTTTAGAAAAAGAGTTAATATTGCAACGCACAAAAACTATACAATTATAAATTTATTGCGATGCAACAGTAAGAACACCAATTTCCTTAAAAATATTTCTCAGAGAAGTTCGTGATCCCAGTCTATAAATGGTTCTTATTGCTCGTTTCTGTAAAATAGTTTTAACATCAGCCGCTGTTCCCCACAAAGGACGTCATACGACATGACACTGTGAAAATAACTAAAGTAAACAGTCCTAGCAGTTTCAACATCTGTTAATTGTCTAATTTTTCTAATCGCGTAAGCTGCTGAACTGAATTTTCCGGCCAAATTCGATATATTCGGATTCCATTGGAGTTTTGAGTCCTGGGTTATCCCTAGGAAAACTGTCGAACCTACCAAATCTAATTTATCACCATTCATTCTAACATCGGTTTGTTCGGTCTTGACATTTGGTAGTGTAAATTTAATACATTTAGTTTTTTTTAGCGTTTAGCTGTAAATTATTAGCAGTAAACCAACTGAGTACCTCTGAGAGAGCATTGTTTACCTCGTCATAATGATTCTTACACCCAGTCACATTAAAAATGAGTGAAGTATCATCTACAAACAATACAATATCACAGAAGTTTTCTTTAAAGAATGGCAATTCATTTTTATATTTAAGAAAATAAGAAAGGGCCAAGACTTGTGGAACTCCCATTTTTACATGAGAACCGGATGACTTAGTTCCATTAACATCGACAGTTTGTGTTCTATTATTAATAATAATATTAATAGATGTTCGGTTCGGTTTCATTGTAGGGTTTCCCTTTAAGCCACTTTTGTATGGTTTCCTAACAATTTATTTTATTCATAAGATGTATACCTAGTGTTAAATTAAGTTAACTATACAAAAAACTTCCAAGAAAGTAAAAGAATCTGTGAGAGTGAGCTGTACGGTATAGCTCAGTGGAACAAACAATGTCTGCTCGCCTTTTGCTGGTTTGTAGTGCAGGATAATAGGGCGTTAGTCAATGTTTTTTTGTAACAGTTAGTAGTATAAACAACTGACCAACAGAAAGGGCATCACATTCAGCTAAGAGTTCTGCTGTAGGGAAACAAAAATGACGAAATGTGCTAACTTTTAAAATGGCTCTAAAGTTCAGCACGGTGGTTTTATGAGCACGTCCCCAAGATGAAATGTAGTACGTTAGCAAAGATTGGCAAAGGGCTAGATAAACCTCTTTTAGAAGTTTTCCTTTTGCGGCATAGCTTAATTTTTTAAAGAAATATATTAATTTTTGAAATTTAGTCTGTTGTAAGAGCTTCTAAATGTGCTTTAAAGTTGAGATATCTGTCTATGATGATGCCTAGGTATTTTAATGTGAATGTGCTACTGAGTTTAGGACATACACAGTCAATATCAGTAGAATCAAAACAGTGATGTGCCACTATTGCATGTGAGTCATGAGATGGGTGGGTCAGTAAATTATTCGAAAAAGACATGTATTTAGTTCTGTCTGTGTTGAGAGTCAACATGTTTGTTCTATGCCACTATTATACTATGTGACAAAATCAAAGCCAGCTTGGGCTAAATCGAACGTGTCATTCCAGTTGTCGGTACTAAATAGTAAGGCTGTATCGTCAGCGTATGATATTATCTGACTTTATTTTGAAGGGGGAGGAGGCATAAGTGAACCAGTCAACAAAATGTGGCTTTTTAAAGAGAATAAAATGCTACTTGGGAACTTACCCAATTTTTTTGGTCAGGGCGTTCGGGTCGCCTAAATGAGGCGTTTTTGTAAAGCTTGTAAGTTAAAAAAAATGTATATCGTGGTGTATTTTTTGATTGATTAATGTATATTTAAGTAAATACAAACAAATTAAATATGAAATAGTGGTATATTTATTTATTTATAACGACTTTTGTACAATAAACCGGAAAGAAATCACTAATCCTGATTTCAAAATAGAATTAATAATCCATAACAAAGCAAAACTGGACTAATCCATTTTTTAAATTAGCTTGTTTTGTAAATATTTTAATGACATAAGTTTTATAAACAGCTCCCTTATAAAACTAGAGATATAGTCATTTTAATCACACGCGGTGCTATCGCGCGAGACCACCCGGAAGTGATGTCACAGACAGATGCGCCGATTCGTGCAAAAGAAGCCGTAGGTCCAATACGCAATTCGTCCATTTCGCATTTTGCCGTTCGCCTACTACTCAATTCGTTAATAATTTGATTCGACCATTTCGTGAATCGTCATTACGCAGTTCGTCCATTTCAAGATTTGTCTTTACGCAGTTCGTCCATTTCGTGAATCGTCATTACGCAGTTCGTCAATGAGAGGTTTAGTCGTGAAACGAGTTGGTTAATTAATCCTGCAGTAGTCTTTAAACCAGCCGCTGTAATTTTTAGGGTTCCGTACCCAAGGGTGAAAACGAGACCCTATACTAAGACTACGCTGTCCGTCTGTCTGTCTGTCACCAGGCTGTATCTAATAAACCGTGATACTAGACTCTTATTTTTGTTTAAAAAGTGGCACCTGTGTTTATTAAATAATATAAAATCAAAAGAGACGAATTTATTTATTACTATAAATAAATAAAAGCGCGTTGAACCACATACTTGTAGATGTAATACACGTTAGACGTAATGCTTGTTGAATAAAATGTATATTGTACCAAATACGTTTTGGAAAAATAGATGTTGGACGAATTGCGTGTTGGACTATGTACGAGTTGGACGAAATAAGCGTTGAAATACAATTTGGACGAACTGCGTATTGGACCTACGGTTAACAAATCGCGCAAAATGGCCGCCACATACAAAGTTTAAGTGCTTTACAATAAAAAAATATTTTTCTTGGTCTTTCTTTAACCCATTAAAGGTCAAACTGAAATGAAAAACGTTACTTACTTAAAAAAATATTTATTTTTATGATAATGGAAGAAGTTTAAAGCACAAAATGACAAAATATTTAAAAAAACATTTTTTATAAGGTTTTAGGTATTGAGTACACTGACCAATTAAGGGTGAAATCTTTTAAAGCAGTGCTTTTTGACGCATTGGGTATTTGGGCATTCTTTTACTGCCAGTGGACATATGATAAGCAAATTAATTACACTTTGGATAAACTTTCGACTAGGACGACGTGTCGTCGCGTTAAGGACTTTTTGGACGAGTAGGAGTGAGATGTTTGAGTTCTTCTTTTGCAGCATCTTGCGTATCTGCTGTTTCTGTGGCTTTTGAGAGCTGTGCAGTGCTAGGTATATTTGGTGGTTATGTGTGAGTCTCCATTATCTTCATCAGCGCCCTTGCTTTCATCAGTGACGGCGCTCCGTCGCCGATAAAGACTCGCAGGCGTCAGTTGGTGGAGTTCTCTCAGGCCACCAGGGAGACAGTACAGTGGGCAGTCCTCTACAATGTGACGCTATGTCTGGTCCGGAGCTCTACATTCACACGCTGGTGAGTCCTTTAGTCCCCATTTGTAAAGATGGTGGTTTGAACGTCCATGTCCAGATCTGAACCGATTCTATTTGACCCACGGCACGCGCTGGCCATCGCTTCCTGCGGGATTTTCCGTTGGGTCAGGGATCAAAAACTTATTCAGCACGTCAAAGCGGTCCTAGGAAGAACGCCACGCTTCCTTGAGACTGAAAGAAGGGCTATGTGGCAATCCAGCGTCGAGACTATGAACTTCACACACTCCAGCAAGAAAAGCTGGGCCCTATTACGCAAACTAGAGCCAGGTGTCATCGCCAAACGATTACAATTCCTCACCAATGTTAATAATGGAGTGTTTTCCGCTTCCAAAATACTAGGTTTCGCGGAAGATTATGAAAAAATCTTTATTAGAATAACTGCAAACATGAATTAGTGTCATTAGGAAGCAATACTAATCATTTTACATTAAATTAGTAAAATAGTTTAGTGAGTTCCGCACGTAAAAGTATCTGACCGCGAAAAAGAATTAACTTATTAATGGTAGTGATGTATGGTTTTTGTTTCTTATTAAGTATTTGAATCAACGAGTAAATTTTGTAATAATTAATGTCCTTCGAACATTTTGCACTAATTATTCTTTGTTGTTGCGGATTTCTCCACCCACGCCTATTTGAACAGACCTGTAATGAAAATGGACCAGTATTTCCACAGAATTTTAACAAAATAAGGTTTTTTAAATATTTACAATTTAACCCATTATGACCTCAATTACTTTAGGTTCTCAGAAACTGATAATTTTTGGATATATTGTTGTAATATGTCCTCTAAGTTGTTTTTGATTATTAAAAGTTTAATCGATTTATTACTTCTGGAAAAAACAATGGGTGCCATATGGCACCGCTAGGCTAATTAATACGTAGTCTAACATGCCTCTTTTACATTTATTTTATGTTACCGTTAGCAAGTTATATTTTCCCATTATTTATGATTTTAATGTTTTATTGTACTTATATAAAGATAAGTTAATAAAAAAGAGCAGCATTTATACATCCTACTAATATTATAAACGTGAATGTTTGTATGTATGGTTATTTGTTACTCTTTCACGTAAAAACTACCGAATGGATTTGGATGAAATTCGGCATACAGATAGTTTATAACCTGGAATAACACATAAGATACTTTTCATCCCGCTATTCCCACGGGAACGTATGGATGGATGTTTGTTACTCTTTCACGTAAAAACTACTGAATGGATTTGGATGAAATTCGGCATACAGATAGTTTATAACCTGGAATAACACATAGGTTACTTTTCATCCCGATATTCCCACGGGAACGTATGGATGAATGTTTGTTACTCTTTCACGTAAAAACTACTGAATGGATTTGGATGACATTAGGCATACAGATAGTTTATAACCTGGATTAACACATAGGATACTTTTTATCCCGATATTCCCACGGGAACGGGAACCACGCGGGTGAAACCGCGAGCGGCCGCTTGTACATACATACATACCTACATCACGGCCGCTTCCCAGAGGTACCACACATTTACATTTGCTACCATCTTTACACACATCCTTTGCTTCACTTACTCTCATAACATTTTTCATACATGCTCGTCGGTTTAGGGTACTCTTGACCTGACCTTAAACGAGAAGGCAAGCAACATTTATTTTATGAATTTATACAAAAGTAATAAGATTGCAGGCTCTGGAGGTTCAATATAAGGTGACTGCTAGAAACCGCAAGAAACTTCAAGGGCTGGTCAGGTCAAGTGTTTTAAACATTACAAAAATGACAAAAAAGGAATTCGAGTTTTTTCGTAGGTACTTATCACCCAGCTGACGGGGGCAACGGCCGGCCGGCCGGTCGTCTGTTGGCCCGTCGACGTAGGTACTTATCGCCCAGCTGACGGGGGCAACGGCCGGCCGGCCGGTCGTCTGTTGACCCGTCGACGTAGGTACTTATCGCCCAGCTGACGGGGGCAACGGCCGGCCGGCCGGTCGTCTGTTGACTCGTCGACGTAGGTACTTATCGCCCAGCTGACACGGACGGGTAAACAGACGGCCGTATGCTTTAAAATAAATTAGATACTCAAAGACTATCCAATTAAAATTCACCAAATGAATTTTTTTTTAAATGAAAAAACACACGAATTTCTTTGTGTCATTTTTGTCATGTTTAAAACACTTGACCTGACCAGCCCTTGAAGTTTCTTGCGGTTTCTAGCAGTCACCATATATAGTGCATCCGAGACTTGAGCACATCATCATCTTTTGAAGGCGAGTGCCTGATACAGTGTACATCCCTTATGATGACAAATAAATACTTTTACCTACGGAAAACCAAGAAATAAACATTGTCTCACATATTTCGAAAATACAGCATATCGGCCTAGAGGTGCCATACGGCACCCATGACTTTTCGCGAACGGTAAACCAAACATAACAACAAATCTTCATAATATTGCAATATCACGTAGTCCAACAATAATATAACAACAAAAAAGAATGCACTTTATTGTTAAATTACACAAAATAAATAAATTATGACCCACTTTCTTGAGAGTGCAATCTATTTTTGCGAATAATTTCACAATACTAACTTATAAACGCTAATGCTAGTCGCAACAAGTGCACAGGTTGATGCGAAGTAATTAAACTATTAGCTATCTGTCTAGTATCGCATCGATGGTGAACCACCGGCCTTCATCGCCTGAGACGCGCTAGTGTCGCGAAAATATTAACGCATTAAATTGGGTGCCAAACGGCACCGCTAGGCTATAATGGGTTTACTTAAAATATGACATTAAATTTTTTTCTGAAACATTTCAAAATATTTCACAATGTTTTTTTCTAAATTTGTAAAATTAAATGACCACGCGCTATTTTATATTGTAACATCATTGCGCGCTATTGTTTTTCAACACAAACATAACAATCAAAATGCGCGCGAAACTCGCAGCGGCGGCGTGACGTCATCGGATTCCATTCTCTTGTGGCGCGACTCGCGCGTGTACTATCGTTTTATTCCTAAATATTACCAACATGTCTTCACAAAGTACGGTATATAAATATTGTATTATATGTGTATGTATCCTACCTCAATGTAGGAATACTTAAATCAGTACACCGCTTATAATCTTTATTTGTGTGCCAAGAGGTGAACAAGTTCGAAAAATTTGGTGTAATGCAATAAAAAGGGACTCCAAAAAAAAATTAACCTTTATCGAACATACGCATTTGCACCGCGTATTTCAGCTCTTAAAGAGCGTTGTAACATTTTTCAGCGCTCGGTGTTTAGGTTTTTATCGCTCGACAACGCGACGGAGTGAGTGTGATGGATAAAACTATTTAAGACAATCTTATAATCTCTTTTGTTGTGTTTATAATATATGATAATAATAATAATATAAAAATAATTATGATATAAGAAATAACAATAATAATAATTATAATAACTATAATAATAATAATAACAATAACTATAATATAATTAAGACCATTAATTCCAATTAATTAAATTTCATTATTCATTCAATATTCTGTTTGCATTAAGATCAATAAACTTTGAATTGTTTTTATTTCCGATACACAAATCTCACAAATGAGTCATATAAAAGCAAAGGCAGCAACATCCACTTTAGCTGAAATGCCAGCAGAAGATATTCTTAATATACACGGCATACAGCAGCTTCTAATCATGATTAGTTACATTTATAGTTAAAGAAACTATGTAATAACAATCTCCGTATAACAAAAGTCATGAGAGATATTTAATTTTCATTAAAATAACAAATTGTTGTTGGATGTTGCTGTTTTTGCATCGAATGTGTGGATGTTGCTGCTTTTGCATCAATTATAATTGGATATTGCTGCATTTGCAATGGTGTGTTTTGGAGTTTAAGCAGATTAATGTTCTTGATACTTGTATATTTATTCAAATAGTAAATGACGCCAGTGCTGTCGGAATGTTGAGTGTTAAATGAATAGGAGACTTAATGTGAAATGGAAATAAAAGTAATGTAAAAAAACTGTGTAGCGAATTAAATGAGTATGTGTCTGAATTAAACAACTTTATTTAATACTTAATCAATATAATTATTATTAATTGTATTTGTGCTTCAATCAACATCCATCCACGTTTCTACTTTTCTGTATATGTATCACACATGCATATCATCTACTTGTTCTTGTGGCTCACAAAGTTCTTCATTCTCTTCGTCTTGGTTATTTTCCTCCTCCTCATCTTGGTGATCACCCTCATTATCCTGTAATAGTTCTTTAAAAAATAACAATTCTTCATTTTGCTGCCATTCATTGCCCCAATGACTTTTTATTAAGGTTAGGATATCTTTTCTTTTGTTTGCAGGTAAATTGTTTGAAGCTTTAATTTTTTCGGGATTTATCATAGCACTTATTTTCCCTATTTTATTGACATTTTTGGAAACACCGTCATCTATTTTGTAATGAAGATGGCCTTGGATTAAAATATTTCCCTGTTTCTTTGAACGTTTCAAAATGTACCTCTTACATTGCTTAAATTTAAAGTGCCAACTACCAACGGGTTTCAAAATTTTCTGTGAAGCGGTTTTCCAATCAAAAACTTCGCAATCAGGCGTTCCGAGATTAGTGACAGTACTAAATTTTGAAATAATTTCCAAGTATTTTTGGGGATTATTTAATACTTCATGCTGACGTACTTCCTTCTCAATCCTAGCGAAAACTCTGTCAGGTGGTATGTAAGAGTGCCCAACAACTGGAAAGACTAGTTCAATTTGTTTTATATTTTGTGGAGCTTCAGTCATCCATTTTGATAGCATTGCTAGCATTATTGTGTTTTTATTTTGGCCTGCACAGCCGTCTGCTATAAGTCTTATTATTTGACATGAAGTTAAGTCACTATTATTCAGCCGGTGGTATAAGGCCGAAGCAATTTCGTTGGCAGCTTTAGGATAAACGTTTTCTGTCCAACAATATGCAAACACATTTTTAGGAGTCAGTTTGCTTTTTGAAGAGCCCTCGACTATTGTAAAGTTGTACAAGTAAATATTTCTGAGATAATACGCCACTTGGTCAGGGACTTTAAGCAAATTTAAATTTTTTTCACAATCAAATGAAAAAATCTTTATAACTGGGTTCTCCTCCTTAATTTTATCAAAAAATGCCTTAGCTCTTAATTTGTGTAATCTTTGAGCTATTATTAGATTGTTCCGTGTTTCCGTGTCTTTATCACGTTTCATTTCTGATGAAAATTTTAAACAGGTTGCACAAACGTCCGTTCTGGGAGTACCAAATCCAAGATTATATTTTGTGTTAAATATTTGCCGAAAATAGGACTTTTTTACTTTCAAATTAGGGGAGGCTTGTAAATTGTAGCGTTCCCATAGTTTATTTATAGATAATTCAGATGCCAAATAATACCTTTTCGAATTATTACGACAGTAGTGGGGCTCTTGACATGGAATTGAGTTTATAAATCTCATAACAGCTTCTTTTTTATGGACATATTTCATAGAAACATGGTCACCTCCTCTCTTTTCAGTTTTAAGTTTTCCTGTCTCATAGTATTCTTTCATAACACTCTGCACTCTATACTTCGTAATTTGTAAAACTGTCAAGAAATAACGTTGACAAACTTGTAGGTACTTTTTTTCCATCTTACTGTAAATGTAATACTTTGTTTGGGATTTTTGCTCTGAATATTTTTTTTTAATAGCACGCCGACGCTTTACTTTTTTCACTAAACAGTGTTTTAAAATGAATGCATCCTGTGTCAATTTATCTGGCTTTGCATAAAAGTTGTCAAAAAACGATTTTATGTCACACATTTTCAAAGACATGCATTTAAAAGTTTTCTTATGGCGACACAGCAATCTCTTTGGAAGGGTTTTAGCAGAATACCTAGAACAAAAGATTAAATAAATTAGAAACTTATTATTACTATTACTTACTGCATACGTTATTGTAAACCGGTTATTATATACCGGCGTCAAAATCACCAATATCTCGGACAGACAATATTAAAGTTATAAAATCCAAAAAATATTGATGAGACAGTGATACCATAACTTTATCTGAAATCGTTAATAACGGAATACATTCAAATAAGTTTTGTCGAGGTTTTTCGTCTCTGAACACTTCTGAACAACGTTTCCATCAAAAGTTCGAAATAAAAAAAATCACGGTCATAATAATATTATCGATAGAATAGAAAAAAATCAACAATCAAGATCGTTTTATTTGCTACACTTACCGCTTCTTCTTAGCCAGGGTTCTCTTCCATTTTTCGGGTTCTGATTTTCTCTTTCGACTGCTTTTATTGTCACAGGGGCTAGGAAAACATTCCATCTTTAAGTTTGTTATGGTTTGTAACGAAATTATCACTTTTTTCTGTTTAATTCACTAATTAAATGAACACACACGAAAACAAACACGAAGATGTCGCCATACTAATGGCGTCCAAATAGCGTCACCTGATTGGTTGATAAGGATAATGCTGTCTTTGCGTCAATCACTTGGGATGATGCTGTTTTTGCTACAAACCATAATTTAAAATGTCTGTTTTGTATAGGATATTACTGGTTTTGCTACGAATTTAATATTCGACTCAAATATATCGACATAACACTACAAGACTGCATTCAAAGTTGCAATAGTGAAAAAAGTGGATGTTGCTGCCTTTGCTTCTATATGACTCAAATATTAATATACTTATATTAGAAAAGAAAAGAGAACAAACTAGTTAGCAGTAACTAAACAAACTAGAGGTAACATCTAATATTAAAATTAAAATATTTACAACTTAAAAAGATAAATAGAAAACTATAAAAAAAAGAATTCACCCAGATCATCCCCATCAGGCAGAGTACCCAGAATACTAGCCGCATTGCCGCGCTGGATGGCGAGGCTTAGACGTTGACCCAGATAGCTGCTGGCTCTGGGGTCTCGGGTAGCTTCCACCAGTTTTTTAGAAATATCTCTAAAGAGCTGGTGGGCACCCAAACCCCACGGTCCTAACGTCTCTACCCCAAACGGCTCAAATATGAAATCTCCAGTCAGATTCTCATACTTGCGCCGTTTGAGGTTCTCCGCATTAATTGCAGCCGAGCCAGCATTGATGCATGAACTTGGAAGATGGGACGGGGCAAGCATGTCGACACATGTAGCATCCCACACCAGTGCCCGTCCCACCCTCCAAGGTACCAGGGTCATGCCGTCCGGCCTCTTGCCATCATCGCGCGCCAGGCCGGCGGGCTCTAGTACGGCCGGAATTCCGGCAGTGACTAGAGCTCGACGAACGATGTCATTCAAAGAATGATGGCGGGCAATGCGGCCAGCGCTCCGTGTACAGGACAGCCCGTGGTGTCCGAGGGTGTCTACCGGTGCGCCACAACGACATTGATGGGGGACAATACTGGGGGCGCCAAGACGCAGGGCAGTGGCTAGGCGAAAAGTGCTGCGGTCTAGCAAAGTACCCGTGTTCGATGAGGGTAGTGCCTGCAACCAAAGAAGGCGGGCACGCTCTGCGGAACTAGAAGACGTGTTGACAAGGTTATTTCGCAACAGTTCGCAGAGGGGCCCATCCCAAAGCCTTTGGGAGGAGGTGTTGTTTGGAAGATCAGAACACGGGCAAGATGCGCTCCAGGCGGCCTTGGCCTCGTCCATGTAGGGTATCAAAAAGGAATTGGATGTTCGGTCCAGTATTTTATTTGTAAGTGGTAGAAACTATAATTAATTGCCTATTAACATCTGCCTGTCGTTTCAAATTTCAATTTTCAAACCCAACAGGGTTCATATGGACTATAGACACACCTGTAACATGTAACACCTTATTCACTATGATTGACAATAAATCTATTGTATTATTATTGTGTGTGAGTTTTGGCTAACGCGTACGGTAGACAGTTGCGATCCGGGACCACTGACGATCTTAATCTCGGACCAATTTGGTCCGAGATCTTGATCCTATACACAGAGCACGGAATCGCCGCGCGCCCGGGCAATTAGCGGGCGCGCGGCGATTCCGTGCTCTGTGATCCTATAGCTATAGCGTACCTATATTTTAATAAGTAAAAAACTAAAGTTTACGAAGAAAACAAAAATACTGTCCACAATATATTATTTATGTAGGTATTTAAATTAAATTTATACAAATTTGGATAAGGAAATTTTATTATAATTAACAGAGTAGGTAACCTAGGTACTTATAAAAATAAACTAGTTTTTCCCGACAACGGCAAAGCAAAAAGGGAGATTATGATCTTAACCGATAATAGATATGTACTCGTATGTATGTTCGTGCATCTGTTTCCTCACAACTTCTAAACTACTAATCATAATTTAACAAAATAAGGTAGGTATCGTTGAAAGTACCTAAACCACTGGTTAAAGGCTATGACGTTACATTAAATCGAATATGGCGCCCTCTGAAAGACATGAAATAAGAAACTAATAAAAATGTTGCCGTCTTAGATATCAAATGACAGGGCTTCATGAGCACATTCCAAAAATAAACTTCAGTAGCTGTTGCTTACGGCTTTATTGGCCACGATTTGCCACAATTGGACACGTATGTATCTTTGTGCATCACTTCAGAACGGCTGTACCTATTTGGCTAATTCGGAATAACAACAAACAGCAACGCATCTGCATCTACAAAATGGTGACGCGCCTCTGACTCGCTCTGACATGACTCTCTCACCTAAGTAGATACTATTTAAGGCAGTTAAAATATTAAATTTTTGAGTACGAAATTTTAAATTGTTTGTTAGGACACTATTGGTCATAAGTTTTTAATTGTTAATTAAGTTCGTTTATATAATGGCCTGCCATGTAAATTATAAATCTATAGTACCAATACAAAACAAACTAAAATATGTATGGAACTATAAATTTATTAATACAGGAAAATTCGAAGAAAAAAAATTATATCAAAAAATATATTTCAAGTACATAAACGATGTCACATTTCGTTGTCTAAAAGATTACTTACTGTTTTCTAAGGCTTAAGCGAGCACTATACATTGAAATGAAACACTTTTTAAGGATTAACTCACGTTTAGTTTTACAACATTACTTAGTTACATAGTTTTTTTTTAGTAATATTAGTTATAAGTTAGAAATTATTTGCCTACCGTCAATCATAATCATAATCGGTTAAATATAAAAATGATTGACGGTCGTTAAGAAACTGAAAAACTATGTTACGTAGTAAAATTAAACGCGAGTTAATCCGTAAAATGTTTATGTTGTGTTTTTAATGTTGAATAAATTTATTTCTATTCTATTCTAAAAAGTGTTTCATTTCAATTAAAGATTACTAAAAAAAATGAAAAGAGTTGTCAATATTCAACCATGTTTTTTTTAAATTAACTTGATCTCTTTAGCTTTCACGTACGGTATTATGAAACCGGGGGGGGGGGTAATTGTCTAACTTCAACACCCATGGCAATACCTTTCAAGTACAAGTACATTGCTTAGCTAGTTTGCTTATTAATAAATAATTTATAAAATAATCAAACTAGCGAAACAATGTACTTCTACTTGAAAGGTATTGCGATAATTGTTGAAATTAGTCAGTTAGCCTCCGGTTCGACGTCAGATTAGCGACGGTTTTGTATGAGAAGCTATCTATATCGCGTAATTTGGTGACTTTTTGGTACAATCTGGGGGTATTATACTTATATTGCACGGTTATCTGGCATAGACAGACAGTAACTACTTATTATACATTGGCAAAAGAGCTATCGTTAAAAATCCTAAATATAATATCTAAGTCTGTCGCCATAACAACGATGTTCATAGCATTGTTGTGTTCCGATAGTTTGAGATAAGATAGCCAGTTCCTCAGTTGTTAAGGATTCCGGGTGAAGGGCGCTTCCACCTTCGGCCTTATCATCACTTACCATTAGGTGAGATGAAGGCCAAGCGCTTACCCGTTGTAGAATAAATAAAAAAAAATCCTGAAAAAATTTAAATGAAAAAAAGTTTAAAAACTTAAACCCGACTACGGAAATAATGCATATGAAAAGTACGAAACAAGAGAGTAGCATAGTGATGTTCAGAGACTAGTCGTAGTCGCATGCCACTTTAAGCAATCCTTAGGCAAGGTGGCATGCGATCACGGCTATATTCTGACATCACTGATATTTTCTTATTTCGTACTTTTCAGTGACATTTTTTCCGTCGTCAAATTTTAGTATTTAAGCCTATTTCTATTTGTTTATTGGTATAAGTACCGACTTAATTAAAGATTTATAAAACTATATAGTTCAGAAGTTCCTATGACCACCTTCATAATCAGACCCTGGGTGGTGCCGCACCACACAAGGTTATGGTTTTATTCAAGACAAATAAAACAAGCCCAAACACGGCGGATTTATATTGTTTCATTGCAGAGTCCCTATGACTGCATCATCATACCAGCTCCATGGTGCCATATTATTGTATTGTCATCGAAGTTACGTAGGTATACTAGATTTCAGCTCGATCGGTTAACGAGAAGGGGTCCAAATCTTCTTTGCAAGATTTGACCCAAACGCACATAAGTAGATACACATATATGACAGTTTGTGTAGTTCCTATTCCTAAAGACATAAGAGTTAATAGCTGTCGAAAGTGTGTATCTACCTTTGTTGCTGACTGTACATACAAACATTGCAAGTTAAATAAAAGCTTTTAATAATAATAAGAAATGTTGCCTAAATGAACAACCTCATTCAGATTCACAAATAAAATATTTACGGATCAAAATTATTTCGTCGCACTATACAGCGTGTTAGTTGAAACGAGGGACATATTATGGGAGGACATTAGGTATTCGATTCCCGATCCCATTCATTAAAAAAAACATAACCTTAATTTTTTGCATAATTATCCTATTAAATAAGTTAGCGTATACACTAAGCGTGGGAAAAGATCATATGTGCCGACTGACGGCGCCTCGGCCGAGCGCGGCGCCGATAGATCATGCCGAAAGGTCATTTTGCTTTGCACACCCCGCACGCACCCCCGCGAGACCACCCCCGCCCCGCGGCGCGCGCCTCGGCGCGTGCCCCACCGCGGGCGGGCAGTCGGGCAGTCTGCGTGATCTGCGTCTGCGCTGCGCTGCGCTGTGCGAGTCACCGCCGTTGCTTTGCACTTCCGCGTTCGAACAACGTAAAAATGCCTCATCAGTACACTAACGAAGAATATTGGGATATGGTTCGTGCCTACGCAATAACAAATAGTGTTCGGAGGGCCATCAATCTCTACCGTGAGATGTTTCCAAATCGCCATGCTCCTTCGTACAACCTGATTTAGGAGTCAACCACCGGCTTCGAACATATGGCCAGTTCACGGTGCTGACACACGCACACGGACGAGGCGGAGCTCCTCTTCCTGTCGACCTGCAAGAGGCCATCATCGAGTACTTCGAGCAAAATCCGCAAGAAAGTACCAGAAATGCCGCAAGGCGATTCGGCGTATCACACTGGACTGTGTGGAAGCTCCTCCACGTGGAAAGAATAAAGAATGCACCCATACCATTTAAGACCCGTACAAGAGCTCGGGCTCAATGACCACGAACCGCGAGTGATCTTTTGCCGCTGGTTTTTGGCCAATTTAGATAAAAACATTTTATTTACAGACGGGTAAATAAAATGTTAAAACGCTACCTTTACTAGAATGGGTATTTTTAATGTACATAACGAACATTGGTGGAGTAGTGAAAATCCCTATGTGACGCGACAGGACGCTTAACAACATCGATTTAGTGTCAATGTGTTACTGTGCTTACTATTCCCATATTTCATTGAAGGTAGACTTGACAGTGCATCTTATTTGAATGTTTTGAATAGTGTGGTGAACGACATGTTGGACGAAGTGCCCCTTGGTTCCTTACAAAATCTGTTTTACCAGCATGACGGCGCGCCCGCGCACTATCAGGTACGAGTTCGTGAGTTTTTATCGAACCATTTTGGCGAAAGGTGGATAGGTCGGGGAGGGCCAGTGCCATGGCCCTCTCGCTCTCCCGATCTCACCCCATTAGGGATGAGTTAAAGGTCCGTATTACGGAAGCCTTTAACCACGTACGAAATAATCCGTTTGTGCTTAATTGTGTTATTAATAATATGCGGAAACGAGCCGAACTATGCATAGAACGAGGTGGTGCTCATTTTGAGCAATACTTGCGATTAGTGTAAATAAGTGCAAATAGGTGTTATGAATAGGTGTAAATAGCTGATTAATCGTTGTAAATAGTTGTGATTCCCTTTTTTAAATACGCCAAATTACTTAGGTTTGTCATTTTGCATTCTTTTTTGTTGTGACTTAAAATTTAGATTTGTATTGCATAATTTAACAAATAACTACCTATTTATTTAACTATTAACCATTTACCTAAGTATTTTTGCCTGTCCTAAGCCAGGTTTAAAGTATGAAGGAAAATCGGGTCACACACCGAACACGACAGCTAGTTACCTATTCAACGTCATACGTACGCGTAAAGCGCTAGGGTGCCCAAACATTACGGGAAATTTCATGAAATTGTAACATCGGTTTTCTGAATTATTTTATATGCTTCGAGTAGTATTTTTTTGTTTGTTTATGTTTATCCTGGCATAAACTACCATTGGATAAAATATGTCCCTCGTTTCAACTAACACGCTGTATACCACGTAAATATCACGCTTGCCATTTTTGAGGCGGCCGGAAGGTCAAGGCCGTGCGATCGACCCGATTATATGCTAACTTTGATCAATTATGTCATAAAAGATTGAAGAGGGGTATTTTTTATTTTTTACACATTTATAGTACAATTATTTATTTATTTATTTATTTATTCCAAACAAATACCTGTTGCACTTACAGCAACGCCAAGGCGTGTAACAGGTCATTACAGAACATAAAAAAGATATAAAATAATCATGAAGTAGGTACATTACATAATATACCAAAACAAAAAATTATGGACAGCTAAACAATACACAAGCATATAATTATAGTTATGAATATTTTTTGACTAATTACCTACTTAAAAAACATATACAATAATTTATAAACATATTTAGTTTCATATAAAATATGTCTACCTCTGGTGCCTGAGCAATCAAGGCGTTGAGTAGCCTGATGGCTTGGGCAGTGGGGGCGAAATGAGCGGTTTGCGTGCGCGTCGGGGGCGCCGCGAGCAGGCGCCGCGCGTGCGCCCGCCGCACCCGAGGTGGCGCTATGAGCGAGCAATGCGACAGAGTAGTAGGGTTGTCGATTCTACTATTTAGTAGCAGATAATAGTGTACCATGACAGCACACCTGCGCCTCAATTCTAGAGTGTTCATTCCTACCATGCCTGCTATAAATAGGGACGGATATAGATAAGGGTAGTATCCAAACAGCTTGTTGTACAGATAGCGAGCAAATTTTTTTTGAACCTTTTCTACCATCAGTTTGTACTTAGCTTCGTGAGGATCCCAGACTATAGAGTTGTACTCTAGTTTACTTCTCACGAATGCATAGTAAAGAGTGATGATAGTGCTCCTATCGTTAAAGCGAGATGCTTGCCTCATGACGAATCCTAGTGATTTGTAGGCTCCGGCACACACTTCAACGATGTGTCCGTTGAAAGTTAAGCCTGTGTCTAGGGTGAGGCCTAAGTCGCGAATCTGCGTCACACGATCGAGAGTGACGCTATTCATGGTGTAAGAGTAGGAGATGGGTGAACGAGCACGAGTGAACGTAATGGTTTTACACTTAGATGTGTTGAACTCAAGTTGATTACGTTCACTCCATGCGACAACGCCATCGATGTCCCTCTGCAACGCCTCGCAATCGGAGACACTTCCTACACCCAAGAAAAGCTTTAAATCATCAGCAAACATAAGGCACCTAGCTGACCCGACGACACTCGGCAAGTCATTGATCATAATCAGAAACTGAGAAGGTCCAAGCGTGCTACCTTGACTTACACCAGAGCAGGTCACATACGATTCAGAGCGGTAATGCTGGAGTTGTACGTATTGCAAACGATTACAAAAGTAACTCGAGAAAAGTTGAAGTAATTAAGGGGTAAATCCAATAAGTAAACATTTTCTAAGTAGAATATCAGTATGGACACGGTCAAATGCCTTTTTGAAATCAAAATACGCGGTATCTACTTGCTTTTTAAAGTCCATTTCAACAGCGACGTAATCCACGAAATCTATATGATTAGTACCAGTAGACCTGCCTGCCCTAAAACCATGCTGAGCGTCGGTAAACTGCGGAGTGATCTGCCTGGTAATTTCACGGTTCAGAATGATTTCAAATACCTTGCCGAATGACGAGAGAACAGCTATCGGCCTATAGCTTTCAACCTCTGATCGGGAACCACTCTTAGGTATAGGGGTGACCTTAGATACTTTCCACCTATTAGGGTAGGTAGCAGTTTTCAAAGCCAAATTGTATATAAATAAGAGTGGTGATTCTAAAACATCAAAACAGTCTTTCATGATGTACGGTGGTATGCCATCGGGACCAGCCGAAGAGTGAGCCTTTAATCGGCGAACTGCTAACTTCAGTTCACGCGGGGTAATGCTATCAACAGCAATGCGGTAGGAGGAATTAGCCGGGTTAGGTACGGTGACGTCATCAACTGATACCATTGGATTAGTGGTCAAAAACACTGATCTAAAATAAGCAGCAAAAGCGTTTGCAGCATCAGTGCCAGAAACGGTCTCGCCTTCATACTTAAACTCATGATCAGTTTGCCTTGTGGATTGTTGATCCTTTATAAACTTCCAAAAACGTTTTGGATTACGTCTAATGTCAGTTTCTGTTTGGTTAATATATACGCTATATGACTTATCGATCAGTTCCTTAACTTTCTGTCTGTAAAATTTGAACATTTCCCAATTAAACAGTTTTAGCTTTTCTCTGAATCTTTTTAAATGAAAATGCTTAGTTTTGATGTACTTAATTATTTCAGATGTAAACCAAGTCGGATAGTGGTACCGCGAATCACGCATATGGGGTCGTTTTAATGGAACGCAACTGTTTATACGTTGACCCAAGATGTCATAAAAAATGTTAACCGCCGTATCTACCTCAGTAGCCTGATATACCGCGTCCCAGTCTATACAGGCAAGACTAGCGTACAACGAATGGAAATCCGCTTTGCGAAAGTTCCACTCAGGTGTTAAATCGTCGCAAACAGAGTGCGCAGGGCGCGCGCGGGCGGCGGCGCCGTCCCGCGGGCGCGCCGGCCGCGCGCTGCGCACGCTCACCGCGAGCGGCGGGTGGTAAGCGTCCGCGGGTACCACAGGTGCAGCGCCACTCGTATGAATCCACTCATCGCCCAGATTACTCAGTACCAGATCTAGCATTCCACCGTATTTGTTAGTAATAGTGTTGTATTGCTTAAATTTACAGTAACTTAACATACAGTCATACTGCATTAAAGAATTTTGCCCGCATGAATTTAAATTGAAATCTCCTATGACAACAATATCTAGCTTTGGAAATTTTAAACAAATGTTTTCTAAGGCCATAAAAGTTTTAAGATATTTGTCTTCGGTAGAGTTAGGTGGAATGTACACAACACAAAAAATCATTCGCTTATATTGCAAAGTAACTAAACCTATGACAAGTTCTAAATCATCCGAGTACCCGTCCACATCAAGTACCTGCTGCACTGGAAGCGAATCTCGGACCGCCAGCAGCACACCTCCCCAGCCCGCGTCGTCAGCGCGGTCGCGGCGCAGCACGTTATATCCAGGCGGAAACACTTCCGCATCGCTCACATCGGCAACAAGGAATGTTTCGGTAAATGCGTAAAGATCAGCTGACTCTGATAGTATCCCCTTTTTGCAAACGTCGAGCTTAGAACGAAGTCCTCTAACGTTCTGATACAATAGTTCGTATAATTTAAATTTAGTTGGTTTGTTCGGCTTGTTGCGGTTTTCGAAATCTACTACGCCAAGGCTTTATGCAGACATCTTCTGCCCAGTGTTCGGGTGATAAATATTTACTAACATACTTGGTAGGTACGGTCAGTTTAAAGGAGGCGTAATCGCCCCGCGACTTTAGTACCTCGACGCAGCATTTGTTACCCGGACAGATGTTAGCCAAGTGTGCCGTAACTTGCTTAACCGTAGTGTCGATGTGTACATAATATAAATGTAGATATGATTTACGCTCAGCAGCTGATAGTACACAAGCAGTAGACCCAGGGATGGCCGTACCGCGAGTTACGTTGTTAACGTGCGAGCGACGGGATTGCCGGTGTTTTACCTCAACCCACTTGGTAGCGGCGAAATCATCGGTGGCTGCATCCAGCTGCGATTGCGTTATTGAAGCATCGGCGTATGCGCGTGCGGCGGTCGGCCGCGACGCGTCACCTGGCAGCTGTAGTGTAGCTAGCTGCGGCCGAGTCGCCGCCGCCGCCGTTGCGCTAGGAGTGGTGGGGGCGCTGCGGCTCGTTGATGCTCGGGCGGATTCGGCAGGCACGATGAGTTGGGGAGCTATCGGCGGCGGCGCCGGCGCTGGCGTGGAGAAGTGAGATGGAGGTATGATGCGTCCTGCTTTACTCTTCCGGGTGTTGTTGGAAAGAGCCGACACGGCACGAACGCGAGCTTCACGCATCGCACGATGTGGCGGCTGCAGGGGTTTCCTACCCTCCTCAACTTCGATATTCGCTGCTATGGCCGAATTTGTTCCACTGTCACTGGCACTAACAAGTTTGTTGATTAGGATATTTTGATCCAAAACTAGCTTTTCGAGTGACGAAACTTTAGTTTGAAGATCAAGCACAGTTTTAGTAAGATCACGCACAGCACTTTCAATGATTTTGCTAGACATAATTAATTCTACGAATTAAAATACGCTAAGAGTTTTACTATGACCACCGTCCTCGTCGGGTGCGGAGGGGGGAATGCAATCTTTCTTCTTACGTATAAAATTATATATGTTGCCTAATGACTTCTAGAACCGTGTCGGTAGCGGTGAAAGAATACTACCACCCCCCTATCTTCCCGTGGGAGTCGTAGAAGGCGACTGACGGATCAAACCCAGAGGATGGGCAGCAGCATCCTCTGAGATTAACACCGTCATACTGCGATCGCCAACCCGCCTGCCAAGCGTGGCGATTATGGCAACATTCCCCCCAACATGAACGACAGCACTAAACTCCGGCCCCTAGTCCCCGGCGGCCCCGCTCGCCCTAGCTACGGTAGCGGCCAAGGCAGCGACGGGGCAGGGGGTGCTAAGAATCTCCGGCAGAGACCTGGCTACCGCCAGCAACGAACTTTGGTCCTGGCAACCTACAACACGCGTACACTGCGAACCGACGAGAAGGTTTGCGAACTGGAGGAAGAATTGAGCAAGATACGGTGGGGCATTGTGGGATTATCTGAGGTCCGAAGAGAGGGGGAGGACTCGATAATCTTGAAGTCTGGTAACTTGCTCTATTTCCGGGAGGGCGAACAACTGTCCCAGGGTGGTGTCGGGTTTATCGTCCACAGCTCTCTCGTGAACAACGTTGTTAAGACCGGAAGTGTGTCGTCGAGGGTAGCGTACCTTATACTCAGAATAACCAAACGGTATTCGTTGAAGGTTATACAGGTATACGCTCCGACTACGGCACACCCCGACGATGAGGTGGAGGCTACGTATGAGGACATCTCTAGAGCCATACAAGTCTCCAAAACTCATTACACCGTTGTCATGGGAGACTTTAACGCAAAACTGGGCAAACGAAGCGGCGATGAGCTGAAAGTGGGACGATTTGGAGTTGGAATTTGGAACCACCGGGGCCAACTGCTGGCGGAGTTTCTGGAAAAGGAGGGACTCTTCATGATGAACTCCTTTTTTAGGAAATCTAAACACCGCAAGTGGACCTGGCTAAGTCCCGATGGTGCAATAAAAAATGAGATTGACTTTATTATGTCGACGAGAAAGCAAATATTCAATGATGTCTCTGTGATCAACGCGTTCAAAACTGGCAGTGATCACCGGTTGGTAAGAGGCACATTGAACATTAATATCAAGCTTGAAAGACGTCGATTGATGAAGTCTACGCTCCGCCCTGCACCCATTCAAATCCAAAACCCCGAAAGCTTCCAGCTCGAACTGAAAAATCGCTTCGAATGCCTGAAGGATTGCGTAGAGGTGGACGATTACAACAACAGGTTTGTAAAAACTGTCCATGCGGTTGGGTCTAAGTTCTTTAAAACCCACCGTATAAGAGGACCTAAAAAGCTCTCGGACCATACTCTCAAACTGATGGAAGAGCGGCGCGTGATGGTTCTGCGTTCTTCGGACGATTCGTCTCAGCTTCGGCGGCTCAATAGGCAGATCTCGAAGTCTTTGACTCGCGACACTCGCCGATTTAATACCGACCGTATTAAAGAGGCTATCGAGCGAAACAAAGGTTCGAAAGTGTTTGCAAGAGATTTGGGTATTGGGCAGAGCCAACTGACGACGCTAAAAACCGATGACGGCAGAACTGTCACGTCCAGGTCCGAAGTTATGGGAGAGGTCGAGAAGTTCTATGGACAGCTATACACATCCACGCGGCCACCTGTACAAAGCTTAGCTACAGACCCTAGAGCTAAGCTAACCCGACACTACACCGAAGATATCCCGGACATCAGCCTGTACGAGATTGGTATGGCTCTCAAGCAGCTTAAGAACAGCAAGGCATCGGGTGCTGACGGAATTACGGCTGAGCTTCTGAAAGCAGGCGGAAGACCGGTACTCGCAGCTCTTCAGAGACTATTTAATTCCGTCGTACTCGGAGGTAGAACGCCAGAATCGTGGCATGAAAGTGTGGTTGTGTTGTTCTTTAAGAAGGGCAACAAGGCCCTACTGAGGAACTACAGACCCATATCACTTCTAAGTCACGTTTATAAGCTGTTCTCGAGAGTTATAACTAATCGTCTCGCACGCAGGTTTGATGACTTCCAGCCTATCGAACAAGCCGAATCGAATTCCGAAAAGGCTTTAGCACCATAGACCACATACATACGCTGCGGCAGGTTATACAGAAGACCGAAGAGTATAACCGGCCTCTTTGCTTAGCGTTTGTGGACTATGAGAAAGCCTTTGATTCGATCGAAACATGGGCCGTGCTACAGTCTCTCCAGCGGTGCCAAATTGACTACCGGTACATCGAAGTGTTGAAGTGTTTGTACGAAAACGCCACTATGACAGTTCGTCTTCAGGACCAGAACTCGAAGCCAGTCCAGCTGCAGCGTGGAGTGAGACAAGGAGATGTCATTTCTCCGAAACTCTTCACTGCTGCACTGGAGGACGTGTTTAAGCTTCTGGACTGGAGAGGACTCGGCATCAATATTAACGGCGTGTACATCAGTCACCTTCGATTTGCCGACGATATAGTAGTCATGGCTGAGACCCTGGAGGAACTCGGCACAATGCTCGGTGATCTCAACAGAGTCTCTCAACAAGTGGGCCTTAAAATGAACATGGAGAAGACGAAAATCATGTCTAACTCACGTGTCGTACCCACTTCTCTGAAGGTTGGAGACTCTGCTCTTGAAGTTGTTGACGAATATGTATACCTGGGACAAACAGTCCAACTAGGTAGGTCCAACTTTAAGAAAGAGGTCAATCGTCGAATCCAACTCGGCTGGGCAGCGTTCGGTAAGCTACGTAATATCTTCTCGTCCAAAATACCGCAGTGTCTCAAGACGAAAGTCTTCGACCAGTGTGTGTTGCCAGTGATGACATACGGTACCGAAACGTGGTCGCTCACTATGGGCCTTATTAGCAGGCTCAAAGTCACGCAAAGAGCAATGGAGAGGGCTATGCTCGGGGTTTCTCTACGTGATCGAATCAGAAATGAGGAGATTCGTAGACGAACTTGTAACCTCTCCAGCTCTCTATAATTTGCTACACCTAAATCTATAAATTCTCTATACCTAATCTAAACCTAAATCTAATGCCTTTCACACCTATATGCCTAGCTACCTTATAATACATACACACATCCTCGCCGCTTTTACCTTAACTTAACTTATTATCTAATTCTTAAAACTAATTAACCTAATTTATCTACAATCTAATGGTTGTGTTTGGAGTTTTGTTTAGTGCGTATTGTTTGTATGATGATGAAACCTTAGCATAGCTTAATTCTATTTGCAGTGAATTTCAGTCAAGCAATGTAATATTATAATAACTACTATTTTGGCCAGATCGTCTAGTGAACCCTCCGTTGTTAACCGCATTTAAGTAACTCAAGTTCTTTCGTGAAAGTTTAGTAATTGGCTTATCCCTGTGTTAAATTATTTTCTCCTGACCTAATTACCTACCAGTCTATAAATCATAACATAAATATGTGTAGCCTAGCAATGACTCCGTCTGAACTGTGACCTAAATCCTTCACTGCAGCTGCGGGGAAGATTTGTAACCACTCAAAGGTAATCAGATGATAGCTTAGCTTGTAGGTATTATTATTTATTATCAGTAGCATGATACATAAGAAGCCTGGTGCAATTTATGAGCCCCACCGCCGCTCCATAGCGTACTGTACATCTCATGGTTTAATTACAGTTCCGTCACATTGGCTTTAACTTTAATTATTAGCTTGTGCCTTTAATTCTTTAAACTGAGAATTTACATCTCTCCTCAAATTTAATTTCATTTTACATTATGAACTATGTGTTAGCAATTTAAATTCTTATTATTCCACATAAATCAATAGAGTTTATCTCAAGGCTTGCTATCATCCAAATATCCTTTTCACATTAAGAACTTAATTATTCAATGCAATAACTTATATTCAGTTCCGTAAAGGGTGGATAATTTAATAAAACGCCAATTCAGGCGGTGGCTAAAGTAGAATGCTATTAATACAGGTAAAACTACATTTATTTACTCTTAGTATTTATTATACAGGTCTTGTAAAGTTCCAATATAACTACATTGGATTGGCTGCATTGGCAGATTATCACATCTTAAGTTTATTAAAGGATGTTTAATTCATTCAATATCCTTGACTTTAGGAAGTGAACTGAAATAGAATACTATCATTTGAAGTAAATTACTTTGGGTTACTCTTAGTGTTCATTATACAGATCTTATAAAGTATAAGTACATCTCAAGTTTATTGAAAGATGTTTAATTTATTCAACATCCCTGACTTTTAGGGTAGTGAACTTAAGTTAATTATTTTTCCATTAACTTCCACCCTCTGTCTCTCAGACTGAGTGGTTAATTTGATAGACTACTAAATCATAGTCAGTATACTTTTAGTAGGTAGTAAATTAGGTAGTTAATTATCCCTGTTAATCATTGAATCAATTACATTTAGAAGTTATCTTTTACTCACTTTAATAGATATAAATTAGACTGTACTAGGTATTAGTCTGATTGATTAGATTGTTCCCATCAAATATTTCTATGTTTCATATTATTAGAAGTAAGTACTTACATATCTTAAGAGGTCTATTCGAATGGTATTAGTAGACCATTGTCAGGCTAATTAGCTGGTTGTTATCAATCAATTATTTCTATGTTTCAGATTATTAGAAGCTCATAGCTTGCAATGTCTTCTTTCAACGACTTATCCTAGGTTCTAAACTGGTTTTAGTTGTTCAGTTTGTATCAGCTTATTTTTGCTAAGGTATCGGATGTAAAACTTTAACACCTTGAAGAGTGTAGCGATATGAGATCGTATTGCATCCCAGGGAAAGCTAAAAAAAATGCCTGTTTGGTCATTTCAGTATTAGAAATCAAACATCACAGTACGGCTAAGCTTATTTGCTATAACTTTTTAGTATTTTTCTTGTAATAGGAAACCAGTCTAGACTTTCAGGTACTCCAAAGTAATGATGGTACGATATTATCATACTTCTGTTAATTATTTAAAATGAATAATTAATTGGTAACAACTTTAGGAAAACAATTAGAATTTTACCGGCCTGCGGTAACAGATTACTTGCCTAGCTAGGACCCACATCACTTCATCATAATTTTATTTAGCGCCGTAACTTAATTATCCCTACCTTATTAGTCTGAATTAATAACTAACCATATATATATCCGCCTACCTATAGATTCCTACAACTTTCCTCACTTGAAAATGCCTATATTTTGTCGAACTAACAGTCCCTTTTGTGTACCTTGCAAACTAGGCCAAGCCACATTTAACTTAAATTCGTGATGTGTGGTGAGAGTCGCATTGCCCCTGAAAGCAACTAACTCCTAAATGTTCTATCAGTCGAGCCAGTATACTCAGTGTGTTATTTTCCTATCACTACACTGTATGTACGGAGGTAGACTCGAAATTGGACTGGGTCATACGGGTCTACCTCCAGCTAAATGGTGTCTGACCTATCTTCAACTTTCACTAGGGAGACAACTGTCTCTCCCCCATTACTCCGTCGAAGATAGTGTATTGTTTAGCGTAATGATATAAAACGCCGATCTTATTAAATACAATCAAAGATCATCCAGACCGAAGTCTGTTGAAAGGTACATAGGTTTTCGTTGCCACCGTTACGCGTTTCCGCCGATGTACCCCGGAATACTTCATTCCGTTAACGGATTCGAGTTGCGACCGCAATAGTTTTACTTTATTAATCACTTTCAATTTCACAAATCTTAATTAATATCGCAGCTCGAATATCACTTAGCGCACTATCAAAGCTCGGACACTATTTTTCCCGTATGAGTAGTACCGCACTCTTAAGTTGGACCGCACCGCCGACGTCCCAAAATTGAATGCCCGCTAATTTTCCGCCCTTTTCCCAAGCATCTTAACTTTCGCGCCATGCGCGCCTAACATACGCCCGCGCGAGTCCACTTTTCTTCCCTTCAACCAATCGCTAGCCGTTTCCCCGATGCCCCCCGCCTTCGCGTCGCGCCACGTGGAGCTATCATCCGACCTCTCTTTCTGTCTTTTTCTCAACCTCTCGCTCGCTCATTGCCGCTTTCGCCGCGCAATTCTAAAATTTTTCCATAATCTAACCAAATCTCGTCCGACAGCCAATATTTCATCGTTGAATATCTAAATGTAGCCTTCTATTAACAATTCCCTCTTAATAATCCTCCACTTAAGCCAATAATCCTATATTTTGGGAAATTATCAAAAGTTCCGTATTCCGACCATAGATGGCGTCCGCCCGTAGGTGAACCACTTTCCCGACCCCAGAGCAGTCCCCGCGAAATTCAAAATAAAATACGGTCCTAGTCAAGTTCACAACCATGACTCCCACTAGACGCCGCCTACGTCGCAAGGGACGCGCAGAGCAGTCCCCGCGAAATTCAAATTAAAGAAGTCAAACTAGCAACCTTATGCGAAGCTCAAGTAAATAACTCACGCTAGATGGCGCCTATGTCGCAAGGAGCACACAGAGCAGTCCCCGCAAAGTTCAAACTAAAGATAAAGAGTTAGACCACAGACCATTATTCTGAACTAGTTTATCATTCCCTTTTTCATGCTTATTATATTAATGGTGCTACGCATTAATATTTATGTTAGTGCTACTCCCACACATTCCTTACTAACGGACGGATACCATTCATTCTGTACCGTTACAGCCGCCCCCGATAGAATTTAAGCAGATAAAGTACCACTCTTATCTGCGGCGAATTATATCTAAACCCTGTACTTAATTAAGTACAAAATAGCACGTCCTTCCTTGCCAACCCCATTGTCATCCTAGCCCTCTTCCTCAAAGATATTCCTACTATTTATAGTTCTTCCCCAAATCCCTAATGACTCCTTCCTCAATAAGCATTCCCATTGCAAAATAGCCCACACCCCTCATTCTATTCAACTGACACAAAATCATAATCGCATACCCAGTTCTCGTGTTCGAAACAAAATCCCAGTAAACTTAGTTTCGGTAAATACTTCCCAATAACTTAGGCATCTACCATGTCTCTAATCATACACAACCTCCGAATAATGATTTGCCTTTTGTTTACCATCATAACAACAAATCTTAATATAATTTAAATCAATATAACAGTCTCTTGCGCTGTCTAGTAACGCCCCCTAGCGAAAACTCTTCAACTCTATGACGATTCCGACGTAAGTTTATAACATCTTCCGAACCATTCAATTATTCTATTCTTTAAATTATTTTCCTAGAATAATTTCAAGTACATCTGTCATCATGGCCTTCTTTTAACTTACGTCTTTTCTTACAACTTGTTTCGCATCTAAATGTTGCAACCTAGGGATCGAACCTGGGATCTTTCGTGGGTGAAGCATCAACCACTTCGCCGTCATGGTTTTAGTTCCAACTAGGCTAATGAATAATTATTAATAATTTGAATTAAAACTTTCCTTCATACTTCAACGCTACCAATCTCATCTTAACTTATATAATTACCTAAGATAACGAAACGTCGGAACAATTGTCTACCTCAGGCAGGGATCGAACCCGCGTCCTCCACAATCCCTAATTAGCTACTTCTTTCAACCGAAACCTATTTTCCTCTCCGCGGATAAGAAATCTTAACCAAACCCCCATATCAACCAAAACCAGTAGGCATACCATCATCGCCCAAGAGTTATAACTTTATTTTAGATGAGATACATCTAATGTCTAATCCTGCAAATAACCGAGATAGAATACTAGACTCGCTTCCGTCCGGTACGCAGTGACACCCACTCACCGTGCATACAAATAGAGGTCTTAACGCCTTACAATAAGGTTGTCGATCGTAAATACTTAGGAAAAACTCATTCACTCTAAGGGGGTACGCATCTCGAAACACGTCCTTGAGTTTTGAACTAGCTACCCCGTAGTTCAGATCTATTAGAAGTTTGTGTGCTATGTATATCTAACTGTCAATGTATGCGTCATCGATAAGTACTTGTTAATACCCCGGTACGCGTTGGACATTGTATACTAATTGACAAGTACTGAGCTTATACGTATAAGCAAATACTTATGCCAAAACCTATCTAGTAACTATGTCTCATCCTTAGTTATTACTATGTACGAAAGACAACATTTAGTCTCATTTGCTAATATATAATACGTCAATATCCCCTTACTTTCCTATACCTTTGAAAAATATCATTTTCTTATTAAATTAAACAGACCGGTAACTATCTTATCCGCCCCCACAACTCTACTTAACTTCCTACCTTTTATATTACTAATAACGGTCAAATCGGTAAATAATAAGTCATTAAAGGTGACACTTCGTCTTAGTATTCATGGTAATTAATATCGTGAGTTCCTTCTCGTATTTACTGAATTCCAAACTGCGTGATTCAATAGTGCTAGTTTCTTTTTTTTTTTTTTTTTTTTTATTAAATGTTTTTAATTTTATACTCGCACAAGACACATTATTAAGATGGTAATCTCCCGAATGTTTGTAACTCTAATTGGTTACTCCTTAATTACTCTACTCTACTTTCAGCCTTCCGTCCAGATTGTAAAATTCCCCAGTAGCGCGAGTTCCACTGATAACGCTAAAATGAAATGCTATCAATAACCTCATTTCCGCAGCTACCGGTAATATCTCTCTGTTGTTTAGTCAAGCATATTTACCCTGGTCCACACTCCATAAGGCGTCCTCGAATGGAATTACCCTACAGCAGAATTCTCACAACTTTTAGAAAGGCTAGTTTAGGAAATGAAGCTAAATGGAAACCACTTAATTTTATTGTGTGCTGAGTAATTCCCACTTCTACAGCACAGTTCCGAAACTTCGATTCAATTACTTCACCAGGTAAATCAAACAACCCACACGCTTAACTAAGTTCTATTTGTGCCCAGTGCGACTAAAAATATTCGAACACCCTAAACAAGCTACTTTTACTAATTTAACAGTGCCAATTAAGAATGCTCCCTTGTGTCATCTATAATTTTATTGTGTGCATAGACGACCAAAGACCTCGCTTTCAGCATGCCTTCTTCGTTGGACCCGCTTAGTTAAATACTCTAATCAAAATTCTAAAGTTACAATTGAAAATGTCAAAAGTTCGAATATTATGCAATAGAGAATTTCTCTAACATAGTTACTCCACCTCTTCGCACTATTTAGTCAGGCATATTGCAATTCAAGTATTTATTTTAATTTATAATGACCTATCTTCTCCACCCCTGTTCACATACTTTAGCCATCCCTATCCACAGCTGCGGTGAAGATAATTAGTTAATGAACAAAACATCCTATAAACATTCTATGTTACTACCGCAATCACAAGAAATATTTACTAGAAGGATTATCTATCATACAGCTGACTATAACAAAATGAGTCCCCCTTATCTTTCTCCGTTCCTCTTCTAACGTAGAAGACAACAACAGACAATTAACAATTAATTACTTATAATTTAGAACAACCCTAGGTAAAACGCTACCACAAAACTAGTATAGAACAGAATAATACTAACCGAAGTAAACTTTTGTATTCACACTTGCAAATAAAATATCTTTATCTTTCCGTGATGAATGATTTTGATAACACTATTTCATCAACTCAATGTCCCGGCCTACATATGTGAAAACTGTCAATTAATTAGTTTGTATAAAACAATCTAGATGCAACATGCAGTTCACATTAACTAACAATTTTAAGGTTGTGCCATAACTTCGACAATAACCTACCTTAGCACTAATTTTAATCATCTACAATTACATCACGTACATATTAGATGCCAATAATCTAGATTATTTAAGAATTCTAGCAATTCTAATAAATAACCAACAAGATCATCCCGCTGTGACAGTCTGCGCTGACCTTCCCACAAGTCAAAACCGCGTTTCGTTCGTCCTATCATTTCTAAACCTGTAGACATTTACTTTGTACTAAACAAATTCTTGAGTTAATAATTATTTGCCAATTGTTAAGCAAACCTATTTAATTTCATAATAACAATTTTAATATAGCAGTATTAGAATATTATTATAAATCCCGAACATCTTTATTTATTATAATCAACATTACCGGTTAAAGTATTTGAATGGCCTAGTGTGAACTAGGTTTCAGGTCGCACCTCGGGAAAATAAATTTACTATTGACTTTAAAATCTACTACTTATAAATTTATTATTTTCTTCTGACATATAAAGATAGGCTATGACTCTAGGTCGGGTTTAGTAAACTTTGAACTATGGCTACCTCCACAATAATCTCGATTAAATATATATATCCGCAAAACGAATTATGTCTAATTCGGCCGATTTTATTAAATTTAAATTATGCTACTAAACAGTACGTATCCTAAGAACGTCACACATCCGAAACCCATTTCAGTTCTAATTTCTTTACCCATCTAAATTAAATTTTGTACCTGTCGACGCGAGATAACATCTAAATAATTACTTTGTATGATTCGAATTGTGATAGTTGATTTTGTATTGTAATCTCGATAACGCAATATCAGGGATTTACTTATTAATAAATTTTACACTAAGAAATTTATTCTCAGCTCGCAATATCATCGCTTTATTTCCGGCTTGAATGTTTCTGCGGACTATGAGTTTAAATTTATCCTACAACTTAAAATTGTGGTATATAAAATCGATCACTGTTTTATAAGTAGCTTGCGTTAACTTTTAAAATAATAAAACGAGTTAACTATTGATTATGACGTGACATCCGCCCGCAACTCGCCTTTATAATTGATGTGATAACATACGCTATTGTTATCCCTATAGCATAACAGTGCTATAACTCGTTAATTTTGCAGTTAAATCTCGACTTCAAGCCAGTCAACTATATATTTTTTTTTTCTACTATTATTATTTTTTTTTTTTCAACATCTTAATCGTTCAACGGAGATAGACAATTGTGAAAGGTACCCTTCTTAATAGGCTAATCCAACCCAGTGAATTTAATGATTTATCTATCTCTACCTATCCTAACTAATTAGTCATGTAGTAAGGTCTTTTCTTTTCACCGCTCTCCCGACTTAGATATCTCTAGGTAACTCACAACTGATAATATTAGGTAAGTAGGTATAGTAAGCTGTGCCCAGCGAGCTTTACTTCTGCGTACGTTAACCTCATCTTAAGCTAATAATTATCCTTTATAAATCTTCATAATTAACTATTTATCACGATTTCAACTATTCGGTAAGAAGCAATGATTACCGGTAACGACTACTTACAACGCTGCAAGAGTATTACAATTATACATATTATTATTAGACAGCACCCTTTTACCATCATCCAAAATAAAATCTTTTATTGATAACCCAACGCCATCTAGCCTCGCTAATAGGTAACCTCCCCACAACAGAGTAGATATTAGATAGTTGTTTCCAGACGGTAACGACTTTTATCGCCTACTAGACGTATTTATCCGTTTATATTATGCATCCCAAACTACGTTGCTTTTAAACCAAAATTCCTACTAGCAATGAATAGTCATATGATTCTATCCCCTACATGACATCCCTGCTACTTGTTATTACTTCTAATCGCGATTCCTCATCAACGCGTGTATTTTGAACCGTAATACTATTTTATGTTACTTTTCCTAGGATTTTAGCGAACTAACAAAATGAAGCGGCATTTCCCTTGTGCAGAGCAATTGTCCCCATCTACATGTCACATAATAATAATTTCACCTCAATGTCATTGCATCCTAATCTACTACGTGATAAGTATTAGGAAAATCTCTTTCAATGTAAAAATCGCAGGTATTAAAAATAACAGGTATGGAAAATAACAGGTGATTCCGCTTGCTATAACAAAATCACATGATTACGCGATAAGGAAGTTTCCTCTCCGATTGGTTTTATGACTTCATGTTTTATAATCATTCCTAATTCTAGATTGTTTATGGTGTCGCTAAATCATTGGTCTCTATGGTCCAACCATAGACAAAGAACGTAATAGTCCTTGACTAGCCTAAACTACTCTATGGATTTCAGATGTGAGACTCAAGTACATTATTATATTTTTTCTCTAACATAGTGGTCGGAGTAGGTATATTGAATTAAGGTCACTGACATCAAACGTATATGTTAATATGGATACTCCTCCGAGTTTCCGGATTATTATGATAAAAATACCGAAACATCGAAATTATTACATGAAACTAGTTAAAAATGTATCAATACTCTCAACGCTATGCTGCTAGTGGCGTAGATGACCAGAATTTAATAGTAAAAAATGACTGGTGTGTAAAAACCTTGTTGTAGTAAAAGTGTTGGAGTAAAAGCCTAAGCATGTATAAAATGATATAATAATAATATTCATTTCAACACACGACATCCGGCAAACAGGGTCTTTTGTCCTCTTATCTCTATGCTCAACGCATCTGACCAATTAGAATCAAGTATCCAGGATGACTCATTGACTGTTTGTTCGAAAACAATGCGCTCGCACCGACATCCAGACCAAGTGGCTCACTCACTTATTTCGGTTCGTGGAGTGCGCTTATTTTATGTGTTGTGAATATCTTGACTTGACCCTGGCTTGTTTACTGTCTTCTGAAATCTACTTAAAACGACGAATTTGGCTTATAACTACGGACATCGATTTATTACTCTTGGATTGGGCCCATTTGAAGTTGTTTTTGTACGGGTAAGTTTTAATTATTTTCACTATTTAAGAAGGTTTTAGAACTTGGAAACAGTTAAAAAAATCACTTTATAGCAATCATCACAGCGCATGAGAGTCCGGTACGCACACCGCAGGGCTATCACCGCTTCAGTTAAAAAAAACACTTTATATGAAACAGAATTTCATTATCGACTTTACAGTTGTGTATGTATATATTGTAAATTTAAATCATTGTTTTAGGTGAGATATAAATAAATATGGCAAAGGTCAAGGCTGAAACAGTGCAAAAGTGGTTATTGCACTATCCTGAGCTACTTTACGATAACGCTAGTGGCACTATATACTGTACAAAGTGTGAAAGTCATTTGAAAGCTGTGAATAGAGGCAACATTACCAAACACATTGAAGGCGCTGTACATCAAGGAAAATTTAAGAGACCGCAAGAGGAATTTTACTTCGACCTCATTAAGTTCCTGATTCTATGCAATATTCCTTGGTCGCAAATGAAAAATCCAGCGTTCAAAGAGTTTTTTCAGAAATATATGTGCAGTACTTGTTGTTGCGTTTGTACCAATCGTAAAGTGGTTGACGAATCACAGTTACGAAAAGTTTATTTGGAGAAGTTTTATAGGAATAAAATCAATTCGATTTATGAAACTAATAAAAATGAGAAACTATGGATATCGCTGGATGAGACAACAGACATTTTTGGTCGATACATAGTCAATTTCCTAATAAAACCATTGCATCCTAGTAATAGTGCAGGCCGGCCTTATTTGATTGCTTGTAAAATGCTAACAGCAGTAAATGGACAAACAATAACACAATTTGTACTGCAATGTCTAGAAAATTTATGGCAAAACACTTTTGAAGCGAAAGTTGACAATATTTTAATGCTTTGCACTGACAGTGTAGCGTACATGCTATCTGCAGGGCGAAATTTAAAACATTACTTACCTGAAATGAAGCATGTGACATGTTTGGCGCACGCTCTTCATCGTGTAAGTGAGCAGATAAGGTCAGAATACAACGATGTTGATATTCTTATATCAAATGTTAAAAAAGTATTTTTAAAGGCTCCTAGTAGGGTAAACATTTTAAAAGAAAAATATCCTGACTTACCGTTGCCTCCGCAACCAGTCATTACCAGATGGGGTACTTGGTTACAGGCAGCATCTTACTACGCTCAACATTTAGATAAAATAAAAGAAGTTTTATCCTGCTTGAGCAGTTCTGATGCTATAGCCATACGAAACGCAAAAAACATTTTGGAAAAACAAAATTTAGAAAATGATTTAAAATATATTGAAGAAAATTACTCTATTATACTACTAGCCCTAAAAGAGTTACAAAAACAAAATTTGTCTCTAGCTGATTCACTTTTAGTATTTGATCAAGTAAGGGCTACGCTTAACGAGTGCAATAATGAGAATATAAAAAATAAAATAGAATCAGTTATGGAACGAAATCCAGATTTAGATACAATTAGAGAATACAGCGAGAGTATTGAAAAAAGCGTAGCAAATAATCAGAAACTTTATTTCAAATTCGCTCCATTGACATCTACAGATGTTGAACGATCATTTTCCACTTACAAATGGATCTTAGATGTTAAAAGAAATAGCTTAAAATTAGAAAATATTGAAAAAATTATAGTTATTTATTTTAATTGTATAGAGACAGAAAATCAAAATGTAGAACTTGTAACCGATGAGGATTAAAAATAATTATTTTTAATAAAACTGTAATAATGATTATTTGTATTAACAATAAACAATTTTGTTTGCTTACATATGGTTTTTTATTTTATTACTCTATTTACCAAATTTTTGGAAACTCCGGTACATTCCGGAAGAAATGCATGTCCATGTTATGATATCATGACGCAAGTATCTAAAATCAATATACCTACTCCGACTATTATAATTTATTTTGTTGGTTATGTTACATAACCAACAAAATAAATTATAATACGTGGAATAGCACATCAACTAAAACCCGCAATCGCTCAACGATTATTAGTCAAAATATAATTATTATTAGTTTTATATTATGCTGTTAGCGTCATAACTTTATAATATTGTACAGCATATCGCCGTCCTATAATATAGATTGAATCCTGCAATAATTTAGTTGGTTAATTCTGTCCAATCTCGCCCCCTTGCCTTTCCATCCGACAGCAATAATAATTAAACCGCCCCCTATTCTACAAATCTTTCTAAATCAATAAATGTTGAACTATGTCACCCTATCGACCTTTTACGATCCTAAAAATAACTCAACACAAGGCTGTATGAACCAGTTGCCTATGCCTATATGAAATCTATCACCAGGAATAGAAACAAAACTACAGTAATTAAGCGTGGTCGCAACCGAAGTCTCAAAAAAATCAATTTTATTAATACAATTTAATAAAAGTTACAATTTAATTACTTAAAATAATTATAATTAAAGTTAGGTGAGACTCAACCGATGCCAGGTAAAAGAATGCGGTTTCCATGTCCGCGGAATCGCGGCGGCGGCGACGAACCCGACGCTCGTTGCTGCGTCAGCTCCACGTGCGGTCAATGTTCAATATCCGTATGTTTGTGTAATTGAGGGCGATGCTATATCATGGGTTTGCATAGAGACGCCTTGCGTAACACCTCCCCCCGTAGATCAGCGAGTATGGAAGACCTTGGTCGTGAATTGAGCTGGGAGATGATTCGGGTCAATCTTTTTGGCAGGAACTTCTGAGTAGATTATTGATGGTCCAGGTTGATCTTCTGTGTCTCCGTTTTGCTCTTCATTGACTCGTGCTGCACAGTGCTTGCGGTACGTTAGGAATATACCAATAACACTTGCGGCAAATAGTATAAGATACAGCGGAACAGTAGTGTGAAAGATGCTGTAGTCGACGTCTGGTATCTTCTTCAGAGGCTGTTGCATTGAGATCTTAGTATTGATGTCGTGCAGATGTTCGAGATTAATCGAGTTCAGCTGGACGGATGCGGGCGGTGATGCTGCAGATGCTGGGGACTTTTCTAAAGGTAAGTCCATTATCTTAACTACTTGACCCTTCAAGCGGTTACTTGTATTTGAGATAACGAAGGCCGTTGTTTCTACGAAGCAGTTGCGTGGCATGGTAATAAGATAACTGCCTTGAAGTTCTTTGTAGAGATGTTGCCCACAGGATAGATGTACTCGCGTTGGTTTCGGGAACATAATGGTGTAGTGCATCCCGTCTAGTTCTTCGAAAGCTGGACTTCTGAGGGATACGGTAACTGGTTTACATGACTCCGTTTTCTGTTGAGTGGCGATCAACTGGTGAATGCAGTCCTTTGTCGCTCCGCTTTGAAGACGCCGATTCTCGTTGCAGATGTACCACTTGCTGGTCTTAGGGCATTCAGCCTCTATGTACTTGAAATCTTTGTCGTATATTGCTAGGAAAGGAGACGGAGGTGGAAGGATTTCGCTATTTTTATTAGGGATAATAGATAGCTTATATAAATCGTATGTTTCGGACAGAACTATTGGGAATTTATATACTATAATAATATCGTTGCCTATATAATACGAACCTACTCTAATTACTTCAAAATATTCTCTAACATCTAGTTCTATAACTCTGTCTCTACCGTACAGCATCTGTAACTTTTCGATGATTAAATTTAGAGATTTGATACTTAAAACGGAATGATGCATTGTATCTGTCTTAATGAATGCTAATATGTTTTGTAATTTAGATATCTCTTCGGAGATAGAATCGACATTGTCACCGAGTATTAAAAACGTCTGTGCTAAATGCGCGTATTTTATAAGATCATTATCATGAGTAGCCTCGCTTTCACTAATTTTATTAAGCAAGAGTTGCAATTTATCTTGATTATCTGCTATAGTTTCAATGATTTTATCACAATGAGTCATCCACTCCTTTGATAAACTAACGTGGTTGTTAAATTCAGTTATCAAGTTATTATCATTGTCCTTGAGTGACTTTAAGGCTTCATTAAAATGTATGGCGTCCGTATAGTCAAGATTTCCAGTAATACTCTTGACTATGGATCCAAGACCATCTAATAGACCTCGTTTTGTGCGTATTACTTCGAACGTTTGTAATTGATCAGATACACTTTGAACTTTAACTTTTAAATAATTGAGATGAGGTTCAAATAACGACCGCGTTTTATTATTAAATTCGGGACTAATACTATCTAATTGGTTTATAACTGAATTTATTTTAGATTGCAAATCTTCTAGATTAATAGGTTGGATGAAAGAGTGATAGTGTGAGATGATTTTTGTGGATCCTAGTTTGAATGGTAAAATGCTGGGACCGTCGTCGAGACTTTCAAGTTTTATCTCCTGGCTCATGGTGGTTCCCAGGAGAAGATGAAATATCAGTAGAGTCCTGTAACAATTGCGAACTTTTAGGAACTCGTTTCAATCTAGACTTCGCGACGGGGCCCTGTTTTTTCTTAGTATAAATGTGGATAGGTAAGTCTGCCATAACCTTATCATGAGTATAACGCGGAGCCAGTTTTTGTCGGGATGCAAGAGGATTTTTTACGAAAATCTGTTGCTCGGGTGAATATTCTTTCTCATTATCTCGGTTAGTATTACGATTATCTGTTAGTTGCTTGCGAAGGTTAAGACATGATTCCTGGATTAGATTATAAGCTTTACACATTCTATTTTTATGGTTTGTTATGTATTGCTGTAACAAATGAGCTGAAAGGTCTACGTCAAATGGATCCCGTGGATCAAAGTGTCCGGTTATTAAATCTATAGGTTTACATTTAGTAAAACTGTGTATTGAGTTATTATAAGCCAGAAGGGCATAGGGCATGAGATTTATTACAGCCTCACTCTTCTGTTCCAGTTTTAATAAACGCAAATGCTCTAGTATCGTTGAGTGAAATCTCTCAACGATACCATTTTCGTTTGGGGTATGAGGTGCGATCCTATGATGTTGAATTTTATGTAATCTTATGAATTCGCCAAAGAGTTGATTAACAAATTCGGGGCCGTTGTCAGTTACTACTGTAAAAGGAATGCCATGATGCGTACAGAATTTTAGTAGTGCCTGAACAACGCTCATAGCGGTACCGTCTCTTAGGTAATATGCTTGAGAGTATTTGGAAAATGAATCAACGATACTTAAGAATTTCTCGCTCTGCACAGTTAGAAGATCTAAATGTACCAATTCAAACGGTTTGCTAGCAGGCGGTACTACTTGAAATTGCTGTTTGATCGGGTTACGGTCGTATTTACCTTGGCCACAGATCGTACACTCATTAATAAATTTAGTTATTTGATCTCTCATTTTCGGCCAATAGTACCTATGAGACAAGGCCAGATAACATTCGGTGATGCCGCGATGGTTCGTCTTGCCATCGTGGTATTTACTAATTATTTCCTGCTCTCGCAAATATTCACGGATGTTTTCTAATTCAATTTTTGTTAGCACAAGGTTCATTGCCGAATTTTTAAAGGTACGCTGTATTATAGGTATTATCTTGTACATAGCTTCAGATGGGTTAATTAGTAAGCCGGTTTTAATTTTAGGATGAACGTATTCTCTAATAGCGTTAATAACGTCTTCTTCAAGATTAGACTCCGATAACTGAATAGTAGTGCGTGTATGAGTTTCAAAAGGTTTCGATACTACCACTTTGCCTTTTATATCGCCGACTACTGTAAATATAATTTGTTTAGTGAATTTATTCAAGGGGTCTTCCGAAATCGGCACTTCCAAGATGGGATCTTCAGCATCCGTGTGGACCGTAATGGTTCTAGAATCATCAGCAGCTTCCAGAGCACTAATGGTTCTTGAATCATCTAAGGAGCACGGTTTCTCAGAAGGGTTTACTATAATTGAGCTGATCTCCTCGTTATTTAACTCAATTCGCGATAGTGCATCCGCGTTGGTGTTACTTTTACCAGATTTGTAAATAACAGTGAAGTCGTACTCGCTTAATTTTAACCGCCATCTTGTAAGCCTCGAATTAGGCTCCTTTAAGTTCATTACCCACTGCAATGGCTTGTGGTCGGTAATGATCTTAAATTTTCGACCAAACAGGTAGGGCCTAAAATATTTGGTGGCCCATACAATGGCTAGAAGCTCCTTCTCAATGGTACTGTAATTTAATTCGCTAGAGTTAAGTGTTCTTGAGGCAAAGGCGATAGGCTTGTCCGAACCGATGTTACCTTGAGATAAGACGGCTCCAATAGCGACATTGGACGCGTCTGTGGTCAATACAAATTCTCTTGAGAAATCGGGATATTGTAATATAGGATCGTTTGTTAACAGAGCCTTACAGCGTTCGAAACAATTTACGTAATTTTGATTGAGATCTATTTTAGAGCCTTTCTTCAAACATTGGGTTAGTGGTTTCGTGATTCGAGCAAAATCTGGTATGAATTTCCTGTAGTATCCGAGAAGTCCGAGAAAACGTTTGATTTCTGTAGTTGTTTTAGGAAGAGGATATTGCTCTATAGCTTTAATCTTATTAGGATTAGGTTTCACGCCGTCTCTACACACGACATGGCCTAAGAATTCAGTCTCTAACTTTAAAAACTCGGACTTGTCCATTTGTATTTTAAAGTTAGATTCACGCAATTTTAAGAAGACTTTTTCTAAATTTACCATCATCTCTTGAAGAGATGTACCATAGACTATAATATCGTCCAAATAAACTAGGCAGATGTTATTTTGTAGGCCTTTAAGAACATTATCCATTACCCTTTGAAAGGTAGATGGAGAGTTCTTTAAACCCATGGGCATTCTGAGAAATTCAAAGTGCCCGTTCTCGACGTTAAATGCTGTTTTCTGGACATCATCAGGGTCCATCTCAACCTGGTAAAACCCACTAGCTAAGTCCAGGGTCGTGAAATACTGACACTTGCCTAATTTATCTAAAACGTCGGTAATATTGGGAATTGGATACTTGTCGTCAATCGTTTTCTCGTTAACCTTCCTAAAGTCTACGACAAGTCGCCACTTTGTCTTCCCGGATGCATCAGCCTTTTTGGGTACGACCCAGATAGGCGAGCTCCATGCAGACTCTGAGGGTCTTATGATGTTCTGCTCAAGCATTTTGGCTATTTGATCTTTGACTTCTTGGCGGTGGACGTACGGATAGCGATAGCTCTTCGTATACACAGGAAGCTCATCTGTAGTTTTTATTTTGTGTTTTATCTTGTTAGTGAACGCTAAAGGTTCGCCATCAAGGTAGAACACATCCGCGTAGCGTGAACATAAGGTCTCTAGATTAGCAAGCTCTTCGGGATTTAAATGATCGGTTCTAAGACGAGACAAAACTTCTTTAGCGCGAGTAGATGTACGAATTTCGTGATTACTTTCAAGATTACAAATTTCGGCAGATACCGGACGGTCCATTGAGAAAATTACGTCATTAGGCGAGGTGTTAGTTACCTCAACCCAACCTCTATTATTTCTTACCGCTGTTATACATTCTGTGCTAGTACAATTACATAAAGTTTGAACTGATACGATGGCATCGCCATCACGCGTGTTAACGGGAAGTTTAAGTAATTTAGAAGAGTGTGCTGGGATGATATCTTCGTATAAGTTCACGTTGCGCGAGTCATATAATTCTAACGGAATTTGAGAGTTTCTAAGTGTTAGCGTTCTATTCTTAAGGTCTATGTTAGATTCCCATGCAGTTAATAAGTCTAATCCTAGTAATCCGTCGAAAAACTGGTGAAATTTGTAGATGAATAAGGTAAAGTTTCCTGTTTCTCTAAACTCTGGAAAACAAGGTAAGGTTATGGAGTGTTTATGTCTACTTGTCTGATTTGAATTAGTGACCTCAAAAGGTTCATAGTTTAAAGGTAAGTTATTAAAGTATTTACGGACAGCCTCCGGGCTAATAAACGACTGATTTGCTCCTGTATCAACTAAAAATTTTAAGGGTGGATCATGAATTTGAACGTACATAAGTTGTCTTTGGGTTTGTAGGTTAATTTCTATTTTTGCTTGTCTAAATTCGAACCCTTCTGAAAATTTTCTTCCCTAGAAGAGCTAGGGTTGTCTATTTCTTCAACAACGGGACTCTCAGTAGGGGTGTAGTTGCCCTCATACTCATAATAACTTGAGTATGGATCATATGCAACACACCCTTGATCAAATTCGGAATAATCACTGTATTCAGAGTAATTATTATATTGCCCATAGTAATCGTAATCAGACTCGTTAAAATTAACTTCACGCGTTTTAAAATAATTTGTAGGAGGCGGATTACCGAACCGTCTCCAGTCATGTCCCGACGGTGGTAAAGGTTTGGAAGCAAAAGGGGCCACGCCACTCATAGGACGCGGTGCATTGAAATTAGAAGGCTGAGTGAAGGGTCTATTATTCATCCTAAACACGTTGCTCTGAGGGTTATAGTTTGGCGGTGGGGCGCGAAACATCTGCTGCGTGCGTGTGGGACCGCGAAACTGATTTGACTGATTCGAATTAGGTCTCCAACCTTGCGTCTGTTGGAACGGTACCTGCTGCTGGCGTGATGGACCACTCATGTTATAGTTAGGTTGGCCTGAAGGGCCTGACATAGTGAAAGCGGGACCTTTCATCATAGAAAAGTTATTAATAGGTAGTTTGAAATTATACGGTGATGGCTGCGATGCTTGCCATTCTTTCTTACTAGGGCCACTATCGTTACGTTGTTGCAGATACAAAATGTTAAGCTCTTCCTGAACAAACTGAAGAGCTTTCTCCATCGTCTCGGGGCGCATGCACCGTATTCTAGATCCTAAGGGGTCTTTAAGGCCGCGTAAATAGGATTGCAAGGTTAACTTTTGATATAGAGTGCGTTTAGATTCTATTGTCGTACCAACGGTCTCGTGAAGCGAGATGTACGTCATTATGGTGCTAAAGAGATTTTGGCACCGCTCGTAAAATTCCTGCGGGGTGCTAGCCCCTTGAGTTTGCAGGGAAAGGTCGTTATACAACGCCGTCTCGTCACGATGGTCCGCGAAGTTATTTATCAGCGCATTGCGTATACCTCCCCAAGTATCCGGGATACCATTAGAGTTAATAAGCCTAGCCGCGGGTCCTACTACTTTATTTAAGATACCATTCATAAGAGCTAAATTAGCCAACTCATTTCCGGGAGCCTCGTTAAAATGTGCAATTACTATTCGATCCGAAAGATTGATGAAGCGCGTGAGTATATGGGGGTTACCATCGCACTCCGGAAGTAGTCTTAGGGACTTGTAAATCTTATCAATTTCGTCAGACATAGTGACGGGCTCCAGATTCCTATTCTCGTCTATAGCACTAAACCTACTTATTTTCTTACTACTAGCAGCGTTACGCGATTCTCTCGGATGGAAAATCTTTACTAAGTTGATATAACGTTATAGAATAAAATAGACACACCACAATAATAGTAATATATAAAATACACATAAAAAGGACACAGAAAATTACAGGATAAAGTATAAAGGATAAGTAAAGTTATAGGATAGCAAATACTTGAAAGATTCAAGGTACTTACAACATTGATTCAGTTTGAAGAATCGATTTCCGGATTCACCTCGGCTGGAGCACGTAGATTGCGATACCCGTGACGCGGCGCGATAGCCACTCGGGCGGCTGGGAGTTTACGGAAATCTTCTGGAAAACCCGGACCGACCCGACGGGTATCCTACCGACTGCGCCAATTAAGCGTGGTCGCAACCGAAGTCTCAAAAAAATCAATTTTATTAATACAATTTAATAAAAGTTACAATTTAATTACTTAAAATAATTATAATTAAAGTTAGGTGAGACTCAACCGATGCCAGGTAAAAGAATGCGGTTTCCATGTCCGCGGAATCGCGGCGGCGGCGACGAACCCGACGCTCGTTGCTGCGTCAGCTCCACGTGCGGTCAATGTTCAATATCCGTATGTTTGTGTAATTAAGGGCGATGCTATATCATGGGTTTGCATAGAGACGCCTTGCGTAACACAGTTACCATAGCTCCTAACGTCAACAATTATTATCTTAGCGTCCTATCAAAAATTGGATACCTGGTTTCAGTATTCATAGATAACTCAACAATTTTAAAATTTAATACTCCAGACCCCCGGATAATAACTATATCTATGTACTTCGCGCACTTATGATCAGTGGTCGGAGTAGGTATATTGAATTAAGGTCACTGACATCAAACGTATATGTTAATATGGATACTCCTCCGAGTTTCCGGATTATTATGATAAAAATACCGAAACATCGAAATTATTACATGAAACTAGTTAAAAATGTATCAATACTCTCAACGCTATGCTGCTAGTGGCGCTGGTCTCCATCTCTAATGTTGGCCGTATCCATTGTCTCAATCTCGCAAAAGAAAAGAAATCACGTCTTAAATTATTATTAGTGATTTTTTTTTGTTAATCTTTAAATATCTTGGAAACGGTGCGTCCTACGCTAAAATGGACGAAATTTTGTCCCCCCTTTATAAAACCCCCGTCTAACGCTAACCAACCATCACGATGGTACAATTATTAATAATTGTCGCTTTTTAATAATTATTTAGGGTAAGTAACGAATAACTAGTTTAGGAAATGTAGTTTATAGATTTGTTGGGCTTATTTCCCCTTTGGAACTCATTGACTCACTTGGCCGCACATTTGGTCGTTGATTGTAGAGGTTAAGTCACTCTCACACAGGCCGGTCAACGGATAGGTGACCAAAGCTTTATTGTTTCGACCTGTTGGCTAATGTTGAGCCGGCTCTTTGGCCTAAATAAAAGTGTAAGGCCTAAGTAAAAAATCAAAATGTAGAACTTGTAACCGATGAGGATTAAAAATAATTATTTTTAATAAAACTGTAATAATGATTATTTGTATTAACAATAAACAATTTTGTTTGCTTACATATGGTTTTTTATTTTATTACTCTATTTACCAAATTTTTGGAAACTCCGGTACATTCCGGAAGAAATGCATGTCCATGTTATGATATCATGACGCAAGTATCTAAAATCAATATACCTACTCCGACCACTGCTTATGATACTTTGGGAAAACAACAACGCACGGTACCTGATGCTGGCGAAATCCGCCATTAAATAAAGAAGAAAAAGATAATAACTGAAAGGTATTGTATTTCAAATAATACTCATTACGCTATTGTTTTGTAGCTTTATCTCCTCCTTTGACCTTTAACCTAACCTGAGAATCTTTTTGTTACAGATTTCGTACAACAAAATTTTAGCTCCAGCTCTCATTGCGACTGTCTACAATATTGGTCTTAATCTATTATCAAGAACCCGTAATACAAAGTGTATGAATCAACTTTAGAAGATAACAACGTTTATTGTGAAAAGTGTCAAATTATAATTCACCCACTATCAAGAGCCCGTAATACAAAGTGTATGAATCAACTCCAGAAGATCCAACAAAGTTTATTGTGAAAAGTGTCAAATTATAATTCTTCAATATCTCTGAATTAATTAATCTTCATTGAATTATTCCCTATTAAGCCAATTCTAAACTCACGCATCGCAACACGACCACAATTTGTGGGAAAAAATCCCACTTCTAAATTAAAGTATTACCGCTTGACTGAAATCCAATACAACTATATTAATGATAATTTATAACTTAACTTTCTAATCCTGGTCACGGCTTACCAAATTGTAACCTCTCCAGCTCTCTATAATTTGCTACACCTAAATCTATAAATTCTCTATACCTAATCTAAACCAAAATCTAATGCCTTTCACACCTATATGCCTAGCTACCTTATAATACATACACACATCCTCGCCGCTTTTACCTTAACTTAACTTATTATCTAATTCTTAAAACTAATTAACCTAATTTATCTACAATCTAATGGTTGTGTTTGGAGTTTTGTTTAGTGCGTATTGTTTGTATGATGATGAAACCTTAGCATAGCTTAATTCTATTTGCAGTGAATTTCAGTCAAGCAATGTAATATTATAATAACTACTATTTTGGCCAGATCGTCTAGTGAACCCTCCGTTGTTAACCGCATTTAAGTAACTCAAGTTCTTTCGTGAAAGTTTAGTAATTGGCTTATCCCTGTGTTAAATTATTTTCTCCTGACCTAATTACCTACCAGTCTATAAATCATAACATAAATATGTGTAGCCTAGCAATGACTCCGTCTGAACTGTGACCTAAATCCTTCACTGCAGCTGCGGGGAAGATTTGTAACCACTCAAAGGTAATCAGATGATAGCTTAGCTTGTAGGTATTATTATTTATTATCAGTAGCATGATACATAAGAAGCCTGGTGCAATTTATGAGCCCCACCGCCGCTCCATAGCGTACTGTACATCTCATGGTTTAATTACAGTTCCGTCACATTGGCTTTAACTTTAATTATTAGCTTGTGCCTTTAATTCTTTAAACTGAGAATTTACATCTCTCCTCAAATTTAATTTCATTTTACATTATGAACTATGTGTTAGCAATTTAAATTCTTATTATTCCACATAAATCAATAGAGTTTATCTCAAGGCTTGCTATCATCCAAATATCCTTTTCACATTAAGAACTTAATTATTCAATGCAATAACTTATATTCAGTTCCGTAAAGGGTGGATAATTTAATAAAACGCCAATTCAGGCGGTGGCTAAAGTAGAATGCTATTAATACAGGTAAAACTACATTTATTTACTCTTAGTATTTATTATACAGGTCTTGTAAAGTTCCAATATAACTACATTGGATTGGCTGCATTGGCAGATTATCACATCTTAAGTTTATTAAAGGATGTTTAATTCATTCAATATCCTTGACTTTAGGAAGTGAACTGAAATAGAATACTATCATTTGAAGTAAATTACTTTGGGTTACTCTTAGTGTTCATTATACAGATCTTATAAAGTATAAGTACATCTCAAGTTTATTGAAAGATGTTTAATTTATTCAACATCCCTGACTTTTAGGGTAGTGAACTTAAGTTAATTATTTTTCCATTAACTTCCACCCTCTGTCTCTCAGACTGAGTGGTTAATTTGATAGACTACTAAATCATAGTCAGTATACTTTTAGTAGGTAGTAAATTAGGTAGTTAATTATCCCTGTTAATCATTGAATCAATTACATTTAGAAGTTATCTTTTACTCACTTTAATAGATATAAATTAGACTGTACTAGGTATTAGTCTGATTGATTAGATTGTTCCCATCAAATATTTCTATGTTTCATATTATTAGAAGTAAGTACTTACATATCTTAAGAGGTCTATTCGAATGGTATTAGTAGACCATTGTCAGGCTAATTAGCTGGTTGTTATCAATCAATTATTTCTATGTTTCAGATTATTAGAAGCTCATAGCTTGCAATGTCTTCTTTCAACGACTTATCCTAGGTTCTAAACTGGTTTTAGTTGTTCAGTTTGTATCAGCTTATTTTTGCTAAGGTATCGGATGTAAAACTTTAACACCTTGAAGAGTGTAGCGATATGAGATCGTATTGCATCCCAGGGAAAGCTAAAAAAAATGCCTGTTTGGTCATTTCAGTATTAGAAATCAAACATCACAGTACGGCTAAGCTTATTTGCTATAACTTTTTAGTATTTTTCTTGTAATAGGAAACCAGTCTAGACTTTCAGGTACTCCAAAGTAATGATGGTACGATATTATCATACTTCTGTTAATTATTTAAAATGAATAATTAATTGGTAACAACTTTAGGAAAACAATTAGAATTTTACCGGCCTGCGGTAACAGATTACTTGCCTAGCTAGGACCCACATCACTTCATCATAATTTTATTTAGCGCCGTAACTTAATTATCCCTACCTTATTAGTCTGAATTAATAACTAACCATATATATATCCGCCTACCTATAGATTCCTACAACTTTCCTCACTTGAAAATGCCTATATTTTGTCGAACTAACAGTCCCTTTTGTGTACCTTGCAAACTAGGCCAAGCCACATTTAACTTAAATTCGTGATGTGTGGTGAGAGTCGCATTGCCCCTGAAAGCAACTAACTCCTAAATGTTCTATCAGTCGAGCCAGTATACTCAGTGTGTTATTTTCCTATCACTACACTGTATGTACGGAGGTAGACTCGAAATTGGACTGGGTCATACGGGTCTACCTCCAGCTAAATGGTGTCTGACCTATCTTCAACTTTCACTAGGGAGACAACTGTCTCTCCCCCATTACTCCGTCGAAGATAGTGTATTGTTTAGCGTAATGATATAAAACGCCGATCTTATTAAATACAATCAAAGATCATCCAGACCGAAGTCTGTTGAAAGGTACATAGGTTTTCGTTGCCACCGTTACGCGTTTCCGCCGATGTACCCCGGAATACTTCATTCCGTTAACGGATTCGAGTTGCGACCGCAATAGTTTTACTTTATTAATCACTTTCAATTTCACAAATCTTAATTAATATCGCAGCTCGAATATCACTTAGCGCACTATCAAAGCTCGGACACTATTTTTCCCGTATGAGTAGTACCGCACTCTTAAGTTGGACCGCACCGCCGACGTTCCAAAATTGAATGCCCGCTAATTTTCCGCCCTTTTCCCAAGCATCTTAACTTTCGCGCCATGCGCGCCTAACATACGCCCGCGCGAGTCCACTTTTCTTCCCTTCAACCAATCGCTAGCCGTTTCCCCGATGCCCCCCGCCTTCGCGTCGCGCCACGTGGAGCTATCATCCGACCTCTCTTTCTGTCTTTTTCTCAACCTCTCGCTCGCTCATTGCTGCTTTCGCCGCGCAATTCTAAAATTTTTCCATAATCTAACCAAATCTCGTCCGACAGCCAATATTTCATCGTTGAATATCTAAATGTAGCCTTCTATTAACAATTCCCTCTTAATAATCCTCCACTTAAGCCAATAATCCTATATTTTGGGAAATTATCAAAAGTTCCGTATTCCGACCATAGATGGCGTCCGCCCGTAGGTGAACCACTTTCCCGACCCCAGAGCAGTCCCCGCGAAATTCAAAATAAAATACGGTCCTAGTCAAGTTCACAACCATGACTCCCACTAGACGCCGCCTACGTCGCAAGGGACGCGCAGAGCAGTCCCCGCGAAATTCAAATTAAAGAAGTCAAACTAGCAACCTTATGCGAAGCTCAAGTAAATAACTCACGCTAGATGGCGCCTATGTCGCAAGGAGCACACAGAGCAGTCCCCGCAAAGTTCAAACTAAAGATAAAGAGTTAGACCACAGACCATTATTCTGAACTAGTTTATCATTCCCTTTTTCATGCTTATTATATTAATGGTGCTACGCATTAATATTTATGTTAGTGCTACTCCCACACATTCCTTACTAACGGACGGATACCATTCATTCTGTACCGTTACAAACTAAAGTAACCGACATAGCCCAAAGGGTCGCCAAGCTCAAGTGGCAATGGGCAGGGCACATCGCCCGTAGAACCGATGGCCGTTGGGGCAGAACGGTTCTCGAGTGGCGACCGCGCACCGGAAGACGCAGTGTGGGCAGGCCTCCAACAAGGTGGTCCGACGATCTGGTGAAGGTCGCGGGTAGCCGCTGGATGCAAGCAGCACAGGACCGGTCGTGATGGAGATCCTTGGGGGAGGCCTTTGTCCAGCAGTGGACGTCTTCTGGCTGATGATGATGATGATGATGACTTCTAGATTATGAGATAGAACTTGTTTTTTTGTGGTAAATTTCTCAACTTTTCACTTTCTTAAACGTGATAAAAATACAAGTTAATAAAATAAAAATACAAATTTTGTTAATACATTTTCAATTTAAGGATATGTTCCTCTTAATGTATATTTTTACGTTCTCATTTAGTAATAATAATTGGTGTAAAATGACTTCAAAGTTGAGCCTTCGTGCGTCATCTGGAAATCACGCCTTCGTAATTTGCTGTTTTCGTAGTAAATTATCCAATTAAATCGTGTTATGGTTAATAGAGTTACAATAAAAATACATGATTAATCTAATTATCCAAGTTAAAAGAAGCTAAAGCAACAAATTATATGACTAAAATCACTTCAAAAACTCCCAAGTTCTCGATTTACGTACGAAAAATGTTAAAACGCTCAAGCAAAATAACTTGCCATCGTTAAAGAGTCTATTTACGGCAAGGTATCCGATTGACATGGCTCAAATCCTTGCTTCGTTAATGATGAACAAGTACTTAATAATAAATCAACTAAGGAAACAAGACTTCTGTCTGCTCTGAACTAGTACAGTTATGCCACAGATTAATTTACAGTTACCTAAATAGTTGTGCGAGTAGATAACTAATGTAATCTAATCGGACGCCCGCCGGGTGCTGGCGGCGAGTGGCGGCGCGGCGGGGCTATCGGATACGATGACATCACGTGGTATAAGTCGAGTGCCAGCGTAGTATGTTGTGCGAGTAGATAAGTAATGTAATCTAATCGAACGCCCACCGGGTGCGGGCGGCGAGCGGCGGCGAACGGCGGCGCGGCGGGGCTATCAGATACGATGACGTCATGTGGTATAAGTCGAGTGCCAGCGAAATAAGTTGTGCGGGTAGATAAGTAATGTAATCTAATCGGATGCCCGCCGCGTGCGGGCGGCGAGCGGCGGCGCAGCGGGGCTATCGGATACGATATGACGTCACGTGGTATAAGTCGAGTGCCAGCGAACCCAGCGAGGTAATAGTGTTTTAAGCCATTAATTATGTACAATATCTTTGTAAATACTTTTCGTATTGAAGTGAAATAAAAACTAATGGTTTTAGAATAACGACTTCTATAATGATTCATGGTAAAAATAAACTTTTTTTTAATTTTTCCCAAGTCCATTAACTTTTAAGATCTTCTCTGGGCAAGGGAGGGGGGAGGAGGAAAGCACATAACCCGAGGTGACCCGAGGTCGCCCTAGGCCTCGGTGTATGCGTAAGACTACCCACATTTTACCTAGTTAAAAAAACGTATGTTTGACATGCTTATTGCTTTTCATAAGCATAAAGCCGGGCAAAAATAAGGGCAAAAATAAACAAAATAAGGGCGTGTATTTTGTTAGATGTTTGATGTTAGGTGTTAGAAAACACAAAACAGTGTCGCAGGAGACCCGACTTAACTTCAATTAAAATCTGTACACTACGTTGCCATTGATAAGTATTTAAGTTAAAAAATTGAAAACTTACCAAGTTATTTGTTTGGAACTAGATCGAAATTACTGATACGTTCTCTTACTACATATACACATAACAACAATTTCTGTGTTTGGTCGCGCGCGCTTCGTGCCCGATATAATTATTTTCTACAAACAGAATATTATTGTGTTTTTATTTTTTTCGACAACGGGTAAGCGCTTGTCCTTCATCTCACCTGATGGTAAGTGACGATAAGGCCGAAGGTGGAAGCGCGCTTTTCCCGGAATTCTCAACCACCGAGGAACTGGCTATCCCATCTCAAACTGTTGGAACACAACAATGCTATAAAACAACGTTGTTTTGGCGACAGATTTAGATAAGATGGTGGTAGCTAGCCAGGTGGACTTAACAGCTCTACCACCAACCAAACCGAGCACACAAAGATGTACCCTTCGCTGGGAATCGAACCCGGGACCTCTGGGTTTGAAACCGGTGGCTTAGCCACTAGACCACGGAGGCGGTTAAAAAAGTTAGTAAATTAAATATTGAGTTTGGTCTATATTAGGAATGTGTTATGCTCATGAGCCACATGCGCCCACATTCTACAGGCTAGCTCAACTTTAAGTTGCTCTAACAGAATTCCAATTACCAACCTCCTTTTTATTTCAGGAAATTGGAAAACTTAAAGTGGAGCGAGATCGCTTAAGCGTTGTTCTTATTCCTTTTACACTGAGAGAAATTTCAGTAGCCGGATTACGTAATTTATGTAGCAAAATGATACAGCATGACGATTGTAGCCGGCACCATGTCGCGTACGTAGCTATACATAAGTAGCCGGCTCCACGAATATTTTCATGGACCGGCATACGTAATTTACTGCTGTGTTGTTTTGCTACTTATAAGTAGCATGCAATCCTCACCTGTCCTACGTACTGCACTGGCTTAGACTACTTACAGTATGGTATCTCCTACTTATGTAATGGTGTAGAATACGTACTGTACTGACTCAGACTACTTACAGCATCGTCTCTCTTACTTCTGTAATGGTGTAGATTACGTGCTGTACCGGCTTAGACTACTTACATCATGGTTTCTCCTACTAATGTACAGGTGTAGAATACGTACTGTACCGGCTCAGACTACTTACAGCATGGTCTCTCCTACTTATGTAATGGTGTAGATTACGTGCTGTACCGGCTCAGACTACTTACATCATGGTTTCTCCTACTAATGTATAGGTGTAGAATACGTACTGTACCGGCTCAGACTACTTACAGCATGGACTCTCCTACTAATGTACAGGTGTAGAATACGTACTGTACTGACTCAGGCTACTTATATCATGATCTCTCCTACTTATGTTATGGTGTAGAATACGTACTATACTGGCTCAGAATACTTACAGCACGGCTTCTCCTACTTATGTAATGGTGTAGAATACGTACTGTATTGACTCAGACCACTTACAGCATGGACTGTCCTACTTATGTACAGGTGTAGAACACGTACTGTACTGGCTCAGATTACTTACAGCATGGTCTCTTCTACTTATGTAATGTTGTAGAATACGTATTATACCGGCTCAAACTACTTATATCATGGTCTCTCCTACTTATGTACAGGTGTAGAATACGTACTGTACTGGCTCAGACTACTTACAGCATGGTCTCTCCTACTTATGTTATGGTGTAGAATACGTATTGTACCGGCTCAGACTACTTACATAATGGTCTCTCCTACTTATGTACAGGTGTAGAATACGTACTGTACCGGCTCAGACTACTTACATCATGGTCTCTCCTACGTATGTACAGGTGTAGAATACGTACTGTACCGGCACAGACTACGTACATCATGGTCTCTCCTATTTACGTACAAGTGTAGAATACGTACTGTACTGACTCAGGCTACTTATATCATGGTCTCTCTTACTTATGTACAGGTGTAGAATACGTACTGTACTGACTCAGACTACTTACAGCATGGTCTTTTCTACTTATGTAATGTTGTAGGATACGTATTGTACCGGCTCAGACTACTTACATCATGGTCTCTCCTACTTATGTAATGTTGTAGAATACGTATTGTACCTGCTCAGACTACTAACATCATGGTCTCTCCTACTTATGTACAGGTGTAGAATACGTACTGTACCGGCTCAGACTACTTACATCATGGTCTCTCCTACTTATGTACAGGTGTAGAATACGTACTGTACCGGCTCAGACTACTTACATCATGGTCTCTCCTACTTATGAACAGGTGTACAATACGTACTGTACCGGCTCAGACTACTTACAGCATGGACTCTCCTACTTACGTACAAGTGTAGAATACGTACTGTACTGACTCAGACTACTTACATCATGGTCTCTCCTACTTATGTAATATTGTAGAATACGTATTGTACCTGCTCAGACTACTAACATCATGGTCTCTCCTACTTATGTACAGGTGTAGAATACGTACTGTACCGGCTCAGACTACTTACATCATGGTCTCTCCTACTTATGTACAGGTGTAGAATACGTACTGTACCGGCTCAGACTACTTACATCATGGTCTCTCCTACTTATGAACAGGTGTACAATACGTACTGTACCGGCTCAGACTACTTACAGCATGGACTCTCCTACGTATGTACAGGTGTAGAATACGTACTGTACCGGCTCAGACTACGTACATCATGGTCTCTCCTATTTACGTACAAGTGTAGAATACGTACTGTACTGACTCAGGCTACTTATATCATGGTCTCTCTTACTTATGTACAGGTGTAGAATACGTACTGTACTGACTCAGACTACTTACAGCATGGTCTCTCCTACTTATGTAATGGTGTAGAATACGTACTGTATAGACTCAGGCTACTTACAGCATAGTCTCACCTACTTATGTAATGGTGCAGAATACGTACTATACTGGCTCAGAATACTTACAGCACGGCCTCTCCTACTTATGTAATGGTGTAGAATACGTACTGTATTGATTCAGACCACTTACAGCATGGACTCTTCTACTTATGTACAGGTGTAGAATACGTAGTGTACTGACTCGGACTACTTAGAGCATGGTCTCTCCTACTTATGTACAGTATATTGCAAGTCCCAGTGTTTAACCAGCGTTAGCGTAAGACGTAGGGAATGGCCATTGGTTGTGAAGCCTAAGGTTAGGCCTAACAACTAATCACAATGATCATTCCCTACGTCTTACGCTTACGCTGGTTAAACACTGGGACTTGCCCTAGTAGAGACCATGCTGTAAGTAGTCTAGAGTCGGTACAGTACGTATACAACGCCTAAACATAAATAAAAAACACTGTTGCATGGATACGAGCCAGTATACTACATAAAGAACACCTAAGCATAAGTAAAAAACACACCTAACATAAAAGAGGTATAACACACCATGTAATTGAGTCAGATGCAGTATTAGTAATCAATACATACCTAAGTACAAATAAAAATAATAAAATACTTAGAATTTTTTTGATATTTTATTTTAGGTAAGGTAAGTACTAGTATTTTATATTTTATTTAAAGTACTGACAAAGTACTTGCATGTCATTACAGTCATTACACAATGTCAAATTGTTAGAGTCTTTTTCCAGGTACAAAATAACTTTTATACTGTACCTATTTTGTAGGTACATACAATATAGTTATAACTAACAGAAAATAGTTTGAAAGTTTTATGATCAAAGTTTTTCTACTATAAACAATATCATTTTTCGATGGTAGGTGGACTTGGTTAAAGAAGAACTTTGGCCAGAATTTCGCAACAAAACTCGGTCTTTTCCACCGGCGCGGCGTTTTTAACACTTTCAAACTAGTTTCGGTTGTTCTTTTATATTTAAGATGTAGGTACGTTTCATCAATCATAACTAAAATATGTGAACAAAATTATTCCCCAAATCGGGAGATAAAATCAAAATCTGAAATTATACATTACTTAGATTTAAAGTACTTACATAAGTACTTAAATGTCATTACACAATGTCAAATTGTTAGAAACTTTTTCAGGTACAAAATAACAACAGAAAATAGTTTAAAAGTGTCTGATCAAAGTTTTTCTACTTTAACCAATATCATTTTTCGATGGTAGGTGGACTATGTGTTCCTTACGTAGCACGGCCCCCGAGCTAGGCACGTAAAACTAATGGCAATGCTTCAGATGCTCTATGTACCTCTAGAATTGACCAACAGAATTCAATGTACCTCAACCGTTTTGACAGAAATTGCGATAAAATGCCTGATCTTCCCAGCTGGGCCCTATGCTGTATAACGCTCGAAATACATAAAAAATATTCCTACTGATCTAATGTACCTCCCGATTTATGTATTAAATTCCAGAAATCCTAATTAGAACAGAAGATATTCAGTTTTAAAGTTTTGTCTTCCTAGCGGGGGGCCCTCTGTAATCAAAGTAAATACGAATAAAAAAAGTATATCTTTTCTATGTTTTTCCAATGTAAGTACCTCTTAATTCTTCGCAATTTAGCAATTTTAGATCCAAAATATGATATTGGTAAATAACAGTACACGCTTGGTAAGGTAAGGTCAGGAACAGGTAATATTTCTTGCAATGAGGGTAGCTGTGAATAGTTTATTGTTAATTTTCCTACCAAAAAGCAGTTTTAATTAGTTAGCATACCTACTTATTTGTTTTGTTGACCTTACCTTACCAAGCGTGTATTGTTATTAACCAATATCATAATTTTGTATCTAAATTTGGTAAATTGCGAAGAAATAAGAGGTACATTGGAAACACATAAAAATGGTTTACTTTTTTATTTGTATTCAGTTTGATTACAGAGGGCCCCGCTAGGAAGACAAAACTTTAAAGCTGAATATCTTCTGTTCTAATTAGGAATTCTAGAATTTAAAACATAAATCGGGAGGTACATTGGAGGTACATTAGATCAGTATATTTTTTTATGTATTTCGAGCGTTATACAGCCGAGGGCCCAGCTGGTAAGATCACGCATTTTATCGTAATTTCTGTCAATACGTTTGAGGAACACTGAATTCTGTTGATTAATTCTAGAGGTACATAGAGCATCTGAAGCACTGCCATTAATTTTACGTGCCTAGCTCGGGGGGCCGTGCTAGGTAGGCACACATAAGTGGACTTGGTTAAAGAAGAACTTTGGCCAGAATTTCGCAGCAAAACCCGGTATTTTCCTCCGGCGCGGCGTTTTTAACACTTTCAAACTAGTTTCGGTTGTTCTTTTATATTACGTTCCATCATTTATAATTAAAAAATGTAAAGAAACTTATTCCCCAAATCTGAGACATAGTCAAAATCAGAAATTATACTTAAATTTAGTGCTACAACTTACTTGTTAAAATAAACATGGTGTAACCATGGAATAGTTAGATTTTTTGAAGCCTTGCATCGCCACAAACAGACTAACGTTATGCGGGCGGCCATGCCAGTCGTGTCCACTGAGCAAATAATCACTACGTTTAGTTGCGTCCACCAACCAAACCAAATTACCTACAAAAAGATTGCAGAAGCAGATGCGAGCCAAGTGTCAAGTTTTCGAAAGAGTATTCATTCCCAATCTAAAGCACGCAATATTTATTAGGGTAACAATATGATTATTGGTTGGTGTCAAGTATCTCTACATATTATAAGAATCAAAGTCCTGACTGACTGACATATAGACAACGCACAGCCTAAACCGCTGGTCGTAGAGACTTGATATTTGGAGGGTTATTCCTCTTAGGGTGTAGGGGTGTACTAAGGAACTGGAAAAGTTAGTCTAACGTCCAACGCACAGTAATGTAAAGTTTCATGTTCGGCAATACAGTTATTGTGGCAGGTACAGGAGAAAAAAGGTTATCGTAGGCATATAACAAATGATTACTTGTTTTTGTTACCTCGTATGCAAAAAAATGATCGTTAAAATCGATACATTCCAATGATATACAGTGGAATATAACTTTGCTACTTTCTGTTACATAGATGTTCTTTACTTCTGCAAAGACTGGTAAACATGTCGATTCTGAAATATCTAATACTAGAATTGATGACCCTTCAAATTTTATACTATTAAGCATCACCCATGACGTTGCATAACTATAATCATCATAAACACCTTGAGTCTCGAAATCTAAACCATTAACAAGTATTTCAGACATTGCTACCTTTTTTAGCTTACCACACTTAAATGGAACTAACAGTTGTTTTTTTAAAAACATGTCATTTAATATTAATTGATGTTTTATTGCTATAGTTTTACAAACATTTATTCTGCTTTGCGTTGCTCTAGCTATGAATTTAGAGATACGATGTTTCGCTTCAAATCTCATAGTCCAGATTTGAGTTAAGGGACCAAATTTCCTTAGCATTTGTGGATAGTGTGTTAAAAAGTGAAATTTCGGTTTCAGCTGCATCTTACTCAATTCACAATAAAGCTCATTTATTTCTGATACTAAGAATTTTACTTGTTCGATAGTACTGTCATGAATTCGACGACTCAAAAGTTTGTCTAAAAGTTGTCGTAATTTTATATACAACAGCCAAACTTCGTTTTCATCTGGGACATTATATCCAACAATAAGGCCAAAATAACGAACTAGACAAAGCATTTCAGCAGCTGAAAATTTTAAATTTATTGATGCCCCCTCCGTTGTTACTGCATTAGAAGGCTTAGAAGTTGAATCTGGTCCATAATTAAAATAACGTATTCTGGATGCTAAATTTTCCAATGAGATAAGTTTCTGCGTTCGAACTATATTTGTTATAACAAACTGCATTACGTATCGACAAGAGCCTTCGAGATAATCATGTAAAACATCAACTGCGACATTCTGAAACAAATCAAATCCATCTAAAACAAGCCATGCACACTGTTCTTTAATGCCTGTCTCTGAAATGTTGTGTAGCTGTAAATCGTTCATATAGTTACGTTCATTTCTTAATAATGTGCTGTCTTCATACAACATTGACCGAATTTGGCTTTTACTAGCATTACATATTCTGCATGGTCGATTAGCACTAAAACTCTCAACAAAACCAAGTATACCATTAAGTCCCAAATTGTCACCAGTAACGGCTGATACATAAAACTTTATAACTCCTGTGTATACGTCATTTTTGACAGTTATACCATTGTGCTTTAAATCATTGAGTACGTCAAAAACCTTTTGAAACATTATGTTATTTCCAAATCGTGTCCTATCTGATGAGTGAAAAAGAGCTAACATGAAAATATTTTGCAAGAGCGAAACGTAATTAGAAGGTAGACATGGTAAAGATACGTAAACCCCTCCTAATTTGTGTACCCCAGCATGACTCCCTAGGGGGTTTCCGATCTCAAAATCATCAAAATATATTATCAAGGGTAAAACCAAACCTACAGAATTTTCGATCATTTTTTTCCATACAGTACCCTGAACAACATTTTCAATACCAAAGACCTGTTCTTGTAAACTACCCAAGTATTCTAAAGTATCCTTCAAAACATTGCCCATTGAAAAAAAAAGTTCCAAATTATTTTTTAGTGGCAGTATTTGCTCTGTACAATCAATCGGCGCCAATACTAACCCATGAGGAGTTTTTTTTGTATCCAATCGTCGACCTATTTTTACTTCTTGAGGCTCGTTATAAGTTCCTAAGAGATTAAAATGCCTTATGCGTTTGTGTTCAGTATTAAAATTGTCAAAAGTATTGCTAAATGTATTAAGTGTTGTTGAAAGAGCACTCGAAACGTTATCGGTAATTTCATTGGATGGCATCAAATCATTGAACTGTTTAAACAAAATATTTTCTGATTTTTTTAAGAATATCTGAAGATTTTGCATAACTTCTTGCACAGTTTTACGTGGTATTATAGGACTAGCATATAAAGAAGATATCAGAAGCCCAGCATGATGAGTTAAACAATTGAAATTAGTATGATGAGTTAAACAATTGAAATTTTCTTGCGTTACTAAACTGGTTTTAACCGATTCACTTGGTGTAGTTATTTCTGAACTTGTTAATGGTGAATCTAAGATATCAATAGGCATAACTATGACATTACGATCTTGATGCAAATTTACGTCTAAAGATTGGTGATCTCTTACCAAATGTTTTTTAAATGAAACTGCAGAGAAATAATGACGATAACACCCTGGTTCACCACAACGAAGATTAGAATTTTCTACAGTTGACTTACAAAAAGTTCTAATATGAGTAACTAGCAATGATGGAGTCGACGCTACTGCTTTATTACAATAGTAACAAGTAAACATTTTAATGCTCAGGATTGGTAAATAGTCCCAGATCAGTCAACAGTGTGTTTACTGTCTGTGTGTTTTTGTCAAACTTAGTTCTAATATCAAATAATCCCAATTGGATGAACAGCCAAACCTCTGCACATTCCTCAGGATAACAGGCCCCAGTTGAATGAAATATTTTACACGCACAGTCTACCGCCGTTATTAATTTGTTAAAATGATACACCGTGTCGTTGATTACTACGTAGGCAGCTATAACTTCCGTAACCGATTTTCCGACAAAAATTACAAACGGCTGTAACGTGCGGCCTTGTTTAGAAATTTGCTCGCGTTTTGTTATAATCTCGCTGGTTACATCTGTTTCACAACCTACTTGTTTTATGTAGGCGTCACAAATTTCTGCACGTGAAAATTTTTGAATTGGTTTCCCTTTACGTTTTCTCGCAGGTGAAATATTTATAATGTAGGACAACAACAGAAGACAAACGTTCTTGATAGTTTCCGGGTCGCTTTCTGAAAAAAAAAAATAACAAAAATAATCGTAGGTATTTAGTAGGTATAATTTTTAATGAATGAGCACTGACAGTTTCATGAATTTAAAATTGGATATTTTTCTGTTAATAACATACCATTTTGAAGTCGGTATTTACTAGGCCTATTTTTAAATGTATGGTTAAAGTTGGTTATGGTAATGATCTAGATAATCGTACCTACTTGATTTTTGTATGGGTCAAATGAGCCACAAAAAACGAGTCGGTCTGCAACTGAATACCTTCTACCTTACCTTACCACATGAATTCGGCCTGCGTGGGCCGAGTTATATACGCAAAAAAAAATATTATTTTCGATCACTAACTCGTACCACGTCCTAATCTCATTGAGATTTAGTACTGTTAACGACAAAAGTAGTTTACGGAATTTTAAAATATTAAAAGCATGGGTAGGATTCTTATAAATATACCTACTATGTAGACACAAGGGCGTTATGCTAGATTGTCCTTCTGACACAGACAGGAATCAACAGCATTAAAAAAACACAGGTTCGAAATTTACTTAAGTATATACAATAAATGTAAAATAATCAAAAAATCAATGTAAATAAAGTTTCATTAATCTAGTAAAATCACAACCGATAATCTCAACATTTAGACGCATAAGGCATATCAGTCTTTTAAAAAATGGATTAAAATGGATACTTATAATACTAGTGGTTCGCCCCGAACTGAGATCTCGTGAAGTCGGACGCAGGCGGCGCGCTACCTAACCAAGGTACCTACCTAAAAATATATTATATGAAAAATAAGCTAGCTAACTATTGCAAAACGTGACGCATGCGCCAAATGTAATGTTTGGACGTGCCTCTGACTACCCCCCTCATAGACATCTTTTAGGATCTGCGTGCATAGAAATCTAGAAGGCTTCCTAAAAAAAATATTTGGACTTGCCTGACTACCTCCCTTGTACATCTTCTAGGATCTGAGTAAGTACATAGAAATCTAGAATTAAAAAAAATAGGACTTGCCTCTGACTACCCCTTGGTCATCTTCTAGAATCTGAGTAAGTACGAGATCCTTCCTTCGAGATTTCCATGTAAGTATATGGAAATCTCGAAGGATTTCTAAAAATCAAGTTCATAAGTAGGTACTTACTCTTAAAAAGACGGCTCTTTAAAACTTTTTAACAGGGTTTTCATATTAAATCATTACAAAGCACTTTTCGTTTTGACGTTACTTGACTTAAACTAAGATAAAAACTCCATACAAAAATAAGTGGTACGAGTTAGTGATGGAAAATAATAAAATTCAGAGTTCATGTGGTACGAGTTGCAGATCGACTCCAAAAAACGACTCAAATTAAGTGACACGAACAGAAACTTACCCTGAATCAGGCCAATTAAATTTAGTAGAGTTGCAGAATAGTGTTTGTCTCGGCTTTGTATAGCTCGTTTTTTGGCGTACTCTATGATTTCTTCTTTCTTTAGTTCTAGCATAGAGAATAGACTATTCTCTTTCCCAGGGTACATAGATTTAAAATCTTCTTGAAGCTAAAAAAAAACTACATTGTTAACGAAAGTACAGAAGTTTCAAAAATTTGCAGTGCCATCTTCTTTGTTCAGTGTTCATTCCCACAAACTTTAAAAATGTTTGATAAGTTAGTTTTCATAATATTTGTAGAATAGATTACTTACCAGGGTGTATCCCTGGGGTTGTTTTAATGCTGGAAAATTGTTGAAGTATTCTGCTATTTCTTGGCTGCTATTATTAATAATTTTCAGCCGGTAATTTCTTGTTTCGGCCCACTTCTCCTCCACAGTCTTCCAGGGGTCTACATTATTTTTCAACCACGTGAGATTTTCAACAATGGTTTCCTCTGTGAATGATAGAACTCTTGGTTACTTATTTTATTTTCCTTATACATATTATAAGGAACAGGATATTATACAGGTTATAGAATAGTATCAATAGTAAGTAAGTAGGTAGCTAAAAATGTAATAAGTACCTACCAAAATTGTTATTGTCCTCAGTATGGGTTGGTAAAATATCTGAAGACCGTGATGAAGTTCTGCTGGTTCCAGGAAGATCTCCGTTTTGACGCAATTTTCTCCGTCTGGTTATGTATGTTTCGTATAATTTTCCACTTGCATTTTTCTTGGCAGTTTCTCCTTTACCCGACACGTAGGCAGAATAATAAACCACTACACTTTCTTTTGGAAATAGGGAAACAATTTCCAAAGCCAATTTGTAAAACTCTTCAGTTGTGATTTTCTTTGTACTGCATTTATCAATAGTCTGGTTTATCACCAATTGACTCAATTTTCTACGTGCACCTTCTTTTAGTAATCCTCCAGAAGCGTTCCCTTCTTTTAATATGGCTCTCCCATCTAGGCTGGCCTAAAAGCAATATCAGTACAGTATAATCATAAGGTAGTACAAAGCATAAATAGAAAAGAATATAAATAAATACCTATTGGTGGTCATTTTCACAACACAATCTTAACCCCAAACTACCCATACTAATCTTGTACTATATGAACCAGGTAACTGATAGAATAGACAAAGAACAAACGTCCATGTTCACAGTGAGAATCGAACCCACAACCTACAGCGCAGAAGGCAGAGCTATTACAAACTGATACAAGGCGAGTCGTTAGTAAGTTTGTGTAAGTATTATAATTTACCAAATGTTTTGTTGTATTATAGTTGTTAACAAATTAGGTATACTTTAACAGATGTTACTTTTCATAAAAACAATTAATTATAAATAGAAATTAAGGAAATGGAAAACTAACTACGTCACTTATCTAAGATACAACTACGAGTACTACTTACTTTTACATCTACTATCTACAAAAGACTACAATAGAAAAAAATTACGTGAAGTATCTTGGACACCTGTAACAAAAAGTAGCAATCATTTAGCAAGCTTTAGTTAACAGCCACAATTTATTTAATAAACAGGACAAGTGCGAGTCAGACTCGTGCTCCAAAGTATCCGGGGAAATAGAGTTAATAATAATAAATAATGCTGGACATATTTCACCAAGCATCATCTAGCCCCAAAGTAAGCAGAGCTTGTGTTATGGGAACCAGATGACTGATATACTACATACTTAGATAATTTTTTTTTGTAAATACATACATATTATACATAGAAAACACCCAGACCCGGAACAAATATTTGCAGATCATACAAACGTTGGTTCCGCAGCGGGGGTTGAACCCACAACCTTCTGCGTCTCAATCGGGCCTTCGCCCACTGCGCTACAGAGGTCGTCAATTGATTGACGACCTCTTGATTGAGCCCAACTGTTTTTTTTAGCAATTGCATTTTGAAATGCAATTGCAAACTCCAATCCAATACAAACAAAGTCATTTAAATTATGAATAGGTAAGAAGGGACATAACTCACATTAGATCTGATGGCAGTTGCTGAGGCAGACCAAGATAATGCATCCTCAGATGACTTTGATTCAGGTTCGGACACTACTTCTATATTATTGTCATCTGATAAGATAGGAATGTATTCATCCGGGTCTTCTACAATCTGAAATAATAAAAATATGAAAATGCAACAAATTAATTCTTTCTTTTAGTGCTCATGTTTCAAACTAGTGCTCTGAGATAGGCTTGAATTGAAACATTGGAAAATGGAACTTCTCAATACTTCTACTAGGCATTCTTGTGTAAATTTTTTTCAGTTCATAGTCACAAATTCGAATTTAATCAGCACCATCATTAGAAAACTACTTTCACACAAGTTAGTTATAAAACTATTATGGTCATACCTGGGTATTTCATTCAAACGTAGGTAGGCAAAAAGTGTAAAGTAGGTACCTAAGTACTTACTGTAAAAGTCAGTTTTTGTGCTGACTGCCGTTCAATAAATCTTTTAATTTTCACACGATCTCCTATTTTGGGTATAAGCTCTTTCAGATCTTCACTGCTCATAAGAGCTAATATATCAGCATCAATGTTGTTTTCTAAATGAAGATAGAAAATTATTAATTAGGATTATTGAATTTCATATGTATTGGATGTGTAGTGAAACAAGAATACTAGTGGTTCACCCCGAACTGAGATCTTGTGATTGTACATTGATACCAAACACAATGATGAATGACTAACCCCTACTTACTTGGTATATTAACCGGGTTCCCTACGCCATATCGAAACACTATTAACAGAAGCATGTTACCCAAATGACGTTTCACTTACATATCGCTTTGCGGAATATTTGTTTAATGTAATGTTCATTATACCGAGCGGTTATTAGCCCGATGGTACCTCGATAATTTATCTAGTCGACTAGATTGGTCGATGTTTTGCTTAACAATTCTATAATTTATGAATATTTTCCCATAGATTCTACGACACAAGTATTTTCTTTTCATTCATCTTGCAATTTTGCAGCAAGTTTATAATTTTGTGAATAATTAAGTCAGTAACATGATGTTCTGACTTTTTTTTGTATTCTCACGAAATAAACTTTTGTAATAAAGTACTTACATTTTTATCACAATTAGGTTTATTAATAAGAAATAAATTTTGTTACCGAAGTGTACTTTTTTGTAAATGCTGCAGTTAAAATCTTAAAAAATGGTGCACGAATTTAGGGGAGTGGGGGATAGAGGGGTGGAGGGAGGGTCTAGGGGTACCCCCCAGTGTCATTCCCACTTACAGGAGATACATAGTTATGGAGATATAAGCATTTGTTCTCATTAAAACTAACCTTAAAATGTGTAAAACGTCATTGAAGATGGTTAGGAAGAGGGGAAAAGAGATAGGAGAGGGGGAATCTCCACCCCCCAACCATCAAGAGCTATAAAACATTTTTTTGTATGGAACTACATTTCTGTTGTTTAAAATAAAAAAAATAACCTCGAAATTTAAGACAATCGCGAAGCGCAGCGTAGCGAAATTTCTAACCTATCACTTGACCCACAGGAGTAGGGCAGCTAGTATTTCTGTTGTCTATAAAATAAAAATAAAACACCAAGAATTAAACTTTATAAACATGCTGTATTGCTGTTAACAATAATTCTTCGTATGGGTCTTTTTTCGAAAACTAAGAGTCTCCTTAGAAAATGCAATTGTGCATTATAATCTCTGATTTTTTTATAACAAAGTGGAATACTCGTTTTATACAAATTCGTGCACCATTTTTTAAGATACAAGCCATTGTCTCTACCTACATAACTAATCTGCACTCCGAATTTTCATACAAAAAAGTCTGCACTGCAGTTTTTTGTATAAAAATGTGGAGTGCAGAGTTGCAGAGCAGCATTTCACGTGAAATTAGCCCTAGGGGTGTTTATTTTAGATAGGTAGGTAGCAGTTAGCGAAGGGCGAACTTACCGCGAAAAATTCCCACGAGGTGTTGTAATTTTAGATTTGTTAAAAATCCAAGATTTATGTGGTTTGCGCTGTCAGTTTCAGAATCTGCACCGACTTCAGCCGAAGACACTTGGCTTGCATCTGTTTCTGCCATCATTTTGTTATTTGGTTTGGTTGTTGGACTAGACTTTGACACGTCTTGCCCGCGGAAAACACGTTCTCAAAAAGAAAGAACGCACGCACGCCGACGCCCAGTGTTGCTAGCGATGGGCGATGGGGGGGTTAGTAATTAAAATCGAATTATTCGATTGTTAAAACAATCGATTTATTCGAATGAAAATCATAGCTAGTCGATTATTAATAATTGCGCAATTGTTATAAAAACAATCGACAGTCGATAGTGTACGAATGAAAATTATTTAATCGCTCAGTGATTGTTAGTAACTACGCGATTGTTACTAGAACAATCGACAACCGAATACATTCGAATGAAAATCATTACTAGTCGATTATTAGTAATAATAACGCAATTGTTATAAAAACAATCGACAGTTAATTGCGTTCGAATGAAAATCGTAATATTCAATATTGTTATTAGGTAAAATACGCGAATGTTCCTAGAGTTAGGTATACCTGCTAGGTAGGTCTATGAAATACGAAATAAAGTAGTTTATTCTAAATACTTCCCGGGAAAGTTTTCCTGAATAAGGTTTGATCAAAATAAATGTTTAAATGAAAAATATCTTATACTACATCAATCGATCGTTAACGAAGTCACGCGCATCGGTATAGGATTACCTATATTATGACCACACACACGTACAAATTGCATATACCTACCTACCTACCTACCTACCTACAACTACAAACTTAGTGAATGGTACCTACCATGATTGATTGATTGATACATGATTTCAATTAAAGAGAGCAAATTAGCTTTGAAAATCGTTAAAATGTAACTTGTAGTTTTATTAATTTATCTACCTATCTAAATTCAAATAAATATTCATTCGAATATTTTTTAGTAACAATCGATCATCAATTTTTATTCGATTTTTTAGGTAAGAACGAATAGACAATCAAACACATGATAGATACTAGTACAATTGTATCGATTCATTCAAATATTTTTAGTAACAATTGATCGTCAATTTTTATTCGTTTGTTTCTAAGTTAGGACGAATGAATCGACAATCGAATACATGGTAGAACAAATGTCGATTCATTCGATTGTTTTTTTTAGTAACAATCGCCCATCGCTAAGTGTTGCCACCTCCGATTTTATCTTTAGCCTAAGGCGAACCCTACACGTCAATAAATATTGTGATAAATATCGTGATATTTATTGATGGATCTTGGGCTGGATCACAGCACACCCTACACCATCAATACGGATCGCGTCAAAAATACGTACTTTGTACGAGGCAGACATGTAGGGTTGCCACTCGCACTTTAAAATAGAGTATTGTCCTCTTTTCATGTAGGCGTACTTTATAATCTACGTTACGACACCAATTAAGTAGGTACGCTAAAATCTTAGAGCATTAATGCTATAAGGCTAAAATACTCTATTTACGTAAAAGACAAATATTTGTCAAATGTCGCAAAGAGCAACTAAAAATACGTTTTTATGGACAAATACATAAATACTCTTTTTTATGCTATGTACTTTATTTTTGTTCTAACAAAATGTAAATAGCACATTGTTTGTTACCCTAGGGGTGAAAGTAGCTTATTTACTCCCGAGACGGGGTTTGGCGCCCGACCGTAGCCAGGGTGGCAATAGTTCGAGGGAGAAAATAAGTCTTTCACCCGAGGTAAACACTGATTTTCATTACGAATGGTAAGTAACTAAAAATAAAAACATGAATTAGCTAAAAAAATGAGTGAGTTTTATTTTACATAAATCTAAAACTTTTTTGAGATATTTAGTTAAAGTGTGTAGTAAAATTAGTGATAATTTGAATCTATGGACAACACAGGCCACGCCCACACAGTCCACGCTTCAGCAAAAACTACTGCACAGTCTGCACATGTGGTTAGGTGGTGAGCCTTTAGCCCGTTAGTCGCTTGTACGACACCCAAAGGAAGAGAGAGGTTGGTGGTATTATTTTGATGAGCCCATCGCCGCTCTTTGCTGTTGGATGTATGTGCAGAATTTAGTCCGTTAGTCGCCTTTTACGACACCGAAGGAAAGAGAGGGGTTGGTATTGGTAGTATTATTTTGATGAGGCAATCGCCGCTCTATGCTTTTGGATGTATGTGCAGTCTTTAGTCCGTTAGTCGCCTTTTACGACACCCATGGGAAGAGATGGGTTGTTAGTATTATTTTAATAGTAAGTCACAACTACACATGAGTTCAACAAATATGATTGTATTTTGATATTGCATGTCGTGACTACCTATAATGGAGACAGCACTTAGCATTAAGATAAACTTGTTTTTTTGTTACATTCGAATTAGTGTATGTTTTGTTGGTAGTACATTATAAATAAATTAATACACATGACAGTACCTGTCAGAAGAACGATTCTCCCTAGGGCGGAAAAGTATTACTTTCCACCCGCTCCTCAGGCAACTACAAACCTACTTTCCGTGTATGAGGAATAAAAAATACTTTATTCATCCTAAAAAAAGTGGCAACCCTAGACACGATAAATATTGACGCGCGACACTACACGCAAGATAAATATCACGATCTAGGATCTGGGACTGGATCACTGGATTTCCAGAAATCCTGCGATAAATATTGTGATCCGTCAATACGCTACACTACACGTCAATAATTATCGTGATCCGTCCGTCAGTATATATTGACGGATCACGATATGGATCTTGCGTGTAGTGTTCGCCTTAGACAACAATTTTGGAATTTTTAGGTAGGTACATGTGACTTCGCATTGGTAAATTATTAGCAACACCTTATCTAATTTGGCGGTCACGCACAGCTACTTACACAAGTATTCGGGATACATAAATAGTGGTTCGGCATACTTGTAAGTAGCTAGGAAGGATGCACGAAATGCTATAAATAGGTAGGTACCTACCTATCGTGTGCCACGAACAAGTTTCGTCAAGCAAGAGTGATACGGCCAAGAAAAATAATTGTAGTACTTACCTACTTACCTCTAAGTAGATAATAAGTAAGAACTTACCTAGTATGTAGGTACCTAATGAAATTACCTAATTATTTTTTAAGTTATTGGAACTCCCAGAGACTCGTGGAGTTTTTTTCATTTGTTTTCATACAAACTTTGCAAATGAAAAACCGAGTGTGTTGAGGACACGTCATTGGCATGGGTTTTTAGTCAGTAATTATTAGGTAGGTAGGTAGGTAGGTACCTACTATGAGCCCGCGTGAGCGTGAGCGTGCTCACAGCAAATGGCCATTGTGATTGGTTGCTAAGGCACGCTCGCTAAACACTGGGACTTGCTGCTCGGGTGGTGGTGAGTCTGACAGACCCCCTCGGCTCTCCTCTGGCCGGGGGGCCTGCGTAAGTACCTACATAAATGCATTTTCCTAGCTAACGTGAAAAAAAGGTTAGGTAGATAGACCAAAAACAAACAATTCACTTTATTACCTACCTATTTGTACGCACCAGGCTCGCTTTTATATCCTTCCTACTTTGATTATATATTCCCTGGATAGAGTGACGCCTTGCAACTCACCGATACGAAACGTGCCAACATTTTTATCCTCGTGTGCACGACCATGCACACAAGCAACGTTATTTTGTTGTTGTAAAAGTCAGTCTTAATGTTTTTGAAGACTTAAATAGGTATAGGTACCTAAGTAGTACAGAAAATAGGTACCTTAATAAGTAAGTAAGTAAGTATTAAGATAATCAGTCTTAATTACTTTTAACAATTTTAATAGCGTTGACGCATTAAAGCTGACAAATTTGGCACACTTAGGATATGTTACTATTACCACCGTATTAGAAGCACAGCTACAGTAACCCGACTCCTTTGTTGATAAACCCATGCCGCCCGCCACTGCGTAGGTATACGCACAGAAACTCCGTCAAGGGTCAGGTTTGTCAAAACAAACTTCTCAAATATTTTACATAAGTAAAAGTTTTAATTTGTAATAACAGCATATAATACGTAGGGCATAAAAACGGTCTCAAGGTCAACATGGTATAGTATGAAGTCTTACAGAGCACTCTACTAGGTACTTACAAGAGGGAGAGTCTACCTACATCTGTCGGCAGAGGTGATTACAAGGACCTACCTACCTACCTACCCCAGGACTCAGGAGCGGTAACAACAAGTAACTGCCTACTTGCCTCAGTTTGCAGTGTATAGGTAGGTAAATATAGGTAAGTACTAATTATTTATAAAAATGAACAATCTTAAAAATACATCGTAGAATAGGTATAGTCAACGGCACGCTGGGCTACCACGACAGGGTAATCAAATTCAATCAATTATGGTTATAATAAATTCAGATGTTTGACAGCTTTGTATAACCTGTAGGTAGGTACCTACTGCTGCCTGTTATGAAGGTACATGTAAAACACAAAATGAAACGTGCAAAAGATTCATCAGAATTGTATGAAACTTTCTGTATTTTATTGAAAATACAGTGGCCGTAGCGTATGAAAAATTATGTAGGTAGGAGTAGGAGGTATATGATGTAGCTAGGTAGGTAGTAGGTACGTATCGTTTTCAGTGCTAATCTGAACTAGGTTTATTGACGTAGGTAGGTACCTACCAGTATGTGCGTGATTTTGCGAATAACTCTGCTTGGGTTCCCTATTTAATCCCGAAAGCCGTTTTACCGATTATCATTTCAACGAAAACTTTTAACCGATTACTCAATTGAACGATGTCTTATTTGTACATAGCTTTAATTTACCGATGTAACGATTCACCGAAAAAACCAATTACCGAAGTTCATTTATGTAACATTTCACCGATTTTATTTTTTTTAGTAGCATAGCTTTTAAACTAAAAAAAGGAAAGTACAGCCTTTATACCGTCCTACTGCACGGTAAGAGCCTCCATATTTGAAATCAAGTCTTCGCTATATAATTGATGGGTACCTATTGGCTTAATTAAAACCCGGCCTATGAACGACAAATTCGAAACGCACTTTGTCCGACATGGAAATTGAAACCGTTACCCCCGGATATCATGCCAAGCACTTGACCACTCGGCCACCGAGATGTCTACCTACATACTTTTAAAATTCGGTGAAATGTTACATCGGTTAAATAATGTGTCGGTTACATGTATGGTCGCTGAAATGAACTTCGGTAATTGGTTTTTCGGTGAATCGTTACATCGATAAATTAAAGCTTCGTATAAAAAAGGCATCGTTCAATTGAGTGATCGGTTAATAGTTTTCGTTGAAATGATAATCGGTAAAACGGCTTTCGGGATTAAATAGGGAACCCGAGCTCGCCGACTCTGCCACTCACTTCCCCGCGTACCTACCTCCCATCATTGCCCCTCGCAAGTACATGAGTCGGTCGACTGTTACTAAGTATTAAGGCAGTGCTATTACTGAGTAATTCCTTTTTAAAAACTCAAAAGAAAACCGACTTCAATCTTGTACTTAACTACGTTTCGGAGTGTGAGAGACTTACGGATCAAGTGTACCCGGACCCAATATTTCACAAAAATCGTATTTTCAAAGTATAAATAACAGCAAAATTAAAAAAGAAACCTGTTTACATATTATATAAATAACCGAGCGAAGCGTCTCAGTTTCGAGATTGGCCAAAAAATGCTTTTGTTCGTCTGTCTGTTCTCGCCTACATAGGTACCTATAACTTACAGGTCACATTTTTCAACCGATGTGGCGAAAACTGGCACACAAGTTTGTTGATTTATTTATTAATAGGTAGGTACTAACCTACCTAACTACTTATTGTTTGATCGATATATTACAAGTAGCCTGAGTTTTGAGTCGCAGTTTCATTTTTCGTCTATGGCTTTTTGTTTTGTGTATAACGACAGGCCTGATTTGTATGGAGACTCAAGAGTTCTCGGCCGCCCGATTCACAATCGGATATCATACAAATCCGGCCTGACGTTAAACAAAACAAAAAACCAAAGACAAAAAATGAAACTGCGACTCAACACTCAGGCTACTTGTAATGCATATCCATTAACCTTATGTAAGTAGGCGGAATACGTATAATGTTAAAACACCGACTCCTTATTTAACGTAGCTATTCACATGCTGTAAGTATGCCTCATACTGAAATAATGCTGTCAGCTATCTACAATACGTAGCTATAACTCTTAGTGTATGTAGCTGTCATCTTTATTATAGGTAGGTTGCTAAATGTTTTAGTGTACAGATACTTTGTTACAGACTACTTGTAATACATATCCATCAACCTTATCTAAGTAGACGGAATACGTATAACGTTAAACCACCGACTCCTTATTGAACATAGCTAGCCACATGCTGTAAGTATACCGCACAGTGAAATAATGCTGACAGCTATTTACAATACGTAGCTATAACCCTTAGTGTACGTAGCTGTCATCTTTAATATAAGTAGGTTGCTAAATGTTGTAGTGTACAGATACTTTGTAACAGACTACTTGTAATGCATACCCATCAACCTTATGTAAGTAGGCGGAATACGTATAATGAAAAACCACCGACTCCTTATTTAACGTAGCTAGTCACATGCTGTAAGTATGTCGCATACTCAAATAATGCTGTCAGCTATCTACAATACGTAGCTATAACCCTTAGTGTACGTAGCTGTCATCTTTATAGGTTGCTAATTGTTGTAGTGTACAGATACTTTGTAACAGGCTACTTGTAATACATATCCATCAACCTTATGTAAGTAGGCGGAATACGTATAATGTTAAACCACCAACTCCTTATTGAACGTAGCTAGTCACATGCTGTAAGTATGCCGCATACTCAAATAATGCTGTCAGCTATCTACAATACGTAGCTATAACCCTTAGTGTACGTAGCTGTCATCTTTATTATACGTAGGTTGCTAAATGTTGTAGTGTACAGATACTTTGGAACAGGCTACTTATAATACATATCCATCAACCTTATGTAAGTAGACGGAATACGTATAATGTTAAACCACCGACTCCTTATTGAACGTAGCTAGTCACATGCAGTAAGTATGCCGCATACTGAAATAATGCTGTCAGCTATCTACAATACGTAGCTTGAACCCTTAGTATACGTAGCTGTCATCTTTATTATAAGTAGGTTGCTAAATGTTGTAGTGTACAGATAATTTGTAACAGGCTACTTGTAATACATATCCACGAACCTTATGTAAGTAGGCGGAATACGTATAATGTTAAACCACCAACTCCTTATTGAACGTAGCTAGTCACATGCTGTAAGTATGCCGCACACTCAAATAATGCTGACAGCTATCTACAATACGTAGCTATAACCCTTAGTGTACGTAGCTGTCATCTTTAATATAAGTAGGTTGCTAAATGTTGTAGTGTACAGATACTTTGTAACAGGCTACTTGTAATACATACCCATCAACCTTATGTAAGTAGGCGGAATACATATAATGGTAAACCACCGACTCCTTATTTAACGTAGCTAGTCACATGCTCTAAGTATGTCGCATACTCAAATAATGCTGTCAGATATCTGCAATACGTAGCTATAACCCTTAGTGTACGTAGCTGTCATCTTTATTATAAGTAGGTTGCTAAATGTTGTAGTGTACAGATACTTTGGAACAGGCTACTTGTAATACATATCCATCAACCTTATGTAAGTAGGCGGAATACGTATAATGAAAAACCACCGACTCCTTATTTAACGTAGCTAGTCACATGCTGTAAGTATGCCGCATACTCAAATAATGCTGTCAGCTATCTACAATACGTAGCTATAACCCTTAGTGTACGTAGCTGTCATCTTTATTATACGTAGGTTGCTAAATGTTGTAGTGTACAGATACTTTGGAACAGGCTACTTGTAATACATATACATCAACCTTATCTAAGTAGACGGAATACGTATAACGTTAAACCACCGACTCCTTATTGAACGTAGCTAGTCACATGCAGTAAGTTTACCGCATACTGAAATAATGCTGTCAGCTATCTACAATACGTAGCTATGACCCTTAGTATACGTAGCTGTCTTCTTTATTATAAGTAGGTTGCTATATGTTGTAGTGTACAGATAATTTGTAACAGACTACTTGTAATACATATCCATCAACCTTATGTAAGTAAGCGGAATACGTATAATGTTAAACCACCGACTCCTTATTGAACGTAGCTAGTCACATGCTGTAAGTATGCCGCATACTGAAATAATGCTGTCAGCTATCTACAATACGTAGCTTTAGTGTACGTGGACAGGTATATTTTATAAGTCTATAGGTATAATGTGACCGGCTACATGAAATACGTATCTATCAACCTTATGTAAGTAGACGCAATACGTACAGGTTAATTCTAAGTAGCCAGATGCTAAATGTGTACCGCATACTGATATAATGTAGTCGGTTACTTATACTAAGTAGCTAGCCACATTATGCACTAAGTAGCTAGAATAGATATCATGTTGTAAATAAGGCCGCTACTTATAACACGTAGCTATCGACTGCTCCTTAGTATAAAGATGAAATAAGTATGTAACACCATTATAAGTACATTTCTGCAATGCCATTATGGATAATGGACCGGCCTACAAACACGTAAGTAAGATTCACCATTAGTAGATAAACGGAACAATTATTACGTAGCCTACAACGGTAGTAAGTAGTAAATTGCATACACATTACAAAATCGGGTCATGTACGTAGCTTTTTTCTCTCAGTGTATATTTAAATCTCGTTTGTTAAGATTTTCACTATAAAAACATGGAACATGTTATTTTATTATAGTTAAAAGCACTAATTTATTTAAGCTAAAGGCCATAATTATAAACACTGTTGCATTATTTACTCACACAAACGTCATTTTGAATTTGAGCAAGAGAAACAAAACAGACACAACAGAAATTCTATTATTAGCAACCTCTAGGAGTCTTCGTGACGGACTAGGAGTTAACTAAATAATGCTAAAATAGTACTATTATGAGCACAGTGCCTAAAATGCAAGATGCCACTGCTGCTATAATACCTGAAACGCTAATTGACTAAGAAACAGATTGCCTAACCGTGAATGCCTAGACATTGTAATTGCCTAAATTTTATTTCGTCTACAAATCAGAATGCCTAAACTGCACTATATCTCTTCATTGCCTTATGCGTAAGATTTATAATTAGTGAGGCCCTAAATAATTAGTACCTACCTGTAAATGACATTATACACTGACTTTGCGTTACGTTAACAAATAATTTCACGTGTGCGAGGGAACCACTTAATATAGTTGGAGGCATTTGAATTGCTTTGATCTGGCAAATGAACCGCGGTGTACCGGTACTTACGCGGCGCGTTAATTATGCTCAAACTAGAGATTAGCTCCTTAATTAAACGACAAAGTTGCGCGGGTAAGCTGTTAAACTGACTGCTGTTGACTGTACTTACCCGTGGTACTAGCGATGGTGCTACTGGTAGTACCACGGGATTTTTTTTTTGCCCGTGGTACTACTATCCTGTCTGGTAGTACCACGGGAGATTTTACATTACCCGTGGTACTACTTATCAATTTAATATTCTCTACAAACGTATTTCAAGGTAGGCATACGCTTGAAAAGTGTTAGAGAACCTTTTTTTTAGTTTTTTGATTTTTTTTGTTTTATGTTGTGTTTTTTTGTTTTGTTTTTGTTTTTTTTTAACTTTCACAGCTAACCAGTACCTACATATTTGAAAAAGGTTCTACACTCGATTTTTCAAGCTTATGCATACCTCGAAATACGTTTGTAGGGAATATTAAATTGAGAAGTAGTACCATGGGTAATGTAAAATCTCCCGTGGTACTACCAGACAGGATAGTAAGTAGTACCACGGGCAAAAAAAAATTCCCGTGGTACTATAGCTTGACCACGACCGCTATACTGCTACTACCATACAAGTTAGTATCGCAACTCGAAACGAAACTCATCTCATTTTTTTTGTTATTTTGTATACATTAATTAACAGTTTTTGTTTATTTCGATTTCAGAGGCTAAGTTAGTTAAATCGCCTTCAAAACGTAAAATGTTTTTTTTTGAAAATGTTACAAATCTTTTCTATTTTACTTCTAGCGTTGAAAATATAAAATTATAATAATCATAATAATGGCCAATCAATATTAGAACTAAAAAAAATAAAATATGAATTTTATTTGCAATAAAACGTCATATTGGTGCGCATAAAACTGTTTATTAACTTGAACATTTTTAAAACAAATATGTTTTAAAATCCATCAGAACATTGTCCATACCCAGTGCAGGATGTTGAAAATCATCTCTATGTCTAGCCCACCCTAGGTAATAAATGGTAATTATTACATGACACAGCTACCTAACGTTCGTCTGCCATGATTACATGTACAATAGACGCCCGAGACGCTGCGCAAGCGAACTCGGATCACAAGCGCAGGTAAAAATCCCAACAATAGACTATTGACATCTCGCTCTTTAAGAGAGAGTGCGAGTGAGATAGCAGTAGTGTCAAGTAAGTGTGTGAGAGTTCTTTTGTGTATAATAAAGCTAGTAATAAACCCACTGCAAACGATCTAATTGTTGTTTTTCACCTAAAATGTTAATAAAACAGGTTTATGTAAATCGTTAAATGATTTTTAAGTTCTAAGTTCAACATAACGGTGTTACGTCATCAATGTGAGATAATTCTGATTTTATTTCAGATAAAAAGTAGATAAATGATTAGTGTGTGATTTTCGAAAAATTAAATTTTACTTTGATAAGACAATTTAACTCAGTAAGCCAACGAAACCGAAAAAAAATACTACTGATAATTGATGTATACAAAATAACAAACTAACTGAGATATGTTTCGTTTGCGCCCGGCCTGGGTCACAGATGACCATTCTTCTTTGTAAAATTAAATTAAATTAAAATTGTTTACGCTCACACCAATTAAATAGACCAAGTTATGGATTCTATTGAAACTCGAAACATAGAAAAAACACCCAGACCCAAAATCAATTTAGAAACAAGTTTTTTCTCTAAATTGACCCTACCGGAAACTGAAGGTGGGACTTCAGAGATGGCGCGACGGAAGTCGTCAATAATGAACCCTACTGACGCTGTGTATACCAACTAAATTCAGACCGTCGGTCGTTTAAATTATTTAATTTTCAATTATATAATTTTAATATTCTTTGTTAAATTAATAAAAGAATAAGGAGCCGTGTGTGTAGCGGCTCACTAAACCTTCTGGAGTTAACAGTCGTGAATCTAAACAATCTGTTCGAAGAAGTAGTACCTAATCAAACTTTAAAAGGGTTTACGCATTTCGGTTTCCCTTACAAATTTCCAAGTTGAAATTTCTAAAAACCAGTAAGCCAATTTTGATAAAACTCGGCATGCTGAAGTAAATTATAGAGACCTAAATAGTTTGTTGAAAACATTTCTAAAAAACGTTTATCATGATCATTCGACCGCCGGCGGTCACGAAACAATAGAATTTCAATTGTGCCTGGTTTCACGATCCTCAAGGTGTCAAATTGATTTTAAACAGGTACTAATACTTTAAATATCTTTTATTTTAATTTAAAGTATTTTTACCGATAAAATTGGAGTATGTAATGTTTGATATAAATACTTCTGGTCTAACGTTCAGATAATATAATTTCATTTCATTTTATATAACAAATGACTTAATATAATAAACATTTAATATATTTTAATTTAATTTGACATAATGTACTTTTGTTATAATATTCATTTGATATAATAATCGAATCATATAAAACATTATTCATGTAATAAGTAAGCAGCATGCAAGCAAGCAAGCAGCATGCAAACAAGCAAGCAGCATGCAAGCAAGCAAGCAGCATGGAAGCATGCAGCAATCAAGCAAGAATGCAGAATACAAGCAAGAACGAAGCAGGCATGGTTTCTGTCACGACTCCGGCGCTGCGGGATTCCGGCGGTCCCACGCGAGCTTATCGTAGCATATGGCTTTCGCTCACCATCGCGGTTAAACTTACCTACTCCTCAGCTCGCGGGCCGCCTCGCCCCTCCGCGCCTACGCGGGCTTAAATTACACTCTAGCGTAGGGCAGACAAGTCTCGTGGAGTAGGTTTTTTAGCACACCCTTAACGAAAACACAACGTATTGACTTTATAAGACAATATTTGAAATCAATTTAGGGTTAAAATGCTATTTTTATTTATAAGTTTAAATTATACCAAATAAAGTTATAAAATATGATTATTCTAAAATCTTCTTCGTTATAGAAAAATTTGTTAGAGAATATGAGTACTATGTCAAATTAATAATATACGTAACGTTGTTATAGGAAGTGTATTTAGAACAAGTAAAAATTATATTCAATGAACGCTATGTACTTTGAAATTAGTTCATTATATGAAAAATTGACCATCACGCTCTTAAGGATTGATTAGGTAGGTACTACTTTCCCGGGGAGATTGTATATCTCATGTGCCTATAAACTTCCCACTGCTGGGCACAGGCCTCCCCACGTGGACAGGACATAGGGAGATTGGACCATAACCCACCACGTTGGCCAAAAATATCTGTTGAAGCACGACAGAAATTGATAATTATTCTTAGGGTCACCAGACTGGCGACCCAGCACCGTGAAAGTAGGTTAACCTGCAAGATCACTATACGAAAGCACTAGACGCTGCATTGCGATACTCTTACTATACACCTACTATGGCAATATAAGTGACAATAAAAATGATAAAGAAAACTAAATATAGCGCCTCAAAAATCAAAATCCTTTATTATGTTACCAAAATATTTTACATATCACACTAGTGATCGACTCCCCCTATTAAGTGCTTATTGCACCTGAACCAAAGGCAGTCGCTCTTCCTTAAAATACATTTTTAAGAAGGTACGGAAAGTAAGTAAAACAAATTTTTTGTATGTGCGTGAGCGTGTGTGTGTTTGTGTGTGGAATCGCCCTTGGAGAATTTGAAAAGTGATGTGGCACTGTTTTGTTTTATTTGCCAACACTAATGCGCGATCACAAACACCTAACGGTTAATAATCCTCCATTATTTCACATTAATAATCAACAAAATACAAATTTTAGAAAATTAAACAAAACTGCAGACATGACGCTTCACTTACCCGCCAAGAACTCCAAGAAGCGCCGAGAGGTTTAGCTATATACTCGTGGGAGTTGTGGGGATCGTGGGAGGCAAGTCGTGGGAAATATAAGATCAAATTGGATAAATAATACGATAAGGTTTGCTAAATTGTTTAATATCTTTTAATTATCACCCAAACTGTATTCGCACACTTTGGCACAAAAAACAACGTATGTTTAACATCAAAAACATGATTACAACTAACAAACAATTAAATCGTTCTGACAACAATAACAAAAGAAAATCTTCTAAAACTTATATTAAGTTGTAGGTGATATAATATGTTAATGAATGAACTTCTAGAATTGACTCTGTTATCTATATAGGTATTATTCTTTGTAACACAGACTATTGACAATATACATAAACTTGATCTTTCTAATATATTCTTTAGGTTTGTAACAAACCAACATCAAACGAAATATAGGTACCGTTGATTAATGCAAGTTAAAATCTGTACAATATTTAAGTGACAATTATTAGGACGTGAAGAATGAAGAGTTGGATGCCTCTTTAATAAAAAGTTAGTAGATAACTACAATGATAAAGGTCCCACAAGTACTTGAAGAAGTAAGGAAAAATTGGCTAATTTAATACTTTACAATGTCCTACTATCCATAGTAAAAGTCATAAGTATACATTGAACATCATTGGATTGTAATAACATAGATTTTAGGCAAACAGTGTTTAATGTTTGGTAAATCAAGACCAATGTTCACGTTAATTTATTTCTCGATAAAATGTAACACATTATCACAAATCAACCATAACACTTTTGACGGCACAATTCCGCTGCACTCACAGTTTATCAATCCAATTATTGCTTTAAAATCTATCACTTCAAATTGTTAGTATTAATTTGCTAGAGAGAAAATATTTACACAAAACCCTTAACACTTCATGTCCCTGCACGTCTGCACAGGTATCATACGGAAGTGGTTATCTGTTCTATGAGGTGATGTTCGCGGCGTCTACTGCAGTTAGCGCGACAAGAGCCACCTCGACTCCAGGTACTGCCCCTTCGTGCTAGGCCTTCTGGCACGCTGCGTGAAGGCCTTAAGGAGGCAGTCTGCCTCCAACAGTCAGGGCAGTGAGCAGCTGAGCAGCACACCCTGTTTAGTGGCGCCGCGTATGATAAAGACCTGGGCAGTCTCGAGCCACAGGTAGGGCCAGGCCAGCCGCAGTAAGCCGTGGCGCCACCAGCACTGCAAGCGCACCACGCCGGTTCACATCTTGGCGGCGTCACACAGGGACATATCTCCGCTATAGTCGGAGCTGGCGCTGGTGGAGGTTCGGGATCTCGTTTCGAGAAGCCGACGAAGAACAGCAGGAGCGCTCCTGCGAGGGTGGCTGCGGTAGAGAAGTAGTAGCCCGCTCTGGGGACTTGCTGGTTGATGTATCCTGTAACGGGTACACCCACCATTACGGGTATCGCTTCGGCACCTTGCACGAAACCTGTGTAAACATGAAACAGCGTCAAAATGTTTACTAGAAAAAAACAACCAGACTCAGGAAATATCACAAACTACTAGAAAAAATTCAACGAGTCTTCTGGGATCTCGATAGCTTAGCGGCTAGAGCAGTGGACCGGCAATCCAAAGGTCATGGGTTCGATTCCCATTCGAGCTTTTCTGAGACTGGTTGTTTTTTTCTAGTAATCGTTTTACCCTATATCTATATAGCATTGTAAATGCAAAAAAAAATAAAGACATGAAACAGCGTCATTTACGGATTTTAAGGCTGTTATACTTTAAAATTAAAAACTTAATTTACGGATTTATTGTTTATTTAAAATATTATTTTTAACTTGACGAAAGAAAACCTACTATAAGGAAATATTGTATAAGTTTTGAGGTTCCAAACACTTTGTAAATAACACTGATTTATGCCTAGCATAGTCCCTATAGTGACCAAATCAATCACCGGTATTCTCCCTATGTGATGTGGTTTATGTGGGAAGGTATGTGCCCAGAAATGGGAAAATCATAGGCGGATGATGTTCCCTAGGATTTATTTTAAAAATCATTCCTATGACAATTGATGAAATAAATGATATTTACCAACAATCTGGAATCTCTACAACTTAGTCTGCATGTGACCAAGGCAAAAGGTTTGTTAAGATTAAATAATTTATAAAATAAACGCCAGTCGACCCGCATAAAGTGTTTCGTTTCAATGTGTACCTACTTTTCGCTTAAACTTTATAAAGCAAATAAAAACCTATGCGGTTATTTTCGTTGCGCTGTTTCTTGTCACTATTTTATTTGTACCAATAAACACACACATTCAACTTATTGTTAGGCTAAACGTTGGCAGTGGCACCAAAACAGATGACGTGACAATGGGAGCGCGCCCAAAATGGATTCGCACAGACTTTTCATAAGATAAACAAAAATATACGCACCCCAAACCTTTGTGAAATGCCGCCCACGGACGCGCTCCATTGTGAGCATTTTTATAGAATACAAGAATCCTCCCAAACAAAGGCCGTACATCCACGCGAACAAGACATAACCGTGGTAGCCCTCCACGCTGCTTAAAACCAACATGGATATACCTGGAACAAAATTGAACGTACATAAGTACATTTCGTCAGAATTCGCAATACGTGGAATCTTGTAATATACGTTGTGCTTCTCAGAGCAAGAAACGGAACGTTATTGGATCGCTTTAACCAGACTTTTCGTCAAAACTATTTTTCCCAAGAAAGGGTAAAGTATCAAGTTGTAATTAATATCAAATACTACTAATGTGGTAACTCAAGTATCCTGGGGTAGGTAACGTGAAAAAAATGCGCATGTGGGATTTTTATGTACCTACATAAACATCGAAATATCAGGCTGATTTTTACAATTATTATTACTGTATAAGTCAATATTTCAAAGAAAACATAACATAGGTAAATGGCTAAAGAAAATGGAAGACATTACAATGAAACAGAAACAAAACATCGCAGCTTTCAACATGTAAATGGAGCTTGACACGTTAAGCCATTTATAACGTATCGTTCTAGTACAAAAGTAAAAAATATTTTGACTATACTTTAAGTATGTAACTATTTACCTATATTAAATGTAATAAAATTTTATAAGACGCACTAATCAATTGAAAAGTTAGTTGATTATAATCAATACATAAAAGTAAAAAGAAGCAATACGAGTACCTACAATCAAAACACTACTCAACAATGTCAAAACGTTACATTTTAAAAGAAAAATCTTAACTTTTAACATTAATCGGTAAAGTTTAGGTTTAGATGTAGAAGGTAATCTTTAGGACTTCTCATCTGATTTAGAAAAAAATTTCAGTAATGTTATATTTAAAATGAACCTTTAAAGTAAGTAACGTAAGTAGGCTTTATAAATAAAACGTGATAATCAGAAATTCCCCGGGATTACGGGATACGGGTCGCTTTCGACTCGTATCGGACGAAGTAGCGGACGAGCGCTATCAAAAAACCAAAGTTATAAAAGAGTTCGCAACACTTACCAATTCCCAACATGGCGGTCTGACAGAGATACTGTTTGGAGACGAGGCATTGCGCAGACGGCCGCACCAACACGAGCCCGAAGCCGGCGCAGCCGAGCACTGCCGCGAATCCAAGGAACGTCTGCAAGAGCACCAGGGCACTCTCCTCCAAGCCTTCTTGGAGCCCTTGGAAAGCCTGTTACACAAAAGTCAATTTTATTATTGTGGGTGTAGCAAACAATTTTGTGTTCGAAACTGTAGACTGCGAAAGAACAAGAAAGCTTTCTTCCAAGCCTTTTTAGAGGCACTGCCGCGAATCCAAGGAACGTCTGCAAGAGCACCAGGGCACTCTCCTCCAAGCCTTCTTGGAGCCCTTGGAAAGCCTGTTACACAAAAGTCAATTTTATTATTGTGGGTGTAGCAAACAATTTTGTGTTCGAAACTGTAGACTGCCAAAGAACAAGAAAGCTTTCTTCCAAGCCTTTTTAGAGGCACTGCCGCAAATCCAAGGAACGTCTGCAAGAGCACCAGGGCACTCAGACCTCCAAGAAGGTTTGGCGAACCAAACCTTCTTGGAGGCCATGGCACGAAAGTCACATCATTGAGGCGTAGCAAACAATTTGCGTGTGAAACAAGTGGATTGCAGAAGAACAAGGAAGTTTTATTTCAAGCCTTTTTAGAGGTAGGTACTGCTGGGAATCCATTTATCCATTTCTTAAGGAAGCAAACAAATTCGTGTGTGATGGAGGACATCCGTATGTTTATTTTATACTTACGTTAAATTATCTATTTCACTGAAGTGACTGAAGTTAAAATGTATATTTAACTTCAGTCACTTCAGTGAAATAGAGCACACTTATTGGGTGATATTTGATACAGTCGCAGTTATTATTCTGAACGACTGTTGTACAAATTTACTGCCCTCCACAATGTACGAGGTATTGTTATTACATTGTCAGTCAGAGAGGGATAATAAAATATAATGTTGTTTTATGCAGCGAGGTCAATCAACATTTCAGAGTAGTAATCATTGTTGAGCCATTATAGGCTTTATGGATAGTTACAATACGTTAATTACTATTTGAAAATTGAATGTCACCATTGGCCTACATCCATCTATGAAAAGTGATTTAGCTGGCGTCAGTTTTGTTGAGTGTCAGCTGAGCACTTTTGTACGTGACTGAACAGGCCTATCCGGCAGTGGAAGCTTCGAAATTTTGTAAGTGCTCACCATAAAAGGGTAATTAAATAGACTGACTGACTTCTACTCCTAAGTTTGTTGGTGTTGAAAATTGTAATTAATCTTACTTCTTGATTTGTTATTTTAATCTGTTAGATGTAGTCCGTAAAAGGCGACTCTTTGTACGTCACGTAAGGGAAGAGAAAAGTTTGTAGTATTCTTTTCGTAATGAACTCTATACTTACATTATTAATACATTTTGTTCAGTAAGAAGTGGTCCTTCGAGCCCAATAAGATGCAGCGATTTATATTCTAGCTTAGTCAACATCGTAAGTTTATATTGTTAATCATTGTCATAGTAAACCAATAGAATTAATTAATATGCAAATTGTTGTACGTGAATATGAATAACGTACATCCATTGTTCTAGTGATTAGGGAAATCAAGCTTGGGTAGTCTAGTCTAATCAAAAACTGCCTAATTTCCTTCTGTAGCGTAGCAACTACTTACCTGTAGTTTCTAACGTTACCGTTGAATTGCAAACGACAAAAATATGATTAAAATTAAATATGAGGTACTCACCAGAAAAAATACTGGCGTATAAAGTCCGAATGCGGCTAATCCAGAAGACAACAACAAAACTCTAGCCGGCCTCGACTGGAGCGGGCTGAAATCAACGAGCGGCGGTCGTTTCATGGCTTTTTTCTCTTTCACCTGTCAAATTGGACAATAACAGAACGTTAAAAAGGAAATCTCACGCATTAATAAGACGGTGTTTTGTGGAAAATGTTTTTTTTTCGTAAGAGTGTCTCGTCATTTGTCTACATAAATTATGAGGGCTGCGAATTGTCTGCCCGTGTTCTAAATGGACGTAATTCAAAAGTAATGTTCTCTTACAAGATTCATGCATTCAATTCAAATGTTTTATACTTTTAATTTCTGTTAAAAAATACAAAAGAAGCATTTTTTCGCCTAATTCTTAAGTTGTCAGTTAAGAAATTGTACTAATTAATTTAATGATGTTATTACGACAAAAAGTATTTTTTACGTAATTTAAATTCGGCAATACCATTTCTAGCGTAACACGAGTAGCCGGTCATTACGCTATTAATACAAATTTCAGTTCAGGCATCAAAGACTGCTGATTGAAAAAAAGTTATTCACGAAGAAGCCTCCAATCGACATGAAAAAGGTCTAAAGAATTGTAAACGTCAATTTCGATAAGTACGCAGTATTCCGAATTGGGGGCAGCAATTTCGTTAGTTGGGAACAAGCGTGGCCGTCATACTCCGCTAATAGGGTTCCGCTTCTGACTGAAATTCTAAAATCGCACCACTCCAAAGTGAAAAGAGATTCCACCAATTAAATTGAACTTGGGCCCTTTGTTCCCTGATTATTATTTCCTTAATTTTAATTCAAAACGAATAAGTTAAAAGGAAATGTATTAATTTATACGCTCATTAGAAATGACTGTAGCTGACCTTTCGACGTTGGTTCTTCAGGTGGAGAATCGCTCGTCTTTGCGGATGGTAGAGAGAGGCGCTTCGGTACACAGCACTTAGAAAAAACGCTAGGACTAGCACACCGGTCACCGCTTGCAGGCCTAGTCGCCAACCTAGTTTCCTAGAACAAAAAACTAGATTTATTATAATAAGTGACATTGATTTTATTTTTCATATTATTTTATAATGTATCTATAGGTAGAGGTATGTGTTAGCTTTGTTTAAATAAATAATGATATATATATATATCCTAATATTAATAATAATCCATTGAAATAATGATATAATTATATATGCATTATTATTTCAATGGATCCTGAAATTAGAATTTAAAACAAAAATTAAATAAACGCAAGAAAATTAACAGTGTTCCACTGTGGTTCCACTACCAGTTCTAATGAGTTTGCAGTAGCATTACGAACTTTGAGTTTACAAAAATGGGGTTTTCCTCGAAGCGCACCCATTTTGAAGCGCACCAGACCAAGCGCACCTAAACTATTCCTCCAAGCGCACCCGTGCGCTTCAGAATAGCCAATTAAAATATTATATTTTTATTCCTCGAAACGCACCAACGGTAAAAAATAGAGAAGAGCATAAAAGATTCATAATATTGATGTCGATAGAAACTAGGACTAGGTGCATAAGCAACTTACTACGTCAATAATAAATTGAATCATGACAGTCATATTGATCTAAAAGTACCAGGGAGACATAAATGAAAAGGGGTAGATAGGCGCCTTAGCGATCTTACCTTTAACTATCAGGAAAAAAGAAATAAACGAGTAGGACTGGGTGCTGCAACTAACTATGTCAAAAATAAATTGAATCATAACAGTTATAAAAGTACCAGGGTGACATAAATGAAAAGAGGTGGATATTCTAAACGTTATTCGTTATCGATATTTTCTGTTAGTTACTACATCTCTTTCAACATTTTATCTGCTGGTGCGCTTCGAGGAATAAAAATGTAATATTGTATTTACCTATTCTGAAGCGCACCCAACGGGTGCGCTTGGAGGAATAGTTTAGGTGCGCTTGGTCTGGTGCGCTTCCAAATGCTTCGAGGAATACCCCACAAAAATAACTCCAATTTTTCAACTGAAATTCTGTGTATAGGTAACTAAGATACAAAAGCAGTTGTCCTTTAATCAACTGCAATAAAGTGGTTTGTAATTAGTACTGAATTTTAATTGCACAATCTAAACATAAATTGGATTTCTTTTTTGTTGTTTTTGCGGCAGATGGCACTCGCGATCTCATTTAATTTTAAGCACAGTCGTATTGTGATTCCCTTTTCCATTCTAATCAGAAAACGGAATAACATGTTTTGACACGATGAATATATGTATGTCTTTATCATGGAAATTAAGCCGGAGATATTGGTTGTTGAAAATTTGCTTTACTTGAATTATCAGACCTTAATAATATAATTTGTTAGTTATAAATTAGGTATAGATACTCAATCAGATATATCACAATTATTTCAACTTATCAATAGGTAACTAGGAAGGGACTTGGTTGGACAGATTTTACAATACCCTTGTTAGGGTTCCGTAGCCAAATGGCAAAAAACGGAACCCTTATGGATTCGTCATGTCTGTCTGACTGCCCGTTCGTATGTCACAACCACTTTTTTCCGAAACTATAAGAACTATACTGTTGAAACTTTGTACGTAGATGTATTCTGTAAGCCGCATTAAGATTTTCACACAAAAATAAAAAAAAAAACAATAAATTTTGGGGGTTCCCCATACTCAGAACTGAAACTCAAAAAATTTTTTTTATCGAATCGAAAAATGATATAAAGGTTTCTAATATCATTTTTTTCTAAACTAAATACCTAGATTTCGCGAGAGACACTTCCAAAGTGGTAAATTGTGTGTCCCCCCTGTAACTTCTAAAATAAGAGAATGATAAAACTAAATAAAATATATGATGTACATTACCATGCAAACTTCCACCGAAAATTGGTTGGAACGAGATGTAGTAAGTTGTTTTTTTTAATACGTCATAAATTAATTAATTAAAAAAATATACTATTATTAAAACATCGATCAAAGTAACAACGAACTACAAGAACTTTTATATGATGTTACTTGCTGCTACGGAACTCATGAAGATGGGCGAGGCCGACTCGCACTTGGTCGCTTTTTTATAAATAAATTTTTCTTCATTTTTTAAATAAGAACTGCCAGTAACACTCATCCTACAGCCTCCTTAAAAGCGCTAAAGACTGCGATGCTGACGCTTCCACCACCCTTGCGCGACCAGCTCGACGAACTGCCATAAATATTTCTTCTTCTTTTCAATAAAAACTGCCAGTAACACTCACCTCACAGCCTCCTTAGCGCTAAAGACTGCGATGCCGACGCCCCCACCAGCATGGGCGACCGGTTTGACGAATGCCATAATCTTTCTTTATATGAGAACTGTAACACTCACAGCCTCCTTATAACGACGCTGAAGAGTGCGATGCCGACGCCACCGCCAACATGGGCGACAGCTCAATGAACTGTCGTAATTCAGTCTTCTTTTTTTTAATAAGAACTGCCAGTAACACTCACCCCACAGCCTCTTTATAAGCGACGCTGAAGAGTGCGATGCCGACGCCACCACCAGCATGGGCGACCAGCTCGACGAACTGGCGTCTCCGTCGGAAGTACGCGCCGAGCACCAAACCCGCAGCCTCGCGGACCAGACCGCACCCGATGCCTAGCACCACACCTATGATGGGTATGAGCGTCATCAAATATTACATACATTCACAAATACATAAACTCACGTAGATTATCCCCAAAAGCTTAGTCAGAGACTAGGCAATGAGAATCGCAGAAGCAGTCCTCTACCATAGTCCACTTTTCGCCAGTTAACAACAGCACATGTGCTCAACATGATAAATGAAGAGCCCATCGCCGTTTTATGCTGTTGGATGTTTGTGCAGTCTTCTATCTGTTAGTCGCCTTTTATGACACCCAAGAGAAGAGAGAGGTTGGTAGGTATTTTTTTTATTATAAGCCGTCAGCTAGCAACACATTATTTTTACCTTAAACTACAAAAACAACTTAAACTTATTACGACATTATTTTGCATTTCGAATTGGAAATGTAGCTGGGTTTACTTTAAAAAGTATCAGGCTTACATTTACAATAAACACGAAAGCTTCATTATTGTAAAAGTTTGTGCCAACTGGGTCATTTCGAGGAGTATGCATTGCACAGCAGATTTGGCACCGATGGCAATCGGCAAAAAAACATTACAGTTAACACAACAATCTTATGTGCCCAAATGTCTTCGTTGTTTAGAATATTTTGATAATAATAGTAGTTTACTGAGGTTTAAGCAAGCACTACACATTGAAATGAAACAAACACTTTTTTACGGAGTAACTCGCGTTTTATTTACTATTTACATAGTTTTTTATATTATCTTGACGTTTCGAACTCTTTACAGGGTCCGTGGTCACAGGGAGACAGGTGTTGGTCGTCTCATAGTTAGAAGTTATTTGCCTACGGTCAATTATTTTTTTATTTAACCGGGTGCGTTCAAGTTTACACAATACGAGCTAACAATATTTTTAGGTCTGTCAATGTGTTTCTGTTGGGGCTGGGATTTGATGACCTGTATGATGGGGTCGAATCCGAACCTCAAATACTCGCCAAGGAACAACGATTCATCCCTAGGATGATACGCGAGGCTATTGAAATTAAAAAACATCGAAATTTCAATAGAGAGGATGGTTGGAATTTACCACCTGCCTGGGACCCCATCATACAGGTCATCAAATCCCAGCCCCAACAGCAACACATTGCCAGACCTAAAAATATTGCTAGCTCGTATTGTGTAAACTTGAACGCGCCCGGTTAAATATAAAAATGATTGACGGTAGGCAAACAACTTCTGACTATGAGACGATCAACACCTCAGTCTCCCTGTGACCACGGACCCTGTAAGGGTTCGAAACGTCAGGATAATAGAAAAAACTATGTAAATAGTAAATTAAACGCGAGTTAATCCGTAAAAAAGTTCTTCATTTCAATAATAGTTTATTTTCTCTACAAACAATTACAATGTACATTTTATATGCGTAATCAGCTTATTGTCTGCGGGAGACTGGAGAACACCGGGCCCCCGCCACCAGATGATGACAGAAATATAAGAACTTACGTGGCAGGATCATAGGATATCGAAAGCTGGAGTCTCTGTCTACTCCTCCGGGAAATGAGCGTGATGATTGTACGTTTTTTTTTAAATATACTCTTTTCTCCAACACAATCGGAGCTATTTGATAACTTATTCACCTTTATTCAAGTTCTCGCTTCTTCTAAGAGCCCTATTACATCTCGACTGTGATTTTTGCGTAAAATGGCTAATTTTGACGTTTTTGATCTCGAAACAAAAACACATTAACAATTTTGACTTATTGAATAGTGTAGAATAGCTATTGTCATAGTTCGTAGCGGCATCGCTTTTTGTAAATTTTGCTTAACATTTTGAATTAAACCCAAAATTTCAGAGAAAGATTTTCAAAAAATGCGCTAAGGCACTAATAAAATTAAAAAAAATAGAATGTTATCTCTTTATAGTCGTATAGTTCGTAGCGGCTTTGGATATTTTAGATATTATTGATTTTAGATAGAAAAAAAATCTTATTCTAAACCAAAAACCTTCGAAAATAGCTTTAAGTTAACTGTGAATTTCTCCTATCTACGATAATATTATTGAGCAAAATTTATACCAAAATAATTTTTACTTCATGAGGAATAAAGATTTTATAATGAATTTATTATCCTATTTCGATAAAAAAAACTGCAAAATTACTACAAAATGCGAAAATGGGCATTTTTTTACTTCATGAGGAATAAAGATTTTATAATGAATTTATTATCCTATTTCGATAAAATCGATAAATACAGCTGCATAATTCCTACAAAATGCGAAAATGGACATTTTACGCAAAAATCACAGTCGTGATGTAATAGGGCTATCACCACTTTCATTCCTCGTACGTCCTTTCATTGATCGTATTTTATGATGTACAGTCAAGGGAGTCCTCAGTAGACCACTTATCGGCGATATTCGCTTGCGCTCCATTCCGAATGCGCGTACGTACAGTCACGAGTAAAAATATGTAAACAATTGTAACTGTTAATACAATGGAATAAGAGTCAAAGTGGATACAAATTGATGCTCGTGACTGTACAATAGCGTGCGTGGTTGTAAAGTTGTAAATCCTAGTATGGCAAAATAGTAAGATATATATCGTTGCTTTCTTTTTTAGAAACACAACAACATGACCGTTTTAAGGTACATAAAACGGTCTATGAGTGCAGCTTGGTTGCATTCACACGATCAAATAAGCAAGTGACTGCAACCGCGCTGCTATATTACAATAAATAAGTCGAAGGAAAGAGGTTCTACCGACTTGGGGCAAGCTGATGTGTGGAATAATGGCATACTGATGTCTATTATAGTACTAGCGACATTCGAGTTGCGATTACTCTATATTCTTTCGACTATTTGGCTATTCATATGATTATCTTACGATATTTACAGCACTTAAGAGGAAACACTACGTCGAAGTGGCATGCTAAATTCTCATACAAAACACAGAAAAACGACGTTTCGTAGTCCTTCGTTTCCTCCTTCAAAACTGGACCAATTTTTATAACTTTTTCAGAATCGCTTAAAGAAAGAGATTTTCTATCTTATTTTTATAGATTTTTGTAGAAAATACAGATTTTCTATATTTTTTTAACCCAGCCACTTAATGTTTCTGAAGACGCCTTAAAACGGCGTGATTTTGCTAATTTTTTAAGGCTCCTTTGTTATTAAATAAATGACTTAATGCAAAAAATCGTTTACTCGACATTTTGAAGATCCGTCTCATCGCCAATAGCTAAATTACAAATTTGTTAGTGACTTTTTCACGATGTAGTTTTGCTAGTTGGACGTTGACAGTTTTGCGTGGCGATGGAGGTGAAGAGGCAGGCGAGGGGCAGCAGCAGCCCCCCGGCAGCGCTGATACTATTTTCTGCATTTTCATTCTTCATACATCCCTTCATTCATCGTCCTTTATGGTGTATGTACGTATTCCTTACTTACCGTAGCTGAGCAACGTCTGGTGCAGTTGCGTGGCGAAGGAGGTAAAGAGGCATGCGAGGGGCAGCAGCAGCCCCCCCAGCAGGGCGATCAGTCTCGGCGATTTCTTCCTTCCAGCCACCAGCGCCCCGGCAGCGCGGGATACGCCCACACATATTGCGCCTGCCCACACTAAACAAACAAATTGTACAACGTATTATAACAAGCTAATATAAGCACAATAGTATTGCACAACGCGAGCAGTTTCACAGTAAGTCATGAACGGACCAGCGTCTGTCGCAGTGTTATTCCGACACCACGACGTACCTATTATGCTAATTTTCTACATGCCTTTTCAGTACCACATTATTGTTTCTGTTTTGTCCTAATTTTATAGTGTTGTATTGAGTAAATTGTTTTATCTACTAATCTTAATTTATTTATTACTACCATCACCAAGAGCTGAAGAACGTGCACTGTTGGACAAAGGCCTCCACTAAGGATTTCCACCACGACTATCTAGTAAAAGTCTTCTTTAACCGCTGGCTGGTACAACCAGTCATGGTGGAGATCCTCGCGGGAGGCCTTTGTCCAACATTGGATGACCTGTATTGATATTGAAACAGTTCATGCAATTTGGTTGCTATTGTTGGCAAAACCAAGCAATACAAAATTTAGGGACAGCACTAGTTTGCTACTCTTTGAAAAATAAGAAACACACATTGCTTCACCTGATATTTGACCTTACGGCAGCAAGCGGGACCAGCGATTTAACGTGCCTTAGCGTCTTAACAGTATGAAGAAGTTATGAGAGTAAAATGAAGCAAAATATGTGTGTCACTATCGTAGCAAGTTGGAAGCTGTGGTCTCTCTCTACGCCAACAGAAAGCGGGCGTCATACTCGTATATATGCAGGTATATTGGTTCCGGCCGTTATGGCCCCAGTCCGGATTGCCCCCGGCCGGTATGCACCCACATTGAAAAAGTTGTTATTCCGGTTTGCACCCGGCCGCGTTGCCCCTATAGTTTCTGTTTTTGTGATGATATTTTTTTGGACAAGACCCTTTAGCAAATACTGTTGAAAACAAAAGTGTTTTTGAATTTTACTCATATTTATTTTGTAGTTACTGTGAGTACATTATCATCGTTTTAGAATTAGTAAAAAATATTCTTTATGTAAGTATAACATAACACGCGGCGTTTCTGGGCTATTATTTAAATGACAATTCTTTTGTTTTCACAAATAAAAGATATACATATTACGTACGAGGTGTTACTGCGGATGGGAAGTTAATTGGCCCCGAGTACAGCGACGGGGATATCTCGCAAAACACATTACGCTGAATGTGAGACAGCGCCAATTTGGGCAATAGAGCCCCGTTGCAAGGTTTCACTTAACGCAATTACCCTCGTCGGGAGTACGTTGTTTGTAATAAATATTGCGTTACGCTGTAGTTAGGTTACGTTAGTCAAAGTAACGCTCATTTGTTTATTTCTACAGAGTGCCTTGTGGGGGGTAGCGGGTAGCCGCTGGATACCAGCGCACAAGACCGGTAGTGGTAGAGATTCTTGAGGGAGGCCTTTGTCCGGCAGGGACGTCCTTCGACTGATGATGTTACGTACCTTGTGCTTGCTTTATTTACCATTCACCATTCGATTATGTTAAAGGAATTAATAATAAGATTCACCTTACGGATTCGTTATGTTGTTCTCAGACTTAAAGTCGTGAGAGTATTCGGCGAATGCGAATACTGAATACTAAATAGTTACATTACTAATCATGAGGCGAACGGGAGTGCGTTGACCACGCGCGTCTTTCGCTGCGTATACCGCATCAAAGAACTGATATCTGAATCAAGCATGCCAGCCACGTTTCGCGCGTCGTCGTCCCGCGTCGTCCGCGCCGATTCGGACGTAACTTAACTCGTTAACGTGCTAGCCAAATTCCAATTTCTCAGCTAACGCAAACCTGACAGAGTAATGCCCCTTCGCCCCGCCCACAGTGCTGACAACAAAGACCGCGCTCATAACCGAAATTACTTCTGCCTCTTAATATTCAACCCAGGTCGTGAATCTTGGAAAATTAATTCAATAAATCAGGTTAGTCCGCAAATACCGGTGACTGGGAAAGGTAATTTGCTCAATAACCAATCTTAAATTTCACTTGTCCGAACGTGGCTTGCGAACGCAAATTAATTAGTCTAATTGAATTATCGTATAAACAACACGATTTAGACACAACACGAAAGAAGCATTTAAATTGAGTGGGAGGGGCGTCACAAAATTGCTTTTACGATAGAATGTCGAAATGAAATCGTTTTAAATAAAACCATTAAAGCTTTCATTCGGCATTGTAGAGAAAAAGTTTCCTCTGTTGTTTGTTTATTTAAGTGTTTCCGGAGGGCTGCCGCTGATAGATTACTTTCGGAGTCTCCTCCCGAGCCTCCGTCGTCGGCCTTACTTACGATTCGGGATTGTTTTCTACCCCGAATCGCGTATTCCGTTTCTACTCGACACTTCACAAGTGTTGTTTTTTTTCTTGAATTTTGTTTACATTTCTACTATTAGGTAAGTATAACATAGTTTTCACTAAAATGTTTACATACCAAAAAGAAAGATGCTATTCCAACAATTAAGTTTAAGAGGAGGGTATTCCATTAAAATTAATAATTGTATAAAAATGGATGTTTCCAAAAGTTTGGCAACAGTAATTTGGAGTTGCGCGAAGTTCCGGCGTGCTTGAATATGTACAACAAGTTAGCGGAACTTCCACAATGTCTCCACCTCTCTGCTCATGCAATAATCTAAGTTTCGCGCGCCTCGAATGTTGACTATTATGTGTTTAACTGCTTTAAGCATTGATTCGACACTAATATCCCATTAATATTCAAACGACTTTGAGAGTCGCGCGATATTAATTTCGATATAGCATTTAGGTATTTAGTTTACAGTTTCAGGTTCAGTTCAGATTAGGTGCGTACTCATATAAAGATTAGGTGCGTACTCACTTAATATTGTTAAGCATTTATATAACCGTGTCGTGACGCGTAGCGGTAAAAGAATACTACCACCCTCTCTTCTCTTGGGTGTCGTAAAAGGCGACTAACGGACTAAGGACTGCACATACATCCAACAGCTTAGAACGGCGATGGGCTAACCACCTGTCATGCTGAGCACATGTGCAGTCGCTTTTTGGTGAAATGTGGATTATGGCAGAGGACTGTTTTTGCGGTCCTCACTGCCTAGTCTTTTACTAACCCTTAGGGGATAAAAGTCGTGATTCATAATTGTCATGAAAAGGCTTGTGTGAAATAAATATCTTTATACAAAGTGGAGATGACACTACGACAATAAATTAAAAAATATAGGCTGTACTAGTTCATAGAAATAATTTGAAACTATCTAATTCGCACTGAATTTTTTTATTTATTTTTCAGACAAACTAAATAGGTATTTCGTATCTAAACTTGGTATGAAAAATCAAAAAAAAAATAAGTGCCAAGATTTATTTGATAGTTTCAAATTATTTCTATGAACTACGAGTAGTCATCATTTCCTTGCCCTTGTCCCTAATTGGGGACGGCGCAGTATGTTTTCTTCTTCCATTTGTCCCTATCAGCCGTCAGTTCTACGGTCACTCCTTTCTTCACCATATCATCGTTCACGCAGTCCATACATCTTTTTCTCGGCCTACCTCTCCCCTTGTATCCATCCACAATCATGTTTAACACTCGCTTTAAACTATAAATAAATAAACTTCCCTACACTCACACCAATTATCTAGCCCAAGAGAATCTTCGTTATGAAACTCGTTAAATGGTTACTAGACAACGGATAAACATACTTAAAATACTTAAATACATACTTATTATACATAGAAACACCCAGACCCGAAACAATTCAGAAAAACAATAATTTCTAAATTGACCCGACCGGGGATCGAACCCGGGACCTCAGAGATGGCGACACCATGAAAAGCGGTGTACAAACCACTCGACCAAGGAGGTCGTCAACTATGAACTAGTATAGCCAATATTTTCATTTATTGTCGTAGTGTCATCTCCACTTTGTATAAATAACAATCAATTGCCACGAAAAGGAGGAGCTCGATAGCGCAGCGGTTATTGCGCGTTTAACTGTCAGTAAGATGACAGTTAAAACTAAAACCCACCAACCTGCATTAGCCCAGAGTGGTGGGTTATGGCCCAATATTCTCACGTGCCATTGTCCACGTGGGAGGCCTGTGCCCAGCAGTGGAACGTTTATATGCTAATGATGATGATGAATTGCCACGAATGTTAAATAAATGTTCGGGTGTCACTTGAGAATGGGTCCACCTATTTAGCTAACTATGTTTTGATTGTGTTCGTAATTAACCCCTTAAAAAGTGTCTCACTTTGCGTTCTTTTAAAAGCAATAAGGAATATCTTCTTTATTTACAAAAGGATACTCACTAAATTAATAGCCGTGTTACATACTTTAAACCAAATTCTTAAAATTTGTATAAAATATCTACGTTAATTATAATATTCATTTATAATTTAAAATTATGTAATAATGAAGGTCACGGTTCATTTTGTGATACCTACCTTTATTTATAATTAATTTTTATTATTATTATTTTATCAATGTTTATGATGTGCATGCGCAGTGCGTGTTTTGTAATTTTATGTTATGAAAAGGTTTCTTATGAAAATCAGCGTCACAGCCTTGGCTGTGGCTTTATGCTGAGAAGAATCCTTTTTGGCATTTCAAAATATGTGACTGTTTGGGTTGAGTCTTTACCCGTGGTCCCGGTGGGTCGACCCATTACCGGGTCTACGGTTAATTTTAATTACCCGTGGTCTCATGGCACTAGGGATTACATTTGGATTAAAATTTCGACTTGGATTATATCGATATTAAATTAATTACAACCATGAACTTCAACTTAAAATTATGTATTATTATGCACATACATCCTTCAGCATAGAGCGGCGATGGGCTCAACAAAATAATATTACCAACCCTTTTCTTCCCTTGGGTCTCGTAAAAGGCGACTAACGGACTAAAGACTGCACATACATCATCACTTAGTTACTTAGTAAATAAATATTTTTTTATTTATTATACTTAATTACTTATTTTTTATATTTTTCATGGTTATAATTAACTTAATATCGATCTAATCAAAGTCGAAATATTTATCTAAATGTAATCCCTAATGTCATGGGACCACGGGTAATTAAAATTACTCGTGGACCCGGTAATGGGTCGACCCACCGGGACCACGGGTAAAGACTCTTTGGGTTGTGTAATATTTTACATATTGTAACTGGATGGAATGCTAAATGAATTTATTTTTATTTCTTTCTTCTTTCTGTCTAATTGTCAGGTTTGTGGAATCGCGGACGGGCCGCTAATTGATATATATTTTAAGGTAAGATAGGCTTGGATTTGGCCACTATCTCACCTGATGGTAAGTGATGATGTAGCCTACGGTGTACATGCTTGCCTAGAAATAACCTGTTAACCCGTGATTTGAAGACCCCAATATTAGTAGGTACCTACCTGATAGTAAATACAGACTCTGGCAGGGAGTTCCACAGCTATGCGGTACAAATGAAAAAAAGTTGACGCAAAACGTATCGTACGCATATGCGGAATCTCCACTGAAAATCTATGGGACGCCCTGCCACGTCACGCCATGGAGCGACGGCTCAGTTTGTTTGGTTGTTCTATGGTAGAAAGAGGATAGAGAAATTAAATCTAATAATCCCTAAGCACACTCTCCGAAATATATCCTACAAAAACCGATCTTATTTTTAGATCGTTGAAAAAAATGCCATCATTTTAGAGTATCCACCTGTTATCAGTATATCCACCTATAAGTAGGGGATCCGAGTATACAACGACCTTCACCGAGGCGGTTAATGGATAAAAAAATATATTGCGAGTGGGTTGGCTGAAATATTTCAGTCCAGTATTTGATTAATTAAATGTTTAAAATTATTATTTTTAAATATTATAGATAATTTTATTTGGATTATAGATAAATTTATACGAATCGAAAGTATGCAGCCTACCTATAGAATATGCAAACGTTAGGTTGACTATTTTTTTCACGTCACAACTATTGGGTAGGCAGGTGTAAACAGGTAAGTCAACATTAGTAATTTGTAACCGTCTGGCTACAAATTACTAATGTTATTTGAATAAAATTTATGTATAAATAAAGATAATCTCATTACAAGCACACACACACCAAAACAGTGCAATGTTTAATTTTTATTAATATTTCATTAATCATAATATAGACTGAAATTTTTCAGCCAACCCACTCGAGATATATTTTTTAACATATTTTTCATAACATATAAAGTACTTTTCATCCATTAACCGGCCCGGTGAAGGTTCTATACTCGGATCTTAGACTACTAGGTTGACCTTCACCTCTGATGTTCACATCTTCCTCCATTTTTTTTTTAATATTAGAAGGAGGCAAACGAGCAGGCGGGTCACCTGATGGAGAGCAATCACCGCCGCCCATGGACACCCGCAACACCAGAGGATTAACAGATGCGTTGCTGCAGATGTTGTTGAATAGGTTTAAGGAAGGAATAGGAATTGGGAAGAGGGGGAGGAAGAGGCCTCCGGAACTCTCACTGGCCGGACGAAACACAACAGCTCCAAGTGCCATTATTTCACGCCGGATATTCGTGACAGGGTGGTATTACCCCGGGCGAGCCGGCCCAATGCGTGCTGCAACGCAGCGTGGCTCTACCACTCAGTCAGTGTCACTCATTTAGCACCACCCAGGGATCACGTGTAGGGTCTCAAAGGTAAACCTACGGACTCGAGTAACTTTAACCCCCATAAAGTAATCCTCACCTGTATGGTCGGCGCTTGGTCCAAGGTGTCTCAGCGCGTAGACATGAAGCGCTCCATACGCTAACTGCAGCCCTGTTGACAGCAGGTGCGCAAGGAACGCCGCCCCGCAAACAATCCACCTGGATAACAAGCGAACATCATAAATACCCGGTTATTTGGATGCTAGTCAAAATCTTAATAGATGGCTGTGTGAAAAATATTTAGTTTTTAGACTGTGGATAGAGTGCCGCAAGCGGCTATAGTACGATCGGTTACGTTACGATGCCGTAACTACGGTGTCCTGGTACAAAGTGTAGGCAGTTTAAAGAGTGCCACAAGCGGCATTGTATCTCAATCGGTTCAGAAACCGTAACATATTTTTATTTGCCATAATGTTCAGAAGACATAATATTCAAAAGATAGTTTTGTATGGAGTTAGATTCCTGTTGTCTAATAAAAAAAATAACCTCGAAATTAAAGACAATCGCGAAGCGCAGCGTAGCGCTTCGCGATTGTCTTAAATTTCTAACCTATCACGTGACCTACAGGAGTATGAAAGTTAGTATTTCGGTTGTCTAATAATAAACTTTACGGAAAATTAGGCGGCGTCATTATTATACCGCAAAACTTACGGTTCCCGAACAGATTGAGATACGTGCCGCTTGTGGCACTGTAAACATTTCCTATTTTTTATCTTCTACGTGTCTTGGCCTTCATCTCACCAGAGGGCCTACTCTCTTCCTCCGAAACGAAATTTACCCCGCCTTTCATTTGCTATAATAATATACAGCGGTTTCCATTCCTTTCGAAATTTATTTTATACAAAATAGGTTTGGCATTTAGATTATTAATTTATAGAAACATGTTTGAACATTTTAAAATAATGGAAAGCGCTATAAATAGCAATCGAAAATCGGCCGAAATTTCGTTTCAGAGAAAGAGAGTACGCCCTCTGATGGGAAGTGACAATGAGGACGAGGTGGAAGCGCGCTTCACCCGGAATCCTCAACCACTGAGGAACTTATCTTATCTCTGGTCCCTCTCAAAAGTGATGGGTTGGCAGTATTCTTTTAAAGAGCCCCCGCTATAAATAAATTATAATATTTAAATAATTATTAAAAGGACAATCTCTCCTAAAAATATATTATCATGTGACCAGTACACTGGTGGACATAATATACAGGCGCTAAGCTGTGTAATACATAGTTAGACATATATCATCTTAATACATCTTTGTCATATGTCACGTCCACACGCCACACGGGAAATTCGAGATCCGTGTTCACACGTCCTATCTGTCAGGACATTTATCACCTATTGTACGTAAACACGTAGGTATACAGGACGGTCCAAGCCTGATGCACATATATATTTTTAAATAGTTCACCCAGGGACATAACAGGAACCGCCAGGAAAAAAAAACAGTTCTTTTCACCAGATTACAAGATATGTTTTTTTATTGAAATTTTAAGATATCTCTACCTTGATGTCCAAAATATTTTTTTCGACGTTATTCATTACATTCATTATATTTTTTTTGCAGGTGTTTAAGTAACAAGTTTTCTCTTCCAGAAAAACAAACCAGCCTTATTGTGTGCTTTTAAGATAACAAAATGTTCAATCAATCTAAGAGAAAAAAAGAAATCTGTAACTAAAACAGAGATTTGGTCAATTCCCTATGTGATTTGATCAAATCACGGAGGGTGTTAAAATAACAACACGTTTTTGTAATTTCCCTAAACAAATCTAGGGATTTGTACACCACTAGAACATAAATTGCCATACTCCTGTAGGTCACGTGATAGGTTAGAAGAATTTTCTTGAATTTTGAGATTATTTTATTTTATTCGACAACAGAAATACTATCTGCCTTACTCCTGTAGGTCACATGTTGTAGGTCATTTCACGGAACCAGTTCTGGTATTTGTTCAAATCCCTAGATTTGTTTATGGAAATTATAAAATCGTGTTTTTATTTTAACATCAGGGCAGTCGTTAAAACCCACCAACCCGCATTGGGCCAGCGTGGTGGGTTAAGGCCCAATATCCCCACGTGCTATTGGCCACGTGGGAGGCCTGTGCCCAGCAGTGGGACGTTTAAAGGCTGATGATGAAATACAACACTGTGTAAGGTATGGGATATTCGCGCGGGCAAGGTCGCGGGCGCGGGCCCCTAGATATAATAATATATAGCCCAAGAAATTTGTTTATGCCCTCATAGAAACTTGTTTTTCTACCTCGATTAAGATCGCTTCACACATATCAGTGACGTCACAGAATTCCGATACAGTGCTGGTACTGTGTTGGAACTGTGACTTCACTGATATGTGTGAATTGACCTTTAACTAGATAACGGACCAACATATTTAAATAAATACATAGATTTTACAAAGAAAAAACCCATACCTAAAAAAATTTAGAAAAACAGTAAGTTTGGTCACCGTGTCGCTTAGCGGTGAAAGAATACTACCACCCCCTCTTTTCCTTTGAGTGTCGTAAAAGGCGTAACGGACTAAAGACTGCACATACATCAAACAACACAGAGCGGCGAAGGGCTCACCACCTGTCACGCTGAGCACATGATGCAGTCGCTATTTGGTGAAAAGTGGACTATGGCAGAGGACTGCTTTTGCGGTCCTCATTGCCTAGTCTCTGACTAACCCTTCGAAGATAATAGTCGTTATTTTAAGTACGTATGTAAGTTTGGTCACCCTGCCATCGCATTCAAAATTGTTGCTTAACTCGCAAGTTCGCAAACCGAAATCTTTAGCCGCTGCGCCACCGAGCTCGAGCGAATAAGCAAATATGAATCAGCTTAACAGTTATAACTTTATGTATACTAACGCAATATGGCGGTACGTGAGCAAACGGTTGATCATCAACAATTTGGGAGCAAGTTTCCAATTCACTCAATGTAAATATTAGTTTAATTACCTGTTAAGCGTGCGCTGTCTAATAATGTTGGGATACCTGACGTATTGTGTAAAGGAATAATAAATAAGGTACTAGACGGCAGCCCTAATATACTGAATTTGTGGTCTCGTGGTTAGACTACTGGTCTCATACCCAGATGTTCTGGGTTCAATTCCCATTACATGTTCGGTTTGGTTTTTTTTAAATCTACTGCTTCCCGCTATTTTGGCAGGGTTTAAGTCATTAATTAAATGAACTGGAGCTTTATGAGCACTACTCTATTAACTTCTTTGCTTTCTTTGTTTTTAATTTTTTTACTTTAAATTCTTTTCTTTTCATTTCGTTTTACTTTTGTACATTTCTTTTTTTTACAATTTTAAGTTTCTTAATATCTAATAATTGGTTTCCTTTATGCTTTTCATTATTTTCCTTATATTGATTACCTATTTTCTTATTAACTATTACATTTTCTTACTTTATATGTTCGGTTTGGTTGGTAGAAGGGCTTTGCTTTAAGTCTGCCTGGCTAGCTACTACTATATTATCTTTTCGCCGTAACATTAATGTTTCTTGCATTGTTGAGTTCTGACAGTTATACAGATATACGATAGGTAATTCCTCGATCATCTAATATAACTTGAAATGAGAAAATAAGAAAAAGAGAAGGCCAAATCAAATGCTTACCCATGGCTATCTAAATTTCTTAGACAGCTCTTAAGGCTTAGCACACCCCATATTATTTATACCTTTTTAAAATGTTTTTTTTTGTATTACTGTATTATTACTACTGTAGTATTAATGTATTACTTGTTGCTTCACTAGACAAAAGAATTTAACTGAACACAAAATTAAATGACGGGTTAACGCTGTAACATTGTTTTTGGCACTTTTATTTTTATTTCATAATTGGGATTATTTAATCTGATGTTAAGTGCCGATAACGCTGCAATTAACCCAGAATCCTGGAGGAGCTGAATATCTTTATTTTTAACTGGCGAATCACAAAAATGTTACTAACACTGTCGTTATGGAAACAGACCTTCATAACATGGTGGAAGCCATGCGTCTACAATAAAAACAAGTCCCATCACCGAAACGAACCCGCGACCACATATGCGGTTAAACTACTTACATATACAGTCGTGGTCAACTAATTAGGGACATTCAAGATAGTGAAGAGCAATAACCGGTTATGTACATATAAATATAAAACCCTATTGATTTTTCAGCACCTATTATTTGCATAATTTGGTCCGATTACTATACTATAAATGGCTGTAAATAAGAGAATAATTAAATAGAAAAAAGTATTTAATATCAAAGGTTGAACATGTATTAAATTTTATTGTATAATTATGTAGCTGGACATTTAATTAAGGACAGTAAAGTATAATGATGAATAGAGTTAAACAAAACGAATAATCTCCAGTATTATAATATTTTTAAAAGCTCCATTTTATTACGTGTAAAATCAGTACCCAGTAGCAAAACCTTTGTTAGTAATTACCGCTTGACACCGATGTGGCATAGACATTATCAGTTTCTGACATGTTTCGATAGGAATGTTTGCCCATGCCTCACAAAAAGCTTGATTAAGTTGATCTAAAGTTGTGGTACGATAAGTTGAAACTTTTTTCTTGATTTCGTGCCAAAGGTGCTCAATTGGGTTGAGGTCCGGGCTATTTGCTGGCCAATCTAGCACCGATACTGACTGACTGGTAAGAAACGACTTGACTGAACGGGCGGTATGTTTCGGGTCGTTATCATGCTGAAACGTCCATATAATAGGGAGATGCTCCTCAGCATAGGGAAGCATAGTTTCCTCCAATATTGTTTTGTATTGATGTTGGTCTAAGTTACCCTGAACTTTTCTCACAGGTCTCACTCCACGTCCAGAAAATGAACCCCAAATTTTAATGTTTCCACCGCCATGTTTCACCTGCTTTTTTGTGAATCTTGGATTCATTTCCGCTTTTACAGGACGCCGTACGTATTGCCTTCCATCTGAAGAAATTAAATTAATCTTGGTCTCGTCAGAGAATAATACATGTTGCCATTGGGCGTAGGTCCAATGTCCATATTTACGTGCAAACGCCAAACGAGCATTTCTATGTTCTTTCTTCAACAACGGTACTTTGCGAGCCACTCTTCCGAACAACCCTGCTTCTACCAGACGTCGTCGAACGGTCCTCGCTGATACACCGGCTCTTTCGTCTGCCCCAAACACTTCGTGTTTAATTAAAATAGAGCCTAGAAACGGATCTTTCTTAGCTAACCTGGTTATCATTCTATCTTCTTGCGGAGTTGTTTTTCTCGATCTTTTTGTCCTGGGCACATTTAAAGCTGTGTTATTGCGCCTGAAATGTTGCACTGCATTGCATACCATAGTTTTTGAACAATTTAAATGTTCTGCTATCCCTCGGTATGACCAACCACGCTCGACAAACTTCATGATAATTGTTCGTAGTGTTGGATCGCAACTTTTATTTTTGCCCATATTTCTTCAAAATAATTCTCAAAACTTAAAATTAAAAATCTGGATTGCCGCCAAAACTACCACAAAACAATAAAAGAAGAAATAAAAAAGTATTGAGATTCAAATTTTGAAAATAGAACGCAATATCTCAGTGTCCCTAATTAAATGGCCAGCCAGCATTCTTTGAACAAATAGCACACTGATAATCTATCAGCTATACTGTAAAGAGGTTTAATGTTTAAGAAGTTGTTATTGTTTGTATAATCGGGCACATCAATGACTAATTATACTTACGTGTAAAAGATATGGAATATTGTTAAGACTCGTTGGAAAATAAAAAATAAATTCACAATTTGGCTTAACTAGAGATTGTCCCTAATTAGTTGACCACGACTGTATATAACCACTTGTTAACTACAACAGATAACCAGTTAGCAGCAGGCTGAAGCGCGACTAAAAAGCGTAAATGTGAAAACCCTCTTACTAATATTAAACAATGTAGCACTTCGCTGTGAAGTTAATTTTAATAACCATTCCCGCGCTCACTAGAAACCGTGTTGTAATAAGTACTTAAGCTTGTAACACCGAATGTTGACTGAATGTGTTGAATGAGTGCTAAATTCCAGTATTTATTCGTTAGCTTTTCGCTGCGAAGTGGAAGCGGGGAGCTGACGGCGAACGCCGTCGCTAGGGGCTTTGTAGTTTGCACCGAATGTATGCAAAATGCTAGCGGAAACAGCTGGCTGAATCGATTTACGCTGCAGTACGGGCGAGCGTGCACGTCCATAGCATTAATTATTTGTCAAAAGCGTTATTACATTGTTTTTTATTAATATTAATAAAAAATATTTGGCCAATGATTTTAACGGGCTTTTACTTAAACTACCTATACTCGTATACTATTATGGTCTCTCCCATGATGGCGATACCAAGTTTCCCGGTATTAATATAAACTGTTCACTCGTTTTCTGGTTATTGTCTAGTCTTATCATGTGAAATATGTTTGTAAGTCTGTAAGTGTCTTGTAATGACTGTAATTTGCGGGGTGCCTTTTACAAATTGATAAATAGATAATATAGTAAACTGACAATCTGCAGCATTTTCACGTTGGCTTAGTTAATGCTGCAACGTGAAAATGTACTCACTCGTAAGTTACGGCTCGCGTGCAGGGATGCGACAGACAGTGCCGTAGCGGTTAAACGTAGCGTGCTACGAAACTCGTAGCGCGTTCACTCTTCTACAGGTTGTTTATAAAGCGAATCACACACTACGCAGATACGGTAATATTTTATCTGCGTATAAAAACTTATTTATCTGAAAGCATCACACACTAAACAGATACGATAATATACGAGACGATACATTCACTCGGAATCTGTCGGTATATGTCGGTGCTCACAAATACTGTACGATAAAATATAAATTATCTGCGCTGTGTGTGTTGGTTCATATGATTTATATCGAGAGCCATATTGAAAGATATCTGCTCAGATACAGATATCTTACCGTATCTGCGTAGTGTGTGATAAGCTTAAAAGATTTATTCCGAAAGGTGGTAAAACTACCATTTTTATAGGGTAGTTATACGGCGAGCGGCGTAGTGCAGGCACAGTGCGGTGCGGAGAGCGCAGTTGGTGCGCAAGTAAGCAATATGAAGAGTGACACACCGCCACCCTCCTCTGTGTAGACACCGGGTAGAAATTATGCTTGATGGCGCGCGTGTCGAGCTCACTGCGGCGCAGTGCGAGCACGGTGGCACAATGTATTGTGACGGTGGGTTGCATTAAGCGCAGTTAGTGCGCATGTTAGCAATATAAAGAGCGAAGCTTGTGCGCATGTTGGAAAGAAGTATGGCGACTTACCCCCACCCTCCCTCTGGGTAGAAATGGTGTTTGATGGCGCGCGTGTCGAGCTCACGACGGCGCAGTGCGGGCACGGTGCGGTGCAGCGACCGCAGTTCACGCTCTCGCAGCGCACCACCCGATGACTCCTCCTCGCCGTCGGGCCAGCCGTCTGTAAACAAATGTACATTCAATATTCATATTAATATGTAAACGGCACATTGCTAAACTCAGGCTTACCATGAACGAAGCACACATGGAGGTACAAATAACTTTATTTTTCTCTAGATATTGGTCATTAACCCTTGGGGTGTCTGGTGGGTAAAACTCACACGGCGTGCTTGATGGGTCTGATGGACCCGTTTATAAAAATATTATATGAATATAAATTAATAGGTAGTATAGAAATATTTCAATTCATATTTTCTGTTATTTTAGTGATAATATTATTTACTAAGCAAACCAAATATTTATTAAAAAGCTTAATTAACCTATTCAGAATAAATATTCATTTTGAATTAAAAATGCATCGAACTTTCGTTAAAAAAAAAACGCCCCGTGCCAGGTCGGGTTTGTTTGACACAAACGCATTTAACAAACGTGCTACTCCGACGCAAGTGCGCTGAAGGCTGCACGGGCGGTGGTAATATTAGCTCTAGTCTATATTGTAAAGCTACTATTGAGCACCGCAAGCTTGGTTTCATATTTAAAAAAATATCGATATTTACTTAAAGTGACGTTTCTGTCAGACGTGGGTCAGGCTCCCCAAGGGTAACCTAGCATACTAGCTCAATGCGAATACCAACGACTTGACGTGCCTTTCCAAACACAAACTCCAGATATAATATCCTGTGGCATTGCAAATGTTCTTTAACTTACAAGATGTTTAAAATGTAAAAAAAATGTAAGTACCTGGTAGACATTTCGTTCGATTTGCAAAGAAATAAATATCACGCTTTATATAGCCAACCCCTATACAGCTTCTAAAACGTTTTAAAAGGTATTACAATCCAAACTTCCTACCCACTAATGGCATACACCTTATAATAACGAACAAGACGTGACGGCTCCAAGTAAAACAATTGAGCAGCTAACCGACAAAGGAGCAACTAACTGGGTGTTCATAATTAAACGCAAACGCCGCCGGAGTGAAGCTCCACTAATCTATTCGCTGTAAAACAATACGGCACCGTTGTCGTGTAACAAAAACTTGTTTCCGTATCAAATGCATCGGTGCTCTCTTTTATTAGAAGTGCTAGTTTTTGTGCTCAATTGTTAACGTCCTTTTAAGGTTCCTTATACTTAGCTTATTTTTTATAGCAAGAATGTGAATGATTAGTTTAACCCGTGTGTGTAGCGGCTTACCAAAAGAATTCACTTGGGTGTCGTAAAAGGCGACTAACGGACTAAAGACTGCACATACATCCAACAGCATCTCTATGCTGTTGGATCTTTGCTCCTCGTGATACTAGGTCTCTACCTAGTATCACGAGGAGCAACTAACTGGGTGTTTATGATTAAACGCAAACGCGACCGGAGTGAAGCTCCAGTAATCTATTCGGTGTAAAACAATACGGCACTGTCGTAGTGCGGCGAGAACTTGTTTCCGTATCAAATGCATCGGTGTTCTCATTTATTAGAAGTGCTAGTTTTTGTGCTCAATTGTTAACGTCCTTTTAAGGTTTCTTAAACATATCTTATTTTTATAGCAACAATAAGAATGCTTCGTTTAATCCGTGTGTGTAGCGTGTGTTCACTTGGGTGTCGCAAAAGGCGACTAACGGACTAAAGACTGCACATACATCCAACAGCATAGAGCGGCGATGGGCTCATCACTATCACGAGGAGCAACTTACTGGGTGTTCATAATTAAACGCAAACGCCGCCGGATGCATCGGTCTCCTCTTTTATTCGAGGTGCTAGTTTTTGTGCTCAATTTGTTAACGTCCTATTATGGTTCCTAAATAAACATAATATCTTATTTTTTATGTAGAGCCGTGTGGCTCACTATAAAAATACTATAAACTCCTCTCTTCCCTTGGGTGTCGTAAAAGGCGACTAACGGACTAAAGACTGCACATACATCCAACAGCATAGAGCAGCGATGGGCTCACCACCTGTCACGCTGAGCATATGTGCAGTTGTAATTTAGTGCATCGTGGACTATGGCGGTGGACTGCTTTTGCTGTCCTCATTGCCTAGTCTCTGACTAACCCTTTGGGGATAATAGTCGTGAATCTATGGATGTATATATATAGTACCAACATCAAATGAATTCTTCTATCTAATAAATTAATATGGAAGATAATAAGCAAAAGACTCAGAAATAGAAGTCAAAAAATCATTATTCATTCTAGGATACATTTGAGGTCTTGTGGAAGTATGCCGTCGTTTTCTAAGTGCTCGGCCAGAGTGCACACGCGGGCGCGGGGCGTGCGCGGCGCGACGTACAAGCATATGCCCCGCGCCCGCGTGCCCACTATGGACACTCAAATAAGATTTCATATGTTTGAGTACGTCGCGCCGCGCCCGCCTCGCGCCCGCGTGTACACTCTGGCCGAGCACTAGTTTACGGTGGTAGGTTTTGTACCGAGAAGAAAGAGCAAGGATATAAGCAAGGTCAGTCCTTCTTTCGTTTATATTTCCATATATTTTTTTTATACTTCAACGTGTAGGCTTTGATTATATACATGTCTAGATAGAGCCTGGCCGTAAAAAAACGTAGAAAAATTTATAGGCCAAAATTGGCCTATCGCGCAATCCTGGCGGTCAGTGTCATTGTGCCGTCAAGCAGTGTTTACCTCTCGCGTTTCGGTGAAATTGTTCGCAAAATGACCGTTTGCTCAGTGAAATTCTGTCGAAACTACAAAAGAAAATTTTTTTCGAAAAGGAAAGTTACGTTTCATCTGTAAGTATCGATAAATTTTAATGAAAATTTAAAGTTTAACAATAATAACGGCCATGTATGCGTAGTGTTGCTGGTATCAAAATGTAAAATTCCCATTATTGGTGGCAGAATATAAAAGGAGGTTTAAATATAATAAGTATGATAAAAAATACTCAGTCTTGTAAGTTAGTATTTATACATGGTCTTGTTGTAAATAAAGTAAATACATTAATAAAATTATTTTTGGAACGCTTTCAAAGTTTTTCTTTTTTTTAAACTTATGTCTGATTTATAAGAGCGTGAATAAATGTCACGGTTCCTATTCGATGCCGAATGTTTGTAAACATGTTACTGTCATTTGTGCAAATGTCTAGTTTCACTAGGATTTTTCTGTATTTTGAAAGAAAGACACAATAGTTAACTGTTTTCTTGTGAATGTCTCTCAATATAAAGTAAAATCCTACTGCAACTAGGTATAACAGTAATCTGTTTACAAACATTCGTCATCGAATTTAAAAAATATAATACCTACTGTAATATTTTATAATACTATTATTATAAATTGTTATTGTGGTATGGTATGGTATCAATATTAGAAACGAATAAAAAAATTATTATGTTTGAAATGGAATGTACGTAAGTATTTATGTAAGAAGTGTGTGTTTAAGTATATGTATGTAGGGGATGGTAGTATGTATGCTTCAGATGGCGCATCGGCTAGCACATTCGGCTTGCGATCTTGGCCGCTAAGCAACTTTCGCAATGCCGGGTCACTGGATGGGTGACCAAATTTAAAACATCTCGAGCTCCTCCATGCTTCGAAAGGCACGTTCGACCACATAGCAAACATTTTAATTTTCAGATTTCCAACTGATCCGGTAGAAAGAAGTCGTTGTCGAAATATTTAACTATAAGGTTTCAACATAATAAGAAATTAGAGAACATGAAAAATGACGAAAGAAACCTAACGAAAGTTATTTATGAAACAAATACAAAGAGAACGGCAGTAATTGTTTTGTTTTTAATTTAAAATATTTAAATTTCTAATTATAAAATCAATTATGATTAAGTATTAAATGTAAATCATCCTGCCTGTTGCTTCTATTTCGTCCCTATTACAAACATATCACACGCACGCAGGCTTTCATTAGCGCATTATTTTATTGTACTCGCCCTCGCCTTGAATCATCCATTTTTTTTGAACACACCAGCTTCTTTTATGCGTTATACCTATTATACGATAGACATACCTAATTAAAAACGTTATGTTATGAATCATTTTAAAATTATATTTTGCATACCTAAATATTTTTTCCCTACTTTATCGGAAATTAGGCATTCGCTGGCAACCATTCGTGCTAGTGTCAGATACGCGGCTGTCACGCACACTTCAAATTCAATACAAAAACCGGGCGAAGAAGCGTTTGTACCGCGATGCTCCGTCTAGACATGTATATAGTCAAAGCGTGTAGGTAAGTGCTTAACCTTCATCTCACCTGTTGGTAAGTGACGATTAGGCCGAAGGTGGAAGCGCGCTTCACCCCAGTTATCAACTACTGCTAATGAACTGGCTATCTTAAGCTGCTTTTAGACTACGCTATTCTATTGTGCTATATAGTATAGCAAACAAAGATCAACGTATAGTAAGATAAAATATATAGTACAGTTAAGTGTGAACATGTTCACAATAATGTATGGTGCGCGATATTGTTGTGCTATGAACTATGTTATATACCACTATATTATAGCGTAGTCTGAAAAGAGCTTTATCTCTAAACTGTCGGATCATAACAATGCTATGGCATTCGTGGTTAATGTGGCATCGTTGTTATGGCGACAGACTTAGATAAGATGACGGTAGCTAGCCAGACGGACATAACAGCCCTACCACCAAACAAACCAAGTACACAAAGATGTACTTCCCGCTTGGAATCGAACCCGGGACCTCTGAGTCTGAGACCGGTGGCTTAGCCACTAGATCACAGAAGTGGTCAAAGTGTAAGAATATTGAAAATTGCCTTCCCTATCATGGCTACATCCTTTTTACAAGTTTAATAGTTTATTATAGAATCACGTAGTAAGTAAACAATGTCAAATAGACAGAATGAAAAAAACAATAATGTAGATGATTCGACATAAAATTGTAACTAATTTAGGTAAGTACGCAAGAGCATAGAATTCTACACTATCACGGACAATGTCTATCTTTTATCCAGCTCAAATATATAGCGCCCAAGGCTACGCGATAGTGATTTGATTGACCGACTGAATTACACGGGTGCGAGCCGAAGGCGGAAGCAAGTAATAAGATCTTCTATATACGTAACAATATTTCCACGAGAATGTAAAATGTTTATTTATATTTGCCACTATTGGGTCTTTTTTGTTTATCTTATATCTATAAATAAGATTTCTTAAATTTTTGTACATTACCTACTGTTTTTTCTCAAAAAAACATGAAACTAAGCCAGTATAGTATGATTAAAAATTGTATGTAGGCAAAGAATAGTACAGCCAATAATTGCACCAACCATGTCATCTCTGCACCATGTGGTTGATTGATTAGAAATGCCTGAAGCATTTAGTCCGTTATGTACTGTTGCAAAAGTTTAAATAAATAAAAATAGTCTCCCACTGCATGACTAGCAGGACGAAGGCCTCCATCTTAATCTCAACAATTGATGGGTAAGTAAGTCAGTAGGTAAGTTAAAAATAAAAAAAATCCTAAATCTAAAATAAATTTAGGATAAAATATTTACTAGAAAAAAACAACCAGTCTCAGGAAAGCTCGAATGGGATTCGAACCCATGACCTTTGGATTGCCGGTCCACTGCTCTAACCGCTAAGCTACCGAGACCCTAGAAGACTCGTTGAATTTTTTCTAGTAGTTTGATTTACGCTGCAAGCCAGCGGTATTACGTCACTGTGAAGTCTAAAATAAATTATTCTAAAATCTTTCTACGAACCTTTAAAAAAAATATATAACGTATTTTGTTCAATATAAAAACAGTAACACTTCCAAAAACGAAAACTGAAAAAAAACTTCTTTGTTATTTCCACAAAGAGCAGTCTTTCCTTTCACATGTTCATAGCGCAGAGAAGATAATCTCTCTACATCGTGATTCATGACTTCTCAACATTAGCTGCATCATAAATCTAGTCCGACAAAAACAAGGGGGTTTTAATGTAAGGGTTGCGTTACTGCCGGCCTCATGAGTGCTCATCTCTCATGTAGTATAGTTGGAGATTTTTGGGCGGGCCACTGTAAAAGTCATGGGTTTATGACCACCGGAATTACTGATGTTTACTGGCTTTGACTTGACTGAGGAAAGTCAGAGTATTTATTTTTAAGACCTGTATTGTACGACATGAAGCAATAAAGGTTATGTTTATGGTATGTTTACATACTGTTAACAGACTACCTACCATTTTTTCACTATTACAGACGGAATTATTTTTGGTTTTATGTTTTTCCTTTACAAACTTCGAAGTTCAATATTTTTTTAATCATTGTTCTAAAGTTTCCCTTAAGAATAGAAAATTTCATTTTACATTTTAGATTTAGCTTGATGACTAAAAAAATGTTTTTGATATCTTTGGAATATTGTAGGGGCCTATAAATAATCAAATCACGTTACAGGACTATATCAAAATACGGAAACACAAAGCATCGTAAACATTCATAAGTTTTATTCATGTAGGTCAATTAGTTTTGTGAAGAACAGTCGATTTTTTCTTCAGTTACTGCCATACAAATAGTTTATCTTTGCTCTGTATAAACACTTCATAAATAAAATCACAACTCTAGAATGTGCAGTTCCAAATTCAATCAGCTTAATTGACACAGTTGTATAACAACATTAACATTTGTGCAAGCAGCATGCATGACTAACGCAAAGTTTAGTTGAGCAGCGGTCGCACCACTTTTAATCTAGTTTGCTAAAAATGGACCAGTTGCACGACTGAACGAGCATAAATTATGGACGAGCCTAATCGGCCTTGCAGTCGCGTTTATTTTCGGCTCGTGTAGTACATTTTGGTGTATATGGAAAACTCTGAGCTGACTGGCTGGCAATGAAACAAAAAAGCGTTGAAAGAAACGGATGGAGCAAGGAGTTTATTTGAGAAGTAATCTTTATGCTAAAAACTCCTTAGTGAAAAAAGTAAGTTATAGACTTCTTGGCGGAAAAGAAATGCGTCTGTTTTATTTCCAGTTGTCGATTAATATAGTTTGCTAAAAATTGGCCAGTTGTACGACTAAACGAGCATAAATTATGGACGAGCCTAGTCGGCCTTACAGTCGCGTTTATTTTCGGCTCGCGTAGTAAGTACATTTTGGTGTATATGGAAAACTCTGAGCTGACTGGCAGCGTGCAAAAAACGAGTGAAACAATAAAGTCATTTGAGAATACAGAAGTAATCTTTTCGTTAAAACTCTTTAGCGAAAAAAGTATTTCTGTGGACTTCTTGGCGGGAAAGAGAAGCATCAAGTCGCACACAAATATTAAACCACATTGTCTACCCAAAAACTAGACACCGGCTATTAAGCCAGTCATAGCAAGCCATCAAATAAGAAATTTAATAGAACTTTATTTTCTTCTGTTTTGTCGAATATTAATGTGGTATAGTAGATTGTTATACAAGGGGCTAAAATGACCCATCATATACGAGGTAGTTTTACTCCAGAGCTTTAGCGAGGGAGTAAGTAGAAAACGAGTTTTAATGGGTTTTTAGCGCCGTGTGTTACACTTTGCTTTTCACTACGAATGCGAGAAAATAAAACAAACCAATACAATATGAATTGGTTTATTTTATTAAAAATAAACCCGTTAGTTGCCCGTTAGTTTACGACACCCAAGGGAAGGGAGGGGTTGGTAGTATTATTTTGATGAGCCCATCGACTAACGGACTAAAGACTGCACATACATCCAACAGCATTAAAAGGCGATGGGCTCATCAAGATAATAATACCAACCCCTCCCTTCCCTTGGGTGTCGTAAAAGACGACTAACGGACTAAAGACTGCACATACATCCAACAGCATAGAGCGGCGATGGGCTCATCAAACTAATACTACCAACCCCTATCTTCCCTTGGGTGTCGTAAAAGCGACTAACAGACTAAAGGCTCACCACCTAAGCGCATGTGCAGGCTGTGCAGTTGTTTCTTGCTGAAGCGTGGATTATGTAGGCGTGGTCTGTGTTGTCCATAGATTCAAATTATTACTAAGTTTACTTTATATTATTATATTAAACTTTATTATAAACTTTAAACAAATATCTCAAAAAAGTTGTTGATTTATGTAAACAGTAATAAGTCGAGTCTTTATTCATGATTATTCTACATAAGACTAAAGATTTTTTCGTTTTTGTAGGCTCATTGTCATTTGACAGACAAAAATTAAAAAGAAAAAACTTTTTTCCCTAGGGCAAGAAAAGCTATTTTTTCCTCGCTCTGGAACGCTACAATGACGGTCTTTTTGAGCAAGAGGAGTGAAAATAATGTTGCATTACAAATGAAACGAAACAGAGCAACATTACTTATTTATTACTCTCAAAAAATCCGTGTGAAAACTCAGTTAAGTCCCACAACTTTACTGAAAATTGTTCCAAACATAATAAAACACTTACCTAGTATTTATAAATTGTCCAAATGTTTCAACTCCTCTTTACTAAAAATAAATAATTATGTAGTAATTTAATGCGAATAAATTCCTAAAAAAGTGTTTCATCCCACTTTCCGTTAGTTTTAGGATTAGGATATTTTCTGGTAATAGGCAATTATTTATTCGAGGAGTTCGATGGAAGCGGCTTGATTCGATTTGCGATATTGTTTAAATCATTAAACCACTTTCACGTTGTCAAGTCAGCGGATGGGTGCCAAAATTAAAACATCTCTTTATAGCCCTGCATTATAGGTCATGGAAAAATAGTGAGAAGGCCTGAACCACCTATGGGACATTTGTGGGATGATGATGATGATGATGAACTGCATATTTAACCACCTATGAGGTCTAGTGGTCAAGACACAGACCCAAAGGTTACGGGTGCAGTACAGTACGTTACCAGTACTAGTCTTGTACCAGTACATCTTTGTGTACTTGGTTTAGTTGGTGATAGCGCTTGTTAAGTCCGCCTGGCTAGCTACCACCATTTTATCTGAATTCTGGCGCAATAACAACAATATTAATAAGCATTGTTGTGTTCCGACAGTTTAGAGATAAAATAGCCAGTTCCTTATTGGTTGAGGATTCCGAGTGAAGTGCGCTTCCACCTAAGGCCAAGTGCTTAAGAGGGTTTACGTATTTTGGTTTCCCATACAATTTTCTAAGTCGAAATATTTAAAGACTAATAAGCCAATTTTAATGAAACTTTGCGTGCTACATTAAAATACAGGGATCTAAATAGTTTGTTGAAAACATTAAAAAAAAGGTTTATTTAAAGTCCACTATAGAAAGTTTAAAATCGCAATAACTCAGTTAAATAAACGTTTTTTAGAAATGATTTCAACAAAATTTAGATCTCTATATTTTACTTCAGCATGCTGAGTTTCATCAAAATTACTGGTTTTTAAAAATGTCAACTTGGAAATTTGTATGGGAAACTGAAATGCGTAAACCCTCTTAACAGTTCAATAAAAAAAGAATATTTAAGATTCAACACCTCAAAACTCCATTTTAAAATCTTGTTGCACGTTTATCATATTGTTTTTCTATTTGAATTTATTACTGATCATCAAAAGATTGTACGCAGCATTATTTTCTTCTGTATACTCGTAGAATGTCATTGTACATAGCTATCAAAACGTGTCCTGAATTTATTAATAGCATAAAACCCACTTTGTATAATAATCATATCGGTGGCGGATGATTTGCGCATCAGCGGGCGCGCCCGTAATCAGATCAAATCTTGATTGTCATTTCGAACCAGCTCGCTTTATATCGCATGTGGAATTGTGGAGTGGGCTGGACTCGTTCGCATTCGTATTCCTATTAACATTCCATTTATTTATTACTAACGACCTGCCCGCGACATCGTCTGCGTGACCCGCACTATGACGTTTTTTTAATGTGATAGGCTTGCATTTGGCTTCTATCTCACCTGTTAGTAAGTGGTGTGTGGAACCTGTTCACTCGTGATTTGAAGACCCCAATATTGTACCTGATACCGTGTATAATTTAAAAAAAAAACTTCCAAACAAACCTGGATGCGATCGGCTCAAAACAGCTAAAATGGCATAGCATGGAGGAGGCCTTTGCTCAGCAATGGGTGGATACGGGTTGACATGATAAGTACCTATAATAACAGGTAGACCTAGTTTAGGTACTTAAGCAAACATTATATAAAACGAACGTTTAATAATTTTAAATGTTAAATGTTAATTTATTTAGACCAATAAAGATTTTTATTATTTTATTATTATTATTACACGATGATAATACGAACCTTGTCCCGACAATTACGAACACAATGAAATAGAAATCAGCCAAATCGACTCAGTCGAGCCGTTCTGAAGTGATGCGCGTACAAACATTTCGGCGATTGATTTTATTTATATAGATATTAAGATATTAAGACTTTAACCCAAAACAATGCGTCTGTAACACGCATTGTAATAGTAGATTATGCACCAAGGGGATAAAGTGTCTTATGTAGCGGGCGTCCCGTATTGAATCACGAGCAAAACGAAGGATTCTAGTTAACTCCCGAGCAAAGCGAGGGAGATAAAACAAGAATCCTGAGTGCAGCGTAAGATTCAAGGTCACCCAAGACGAAGGCACCTTTATCCCCGAGGAGAATACTCTACTTTTTACACCATCTACGATACAATAAAAAGCAATAGTAAAAGAATAGTAGATTGTTATACAAGGAGCTAAAATGACCCAAACGGACTAAAGACTGCACACCTACATACCTACTACCTTTATAGTAAATGTTCGTATGCGATTTCTATTTATGTTCCAAATTCAAATCACATTAATGACCAGCGGGTCATAATGAAATTCAGTACAATATTAATGCCCTGCTAGACCTCAGGTCTATAATGACTTACTTTAGGTTAGGTTTGCATGACATATAATTTGACGTTGTCGAGCAGGTGGTGTGAAAATTAAGTTATTGAACAATACAAGATTAACGATATTCAATTCAATTTATTAACATGTCAAAGAAAAATACATTTCCTTTACTTAGGGAATCTTAATTACAACATAACACTTTCTGCCGCATCGTCACTGTTTACCATCAGGTGAGATGAAAGCAAGGCAAAAAAGATTCATTACAATTTCCTTTTTGTTAACACTACCTTTAACCTGTTAAAGCATACAACTTTATTCTATCGTATTGTTCTTTGAGGTTTAAGCGAGCACTACACATTAAAATGAAACACTTTTTACGGACTAACTCGCGTTTAATTTACTATTTACATATATATTTTTTATGTTATCCTGACGTTTTGAACTCTTTACAGGGTCCGTGGTCACAGGGAGACTATGTAAATAGTAAATTAAACGCGAGTAAGTCCGTAAAAATGTGTTGATTCATTTTTATAATCATTAATTTCACTCTTTATGTTGAAACACTGTATATTATTCTCTTTATTCTATGAAAGCTTTTACTTAATTATCATTGGCATTCGCCAGCGGCATAACTAGATTCTGTTTGCAGTTTCCAAAATTGTTTTTAAAGCGAGTTTTCCCATTTCCCTCATTCTCACTTCATGCGATGATATTTTTGATTATAATTCGTAAAAAATTTAATAATCTCTTTATTTTTTAGTTTATGCCTACATTGATAATACATATGTGCTGATGATTTCATGATTTTAGGCATTATTAAATGTAATTTCAACCGTGTCGCGTAGCGGTGAAAGCATACTACCACCCCCTCTCTTCCCTTGGGTGTCGTAAAAGGCGACTAACGGACTTAAGGCTGCACATACATCCAACAGCAAAAAACAGCGATTTACTCACCACCTGTCACGCTGAGCACATATGCAGTCGCTTTTTGGTGAAAAGTGGACTATGGTAGAGGACTGCTTTATTGCTGTCCTCATTCCTCTGACTAACCCTTCGGGGATAATAGTCGTGATTATATGTATGTATGAGCATTCTTCATCAACCGTAAGCATTCTACCACTGAACCACCGATATCACCAGCGCTCGGGCCAATAACCGGAGGTCCCGAGTTTAATTCACGGGTCGGACAAAGTGGGTATTGGATTTTTCTATGCGTAGCCCGGGTTCGTGATCACCTACCCGTATTTGGCAAGCGTGGTGATTGTCCATCAGTTGTAGCAAAGACATGATATCATTGATGGACCTTTGCCCAGTAGTGGGACAGTATTTTTTTTTATACTAAGCCTGGCATTGACCCCACTCCACCTGATGTTAAGTGGAAATGAAGTCCAGGCGCGAGGACAACTGGTGCAGCGTAAGAGACGTAGCATCAGTCACCCTCACTCTGCCGGCCCACAAAGTGCTTCTTCACGCCTCGTTTGAAGGACCCTAGTATGAAGAAATTGATCCTTATGAATGACTCTTTCGGTTGGTATCATAAAATATCGGATGTTTTATTTTTACATTTCACCGATTCGATTCCCGGCTTAAGGAAGTGATTATTCAAAAATCGTTAAATGCAGTTTTAATTATTATAGAAAATAAAGAAATGTTTTCTTACAGTAAAATTTGCCATCATCAATATTAAGGGTACATTTCCACCAACCAAGGTCTTTTTTTCCACACTGTATAGGCTCTATACCTTAGTTTTACATAAAGTTTAAAAATTAAATCCTTTTTCACGCCATAAAGCTCTCTCTAATCGGCAAGAAGGATAAAGGTTTGTGTAATAAATAAATCAAACAAAGACTTTGTTACCCGGAGTCATAAATTGTTTATGACTTTTGATTTTCGTGTAGTATCACATTAGATTTTTTGTGTTAATAATTTATTTGTTAACTTATTTTTACGTTCTAGCGCAAAAAATCAAATAGGGGAAACGGTATAGTTATTGGCCACTATACAGTTATTGGCCATTTCAACTTTGATGTTAAAAAACTAGCAAAACCCTGGACAAATAGTAGATTTAAAATGAGAACAACGGCAACACTTTTATTACCTCTCAAAAGTTATTAACAAAATTTGACTAGGTGGATTGTTTCTTTTCCAATGTGTGGTTTGTTTGCAGTGGGAACAAAAGTAGGTAAAATTTAAGAATGATTTTTTTTAACAAAGTGTTTTGAAATGTATGTATTGTAAAACCGCTTTTGAAATCATAATTATAAAACATGTAGTTATTATGTGCTAGAAACAGATTTAAGGTGCAATAACTTAATTTTCTTTAATAACTACGATATTTTGGTATGGCCAACTGTCACAATTATAGAATAACTTTTAGTTATTGGCATAGTAAGCCAATAACTGTATAAAAAAACACTTTATTAATAAATCTAAAATGACGTCTTCTTAAATGATGACTCTGAACCTTCTGAGGATAAAAATAATCATGAAGACATGTTTTAGTCATTACAGAAGTTTTATATGTTTAACCGACATGTATATAGTCAAAGGTTTAACCCCTCAATCCCCAAGCGGCCATATTTGGCCGCACCTAAAAACTCGCTATTCCGTCAGACCCCAAGCGGCCATAAATGGCCGCGCTGGCCGCGCTCTCCACTTGACTTCGTACCGTGTTTTGATACACGTAAAGACTACTTTAGTATGAACAAGGTCGATTATTTCGGTTCTGTGGTACATTTTATGCATCGTGAACGCAAATTTTAACATGAACTGCGTTCGTTTTTGTAATTTTTTTTTTCCATTTCAGCAAATTTAAATACCCGCCAAATCGCACCTGCTGTCAAAATTTTTAGGCATTTCGATGCCGAGACTAAGAGGTTAATTTTATATTTTACTAGCGGCCCGCCGGCGATAACGTCTACTTGGATCCCGTACCCGTACTGACAGAAAATTTCTTTCATACAAACCTTGTCCAGACAATGACAAACACAACAAAAAAAGAATTAGCCAGATAGGTGCAGCCGTTCTGTTTGAAGTGATGAAGTACAAACATTTCGGCAATTGATTTTATTAATATAGATTTTTGATGTGGCCAATAACTGTATGATCTCATGGCCAATTACCTACTGTAATAATTGGGCCAATTACTGTGATTTTATGTTTTATGTTTTTATGTTAATTTTATTCAATAAATGCTTAATAAAAGTAATAAATATATTAACATAAAACTATACGGCATAAATTTTATTTATTTTTAACCGTTAAATTTATTTTGAATTGAAGTTTTCGATCTTGAGATCGCTTAATTGGCCAATAACTATACCGTTTCCCCTATTATGAATTGATCAAAATATATTCTCATTAAATATTTTCATTCGGATATTTTATTGTTAATTCTATGGAGTTTGATAAACCCTGTTATAATAAAATCATAAATTCTATACCGTTGAAAAATTTCGACAGTGTAACCTTCGATCAACAATATGTTGATCGAAGAGTATTACCAATACCTCGGTGGCGGAGTGGTCAACGCAGCCGCCCGGATTGCGAAGGTCGTGGGGTCCCACCTGAGGTAGTAATTGTTTTAACGTTTCGTTATCTTCTAGTATCATAGTCTCATCATCAGCTCACCATAGTGCGGCAGGCAGTTGTTGCTGGTGGAGAGCGGGTGCCGGCAGCGGCAGCGAGGCGGGGCGCGGGGCGATCATCAGTCCGGCTCTATCAGCCGCGTTATCTATCTCCTAGTATCATAGTCTTATCATCAGCTCACCATAGTGAGGGCAGGCAGTTTTTAGCTGGTGGAGAGCGGGTGCCGGCAGCGGCAGCGGAGCTAGGCGGGGCGTCTGGCGATCATCAGTCCGGCTCCATCAGCCACGTTATCTATCTCCTAGTATCATAGTCTCATCATCAGCTCACTATAGTGCGGCAGGCAGTTGTAGCTGGTGGAGAGCGGGTGCCGGCAGCGGCAGCGGGACGGGGCGCGGGGCGATCATCAGTCCGGCTTCATCAGCCGCGTTATCTATCTCCTAGTATCATAGTCTCATCATCAGCTCACCATAGTGCGGCAGGCAGTTGTAGCTGGTGGAGAGCGGGTGCCGGCAGCGGCAGCGGGGCGGGGCGCGGGGCGATCATCAGTCCGGCTTCATCAGCCGCGTTATCTATCTCCTAGTATCATAGTCTCATCATCAGCTCACCATAGTGCGGCAGGCAGTTGTAGCTGGTAGAGAGCGGGTGCCGGCAGCGGCAGCGGGGCTGCGGGGCGCGGGGCGGCGGCGGCGGCGACGCCGATGACGGCGACCACCAGCCCGGCTCCATCAGCCGGCCATGCCACCCGCACCGGCACCCGCGCCCGCGCTACCTGCGTAACAGAACGCATCATTATAACCGCTATCAATACAGTGCATAGCATACAATAAAGTCGCCGTATTTCTGTGTCTGAGTCAGTAAGCCCCTTCGTACACAAGAATTGAAGGCTGAATTTGAAGGCTCGTGGTTGTTAAATAAATGACTTAATGCAAAAAAATCAAACATACCGGCATAGAAAATCTCTTTCTTTAACCGATGCTGAAAACATAATAAAAATTGGTCCAGTTCAAGGAGGAAACAGGGGACTACGAAACGTCGTTTTTCTGTGTTTTGTATGAGAATTTTGCATGTCACGTGGACGTAGTGTTTCCTCTTAAGGCGCGTATTAAAAGATCAAAAAATGTACAAAAGTAGGTAACAGTGAACCAGATTTAATATGTTTCATCATAATATGTAAGTAGGTATATTCAAAGCGGAACGACAGCGCGATTTTAATATGGCATTACCTTCCCTAATCCTGATATCAACGCACATGTTGATACTTGGAGGATTAATATGAACGCGCTAATCTTCGTTATTTTTATTTCATACGCGAAATTTTAGGTAATTTATTAGATTAATAAATACGATGTGAAATATTTATAAAACTATAAGTATAATTTCTTTGTTAGGGTTGATTAGTTTCTAAAGATTAAGTTGTAATCTAAAACATGAATAAATACGATGTAAATTATTTATGAAACTATAAATTCTTTGTTAGGGTTGATCAGTTTCTAAAGTTTCTTAGTTACGGATTAAGTTTTTTTTCTCGCAACCAAATAAGTGATATTTTTTTACTTCTTAATCTATCACATTGAACTGTTCTGCTTTTTATTTTTTTTAAAGGATCACTCATTTTGGTTGTTCAATGTTTAAAACGAATAAAGTTGTTATTTATAAGGAAATGTGACTAAACAAATTTATGGAAAATTCTTTGAAAATAGGAGGAGTTTGATGACGCAGTGGCTTGCGCGTTCTGTTACTCCATCCAGATAGTCCAGCAGCCTTTTAAATCACAAGAGTGACGTAAACTTTCAGAATAATCCAGCATAATATGGCATACATAAATAATAATATAATCACGACTATTATCCCCGAAGGGTTAGTCAGAGACTAGGCAATGATAACATCAAAAACAGTCAAGCCTCTCATTGACAAACTGCGTAATGACGATTCACGAAATGGTCGAATCAAATTATTGACGAATTGTACTTAATGTTGCCGTTCGCTTACTACTGTAAGCGAACGGCAACATGCGAAATAGACGAATTGCGTATTGGACCTACGGCTAACAAACCCTCTAACGTAGTCCACTTTTCACTAAATAGCGACTTCATGTGCTCTGCGTGACAGGTGGTGAGTCCATCGCGGCTCTATGCTGTTGGATGTTTGTGCAGTTTTTAGTCCGTTAGTCGCCTTTTACGACACTCAAGGGAAGAGGGGGGGGGGGGGGGGGTGGTAGTATTCTTTCACCGGATGTAATATTGAAGCGGCGGTTAATAATATTGTATTCGCAATAAAAGTAAACAAACGTTACAGTACCGACCAGCTGTGCCACCGTTGTCACCATTAAATAATAACTATAATTCTCGGTTCTCTGAATGAACAGCCGCCCGTTCCCACTAACGTATTCCGGCGGCATACATCGGCACGCGTAAGGAACAGTCGAGAAAATCCCCGGTAGGGATGGCGATCTGAGATCGATTAATCGAAGAATGGATTTCACGTAAACAAAAAATATTTTTTTAAATCGATATGTAGTACTGAATCGATTCAGTAAATCGATATTTCAAAATAGAAAATCGAAATTGATGATGATTTGATGATCGAAAATGGAGCATCCTGTGTTAAAGTATTTTGCGGACACGATTAATTGTGTGTACGACGGTAGCAAAAATGTAATCTGCACGGATCGTGTTTGTAACACAATAAGGACGGGCTCCCGCATAGTAGCTTCTTTTTAAACTTACCCACTTACTTTAACAAAAAATTTAATGTATTACGACTGCGCTGTGTTAATTTATTTACTTTTTGATTTATATTCTTGGAGTACAGCGACGAATGTAGTGTACGAATAAACCTTTCTGGTTTTTGTTACGCTATTTAGTTAAGATAAGACTGTTAAATCTGTTTATTAAATAAATTCGAAAAAAAAAAAAAACAATTTTTTCAGTTTTGCTAAGGACCATAAAGGAACATTAGTTGAATGTACTCAAACACATGTAAATTAATAATAATTTTTCATTATATTACACAAAAACTCACGTGAAGCTGTGTGCTTTGTTTTCTTCTGCTCTTCTTAATAAATAAAAGCAATTTTCGTTTGTAATCTTGGATTTGTTATTATTGTAAATACAAACTCTAAAATAATTAGTTTTTTGAGAAATCGATCTTTTTCAACTTGATTTTTTGTGAATCGATTTATGACGACCTCCTTGGTCGAGTGGTTTGTACACCGGTTTTCATAGAGTCGCCATCTCTGAGGCCCCATGTTTGGTCCCCGGTCGGGTCAATTAAGAAATTATTGTTTTTCTAAATTGTCTCGGGTCTGGGTGTTTTCTATGTATAATAAGTATGTATTTAAGTATTTAAAACATGTTTATCCGTCGTCTAGTAACCATTTAACGGGTTTCATAACGAAGCTTCTCTTGGGCTAGATAATTAGTGTGAGTGTAGGAAAGTTTATTTATTTATTATTATTTATTAGGTTGCGATTGAAATCGATTTAAAAATCTATTTTTTTTTAATAATCGCCATCCCTAGTTCTCGGTCGACCACATAACGGCGATATTTGCTTACACACATCTACGCGCACACTACGGTTCGTACGCGCGGTTAGTATGGAGCGCAAGCGAATATCGCCGAAAAGTGATTCGCCGCGAACTTCCTCGACTCGTACCCATCCATTAATCTTGTTTTGTCCACGGGAGGAAAAGGAATTGCACGCAACAACAGGCACGGCGATTAAGTGCGACGGACATACTGTACGAATCCCGGGAACATCCTTGTTTCCTGCCTACATGCAATAAATTGTAGCCGTTTGAAGCGGTATTTGACTTTTTGTTGAGATTAGGTTTTTGACCGTTGTATTGCATGTGTGAAGAGGGTTGGGTGGTGGTAAAAGAATACTACCAAATCATCTATTGGGTGTCGTACAAGGTGACTAACGGACTAAAGACTGCACATACATCCAACAGCATAGAGCGGCCATGGGTTCACCACATATCACGCTGAGCACATGTGCAGTCGATATTTGGTGAAAAGCGGACTATGGTAAAATACTGCTTTTGCTGTCCTCATTGCCTAGTCTCTGACTACCCCTTCGGGGATAATAGTCATGATTATAGGTATGTATGTAACTAATAACACTGGCAAGCATGAGGAATATTAGTTTAATTTAATTAGAAATACTTGTGGTTGGTGGAAGGGCTTGTTAAGTCCGCCTGACTAGCTACCACCATCATATCTAAACTAGAAAGTGATATTTTGAAATCTACTCACCTCTGTTTTGCATATGATTCGACACAAACATTCTATACTATTTTAAATATTACAAAATGTAACCTCGTTGGGACTCGAGCTTGGGCCCTCTGTCTGGGTATGAGACCAGTATAACAGTGCAGTTGAAATAAAAGGGTTACATACTGTTCCATCGTTAATCAGCTGATTTATCAAGATGTTAATAGCATTGTTGTGTTCTGACAATTTAGAGATAAGATAGCCAGTTCCTCAGTGGTTGAGAATTACGGGCAAAGCGCGCTTTCACATTCTGCCGTATTGTCACTTAGCATCGGGTGAGATGAAGGCCAAACGCTTTACCGGTAAAAGTATAAATAAAATTTTTTTATATCTTAGTACATCTTTTTTTTTAAATTTGGATTAATGTTATAGTTTAGTACCTACCTACGTGATCTACATACATAATATTAATTTCAAAATTCAATAACAGAGACAAGATCAAGTTACGTAAGCCCGTAATAATCTACGTTACGTAATGAACAGTTACCGTACAAAAACATTTCATACATTCTGTCAAAAAAGTTTCGGAAACGGATGATTTGTATAAATAAGTTTCCGGATGATTTGTATAAATAAGTTCCAAATTAAATTTTTTGTTTTTTTTTGTTGTTAGATTGAATGCTGTTATCCATTTTGGCGCGGAGTTTTTTTTTTAAATACTAGCTTTCCCCACTTAGTGGATAACTATATCTACTGTACTCATACATACCGTCTCTCGCTTGCATGCCTCTCGTACTTTCATTCATAATTCTCTATTACCATTCTTCATCTTTTACACTATTCGGGGTGGGACTACTTTCCCATTTCTTACTATATGTTTTTGTTTTATTTTATTATTCCTCATTCTTAACACAGGGAAATGAATTTTCACGTGATGTCTCTTTCTTATAAACAGTTACTTATGACTACTTCTTATCTTAAACATTCTTATCCTTACTTTTACAATTTCTTTTAGCTACTTACCTACTTATTATCATTCTTCCTCTTACAGTTTTCCTTATCTAATTATTATTTTTGGTTATCTATACGGTTCAATAATATCATTAGATAAGATACACATAAGACAATATTAATGAACAAACGCCGACTACGGAATACGCAATGGTAATAAAACCAAACATAATCACTTTGAAAACCATTAACACAAGGAGAAGCCAATAAAACGCGGGTAGCACGGAACTTATTGCTAATAGAATTGAATTGCGATTGATAATTACAGTTACAATTACAATTTCAGGAATAAATGACGATCGATTAAGAGGGTTTACAAACTAGGTATTTAGATACCTAAGGATACTTATGTTTTTAACATAACATGCATGTTTCAATAAAATGTGCTCGTTTGGTTGGATTTTTTGAAAGTTTGTCTGAGAAACCGAAATGCGTAAGCCCTACGAGTTATTTACACTTTATCATTAGTAGCTTATAAAGATTCCACCGCTGAGCACACGTTTTCCCACTTTCCCATATAGACAACATAAAATGGGGATATACGGCCACAACGTACCCTGCTAGAACAATGCAGGTTGGTGGGTTCTACTGACATGACTGACATACTAATTGGCTTCGTGCGGTCAGCACATTTAGCCAGTGTCAAGTAAGATAATATAATAGTAATGATTAAGTAGATGATAAAGAGTGATAATTAACGTTTAATGGTAAATGATTTTCTCCCAACCCCTCGAGACTCAATAAAGCTGTGGGACTTTAATGAGATCTCACACGGACTTCTTGAGATAATTTGAAGAGTGGTGTGAACTATTTTGTTTTATTTGCCCATCACTCATGCACGTTCACGGATACTTAACAGTAAATAATCCACCATTATATCACATTAATATTCGACAAAACACAAATTATATAAAATAAAACAAAACTGCAGATATGACGCTTCACTTTCCCGCCAAGAAGTTCGACTGCCATCTTATGACAGCAACCGGGACCAATGGCTTACGTGTCTCTCAAAGGTCGGAGGTTCCAATTACAATTTTATAAAAAAAATTACGATCAGTAATATGCGGTAAATTATTTGGTGTCATTGGAAAAGCCGAAAATAACATCAACGTCTGTGTAGATAATTATACTTATTTAATTTCTACATAGAAAACCTGGTGAAAAGATTCCTTTGACCGCTGGTTTTATGTACATTTTTTGTACATTTTATTTCAGATATCTCCATCTACTTGGTTATTAAAGACTCCGTCCTTTTATAAATGGAAAGTTCCTTTCACCATTGCGCCCCGATACCCTTGGTCATGCAATTTCAGTCTGTGAGCGCGAGGGCGTCATTGAAAAACCACTCTTGCTTTAATGAATTCCTAATCGCTATTCTGCGCTGGGACGTAGAGCCAAATGGTAATTATGCGACCACTTAAAGGCAATGTTTTTTTCCATTATTTACCGTATTAAGAAAACGTACATAATTACAAACGTAGGTATTATTAATCACATTTTTAAACCACTAAGGTTTGTTTGTCTATGCGACTGCATTCACAATAAAATTCTGATTATAACAACTTACTTAACTTAGGTATTATACAAAGTTATTATTTACGTAATAGCATGGGTACCTACTGAAAGAGTGGGCAAAAACAATAAAAATTATTAAATATTTTATAACTAGCTGTTGCCCGCGACTTCATCCGCGTTTCCGTCATTTTTCGTAAAAAAGTAGCCTATGTCCTTCCTCACGGTTCAGTGGTTTTGATGTAACAGACAGATTAACTTTCGTATTTTAGTAGGGAAATATAATATGTCTATCTACAATACTGTTGAAAAATACCGCAATACGGAACCGCACAATATTATTGTTAATAGCTGTGCCCGCGACTCCGTCAGCGTGTAACTCCTTGTGTGTTATTAAGTTAATGTATTGGTAATATTGTTTAGATCACGTTCACATGAGGCTTAAGTTCCTATAGAACGAAAATACTTAAGCGCAAAGCTTCCGGGTAAACTATGTTGAAAGTTGACCCGTCCGGCACGTGAACATAAAGATTTCTAGAACTGCTAACCCGGGAAAGAGCGACGTACAACTGACCATGCGAGAAACAACTGACACCGAGATCTACTCCAGCAACACGAAAAGTCTGCCCTTGAGCCTTATTAATTGTCGTTGCATAACACACCGATACTGGGAATTGCGTTCTTTTAAATTGGAATGGAAAATTATTTGGTATTATAGGAATTCTGGGAATAAAGACGGTTTCTCCTGCACCGCACCCTGTTAAAATTTGAGCCTCGATTATATTTTGTTGCAACTGGGTTACTTTTAGCCGAGTTCCATTGCAAAGTTGTGGTGGTCTTAAATTTCGAGCTTTGAGACGCCCGTGATGTAGCTCGTCTCGCTCTGTCAGCTGCTAATCGCATCTCTCTCTCGGGAGAGCTTTCATTGGCTCGAGATATTGAGGCACTAACTCTCATAGAGTTTAACCGATGTGCTTTTTCCTCTGCCGATTCTTGAGAAAGCCTATTTCTCATTCTCTTAGCTTCTCTCGAATTTCGAGATAAAGATAATCGTTTTTTTTGGGGGAATTGATGCAGGCAAATGAAAATAAAGCAAAAACGTAAATGAAAATAACACTAATATAAAAAAATGAACGTAAATTAGCCAAAACTTACCTATCGGTATCTAAAAATCTATGCGTACCTACTACTACTTCACCTAAAAAGAAATAAAATGTAAACCATTAATAATTTGTAATTTGAACGAATATTTAAACACTACAAAAATAACGAAACGAATAAACGAATATTTAAACACTACCAAAATAACTAATACCTATTTTATAAAAAAACAACAAAAGGAATCTATCGGTATCTAAAAATCTATGCGTACCTACTACTACTTCACCTAAAAAGAAATAAAATGTAAACTATTAATAATTTGTAAATTGAACGAATATTTAAACACTACCAAAATAACTAATACCTATTTTATAAAAAAACAACAAAAGGAATCTATCGGTATCTAAAAATCTATGCGTACCTACTACTACTTCACCTAAAAATAAATAAAATGTAAACTATTAATAATTTGTAATTTGAACGTACAAACAAACGTACAAACAACACTACAAAAATAACTAAAAATTATCAAAGACTAAAAGTCGCGCTGATAAGCATTAAGTATTGTCTGTCAATAAGGTCGAACGCTCTGAACGTCTTTTCGCATCAACAGGTAAAAATTGTATGAAGCTATCGCGCTCGGACGCCCCGCCCCGCCTTTTTATACCTTCGCCCGCGAGACGCGTCGAGCGAAGCTTCGAACTGCTAAGCTATCGGGAGTTACACGTGTTATTGTGAGTCAACCATAAAAGATAGACTTAGGCTGTCGTGGGATATTTTTTATATAATTTTAAGGAGAACATTTCCGTCATACATTATTTCTGTGTAGCTTTAACCATGAAGGTTGCACACGCGACGGAAGCTTAAAAAATGGAGTAACTTCTCCCGTTTTCCCAACATTTCCCTTCACTGCTCTGCTTCTATTAATTGTAGCGTGATGAAAAGTATACTATAACCAGCTCAGGAGTATGAAAAATAACTGTACCAAGTTTTGTTAAAATCCGTCGAGTAGTTTTTGTTTCTATAACGGTTATACAGATAGACAGACAGACAGACAGACAGATAAAAATTTTACTGATTGCATTTTTGGCATCAATATCGATCCCTAATCACCCCCTGATAGCTATTTTGGAAATATATTTCATGTACAGAATTGACCTCTCTACAGATTTATTATAAGTATAGATTTGCTACGTATTATTATAAGTTCTATCCTTTGGCAAGAAGCATCAAAACAAGGAGATCGCGAGAAGAATACAACTGGGATGGGCCGCATTCGGCAAATTGGACGACATTCTTAAGTCCGCTGAAATACCACAGTGTCTGAAGACCCGCCTATATAACCAGTGTGTTCTGCCTACCATGACTTACGGTGCCGAGACGTGGACGCTCACACAGGAGGCTGTGTACAGGATGAAAGTTGCACAGAGAGCCATGGAGCGTGCCATGCTCGGCATCAAGCTTATGGACCGGGTTCCCAACATCGAGATTCGAAGTCGAACAAAGGTCAAAGATGTTGGGAATCGTATAATGGAACTGAAATGGAGCTGGGCAGGACACCTGGCAAGGCAAGGTGATGACAGGTGGAGTAAGGCGCTAACTGAATGGCGTCCAAGAACTGGACACAGAAACGTCGGTCGTCCTGCGGCAAGATGGGCAGACGATGTGGCGAACATCGCGGGCAGGACCTGGATGAGATTGGCACGGGACCGTAAACAGTGGCACATACAAAGAGAGGCCTATACCCAGCAGTGGGTGAAGTCAGGCTGTGGATGATATATATATATGATATGATATAGATTTGCTTAAAAAGTAGACTTTAAGTTTATTTTTAATGTTTGTACCTGTTAAAAAGCACACAATTCATATGGTAGCTTGTTTATTAGTCGCGGTAGAAGGTAAGTTCTTTCGCCGTACACATTATTCGCACGACATGTTTGGAGCACTGTGCACTATCTTGTGCGATTATATTGCTTACAGGCTTTTTAGGTGCTGCGACACTAACCCAAACTCTTCCCTTGGGTGACGTAAAAATCGACTAACGGACTAACGACTGCACATATATCCAACAGCAAATAGCAGCGATGGGCTCACCACCTATCCTGCTGAACACATGTACAGTTGTAATTCGGTGAGACGTGGACTATGACAGAGGACTGCTTTTGCGGTCCTCATTGCCTAGCCTCTGACTAATCCTTAGGGACTAATAGTCGTGACTGTTTGTATGTATATGTAATAATATATCAACATCAGGCTCTCAATGGCGTCGTTGAAAAACCACTCTTGCTTTAATGCTGGGACGTAGAGCCAAATGGTAATTACGCGACCACAAAAAGGTTAGTGCGCGCTATCTTGTGCTATTATATTGCTAAGTGAGTGTTCTCGCATCAAATGTGAATCCAACAATATGTGTGGCAGTGGCATTGAAAAATCGCTATTGCTTATTGAATTCCTAATCGCTGTGTTGGGACAAAGAGTTAAATGGTAATTATGCTGTAACGGTACAGAATGCATGGTATCCGTCCGTTAGTAAGGAATGTATGGGAGTAGCACTAAAATAAATATTAATGCGTAGCACCATTAATATAATAAGCATGAAAAGGGAATAATAAACTAATTCAGAATGATGGTCAGTGGACTACGGCATTATCATTAGTTTGAATTTCGCGGGGACTGCTCTGTGCGTCCCTTGCGACATAGGCGCCGTCTAGCGTGAGTTATTTACTTGAGCTTCGTGTTAGGTTGGCAATGGGCTTTATCTTTATTTTGAATTTCGCGGGGACTGCTCTGTGTGGCCTTGTGACATAGGCGTAGGTTGGCAAGCCGGTAGACATACGGGCGGGCGCCACCTATGGTCGGAATACGGAACTTTTTATAATTTCACAAAATACAGGATTATTGGCTTAAGTGGAGGATTATTAAGAGGGAATTGTTAATAGAAGGCTACATTTAGATATTCAAAGATGAAATATTGGCTGTCGGACGAGATTTGGTTAGATTATGGAAAAATTTTAGAATTGCGCGGCGAAAGCGGCAATGAGCGAGCGAGAGGTTGAGAAAAAGACAGAAAGAGAGGTCGGATGATAGCTCCACGTGGCGCGACGCGAAGGCGGGGGGCATCGGGGAAACAGCTAGCGATTGGTTGAAGGGAAGAAAAGCGGACTCGCGCGGGGGAATGTTAGGCGCGCATGGCGCGAAAGTTAAGACGCTTGGGGAAAGGGCGGAAAATTAGCGGGCATTCAATTTTGGGACGTCGGCGGTGCGGTCCAACTTAAGAGTGCGGTACTACTCATACGGGGAAAATAGTGTCCGAGCTTTGATAGTGCGCTAAGTGATATTCGAGCTGCGATATTAATTAAGATTTGTGAAATTGAAAGTGATTAATAAAGTAAAACTATTGCGATCGCAACTCGAATCCGTTAACGGAATGAAGTATTCCGGGGTACATCGGCGGAAACGCGTAACGGTGGCAACGAAAACCTATGTACCTTTCAACAGACTTCGGTCTGGATGATCTTTGATTGTATTTAATAAGATCGGCGTTTTATATTATTACGCTAAACAATACACTATCTTCGACGGAGTAATGGGGGAGAGACAGTTGTCTCCCTAGTGAAAGTTGAAGATAGGTCAGACACCATTTAGCTGGAGGTAGACCCGTATGACCCAGTCCAATTTCGAGTCTACCTCCGTACATACAGTGTAGTGATAGGAAAATAACACACTGAGTATACTGGCTCGACTGATAGAACATTTAGGAGTTAGTTGCTTTCAGGGGCAATGCGACTCTCACAACACACCACGAATTTAAATTAAATGAGGCTTGGCCTAGATTGCAAGGTACACAAAAAAGGGACTGTTAGTTCGACAAAATATAGGCATTTTCAAGTGAGGAAAGTTGTAGGAATCTATAGGTAGGCGGAAATATATATGGTTAATTATGGGAGGCAAGGTATTTGCACGCAGTGCGTACATAGGATGGGAGCTTGAGCCGCAAGGCCAGGCCGGGTTAATTCAGACTAATAAGGTAGGGATAATTAAGTTACGGCGCTAAATAAAATTATGATGAAGTGATGTGGGTCCTAGCTAGGCAAGTAATCTGTTACCGCAGGCCGGTAAAATTCTAATTGTTTTCCTAAAGTTGTTACCAATTAATTATTCATTTTAAATAATTAACAGAAGCATGATAATATAGTACCATCATTACTTTGGAATACCTAAAAGTCTAGACTGGTTTCCTATTACAAGAAAAATACTAAAAAGTTATAGCAAATAAGCTTAGCGTACTGTGATGTTTGATTTCGAATACTGAAATGACCAAACAGGCATTTTTTAGCTTTCCCTGAGGTACAATACGGCCTTAAAATAGCTACACTCTTCAAAGTATGGAAAATTTTACATCCGATACCTATTAGCAAAGATAAGCTGATACAAACTGAACAACTAAAACCAGTTTAGAACCTAGGATAAGTCGTTGAAAGAAGACATTGCAAGCTATGAGCTTCTAATAATCTGAAACATAGAAATAATTGATTGATAACAACCAGCTAATTAGCCTGACAATGGTCTACTAATACCATTTGAATAGACCTCTTAAGATATGTAAGTACTTAACTCTAATAATCTGAAACATAGAAATATTTGATGGGAACAATCTAATCAATCAGACTAATACCTAGCACAGTCTAATTTATACTTATTAAAGGGAGTAAAGATAACTTCTAAATGTAATTGATTTAATGATTAACAGGGATAATTAACTACCTAATTTACTACCTACTAAAAGTATACTGACTATGATTTAGTAGTCTATCAAATTAACCACTCAGTCTGAGAGACAGAGGGTGGAAGTTAATGGAAAAATAATTAACTTAAGTTCACTTCCTAAAAGTCAGGGATGTTGAATAAATTAAACATCTTTCAATAAACTTGATCTGTACTTATACTTTATAAGATCTGTATAATGAACACTAAGAGTAACCCAAAGTAATTTACTTCAAATGATAGTATTCTATTTAAGTTCACTTCCTAAAGTCAAGGATATTGAATGAATTAAACATCCTTTAATAAACTTAAGATGTGATAATCTGCCAATGCAGCCAATCCAATGTAGTTATATTGGAACTTTACAAGACCTGTATAATAAATACTAAGAGTAAATAAAAGTAGTTTTACCTGTATTAATAGCATTCTACTTTAGCCACCGCCTGAAGTGGCGTTTGATTAAATTATCCACCCTTTACGGAACTGAATATAAGTTATTGCATTGAATAATTAAGTTCTTAATGTGAAAAGGATATTTGGATGATAGCAAGCCTTGAGATAAACTCTATTGATTTATGTGGAATAATAAGAATTTAAATTGCTAACACATAGTTCATAATGTAAAATGAAATTAGATTTTGAGAAGAGATGTAAATTCTCAGTTTGAAAGAATTAAAGCTACAAGCTAATAATTAATGTTAAAGCCAAAGTGGACGGGGCCATAATTAAACAATGAGATGTAATGGCACGCTATGGAGCGGCGGTTGGAGCTCATAAACTTCCACAAGACTCTTATATTTCCACAAGACTTTTAAATTTCCACAAGACTCTTATATTTCCACAAGACTTTTAAACTTCCACAAGACTCTTATATTTCCACAAGACTTTTATACTTCCACAAGACTTTTATAATTCCACAAAACCTTTATATAAATTGCACCAGGCTTCTTATGTATCATGCTACTGATAATAAATAATAATACCTACAAGCTAAGCTATCATCTGATTACCTTTGAGTGGTTACAAATCTTCCCCGCAGCTGCAGTGAAGGATTTAGGTCACAGTTCAGACGGAGTCATTGCTAGGCTACACATATTTATGTTATGATTTATAGACTGGTAGGTAATTAGGTCAGGAGAAAATAATTTAACACAGGGATAAGCCAATTACTAAACTTTCACGAAAGAACTTGAGTTACTTAAATGCGGTTAACAACGGAGGGTTCACTAGACGATCTGGCCAAAATAGTAGTTATTATAATATTACATTGCTTGACTGAAATTCACTGCAAATAGAATTAAGCTATGCTAAGGTTTCATCATCATACAAACAATACGCACTAAACAAAAACTCCAAACACAACCATTAGATTGTAGATAAATTAGGTTAATTAGTTTTAAGAATTAGATAATAAGTTAAGTTAAGGTGAAAGCGGCGAGGATGTGTGTATGTATTATAAGGTAGACTAGGCATATAGGTGTGAAAGGCATTAGATTTAGGTATAGAGAATTTATAGAAAGGTGTAGAATTTATATATATAGGAGGGGAGGTTACAATTTGGTAAGCCATGACCAGGATCAGAAAGTTAAATTATAAATTATCATTATTATAGTTGTATTGGATTTCAGTCAAGCGGTAATACTTTAATTTAGAAGTGGGATTTTTTTCCCACAAATTGTTGTCGTGTTGCGATGTGTGAGTTTAGAATTGGCTTAATAGGGAATAATTCAATGAAGATTAATTAATTCAGAGATATTGAAGAATTATAATTTGACACTTTTCACAATAAACGTTGTTATCTTCTAAAGTTGATTCATACACTTTGTATTACGGGCTCTTGATAGTGGGTGAATTATAATTTGACACTTTTCACAATAAACGTTGTTATCTTCTAAAGTTGATTCATACACTTTGTATTACGGGTTCGACCAATATTGTAGACAGTCGCAATGAGAGCTGGAGCTAAATTTTGTTGTACGAAATCTGTAACAAAAAGATTCTCAGGTTAGGTTAAAGGTCAAAGGAGATAAAACTATAAAACAATAATGTAATGAGTATTATTTGAAATACAATACCTTTCAGTTATTATCTTTTCCTTCTTTATTTAATGGCGGATTTCGCCAGCATCAGGTACCGTGCGGCTGTTAGGCGTTGTTGTTTTCCCAAAGTATCATAAGTGCACGAAGTACATAGATATAGTTATTATCCGGGGGTCTGGAGTATTAAATTTTAAAATTGTTGAGTTATCTGTGAATACTGAAACCTTTAGTAATTGTTTTCTTGAATACTGAAACCGTATCCAATTTTTGATAGGACGCTAAGATAATAATTGTTGACGTTAGGAGCTATGGTAACTGTAGTTTTGTTTCTATTCCTGGTGATAGATTTCATATAGGCATAGGCAACTGGTTCATACAGCCTTGTGTTGAGTTATTTTTAGGATCGTAAAAGGTCGATAGGGTGACATAGTTCAACATTTATTGATTTAGAAAGATTTGTAGAATAGGGGGCGGTTTAATTATTATTGCTGTCGGATGGAAAGGCAAGGGGGCGAGATTGGACAGAATTAACCAACTAAATTATTGCAGGATTCAATTTATATTATAGGACGGCGATATGCTGTACAATATTATAAAGTTATGACGCTAACAGCATAATATAAAACTAATAATAATTATATTTTGACTAATAATCGTTGAGCGATTGCGGTTTTTAGTTGATGTGCTATTCCACGTATTATAATTTATTTTGTTGGTTATGTTAGAAAAAAATATAATAATGTACTTGAGTCTCACATCTGAAATCCATAGAGTAGTTTCGGCTAGTCAAGGACTATTACGCTCTTTGTCTATGGTTGGACCATAGAGACAAATGATTTAGCGACACCATAAACAATCTAGAATTAGGAATGATTATAAAACATGAAGTCATAAAACCAATCGGAGAGGAAACTTCCTTATCGCGTAATCATGTGATTTTGTTATAGCAAGCGGAATCACCTGTTATTTTCCATACCTGTTATTTTTAATACCTGCGATTTTTACATTGAAAGAGATTTTCCTAATACTTATCACGTAGTAGATTAGAATGCAATGACATTGTGGTGGAATTATTATTATGTGACATGTAGATGGGGACAATTGCTCTGCACAAGGGAAATGCCGCTTCATTTTGTTAGTTCGCTAAAATCCTAGGAAAAGTAACATAAAATAGTATTACGGTTCAAAATACACGCGTTGATGAGGAATCGCGATTATAAGTAATAACAAGTAGCAGGGATGTCATGTAGGGGATAGAATCATATGACTATTCATTGCTAGTAGGAATTTTGGTTTAAAAGCAACGTAGTTTGGGATGCATAATGTAAACGGATAAATACGTCTAGTAGGCGATAAAAGTCGTTACCGTCTGGAAACAACTATCTAATATCTACTCTATTGTGGGGAGGTTAATTATTAGCGAGGCTAGATGGCGTTGGGTTACCAATAAAAGATTTTATTTTGGATGATGGTAAAAGGGTGCTGTCTAATAATAATATGTATAATTGAAATACTCTTGCAGCGTTGTAAGTAGTCGTTACCGGTAATCATTGCTTCTTACCGTATAGTTGAAATCGTGATAAATAGTTAATTATGAAGATTTATAAAGGATTATTATTAGCTTAAGATGAGGTTAACGTACGCAGAGGTAAAGCTCGCTGGGCACAGCTTACTATACCTACTTACCTAATATTATCAGTTGTGAGTTACCTAGAGATATCTAAGTCGGGAGAGCGGTGAAAAGAAAAGACTTTACTACATGACTAATTAGTTAGGATAGGTAGAGATAGATAAATCATTAAATTCACTGGGTTGGATTAGCCTATTAAGAAGGGTACCTTGCACAATTGTCTATCTCCGTTGAACGATTAAGATGTTAAAAAAAAAAAAAAAAAAAAAAAAACTTCTCGAAAATATCTAAGATTGACGGATGATGGATAATTGTGGAAGGTGGATATTAATTGAGCTTGGGAGCAAAATAGGGGTCGAAAGAAAAATATAATAGTAAAGAAAGAATATAAATCGAAAGAAAAAAAATAATAGTAGAAAAAAGAAATAGTTGATTGGCTTGAAGTCGAGATTTAACGGCAAAATTAACGAGTTATAGCACTGTTATGCTATAGGGATAACAATAGCGTATGTTATCACATCAATTATAAAGGCGAGTTGTGGGCGGATGTCACGTCATAATCAATAGTTAACTCGTTTTATTATTTTGAAAGTTAACACAAGCTACTTATAAAACAGTGATCGATTTTATATACCACAATTTTAAGTTGTAGGATAATTTTAAACTCATAGTCCGCAGAAACATTCAAGCCGGAAATAAAGCGATGACATTGCGAGCTGAGAATAAATTTCTTAGTGTAAAATTTATTAATAAGTAAATCCCTGATATTGCGTTATCGAGATTACAATACAAAATCAACTATCACAATTCGAATCATACAAGGTAATTATTTAGATGTTGTCTCGCGTCGACAGGTACAAATTTTAATTTAGATGGGTAAAGACATTAGAACTGAAATGGGTTTCGGATGTGTGACGTTCTTAGGACACGTACTGTTTAGTAGCATAATTTAAATTTAGTAAAATCGGCCGTATTGGACATATTTCGTTTTGCGGATATATATATTTAACCGAGATTATCGTGGAGGTAGGCATAGTTCAAAGTTTATTAAACCCGACCTAGAGTCATAACCTATCTTTGTATGTCAGAAGAAAATAATAAATTTATTAGTAGTAGATTTTAGAGTCAATAGTAAATTTATTTTCCCGAGGTGCGACCTGAAACCTAGTTCGCACTAGGCCATTCAAATACTTTAACCGGTAATGTTGATTATAATAAATAAAGATGTTCGGGATTTATAATAATATTCTAATACTGCTATATTAAAATTGTTATTATGAAATTTAATAGGGTTGCCTATCAATTAATAAATAAATAATAACTCAATGATTTGGTTACAAGTTAGGAATGATAAGACGAACGAAACGCGGTTTTGACTTGTGGCAAGGTCAGCGCAGACTGTCACAGCGGGATTATCTTGTTTGGTTATTTATTAATATGAATTGCTAGAATTCTTAAATAATCTAGATTATTGGCATCTAATATGTACGTGATGTAATTGTAGATGATTAAAATTAGTGCTAAGGTAGGTTATTGTCGAAGTTATGGCACAACCTTAAAATTGTTAGTTAATGTGAACTGCATGTTGCATCTAGATTGTTTTATACAAACTAATTAATTGGCAGTTTTCACATATGTAGGCCGGGACATTGAGTTGATGAAATAGTGTTATCAAAATCATTCATCACGGAAAGATAAAGATATTTTATTTGCAAGTGTGAATACAAAAGTTTAGTTCGGTTAGTATTATTCTGTTCTATTTTAGTTTTGTTGTAGCATTTTACCTAGGGTTGTTCTAAATTATAAGTAATTAAATATTAATTGTCTGTTGCTGTCTTCTACGTTAGAGAAGGAACGGGGAAAGATAAGGGGGACTCATTTTGTTATAGTCAGCTGTATGATAGATAATCCTCCTAGTAAATATTTCTTGTGATTGCGGTAGTAACATAGAATGTTTATAGGATGTTTTGTTCATTAACTAATTATCTTCACCGCAGCTGTGGATAGGGATGGCTAAAATATGTGAACAAAGGTGGAGAAGATTGGTCATTATAAATTAAAATAAATATTTGAATTGCATTATGCCTGACTAAATAGTGCGAAGAGGTGGAGTAACTATGTTAGAGAAATTCTCTATTGCATAATATTCGAACTTTTGACATTTTCAATTGTAACTTTAGAATTTTGATTAGAGTATTTAACTAAGCGGGTCCAACGAAGAAGGCATGCTGAAAGCGAGGTCTTTGGTCGTCTATGCACACAATAAAATTATAGATGACACAAGGGAGCATTCTTAATTGGCACTGTTAAATTAGTAAAAGTAGCTTGTTTAGGGTGTTCGAATATTTTTAGTCGCACTGGGCACAAATAGAACTTAGTTAAGCGTGTAGGTTGTTTGATTTACCTGGTGAAGTAATTGAATCGAAGTTTCGGAACTGTGCTGTAGAAGTGGGAATTACTCAGCACACAATAAAATTAAGTGGTTTCCATTTAGCTTCATTTCCTAAACTAGCCTTTCTAAAAGTTGTGAGAATTCTGCTGTAGGGTAATTCCATTCGAGGACGCCTTATGGAGTGTGGACCAGGGTAAATATGCTTGACTGAACAACAGAGGGGTATTACCGTTAGCTGCGGAAATGAGGTTATTGATAGCATTTCATTTTAGCGTTATCAGTGGAACTCGCGCTACTGGGGAATTTTACAATCTGGACGGAAGGCTGAAAGTAGAGTAGAGTAATTAAGGAGTAACCAATTAGAGTTACAAACATTCGGGAGATTACCATCTTAATAATGTGTCTTGTGCGAGTGTAAAATTAAAATCATCTAATAAAAAAAAAAAAAAAAAAAAAAAAAAAGAGAAACTAGCACTATTGAATCACGCAGTTTGGAATTCAGTAAATACGAGAAAAAAAAACTCACGATATTAATTACCATGAATACTAAAACTAAGTGTCACCTTTAGTGGCTTATTATTTACCGATTTGATCGTTATTAGTTATATAAAAGGTAGGAAGTTAAGTAGAGTTGTGGGGGCGGATAAGATAGTTACCGGTATGTTTAATTTAATAAGAAAATGATATTTTTCAAAGGTATAGGAAAGTAAGGGGATATTGACGTATTATATTTTAGCAAATGAGACTAAATGGTGTCTTTCATACATAGTAATAACTAGGGATGAGACATAGTTACTAGATAGGTTTTGGCATAAATATTTGCTTATACGCATAAGCTCAGTACTTGTCAATTGGTATACAATGTCCAGCGCGTACCGGGGTACTTACAAGTACTTATCGATGACGTATACATTGACCGTTAGACAGATATACATAGCACACAAACTTCTAATAGATCTGAACTACGGGGTATCTAGTTCAAAACTCAAGGACGTGTTTCGAGATACGTACCACCTTAGAGTGAGGGAGTTTATCCATAAGTATTTACGATCGACAACCTTATTGTAAGGCGTTAAGACCTTTATTTGTATGCACGGTATCACTGCGTACCGGACGGAAGCGAGTCTAGTATTCTATCTCGGTTGTTTGTTAGACATTAGATGTATCTCATCTAAAATAAAGTTATAACTCTTGGGCGATGATGGTATGCCTACTGGTTTTGGTTGATATGGGGGTTTGGTTAAGATTTCTTATCCGCGGAGAGGAAAATAGGTTTCGGTTTAAGGAAGTAGCTAATTAGGGATTGTGAAGGACGCGGGTTCGATTCCTGCCTGAGGTAGACAATTGTTCCAACGTTTCGTTATCTTAGGTAATTATATAAGTTAAGATGAGATTGGTAGCGTTGAAGTATGAAGGAAAGTTTTAATTCAAATTATACATTTTTATTCATTAACCTAGTTGGAACTAAAGACCATGACGGCGACGTGGTTGATGCTTCGCCCACGATAGATCCCAGGTTCGATCCCTAGGTTGTAACATTTAGATGCGAAACAAGTTGTAAGAAAAGACGTAAGTTAAAAGAAGGCCATGATGACAGATGTACTTGAAATTATTCTAGGAAAATAATTTAAAGAATAGAGTGATTGAATGGTTCGGAAGATGTTATAAAGTTATTATAATTAAGTCGGAATCGTCATAGAGTTGAAGAGTTTTCGCTAGGGGGCGTTACTAGACAGCGCAAAAGACTGTTATTATTGATTTATATTATATTATGATTTGTTGTTATGATGGTAAACAAAAGGCAAATCATTATTCGGAGGTTGTGTATGATTAAAGAAATGGTAGATGTCTAAGTTATTGGGAAGTATTTACCGAAACTAAGTTTACTGGGATTTCGTTTCGAACACGAGAACTGGGTATGCGATTATGATTTTGTGTCAGTTGAATAGAATGAGGGGTGTGGGCTATTTTACAATGGGAATGCATATTGAGGAAGGAGTCCTTAGGGATTAGGAAGGAACTATAAATAGTCGGAATATCTTTGAGGAAGAGGGCTAGGATGACTATGAGGTTGTCAAGGAAGGCCGTGCTATTTGTACTTAATTAAGTACAGGGTTAAGATATAATTCGCCGCAGAAAAGAGTGGTATCTTATCTGCTTAAATTCTATCGGGGGCGGCTGTAACGGTACAGAATGCATGGTATCCGTCCGTTTGTAAGGAATGTATGGGAGTAGCACTAAAATAAATATTAATGCGTAGCACTATTAATATAATAAGCATGAAAAGGGAATAATAAACTAATTCAGAATGATGGTCAGTGGACTACGGCATTATCATTAGTTTGAATTTCGCGGGGACTGCTCTGTGCGTCCCTTGCGACATAGGCGCCGTCTAGCGTGAGTTATTTACTTGAGCTTCGTGTTAGGTTGGCAATGGGCTTTATCTTTATTTTGAATTTCGCGGGGACTGCTCTGTGTGGCCTTGTGACATAGGCGTAGGTTGGCAAGCCGGTAGACATACGGGCGGGCGCCACCTATGGTCGGAATACGGAACTTTTTATAATTTCACAAAATACAGGATTATTGGCTTAAGTGGAGGATTATTAAGAGGGAATTGTTAATAGAAGGCTACATTTAGATATTCAAAGATGAAATATTGGCTGTCGGACGAGATTTGGTTAGATTATGGAAAAATTTTAGAATTGCGCGGCGAAAGCGGCAATGAGCGAGCGAGAGGTTGAGAAAAAGACAGAAAGAGAGGTCGGATGATAGCTCCACGTGGCGCGACGCGAAGGCGGGGGGCATCGGGGAAACAGCTAGCGATTGGTTGAAGGGAAGAAAAGCGGACTCGCGCGGGGGAATGTTAGGCGCGCATGGCGCGAAAGTTAAGACGCTTGGGGAAAGGGCGGAAAATTAGCGGGCATTCAATTTTGGGACGTCGGCGGTGCGGTCCAACCAAGGACCGGAACCGCTTACCAAATGAGGGGTTTTTGATTGGGTAATTCATAGACTTGTTTTCACTAACCCTATCAATACGGTTAGCATATCGTCGACTTACCGCATCGAAAGGATAACCAAATTGATACAGTTAATTAGGGTAAGCACTAACCGCATCCAAAAACCCTGTTGAAGCCAACCCTATAAAAAGGGTTTTAACGCGCACAAGCGATTCAAGCTTCTACGTGCAATGCATTAGACTTATTATTGCATAACTGTTTACGAGTGTAGCTTTCAACAGAGGCCCCCTCGCGGCGAGCGTGCTGCAAAATATCGCTTACTCGTAAATAAGTTATTCGCACTAAAGTTAATTTTCGTGTGACTTGACAATCAGTTCACGTTAAGACCTGTCGCGCGGTGCTTGCAATGCAGCTTGTTAGATTTTTACAAGATTTTATTTAGTTTCACCTGTCCGTTTGTCATCAAATCTAGCAAATTAAATTTTATCCACTTCCCGGTTACAAATTGAGCTTAAATTTTGCATGCATGTGTAAATCGCGTGACAATGCAATATTATGATGACATGGTGCTGATCTGATGATGGAGCTGGAAGGTGGCCATAGAAACTTCGCAATGAAATGACACAACCTCATCGAGTTTGGGCTCGTTTGAATCGTCTTGACGAGTAGATTGTCTTTCAATGGTAACCAGGGTCTGAAGATGGAGCTGGAAGGTGGTCATAGGAACTCAGTTAAGAAACGACGAAACCCCATCGAGTCTCGGCTCGTTTGATTCGTCTTGACGAGTACTTTGGTGCTAGATGGTAACCAGGGTCTGATGATGGAGCTGGAAGGTGGTCATAGGAACTCAGTTAAGAAACGACAAAACCCCATCGAGTCTCGGCTCGTTTGATTCGTCTTGACGAGTACTTTGGTGCTAGATGGTAACCAGGGTCTGATGATAGAGCTGGAAGATGGCAATAGAAACTCTGTAATTAAACGACATAACCCCATCGAGCATGGGCTCGTTTGATTCGTCTTGACGAGTACTTTGGTGCTAGATGGTAACCAGGGTCTGATGATGGAGCTGGAAGGTGGCCATAGTAATTAAGCGACACAACCGCGTTGAGTTTGATTCGTCTTAATGGGTGGACCATTTTTTATTGATATGTTAAGGTATTAAAATATAAATAATACTAAAAAGTTAAAATTAAAAGAAAAATACTTGGTAAAAAAATAAATAATGTATGGTAACCCTATGTTCATGGACGTATGGCAGCTCTAACAACAGCATCATCAGCTTACTAACGTCCCACTGCTGGGCACAGGCCTCCCACGTGTACAATAGAACGTGGGGATATTGGGCCATAACCCGCCACGCTGGCCCAATGTGGGTTAGTGGGATCATACAATTGTACATTATTAAGGTACCTACCTATATACTATGAGGTTTTTTATTCTTTCAAAGTCTCTATTGACCGAGCAAGGTTTGTATGGAAAAGTAAAAATAATATCTCGTGTTTTTGCCTATTTCTTGGAGAAAGTTGTTTAGTTTTGTGGTCTGGTCAACCCACCGGGGTCTAAGACAAATAAAAAACCACGTTATTATTTGGAAACTTAATAAGTCCCCACAAAAAGTCCGGACATTAAGCCGAGGCAACTTGATTGTTCTTCCAAGCCTTACAACATAAGAGTAGCGAACTTGATTCCTTTGCCTGTATCAGTCATGCAGGGCCGTCTGACGTCACGTCCGGCCTCTCCTGACGACGGTTACCATCCATCCGCATTATACCGGAAATGTCCGGACTTTTAAGACTCTACTCCGGACTCTGTCCGGCTCTTTAGTTTGTCTGGATTTTGGAATATGCAAGTGATCAACGAGTGATCTTCTAGCGTACGTTACTCACGCGTGGGGTGAAGCGACGGACAAGCATGGCAAATCCCTGGCAGTTGGCCTTGATATCGCCAAAGCTTTCGATAGAGTGTGGCATCGTTCCCTTCTTTCCAAGTTGCCGGCCTTCGGTGTGCTGTCCTGTTTGTGCGGCTGGGTTGCAGACTTTCTAATGGAGCGATGGATTCGTGTCCTTTGTTAGGGTAGTTCCTCCACGTTTTACAAGGTTAATGCATGAGTGCCGCAGGGTTCTGTGCTATTCTATAGAGTAGATATATATTCTATATATATCTACTCTATTTCTTTTGCATATTAATAACATGTTGTCCTTGGGCAATATTCATTGTTATGCGGATGACGGTACGGTGCATGAGCGAAACTTGGGACATCCTGCGGCAAAGCATGCCGATATCGCTGTGAAAAGGCAAGAACTGGTTGCCAAGACGTGGCGGCGTATGTATCTTATACAGGGATCACTGTGCATTCAAGAAACTTCCATTTCTTAGGGAACTAGCAATTCAATGTTCATTTGAGTGTTGTGGCATTGAAATTCCTCAAATTAAATATATAGTTGTCTGTATTTATAGAACACCCAGCTCTAACTCTCATATATTCCTAGAGCGGTTTGAGAACTTACTCTCAAAACTAAGATATAAAAGAAACACCAAAGTAATCAATGCCGGTGACTTCAATATAAACATATTAAAAGAAAGTAATGTTCAAAAAGAGTACATTAGATTAAATCAAAAAATTGGAACCATAATACACATTAAACGAACTCGTGGGAAATCTTGCTTAGACCAGATAGTATGTAATATTCCTACAGCTATAGGAAATACTTGCCCAGTGTGATTATCAGATCATGACACTTGTCAAATCCTAATCCCAATACAAAATAAAGTAAAGCAAAATAGCGCACGGTACATTTACAAAAGGGATTTCAGCATTGAAAATATGAAAAAAAATGCGGAAATTTTATCTGGTTTGTCTTGGTGAGATGTATATGAGACTACTGATCTAAATACATCATTTAATATATTTCATGACACCTTAACACTGTTTTTTAAATTATGTTTATCGTGTAAAATTAAGTTAAGAAATAGATCTAAACCCTGCAATGGGATCACAAGAGGAATTAAAAAGTCATGTGTGTCAAGAGAAAATTGCGTTTTAAATATTATATAAAAAAGAATCTGTCCAATAAGTGCAAGTATCGAAAGTATTCCTCTATTTTAAAGATGTGTATTAATAAATCTAGAAAACTTATGAACGAGGCACGCCTCCATAAAAGTAAAAATGTTTGTAAAATCACGTGGGGCCTAATTAAATCGTATGATCAACCTGAATTTAATAATAGTTACATAAGCAAAATCAGACATAACAATATGAATATTACGGACCCTATTGACATTTGTAATCATTTTAATAATTTTTATTCCGACATTACAAATCAATCATCTAATTCTAATTATAAATTTAATAAATTTAATTCTGACATTACAATCCAATAATCTAATTTTCATAATTCTAATGCGACATCTGTTAATAATATCCAACATTAAGAACCGAGCATCTTTTTATACCCAACAACACATGACGAGATATTTAAAATTATAAGATCCCTCAATATCACAACATCGGTGGGCACGCACTACACGCACTACCCACAAAGATTCTTAAATACTGCGCACTAGTTCTTTCTGACTTATTAAGTTATTTAACAAACCTTTCAATGACTGAAGGCACATTTCCGGAAGCCCTCAAACTATCAATCATAAAACCAATACATAAAAATGGCGATATTGATGTAATGGATAATTACAGACCTATTACATTAATACCAGTACTATCTAAAGTCTTTTAAAAGGTTATGCACAATAGAATTTATGACTTTTTAGAATAATTTTAAGTATTAACCAAGGAACAAAATGGTTTTCGGAAAGGTAAATCAAACACATTAGCAGCCTTTAATTTGATATAAAATGTTACCTTAAATATTGACAAGAATATCGATACAACAGCCGTATTCTTCTAGCTTTCGACTTTTTCTCACATGACATACTTTTATCTAAATGCGAGAAATACGGTTTAAGAGGAATTGCATTAAAATGGTTACAAAGTTACCTTAGAAATCGTACACAATATATCGAAGTAAAATACGTTAATGAATATAAGGAAGAAACTTCTGCAAAATCACTACTTGTCCGAAATAATGTGGGTGCCCCACAAGGGACTATCTTAGGACCCTTATTATTCATAATATACATTAATCATCTACCTCCTGTTACTAATGATCAGTGCAATTTATTCGCTGACGATATGTCTGTGGTAATACCTAAAACTCCAGACCAAAACTTTAATGAAGATATTAACAATACTATTAATAATATTACGAAATGGCTGACAGAAAACAATTTAAAAGTTAATGTAAACAAAACTAAATATATACAATTTTATAATAGAAAACCCAAAAGTCTAAATCTATCTGTGCTTCTTAATAATAAATCAATATCGGAATCAGATGAAGTCGTTTTTTTGGGCATAATAATTGACAGTCAGTGCATATGGAGAAATTATGTTCTAAAATAAATAGATTTGATTACGCGCTGTGGCGACTGACGACGCAAATCAACCAAAAACCGCATTGATGGCTTAACACGGATACGTGGCATCAAACCTTAAATACGTCATACTTTTATGGGGAAATTCAGTCGACATGAATAAGGCTTTCATATCACAAAAACAATGCGTTCGGGCCATATGTGACGTGACGTTCAACCGCCTCTGTGGTCTAGTGGCTAAGCTACCGGTTTCAGACCCAGAGGTCCCGGGTTCGATTCCCAGCGGGGGGTACATCTTTGTGTGCTCGGTTTGGTTGGTGGTAGGGCTGTTAAGTCCGCCTGGCTAGCTACCACCATCTTATCTAAGTCTGTCGCCATAACAACGATATTTATAGTATTGTTGTGTTCCAGCAGTTTGAGATAAGATAGCCAGTTCCTCAGTGGTTGAGGAATCCGGGTGAAGCGCGCTTCCACCTTCGGCCTTATCGTCACTTAACATCAGGTGAGATGAAGGCCAAGCGCTTACCCGTTGCCAATAATAAAAAAAAAACACCAATGACATCGTGCAGGCAATTGTTTCCAAAATTAAATTTATTAACTCTCCCTTCATTATATATATTGGAATGTTGTATTATTGTACAGAGTCATCAGTATTTATTTATTAATAAAGATGTAAACACTAGCTGAAGTATAAGATATCGTGGAAAGCTGTTGTTACCCAAAATGCAGACAGCATTATATAAGAGAAATTGTTATCCCAGTTGCATAAAAGTATGTAATAAGCTACCTCACTCATTTACCGAAATGGATATAAGTACTTTTAGAAGAAAACTATGGCTTAAAATAAAATGTTTTTATTCTATTAAAGATTTTCTAAATTGTAATATTGACATACTGTAGTTTATAATGTAATTTAATATAATCAATATAATAATACAAAATAATACATTAATCAATTAATTTTAGTAATCTTATTTGCTATATGTGACGTAATATTCAATATAATTATATTGGCTATAATGTATAATTAATTATAAGTACTTTTTTGTCAATTCTGTTTACCTAATTATCTCCATTCACATGCCCTGCGTTGGCAAAATAGACGAACATTGTTAAAAATTACCATATTTTGTACCTACTCTATTTTCTGTGATTAAATTATTACATTTCATTTCCAAACTGAACCTGGCTCTCGATCGTACACGTATCGATCGCTGTACAAGACTCAGGTGCGATCGAGTATGGAGTATTGTTCCCACCTATTATGGGACGGCTCCGCTAAATACCTCCTCGATGCACTTGATAAACTGCAAGACGAGCAGTACGCATTATTGGAGATGCTGAGGTTACAGCGTCTCTTGAAGACCTCCAGCTGCGTAGAGACATTGCTCCTCTCAGTGTCTTCTACCGGGATTACCACAGAGAGTGTCTCTCCTGGACTACACGTGCTGGTCTTAGGAATCACCATCATACTGTGCAGACTATCAGTACTCGTACCAAAAAATACAATAGGTGCGCTTGTTATCGTGCTTATTTCACGGTGGGGAGCGCTCTCATTATTTTGGACTACATCGACTGCTTACCATCAGGCATGATGCAGTCACTATGACGACTCAATAAAAAAAAGCCATAAAACAACAGCACATGAGTAAAGAAACGGAACAGAGACAAAGCTTCTAGGGAGCATACGAAAATTCTTACTTATTTTAGTAGGGTTTCAAAAGAGAATAAAATAAAATAAACAAGCTTTTACGAGATTTTTGTTAGTAAAAGTTTATTTTTTTCTTTTTAGCGCATTAAAATAAAAGGCTTTTTACTTTTAATTTATTTTTTACTTTTTAGTTGATCTCACTGAACGTGTATCCAATATTTGTTCACATCCATCAAACCACCACCACTCACCAGCCATCAAAACGGTCCACTCATAAAGACGAATCAAACTTTTCGTTTGTTCGTCTTAATGGTTCGTTCCTATAAACCTTCCAGCTCCATCATCAGACCCTGGTTACCATATAGCATTAAAGTACTCGTCAAGACGAATTAAACGAGCCCATACTCGATGGAGTTATGTCGCTTAATTACTGAGTTCCATGGCCAACTTGCAGCTCCATCATCAGACCCTGGTTACCTTCTAGCACCAAAGTACTCGTCAAGACGAATCAAACGAGCCCATACTCGATGGAGTTATGTCGTTTAGTTACTGAGTTCCATGGCCAACTTGCAGCTCCATCATCAGACCCTGGTTACCTTCTAGCACCTGGTTACGATTGAAAGACAAACTACTCGTCAAGACGATTCAAACGAGCCCAAACTCGATGAGATTGTGTTGTTTCATTGCGAAGTTCCTATGACCACCTTCCAGCTTCCAGCTTCCTTAGCGCCATGTCATCATAATATTGCATTGTCACGCGATTTACATATGTATGCAAAATTTCAACTCAATCGGTAACCGGGAAGTGGATCAAAATTAAGTTGCAAGATTTCACCCAACAAACATGCATTGCAAATTAAATAAAAAATTTGTATAGTAATATCATAGACAAATACCGTTTCGGCGCGGTTGTATGAAGCTTCCATGTGACAACAGCGAGCGGCGGCGGCGGACTCCAGTCCGCCGCCCGCAACCCGCCGCCCGCTGTGCGCGAAAACGAGATAGGAGACAATAGGGTAACCTTATTAGTTGATAAGCGCTTAAAATTAGCGTTACAAATACCCTATTTGATTTGGTAAGTGCATTGGAAGCAGTTAACCTTATTCAAAAAAGTTACCGCTACGAAAGACTAACCCTATCAATAGGGAAACCCTATCGTTCGGTAACCTTTTGATGGGGTTTCCCTTACAATCGGCTTAAGCAAAAAAAGGGGTTTTCCGGTCCCTGGGTCCAACTTAAGAGTGCGGTACTACTCATACGGGGAAAATAGTGTCCGAGCTTTGATAGTGCGCTAAGTGATATTCGAGCTGCGATATTAATTAAGATTTGTGAAATTGAAAGTGATTAATAAAGTAAAACTATTGCGATCGCAACTCGAATCCGTTAACGGAATGAAGTATTCCGGGGTACATCGGCGGAAACGCGTAACGGTGGCAACGAAAACCTATGTACCTTTCAACAGACTTCGGTCTGGATGATCTTTGATTGTATTTAATAAGATCGGCGTTTTATATTATTACGCTAAACAATACACTATCTTCGACGGAGTAATGGGGGAGAGACAGTTGTCTCCCTAGTGAAAGTTGAAGATAGGTCAGACACCATTTAGCTGGAGGTAGACCCGTATGACCCAGTCCAATTTCGAGTCTACCTCCGTACATACAGTGTAGTGATAGGAAAATAACACACTGAGTATACTGGCTCGACTGATAGAACATTTAGGAGTTAGTTGCTTTCAGGGGCAATGCGACTCTCACAACACACCACGAATTTAAATTAAATGAGGCTTGGCCTAGATTGCAAGGTACACAAAAAAGGGACTGTTAGTTCGACAAAATATAGGCATTTTCAAGTGAGGAAAGTTGTAGGAATCTATAGGTAGGCGGAAATATATATGGTTAATTATGGGAGGCAAGGTATTTGCACGCAGTGCGTACATAGGATGGGAGCTTGAGCCGCAAGGCCAGGCCGGGTTAATTCAGACTAATAAGGTAGGGATAATTAAGTTACGGCGCTAAATAAAATTATGATGAAGTGATGTGGGTCCTAGCTAGGCAAGTAATCTGTTACCGCAGGCCGGTAAAATTCTAATTGTTTTCCTAAAGTTGTTACCAATTAATTATTCATTTTAAATAATTAACAGAAGCATGATAATATAGTACCATCATTACTTTGGAATACCTAAAAGTCTAGACTGGTTTCCTATTACAAGAAAAATACTAAAAAGTTATAGCAAATAAGCTTAGCGTACTGTGATGTTTGATTTCGAATACTGAAATGACCAAACAGGCATTTTTTAGCTTTCCCTGAGGTACAATACGGCCTTAAAATAGCTACACTCTTCAAAGTATGGAAAATTTTACATCCGATACCTATTAGCAAAGATAAGCTGATACAAACTGAACAACTAAAACCAGTTTAGAACCTAGGATAAGTCGTTGAAAGAAGACATTGCAAGCTATGAGCTTCTAATAATCTGAAACATAGAAATAATTGATTGATAACAACCAGCTAATTAGCCTGACAATGGTCTACTAATACCATTTGAATAGACCTCTTAAGATATGTAAGTACTTAACTCTAATAATCTGAAACATAGAAATATTTGATGGGAACAATCTAATCAATCAGACTAATACCTAGCACAGTCTAATTTATACTTATTAAAGGGAGTAAAGATAACTTCTAAATGTAATTGATTTAATGATTAACAGGGATAATTAACTACCTAATTTACTACCTACTAAAAGTATACTGACTATGATTTAGTAGTCTATCAAATTAACCACTCAGTCTGAGAGACAGAGGGTGGAAGTTAATGGAAAAATAATTAACTTAAGTTCACTTCCTAAAAGTCAGGGATGTTGAATAAATTAAACATCTTTCAATAAACTTGATCTGTACTTATACTTTATAAGATCTGTATAATGAACACTAAGAGTAACCCAAAGTAATTTACTTCAAATGATAGTATTCTATTTAAGTTCACTTCCTAAAGTCAAGGATATTGAATGAATTAAACATCCTTTAATAAACTTAAGATGTGATAATCTGCCAATGCAGCCAATCCAATGTAGTTATATTGGAACTTTACAAGACCTGTATAATAAATACTAAGAGTAAATAAAAGTAGTTTTACCTGTATTAATAGCATTCTACTTTAGCCACCGCCTGAAGTGGCGTTTGATTAAATTATCCACCCTTTACGGAACTGAATATAAGTTATTGCATTGAATAATTAAGTTCTTAATGTGAAAAGGATATTTGGATGATAGCAAGCCTTGAGATAAACTCTATTGATTTATGTGGAATAATAAGAATTTAAATTGCTAACACATAGTTCATAATGTAAAATGAAATTAGATTTTGAGAAGAGATGTAAATTCTCAGTTTGAAAGAATTAAAGCTACAAGCTAATAATTAATGTTAAAGCCAAAGTGGACGGGGCCATAATTAAACAATGAGATGTAATGGCACGCTATGGAGCGGCGGTTGGAGCTCATAAACTTCCACAAGACTCTTATATTTCCACAAGACTTTTAAATTTCCACAAGACTCTTATATTTCCACAAGACTTTTAAACTTCCACAAGACTCTTATATTTCCACAAGACTTTTATACTTCCACAAGACTTTTATAATTCCACAAAACCTTTATATAAATTGCACCAGGCTTCTTATGTATCATGCTACTGATAATAAATAATAATACCTACAAGCTAAGCTATCATCTGATTACCTTTGAGTGGTTACAAATCTTCCCCGCAGCTGCAGTGAAGGATTTAGGTCACAGTTCAGACGGAGTCATTGCTAGGCTACACATATTTATGTTATGATTTATAGACTGGTAGGTAATTAGGTCAGGAGAAAATAATTTAACACAGGGATAAGCCAATTACTAAACTTTCACGAAAGAACTTGAGTTACTTAAATGCGGTTAACAACGGAGGGTTCACTAGACGATCTGGCCAAAATAGTAGTTATTATAATATTACATTGCTTGACTGAAATTCACTGCAAATAGAATTAAGCTATGCTAAGGTTTCATCATCATACAAACAATACGCACTAAACAAAAACTCCAAACACAACCATTAGATTGTAGATAAATTAGGTTAATTAGTTTTAAGAATTAGATAATAAGTTAAGTTAAGGTGAAAGCGGCGAGGATGTGTGTATGTATTATAAGGTAGACTAGGCATATAGGTGTGAAAGGCATTAGATTTAGGTATAGAGAATTTATAGAAAGGTGTAGAATTTATATATATAGGAGGGGAGGTTACAATTTGGTAAGCCATGACCAGGATCAGAAAGTTAAATTATAAATTATCATTATTATAGTTGTATTGGATTTCAGTCAAGCGGTAATACTTTAATTTAGAAGTGGGATTTTTTTCCCACAAATTGTTGTCGTGTTGCGATGTGTGAGTTTAGAATTGGCTTAATAGGGAATAATTCAATGAAGATTAATTAATTCAGAGATATTGAAGAATTATAATTTGACACTTTTCACAATAAACGTTGTTATCTTCTAAAGTTGATTCATACACTTTGTATTACGGGCTCTTGATAGTGGGTGAATTATAATTTGACACTTTTCACAATAAACGTTGTTATCTTCTAAAGTTGATTCATACACTTTGTATTACGGGTTCGACCAATATTGTAGACAGTCGCAATGAGAGCTGGAGCTAAATTTTGTTGTACGAAATCTGTAACAAAAAGATTCTCAGGTTAGGTTAAAGGTCAAAGGAGATAAAACTATAAAACAATAATGTAATGAGTATTATTTGAAATACAATACCTTTCAGTTATTATCTTTTCCTTCTTTATTTAATGGCGGATTTCGCCAGCATCAGGTACCGTGCGGCTGTTAGGCGTTGTTGTTTTCCCAAAGTATCATAAGTGCACGAAGTACATAGATATAGTTATTATCCGGGGGTCTGGAGTATTAAATTTTAAAATTGTTGAGTTATCTGTGAATACTGAAACCTTTAGTAATTGTTTTCTTGAATACTGAAACCGTATCCAATTTTTGATAGGACGCTAAGATAATAATTGTTGACGTTAGGAGCTATGGTAACTGTAGTTTTGTTTCTATTCCTGGTGATAGATTTCATATAGGCATAGGCAACTGGTTCATACAGCCTTGTGTTGAGTTATTTTTAGGATCGTAAAAGGTCGATAGGGTGACATAGTTCAACATTTATTGATTTAGAAAGATTTGTAGAATAGGGGGCGGTTTAATTATTATTGCTGTCGGATGGAAAGGCAAGGGGGCGAGATTGGACAGAATTAACCAACTAAATTATTGCAGGATTCAATTTATATTATAGGACGGCGATATGCTGTACAATATTATAAAGTTATGACGCTAACAGCATAATATAAAACTAATAATAATTATATTTTGACTAATAATCGTTGAGCGATTGCGGTTTTTAGTTGATGTGCTATTCCACGTATTATAATTTATTTTGTTGGTTATGTTAGAAAAAAATATAATAATGTACTTGAGTCTCACATCTGAAATCCATAGAGTAGTTTCGGCTAGTCAAGGACTATTACGTTCTTTGTCTATGGTTGGACCATAGAGACAAATGATTTAGCGACACCATAAACAATCTAGAATTAGGAATGATTATAAAACATGAAGTCATAAAACCAATCGGAGAGGAAACTTCCTTATCGCGTAATCATGTGATTTTGTTATAGCAAGCGGAATCACCTGTTATTTTCCATACCTGTTATTTTTAATACCTGCGATTTTTACATTGAAAGAGATTTTCCTAATACTTATCACGTAGTAGATTAGAATGCAATGACATTGTGGTGGAATTATTATTATGTGACATGTAGATGGGGACAATTGCTCTGCACAAGGGAAATGCCGCTTCATTTTGTTAGTTCGCTAAAATCCTAGGAAAAGTAACATAAAATAGTATTACGGTTCAAAATACACGCGTTGATGAGGAATCGCGATTATAAGTAATAACAAGTAGCAGGGATGTCATGTAGGGGATAGAATCATATGACTATTCATTGCTAGTAGGAATTTTGGTTTAAAAGCAACGTAGTTTGGGATGCATAATGTAAACGGATAAATACGTCTAGTAGGCGATAAAAGTCGTTACCGTCTGGAAACAACTATCTAATATCTACTCTATTGTGGGGAGGTTAATTATTAGCGAGGCTAGATGGCGTTGGGTTACCAATAAAAGATTTTATTTTGGATGATGGTAAAAGGGTGCTGTCTAATAATAATATGTATAATTGAAATACTCTTGCAGCGTTGTAAGTAGTCGTTACCGGTAATCATTGCTTCTTACCGTATAGTTGAAATCGTGATAAATAGTTAATTATGAAGATTTATAAAGGATTATTATTAGCTTAAGATGAGGTTAACGTACGCAGAGGTAAAGCTCGCTGGGCACAGCTTACTATACCTACTTACCTAATATTATCAGTTGTGAGTTACCTAGAGATATCTAAGTCGGGAGAGCGGTGAAAAGAAAAGACTTTACTACATGACTAATTAGTTAGGATAGGTAGAGATAGATAAATCATTAAATTCACTGGGTTGGATTAGCCTATTAAGAAGGGTACCTTGCACAATTGTCTATCTCCGTTGAACGATTAAGATGTTAAAAAAAAAAAAAAAATTTACTTCTCGAAGATATCTAAGATTGACGGATGATGGATAATTGTGGAAGGTGGATATTAATTGAGCTTGGGAGCAAAATAGGGGTCGAAAGAAAAATATAATAGTAAAGAAAGAATATAAATCGAAAGAAAAAAAATAATAGTAGAAAAAAGAAATAGTTGATTGGCTTGAAGTCGAGATTTAACGGCAAAATTAACGAGTTATAGCACTGTTATGCTATAGGGATAACAATAGCGTATGTTATCACATCAATTATAAAGGCGAGTTGTGGGCGGATGTCACGTCATAATCAATAGTTAACTCGTTTTATTATTTTGAAAGTTAACACAAGCTACTTATAAAACAGTGATCGATTTTATATACCACAATTTTAAGTTGTAGGATAATTTTAAACTCATAGTCCGCAGAAACATTCAAGCCGGAAATAAAGCGATGACATTGCGAGCTGAGAATAAATTTCTTAGTGTAAAATTTATTAATAAGTAAATCCCTGATATTGCGTTATCGAGATTACAATACAAAATCAACTATCACAATTCGAATCATACAAGGTAATTATTTAGATGTTGTCTCGCGTCGACAGGTACAAATTTTAATTTAGATGGGTAAAGACATTAGAACTGAAATGGGTTTCGGATGTGTGACGTTCTTAGGACACGTACTGTTTAGTAGCATAATTTAAATTTAGTAAAATCGGCCGTATTGGACATATTTCGTTTTGCGGATATATATATTTAACCGAGATTATCGTGGAGGTAGGCATAGTTCAAAGTTTATTAAACCCGACCTAGAGTCATAACCTATCTTTGTATGTCAGAAGAAAATAATAAATTTATTAGTAGTAGATTTTAGAGTCAATAGTAAATTTATTTTCCCGAGGTGCGACCTGAAACCTAGTTCGCACTAGGCCATTCAAATACTTTAACCGGTAATGTTGATTATAATAAATAAAGATGTTCGGGATTTATAATAATATTCTAATACTGCTATATTAAAATTGTTATTATGAAATTTAATAGGGTTGCCTATCAATTAATAAATAAATAATAACTCAATGATTTGGTTACAAGTTAGGAATGATAAGACGAACGAAACGCGGTTTTGACTTGTGGCAAGGTCAGCGCAGACTGTCACAGCGGGATTATCTTGTTTGGTTATTTATTAATATGAATTGCTAGAATTCTTAAATAATCTAGATTATTGGCATCTAATATGTACGTGATGTAATTGTAGATGATTAAAATTAGTGCTAAGGTAGGTTATTGTCGAAGTTATGGCACAACCTTAAAATTGTTAGTTAATGTGAACTGCATGTTGCATCTAGATTGTTTTATACAAACTAATTAATTGGCAGTTTTCACATATGTAGGCCGGGACATTGAGTTGATGAAATAGTGTTATCAAAATCATTCATCACGGAAAGATAAAGATATTTTATTTGCAAGTGTGAATACAAAAGTTTAGTTCGGTTAGTATTATTCTGTTCTATTTTAGTTTTGTTGTAGCATTTTACCTAGGGTTGTTCTAAATTATAAGTAATTAAATATTAATTGTCTGTTGCTGTCTTCTACGTTAGAGAAGGAACGGGGAAAGATAAGGGGGACTCATTTTGTTATAGTCAGCTGTATGATAGATAATCCTCCTAGTAAATATTTCTTGTGATTGCGGTAGTAACATAGAATGTTTATAGGATGTTTTGTTCATTAACTAATTATCTTCACCGCAGCTGTGGATAGGGATGGCTAAAATATGTGAACAAAGGTGGAGAAGATTGGTCATTATAAATTAAAATAAATATTTGAATTGCATTATGCCTGACTAAATAGTGCGAAGAGGTGGAGTAACTATGTTAGAGAAATTCTCTATTGCATAATATTCGAACTTTTGACATTTTCAATTGTAACTTTAGAATTTTGATTAGAGTATTTAACTAAGCGGGTCCAACGAAGAAGGCATGCTGAAAGCGAGGTCTTTGGTCGTCTATGCACACAATAAAATTATAGATGACACAAGGGAGCATTCTTAATTGGCACTGTTAAATTAGTAAAAGTAGCTTGTTTAGGGTGTTCGAATATTTTTAGTCGCACTGGGCACAAATAGAACTTAGTTAAGCGTGTAGGTTGTTTGATTTACCTGGTGAAGTAATTGAATCGAAGTTTCGGAACTGTGCTGTAGAAGTGGGAATTACTCAGCACACAATAAAATTAAGTGGTTTCCATTTAGCTTCATTTCCTAAACTAGCCTTTCTAAAAGTTGTGAGAATTCTGCTGTAGGGTAATTCCATTCGAGGACGCCTTATGGAGTGTGGACCAGGGTAAATATGCTTGACTGAACAACAGAGGGGTATTACCGTTAGCTGCGGAAATGAGGTTATTGATAGCATTTCATTTTAGCGTTATCAGTGGAACTCGCGCTACTGGGGAATTTTACAATCTGGACGGAAGGCTGAAAGTAGAGTAGAGTAATTAAGGAGTAACCAATTAGAGTTACAAACATTCGGGAGATTACCATCTTAATAATGTGTCTTGTGCGAGTGTAAAATTAAAATCATCTAATAAAAAAAAAAAAAAAAAAAAAAAAAAAAAGAGAAACTAGCACTATTGAATCACGCAGTTTGGAATTCAGTAAATACGAGAAAAAAAAACTCACGATATTAATTACCATGAATACTAAAACTAAGTGTCACCTTTAGTGGCTTATTATTTACCGATTTGATCGTTATTAGTTATATAAAAGGTAGGAAGTTAAGTAGAGTTGTGGGGGCGGATAAGATAGTTACCGGTATGTTTAATTTAATAAGAAAATGATATTTTTCAAAGGTATAGGAAAGTAAGGGGATATTGACGTATTATATTTTAGCAAATGAGACTAAATGGTGTCTTTCATACATAGTAATAACTAGGGATGAGACATAGTTACTAGATAGGTTTTGGCATAAATATTTGCTTATACGCATAAGCTCAGTACTTGTCAATTGGTATACAATGTCCAGCGCGTACCGGGGTACTTACAAGTACTTATCGATGACGTATACATTGACCGTTAGACAGATATACATAGCACACAAACTTCTAATAGATCTGAACTACGGGGTATCTAGTTCAAAACTCAAGGACGTGTTTCGAGATACGTACCACCTTAGAGTGAGGGAGTTTATCCATAAGTATTTACGATCGACAACCTTATTGTAAGGCGTTAAGACCTTTATTTGTATGCACGGTATCACTGCGTACCGGACGGAAGCGAGTCTAGTATTCTATCTCGGTTGTTTGTTAGACATTAGATGTATCTCATCTAAAATAAAGTTATAACTCTTGGGCGATGATGGTATGCCTACTGGTTTTGGTTGATATGGGGGTTTGGTTAAGATTTCTTATCCGCGGAGAGGAAAATAGGTTTCGGTTTAAGGAAGTAGCTAATTAGGGATTGTGAAGGACGCGGGTTCGATTCCTGCCTGAGGTAGACAATTGTTCCAACGTTTCGTTATCTTAGGTAATTATATAAGTTAAGATGAGATTGGTAGCGTTGAAGTATGAAGGAAAGTTTTAATTCAAATTATACATTTTTATTCATTAACCTAGTTGGAACTAAAGACCATGACGGCGACGTGGTTGATGCTTCGCCCACGATAGATCCCAGGTTCGATCCCTAGGTTGTAACATTTAGATGCGAAACAAGTTGTAAGAAAAGACGTAAGTTAAAAGAAGGCCATGATGACAGATGTACTTGAAATTATTCTAGGAAAATAATTTAAAGAATAGAGTGATTGAATGGTTCGGAAGATGTTATAAAGTTATTATAATTAAGTCGGAATCGTCATAGAGTTGAAGAGTTTTCGCTAGGGGGCGTTACTAGACAGCGCAAAAGACTGTTATTATTGATTTATATTATATTATGATTTGTTGTTATGATGGTAAACAAAAGGCAAATCATTATTCGGAGGTTGTGTATGATTAAAGAAATGGTAGATGTCTAAGTTATTGGGAAGTATTTACCGAAACTAAGTTTACTGGGATTTCGTTTCGAACACGAGAACTGGGTATGCGATTATGATTTTGTGTCAGTTGAATAGAATGAGGGGTGTGGGCTATTTTACAATGGGAATGCATATTGAGGAAGGAGTCCTTAGGGATTAGGAAGGAACTATAAATAGTCGGAATATCTTTGAGGAAGAGGGCTAGGATGACTATGAGGTTGTCAAGGAAGGCCGTGCTATTTGTACTTAATTAAGTACAGGGTTAAGATATAATTCGCCGCAGAAAAGAGTGGTATCTTATCTGCTTAAATTCTATCGGGGGCGGCTGTAACGGTACAGAATGCATGGTATCCGTCCGTTTGTAAGGAATGTATGGGAGTAGCACTAAAATAAATATTAATGCGTAGCACCATTAATATAATAAGCATGAAAAGGGAATAATAAACTAATTCAGAATGATGGTCAGTGGACTACGGCATTATCATTAGTTTGAATTTCGCGGGGACTGCTCTGTGCGTCCCTTGCGACATAGGCGCCGTCTAGCGTGAGTTATTTACTTGAGCTTCGTGTTAGGTTGGCAATGGGCTTTATCTTTATTTTGAATTTCGCGGGGACTGCTCTGTGTGGCCTTGTGACATAGGCGTAGGTTGGCAAGCCGGTAGACATACGGGCGGGCGCCACCTATGGTCGGAATACGGAACTTTTTATAATTTCACAAAATACAGGATTATTGGCTTAAGTGGAGGATTATTAAGAGGGAATTGTTAATAGAAGGCTACATTTAGATATTCAAAGATGAAATATTGGCTGTCGGACGAGATTTGGTTAGATTATGGAAAAATTTTAGAATTGCGCGGCGAAAGCGGCAATGAGCGAGCGAGAGGTTGAGAAAAAGACAGAAAGAGAGGTCGGATGATAGCTCCACGTGGCGCGACGCGAAGGCGGGGGGCATCGGGGAAACAGCTAGCGATTGGTTGAAGGGAAGAAAAGCGGACTCGCGCGGGGGAATGTTAGGCGCGCATGGCGCGAAAGTTAAGACGCTTGGGGAAAGGGCGGAAAATTAGCGGGCATTCAATTTTGGGACGTCGGCGGTGCGGTCCAACTTAAGAGTGCGGTACTACTCATACGGGGAAAATAGTGTCCGAGCTTTGATAGTGCGCTAAGTGATATTCGAGCTGCGATATTAATTAAGATTTGTGAAATTGAAAGTGATTAATAAAGTAAAACTATTGCGATCGCAACTCGAATCCGTTAACGGAATGAAGTATTCCGGGGTACATCGGCGGAAACGCGTAACGGTGGCAACGAAAACCTATGTACCTTTCAACAGACTTCGGTCTGGATGATCTTTGATTGTATTTAATAAGATCGGCGTTTTATATTATTACGCTAAACAATACACTATCTTCGACGGAGTAATGGGGGAGAGACAGTTGTCTCCCTAGTGAAAGTTGAAGATAGGTCAGACACCATTTAGCTGGAGGTAGACCCGTATGACCCAGTCCAATTTCGAGTCTACCTCCGTACATACAGTGTAGTGATAGGAAAATAACACACTGAGTATACTGGCTCGACTGATAGAACATTTAGGAGTTAGTTGCTTTCAGGGGCAATGCGACTCTCACAACACACCACGAATTTAAATTAAATGAGGCTTGGCCTAGATTGCAAGGTACACAAAAAAGGGACTGTTAGTTCGACAAAATATAGGCATTTTCAAGTGAGGAAAGTTGTAGGAATCTATAGGTAGGCGGAAATATATATGGTTAATTATGGGAGGCAAGGTATTTGCACGCAGTGCGTACATAGGATGGGAGCTTGAGCCGCAAGGCCAGGCCGGGTTAATTCAGACTAATAAGGTAGGGATAATTAAGTTACGGCGCTAAATAAAATTATGATGAAGTGATGTGGGTCCTAGCTAGGCAAGTAATCTGTTACCGCAGGCCGGTAAAATTCTAATTGTTTTCCTAAAGTTGTTACCAATTAATTATTCATTTTAAATAATTAACAGAAGCATGATAATATAGTACCATCATTACTTTGGAATACCTAAAAGTCTAGACTGGTTTCCTATTACAAGAAAAATACTAAAAAGTTATAGCAAATAAGCTTAGCGTACTGTGATGTTTGATTTCGAATACTGAAATGACCAAACAGGCATTTTTTAGCTTTCCCTGAGGTACAATACGGCCTTAAAATAGCTACACTCTTCAAAGTATGGAAAATTTTACATCCGATACCTATTAGCAAAGATAAGCTGATACAAACTGAACAACTAAAACCAGTTTAGAACCTAGGATAAGTCGTTGAAAGAAGACATTGCAAGCTATGAGCTTCTAATAATCTGAAACATAGAAATAATTGATTGATAACAACCAGCTAATTAGCCTGACAATGGTCTACTAATACCATTTGAATAGACCTCTTAAGATATGTAAGTACTTAACTCTAATAATCTGAAACATAGAAATATTTGATGGGAACAATCTAATCAATCAGACTAATACCTAGCACAGTCTAATTTATACTTATTAAAGGGAGTAAAGATAACTTCTAAATGTAATTGATTTAATGATTAACAGGGATAATTAACTACCTAATTTACTACCTACTAAAAGTATACTGACTATGATTTAGTAGTCTATCAAATTAACCACTCAGTCTGAGAGACAGAGGGTGGAAGTTAATGGAAAAATAATTAACTTAAGTTCACTTCCTAAAAGTCAGGGATGTTGAATAAATTAAACATCTTTCAATAAACTTGATCTGTACTTATACTTTATAAGATCTGTATAATGAACACTAAGAGTAACCCAAAGTAATTTACTTCAAATGATAGTATTCTATTTAAGTTCACTTCCTAAAGTCAAGGATATTGAATGAATTAAACATCCTTTAATAAACTTAAGATGTGATAATCTGCCAATGCAGCCAATCCAATGTAGTTATATTGGAACTTTACAAGACCTGTATAATAAATACTAAGAGTAAATAAAAGTAGTTTTACCTGTATTAATAGCATTCTACTTTAGCCACCGCCTGAAGTGGCGTTTGATTAAATTATCCACCCTTTACGGAACTGAATATAAGTTATTGCATTGAATAATTAAGTTCTTAATGTGAAAAGGATATTTGGATGATAGCAAGCCTTGAGATAAACTCTATTGATTTATGTGGAATAATAAGAATTTAAATTGCTAACACATAGTTCATAATGTAAAATGAAATTAGATTTTGAGAAGAGATGTAAATTCTCAGTTTGAAAGAATTAAAGCTACAAGCTAATAATTAATGTTAAAGCCAAAGTGGACGGGGCCATAATTAAACAATGAGATGTAATGGCACGCTATGGAGCGGCGGTTGGAGCTCATAAACTTCCACAAGACTCTTATATTTCCACAAGACTTTTAAATTTCCACAAGACTCTTATATTTCCACAAGACTTTTAAACTTCCACAAGACTCTTATATTTCCACAAGACTTTTATACTTCCACAAGACTTTTATAATTCCACAAAACCTTTATATAAATTGCACCAGGCTTCTTATGTATCATGCTACTGATAATAAATAATAATACCTACAAGCTAAGCTATCATCTGATTACCTTTGAGTGGTTACAAATCTTCCCCGCAGCTGCAGTGAAGGATTTAGGTCACAGTTCAGACGGAGTCATTGCTAGGCTACACATATTTATGTTATGATTTATAGACTGGTAGGTAATTAGGTCAGGAGAAAATAATTTAACACAGGGATAAGCCAATTACTAAACTTTCACGAAAGAACTTGAGTTACTTAAATGCGGTTAACAACGGAGGGTGCACTAGACGATCTGGCCAAAATAGTAGTTATTATAATATTACATTGCTTGACTGAAATTCACTGCAAATAGAATTAAGCTATGCTAAGGTTTCATCATCATACAAACAATACGCACTAAACAAAAACTCCAAACACAACCATTAGATTGTAGATAAATTAGGTTAATTAGTTTTAAGAATTAGATAATAAGTTAAGTTAAGGTGAAAGCGGCGAGGATGTGTGTATGTATTATAAGGTAGACTAGGCATATAGGTGTGAAAGGCATTAGATTTAGGTATAGAGAATTTATAGAAAGGTGTAGAATTTATATAGAGAGGAGGGGAGGTTACAATGCGAGCACCTAAAGACTAATGGACACTATCTTGTGCGAAAAATAAATAGCCTAAAAAAGGTTCTTTACGCATCGAGTGTTAAACCGTGTTTTTGTTCATGCCCTTATCGGTTCTATCCTAGAGTGTGCGATGGTCTGCATGGATGGTCTGCATTGTCATTAAGATGTAATGAATTTATTGAAAACTATAATTGCCAGTAAGGACTCAATGAATTTACCAAAGAGGCATAGTAAGAAATCGCATGCGATAGAGAGATATGCAAGGGTTTAGAGGAGACTTTTTGTTATGAGACTAAGGCGGCCTTTGCCCACCAGCGGAACAGATAGACCTAAAATTGGAAATGTACATACTTACTTTTCTAATTAGGTATAAGGAAACTTACCACGAGATCTGTAACACTCCAAAACTGACAACGTTCAGCATCACTAACGTAGTTAAGAGGCGGTGCCGTAGCGCGCAAACTTAGGCGTGTCAACAAATTAGACCGTTCAGTTAATTAATTGACGCTTGGCGGTTTGGCAGCTCATGGTACGTGCTTTAGCGAACTTCATCCACGTTAAGGGTTACTATGGTGTAGTATACCGTATGCCTATTTCTAATTGTCTATAATTAAATGATATAGATCACCATATTTAATTAAACTATTTACATTCAAATTCATATTTTGTATTTTATGACCTGATAACGACATATAATATATATTTTTTGTAAATGTCGTTGCTTCTGTGCGCTGTGGTTTCTTGCGCCCGTTCTTTGCCACAGTTAAAAAATCATGTCCTGAATGGGTGGTAGGTTAAAAAAGATTTGGACGATTCAAAGTACTTATTAATTGAGTTTATAGAATAAATATATTTTGACTTTGACTTTGCCCGAATCAACACTAAAACGTTACTATTCGTTATTTATTTTGACTTTTATATTTATTTTTACCTTCGTGGTCGAGTGGTTAGCACGCCGGGTCTGAGGTCCCGGGTTCAATTCCCGGGCGAACCAATTTAGAGACTGTTTTGCCGGTGGCGGTCCCTCAATAGAAAAGTAGAGACCCCTTCCCTTGGATGTCGTAAGAGGCGACTAACGGACTAAAGATTGCACATACATCCAACAGCATAGAGCGGCGATGGACTCACCACCTATCACGCTGAGCACATGTGCAGTTATCATTATCATCGTTGTCTCATCATCATCATCATCAGCCTATAAACGTCCCACTGCTGGGCACAGGCCTCCCACGCGGACAATACCACGCCGGCCCAATGCGGGTTGGTGGGTTTTAACGACTGTCATCTTACGACAACAACCGGGACCAACGGCTTAACGTGCCTTCCGAAGCACGGAGGAGCTCGAGATGTTTTTAATGGTCACCCATCAGGCGACCCGGCATTGCGAAAGTTGCTTAGCGGGCAAGATCGTAAGCCGAACGCGCTAGCCGCAGCGCCATCGAGCTCCTCTTTGATTAACCCTTTGGGGATAATAGTCGTGAATTCATATAAGTATATACCTAATCTCGCCACTCAGCGAATCTCGGCGAGAATCTTAGTAAATCCAAATAACAACTACATTTGAGAGCAAAAATATCGCACAGTCGTAATATTTTGAACTTAAATTGCAGAAATACTAAAATGATGTCTACTATCATATACATACTGCATTACACAATTTTATATGAGTTAGGTATCAATCTGTTTGTTATAAAACAAGGTTTCGGAAACTTATATCTAAATGGTGGTATGGTACATGGAACTAGGAAAATAAGACTTTATTAAAAAATATGAGTGGTGTGCGATAGTTTTGCTCTCAAGTATAATAATATTTGTATGGAAGCAACTTTGATACTGCGAAATAAAAACCATGTGTTCCATACAAAACCGCAAACACTATTAAACTAAATAGTGTTTGCAGTAAGGATTTTAATGCCTGTAAGGCATTTACTTTTGACAGCGTTGCCCTTGACCTAAGAATTATTGTCTTTCCTCTTACCTGATAATAAGCTACGATAAGCCTAAGGCTGAAGCAAAATCTACCCACGAAATTGTGCAAATTTACGTACCTACTTTTAAGTTACTTGTACTATGCGCTGAATCAGTTAAATACATTAAAAGAACTTACGAAAGTTAGCCTAATCATTGCACAAGGTCGTGGCCTTGTTGAAATTTGAAACAAATTCTATAACAAACAATACATAAATCTAATGACTCCTAAAAACATTTTTTTCGACAACTTTCGTATTTTTGATATTCCACAGATCACGCCCATCTTAGAAAAGTAAATTTTAATTTTTAACACAAGCACGTGATGGTTTTGTATATTTCGCAGAATAAAAACATTGCTCTAATTAAATTACTAGGTCTGAAACTTCAAAGCAGAATTGTTATAATTTTAAATATCAATATGATTGATTTTGCTTTGAAGTTCATTATGAGACTCATGTCAGTTTTTGCTACCGCGCGGCACCCTCTTAACCACTGAGGAATTCCGCCACCGAGGCATTGGTTAGACCTGTCGAAATTTTTTAACACTTATTACTCTAAATTTTTATAACAACATCATCAAACATCGGTCAGGTCTAATCAATGCCTCGGTAACGGAGTGTTCAACGCAGCCACCAGGATTGCGGAGGACGAAGATTCGATTCTCACCTGCGAGGTAGTAATTTTTAGTAACTTTTTAATATCTTAAAGTAAGTTTGAGGGTTACTAACGCAAAAAAGAACATTAAATATTTTAAAATGGTGTCTCAGAATCCGCCACTTGGCTTCAATAGACTGGAAACAGTTACAAACCAAATTAATCTATCTACCCGGCAGTCTTACCACACAAACACAACACTAAAGGGTAGTCTTATTTGGATGCGGTCGGACGTGTGACACAGTAGTCCACATAATCCCAAGTCACACAACCGCATTGTGTGGCGACGCCTTTAGAAGCCGGATAATTAGAGCTCCCAATCATTGGGTAGCAATTAAACAGGACAGCCAACAGGAAGTGTTAATAAATTAAAAAGATAAAGAGGGTTCATTCCATTATTACCTGTTAAAAGACATTTGGTTGCGGATAACGGAAAGTGGAAATCGTAACAGAAGTGTTTGGTGCGAGGTAAAAACGTAAAGGAGGAAAACGTCCGAAATTTACTGATTCGTTAATGATATAGGTATTTGGAGGTTGGTATACTAGATCGTTCAATAAGTTCCGAGATTTACTTGGTGATGGCGCATATATTAAAAAGTCTTTTCATTTTTAGAAAGTACTGGCCATCAAATTATATGTTTTAAAATGTTTTGAAAATCGAACAATTTAAATATTAACATAATTTCTAAAGGGAAGAAAGTTAAAGGTTTAATAAAACAACAAAATAACTTAATTACCTACTTAAACAAAATTAAACTACTTACCTAAACTTAAAACTAAAGAAAATAAACTTATAAATAAAAGATGTCCTCCAACTGTGAGCTCATGGGTACTGTACTTGTACTGGATTCTTGGTCGACCGCGCCTACACGTACAGAGTAGCGTGCACGGAAGGAAGTTCCCGGTCGACCACTTTTCGGTAAAATTCGCTTGCGCTCCATTCCGGCCGCGCCTACACGTACAGAGTAGCGTGCGCGGAAGGAAGTTTTCGGGCGACCACTTTTCGGTGATATTCGCTTGCGCTCCATTCCAACCGCGCCTACACATACACAGTAGCGTGCATGCGTGAAGGAAGTTCCCGGTCGACCACTTTTCGGTAATAATTGCTTGCGCTCTATTCCGACCGCGCCTACACGTTCAGAGTAGTGGTCGCATAGGAAGTTCCCGGTCGACCACTTTTTGGTGATATTCGCTTGCGCTCCATTCCGACCGCGCCTACACGTACAGAGTAGCGTGCGCGGAAGGAAGTTCTCGGTCGACCACTTTTCGGTGATATTCGCTTGAGCTCCATTCCGACCACGCCTACACATACACAGTAGCGTGCATGCGCGGAAGGAAGTTCCCGGTCGACCACTTTTCGGTGATAATTGCTTGCGCTCCATCCGACCGCGCCTACACGTACTGAGTAGTGGTCGCGTAGAAAGTTCCCGGTCAACCACTTTTCGGTGATATTCGCTTGCGCTCCATTCCGACCGCGCCTACACGTTAGAGTAGTGTGCGCGTAGATCGTGTGCAAAAGTGGTCTACCGGGAACTTCCTTGACTGTACATACATCACGCCCGTTGTTTGAAGCCCTTGTCAAACAGACAGCGAACCGAAAGCGTGGCAAAGCGATTTCATTTTGTAATATATGGAATCGTTTTGTTCTGTTCACATAGAAAAGCGAATGCGAACCGATCCGTACCGATACCTTGGCGAACCGAAAGGCGTGTGACGCCATTACAAACACAAGGCGAGCGCGTGAAGTAAGACGTGAGCGAGATAGTTGTATTAACTGCGAAGCGAAGGCGATGCGTGATGGTTGTGTTTATTAACAAAAAAAAATCAAAGTAATCCGACACGTGGCCATAATAGCCACACATACCGAAAAGTTTATAGGATGTATTAAAAATACCCAATAATTTATAATACACCTCACAATGACTATAAAAATACATGTTTGCCATCGATACAATCGCGTCATGGAGAGAATGCGGAGCTTCGGTTCGCATTCTCCAAGAGTTCGGTTCGCTGCGCCTGGTTTGACGTCTCCGCTTCGGTTCGCATTCTCCACGTTTTCGGTTCGGTTCGGTTCGCTTGTATATTTGACAAGGGCTGAATGATAGTAAAGTTTTCAATATCACGTACCTACCTAAATTATGTTTCCATTTAACTTTTTCATTTGTTTACTCGTTTTATATATTTATGAGGAGCTCCATGGCGCAGCGGCTAGCGCGTTCGGTTTGCGATATTGCCCGATAAGCAACATTCGCAATGCCGGGTCGCTGGATGGGTGACCAAATTAAAAACATCTCGAGCTCCTCCATGCTTCGGAAGGCACGTTAAGCCGTTGGTCCCGGTTTCATAATATGACAGTCGTTAAAATACACTAACCCGCATTGGGCCAGCGTGGTGGGTTATGGCCCAATATCCCCACGTGCCATTGTTGACGTAAGAGGCCTATGCCCAGCAGTGGGAAGTTTATAGGCTGATAATGATGATGATATATTTATTTATCAGCTAGTATTCCGTCATTGTGTAATTCCAAATCTTCCTTGTTAGATTGGACCCGAACATACCTACATACCTACTAATGTTATTTTTATACATTTTAGCGTTTTATTAACGCTTTACTAACGTGGTAAGGGCAGCCGCCCGGAATGCAGAAGGTGCGTGGTTTGATTCCCGCCTAAGGTTGTTGTTTTTTTTCAGTGTTTAAAAAAAAACCTACATACCTACATTAAGCTTGATTCCTGGAAGGGTTGGTTTGATGATGGTTTTCAATATCACTGTACCTACATAATAAGTATAAAAATGAAGAGACCCAATTAAAAATGTTTTATACAAACATTGCAAGTTAAACAAAAGCTTGTAAAAACTCTTCAACCGTTACCTTGCGCACGCGCACCGCTCCACGGCTTCGCTTACGCTGTACACGCTGCCTCGTCGCATCCGCCCCTTTACCGTGAGGCTGTCACGCCTCCAGCGTCCTCATACCACTGCCACCACTCAACACTCAGCTCCTCTCACGTCACTTCACTTAACTGCACTGTACACTAGCACGTTCTCGAACATTCCGGAACCTACGCACTACGCGTCCCGCCTTCGCATCTATCGTTTAAACACCCACTATGAAGTTTGAACTTAAACGAGTATTCGGATTGCTTGATATCACGTGAGGCGATGTTTCCAAGTCATTTTGAACGTATGGAAGAAGTGGTTTTTTGATGCCCTTTCACTGAACACTTGGATGCGAAGCCGTAGACATTGTATATCTGTAAAGATCAAAGAAGTTTGTAAAGATTTGGTGGTTAAACTGTAAACTTAATACTAGACGGTGTTGCATTACCTATATTTTGCAAAATAAAATTAGTTTTGTTTATTATATTATTTATGTTTAAAAAGTTTCACAGCATAAGGACGGCATGGCATTAATGCATGCCATATTTACATTTTAAAAAATACCTACCCGTCCCTCAAAAGTAGAGCTGTTTCTATTCTATTCACAATATCTCTAAAAAGTTTATTTTTACTTAAATTATAGATAACACCTATATAATTACTAAAAGTCTAACGAAAACAATATTTGTCTTTGGCTGTGCAACGTGTGAAACTATAGATTTCTTGCAATGCGCATGCTAATATTTTAAAAAACTTAATGTTTTTCATGTTATGGAATAAATTAATAAATAAATATAGTTCTGAAACTAATATTATTAACTAGCGGGCACTAAGCTAATCTCCAGTAAGCTTGAACGAGAGCTTTTACAGTTTTAGAAGGCACCGGACCCACGCAACCTCCCCTTTCTTACAAAGCCAATTAATTGAAGTATCCCCCAATTACATTCCGATTCATCGAGTTTCAATTTAAAGTTTCGCTTGTTTATTTTTAAAACAAGCAATTCGCTTCAGAATACTCCGCCGATAAAACTTCGAATATGTTTGAAGTTCGCAAACGAAATGTAGGTACAGTGGAGTACCTACTTTATTATGTTTACGTTACAAAGCAGAAACAATATTGTTACCATTAATGTAATCAGTGAAAAGATGTACTATTTTTACTGCCAATATTTATTTTGCGAGGAGCTCGATGGCGCAGCGGCTAGCGCGTTCGGCTTGCGATCTTGCACGCTAAGCAATTTTCGCAATGCCGGAACGCTGGATGAGTGACCAAATTAAAAACACCTCGAGCTCCTCCGTGCTTCGGAAGGCACGTCAAGCCGTTGGTCCCGGTTGTTGCTTAAGATGACAGTCGTTAAAACCCACCAACCCGCATTGGGCCAGCGTGGTGGGAGGCCTGTGCCCAGCATTTATACGCTGATGATGATAATGATGTATTTATTTTACTATTTTACTGAGCATGTTGTGTTACTTAATTTTCTTTTTACTTAAACAATAACCGGGTAATAACAATAGCAATCGTGTCGCGTAGCGGTGAAAGAATACTACCGCGCCGGTTAGTCGCCTTTTACGACTAAAAGGCGACTAACGGACTAAAGACTGCACATACATCCAACAGCATAGAGCGGCGATGGGCTCACCACCTCTCACGTTGAGCACATGTGCAGTTGCTATTTGGTGAAAAGTGGACTATGGAAGAGGACTGCTTCTGCGATCCTCATTGCCTAGTCTCTGACTTCGGGGATAATAGTCGTGATTATATGTATGTGGGTATGTATATAAATAATAAATAAATAACTTTCGACGCTTACACCAACTATCTAGATCAAGTTAAGCTTCTTTTGACACTCGTTAAAATGGTAAAACGAGATACCGGATAAATAAATCACATCACACTAATATTATAAAGACGAAAGTTTGTGAGTGTGTATGTTTGTTACTTATTCACGTAAAAACTACTGAATGGATTTGGATGAAATTCGGCATACAGATAGTTTATAACCTGGATTAACACATAGGATACTTTTTACACTAATATTATAAAGGAGAAAGTTTGTGAGTGTGTATGTTTGTTACTTCTTCACGTAAAAACTATTGAATGGATTTGCTAATATTATAAAGGCGAAAGTTTGTGAGTGTGTATGTTTGTTACTTCTTCACGTAAAAAATACTAAATGGATTTGGATGAAATTCGGCATACAGATAGTTTATAACCTGGATTAACACAAAGGATACTTTTTATCCTGATATTCCCACGGAAACGGGAACCACGCGGGTGAAACCGCGAGCGGCCGCTAGTAATAAATAAATTTCACAACTGTCTACACCAATCATTTAGCCCCAAACTAAACATAGCCCGAACTATGGTGACTGAATAACGGATAAACATACATCAATTCTAAAAAACATCCATGACTCGGTCACAAATGCTCGTGCTAACCACACAAGCATTTGCCACTACCGGAATTCGAACCCGGGTCCGTGGGTTGCACAGTCAGGGTCTTCACAAACATAGAAAAACACCCAGATTCGAAATCGGGACCGTGAGATGGACCTCAGAGTTGGCGTGACGCCTGAACCGGCATGCTAATCACTTGACCACGGAGGTCGCAAATCATCTATATTATTTTTTATCCTGTATATTCTTTTATTATGCTGTTTGTAGGTATATATTGAATATCGCCTAACTTCAAGTCTCCCACATCCTTACCGGTTGACTGGTAGAGAATGCGTTATGGCGATAAGTCCGCCCTTTGCAGTATATTATGTAAAGAAGATGAAATAATTACTTAATAAATAAATATATTGACAAAAATCAATTGGCCCGAATGTTTGTACGCGCATCACTTCAGAACGGGTGCACCTATTTGGGTAATTCTATTTTTGTTATGTTTGTAATTGTCAGAAGAGACTTAATAGTGTTTAGGTAAGATTAAATATATTTGTAATAAATTGAATATTTTTTATTTATTAAAATTTATTGACATATTAAACAAATTAAAGTGCTCGACTGTACAGGCCAACAGCTCTGTTGCCGAGTAACAGAGAGCTGCGATTGCGAAATCGTTTCTCCACGAAATACACGGAAAACATTTTTGATAAATCTTTCAGGAACAAAACTTTTTCTACATCTTCATTAGAGAGTTCATAAGTACCGGTCTACTTAAATAAGTACTCGCTTCAGAAATTTGAATTAACGAAGTAGGTAAATAAATCACTCATCTGAAAGATGTTTCCGTAATTAACAGAATATACTTTGTGCGGAAATGAGAGACAGAGATAAAGAGGGAAAAGAAAAACATTTATTGGCACTTAACTAAAAATTAAAAATAAGCCTCGTCTTTTATTGTTGCAACGAGGCGAATCACTGAACCAACATTTTATTTAAATGAAATGAAAAATTATTTATTTGAGACAAAATCCCCTCCTACGGTTCAACGAGAAATTTCGGTCACCCACCAGAGATCAGAAAATTTAACTTATAGGAGCGTCATCAACTGTGACATCGAAACATATCCGCCGTTGTAGTCGATGTCGTTCACAGTATTCATCTATACTAATATTATAAAGAGGAAAGATTTGATTGTTTGTTTGTTTGCATTGAATAGGATCCGAAACTCCTAGACCGATTTGAAAAATTTTTTCACCGTTGGGAAGCTACACTTTCTCCGGGTGACATAGGCTATTATATAATATTTTCAATTTGTCACGGGGTACGCTGTCCACGTGGACGAAGTCGCGAGCGGTCCGCTAGTATAAAAATATAAGTATTAAGTATATACTTATTTCAAAAATAGAATAAAATTTACTGAACGTGTAAAACAAACACTCCAAAAAATAAATACATGCGTAAATACTTTTATTTTATTGAACAACCTGAGTATGGGGGTCAAAAATTAAAGGGCTGTCATTTCGTAACTGCTCAACTTCCAAAGAGGCGGTGAGGTGTTAATGTCTTTGTATGGCGAGATAAAACCTTACTCCTGAACAAGTCCTCTTCAGCCGATTATTAAACCGCCCATAAATACCGTGTTCACAGATAAACAGCGCTACTAACAAAGTAAAATACTGTGCCAATAAAGCAGCCGAGTTTCAAAGTAGCATGAAGTTGTAATCTGGCTTTCACCGAAGTTCGTACAATTAAAATCGGTTCAGTACTTTTGCTGTTGGCGGAGTAACAGCTAAGTAACTACCGTCTTAATAACTAGTTGCCAGCTGTGGTCACCAAACTAACAAATATTCATCAGACCATATCTTAATCTGATGACACGATGGAGTTATGTTAGCAGAACATTTATTTGATCAGTATTAAAAATAATACAATCCAATAATTATTATTTAGTTATTGTAAATGGAAACTGAAAACAGGAGCACAAATTAAAAGTTAGAAATAAATAAGCAACATTATAATCATGACTTTATCCCGAGGGGTTAGTCAGAGAATAGGCAACGAGGACCGCAAAAGCACTCCTCTGCCATAATCCACTTTTCACCAAACAGCGACTGCACATGTGCTCAGCGTGACAGATGATGAGCCCATCGCCGTTCTATGCTGTTGGATGTATGTGCAGTCTTTAGTCCGTTAGTCGCCTTTTACGACACCCTAGGAAAGAGAGGGGGTGGTAGTATTGTTTCACCGCTACGCGACAATGTTAAAGTTAACGTTAAGGTTCAGGTAAACATGTAATTAATTTATTGATACCCTGTAGTCTAGACTCAGGATCTAAAACCAGTGATCCCAGCTTCTATTTTTTTTGCGCCTGTGAAGCAGGCACTTTCCCTGGCACCGAGAGGAGGGAGGAGGTGAACTCTACATGAGTACGACACCGGGCGGCTGGCGAAGTTGTGTCAGACTCCTCCTGACTAAACACATCCTAGAAAACCTTAGACCAGGAGAGATATATACGGTTCAAAACGAAAGCTTCTATTTTTAGCTATAACTATATTATCTTATATTGTAGCACTTGGTTTAATTAGTGCTTGGGCTTGTTCTTCGTCCACTGGCTAGCTATGGCTAGTTACTGTGATATGATAATGTTATCTTATTACGTCTGACGCTATAACTACATTGTAAATAGCATCGTGAGATAGCTAGCTCTTCAATAGGTAATCAACGACTAAGTTAGTTTGCATCATCATCTTAAATTCTTAATATCATCTCTTACCATCACGTGAGATGAAGGCACTTCGCCGTAGTTAAATAACCGCAAGTCCAGCATTGGGACAGGTCCATTCTTGCTACGTGAAATAAATTTGAAGCATTAAATAAAGTAAAAAAAAACAACAACCAAAAAGTTATTGAATATAAATTTGTCGCGGCTACGCCACAGAGTAAGTAAGGTAGGTAAGGTAAGGCATCCAGAAACCCGTTAACGTTTTAAATTACCTCGCGCGGGGCCACAATGTAAGATATACGTGCATTGAGGTATTATAACTAGAGACGATACTGCCGAGCAGGTTTTTGCGCACTGAGTTGCGGCCTCAGCTGCAACTGCAAACGCCCCTATTGATTGTGAGTTATCCAAGCGATTGTGGAGATTGCGGCCGCAAATAATTGCACAATACATTTCTTTATCGCGGGTTTCTTCGCCTAACGGCGGTGCGGGCCGGACATCAATGCGTAGATTGTTAACCTCATCCCACGCCGGCATCTCACGTCTTACGACGAATTGGATGGAGGCGTAGGAAGGATAGCTCACTCCGACCTGCTCTGCGCACACCTTTTTCTATATTTAAGCCCGGCAAATGACCCCACTCCAAATGATGTTAAGTGGAATTGGAGTCCAGGCGCGAGAACAACTAGTGCAGCGTTCATCAGTCACTCTCATCCTGCAGGCCCATAAAGTGCATCTAAACGCCCCGCTTCGCTTCGGCGCGGTCAGTCGCACCTGGTGAGTGGCTCATATTCTAAAACCAAACTCAAACTTGAGTTTGATTTTAGAATACGAGCTATACAATGTGATAGGGGTGGTACTTCTAACCCGTTAAGGCCAAGTATTACATCTAAATTCATTGACAAAAAAAAATTATATGGGGGTCCAACCCCCTCCCCCTATAATTTATGACTAGTTTTACTTTATGCGATATCAAAGGTTTCATACGTCGGAGAAACATGAAAAAAAAATGGCAAACAGTAGCTAATGACACTGGCTAAATAATAAATTACTTTGTGTCGTATGTTTCAGATTATTTTGGCGAGAAAAAAAATCATTACTTAATTATTTTGTGATTTAAAATCACTTTTTTTATGTCCATATTATTTTTGGCGATGAATTTAGATGTAGTACTTAGCCTTAACAGGTTAGAAGTACTATCACAGACTATGAAGCCCGGCGAGAGCCAGCAAGAAGTAGCGTCTGATACGGGATGGTCAGAGGAGCGTCTTTGTTAGGTCAGCGGGAGGCGGGTGCATAAATTGCTTGGCGGTATCGTCTCTAGTAATAATAACTCAATGTATATGTGCCGCGCGTAAGTGCCGGTTGGAGTGTAATTTGCATTCAATGTGATAGGCCACGGAACGCCCGTGCCGAGCCGAGGCTTGTGCTATGTGACACAAGTTAAACTTGTCGCGAGCGATCGGCGATTACACACGTATATTGGATAACGGTAGGCGAATTATCTTATCTATTATACTAGTGGTGTAAAAGGAAGGCAAAGAAAGCTGTGGCTGTTGGTAGGGTTAAAGCTAAGCTGTAAATAGGTACAATTACCGTGGCCAAGTTTGTGCCAATCGATTCAATGCCCGCATGGACTAATAATAAAGCACGGAGTAATATCAGGGCCGTGTGCGTGAGCGGCACACTAAGAATACTCCAACTCTTCCCTTGGGTGTCGTAAAAGGCGACTATAGCGCTAACGATTGCACATGCATCCAACAGCATATAGAGCAGCCTTAAGTTCACCACCTGTTACGCTGAGCACTGTGCATTTGGTGAAAAGTGGACTATAGCAGTGGACTAAAAGTAAAGGCTCTGACTAACCCTTTAGGGATAGTAGTCGTGAATCGTTTGTGTCATGAATCTACGTACTTATTTATAAAAAATCTAAAATGACGTCTCGTTGACTTAAGTAACTCCCTTACATTCATCATTCTATTCTACAAGCGTTTATGCCACTTGTCTTGGAATTCAGGACCTACATAGGTATAGATAGGTTTCGATAATTTAGCGAAAATATCCAGTTGCTTGCTTGGGGGTCCTGCACGAAATTGTGATACGTATTTTTAAGTCGCTTTCTACTATGCGCTATTATTAGTTAAATACATTAAAATAACTTATGTAAGTTAGCCTGATCATTATACAAGGTCATGGCCTTGTTGATATTTGAAACAAATTCTTGCCCTTAAAGGAATTGTACTGACGAGAATCTGAATAACACGAACATAATTTAACTAAAACCAGTTTAATTGCGACTGAAGGCGTTCTATTGAAATGACGGGATCTAGGTCGGTGCTAAAGTAAACACCATATTACAAAAACTATTCCGAAGGCGTTGCTTCGCTGAAACAATTCTCTATCATTGAACAGTCTCAACAAAATTGGACCTTAATCTAATCTGTAATGTCATAACTCCGGGCCATTAATTAGAGTTGGTACGCCCTAAAGCCTTGGACAAACAACACAAATATAAATTGAAACAGAAACCGATTATTACAGCTTCGTGTAATAATGTCAATAACGTCAAATAATACGTGTCGAATGGTTTACTATTTTTTTTAATTTTTTTTATTGGCAACGTGTAAGCGCTTGGCTTTCATCTCACCTGATGGTAAGTGACGATAAGGCCGAAGGTGGAAGCGCGCTTCACCCGGAATCCTCAACCACTGAGGAACTGGCTATTTTATCTCAAACTGCCGGAACACAACAATGCTATAAACATTGTTGTTATGGAGACAGACTTAGATAAGATGGTGGTAGCTAGCCAGGTGGACTTAATAGCCCTACCACCAACCAAACCGAGCACACAAAGATGTACCCCCCGCTGGGAATCGAACCCGGGACCTCTGGGTCTGAAACCGGTAGCATAGCCACTAGACCACAGAGGCGGTTGAACTACTAACTACCTACTAACCGAAATCTAAAGTAAATGCATACAAACATACATACGCTCACGAATATAATCCCCATAGGGTTAGTCAGAGACTAGACAATGGGGACTAGTCCACGTTTCAGCAACTAATAACTGCACATGTGTTCAACGTGATAGGTGGTGAGCCCATCGCCGCTCTTTGCGGTTGGATGTATGTGCAGTCTTTAAAAAAAAACTTTCCTACACTCACACCAATTATCTAGCCCAAGAGAAGCTTCGATATGAAACTCGTTAAATGGTTACTAGACAACGGATAAACATACTTATTATACATAGAAAACAGCCAGACCCGAGACAATTTAGAAAAACATTAGTTTCTAAATTGACCCGACCGGGGATCGAACTCGGGACCTCAGAGATGGCGACACCATGAAAACCGGTGTACAATCCACTCGACCAAGGAGGTCGTCGGTCGTCTTTAGTCCGTTAGTCGTCTTTTAAGACAGCCAAGGGAAGAGATGGGTCAGTAAAATTCTTTTGATGAGCCTCCTACACACAGCTCTCTAAAGTACATACACCGGAAAAAGTAATTACCTCTTGATAGATTGTTTCAGGGACTACACATTTCGCGCAGCTGTAATGCAATTTCCGCCCAGAAACTTGGCAGATTCCGGGACGGATCTCCATTTTCCGGTTCAATGTCGTATGGCAGTGAAATATGAATTATGGCATAAATAAAATGATATAAGATTAAACGTAACTAACGTGTTTTTGTCAGACATCTGAATTGGCTATGCCATTCGCAGAAGCTTGTGACATCGGAAACTAACATATATATTATTATGTAGATTAAAAAACAATGATAATAATAAAAAAAACCGGCCAAGTGCGAGTCAGACTCGTGCACGAAGGGTTCCGTACCATTATCTATAAAAATCACGTTTGTTGTATGGAAGCGCCCATTAAATATTTTGTTTTATTCTAATTTCATTATTTTTTTTTAGGTAAATAGGTACAGAAAACTAAAAATTCTGTGAATATTTCAAGCGTCTACCTGTTGCCGTTATCAATATTGAGCAAAAACGAGCAAAAAAATTAGGTTTGTTGTATGGGAGCCTCCCTAAATATTTATTTTATTCTGTTTTTTAGTACCTATTTGTTGTTATAGCGGCATTATAACAGAAATACATCATCTGTAAAAATTTCAACTGTCTTACTATTACGGTTCATGAGATACTGCCTGGTGACAGACGGACGGACAGCGGAGTCTTAGTAATAGGGTCCCGTCCCCTTTGGGTACGGAACCCTTAAAATTAGGCACAGCCTGTATACTATCCCACTCCAAGGGCTGCAGGGCAAAGACCTCCATCCTAGTCTAAGATAGGAGTATAGAACGACCTTCACCGGGCCAGATAAGAGAGTTTACGCATTTTGGTTTTCCATACAAACTTCCAAGTCGAAATTTTTAAAAACCAATAAGTCAATTTTGATTAAACTTTGCATGTTGAAGTAAAACACAGGGGTCTAAATAAATTGTTGAATTATTTAACTGAGTTATTGCGATTTTATACTTTCTATAGTGGATTTTAAATCGCAAAAACTCGGCTAAATAAACGTTTTTTGACAAAGTTTTCAACAAACTACACACATCAAAAGTGTCTAGGGATCAACATATATTTTTGCAATAACTTTTCTCCTGATTGATATTAATTAAAATTTTCTTTACGGATTCATCAAATAAAGTGTTTTCGTTTGTCTACAGTAAAGATAAACCAAGTCACCTTTGCATTAATAAAGAAATTTACCATTTTCCTAATAAAGGGATTTTTGACATTTGAACCACTAACATTAAAGTTCGAAAAAAAGACTGAAATAACAGTTTTCTTTAAAATTTTATTGGGTAACTTAAACAATTAATAATCCGTGTTTCTACCGCGAACACTAACAACACAAGAACATCGGTTTGGCATACTCAAAATGAGTTCATCCAAATCACGCTGTGGAATGGCCGCCCATGTTCGTTGCAACAACAAAAAAAGGTCTTTTTGCGACTGGATATCCTCCATATTCGGCAGAGCTCTTCTCTGTAGCATATCCCATGCATGCTCAATCGGGTTCAAGTCTGGCGACTGAGCAGGCCAGGGCATGACATTGATGTTAGCTGCGGCGAGAATCTGTCTTACAACTCTTGCGGTGTGCGGTCGTGCATTATCATGCATTAACTGAAATAAGGGACCGATTTGCACTTGTAGAGGAACGATGACGTCTGATACAATCGTCTCAGCATAAATGTGAGCGTTGAGGTTGCCTCTGATCCAAATCAACTCAGTTCTTCCGCCGATCCAAATACCCGCCCATACCATGATGGTTCCACCACTATAAGGATGGACTTCCTGGCAGGATTTTAATCGCTGTTGGCGTCCAGGGGTTCTCCAGTGTCGTATACGTCTTGTATCCGGTCTCATACCAAAACGAGACTCATCAGAAAAGCACACGAAACGCCATTGTTCTTCTGCCCAATTTCTGTGTTCAAGAGCCCATTGATATCGAATCCTACGATTGTGCATTGCTATAGGTGGTACCCTTAGCGGTCTTCGGGAATGAAGGTTCACTTCATGCAAGCGGTTTCTGACTGTTTGGTCGCTAATTAAGTTCCCTGAAGAGTGATGAAGCCTCACGGCTAACATCATGGCGGTTATTGTTGGAGCTCTTCGAGTTGTGATTTGAATGTATCGGTCTTGCCTCCGTGTGGTGCAGCGATACCGTCCTCCATGGCGCTCAGCCACGGTACCAGTGCTTCGGTAACGTGTCCAAAGTCGACTGATAACACTCTGACTTGTATTCAGAGCTAAAGCCACAGTACGTTGCCGGGAACCAGCTTCTATCATTCCCACGGCTCTGAGCATTTCTTCTCTGCTTAAATGACGTCGCCGCTCCATAATAACGTTGGTTTTAATCAGTAGTAGGGAAACAGTAGCACTATAATGTCTTCAATGCGTTGTATGTTTTTATAGGGAAAATATTGACAGCTGATTTTCATCTTTTACTAGAAATTGATTGAAAGTTCCTGTTTCAAATTATGAAATGCACCAAAAAGGATCCATATAAATTTATAAAATCATAAATTTATTACAAAGCCACATCTCAATCTCAAGAAATCCGCATAAAAATGCTTGATCCCTAGACACTTTTGATGTGTATATTTAGATTCCTGTGGTTTACTATAGCGTACAAAATTTCACTTAAATTGGTTTAATGGTTTTTAAAAATTCGACTTGGAGATTTGTATGGGAAACCGAAATGCGTAAACCCACTTAATGGATGAAAAGTATTTTATATCAAATTTAATATGTTAAAAAATATATCGCTAGTGGGTTGGCTGAAAAATGTCAGTCCCTACCTATAATGATTAATTTAATATAATTTTTTTTTGTTATAATAATAAGTGCAATAGCACTGGTTTGGTGTGTGTGTTTGTAATGAGATTATCTTTAAATAAACATAATTTTTTTTTTATTTTACCAGACGGTTGCAAATTACTAATATTGACTTACCTGTTTACACCTGCCTACCCAATGTTATGACGGAAAAAAAATAGTCAACCTAACGTTTGCATATTCTATAGGCTTCATACTTTTGATTGATACCTATGTAATTTAGCTATTATCCAAACCAGTGCAATGATAAAAAAAAATAACTGTTAAATATGTAATTAATCATATACTGGACTGAAATTTTTCAGCCAACCCACTCGCAATATAGTTTTTAACATATTAAATTTGATATAAAATATTTTTCATCCATTAACCGGCCCGGTGAAGGTCGTTGTATACTCGGATCCTCTACAATCATTAGTCATCCATTTCAATGATGGAAATAAAATCATAGCCAACTACGTAATGCATTACAATCAACTAAAATTGTTGGCGCTAACGTCGAATACCATCAGGTGAAATGAATTCCAGGCACGTTCTAATTCGCGAAGAAATAAAAAAAAAGCTGTTACACTAACAGCAGAACATGACAATCCCACTATTGTTACAGCGGAAGCAAAAGCCCTGGACAGCGAAGCTGAGGTTGTCCCAATTAAAGTTGATTGGGACCGGACACATGTGGTTTCCAAAAAGTTCGACAGCTTGAACTGTCACACAAAACCGGAGAACGAAATTGCCCTTGTCGAGTTTTACTAGGCCTCAACTGGCTTACGAAGGCTTCGATGTGGAAGTCCACACAATAGAATATAAAGTACCTACCTACTAAATAGGTTTAAGTCGGTATATAGAGACTACTGCTTGTTACAGTTTAGCTGTACTTTAAGGTTTGTACTTAGTTGGTCCCAGTTTATATCAACCTGTAATTTGTTGTGTATTGTTTTAATTATGTTACAATATGTAATATGCACAAGTAATCTGTTTTCCAATAGTTCTATTATGCCATAACATTTTTTCAGGTAAATTGAGTTTTTTATAACTTTAATATTCTTAAAGTAAAATGTAATTTTTCACAGAAAAGCTAACATGTCCTGTTGAAAGCTAAGAGCAGCATAATATTAAAGCCGTGCTTGTCTAGGAACACTTGTTTGTGACGCAAGACGTTGTCATTACGAACAAAGTGGACTAGGGGACTAGGGCGATATTAAAATGTATGCGAGAAGATCTATGGCGAGAAGCTGCCAGCTATATTGTTTAAAAGGCAAAGTCTTAGAGTGCATTATACTCGTATATCTTTGGTTATGAAGGAATTAAAGCCTTCTGGCACCTACTAAGTAAACGTAGTCGTAGAAAACAGTTTTTGCACAGTGATCAAAAGTCCTGAAAAGGACTGGATTCTAGTAATCTTGGTTAGCGTGTACAAAAAAACGTCTATTACCTAAAAAGCAAACTGTAACCGTCCCTGACAATACAAACAATTCATTTCTAAGAAGACAGTGATTTAGCACAGACAAGTATAAGACATTTTTTTGTTAATGGAAAGATACATTTTGATGAATGAACGCGATATATTGTGGAAACTAAATGTACGTATGATAAAATAGAAAAGCCGCTTAGTTGAATTTCTCTATGCTGGGAAAGGCCATGCAGGGTACGAGCACAATGCCATTGAATAAAATCGTCGGCCAAAATTCTTTGCGGTTCCAAAAGAAAGGTTGCAAAGATTTTGCCGCACAATTGTCTGATCTTCCTCAATTCTGCTTACATTCGTATTCAGAGCGGGTTCTGTTTTGCCCCAAATGTTTGTATTAGAACTGTGCTTTTTTTGTTACATTAAATCATTAGCTAAGTCGTTAGTTTATGATGTAATTAATGCCTATAATTACATCTCTAAATAAGTGCGAATGCGTAAACACATATAAAAAATTTTCCTCACAAATGATAAGAGACTCCCGGAATGCGACGCTCTAATGTAAAAGTAATTTTACACTCCAACCACCCCTGCTACTTATTTCTGATGCAAAGTAGCTTTTAATAGCTTCTCTTTTATTGCTGACAAAGCATTTTCTAAGTGCATATTACATTTACCGAAATTACGAGCGGTCGAGCACTCACCCACAGGGGAGATGACTTTTTGTTTCCTGCCGTCTCGTCCGTAATGTATATTTTTATCTTATTAGATAGTGTTTTATTTATTCTACTATTGTGTACTGTTTCTTGATAACCAAAATCACATTTATGGGCAGGCTTCTTATTATGTTAGAACAACAGAATCAATGTTAAGTTGTGTACCTATGCTATCAATTTAGTTATTACATGAATACTCGTTTAGTTAAGGTAACTCCAAAAGAGAAAAATCGGAGAGATTTTGGGAGGAATTTGCTTAGTGGTACAGCATAGTCTAAGGAAAAATTTTACCTGAATGTGAGTATTTAAGAGCTTTCTGTTAATTGAGTAGGCAGAAAAAAGTTCTTGCAATTAGATTATGTTTACAACAGATTTTACAAATGCGAAATAAGTGAACCGAAGAAGAAAAATATCTTTTTTATGTCTTCTAAAACCGAAACACGTGTTGTCAGCAGATCTAATCGCAAAACTAATAAATACACATGCTCCGCGAAATGAGACATAAACGTTGAAATATCGCGTTCAGTGGAAACAATAATAATGTTGGCAAATAAAAACGATGTCAACACGTCCTGTACGAAAATTAGTCGGCAAACCAAACGGAGTGTGGTAACGAGATCGTTTTTATGGCGAAAGAAATAAGGTTCGAAATTCTATGACTATTTTAATACGTGCTGGAGATAATGAATTTGCCTAGAGCGCCTCCAGGTCTCGGCGCGAGACATCTGGACATTGGTTAATTTATTGAGGCTATTATTCAACGTTGGCGCCACCGGATGACGTCACACGTGCCAATGAACTAGAGCTTTTTCCGTAGCTACCGTCTAAAATGATTACCGTGATTCATTCGAATGTTAGTCTCGTTAGCCTTAATGGTCCAGTGATTTGTGATCGCGATTCGCTAAACTATTATTTGCTTCAGTAGGCGTCGGAGACTGTCTGCGCACTTATACATATATATATATCTATATAAATAAATATCAATTGCCACGAATGTTTGTACGCGCATCACTTCAGAACGGCTGCACTTATTTGGCTAATTGTTTTTATTGTGTTTGTAATTTACAAGGATTACGTATATGAAAAAAAAAGAAATGAAAAAAATGTATATTGCAACAACAGTCACTAATTTACAGAATAATGTGTACTGGCTTTTGAAAAAAAAAACTTGTATTACAAAAGCCAGTTCCTTCCTAAGTTGACACAACTCACTGGATTTTGTTGAAATAAAAGGATGCATGAACCAAGAACATTAAATTAAATTTCATAAAAATTAAAGTGCTTAAGACCTAACCATAACATTGTATTTTTTTTCAGTTTATAAAATGCGTATGAAAGAAATTTTTGGAAATTCGTCACGGGGTACGGGGTCCACTCGCACGAAGACGCGGGCAGGCTGCTGGTAAGATATAATATGTAGCTGAGCAGTACGAAGAATCTTCTGGACTAAATGAAGCTAAATAAATATATTACGTGCGTAAGGATTGTAGTGAATGGAAATTCGTGAAGCGTGTATGCTATAGCGTGTACGCTTTTTAACGTCATTTTTTTCATTCGCTTTATAAAAGTGTAGTTTTATTAATGTTGGGTATATTCTTAAATGACTCTGTCAGTTTTTGTAATGATGAAAAGGTTATTTTCAATAAGTTTTTCTAGCAAAATCTTTCATATACTTATACCTAGCCTTTTGTTTGGGTAGGAATGAACCTTTCATACCTATGCACTAGATGTTAAGACAAAATATGTATTAATGGTCTTTGAATGATAACTGAACATTGAAATTAACATTATTATTTTTCAGTCATAACGTAAAACTATGGTTAAGAACATGGATAAAGAATTAAGTCAGAGTATCGAAAAAAATTGCTTTTATCCGTTCGTGACCTTTATTGCAACGAGATAAGAATCACACCACTTATTTATTGACATACATTTCTGTTGAAATCGACAACAATGCCAATAATTACACAATCAACGTAATAACACGTGGCACCTTTAAAACAAAAGCACCGGAAGAGGAGCGTTGATTGCAAAAGGGACTACCTTCGAACGGCAGTTGGTTGACATTTAAATTTATTCAAATTACGCCCAAGCGAAGATTTAACTCAGACAAATGAATATCTAGTTTTATTGATGTCGTTATTGTTAGAATTCCTTATTATTTTTATTATTGAAATTTTGCATTCACAATCCCATATAGATATAGGATAAAATGTTTACTAGAAAGAAAAACAACCAGTCTCAGGAAGCTCGAATGGGATTCGAACCCATGACCTTTGGATTGCCGGTCCACTGCTCTAACCGCTAAGCTATCGAGACCCCAGAAGACTCGTTGAATTCTTTCTATGTTGATGATTTACGCTGCAACCCAGCGGTATTACGTCACTGTGAAGTTTTACCTACCCTCACAGAAAAGTGAGGAGTTCCAGACACTCGAAAGAAATACTATACCAGTGTATGAGCACGTAAATTTATTATCCTATTAATATTATAAACGCGAAAGTTTGTAAGTATGGATGGATGTTTGTTACTCTTTCACGTAAAAACTACTAAATGGATTTGGATGAAATTCGGCATACAGGTAGTTTATAACCTGGATTAACACAAAGAATACTTTTTATCCCAATATTCCTACGGAAACGGGAACCACGCGGGTAAAACCGCGAGCGGCCGCTAGTATTTTATAAGTACTTAGCTATAGTGCTGACACAGCCACACGCGCCTGCGCGCGCCTTATTTAAGAGCACAATACTTATGAAAGTTTTAGCGACAATAAACCACTCATCGAAGAAACATAGTTTTCTTCAGATCTAATGAAGTTGAGGCATACAGCTCCAACATTGGTCCTTCGAGCAACAACAAGAAACCAGCAACAACAGTTTTCAACAGCTCACATCAGCCCCAACAACCAGAAATGGTGATAGTTTAGAACTCTTAAGACCGTCATTATTTTATTTTGTTAAAATATTTAGGAAACTTGCGGCTAATACATTTGTTAGCCTTCTTCGGGGGACTGGGCTTTATCGACTAGGACATATACATATACACTAGGAGTTTAAGTGGTCGCCATGACCGAAATCGGCTGCCCTATTATTATGATAGTAGATTAAAGATAAAATAAAAGAATAACAGATTAAATATCTTTAAACATAATTATGAAATTCCTGTTTGATATATTATACACTATACATAAACACATGATTGAACTAGGGAGATCGGGCTTAGTGGCCTACCACACAGTCCTAATAAAAGGTTGGTTTTCAACTGCTATCTAACGACAGCAACTGGAATTAACGAATATATTTTGGGGGTTAAAGTTACTCGCGTCCGTAGGTTTACCTTTGAGACCCTACACGTGAACCCTGGGTGGTGCTAAATGAGTGACACTGACTGAGTAGTAGAGCCACGCTGCGTTACACGCATTGGGCCGGCTCGCCCGGCGTAATACGAATATCCGGCGTGAAATAATGGCACTTGGTGCTTTTGTGTTTCGTCCGGCCAGTGAGGATTCCGGAGGCCCATTCTCCCCCTCCCCTCTCACAATTCCTATTCCTTCCTTAACCCAATTCCATCCTTAAAGGACGGCAACGCGCCTGCGATTCCCCTGGTTTTGCGGGTGTCCATGGGGCGGCGGTGATTACTCTCCATCAGGTGACCCGCCTGCTCGTTTGCCTCCTTCTTTTATAAAAAAAATACGCATTAGGCATAAAATGGCTTCCGAAGCACAGAGGAGCTATAGATATTTTAACTTGGTCACGCATCTTGTGAACCAGCATTGTGAACTTACTTAACACAACCCGAACGCTAAAACTGCTGCACCATTAAACTTTATTTATCTTAAATATTGCCATAGCGAATAAGACCGATACGGAAACTCCTGATTATGTTGCTCATTAGCCTCACTTTCAGAAATGGTTTTTGTTTCTCCCGAGTCGAGACTAATGTCGCGAATTTTAACATGGCAACACTTTGTAAAAACTTTGATGTTTTTTCACGGTAAACATTAAAGTCAAAAATGTTTATCCCGTGTGTGCTGTCGTGGGGGAAGTGAAATAGAAAGTTTTGGGTGTTTTAATAATGTTAATAATATCCAGTACTTGTTTTAATGATCCACTGAGTTTCTGGTTTTGCTCAGGCCAATGAAGTTAAGAATGGTATTTATTAAAAAAATTTAAATTTATGTTTTTTTTTATATTACTACGATTACCTGTTAAAGGTAATTAGGTATATTTATTTAACCTCGAGAGGTCATTTAAAGTTTATTACATAGCTATAAAATATATTATTACATTATTTCATTACGTTATTTAAAATGGTAACGTTCGCGGTTATAGCCCTTCGATGTAACGTGCAATCGAGGTAAACCTATCGAGGTGATTATCGTTCGAAGTATTGACCATTCAATGTAACGACCGACCCAACGATAAAATCAATAATCGAAGTAAAGACATTGCGGTACCTATACCTACTCATTACAAGTAAGGACACTTTTAAATTTTATTTTTTTCTGATATTTCATTGTTAAGTGAAAGTTTTTGCTGAACCAACTTGGTAATTTTTTTTAACCTACGTATTGTAACACGTTACAAAAGTTGCATAAATACAAGATTAAGACCAAATTAGGATAAAATGTTTGCTAGAAAAAAATCAACCAGTCTCAGGAAGTTCGAATGGGATTGAACCCACGACCTTTGGATTGCCGGTCCACTGCTCTAACCGCTGAGCTACCGAAACCCCAGAAGACTCGCTGAATTTTTCCTAGTAGTTTGATTTACGCTGCAAACCAGCAGTATTACGTCACTGTGAAGTCTACCCTCACAGTCGAAAGAAATACTATTGCAAGTATTTAACAATCGATAAAGACGTAATTGCTTATAATATATCTTAAAAATTTTGCATTTACAATGCTATATAAATATAGGACAAAATGTTTACTAGAAAAAAAACGACCAATTATATATAATAAGACCAAATTGTGACATTAATTAAAAATCGTACAACTGTTTCCACGTTGATTTGTGAAAGACATTCTTAACAACTTGTAATAGCATCGCAAAATCGCACAACGTTGTATTTCTAGCTGTAGTAGCTCCAACTTAGTATCTACCAATGATTCAGTCAGAATCCCTAGTAGGCATTATCTTTGCCGAGCACATCTCTTTCTCGTAGGTATTTCCATATTTCATTTTTGATTCAATACATTACTTATTCCGCGAGACGGTTGCTGGGTGAAAATTAATTTTCCTAGTGTGGCATTTGAGATGATATCTCTTTAGCACACTTTTTTATCTTGTAGGTATGTAAGGTTGGTTACTTTAATATTTGAAAATATGGCTAAATATAATCAACCTTACTTATAAAGCTCAGCCGCCGTAAACCACGACACAATAGAAGTTCAAATCCGTGGTTCTGTCTATGTCACACAGACGTCAATTTGAAATTACGCAATAGAGACAAATAAATAATTAATAAATTCTTTATTTGCATAAAAACATTGTATACATTGGTGGTAATAACAAAATCAATAGCACAATCATGTTTTGCCGAAATATAATGGCATGCAAATATTCAAAATACATCATTCAATAAAATATACTCAACGATAAACTCAATTCATTGCAAATCAATAATAATTCTATTTCTATTCTATCATTATTACATCAAGCATCGATTTTACTTACAGCTAAACATAACAATATTTAACTACACTATGCTTAAAAATTGTTTATAAGTAAGGCCAATATGGTTTTGTCTACAAAACCCAGTGACTTGCTAGCATGGACTTAATAGTTTAAGTTGCTGCTTGCTAGTTGTTTTTTTCTTAAATAATGCGTTTAGCACACTCATCCAGTGTCGAGTAAGAGATAATGCTTAGCAAATATATTTCTTTGCTCCGTAGAGTTCGGTGTCGCGTAGCGGTGAAAGAATACTACCACCCCTCTCTTCCCCTGGGTGTCGTAAAAGGAGACTAACGGTCTAAAGACTGCACATACATACATCCAAAAAGTAAAAGCGGCGATGGGATCACCACCTGTCACGATGAGCACATGTGCAGTCACTATTTTTTTTTTAAATGGACTATGGTAGAGGACTGCTCTTGCTGTCTTCATTGCCTAGTCACTGATTAACCCTTCGGGGATAATAGTCGTGATTGCTATATGATAATATGTATCTGGTAGGTACTTATTCTGTAATTTTAAAATGTTTCTTGTGGTGTTGAGCGGTCGACCTGTTGTTATATAAATTAATTTATTTTTGCTGCGAAAATAGCTTTGATCTTAATAACCATGCCTGAAAATGTTCTTCAAAAATTACCAACTTAAAATTCCTTTGTTGTCTGACCACTCTTTTAATTAAAGCAAACATAATTATTTATTTACTATCCTGAAATATAATAATTATAAGGCCGACGTTCATTTTATATAATCATCATTATCATCAGCCTATAAACATCCATCTATCTGCTGTAGGAATATGGGGAGATGAGGCCATAACTCATTACGCTCGCCCAATGCGGATTGGTGGAATTAATGATCAGAAAAAAGAATAACACAAAGAACAAAAAGGCTGACAACGTGTCCATAAAAGCTTTGCTAGAAATTTACTGTTACTGGAACTAAACACTTGGTCTAAGTAACTTAGATAGTTACATTATCAAGGTTTCACTTGGCAATAAAAAGTTTAATGTGGAAACAATACATTGCAGTCGGCTCACCCGGATTAACTTTTTTTTTTCTCTTAAATAATGACTTCGTGCGATCAGCACATTTAGCCAGTGTCAAGTTTTTAATAGTAATTATTATTTTCTTTACATGAAGTGGATGATAATGAGTGATAATGAACGTTTAATGGTAAATGACTTTCTCCCATACCCCTCGAGTCTCAATAAAGCTGTGGGACTTTTTTGAGGACTCACACGGACTTTTTGAGAGAATTTGAAAAGTGATGTTGCACTGTTTTGTTTTATTTGCTAACACTCATGCACGTTCACGAACACTTAAGAGTAAATAATCCACCATTATTTCACATTAATATTCGACAAAACACAAATTTTAGAAAATAAAATAAAACTGCAGACATGACGCTTCACTTTCCCGCCAAGAAGCTGGATCAACGTTCTATTGTTGAATTGATAGTACCTATTTTTTTTCAGTGTATGAAAAAAAGCAAAGTAAGGTACATCCTATCAACTGTCTCACTGCTGGACAAAGGTTCTATTATTGCAATAAAGTAACCGCTACGATTGATGGGAATTGGCCATTTGACAGTTGTAACGATAAAATATGAAATATGTCGGAAATGGTAGTTTATGATTTAAAGATAATTATATAGTTATTTTTTATTAAGATAATTTGTAAATATTTTAAAATAAATTTGCAGTTTTTTATCTGTGGATTACAAGACCCGAAACTCGGGCGGCAAGGGGCGGCCATGTGACGTCACATTTCACAAAATTATCAAAAACTGTCTGTCAGGTTTCAAGATAAGTTTCTATATTTATTGAAATGTGACGTCACAGAGCAAAATGTCACGTGACCAACCGTTTTCGCACGAAATTTGAAATTAATAAGAAAAATATGGTTTTTTTTTCTGTTAAATAAAGGTTTTTTCGAGAAAGAAAATATTGTACGAGGTATAAAATATGCGTTTATAATTTTTTTAACACTTTTTCGAAAACTGTCGACTAGCCAATTGGCTTAAATCACTTTCACGCTCAATCACATAGACTTTTTAAGAGTGTTTTTCACTATTCCATTTAATGTTAATTAAGTGCATGTTTGTTATGCAACAGCCTTTTTTGCTTTTGAACCCAGAAATTAATTATTTACTGAAATGCTTCTAATGAAATATTCGCTGGAAATATAATAAAGTGCCATTGGATAACGCTTGCCCAAAACCATATTGGTCGTAACGTTCACATTAAACGAATCGCCGAACGTAAATAAAGCTGTGCTGTCGGATGAAAGCTGTTCGGCGCTAAAACAATCCAAAAGGCGCTAGATTCGATAGCTTTTCAAACCAAAAAAGTGCTAGGTTAAGTGATAACTTTCAGCTTATGTATGAATAATGGCATGAACAAAATTATAAGCTTGTCGTGTAATCATAAAATAAATTTAATAAAATAAAAAAAAACTTCTATAATTTAAGTAAGTACTTAATTAATTTTAAACTAAATGAAGTCATTTGTTTGTTTTATAATGGAAGTAAAACGACAAACTGGTCAAAATTATCAGTTTCAAAATTAGGTAAGTATATTAGTTATGATCCTCGTTTCGAATTCCATCGGTTCAACAGCCTCAGATCTTCGGTGTAAAAACAACCGCGACTAAGGTGCGCGCAAAATATAGTCCTCTCGGTCGGATACGCGCTCGCGTTTATTAAGAATTTGATGTGTTTAGTTAGGGAAAAGTTGTTCATATCGGTAAAAGATTAAATAACGCCAGATTAAATGCTTTGACAGGTCCCGCCAGAATACCAGCGTTGCGTTGTTGCGATATACGCAACAACACAGGCTGAAGCGGTGTCTTGATTGACCATTTGTCCTTTTTCATGTTGTTTAATTATACATTTTTTTATTGTTTTCTGAGGTTTAAGCGAGCACTACATATTGAAATGAAACACTTTTTTACGGATTAGCTCGCGTTTAATTTACTATTTACATAGTTTTTATATTATCCTGACGTTTCGAACCCTTTACAGGGTCCGTGGTCACAGGGAGACTGAGGTGTTGGTCGTCTCATTGTTAGAAGTTATTTGCTTACTGTCAATAATTTGTATATTTAACCGGGTGCGTTCAAGTTTACACAATACGAGCTAACAATATTTTTAGGTCTGGCAATGTGTTGCTGTTGGGGCTGGGATTTGATGACCTGTATGATGGGGTCCCAGACAGGTGGTAAATTCCAACCATCCTCTCTATTGAAATTACGATGTTTTTTAATTTCAATAGCCTCAATATATTTTTTTACATACTTCTAACCATGAATATTATCTCCAAAGGGTTAGTCAGAGACTAGGCAATGAGAACAGCAAAAGCAGTCCTCTACCATATAGTCCACTTTAACCAAATAGCGACTGCACAAGTGCTCAGCGTGAAAGGTGGTGAGCCCATCGCCGCTCTATGTTGTTGGTTGTATGTGCAGTCTTTAGTCCATTAGTCGCCTTTTACGACACCCAAGGGAAGAGAGGGGGTAGTAGTATTCTTTCACCGCTACGCGACATGGTTAACGGGCCTCTCTCTCTTATTGGTGCATAATTCTTAGATTCGTGCCAATCATGCCGTAAAAGCTAGATCTAGCGCCGAAAGCGTCATAGCAGCACTTAAATAAGTAATAACATTATCACGATCTTCCTTGTAATGAACGTATGGCAACACTCGACCGTCTAATATACGCGTTACGGTCCAGATTTATGGTTATTAAAGGCGGCAGTCGGTGCTTGAGCGATAAATTTGTTGATTCAACATCGATAAAGCTGTTTATCATTTATGGATTTATATGGAAACAGTACGGTGGCAATATTGTTTTCGTAGTCCAATACTAGGAGCACAAAAAGGAAATGTAAAGCAAAATTTAAAATTACCATATCTTGTGTTTGTACAAGGTTACTTACCTATTAATGTTATTTACTTGTGAATTAAGTTGAGAATATATTACTGAAGAGAAGACATGACTGTTGCAGTATTTTGTTTCATTTGCTAACGATCAAGCCCATTCACGAACCTTTATCGAATGTTCTTAAATTATATTACTTATAAATTCACCATTATTTCACATTAATAGTCGACGAAATACAATTAAAAAAAATCCTAACTGTTTAGGTATCTCGCGGCCTGCGTCGTCGCATAATTTATTATCCTCATGTATGGTTAAAGAGTTTGTAAGCGCATTCCTAAATGCGTGTAGATCCGATAAAGATAGCACACGGCATCCTCCAACATCTACGTAGTTAATATTGTTTAAATAGTCTTGTAAGCTTAGATGAATGATTGGTCTCGCTGCGCTCGACTAGATACCTCCGTCGTACTTGTCAAATGCGGCAACAAATACTACGCCGAAATCGGCGTACCCGAGCCAGTCACACTGACAGCTGTCCGTCGCGTGACTTCCCGAATGTTTTATTCAATTTTGGGCTTAATTCAAACTAAAATGCCATTTTGCGTAGTAAAACTGTGTAAAAATAATACTTCTAAAAATAAGATGGACACCGGGATCACATACCATCAGTAAGTATCGTATAATTTCGAAGTTTCATCATAAAATAATATGAACAATAAACGCCCTTCAGTGTTACCGCTTATACAAGAATAAAGTCCCCGTGGTTGAGATTTTTATTATGGGATTTATTTTTATTGTATTTTATTTTGTAACCTATTTCATTTGTCTTACAAGGTTACTATATACTTAACCTAGTTCTATGTTATTTCATGTTTACTTATATTTGTGATCATAATAAGGTGTAAAAATGTTAGCTGACACTATATCAAGGGGATTCTACCGATGAAACTGAACAACTTTCCATAAGGAATATGGGTCGAAAATTTACTATTTTTCCCTATACAAAATGCGCAATCAGCTGATTGACTCAAGTATGAAAAAGCTATTTTTTTTTCATTTTGACCTATGTTCCTGAAACGTAAACTTTTCGTGTCTGTACTTACATTGAAAATATTTGCGAAAAATATAATCTAGGGGATGAAGGATACGTGAACATTAGAATCATTTTTGGAATTTTTGTCTGTCTGTTTGTTTGACGCGCATCACACAAAAACCGCTGGACGGATTAAACTAAGAACAAGTGTATAGCTTATGATTTGGGTAATATTATTGGTTAAAGGTTGCTTCACACATATCAGTGAAGCCACAGTTCCGGCACAGTGTTTTTCATACATTCTCTATGAACGCACCCTATTTGTCAGTGATAATGCTCTCAGTTTCAGTGCCGCCACCGGCAAATCACGGACGTATTCGTTTTGAAAAAATTCATAGACAATGTTTGAAATAATATTTTCACTCCTCTTGCTCAAAAAGACCGTCATTGTAGCGTTGTAAAGCGAGGCTAAAATAGCTTTTCTTGTCCTAGGGGAAAAATTATTATTTTTTTAAATTTTTGTCTGTCACATGACAATGAGCCTATAAAAACGAAAAAGTATTTAGTCATATGTAGAATAATCATGAATAAAGACTCGACTTATTACTGTTTACTTAGATCAACAACTTCTTTGAGATAGTTATTATTAAAGTTCATGGTAAAATTAGTAATCATTTGAATCTATGGACAGCACAGACCACGCGCACACAGTCCACGCTTGAGCAAGAAACAACTGCACAGGCTACACATGTGCTTAGGTGGTGAGCCTTTAGCCCGTTAGTCGCTTTTACGACACCAAAGGGAAGAGAGGGGTTGGTAGTATTATTTTGATGAGCCCATCGCCGCTCTATGCTGTTGTATGTATGTGCAGTCTTTAGTCCATTAGTCGCCTTTTACGAGACCCAATGGAAGGGAGGGGTTGGTAGTATTATTTTGATGAGCCCATCGCCGCTCTATGCGGTTGTATGTATGTGCAGTAATAGTCCATTAGTGGCCTTTTACGAGACCCAATGGAAGGGACGGGTTGGTAGTATTATTTTGATAAGCCCATCGCCGCTCTATGCTGTTGGATGTATGTGCAGTCTTTAGTCCATTAGTCGCCTTTTACGACACCGAAGAGAAGAGAAGAGAGTGGTTGGTAGTATTATTTTGATGAGCCCATCGTCGCTCTATGTTGTTGGATGTATGTGCAGTCTTTAGTCCGTTAGTCGCCTTTTACGATACCCAAGGGAAGATAGGGGTTGGTAGTAATAAAAAACTACTAAAAAATGAAGTCTAATCATTGCTATACATTCCTACCATTTTTTCTACAGAAGAAACATACGTCTAACCTACATAATAATATATACAATTATATTGATACATATTCGCTTTTAATTGTTATTTTTTAAATATTTTCTGAGCTACATTTATAACCAGCAACTTAACTAATACATCACAGCAAAAATATTTTTCCCATTAACTCGGGTAACAGTTGAGCAGCTGGCAACAAATTTTTCACGCACACTAGCATCCTTGCATATTGTCCTATACACACTACAATAATGAGTTGCCGCATTTACGGAGCTGTGGTTTATAGGTAGCGCGGTATCTAGACGAGCGCAGTGAGACCAATCATTCATCTATGCTTGTAAGGTTTAGACAATAAGTTAGTCACAATGTAGTCACTGTATTTACAGTGACTACATTGTGACTAACTTATTGTCTAATATATTTATATATCGCTATCGCTGCATCACCTAAAGAGACGCAGTCGTTATTTACCATCGCCATGAAACATCCATCATCACAACCAGGCATACTACGCCCGACGACGGAACAAGGTACATGACGCTTCACTTTCCTGCCAAGAAGTCCCATAATTATGAAAAGCAAAACAAAAGAGCGTTGACCGTTTTTAGAAATGTGTGAAAAGTATTATAAAAAAGTTTTTACTTCCTAGAACAAGACAGTAACAACTGAAAAGTATTTTTAATGCAAGTATTGGCTCGCGTGAGCTCGCACCGTAAACCGTAAAGGTTTAGGTTCAATTGGTCCAATTCCCAAAATGTCCAACTGAAAATTCTCAATTACAAAATACTAATAAAAAAAAATAACCTCGAAATTTAAGACAATCGCTACGCTGCGCTTCGCGATTGTTTTAAATTTCTAACCTATCACGTGACCTACAGGAGTAGCGCAGCCCTGGACATTTAAAAACACGTCGCAGTTACATAAATAAACGAAACGCGCCAACTGAAAACTAGCTTCGCCGGCCACATGAAGATAGTACACAAACCATAGTAAAATCAGGATAGTAAAATAAAACCTAAAAAATAGAACTCCACCCTATTTAAAACTGTCTTGGCTTGTAAGCTTCCTAGCTTAGAAATGAGGCTAGTTTTGTCTACACGAAGCCACAAATACTAGCTTGCTAGCTTACTGACACGACTAGCTTGCTATCCTAGCTTCAAAAACTAGCCTCGTGTAACCCGGGCATTACATCTAACAACTAGTACATAAACATAAGCCTTCAACTTCCTTATAATTGATTCCAGCCTGCTTGTTAGAACGGTAGGCAGCAAAAAATGTATGCTCCAATAAATATCATACTTTTACTGTTTGAATGGGGGGCGGGGCCAGCCACGCCTGCTGAATGAACAATGCGGTCTCGAGTTCGACTCCCACGCACCTGTCCAATCTACACCTTCCATTTTAATGTCGAGCCGTAATCATTTGAATGTCTTAAACAATGTATTGTGCGTGCTGCACTTTTAAAAAAGTGCATGCTTAATCATGTCGATGTGGTAATGTACCTACTGATACTAATGAGGTACAGGATCATCTTATCTGGCCAAAGAGTTAAAATAAAGGTAAGGTAACCAGAGGGCCTAGCCAAGTGGCTTAATGACACAAAACAAATTAAGGAATGTATGGAAAATGACTAAACGCTAATCGCTCGTCATTTACGCCCGAAGTTAATAACCTCTATAGATTGATTAGCCTACTAGAGTGAGAAATTTTCATAATATGTATGGAACTCAAGTCAAAAAAAAAATTAATTTAGAAGGGTAATCAATATTATGTAGGGTTTAGGCGCATTAGGGCTAATTCTCATTATGGCAACCGACTCGCTAATGGACTACTTCTCATTATGGCCACTTCTCATTTTGGCTACTTCTCACTTGGGCTATTTCTCATTAGGGCTACTTCTCATTAGAGCTACTTCTCATTAGGGCTACTTCTCATTAGGGCTACTTCTCATTATGGCTACTTCTCATTAGGGCTACTTCTCATTATAAAAAAAAATATATATACTTTATTCTCTTTTAAAATTATAAAAATTATTTAGATTCGTCAAAAAAAAAATTGTATGTCAAAAGCTTAGGTCAAAAGTCAAACTAATTTATCAAAGGTATCAAAATCTAATACATTTTTAAAAATCTAGTTACCTAGGGAGAAATTCGTGTCACTGCCAAGCAGCCTTGTCATTAAAGAAATTGTCAAAACTATAATACCTACGCCTTTTGGCACAATTTACATTTTATGAATATTTTTAATTTATTAACTGATAAATTTGTTACCTCATTAGGGCTACTTCTCAAAAGTAGGAAATGTTTATTGAAATAAGTACTGTCTTTATGTATATAAACATGTTTATTCGTTTGTAAGAGGTCAAGGACATTATTTTAAGAATAAATCAACATTAATTTACCTATTACGGTAAATATACAATATTATAAGTATTACTTCTTATAATTACTTAAGTCTGGTTTGAAACTATCATTTACTTATTTATAACACACACAAATCAATAGTTAAAGGATAGGTAAATAAATAGGTGTCACTTCTTTTAATTACTTTAATTTCAATAAAATCAACATAAATCCACACAATAATCAACAAACAATATTAATTAGGTATATCTTTATATAAGCATAAATCAACACAATAATCAATAATCAATATTAATTAGTTACCTTTATTTAAGAAGCTGGTAAAAAGTCATTTTCTTTAAAAATGTAATAACTGTTATTTGACCATTTTTTAGTTTCGTAAGTACTTTTTTATACTTTTTGTCGAAATGTCGAATGAATACTTGTTATGCCGTTTTTTTTTTGTTTGGATATGGCTGTTCTTGAGTTTGGAGTCAAAATGGTTGGCTTCTTTTCAGAGTATCTGTAAGAATAAAAATAAACTTGGACACTTGGGAATTTTCACATTTATCCGATGGTGCCACCCATCAAAGCGTTGGTGGTGCGGTGGCATTGTCCAGAGCAACTAAGAAGCGCAGGGTTCATTCTTGGATACCACTGTTTTGCAAATTATTTTAAAAACGTTTCAAACAATGGCAACAACGATTCATTTTCAATAATCTCTGTTAGTTTTTGGCAAAGCTCTGGTATATCTCTGCGGGTAAAAGTAGTAAAATAGCTATTTTTCTTATAATCTGTCTTGTTTCTTTTCTTTTAGTCAAATTTAATTAAAAGGTGTGACACCTAGTAATGTTTATCCTTTAACTATTGATTTGTGTATGTTATAAACAAATAAATGTTAGTTTCAAACCAGACTAAAGTAATAATACTTATAATATTACATTGGTTCAATTCATGTTGATTTATTCTTAAAAAATGTCATTGATCTCTTATGAATGAATAAACATGTTTATATACATAAAGACAGTACTTATTTTCATAAACATTCCCAAATTTTAAGAAGTAGCCCTAATGAGAAGTAGGCCTAATGAGAAGTAGCCCTAATGAGAAGTAGCCCTAAAGAGAAGTAGCCCTAATGAGAAGTAGCCCTAATGAGAAGTAGCCCAAGTCAGAAGTAACCAAAATGAGAAGTGGCCATAATGAGAAGTAGTCCATCAGCGAGTCGGTTGCCATTATGAGAATTAGCCCTAATGCGCCTAAACCATTTTTATTTTTATCTGTATCTTTTTATCTAGTTATTTATTCATAAAATTTTTCAATTATTGGAAGACTAACAGCTTATGAACAAATTAAAAAATTAGAATAACACCTGACAACCAATTATAGGTCTTCACCTCACTAGTAGTAATATAATACAGATCAAGAACAATTTATAGAGTACCTACATAAGGTTGCCATTCAATTGGTAACAAAGAAGGTATAAACAAAATATTACAATCTAAAACTTAATACTAACTTATGTATGACTATATGCACCATAATGTGGGCAATGGGTAACAGACTCAGCATGATGCGTAACTAGGTTCAGCGCCGATTTTCAGTCTGTCCCCTTTGAGAAGAGGTCGGATTTGGATTGACTTAAGGTGTAAAAAAAAGGTGTGCTTGTGTGAGGAGGGTAACAAGAACAAAAGAAAAGAGAAGGAGGATTTAAAGTGTACCAGTGTGTATATTATGAATTTTGTGTGCTTTTTGTGCTTGTGTATTGTGATTTATGAGCGTCTGGAGGAGGTGGTTCTATGTCGTAAGTGCAGTTGTGGAGTTTCTTTGGTTTTGTATAAGATAAATGGTGATGTGCTTTTTATACGTACATAATGGCATAGGTTCTCTTAGTGGCGGCGACAGGTCGTCCCAAATTTTAGTAGCGGCAAATTTTAAACTCCCTCTGAATAATTTGGTTTTGTGTTTAGGAATCACCAAATTGTTTTCTCTAATACTTCTCAAAGAGTTTGAATGAGAGCTTTTAACCCAATCCAATTTCTCAAAAAGATAGTGCGGTCTTTCAAACTAAATCACTTTGCGAAGTGTCAGCGCTAAATGCAACAGCCTGCGATTCGCCATGTTTATGGTCCCTTTACTGTTTAGGTAGGTTATATTATATAAGTAGGTTCTTAATTTCAGACGTTAGCGAACTACAAATTGGTAATTTAGAAACTGTAAATAACTAATTGATTTAATTTTATTCTATACATACCTACCTACGTACATAATTACAAATATTATCCTTAAGCAGTCCTCTGCCATAGCCCAGTTTTCACTAAATATCGACTGCACATGTGCTAGCGTGATATGTGGTGAGCCCATCGCCGCTTCACGCTGTTGGATGTATGAGCAGTCTTTAGTCCTATAGTCGCCTTTTGCGACACCTAAGAGAAGAACCCTTTCTTCTAGTGGTAGTATTCTTTCACCGCTACGCGTCACGGTTGATTATTCTATTGATATTTCTTTTTAGATAGTTTATTCAAATAAGTATTATGTGGTAGCGATCAACTAGAGTTAGCATTCTATATTAAACTAGACGACAAATGCAAAACTAAACCTTTATTACTAGCCAAAAACCAAGTACGGAGCAACTGAAAAAAAAATATGCCCTGGAACTTGTACTAATGAGTTTGGCATAGTAAGTTAAAAAATAATTTATAATGATTAGATTAAGTATCTAGCGGGAGACCGCAAGTTCAATTTCGCAACTTGTGTTGGAAAGTTCAAGAGTTCAAAAAGCATCATCGCAATCTATTTTTAATTGATATTAAAAGCTTATTTCTATTAGCGGGTCAACGGTTACCGTTTGACGAGTTAAATCAATAATGCGAAGTTTGTGAAATTCAATTTGCCGTCCCACCGGTTTAACTTCGAAACGTTATTAAAACTCCACCGGAGTCATACTGTGTAAAGTTCATTAGCAGCACTTATTAGACTTCAACGTCAATGGAGTGAAGAAGCTTTATCAGTGATAGCTGGATAGTTTAACTTAATTAATTAAAATGGCGGTGGGTTTTTGGCGGCGATTAAAAGTGAATCGAGAAACGGGGTTACGTAATTTATGTTCATTAATTCTATGAAGTTTAAAAAAACAGGGTATAAAAAGTACCTTAACAAAGCCAAAAGCCATGTGTTCATTCAATGTTTACTAAGATTCTTCTGTATTGGGCCATATCTTTGAACCGTCTGGTTCCCAGATAATATATGGCCTTCTTGTTAATGTCATGTTTCAAACTTACAACTCTTTTCAACGTTTTTTGTAAAAACTAATTTTATGATGATCACTAAACTTTTTTCAGAATAAACCTTTACCCGGTAATCAAATCAACCATTTCTTTCACACACGAAGAAGTCTGTTCCAGGTTCAGTGAGGGGATGTACTAGGATTTTTAGTGGGTATGCCCTTCTGCATTAGATGGGCGAGAGGCCCACCTAATCGCCTTTGCTTATAAACAAAACTTATAACTAATAAGTTTTAACTAATAGAAAAAAACATTATGTGCGCGCTTTACGTTGCGTGCTGCAAACAACAGCTGATTTATAATATTTTTTGCATAATTGTACTTCGTAATTGGTATTTTTACACCCTGTATAGAGAAAAGAAATGTGTTTTTTGTGTGTGATTGTTGAGAGTACTCTGTCCAGCATTTGTTTTGTGCGATTGTTAGTACAATGTTAGTACTCGAATGCTTAATCGGGCAAACCTGCTTTCTACTTCTAATAAGAACTTCAAAATAAAGCCATAACAAACTTTACTCATCAGCTGCAAACAAAGCAACTGCGAGTAGAAATCAGCTAACAACAATTGTAAACTCTGCTTACACTGTTCCCGCTTTCAGCAGTTCTTGTCACTTTGCATACAATATTTGAGAATTAAGTCGTGTGTTTCTCGAGTCGCAGCTGTATATTGTTTTGGTAGTTTAACCTGATTTCACACTTGATTTAAACAATACAAAAGTACAAACGTTCAAATGTTAACAAAATTTGCTTGTAGTCAATGAAATTGTTAACGATTTAATATAAAATGTTTTTTTTAGTGATAGCCGGATCTGCCCCTGTAAAAAATATAATATGCCTATTAGGACAAAATATGGGCTTCAAATGTCAAATGAAGCCCATGTCCATGTCCATATTTTTTAGCCGATAGACCCGCTGTTCTTGCACCTTAGCGACCGAGGTAAAGCAGTGGAAACACAGTTAGAATTATTAAATAATAATATAACATTAGCTCATTTCTTAGAAATTGTAAAATAAGATAAATTATCTTATCTAATTTAATTAGTTTCCTGTTTTTTTTTAATTTCAATAAAAATACTCAGTGTGACATTGACTTTATGTACTTTTATTTAAAGGGGATTCTGATGAACAGATGAGTTCGCCGGGATCCCCTGGGGGATCGGGTTAGGGGATCCTAGTGGACGAAACGGGAATTTCCGGGTTCAATTTTCAGGTCGGCAAAGTGCATAGCCTGGGCTTGTGCTCACCAACCCACAGGATTTTACTAACACCCATCATTTTAACGATGATTTGATTTTATATTTAGATTTCATTGCATTATATTGAGGCGGCTCGCGTCGGTGGTCGAGCGGATTTCAATCCCCATACCTTCGTTAGACTCTGAAGTGAACCGACTCCGACACAGTCATTTAGATTATCAGCATGGGTTAATAATAGGTCTATTGCTAATGTGTTAAACGCACATTAATAATAATCTTTAAAAAAATATGTAAGTAATATGAGCGGCCGCGACCGATGTCGGCGAACTACCGGGTGTCACAGACAAGATGGTGGCCGGCTCGCTGTCCGCTGCTGCGTTTCGGCGTTCATATTGATGTGTTTCATGCATGTTTCGAAGTTGACACGGATCAAATGTAATAAACATAGTTTTCTGCGCTTGGGCCTTGGAAAACTGTAGGCCTTGTCATCCGGTAGTACCTTATAAAAAAATTTGAAAATTTGAAAAAATATCCACGAGCAGGATTTGAACCTGCACCCTTCTGACATACTGGGTAAGGTGCTCTCCCAATTAAGCTACCGTGGCTCTTCTATCAGTCGAAATTCATAAACACCATTTTCTTATTATCCAGTTAGTGAGCAAGAATGCCGCAAATCCTTGAAAGCTCGTGTGACAGCAACATTAGCTTCTAATACTACCTTAATGCAGAAAGTGACTGTCCCCAAAGCTTCTTTAATTAAGTAAAGGATTACCGGGCGGATAATAATTGCGCATAACATATGATCTTGTTTTTGGTGACAACCACGACCCGGATAAGTTTTAATCTATCTGCTGTCTTGGAGAGTTGAAGAAGAAATAGTTTTACTGATGCTTCCTTAATATTTGCCTTATGTTAGTTATCATAATACAACGGGTCAACGGACATCTTTATTACCTAAGTTATAAAAGGCCGCCTAGGCAACAGGGCGAAGTTATATGGGACTCAAATCAATTGCTACGTATGTAGGTTCGCGTATCATTTCTGTATCTATTTTAACACGCTTTTATTAGGTCGACATGTATGTAACAAATTATGTAATGGAATCTAAGGTAACTAATTTAACCATCTTCCAAGGGTCGTAGTAATGAAAATTGGCAGCTGGATGTAGTTCTGATGACAATACAATAATATGGTACTGTCGAACTGATCAGATGATGGAGCCGGAAGATATGAACTGGAACTTTATGATTAAAAACGTATCATAGCTGTTTTGGAATTCTTAGAAAAGTCTTGTAGTGAATTTTGACCACGATTAGGTTTTAAGATCTGATGATGAAGCCGGAAGATAGGCACTGGCATTCCATGATAGAATATCGTATCATAGTCGTGTTTGCACTTGTCAGAAAGGCCACGTAATGGACTTTGAACACGATCAGGTTTCAAGGTTATAACAAACCTATTATATTTTGAATAGTGTTAATATTGACATACTCGTAGGTGCCTGTATAAAATGTATATAGACCTGTACATGGAGAGTGTAAATAGAATAATATTAAACCAAGCAGTGGTGTACATAAGGTCCCGTACTTTTGCGGCTGGACAGGCGCATGTGGCCTTAAGTAGAGTAAAATCACTTAGTGGTCCCCAGATTGAAGAGCTAGATTGTTCTAAGCTGACAGATAAAACACCAGCAATACAGACGCACTGGCGGAGATGGAGAGGATGCGGGCTCATTAGCCTACTTAAATAAATGCATAAATGTTTAAAATACTTCGTTATGAAAGACTAAAAAGTATAAAATAAATAAATAGTTTAAAAAACACTAGAAAAATACGCTTTTATAAATGCACATAAAACAAAAAATAAATTATGGATCGTTCAAGTTGTCTCTATATCTGGACTAAAGTGTAAACTATGTGCTTTTAATTATAATATTTGATTGTAAAAGCGTGGGGCGCTGGAACAGGAAAGACTTTCTTGTTAACAAATACTAATACTATCTTCCTGGAGGAAGCTGCATGAGATCGCACAAGAGCATAACGTTTATGCCGCCAAATGGTTACCAAAGGGAACCAAAGATATCTCGTCCACGAACAAGAACTCTACATTTTGCCATTGTTGACGCATCACCCTTATGTACTTAATTTCCTGAAAGAAGAGGCGTTAAAAATGTCGGTGAATGTCGTCTCTCCTCGCTGCTGGCGCATGTTTTGTCTGAGTTCGACAAACTGCTACTTTGAACAGACAGTTTAATGTAGAGCTACCTACTAGTCGTGCTGCAACTCCAGTTAGAGCGCCAATCTGTGTAACCTGCTTCCTGTAACATCGCTTAACTTGATTTCTCAGCAAGTTATACAAAAAGTCTTTCCTTTTCCAGCGCCCCACGCTTTTACAATCAAATATTATAATTAAAAGCACATAGTTTACACTTTAGCCCAGAAATAGAGACAACTTGAACGATCCATAATTTATTTTTTGTTTGTACGTGCATTTATAATTTCTTATTATTTTTTTATGTTGTGTTTGTAATTGTCAGGACAAGGTGTGTATAATTTTTTTAAATACGTCACGGGATACGGGTTCTTAACGCGAACGAAGTCGCGGGGAGGCCGATAGTATATAATTATATGATAAAATGTTTACTAGAAAAAAAACAACCAGTCTCAGGAAAGCTCGAATGGGATTGGAACCCATGACATTTTGATTGACGGTCTACTGCTCTAACCGCTAAGCTACCGAGATCCCAGAAGACCCGTATTTTTTCTACTAGGGGACCGGCAATCCAAAGGTCATGGGTTCGAATCCCATTCGAGCTTTCCTGAGACTGAAATGAAACACTTTTTACGGATTAACTCGCGTTTAACACACACGGTCACAGGGAGAGGTCACAGCCAGTCTCCCTGTGACCACGGACCCTGTAAAGGGTTCGAAACGTCAGGATAATATAAAAACTATGTAAATAGTAAATTAAACGCGAGTTAATCCGTAAAAAGTGTTTCATTTCAATGTGTAGTGCTCGCTTAAACCTCAGAAAACAATATTTCCTGAGACTGGTTGTTTTTTTCCTAGTAAGTAATCATTTTATCCTATATCTATACAGGGCGTCCCACGGACATGCCACATGGAGGGAAAGTACCTTGAATATTGTATATGGAACATTTTACTGAAAGAAGACATTATTTGAATTTAAAAAAACAATTTTAACTGCATTCATAGATATTTCAATAATTACATGGTTGAACCGGGAATCGAACCCGTTACATGAGAAAAATAATCATCCTGTAGCTTTATCATACCGATCGAAAGGCTTCATCATAAGGATTATTTTTTGCTAAATAACATAGTGTGACAAATAAAAGGAAGCCCATGAATTTTAATATTTGATGTGAAATTTTGTTAAGAAAAATAAAAAGCTGACATTGCCGGAAGTACATACAACTAACATTGAAATAAATACATACATAAATTGAATAATTTTTTATTAAAAATTTTAAAATTCATGGTCTTCCTTTTATTTGTGACACTATGTTATTTAGCAAACAATAATCTTTATGATGAAGCCTTTCGATCGGTGAGATAAAGCTACAGGATGTTTATTTTTCTCATGTAACGGGTTCGATTCCCTGTTCAACCATGTAATTATTGAAATATCTATGAATACGGTTTAATTTGTTTTTTTTAAATTAATAATGTCTTCTTTCAGTAAAATGTTCCATCTACAATATTCAAGGTACTTTCCTACCATGTGGCATATCCGTGGGACGCCCTGTATAGCATTGTGAATGCAAAAATTTCAATAATAAAGATAAATAAATAAATAAAAAAATCTTTCCTACAATCACACCAATTACCTAGCCCAAGAGAAGCTTCGAAGAAACTCGTTAAATGGTTACTAGACAACGGATAAACATACTTAAAATACTTAAATACATACTTAAAGATAGATAATTATATGTTATAAGTATAATGTTTTCACACAATATGAGTTAGGAAAAATAAAACCGACAATCGCGATGTTTCGCAAAGCTCCGTTTAGCTTGTTTTTCTAGGGAAATATGCCGTCATTCATATAAAATGCGAGTATATTTTTACCGGGGCGCTGTAATTAAAGGTAACGCGTAATACCGTGTGGGTTCAGTATTTGGGTGAACAATCGCATAAACAACGTGACGTGACGTCAGTACTGACGACGGAATAAGTGGTACAATTTAAAGTTTCATTGCTATTTGATTGTAACTCAAAATTTTTTATGGATCTATGCCAACTTTAATTTTAAATATTTTTTCTATTTAACATATAATAAAAATCCATTAAATAAACCACCTAAAAGTTTTGTTGTATTTAAAAATATGTATGAAAATATTTTTATTTACTTTCCATTGAAAGTGTTGATGGTGCGTGGGAAGCGCTTGGCCTCATCATCATTCGCCCTGTTCTCGTGTTATTTGGGGTCGTCGCAGTATGTATTTTTCCATCACGCGCTTGGTTTAAAAATTAAAATTTACTTTTTTAAGATTGGGGTGACCTGCGGAATATCAATACAAATATTTTCATGTAAGAATTATTGTTTCATGCGTAAAATTAAAAAAGTTGTTGAAAAAATGTTTTTCGGAGTCATTAGATATAAGTATTGTTATTGTTTAAAGAATTGGTTTTAAATTTCAACAAGGCCACGACCTTGTGCAATGATCAAGCTAACTTACATAAGTTCTTTTAATGTATTTAACCAATTCAGCGCATAGTACAAGTTACTTAAAAATACGTAAATTTTCACAATTTCGTGCAGGATCCCTTTCAGCGGGTTATGGTCCAATCTTTCCATGTTAGAAAGCCTGTGCCCAGCAGTGGGACATTTTTATGCTGATAATGAGGCGATGTTTAGCTGCAACATGAGCTAAGTGTGGTCCTTGTTTGTTACACTTTCCCTTAATTTTTATTACTTTTTTTATAGGATTTGATTTTAATTGCGTGTTTTCGCTAATTGTCGAAACATAAAGTAAATAATGAAACGTATATTAGTATAGATTCTTACAAAACAAATAAGTAACAGAGAATCAATGCCAATAAGTATAAAATAATGACCAATAAAATACTCTTGTTGGCGAAAATATTACATTTATTGTTACGGAATTAGATAAGATCGTCTATCACCGAACAAGAAATAAAGAAACGGGTAAGTGTCCAATAAAATATGATCGTTCATTCTACATTGTCCTCAATGCACTCTTAGCGTCGAGTGTACATAACCGCAAGATACGTCGCCACCGCCAAACCCCTTATTCATTGCGGCTTGAGTTAATGTACTTCGTTTAATTTGCGTTAGTAGTGACAACACTCACGGCTAATCCCCTTTCTTAGTTTGCTATTTTAGCACTTGACAATCTGAGATATTGTGATTTAAGATTTGTAGTTTGGTGAATGGCAATGGCAGTGGACTGCTTCTACGGTCCTTGCCTAGTCTCGGACTAACCCTTTCAGGGTAATAGTCTTGTATTTATCTATTCCATATGTTATTAGTAAAATTTAATTTAATCTTACTAGCGGCCCGCCGCGAATACGTGCTGGTTAATAATCTAATTCTATCTTTTTTTAATTCTTCTACTGAAAAAAGCACTTGCTCTTGATTCTTTTAGATGTAATAAGGCATCGGCCTTCCACCATCGTTCGCTTCCACCCAATGAACTTCACCTGAATTCCTCAACTGCTAAGGATTTGGCCATCCTATCTTTAATGGTCGTAACACAACCATTCTAGTACATATATATTATAGCGGCATATTTTGAAATATTTTTTTTTATCCACAACGGGTAAGCGCTTGGCCTTCATCTCACCTGATGGTAAGTGACGATAAGGCCGAAGGTGGAAGCGCGCTTCATCGTTGTTAAGGCGACAGACTTAGATAAGATGGTGGTAGCTAGCCAGGCGGACTTAACAGCCCTACCACCAACCAAACCGAGCACACAAAGATGTACCCCCCGCTGGGAATCGAACCCGGGACCTCTGGGTCTGAGACCGGTTGCTTAGCAACTAGACCACAGAGGCGGTAAGATACCAGTATCACAATGCTGTATTACAAGTTGCAATGCATACGGGACAAACAAGGAATCAGTCATTGTCATAAATACATAAAGATAATTAATTTCCCGACGAAAAAGTAATTGAGAAAATCATAACAAGAGTTGTTCCGGGCGGATCCCCTAATCGGATGGCCCGTTAATTATTGTTATTAATTTTTTTCCTGTTGGGTCCGCAACTTTCATGATTCGCGGACGTGAAAATTAGAACATTTTTATTCTATCAGAAAACACTTTCTATGTTTCAAGCCTACTGTTTATGCTACTAATAGTAAATAATTTATTATAGAAACTGTTTTATGGTGAAGATATATATCAAACCGCATGAAAGCTATATAGTGGTAAATTTCAGAAAAATCAGTCCAAACGTCAGCTATATCTAGGGCATGAATGTAAACATGCGAAATGCCGTAAACATTCAATACAATAAAATGTAAGTAAAGTTCGTTGTTTGGCAATTAAAGTAGGAAGAAATGGTCAATTTTGAGTTCCAAAGTGTCGTGTGAATATTCGTGCAGAATTTCCGGGTGATGTTATTTTCTCGACGTATGATAAATCATGATGAGTTGAGCAAAACAAGGAAACTAGTTATAACTTTCCTAAACAAACAAGGAAAGACGTTGAGTGTAAGATGGTACCAACGTTCGAATGTGAAAATGAAAATTAGTAACAGCAAAATATAGGATGTGATAGGGCATTAGATTGATTCCAATATTTAATGGAAAGTGTAATTCTATTATAGGGAAGGCATTTTATATGTTTCATTTGACGCTGTAAAATAAGGGAGAAAAGAAATGTACTTGCTGAGTTTCTTGCCAGCTCTTCTCAGTACAAGCTCTCCAACCCTGAAGACTTACAAACAGATGGCTTCGCTCTTTGTCTGCCGGACGGACTGATATTAAAAATTCGCGGTTCGTCTGCCGGACGAAAATAATGCTTATCTTAAAAACCGGCCAAGTGCGAGTCGGACTCGCCCATGAAGGGTTCCGTAGCAGCAAGTAACATCATATAAAAGTTCTTGTAGTTCGTTGTAACTTTGATCGATATTTTAATAATAGGTACTACAAACTTATTTTCGGTGAAAGTTTGCATGGTAATGTACATCACATATATATTTTAGTTTTATTTCATTCTCTTATTTTAGAAGTTACAGGGGGGGAGGATCATTTTACCACTTTGGAAGTGTCTCTCGCGCAAACTATTCACGTTAGAAAAAAATTATATTAAAAACCTCAATACCATTTTTGAATACTCCACACGGGTGGGTTAGATAAAAAAAAATTGTGTTTCAGTTCTAAGTATGAGGAACCCCTAAAATTTATTGGGTTTTTTTTCTATTTTTGTGTGAAAATCTTAATACGGTTCACAGAATACATCTACTTACCAAGTTTCAACAGTATAGTTCTTATAGTTTCGGAAAAAGTGGCTGTGACATACGGACGGACCGACAGACAGACATGACGAATCCATAAGGGTTCCGTTTTTTGCCATTTAGCTACGGAACCCTAAAAAGGATCCAGACGAATTGTAGAATACAGACAAATTGCGAAACACCCGGCGCAGCGACATTTACAAGAGCTCTACTATTGTAGTTTAAATGATTGAATTTTGAATCTTGTGTCTTCAATGGCACAGGAGCAAAGCGCTCATCTCGATATCCAGGGATATTGGATTTCGTTCCCCGGTCGGTGTGTTTCGAATTTTACGATACGTATATAAGGTGATTGCTAGAAACCGCAAGAAACTTCAAGGACTGGTCAGGTCAAGTGTTTTTAACTTGACAAAAATGACAAAAAAGGATTCGTGTATTTTAAAACTTTTATTTAAATAATTCATTTTGTGAATTTTAATTGGATAGTCTTTTTGAGTATCTAATTTGTTTTAAAGCGATAACATAAGAAAAATACAATGATAACAATTAAAAATAACGATTATTTACAACTCGCGGGCAACGGCCCGGCGGCTGTTGACCCATCCGCGTCAGCTGGGCGGTAAGTACAGCCACGAGTAATAGTACATTATGATATAAGTGCGGTAAGATGAAAATTACAGCCGAGGCGATATTGCTAGCCCGAGCCGTAGGCGAGGGCTACAAGAAAGCAGAGGCTGTAATTATCAAAGCGCACGTATGCCATACGACGTTTTATAACATATTTGTAAGGAAAAAAAAAATTAGAAAATGCCTGCGTTTTTTTGTTGTTTTTCTAGTGCATGAATCTTTGGTAAGCCAACATATATTTTTCTTTGTCCAACAGCATAGAGCGTAGATCTATGTAGTAGACTACGTAGGCTCATCAAAATAATACCACCAACCCCTCTCTTTCCTTGGGTGTCGTAAAAGGCGACTAACGGACTAAAGACTGCACACATACATCCAACAGCAAGAGCGGCGATGGGCCCATCAAAATAATACTACCAACCCCTTTCTTCCCTTGGAAGTCGTAAAAGGCGACTAAGGGACTAAAGATTGCACATACATCCAACAGCATAGATCGGCGATAAGCTCATCAAAATAATACTACAAACTTCTCTCTTCCCTTCAGTGTCGTAAAAGGCGACTAACGGACTAAAGACTGCACATACATCCAACAGCATTGAGCGGCGATGGGCTCATCAAAATAATACTACCAACCCCTCTCTTCCCTTGGGTGTCGTAAAAGCTTCTAACGGGCTAAAGGCCTATGTTGTCCTTAGATTCAAATGATTACTAATTTTTAAATTACATTACCGCACTAGTGCGAAACTTATTACATTACGATACTGAAATCGGTGTAATAAGAGCTTCTTTACGAGCTAATGTGTTATAAAAATATGTAAACAATTGTGACTCTTAGTGCAATAAAATAAGAGTCAAAGTGTATAGGTACATATTGGTGCTCGTGACTGTACCTAACACGAATTCTCTTTTTGTCATTTTTGTCATGTTTAAAACACTTGACCTGACCAGCCCTTGAAATTTCTTGCGGTTTCTAGCAGTCACCTTATATTATGATCACCAACCCGCGTTAGGCAAACGTGGTGTTTAAGCAGATACTCATCAATTGCAGCGATGTCATGATATCGATGATGGGCGGAATTCCTCTGGTTTTGCGGGTGTCCATGGGCGGCGGTGATTATTCTCCATCAGGTGACCCGCCTGCTTGTTTGCCTCCTCTTTAATATAAAAAAAATAAAAAAAACTATAAAAAAAACTTAACCTAGGTTGCCAGCAGCGGGGATAGACCCAAGCTATCGCTGGTTAGGGCTGCAGAGTGAGGAACCTCCTGACAATACGTGCAAGTACAAGGAGTACTGCCTTTTGCATCTGACCCTTGACCCAACCTTTCAGCGAGAGCCTCTCGAGGTTTGATCGAGGCTCATGGCTAAAAGACCGTTTGCCGAAACGACTATCAGTACAATAATTGTATCGGTATCGGTTGAATCCACATCCCACATGGCGGTAACCTCGTGAGCCAAGTCAAGGTACTTACTGAACTTGTCCTTCTCGGCTTTCACGAGGTTCTCATCATGAGGTAGGGTGATTTCAACCAATATTGCCCGGCGCTGAGATCGGTCTACCAACACGATACTTATCAGGCTTATTGGCGAATAGTCCTGTCCGTAATGATAGAGCGATCCCATTAGAGCAGCGATCCCAGTGTTAGTATTCAGCACCGCTTGTCCCAACGCTAGGCAAAGGCCTCTCTACCCTTCCCCCACTCTTCACGGTTTAGGGCTGTAACTTGCCAGTCCTTCCGATCGTAGTCTAGCTCATCCCGTCATCTCCTTCTGAGTCTGCCGCGACGACGTCGAAAAGATCACTGCACAATGAGAAATATTTGTAGAGAAAACATACATCTTTGCGCAAGTTTGTCATAACAGAGAGAGAGTAATGTGCGCCAGATTATTTATAACATGCGTAAACACATTCCAGAAGCGGCAACTATGTTTGTTTCCATATAATTTGTTCGGAACAGCGGTTAACAGTGGTCGCTATTAACAAACAGGGCGAGCGAGGCTACACTGTGACGTAATTACAGATCACTACGTACCCTGACTGTGAGAAACTGCGACGTACATCACCGAGATTCATGACATGATGCATTCGCGATCCATAAAACTGCAATATTGCTTATTGTCAAGATAGTTTGTTGATAATTTCGCGGAAAAACAACGTAAACGGGAAGGGATCTTATCTTTTCGTGTACACTATTTTGCCTAGTCTTGAATATATTTGTTTTGATGTCAATTCAGTAATGCCATTTCTAGGATGTCATGTTGGTGAATGTGTAGGTACCCTACTAGATCCTTATTCTCTCGTTTAAGCTCGATATCGAGACCGAAGCACCAAAGACACTGCTTTATAATTATTAGCCTATAAACGTCCCACTGCTGGGCACAGAACTTCCCACACTGATAACAGCACATGGGTATTAGATCAGAAATAGGTATGTGTGGTCCAAGTCCGGCTATTGCAATTTGCACCTTAACCAAGGTCATGAGCCTGTGACTGTTGCTAAGGATGTCAGTTTTAAACAGCTCCCGTGGCCGAGCAAGCATCGAAATGGAGTGAGGGTATCCTGGGCCTTACGCCCACATATAGGTACGGTCAGGGTCACCATCGCTTTACCACTTTGCAGAAATTTTCGTATGAAGCGCACCGACTGCCCGGGTACGTGCCCGTACCAAATAGACGACGCGGTGTGAAAGGGATTTTGACCTTTAGACTTGTAAAGCGACGGAGTCTGCCATTGTACATCTATCTCTATACTTTCTATGCGCCCACTCTTCTCTACAGTTAAAAGACGTCCTGGATGGGTATAGTAGGCATAAAATAAGTGTTTGGACGATTCTTATGCCGTCACGCCATTGTGACAGGTGACGTCACACGTCTCACATCTCGCGACCCTACTACGGCCACAAATTATTTATACCTATATCATATACAGTCAGATTATCGCTATCATCGTTTTAATCAGCAAGGCTGTCCTACCTAAACCTGAATCTAATAAACCTGCATTCAACTCATTCAAAAGCACATTTAAAAAAGTTTAATAGTCGTGTGTCGGGACTCAGGATTAGTGATAGAATTTTACCGAGCAACACCGCTTCAATAGTTTAGCTTGCAAAATAGCAACACAACGCGTAAGCCGACACATAGTTTGCTTATTTTACTGAATAAACAAAAAACTTGTTTGCCCATTAGACGGGTCAGGTGCTCCGTCAAAACAAACCCTTTTGACACCTTCGGCGAATGTGTTAGGGCTGTAAGACAGGGCACACAGTTTAACCGCCTCTGTGGTCAAATGGCTAAGCTACTGGTTTTAGACTCAGAGGTTCGATTCCTGGCGGGGGAATATGTTTTGTTATTATATTTTTTTTACGCTCACACCTATTAACAAGCCTGAGGTAAACTTCTTTGAAACTTGTAAACATGGTTAAATTAGATAACGGATAAGTATACATAAACATAGAAAAACACCCAGACCCAAAAATAAATTTAGAAAAATAGTTTTCTCTAAGTTGAGGGAATTAGGACCTCAGAGATAGCGCGACTCCAGACCCGGCATGCTAACCCTTGATCACGGAGGTCGTCACAATCTTGTTTTTTTTTTGTTTTTTTTATGGTAGAAGGAGGCTAACGAGCAGGTCACCTGATGGAGAGTAATCACCGCCGCCCATGGACACCCGCAAAACCAGACGAATCGCAGGCGCGTTGCCGGCCTTTAAGGAAGGCGTAGGTTTTAGGAAGGAATAGAAATTGTGAGGCAAGGATGGGGATGGGTCTCCGGAACCCTCACTGGCCGGACGAAACACAACAGCACCAAGTGCCGTTATTTCACGCCGGATATTCGTGAGAGGGTGGTATTACGCCGGGCGAGCCGGCCCAATGCGTGCTGCAACGCAGCGTGGCTCTACCACTCAGTAAGTTGTGTACTTGGATTGGTTGGTGGCAGGGCTTGTTAAGTCCGCCAGGCCAGCTATTACCATTTTCTATAAAGTCATACATAGGTTCATACATATAATCTCGACAATTATCCCCGAAGGGTTAGTCAGAGACTAGGCAATGAGGGCAGCAAAGGCATTCCTGCACCATAGTCCACTATTCACCAAATAGCGACTGCGTGACAAGTGGTGAGCCCATCGCCGCTCTATGCTGTTGGATGTGATGATGATCTTTAGTCCGTTAGTCGCCTTTTACGACACCCAAGGGAAGAGAGGGGGTGGTAGTAGTATTCTTTCACCGCTACGCGACACTGTTATTCTATAAAGTGTAGCGCCATAACAACATTGTTGTGTTCCGACAGCTTAGAGATAAGATGGCCAGTTCCTCAGTGGTTGAGGATTCTCGGTGAAGCACGAATGAAGGATTCCGGGTGAAGCGCGAGTGAAGTGAGCGAAGATGATTTGACATTGACACAAGCTTAGTTTAATTAATTAGTTATTTATTTATTTTTATTTATTTAAAACACTTTATGCACTTAACGTACAGAGGCGGACTTAATGCCTTAGGCATTCTCTTCCAGTCAACCATAGGGTGGTGCAGAGACAAAAAAATGGTAGGGTGCACTAATTAAATGAAAATACGAGTATATTCACATACATACATATACGCTATACATAGTAACATACATACTATTACATATATAATAAATAAATACATCAATATCACATAATTATTAGACGATTGCTAATGTGGAGCATTATCTTGTTCTGTAAGAAAGCTGCGCAACTTCGTTTTAAACGCATACCGACTGGTGGACATTCTGATATTCAGAGGGAGAGAATTCCAGAGAAGGATTGGTTTAATAAAGAAGGAAGAGTGAATTATGTCAGAGTGGTAAGAGGGACAGATGAGCAAGCGATTAAAAGAAGAACGGAGATTTTTGTCGTGACTTGAACATAAATATTGAAAGTGCGAAGAAAGATAAGAAGGAGAATTAGGAGAGCATAATACAGAGAAAAGAGTGGTCAAGGCATAGTTACATTAATAAAACTTAAAATGACAAAGTTTGTAAAAATTATGACAGTGTGGTTGTTACTGTAGAGATAACAATTATGAAAAATATGGCTGTGATTACCAAACCCACAATCTATCTAGTATGCAGTAACAAATAAGCCGACGGACAGGTCTTGTGGGAACATATCGCGGCATGTCCACAACATGACGGACGGTGCGACGAACCTACACAAAACGTCAATTTTTTTAAATAAATTTTGAACTTCATCGTTTGGTTACAAGGATCAATATCGGTTGGAGAAGTTTGACAGGTTTAGATTACCACTTTGCAGTAATTTTCGGATGAAGCGCGCCGCCCGCCCGGATACGTGCCCGTACCAAATAGACGACGCGGTGTGCAAGGGATTTTGACCTTTAGACTGGTCAAGCGACGGAGTTCGCGATAGTACTATCTATCCATCCATCGCCTGCTGTATGGGAGACCTGTGTTCACTTTAGTGATTGATGAGTGACGTGGCATTCGAATTTAGCAACGGTGTGGGTGTAGGGTGTAGTCTGTGGGTACAGACAGGCGCGCTTGTGGGATAGGGCATTTTAATCACCACAACTGAAATGTAGGGGACTTATTTGTATATGTGTACTAGTACTAGTACCTCTTTGGTCGTTTAAAGCAACAGGTACCTACTACTAAGCGTTCTAGAAGTAACAATACAATTAGTATACTAGCAGTAGGCTATAATCGTTTTTGCTTGCTTGTGAGAGCAATTTGTGTTTCATTCATATTCAACGTATACAGGTCATTATGTAGACGAGCAACGAAGGGGGTACCAGCAAACTGCCTTGCGGTACACCGCTTTCGCACATCTCTAAAAGACAAAACACTGCTGAGTCTCGAGAATTTACGTCCACTGTTTGCGCCCAAAACAATTTTCCTTCTCGAAGCGAAAATATGCTGGCACATTTTATGGCCATTAAGTTTTTAAGGATGTTCCCGGCTATTCACGGGCGGGACGCGTTATTGCCGAAGGCTGAAAGCTCACTGTTATTAGTCACGGGTACGTTAGGCCGTTCATCCACTCTACCCGGTGAGATTAATGGTTCCGGTGTGATAGATGAATAGGCTCGCCGACCGGTGTGTACACGTTCTCATACGTGTTAAAGTAATACCTCCTTTCAGGTCTTTGGCTTCGGGGCTTAAACTATCTTACGGGCGGTTTGCACAGTCATTTTTAATCTTGTTTTAGCTAAATGCTGCTTGCAAATGTCATTCTTTTTGGTTTCAATTTTAAGCAGGAACTAGTACTACCTATGATGTTGTAAGCAAGATTAATCTTTACAGATAACATGTTGGTTTAAGACAGCCGGGTTTTGTACACTGCCCAAATTTTTGGTGAAAGTCATATCTTTAGCTTGATATTAGACTCTGAGATACTGCTCTTTTGGAAAAGAGTTCCTACTCTACTTTATTTTCTTAAATAAATTAATATTATTAATATCCATATTATAATTATCCCCAAAGGGTTAGTGAGATTAGGCAATCGGGACCACAGAAGCATTTTTTTACGTTTCTTTAAATTATTTATTAGGAATTAAAAACTACATTTTAGTTTAATAAAATTAAAAGTTTTTATAAATATTGGCACAATATCATGATTGGTTAGATAGGTATAAACGTTTTAGTTATCCCTCGGGTCGGATATGTGACCGTATCAAAAGGATGGTGGGCCGATTGTGTCACGGTCGACGCGCATCCGCTTCCGGATACCCGACGTGTCATACGCACATGTTCGATTAATACGGGCCTTGACAAATTAATAGAAGTTTCGTACATAATATGAACCAATTACCTAATAAACAGACGGCAATGGCAATCAACAATAGGTTTTTGAAGTCTCCTTGAGGCATCCCTTGTAAGAGACTCTTACATGTATCTACAGGAAACAAATGTAGGAAATCTATTCAAGTATTCAACAATGAAACAATGTATTTTAGAATAATAACGCTATAGAAAGATAGTCTTAATAACGCTATAGAAAGATAGTCTTCATACAAGCGCTCTGTCAAAAATGAAGCACTAAACCGATTCACACACGCGTGACGTGCGCGCATGGCCGTGATCTGCTGTCTCTTTCCAATTCTATGAATATGAAAGAGACAGCACTGCGGCAGCCGCTGCTACCGAGGCTTTAACTTAGAGAATCACACTGCAGTACGTTTATATTTTGACCTAATTAACCACAAGATACTATGAAATACTGAAAGCTTACCTGTGAAAAGTGATGTTATTACACTTCTTTTGCTTTTCAGATGTGTTGTGACACAATTTAACTGCACAAACCGTCATTTTGTTTTTGTTTTCGCGAGACACGTTCGGCGCGCTGTGACATTGAACACTACGGAGCGGTCCGGCGTTTGGTGCCATTTCTGGCTCCAATTAATGTGCTTCAAAATAGGCGCGCGAACTTGGTTTCTATAGCGTTATTATTCTAAGGTATTTGTACTTTTTAAACATAACACAATTTAATACTGTAACTTAATATAATTAATCATGTCATATTAACTTAATATTACGTTATCTATTAATTTTAAATGTTAATATTGATTTTCCAAACCACTACCTATCAAATTATTGTATTGTACCTTCATCGGACACAGCATGTTCGAATTTTTCATTGGTTTTCGACCTTTTCTCAATTGCATAAAGTTCAAAATATGGTAGGAATATATTTCCCACTGTCTTATTAAGGGCACCTAAAACCCAACAACAGCAATCTATGTATACTAACGTATATTTCACAAGAAAGATATTTGTATTTGTCGGTTTCCGAAGGGACATATTATTTTCTAAACCCTTTAACAATTTCTTGATACATATTATACTATACTATATTATATTATTACAATGCTTCTTGATGCTCCAGTGAATGCATTTCGTTCTACATGCGAGAGTTTTGACCAACATTTTTATGTTTAGCTAGTAGGTCCAAACTTAGTTCTAACGTTTCATTTGTAAAAGTTAAAGTAAAGTACAGCCTGTATATTGCCTTACTGCAGGGCAAAGGCCTTTATAATTTATTTATTTAATTAAAACGACAAAAACCAATTACTTACATTAAATTACAAAAAAAAACATTAATTATAATCAAAACAATTTATAAAAATAAAAAAAATAAAGCAAAATAAATACAAAAAACCAATTCAATCAAATAAATGAGTTAGAATCATACGATAAAATAATTTAATTCATTAAGTTAAGTTTAATTACACTGACAAGAAAAATAAAAAAAGGAATTTCAAAATTTTATAAATAAACGTTATTTATAAAACACACGCATTCATACTATTTAAATACATAATGGTTGAAATCAAGTCATAGCTACAATTGATGGGCATTGGCTTAATCACCACGCTTGCCAAATGCGGGAAAAATCCGAAAACGCACATTTCCCGACCTGGGAAATGAACCCCTAGGACCTTCGGATATCCAGCCGAGCTAGCCACTCAGAGAAAGTAATAAACCCCCGGGACCTACGGATATCAAGCTGAGCTAGCCACTCGGAGAAAGTAATAAACCCCCGGGACCTACGGATATCAAGCCGAGCTAGCCACTCGGAGAAAGTAATAAACCCCCGGGACCTACGGATATCAAACCGAGCTAGCCACTCGGAGAAAGTAATACACCCCCGGGACCATCGGATATCAAGCCGAGCTAGCCACTCGGAGAAAGTAATAAACCCCCGGGTGCTTCGGATATCAAGCCGAGCAAACCACTCGGAGAAAGTAAAAAATACCCCCGTGACCTTCGATATCAAGCCGAGCTAGCCACTCGGAGAAAGTAATAAATAAACCCCCGGGACCTTCGGATATCAAGCCGAGCAAACCACTCAAAGAAAGTAAAAAATACCCCGTGACCTTTGGATATCAAGGCGAGCTAGCCACTCGGAGAAAGTAATAAACCCCCGGGACCTTCGGATGCCAAGCCGAGCTAGCCACTCGGAGAAAGTAATAAAATGCTGACAAGTGACAGACACTGTTTAGTACTGTAACGCCGCCTCTGACCATTCCTTACGGCACAAAAGGGTACATCCTATTAATATAATAGATTTATCATGCCTGTAACTGAGACATTGTATGAAAAAAGTTTGCAACCCGTATTTTCATGTTAGGAACAAAAGTTAAAAACTTCGAATGGGCGGAAATATTATGCTGATATTGTATTGTGGTTCATATTTGAATGTGCTTATGTTTTATTCGACGAGGTTGGAATTATAATAGCGATTCCGTGACCGAGTGGTAAAGAGTTCCGTTCGATATCCGGTGATCCTGAATTGAATTCCCAAGCCGGGTTTTTTTTTGTTGCTTGTAATCACCAATCCGCATTTTTTTTTAAATTTGTTAATGCTCCTAAATATGGTAAGTTAACGGATAAATATACATAAACAGAAAAAACACCCAGACCCGAAATTAATTTAGAAAAACAGTTTTTCCTAAATTGACACGATCGCGAATTGAACCCGGGACAGAGATGGCGCGACGCCAGACCTGGCGTGCTAACCACTTGACCACGGAGGTCGTCATTAGCAAGCGTGGTGACTTAAAATTAGTAGCAATGACTTGCTTTTAATGTTGGAGGCTTTTGCCTAGCAGTAAGACAGGATTTAAGCTACATTTAGATAAAGAAAAAATAAAGATAAAAATTGACCACAATTCAATTACAAAGAAGGTATAAAAAAAACCGGCCAAGTACGAGTCGGATTTGCCCATGAACGGTTCCGTAGCAGCAAGTAACATCATTTAAAAATTCTTGTAGTTCGTTGTAACTTTGATCGAGGTTTTAATAATAGTGTATTTTTTTTTTAATGAATTAATTTATGACGTATTAAAAAAAAACTCTTTACTAGATCTCGTTCAAAACAATTTTCGGTGGAAGTTTTCATGGTAATGTACATCATATATATTTTTTTTCTAATTTCTTATTTTAGAAGTTACAGGGGAGGGGGACACACATTTTACCACTTTGGAAGGGTCTCCCGCGCAAACTATTCAGTTTAAAAAAAATGATATTAGAAACCTTAATATCATTTTTGAAGACCTAAAAAAATTCAGTTACAGTTCTAAGTATGGGGAACCCCCAAAATTTATTGTTTTTTTTCTATTTTTGTGTGAAAATCTTAATGCGGTTCACAGAATACATCTACTTACCAAGTATTAACAGCATAGTGCTTATAGTTTCGGAAAAAAGTGGCTGTGACATACGGACGGACAGACAGACATGACGAATCCATAAGGGTTCCATTTTTTGCCAATTGGCAAAATGATTACAATCTTTGGGTATTGATGGGTGAGCATACCGATGACATGGTAAAATTTTGTCGAATCGGTGGTGATATTCGCCAACGAGAATTGGCCCTCCAGCATTGCGAACCATAAGGACGGCTTGTCCGGATAGAAAGGTATGTTTCTTACCCCAACACGAAAAACATCGCTCGCATTCGCATCGCTTCGGCTGGAGTCACGCCCTGACGCACCTGCATTCTTGTTCGCCTCCATTATGGAATGTGTTCGTTCGGGGTCACCAGTTTGTATCGCGTGGTACCGAGAAGTACCTGACTGAACTTTAACAGATGATATAGTGCTGCTGTACTTACTTGCCGACACGCCTGAGACCTTTAATGTAGTCAAATTGTCTAACAATCTCTGTCTGACAATTGTTAATAAACCTGCTTTTGCTTTACTTCATCACTCCTTCTTCATAAACTGTGGTAGTTATAGTGGATCGCATCACCCAACAACTCCCAAAAATCTAAAACTTAATACTAAGTTATAACTATGTAACTTATCGTGAGCAATGTGTAACAGACTCAGCATAATACTGAGCTAGATTCAGCGCCGATTTTCAGTCTGTCCCCTTTGAGAAGAAGTCGGATTTGGAAATGGTGTTTAAAAAAAGGACTATGATTGATCGATGATAAATAACCGTGTCGCGTAGCGGTGAAAGAATACTACCACCCACTCTCTTCCCTTGGGTGTCGTAAAAGGCGACTAACGGACTAAAACTGCACATTCATCCAACAGCATAGAGCGTCGATAGGCTCACCACCTGTCACGCTGAGCACAAGTGCAGTCGCTATTTGGTGAAAAGTGGACTATGGCAGAGGACTGCTTTTGCTGTCCTCATTGCCTAGTCTCTGACTAACCCTTCGGGGATAATAGTTGTGATTATATTTATGTTTAAACAATAATACTTATTACCAAAACTGGGCTATGCAAAAATTCTAATCACACTTTGCCCAACCTTGGAATTGAATAGAATAGAAACATTTATTAACTAGCACACACTTTCATGATTAATAAAAATAAAATAAAATAACACAGACAGTATACAGAAAATATAAAAAAAAACATAAAAAAACAGATGAATAATAAAAAATATAACGAAGAGTGTGAAGTTGTAACGGGCTCTGGCTCGTTCCCGTGCACCCAAAGGCCCATTTTGTTTCGAAAAATAAGAGTTCATACATCGGTTTCCACTGCACCCAAACGAAATTGAAGGTTCAACAAAAACGTTCCCAGTGCATCCAAAAGCTGTCAGTACTGTCAGAAGCTTCAGTTTGTGACCCATTTAAGGTCGATTTTTAAAAATATAATTTATGTGTTTATGTATTAAGAATATAATTTGGAATCTGTACCTACTCAGAGTTGAACTCTGGACCTCCGGTTATCGGACCGAGCCGAGCGCCACTCGGCTACCGAGGTGAGCTAACGGTTACAAATTGAGGTAACTAATAGCAGATTAGTACTAATGAAGCGTATCTCAGCCGCACCTAATGAAGTAATGATGGAGAGGTAGATATTATAGTTTGTAGCCGCACCGTCTTCTTATTAATGATTCCTCATTACATCCCATACATATTCAGATAACTAAACATAAGTTATAGGTTGGAATCCACACATGGATTCCATTTGTATGTCAACAAAGCCATATTCAAACTGAATACTGCATTGCATTCCACAATTTATCTATCTTTCAAAATAAAAATAAATTAATGTTTTATATTTTAGCGTTTTATTAACGCTTAAATATAGTTAAGTAACATTTTAAACACTGAAAAAAGACGACAACCTCAAGCGGGAAAAAATAAAAAATTTTACTTAAAAATAAATTGCCGTTAATGTATGTTCTCGCATCACTTTTAGGTTGCACCTATCTGGCAAATTCTATTTGGAATATTTTGGAAATTCGTCACGAGGTGTTCACGCGGACGAAGTCAATGGATATTTGAAATTTCGTTTTCATAAAATGTTTTAAAGGATTTAACGCAAACTGCTAGTACCTACACATGATATAATAATAAGCAGCATACTCGTATAGGTATGATAAATAGGTAGGTAGTATACCTCCAAGGCTAACTTTTTAAGGTACCGGACGTTTCGGCTATGTTGCACACCGGTCATGCAAATATAATTAGATTTTTTTTGTTTGTAAGATTGTTTTTTTTTTATTTACTAATCAAATATTTTTTTTATCAGCAGACATTTTTATGATAACATACTCTGTAGAGCGCCACTGAGATTTGTCAACAATGTCAACTAAAATCCCAACCCGGATTTGCTTGATTTTTCGTGTTCTGTGATATCATGATACCAACATTACTGCCAGTCTCGGGACAACTATAACGCGACTACTAGAAATAAACCGTTTGAGTGCTCGAGCACTACGAAAACACCGCGGAAAATACGTAGTCTGGTACTTGTCCGGTATGACAAGTGCATCGTGTTGACGTAATTCACAATGCGCCGCGCCGGCTTTCCGAGTGTTCGTTTTGTTTGCGCCGGGCACATTTCCAACGGCTGAAGCGATATAGACTGCACGGAGCGAGCATTAAATTAATAAGCTCGGCATACAATGTAGTATTTGTTTTCATATGCTTATTTTGTAAATATGTCATTATCATCATCATTATTCATTATCATTACATGTGCGCCGGGGTGGCATTATGGTTATGTGGGGTTCTCCCATCAACTCCCACCTTCCGGCCCTCGACAGGGATTCAGGAGAAGGAGGACATACCCACTAAACCCAAGTTCATCCCCTCACCTGCCGCTGGGGTCGTGGACCTCTGACCATTATACGTACTGTACCGTTTGCGATATCCGATATTTATGTTTTAATAATTGGAATCGTCAAATAAAGAATGGTTGATATTAATTATTAAAATCATTTTTGCAAAATCACAATGTATATTTTACAAAGTATTTTTGGACGTTAAAATAATGACTACAAGATGCTGCAAGAAACGCTGTAATTAATTTCGGCGGGTTGGATAAGTTCAACTGGAAAAAGCACCTGGCCTGCCAAAAGGGTGTAGGTTCAAATCCTGCTCGTGGAAATTTTTTCAGCACTTGTCTTTTTCAATTTGTAAAATATTTAGTTTTCAATAAAACTTACTAGAGCTAGACTTCTATCAGAAGGACTGACAGGTTACAGCCCTAAACCATGAAGAGTGGAAGGAGGGTAGGGAGGCTTTTGACCAGGGATGGGACAAGCCGGATTCAATAAAACATAATACATATAACGACTACTTTTATCCCCGAAGGGTTAGTCAGAGACTAGGCGACGAGGACCACAGCAAAAGCAGTCCTTTACCATAGTCCACTTTTCACCAAATAGCGACTGCACATGTGCTCAGCGTGACAATTGGTGAGCCCGTCGCCGCTATATGCTGCTGGATGTATTTAGTCCGTTAGTCGCCTTTTACGACACCCAAGGGAAGAGAGGGGGTGGTAGTATTCTTTCACCGCTTCGCGACACGGTTAGGTTATAAAACAAAACTAAAAATAGTCACTCTATGGCCGAGTTGCATTCAAAGCGCTCTGTCCGCTACCCGGGAACACGGGTTCTATTCCTAGGTCAGGCAAAGTGAGTTTCAGATCATAGCTCTGGTTTTCTCTGGTGGTAATTAGGACAAAACCTATCTATTGTAGCGATGGGTAGATTTCAATGATGGTGGTCTCGCCCAGCAGTGGGACAACAATTGACAGTACGAGTATATAAGGTGACTGCTAAAAACCGCAAGAAACTTCAAGGGCTGGTCAGGTCAAGCGTTTTAAACATGACAAAAATGACTAAAAAGGAATTCGTGTTTTATTTCATTTTTGGTTAAATAATTCATTTTGTGAATTTTAATTGGATAGTCTTTGAGTATCTAATTTATTTTAAAACAATAACATAAGAAAAATACAATGAAAACAATTAAAGATTGCGATTATTTACAACGCGGCGCGCGGACAACAGCCGGCCGGCCGACCGTCTGTTGACCCGTTCGCGGCAGCTGGGCGATAAGTACCTACGTTGGTCTGCAATGAGACCATTTTTGTAATGTTTAAAACACTTGGCCTAACCAGCCCTTGAAGTTTCTTGCGGTTTCTAGCAGTCACTTTATATATAGGCTATACTGACTTTCAATTTTATTTGAAGGTAGGTGCCACCTTGATTCACTTATCAAACCAATCACCAACGTTAAGCTTCGTTGGATGTTCTTAGTGCTTAGATGGGTAATTAAAAGTTGGTTCTCGATTTTCCTTTACTCCGTAAGGCACGTTAGGTCGCAGGTCCCGGCTGCTAGCAGATAATTGCCGTCGTAAAACAAGCCATATAATGCGGTTGGTCACATAATAAGAAAAGGACGAACTTTACCGTCCTTATTCGGCTACGTTGTAAAAGCCGTAAGCAGCTAATAACCATTTGTATTCCAAAATATTCCCAAATCAACCAACCAATTCTTAATCCATATTCAGCCAGCGTGGTGAGTTATGAGCCCATTCTCCCCATGTGAGAAGGCCTGTGCCTAGCAGTGGGATGTTTGTAAGCTGATGATGATCTCAATATATAAAGTGTTTTCATAATTATTTTAATAGGTCAACGATCATAAGGCCGCCGGCGGTGCCGAAACAATTGATTTTTAATTGTGTCTGGTTTTACGGTGCTCAAAAGGTACCCAACCAACACATTAGCAGTTTAAAGAAATGATATAAGTCAACTTACAGCCTTAAGTTTAATTAGGGTTTTAAAATGGTTTTCGCAACGTGTTCTAGCTGGTTTATAGAATTTATTAACTTTATTAAAGCCTTTAGCTGTAATAAAGCATTTACATATATTTTATCAAACTATCAACCCGATATATTGTACCCTAAAACGCTGGAATATCAAGCTATAAAAACACTTCAGCCCAGAAATAGAGACAACTTAAAAGATCTATAATTTATTTTTTGTTTTTACGTGCATTTATAAAAGCGTGTTTTTCTAGTGTTTTTTAAACTATTAATTTATGTTCGGATAAGAACGAACAAAAACACATATTTCATAAATATATATGCAAGGAACCGTTAAAAGTTTAAATTTCTTGAACAAGGGCCTACATGATGTAATTTTGTCCACAATTCAAATTGCTCTTATGCATGACTTTTGTGCTACTAATGCTTTATTAATGTGACAAGAGTTTCCCCATAGAACCATTGCATACCTAAGCAATGAGCAGACGTAACCATGGTAAGCTTGCAAAGCTATCTTCTCGCTACTTATTTTTGTGAGACGCTATAGTGCATAAGCAAAACATTGTATCTTATTACATTTGCCATTGATGTGATGGATCTATGAACATGTGTCGTCCAAAATGACACCAAGAAACTTTGTGTTGGTAGCTTCTGTAATAAGTTGATTCTTAAAAGACTATTTTAGAGGTTTTTTTTCCCATTTTTATTTATAAATTGCATATATATAGTTTTATCCATATTTACATTTAAATTATTCATATACTTAGGCCATTTCATAATTTTATTTATTGTTGTATCTATTTCATTTTTGTATCAATTTTTATCACTGAATGGTATGACTACGGAAACATCATCAGCAAACAGTGTACAGTTATAATGTGTTACATCTGGAAGGTCATTAATGTACAACAAAAATAACAAGGGACCAAGTATGCTCCCTTGTGGCACACCGACATTTTTAATTTTAATTGAGGATTTATGTAAATTTAGCTGTTTTTGTCACCTATTTCTACGTATTGGTTACGGTTAGGTACTAAGATAACTTTGGAGCCATTTGTTGGTAAGACCTCTATTGTTTAAAAGAACTTTATGAGAAACGCAATCGAACGCCTTGCTCATGTCAAAAAACACTGGTGTTACTGGTTTCCGCTTAACGGTGACTGCCAATATTTCATTCACTAGCGAGAAGGCAGCTAGAGCTTATTGATGGGTATTGGATTAATCACCAGTATCACCACTATTGACAAATGCGGGTTGGTGATCAAGAACCCGGGCTATGTATCGAAAAATCCAAAACACATTTTGCCTGACCTGGGAATTCAACCAGTAACTCGAGCAGAGCGCTAATATAACTACTCTGCCAACGAGGCGAATATTTTTTTTTTAATATATATAAAAGAAGGAGGCAAACGAGCAGGCGGGTCACCTGATGGAGAGTAATCACCGCCGCCCGTGGACACCCGCAAAACCAGAGGAATCGCAGTCGCGTTGCCGTCCTTTATGGAAGGAATAGGAATTGTGAGAGGAGGGGGGGGGTGCTCCTGAACCCTCACTGGCCGGACAAAACACAACAGCACCAAGTGCCATTATTTCACGCCAGATATTCGTTAGGGTGGTATTACGCCGGGCGAGCCGGCCCAATACGTGCTGAAACGCAGCGTGGCTCTACCACTCAACAATAAATATTATGTCATAAAAGTAGCATTCATCGTAATTCAATCAGTAATTTTTGGTCCACAACGAAGGTAAAATGGTCTAAAAAAAACTATTCACTCGAGCGTATTTTCTGTTTCCTACCTTCCAGTTTGACATTCGCAAAATAATCGCGGCGTCCGTGAGGTCCCTCCAGAAATGCGCGCACAAAGAACTCGTGACTACGTGAAGTATCCTATTTATTTCGTCGCAATACATCTCATTTTGCCGCTGCCCGCCCCCGCTATGTATCAGGGACGGTAATCCCATTTTCAGCGGAAGAAAAGATTTGTGTGGTCCACAACCGAATTATGGACCCAGACCGAAATTACGTCGCGAAACGTCACGGCGTTATTATACAACCTCTGAGCGCGGATGACGTCTGTATTTTCTAAATAGCATAATAATTGGGCTATCGATATATTTGGACCGAAAAGGTAGGAAGCGAAAAAGGTGTGTCAGCCTTAGAGTATATATTCCTTGGGTTAGTGTCAGCGTTGCAGGAAATGGAAAGCTTTGGTAAAGATCAACCACGATAAGGCATGCCCCTCCAACATATTTTGTTTTCCATTTGTTTTTCGCGTGTATGGGCATATGCCAAGGAGATCGACAGATTCATGTTTTCTTTTTTGTTTGGCCTACAGTTGCAGAATGCACACTTCTATGAATATAATATATCACAATAATAAATGTCGAATGAATGTTAAATGAATGAATGTGAAGATATACTTCTCCGGGAAATAGTCGTGATGTATGCATGAACCTATACTAGTAAGTATAGGTTCATAGAAGTAGGTATGTAATAGGTTTAAAAACTACGTATATTGTTAGATTAAATCAGAATACCGGAAGATAGTGACGCGCCTCTAGCGCATGGACCGCTTAAATCAGGTCCCCGTCGCGTAATTTCACTCCACTGACCATGGTCTGTGTTTCACTCAGTCGCAGGTCTGGCCCTGGCGGGACTCGACTCTGACGCACACCAGTGTAGCACGCTTGTCTCGCTCACGCTATCTTCAAAACAAATTGATTTGTCTCTTTCCTTCAATACAACGTTAAATCAGAATCACATCGGTGCGACTGTGCGTGCAAGTAGTTGTGCATCATAGCCGTTTTCAGTTGACGATTTTAAGGACGTGCCGTATCTTCCGCTATTTTGATTTAATCTTAGCTTAAAGGTATATGATTACATACCAAGTAGGTAATATTGTTTTCGACGACGACTTTTGATGGGATGACTGACGCGAATAAGTTTGCTAAATTGGAAGGTTTTTTTGTGATTGTTTTGGGTTTTGCCTACCAACCTTTATTTGGAAGCGTGGTGACAAGCGCTAGCAAGGTATCGATATGCAAATTCAATTAACATTGAAAAGGAAGGAAATGAAAGGCCTTTGTTCAGCAGTTGTGGCCCAGTATATTGTCAAAAGGATTTTTTTTTTCTTGTCTACCTTATCTAATCTTACATTACCTACTTACCTCTTATATAGATGTTATTGCTTTCACAGATAATTCATAATAATTATTAAGCCTCCAGCACATCTGCTGCTACTGATATAAAATTATAAACCTTTATTACAATACATACTAAGGACGAACAGTATGCAAGCATTCCATATATTATAAGATGTACAGTAAAAGGTCAGATATGAATCAAAGATATTCTAGTCCGTGATGTCGAAACAACGCACCAACAAGCTCAGTTTCCACTCATTAAACCTATATTTAAATGTAGCGAATGATATATTATGATGAGCTTACAGTATACCTAGTCAATACTATGAGTAAGTATTTAAGTCCATAAATCTATTTATCATCACAAAATAACACAACTGATGTTTCCGTTAATATACCAGAAGTTTATAAAAGGTCAGATATGAAACAAAGATTTTCTAGTCCGTGATGCCCCGGTCCGAAGTACCGACGAGCTCAGTTTCAACTTATTAAACCTACATAAATTATTGTAAATGTTGCAAATTATTTATGAACTTACAGTATAATTCATACTCTAGAGTATATGAGTAAGTAGGTGTACATTGTCCATAAATCTAGCTTTCATCACAAAATAACAGAACCGATGTATCCGTTAAAATACCAGGAGTTCATAAAAGGTCAGATATGAATCAAAGATATTCTAGTCCGTGATGCCGGTCCGACGCACCAGCGATTACAGTTTCCACTTAATAAAGTCCGAATGAACCGTGCGAAATGTTTATTGCCATCCGCGGGGTAATTTCGATCTTTCACTTCAACATCGCAGTTCGGAACGGGGTGGTCATTTGTAAGCACGTTTCCGGGAGAAAAAAATAATATTAACGAAGAAAATACTCTTTTAAGAAGCCAATTATTATTTTACTTTACTTTTTACATAAAATCATGCTACCAATTATATAGTATATTTTTTTTATTTTAAATACTTAGTAGGAGAGATTTTTTGTATGGTTCTTGTATATTAAATAAAGTGAAGTAGAAGCCTATGTACTATGACAGAATAAGTAATAGTACTATCGTGCAGAAGGTTCACTCTCTAACTAAAGTCAAGTTTAGGTATAAAAAATTGCCTACTCTTACGACTTTCACGCGAGATTTAAACTTATCTTGTGACCCGAGCGTTTATATTCCGTTTAGCAACGCTGACTTGATATCGATTTGACGTCAGGAGCGCGGGGTGTCCACTAATGGATAAATTTAAATATATTATTTTAAACTAAATCAGATTCATTGTTATTTCTTTTATTTAGACATCCGTATCTTTTATACGGAATATAAGATCGTTTAGTAGTCCTTTTGGGTGCACAAAAATCACAGAAATGATCGTTAGTTTTACGCGCGACGGCGACGCCCGAGTTTGAGCGTGCGAGCCGAGCGGCAACCTACTTCAATGCGCCTGCCTGGGAGGCGCGCCGGCCGGACGTACCTAAACTGCGGAGTGACACCCCCTGGTACTATCCCATACTCCTGGGTAAATATGTCCATCATTGAAGTTAAGTCATAGCTACAATTGATAGGTGGGTTTACACGCATGATCAATCACTGACACGGGCAATGTATTAATAAGTACGAAACACACGTTGCCGCACCTGAGAATAGAACCTTCAGATATCAAGCCAAGCGATATGCTACTAACAATATACAGAACAAGATAATGCTCCACATTAGCAATCGTCTAATAATTATGTGATATTAATGTATTTATTTATTATATATGTAATAGTATGTATGTTTCTATGTATAGCGTATATGTATGTATGTGAATATACTCGTATTTTCATATAATTTGTGCACCCTACCATTTTTTGTCTCTGCACCACCCTATGGTTGACTGGAAGAGAATGCCTAAGGCATTAAGTCCGCCTCTGTACGTTAAGTGCATAAAGTGATTAAAAAAAAAATATATATATATACGAGCAGAGAGCCTTTCTCTTTTTCCGAAACGAAATTTCGACCGATATTCGCTTGCTATTTACAGCGGTTTCCATTCCATCCGAAATTTCGGTCATGCTTGAAGACCTCCATGGTCAAGTGGTTAGCACGCCGGGTCTGGCGTCGCGCCATCTCTGAGGCCTCGGTTTCAATTCTCGGTCGGGTCCATTTAGAGAAAAACAGTTTTTCTAAATTGATTTCGGGTCTGGGTGTATTTTCTATGTTTATGTATATTTATCCGTTATCTTACCATATTAACGAGTTTCCAAAGAATACTCTTGGTCTCTAGATAATTGGTGTGAGCGTAAACCAATTGAATTTGAATTTAATACAAAATAGTTTTAGCATTTAGATTATATTTTATTAGAAAATTGACTGAAATTTAAAAAAAAATATGAAAAACGCAATAAATAGCAAACGAAATTCGCCCGAAAATTCGTTTCGGAGACTTCTCCGATACCTCAGGTACTTAAACTGGGGCAATTGAGCGCTGCTCACTTTCATAAAAACAAAACAATGATGCGATGAAGCGAATATGTCAATTGTATTAGCTTACGCTCATTATAATGTGGCATCTCTTTGTGTACAATTTGTCCTCGACAGCGGTAAATTGGAATGCTCTTCAAAGCTCATCCGCTTCAATCAACATCATGTAATATACTCAGATATCGAGTAACAATGTGGCATGACCAGTCAAGCATACTCAATGAAGATTATTGATAATGTACTATAAAGGTATATGGGTGGCGGTTCATACAGCCATCTCTTATCCCTTGGGTGTCGAAAAGGCGACTAACCTTCGATCAACAATACCTAATAGATAACGCGTCACGTACAAAATCAAAGCAAAATTCTGTCCACGTGAATAAATACTTTTTCAAAGCAATAAATTACTCTTGTCACTTAAAAAAGAAAAAACGTCAATAACATTTAGTGGTGAAATCAACCTTAAGGGGCAGCAAATAAAGAACTTTTACCTGTTATGCCTTGCGACAAAACAAGAGCTCACTTCTCAAGTGCGCTCTTATTTTCCGAGACACATTTTTAGCGCCGACCTGACATCTAGTTGTATTGTTGATCGAAGCGACTAACGGACTAAAGACTGCACATACATCCAGCATAACAGCATAGATCGGCAATGGTCTCACCACATATCACGCTGAGCACATGTGCAGTAGTTATATGGTGATACGTGGACTTGCTGCTTTTGCAGTCCCCATTGCCTATTCTCTGAGTAAACCTACGGGGATAATACCCTGTGAATGTACAATGTATGTTTTAGTATATTCGCAAGAGGAGAGTTTAATTCGGTCATCGATGCTTACCTAAGGGGATGTAGCGCGATCGCAAAAACTGACATAAGTCTCATAATGAACTTCAAAGCAAAATCAATCACATTGATATTTAAAATTAGAATAATCTGCTTCGAAGTTTCAGATGTAGTAATTTGATTAGAGCAATGTTTTTATTCTGCGAAATGTACACAACCATCACGCGCTTGTGTTAAAAATTAAAATTTACTTTTTAAGATGGGGGTGACCTGCGGAATATCAATACAAATATTTTCATGTAAGGATTATTGTTTCATGCGTAGAATTAAAAAAAATTCGTAATTCGTCGTCTTAAAAATACGTAAATTTTCACAATTTCGTGCGGGATAAAAATATACTTACAATTGAGAATCAATTGTTACTAATCACAAGTGGTGCATGGGTCAGAAAAAGGGCTAACTCGCAAGATCGCAACTCGAGTATGTTATTCGCTACGAGTTTACCCTCTAAATATACGAATTAATAACGATACGTTAAGGAAAATCTTTTCGTTTCGTTTTCTTTCTTAACATTCGTCGTATAATTTCATGATAGCAGTATCAGTAGTTCTCGTATGTTTGGAAATCTCTGTTGCTCTAATTGGGAGATTAATAAATAGTCGGCACTAAGAGCTTTTTCGTGTTACAACAAAAGTAGTTTGGTCTTTCGAGCGCTTACGACATGAGAACTGTCTGAACTCTAGTTAATTAATCACTCAAGCAACTTTACACCATTTGATCTAGTTCCTTTAAATAGCGAGTAATATTTTGAAGTAGGTACAATCAGAATCCAAACCACTTAATGATACTATATGATGAAGCGTTTCTTGTAGATGTTTATTGTTTAGAATAAAATAGAATTCCTTTATTGCATAAACAGTGTAACAAGTTCTTAAAAAAAATAGTATCAACATTTTGCCCACGATGAGGCATGCAATGTACACAAATAAATATTATTAACATTAATATTAACAAAATTCATCGTAAATTTAACAAACCACTCACTCGTGGCACTTTTCTAACAATAAAAATGGCACAACTGTCAACGTCGAATTTGACAGAATCGAGCATAGACTATGCGATATTTTGCTATCACGATGCATAAAATGTACCACAGAACCGAAATAATCAAACTTGTTCATACTAAAGTAGTCTGTAAGTCTATGAAAACACGGTACAAAGTCAAGTGTGTTTTTGTAGGTGCGGTCTCATGCGACCGCTTGGGGTTTGAGGGGTTAATTAGTCTTGAAACTAAAGTATTCATTTAGTGTATAGAAAACATTATTAAATAACCAGTTTTAGTTTTTTAGTTTTTATCGTACAAGACGAGAACTTTAAAAAAAATTCGAGTACGATTTTTACGCAGGATGTTTTTAATGTAAGTAGGTGTTACACATAGGTTGCCGAGAGACTTGAACTAATACACATTCTTCGATAATCTCACTCATCACGCTACAACCCACCTATCACACTGATCACATGTGCAGCTGCAATTTAGTGAAACGTGGACTAAGGCAGTGAACTGCTTCTTCAGTCCTCATTACTCTGACTAACTCTTTGGGGGTATAAGTCTTGATTCTATGTGATCCAAGAATAACTAAATAACGCACATTAATTGTTACATAAAACAAGAGAAACTTCTCACAAACAAACAGCGAAGGATGCGAACCCGTGACAGGTGCGTTCGTCTCTGAATACATTTGCGCGATGTTATTTAGCGCTTCGTGATTTCCCAAGGGTCTGGCAGTGGCATAAGCCTCATCCTCGCAAGACCCTCGATTGGCTTCGGCCCAACAGAGCGGGAACAGTCACAAAGACCTGAATTCTAAGAAGTACTCCTCGGGAATGAGGCTGGAGTACCACTTCTCTGCGTAATACTCGGTAAGGCGATATATACAAGGTTTCATAATACATATATCTATCTGCAAGTAATCCATTAGTGATTATAATCTGTTGGCGAAGTTTCTTTCAATAGGAGTTTATCAGTGTTTTCCTTTTAGTTTTCTCTTCTCTAATTATGATTAAACGGAAAACCTTCTTTGCTTCGTAACTTGAAGCTAAAGTGGGTGACAAGGCAAGTCCAAAACTGTAGACTTTAAGAGGTCACACACAATTCACTTTATTTTTGTAGTATTATTCAAATAACTGTCCTTCGGCAATATTAATAGAAACTCCGAAATATCGTTACGTATTTTATTGAATACAATTAACAGTAATTTATGAAAATTTTAGGTATTTCCAAGAATCTGCGAGTAATTCAAAAAAGATACTACAGGTACTAGACATGCTCATAACTAGCACGAAAGCACTATTGAGCAATTGCTACTTAGTAGTATGTGTGTCAAAGCGTTGCTAGTAATTAGCATGCTTATTACGTATACGCTTGTAATAAGCATGCTAATAAGCATACTTATTTAGTAGCATGGCTATTAGTACCATACTGACTACCTGATTTCAGCTGCTTTTTACCTATTAGGAACTACAAATTTGGCTAAAAAGCCGTTGACAATTGCAGCAAGTAATTCCAACACAATCATTATTGTCATCGTCATGAACACCCTGGACGAGCTAAAAACCTTGCATTCTATGTGCATTCCGTAATTTTCATATTCGAGTACAACGCGAATTTCTGTAACCTAAAACGTAGCTATGAAACAATTGAAAGTCTATAACAACTACTATTTATTATAACTGAAGCAACTAACTCAACTGGAATAAATCAAGCGTCGACGTTGGTCCGTGCTTCCTAATCAGTGCTCTACCAACGTTAAATTGAACGGAAATTTGTAACAACGTGGGACTATTAATTCGGGGATTGGGGAATTCACTCTACCTATATTTACTTTGATTGTTAATAGCTCCATTCTCACCAGCGCCATTCGTGACTATAAACGTTTATGGGGCCGTTCATAGGTGGATCTATTTGGAAATTTAGCACTTCGATAGTTGCTTAACTTTCGCGATCGGTGGTACGATGGCTGTTGTTAAAAACTCACCAACCCGCATTGGTCCAAAGTTTCTATGATATGGAAGTTATTTACCATTATTTGACAATAGAGAGAAATTAGTTCTGAATTTTTGTCGGTTTTTTAAGATTCCGAATCCAAAGGGTAAAAACGGTAACCTAAGACTAAGACGCCACTGTCCGCCCGTCAGTCGGTCCGTCTGTCTGTCACCAGACTGTACGAAATTTTCACACACGATGTATTTCTGTTGCCGCTATAAAAAAAAATACTAAAAACAGAATAAAATAAATATTTAAGGGGGTCTCCTATACAACAAACGTGACTTTTTGTCGTTTTTTGCTCGATATTAATAACGGCAACAAGTAGACGTTTTAAATATCCACAGAATATTTTGTTGTAATATATGTAAAAAAAAAATAATACATTAAATTTTTTTATTTATCTATTTTTCAAAAATAATACATTTTAAGTTTTTAAACTCTGCCAAACTACATATGCAGTTTGTCGGCAGCAACTCCCGTGTAATATTTTTATAGATGTATTATATATAATATATTATTATTAAAAAAATTTATACAATGTAACAAACTCACTGAGTACTTACCTAATTGAACTGGTATAAATACATTGCACACATACTTACATTGAGCGCACACACTAACAAACACACACACACACACACACACAATACACACAGGTGTTCTTTTCGCAACAACACATGCGCAACTCGCAAAATATGCTTACCTACTAACAAAGATGTTTAGACACTTCCAATATAAGCTATGGGAACATCATCCACAGTAACAAACAGCAGTCACGGACAAAGCGATAAATAGTGCTTCCTCAGCCTAAACTTAATACTATTCTTACTGATGCAATCCTCCAATAAGTCATACATTAAATTTTGGGGCAGTTCATTAATAAAAGTTGGAAGTAGCCAGCGCCTTTCACGCCTTCCATAATAGTTTCTTATTCTGGGGATAGCCAGTTTATTTATATTTGCAGACCGTGTTGGGTATGTATGTACTCTCTTCTCAAGATTAGAATAGTTTCCGTATTGTTCAGTAATTATTGATAGCTTAACCTTTTTTTCAATCGGGAGAACTTTACATAAACTAAATAATTTTTCATAATTTTTATCTAATGAGTTTTTTTTTTTTCAATAATGAGTTTTAACATTCTAATTTGCAACTGTTTAATTTTATTTATATATGTAGGAAAGGTTAGTCCATACATACCCAGCCCATATAACATTACAGCATCCGCTAATGCATAGTAAAGCATGAACATAATCTTTTTACTAACTATGAGCCTTAAATTATACAACTTACCTAGTATTATACGTAGCTTATTACTTATGTGGTATACATCTACATGTATTTTCCAAGAAAAATGTTTATCAATATGTAAACCTAAATATTTATATGATGCGACATGTTCAGTAATTTTACATTTACAGTTTACTCCCTTGTTATGGAGACAGTCATACGAGTGTCCTATAATGTTAATATTGATTGCCTTATTGTGCATACGAGGTGAGAAAATAGCCATGCATTTTGTTTTATCAAAATTAATAATGATTCCGTTGTCGTGTGCCCATCGAACAATATTATCAAAATCGCTTTGCATATTCTTTTGAATCTCGCACTGGTTTTTACCACTGTACATAACGCATGTATCGTCCGCGTACATATAGGATTTGCATTGTTTTAAAACATTGGTCATACTGTTAACATGCATTATGTACCCGATTGGGCCATAAACTTGATAATATCGCTCTTACTTTCGACGTCACAGACAGAGACTTTAAGCATCCTATTTTCTAAGTACTGCCTCAACCATGCATTCATGGGGCCGCGTATCCCACATTCATCCATGGCCTGTAATAAGCCGTTATGGTCCAAAGTGTCAAACGCCTTTTTAAAATCAATGTAAAAAGTCATTACAATATATTGTTCATTCAAAAAACCGTTGACGTCATCTGTAAATCTTGCAAGCACTGTAGATGTGCTCCGTTTCGCGCGGAACCCATGCTGACAAAATGTCTAATGTTATATAGATAATGGTACGGAACCCTTCGTGTGCGAGTCCGACTCGCACTTAGCCAGTTTTTTATATTAGTAGTCTTCCGCTCCGTAAAATATAAATACATACAAAGTTCCTGTCCTGGCCTAGTGTACCACAGGAACGACGTATGTGGTACAAAGAGAACCCTGTACCCAGAAATAGGTACAGTACCAACAGTAGGGTTATCAGTACTGCTGTAATCAGTACAGCAGGGTAATCAGTAGGTACCAACTGTCTGTTGGTCATCATACATACATACAGACATACAATCATGATTATCCCCGAAGGGTTAGTCAGAGACTAGGCAATGAGGTCAGCAAAAGCAGTCCTCTACCATAGTCCACTTTTCATTAACTAGCGACTGCACAGCGTGACTGGTGGTGAGTCAATCGCCGCTCTATGTTGTTGGATGTACGTGTAGTCTTTAGTCCGTTAGCCGCCTTTTACGACACCCATGGGAAGAGAGGGGGTGGTAGTATACTTTCACCGCTTCGCGACATGGTTATAATAAAGATAATACTGAATAATATATTTTGTAATCTGTCCGTGTGCTATTGTTCTAGTATGTTTATAGGCTAAAAACACTGGCAACTTTCAGCAAACATTTTGTCAGCTGCTTCTTATAATCGGACCACACGCTTCCACCCAAGTAGTAAAAAAAGAAAGCTTTTGTGCTCGAAGAAATTAGCGGACTTGTGGCGGAGGGTTGAGGGTAGGCAGATGAATGTAGCAATCAAACAGGCAGCTCGTCACGACCGCTTTTCTCGTCTTCAATACGGAACAGTAAATCTTTTTTGAAATCACAGTGATTTCAATCATTTGGCTGCTACACGGAATCGTGGTCGAATTGTTATACTTAAATGGTCCCGTAATGATCGACGCGGAGTGTCAACGTTGAATCTGCTTACGTAATCTGTTCTGACCCAACAGATTATTTTGGCGAAAGTGTTGTGGGTGTAATTTTGTTTCTATGTTTCATGAAATCTTATTTGTCTATTTCTTATGTATTGCATAGTAAGAGGAGGTATATTCTCAAAGTATAAAGGTACTGATTGACATGCTACTAAATAAGTATGCTTATTAGCATGCTAATTACTAGCAACGCTTTGACACACATACTACTCTAAGTAGCAATTGCTCAATAGTGGCATTGCATGGCATGCTTTCGTACTAGTAATGAGCATGTCTATCTGTACCTTAAATGTTAGTTTTATCACCGATCATGCCGAAGCGGATGAAGGGATTTAGTTAAAATTTGGTACACATGTAGAATGTAATGTAATGAATGTCACATGTAGAATGTAATGTAATGAATGTCACAACACATGATGTTACTTTCTATATCCAAAGAAAACATCTGATTCGTTCGGGAATTCATTAGGGGCCGAAAGCCAAGCTGGAAAAGACGTCAACGGAAGCGAATATGAACAATTACTAATTGCAAAACACTTTCCATAAGTACTTGTAGGTATATTTTAGGCTGACAATTCGTATTTGTTTTGGCATTCACCATGTACATGCATCACTAAAATCATTTTCAAAAAATTATGTGATAAAAGTAGGTATTTTTTGGTAATGTGGCCACATTAGGAAATTCTGCAAATAATTATAAAAAAATTGTGTAATGGAATATATTGATTTGAGTATAATTCAAAATCAATACTGACTTTCGAAGAATCGCCAACGCCTTTATCTGAAAAGGCCACACTCCACTTAGGGTGGATTCGACCAAACTGGAATAAGACTTACTCCGAGATTAGTCCATACAAATTCGGCGTTTAATCTAGGTATAAGACCTTATTCCACTTTAGTCGAATCCACCTTAGATACTATCCCTTAGTGCCGAGCGAGACTCAATAGCATTAGGTATCTATTAGCTATTCAAATCCACAGATACGGACACTTGGCCGAGAGTGCCGAGTATGAAGAAGCTGTATAAACACCTATTATGTTATTAATAAACGTTGATATGAGGAGCTCGATAGCGCAGCGGCTAGCGCGTTGCGATCTTGCCCGCTAAGCAACTTTCGCAATGCCGGGTCGCTGGATGGGTGACCAAATTAAAAACATCTCGAGCTCCTCCGTGCTTCGGAAAGCACGTTAAGCCGTTGGTCCCGGTTGTTGTCGTAAGATGACAGTCGTTAAAACCCACCAACCCGCATTGGGCCAGCGTGGTGGGTTGTAGCCCAATATCCTCACGTGCTATTGTTCACGTGGGAGGCCTGTGCCCAGCAGTGGGACGTTTATAGGCTGATGATGATGAAACGTTGATTAAAGCTACACTTAGGATTACATTGACGCTGTCTCTATCTGTCTTCTAATCTGATCTAATCTTAATTAATGGCTTCGCGTTTAGCATTAAGCTAATTTCAAGTGTTAAACTTATATATTTAAGTAAATTTAGTATTGTACGGTAGATTGAAATAATATGGAGTATCACAACACGTGTTGTTGCTAGAAGAACACGGGAGAAACTCCCTGTCTGTCTTCTTCAACAAAAACGAGACAGCGTCACTCTAAACCGAGGAGTAACATTTGGCCATTTTTACTATTTACTTATAAAAATTACAATAATAATAATAAAATAGACTTTTATTGCACACAAGAACATATAACAGAAAACATTTATACAGTGACAAAGTACAAAACAGGCGGCCTTATTGGTAACAAGCAACCTCTTCCAGGCAACCTTGAGTGATAGAAATATAATAAAAAGAGTATTGAAATGGTTGCAAGAATAAGGGAAATAAGAAATAGAAATATAAAATTGATTGGTACAACGTACAAGAAATAAATAAATAAAAGAGATATAAAGAGATCATGCAATATTATTTTACATTAGGGAAATAAATAAAACTAAGACGATATAAGTACTTAATTTATATTAGCGCCAAATTCTATAAAGAATGTCTAAAAAAATTGTTGACAATTTACATAAGTACATACATATAATCACGACTATTATCTCCGAAGGGTTAGTTTCAACTTGACAATGAGGACAGCAAAAAAGTGCTCTGCCATAGTCCACGTTAAACGCGGCTGCACATGTGCATAATGTGCTCAGGCCTCAGCGTGACGGGTGGTGAGCTCTATGCTGCTGGATGTATGTGCACCCAAGGTAAGAGAGGTGGTGGTAGTATTCTTTTGATATGCCGCTCCGCAACACGGCTTCGACATCCAAGGGAAAGGAAGATTTTAATTTCATTTTTGACGTGACAACGTCTTATAAATTGGTTTGCCGGGTGACACTTCAAGAAACTGCGTTACGCTCCGCTCACGTTATGCGCTCACAATGAGAGCGAGTGAGAGGCACGCGTCCCTTCCACTCGGGCATGGTTAGCCCGCCTAAGAGCGAGAGAGACAGACATAAAAAGTGAAAGGCACGCGTCCCTTCCATATAATTCTTTGTATAAATAAATGTTTTAAATTGTTACTATTATTTCATCTTTCTTCCTACTATACGAATGAATATTCACATTAAAATTATTTTACCACTCAAAGTCGTTGTCACGTAAAACTTTCGCCCGTATACCGACTTTACAGGCAACCAATTTTTTATGTCAGTTGAATTGTTTGACACAATGACATGATTTACACATAAAATCTCACTTTAGGAGAAGCATAAACCACTTCTTATGTATACGAATAATTTTATGACGTAAAGTTATTCATATTAAAAAGAGGATGTAAGTCGAAATTTATAAGTCTGAGCGCTCACTCGCGAAGTAACAGCCCTCTTAAAACATTTTACACGCTAGCGGAATGGAAAATTTCAGCGGCTGTATTCTGTATTACAGTGAGCGGTTTTATTCGGGCGGGCGGTGTAACGGCGCTCCCGGCAACCGCGCCTAATCTCACCAGCGAAGCCACGCGATACCGGCATTTGTTCCGCCGCCATATTTACGGCCGCACACGAGAGCCACGATATACGTTTTTAATGTTTTCATACTGAAATGCGAGCTCTCGAAATGCAACACTTAAATAAGATCTAACCGCGTTTGATTCACATAACCTTTTGATATTATTTGGAAATTTTTTAAACCTGAATACTTGGCCGGTATTGGTCGACCCGCGATTTATGTGAAGCTCTCCCTCTCACCACCTCACTCAACTGCGAAGAGTTCACTGTGAGACAGGGTCTCATACTTATACCCATCATCATCATCATCATCGTGTTACGAACACCTGTATCTCCTCGTCTTTAAAAGCGCTTTTTGAGTGGTAGAGCCAAGCTGCGCTGCATCACGCATTGGGCCGGCTCGCCCGGCGTAATACCACCCTCTCAGCCCCCCCCCCCCACCCCTCTCACAATTTCTATTCCTTCCTTAACCCTATTCCTTCCTTAAAGGACGGCAACGCGCGTGCGATTCCTCTGGTTTTGCGTAGCCAAGGGCGGCGGTGATTACTGTCCATCAGGTGATCCGCCTGCTCATTTGCCCCCTTCTTTTATATAAAAAAGCGCGGCATATCTTACCAGCCAAGCCAAGCGATACCGGTATTTCTTTCATCCCTATATTATTTACGGCTGTATACAAGAGCCACGATATACGTATTTTTATTGTTTCCACACCGAATTGCGAGATTTCGAAATTCAACACTTCAACCATTTCTGGCATTTAGTGCTTAAAACGGATTTGCTCATTTTTGGTTTAAATAGTCCGACATTCCGAACACATAGCAGGAAGAATAAGGTGAGCGTTGTTTTAAAATTATTTAACCACAAAAACATCATAGCACATTACGCAATTGGACCATAACGCACTACGCTTTATCCAAACAAACGGTACGTATTCCGACCACAACGAAACAGGGTGTCCGAAACAATAACGCAAAGTTATGTGAACGAAGCGGTTTTTAACGTCACGCAAACGCTAAGTGCGGGTACATCACTCAGCGCAATTGCACCGCAGTCCGGAGCGCGCACGGCCATTGTAGTATTATGACTAAAGACGACACCGTGAAGCAATTTTTGCGTACTTATTTTTAGCATTGAAAATATTTTTCGTTCGCACCAGTAGGGCCACCATTTTCGCTGAAAGTGCGACTCGCCCGTGATACCCTGAGGTTTAAGGCCACGAGGACGTATGATGGCTCAAAAGACGCGGAATTCGAAGGGGTTTAAAATTATGTAAAAATATTTTGGAAAAGTCAAAAACTATTTTTGGAAATTGAAAATAACCGACATTTTTGAACGATAAATCGTGTGTTTTCCCAGAAAATTCCCGATATCTCGAGAACGGGGCCGATTTAAAAAAAATAAAAAGAAAGCACCTCGGTATTGAACTAAGGCACATTTTACCTTATCACACTTTTTTTGATATTAGTGACGGTTGAGGCTGTAGAGGTGCCCTTAGCCGCGAGTTTGCGCGGCGCGAGGTGCGATATCACGCGGCGGGCGGCTCGCGTGCGGTCATGAGGACATGTGAGAGCTCAAAAGACGCGGAATTCGAAGGGTCTAAAAATATTTTTGGAAAGGTGAAACACCTTTTTGTAAATCCATAAAAAAATAAAATTTTCGACAGAAAAATGACGCGTTCAGTTCAATCAAGGAAATGTCAGAACTGTGCGCTTTAAGACTCTGTTAGTTTTGAATAATCTATATTAAGTAGGTACATTTTCAATGCCCTTTCAAGTCGTGTAGAGCACGAGATCTGTGGATTTTTTTAATCCTATATAGGTAAGTACTTGGCCTTCATCTCACCTGATGGTAAGTGATGATAAGGCCGAGAGGTCACCCGGAATCCTAAACCACTGAGGAACTGACTATCTTATCTCTAAATTGTCGGAACACATATTGTTTATCAAAATTGTTGTTATGGCGCCAGACTCAGATAAGATGGTGGTAGCTAGCCAGATGGACTTCACAAGCCCTACGGGACCTCTACGTCTAAGACCATCTGAGTTTTAGCGAGGAGACCACAGAGGGGGCCTATATATTTTGCAAATACTCCGCAATCGCTTAATCGTGGATAGCGGAGGGTGGCGGGTTGCTATTATTAGAATGTTTATATTTTTTATTTAGTTAAGTTTGATGGTGTAAGCGATTACTTATCCCAAATATATAAAATAAAATACAGAAAAAAAACTATCAGTTCGCATAATTTAATTTAAACAGTAACTTAATCTAGAACTACAGATTTAATTTTTATTTTTTTAAGTTAAAAATAAAGAAACTAAAACTGAACAAACATATCCACAAAAATACAGTTTATCATGGTATAACGACCGGGACCGCAAAATTGAACTCTTTACGATACAGGCGGCCGGGCCGCGGGCGGGCAATGCACTTGCACTGACACGTGACCTTTCGTTCGCCCGGTATCCACGAGTTTTTTTTTTGTGCCGGACAAATTAAATAATTAATGAATAAAAATAATTTACAAAAAATGTAAATGATGTCTATTAACTAACTTTACTGAATGATATAAAAAATTAAGCGCGCCGATAAAAAAATTATCCTGTAGACGTGACTGGTCATTTAGAGTCCACGAGCCGCAACTTAGTGAGCAAAAAATTGGTTCGCGGTTTGCTCTAGTTACATACCTCAATGCACACGGCACAATACATTTGGTTTCGCCGCCGCCCGCCCGCCCTGCCCCTCGTCATATCGTGAGTGGATTTCCGCATCCACTGAGAACATTGTGCTCGAAATGGCTTCTATACGTCGCCGTAAATAGGACATAATGTAACAAGCTATATCATAAGCCACTCGCCGATTGTTCTAAGCTAGAGGGTAGGTAGCGCATAGATAATGAAAAGCAAATCTAATAGTCATTTAAGCTGCTTTGAGCTTATACTTTGAAATATGGGGACCAAGCTACATGTTAGTCATCATCATCATTGGGTTTTTTTTCTATTATGACTCGTCATAGTGACTGCATCCTGCCTGATGGTAAGCAGCCAATGCAGCCTAAAATAATGAGAGCGCTCCCCCACCGTGGAATAAGCATGATAACGAGAGCACCCATTCACGACGGCCTGCATAAATGCCGTTTCACGCCCCGCTTAAAAGACCCGGGACTCTAGGAGCTGGGAAACACATGCGCCGGCAAAGAATTCTAAGGGCGAATGGTCTTACAGAGGAACGACTTGCCAAATTTTTTGGGACGAGTACTAATAGTCTCTACAGTATGATGGTGGTTCCTGAGACCAGCACGTGTAGTCCGGGAGAGGAGAGGAGAGGGCGGGATAAGATCAAAAAGTTCTTCAGAACACTCTCCGTAGTAATTCCGGTAGAAGACACTGAGAGAAGCAATGTCTCTACGCAGCTGGAGGTCCTCAAGGGAGGCTGTAACCTCAGCATCTCCAATAATGCGTACCGCTCGCCTTTGCAGTCTATCAAGTGCATCGAGGAGGATGGAGGATCCCATTTTCATAATGAAGTTGGAGGTTAGTTGACATAAATTCTTGCGGTCCCATGGAGTAGTTTTAACTGACGATAGTCAAGTCCAGTTCACTTATTAGTACCGTAAGTTATTACATACATACATACATACATAATAATTACGACTTTTATTCACGAAGGGTTAGTCAGAGACAAGGCGATGAGGACAGCAAAAGCATTCCTCTACCATAGTCCACGTTTCACCAAATATCAACTGCACGTGTGCTCAGCGTGACAGGTGGTGAGCCCATCGCCGCTCTGTTAATAGATGTATGTGCAATCTTTAGTATGTTAGAGGCCTTTTACGACACCCAAGGGAAGAGAGGGGGTGGTAGTATCCTTTCACCGAACCGAGACACGGTTACACCGTAAGTTATTTATTTACCGAAAGTCTTTTGAAGCTATTAAAACTTTCAATAGCGTCAAAATTAACATCATTAAACTTAATCGACGACCTCCTTGGTCGAGTGGTTTGTACACCGGTTTTCATGGTGTCGCCATCTCTGAGGTCCCGGGTTCGATCCCCGGTCGGGTCAATTTAGAGAAAAACTGTTTTTCTAAATTGATTTCGGGTCTGGGTGTTTTTTCTATGTTTATGTATATTTATCCGTTATCTTATCATATAAACGAGTTTCACAAGAATACTCATCTTGGTCTAGATAATTGGTGTGAGCGTAAACAAAATTTTTATTTTTTTTTATTTTTTTATCAAATACTCAAAAAAATGATGCACTCTGTAATTTTTTTTTATTAAAAAAGGAGGCAAACGGGCAGGCGGGTCACCTGATGGAGAGTAATCACCGCCGCCCATGGACACCCGCAAACCCAGAGGAATCGCAGGCGCGTTGCCGTCCTTTAAGAATGGAATGGGGTTAAGGAAGGAATAGGAATTAGATATTCGTGAGAGGGTGGTATTACGCCGGGCGAGCCGGCCCAATGCGTGCTGCAACGCAGCGTGGCTCTACCACTCAGTCAGTGTCACTCATTTAGCACCACCCAGGGGTCACGTGTAGGGTCTCAAAGGTAAACCTACGGATGCGAGTAACTTTAACCCCCAAAATTACATGATTCATTGTGATCATTGTGCTCAAATGGCTTCTATACGTCGCCACGAATAGGATGTAAAATAACAAGCTATTTCATAAACGGGAGATTCGCCGATTGATTTAAGCTTGAACATAGGCCAGCAAAAACTGCTTTGTTCGAAGCTTTTGATTTATGTTGAGCAAGTATTTTATGAATTATACACAGATATGAACATACATTGAGGAGCTCGATAGCGCAGCGGCTAGCGCGTTCGGCCTGCGATCTTGCTCGCTAAGCCCTTTCGCAATGCCGGGTTGCTGGATGGGTGACCAAATTAAAAAACATCTCGAGCTCCTCCGTGCTTCGGAAGGCACGTTAAGCCGTTGGTCCCGGTTGTTGTCGTAAGATGACAGTCGTTAAAATCCACCAACCCGCATTGGGCCAGCGTGGTGGGTTATGGCCTAATATCCCCACGTGCTATTGTCCACTTGGGAGGCCTGTGCCCAGTAGTGGGACGTTAATAGGCTGATGATGATGATGATGAACATACAAAGTAATTAGCATTCACTATAAACAATGTTGTTAAAATGGCTTCTATACGTCGGCGTCGTTTATACTCCTATACGGCCACGCGCTGCCGTGAATTGGATATAATGTAACAAGTCTTTTTGTAAGCGGAAAACTCGTCGATTGTTCTGAACAAGAACGTTTCGCTGTGAATTGTCACATGAATATTAAATAATGAAAATGAAAACAAAACTGTATAGGTTAAACCGTTTTAAAACCGATGCTCGCATTTTTAGAACTAAAATGTTAAATGATTTTTCACTGAAGTTTAATGTTTCATATTTATTCACTGAAAGCTATTCATCGAAAATATTTTTAATAGCATCGCAGTTATCATCATTAAACATAGTAGAACACGCAAAGTAATGAGCCTTTTGGAATACTAAATACTTTTAAACTGTCGAGAGCTATTAGGGATAAAATGTTTATGATGGTCAAATGCAAACTGCTAAGTGTAAATATAGTAGTATAAATATATTATTATTAGCGCATAGTATATCCAAGTCCCCGACGTTTTTACACAGACCCTGACCACGAACGGCAAAATTCGGCCGAAACGTCGGGTGCAAATGTATTCCAAAGATTAATAAATCTAACTAGTTTACAAAACATCAGCATCAACACTGTAGAATAACTTGAACCAAATATACTGCCTTTACTGTCTTTTTAAGCAATAAAAAAATGTTTAGTCTACTTAGCCAACACTTTCCAGCATACAGACAAGAAAGTAATACGAAGTTGCCCCGTAAGTTGCAAGTGAAAGTTCGCGAGAGGTCTTTATTGTGTTTGGGGGAGGAATTTCGTTTCGTTTCCATCTTTGTTCCTAACTGTTGCGAGAGGAAATTGTGCTGTACTCGCCCGCAAAACTTGGTTGCGGGCTTAAAACAGAATCTGTGCGGGTGAACATCATTTGCGATAAGGGCGAGATGACAGAACGAAAATTGTGTGAACCGAACGGAAAATTGCTTTGTAAATGCGATATTTCCTCGTGTCGCCCCGACTTACGGTTTTGGTTTCCGTGTCACTACTTTTGTTAGATACATTTGATATCGTAAAGGGAAAGAAAACAAAGTGTCGACAGAGCACTCATAATACTTTACTAAGAAATTTTTAACAGTAATACGTTTGGTGGTAGGTCGTTTGTATTGTAAGAGTTAGTATCCATTAAGTAAATTAAGTCTGTGCATTGGTAACAAAATTCTTCAAGCTAGCTACCTAGCTAGCTACGTAAAGGTATTTGGTGATAAGTGGACTATGGCAGAGGACTGCTTTTGCTGTCCTCATTACCTGGTCTCTGACTAACCCTTCGGGGATAATAGTCGTGATTTATATATGTTAAGGTCTAAATTAATAAAAGACCGGTTAAAAAAATAGAATTTATTTAACCAACGATTAATATACTATCTCACTTCTTCATAATGATATAAGGAGAAAATGTGTAAAAAAAAACGACCAGAAGGTAGACTTTACTAATACCGCTGGCTCGCAACGTAAATCACAAAAAACAGAAAAAATTCAACGAGTCTTCAGGGCTCCCGGTAACTTAGCGGTTAGAGCAGTGAACCGGCGATCCAAAAGTCATGGGTTCGAATCCCATTCGAGCTTTCCTGAGACTAATTTTTTTTTTTTTATAAAAGAGGGAGGCAAACGAGCAGGCGGGTCACCTGATGGAGAGTAATCACCGCCGCCCATGGACACCCGCAAAACCAGAGGAATCGCAGGCGCGTTACCGGCCTTTAAGGGAGGAATAGGTTTAGGGGATAGGAATAGGAATGGGAGGAAGGGGGGGGGGGCTCTACAACAGCACCAAGTGCCATTATTTCACGCCGAATATTCGTGAGAGGGTGGTATTACGCCGGGCAAGCCGGCCCAATGCGTGCTGCAACGCAGCGTGGCTCTACCACTCAGTCAGTGTCGCTCATTTAGCACCACCCAGGGATCACGTGTAGGGTCTCAAGGGTAAACCTACGGACGCGAGCAACTTTGACCCCTTTGTTAACTTTGACTAATTGTTTTTTTCTAGTAAACATTTATTCTTAGATTAATTTATCTAATTAATATACTGTCCCTTAGCTGGGAAAAGGCTTCCATTTTTAAAATAATGATCATCACCCACAATTTTCGCTACTGGGTATTTATCCTATCCTACTAATATTATAAACGCGAAACTTTGTAAGTATGGATGGATGTTTGTTACTCTTTTACGTAAAAACTACTAAATAGATTTGGATGAAATTCGGCATACAGATAGTTTATAGTCTGGATTAACACATAGGATACTTTTTATCCCGATATTTCCTCGTGAACGGGAACTACGCGGGTGAAACCGCGATCGGCTGCTAGTATGGTATCTTAGCTTTATCACCACCTAGTCAATGCAGGTCACAACCTTTTGACGACCTTCGTGGTCGAGTGATTAGCGCGCTGGTTCTGGTGTCGCCATCTCTGCGGTGCCGGGCTCGATTCACGGTCAGGTCAATATAGAAATAACTGGTTTTTTTAAATTGATTTTGGGTTTAGGTGTTTTCTATGTGAGGGCTGTATTAGCCAATGAAAATGCAACGTCATCAACCACGACCACTCTGTCAAGAGTGAACAACTAAGGAGAGAGTTTAATAATAATAATTTAATAATAATAAATTTATTTCTCCAACAAAGCATAGTCTTATTGCTAGTTACATTTTGTAAAAATAAATTAATGTTAGGGTTCATACTTTGTAGGAGACTGGTGCCTAAGTAAGCTAGGCAGAAAAATGCCTGTACACCCGGACACCAGGTTCCCACCCCTCTTCTACGTTTTCTATGTACAAATGTATATTTATCCGTTATCTAATCAATAAAAACACGTTTCAAACTAAGCTCAACTTGGACTAGATAAATTGGTGTTAGAGTAAAAAAGTTATACCTATTTAACCTAAAAGAAATCTGATGTCGTGCTAAATGCTAATAAAATGAAAAAGAAAATCATTCATCTTCCGCCGTATTGTTAATGTATTATCGCCTTCAATGCGTTAGACAAACAAAGAAACGACGAACAAGGGCTTGTTTTGGTCAGGAAACGATCCCACTGACCCTATCCGTAGGATGCGCTCTAATGGTGAATCAATATGTCCATCCTTCCCCTTTTCCGGCGATAAACTAAGTGACTGTTTAATTAAATTTATTAAATAACTCGGCACAGTATTTGTTGGAAGGTCGTCGGAAATTGCGTTAGCCAAATTAATTTGACCCAATTATTTTTGCACCCACTCACTTAGAGTTTTAAATGAAAGCTTATCTTCTTGACTTGAATGAATTGTTTGTGAAACGGGAATTATAATTAATGTGTCTGATCGCTTATAACGTAGTTGTAATCGTTTGATATCACTATCCGTGGTATCGATACAAACTTTAACTTTTAAATTGAAGTTCTAAGCAGCGTTCATCTCACTGGAAGTTAGGTAAGGATACGGCCAAAAATGGAAGCATAATTCAAGATAACTATAAAAATCTTTTGCAAAGTACCTAAGCGGTTGTCTGTAAGACCAGTAAAAACTTACAGGATAAAATGTTTACTAGAAAAAAAATCAAAATGTGTCAGGAAAGCTCGGAAGGAATTGACCTTTGGATTGCCGGCCCACTGTTCTAACCGAAACCCCAGAAGACCGGCAATTCAAAGGTCATGGGTTCGAATCCCATTCGAGCTTTCCTGAGACTGGTTGATTTTTTCTAGTAAACATTTTATCAGCATAGTGAATGCAAAATTTCAATAATAAAAAAATTACAGCTTTATACGACATAGCTTAATACGAATACGTTATTATTTGCACAACGCTTTAAATAAATCATACAAAAACATTTCAATGTTACAATAATTAAGTAAAAAATTTAAAACAAAATAAAATATCACATAAAAAAATTACAGCATTATACGACATAGCTTAATGACGAATACGTTATTATTTGCACAACGCTTTAAATAAACTATACAAAACATTTCAATCATACAATAATTAAGCAAAAAATTTAAAACAAAATAAAAGATAACATTAATTAAAAACTGAATAAGTAATTCAAACATGTAATCACATCGCACAAATTAAAATACGCACTATATCGTCAGACAGGGTCTGTACATGGATTAGCGCCTAATGTTCTGTCTACATACATTCATACATAAATACATACATACATACATACATACATATTTACAACTATTATCCCCAAAGGGTTAGTCAGAGACTAGGCAATACCCAACTAACATTTTGGTAATAAGAATAAGTGCTACATGAGTGTTAAAGTAGAATTTTAAAAACCTAAGGTGCCAGAAAGGCACTAACAATTGGTGATATAGCGTACTTTAACTTTCTTATAAACCTTATTTGGGCCCACAATTTTATAGCTTAAAATGATATAAGGGTTATAGAAAAGTGATATTTGAGTGATAATACATAGTTACAATAGTGCTATTGCAGCAGTTATTACCACTTTAAGTGTTTTGTGAGGTATTGATAGGTCACAACAGCAAGCTTAAGTAGTACATGAGTCGTAAAAATAACTCTGATAACTTCTTTGGCAATACATTAGTGATTAAGGTAGCAGTGCATATTACACAAAGCGCTAATTAATTGTTTAGTATCATCATTTGTATTGTTGTTACCGCCAACAGCGTCATTTTCATTAAGTGCAGTGAATACTAGTGCTAACACTCGTATTTGGTGAAAACAGCAAATGAAAAGTAAGTCAATATGTATTTTGGATAACTGGTGTTGTAGACGTGAAATCTTACTGCGGTGTTTAGTTTTCGGTAAGAATATATATTAGTTTTCATTTCAATTTTAATGCGCCACTGAAATGAGTTTATTACTACTTTTGATGATATTTTCTAGAAAAGTAAATATTGTCTCAGTTATTTTTTGCTTCAAGTACGGAAAATAGTAACTTCTAGTAGTCTCTACTAGTTTTTAAAAGAAAAGTATCAATAGTTTGATTTAATAACTAAAGCAATAATGTTTGAAACAAGTTTTCTTCCTGTAATTTTTTGTAGGTTATCTTTATTTTAATAGCGTCAATTTGCAATCACTTAAGGTTCCTGTTAACTCTGTTATTCCTTACAATAGTGATTAAAGAATGGTAGTTAGCACGTCTATGCCGCTTGTAGTTTTACAATATGGTTATAAACATAACAAACGATAAGTTTAGCTTGCATAAAGGTCCTATGTGAAGCAATAAGCTGAATTTTTTAGAGTTCAGTTATTGTTTGAACATCCATTTTTGATAAGTATGAATATTTAGCTATTAAAACCAATCCTCTAATCTTGTAGGTACCTACATTTTGCTATCTACCTCTTATCGCAAAGAAGACGCCCAATATTTTTTTAAAGTTTAGCAATAGCACATTACATGTGTTATCTATCATCTTTGCATTGAAAAGATACCTATAACTTAATATGTGGCGTTCTCATCCAAAGTAGGTAGTAGACATGGGCGCCGCCGTGGCTCGCCGCCGCCGTTTAGGTATGGCGCGCCGCCGCCGCCGCCGACTGTTCAAAATTTCGCGCCGACTAGACTGTTCCAATGTGTAGGCTCTTGTAACAATAATCTCAGTCTATTCTTTAATCATGTAGGCCGTGCGGGCGCCGCGCGGGGCGTCAGCTCAGGTGCTCGATGAGGACGAAGACGACCCTATTTCCGATCAAGAGGGAGAACAATCAGAAGAACGCCCTTTGTTTGGGGACTTCGCGAATGTGCCTAGCGTTAAGACGTCCACAACAACGCGTTGGCATAGTATCTTACAAATGTTGGGGCGTATGGCACACTGCTGTAACTGTAACCAGAACCCCGTCAGCTTTCTTAGCCTGAGCTAATGCTCGAGCGCGCAAATCGTCGGGTATACCCAGACCCTGAGAAAGCCCCAGTTAAAGAACATTACGTAGGGCACGATTCAATCACATCGGCCCCATCGGTGTTAAACATGCTTCGCACCCACTTGGAAATACCTTTATTTCCACGGAGAGCTTTGAGTACCTCCCCGCCGCAGACATGAAGCTCCCCCATAGAGGGGTCGGCTATAGGTAATACAAAACAAAAACGGGTGCGAAACATTTGGAAATACCTTTATTTCAACCGCTGATAAAGCCTGACGGCTCACTTGCCCACACTGCAGCTGAGAAGGTAATTCCACTCTTTTGCAAAGAACTCACGTCTGGAAGTCGCTAGCAAGGTTCCACCTAAGTTGCCTATAGCCGACCTCTCCATGGGAGAACCTCACATCAGCAGCAAAGAGGTACTCAAAGCTCTCCGTACTCTAACGTGAATAAGGCTAGTGGTCCTGATAGAATCCCGGCCATAGTCCCACGTAAGTGTGCACCTAACTTGTCTACTGTTCTAACACACCTATATCGCCTCTCACTTGAGACTGGTCTAGTTACTCAGTCGTGGAAGCTGGCTAATGTGCAGCTTGTGCCTAAAAAAGGTAGCCGTGCCGATCCATCTTACTGTAAGACGATTTCAGTCAAGTCCATACTCTGCAAGAATACGGAACGTGTACTGAACTCTGGACTGCTGGCATACCTTGAGACCAATGATCTTCTCAGTGACTGCCAGTTCGGATTTCGCCTATTATAGATCTGAGAAGTTGGAACTCACTGGCGCATTGGACCTAGAAATAGTGGACAACTTTATATACCTGGATACCAACATCAGTAACGATGGTTTGTGCGAGAAGGAAGTGCGCAGGAATATTGGCATGGCTAAGAGCGTCATGTCTCAGCTTGCAAAAATCTGGAGAGATCGTAATATTTCCGTAAAAACCAAAACCAGACTGGTACGGACTCGTGTCTTCTCGATCTTTTATACGGCGCTGAGACTTGGACACTAAAAGCTGCAGACCGCAAACGCATTGACGCTTTTGAGATGTGGTGCTGGAGAAAGATGCTCCGTATTCCTTGGACAGCATTTCGGACTAACGTCTCTATATTGCGAGAACTCAAAATCTCCTCGCGGCTGTCATCCTCGGATGTCTACGCAAAATTCTCGAATACTTCGGTCATATTGCAAGGAAAGACGGTGACAAACTCGAGAAGCTCATAGCGACCGGCAAAGTAGACGGGAAACGGCATCGAGGACGCAGCCCAATACGTTGGTCTGACCAGATCCGCACCACTCTTAACTCTTCAGTTCACAGCGCCCTCCAGACTGCCAGATACAGAAACAGATGGAGGAAAACCATAAGAAAGTGATGCAGAAGGGACGTCACGACCCTCAGCATTGAGGAACACGACGCAAGGAGGAACTCCATTATCAATTTTAATTACTTAGTGACTTTTCGCTCTACGGCGACGATATAATGTTTTGTTGTTGAAATCTTTGTGAAGTGTTGGTTTTATTTATCACTCTTATTTCTACCTTTAACTACATAACCAAAAACGACTTCAAAAATCCCACGCCGCCGGTTTCACGCCGCCGCCGAGTATATTTTTAAGGCGCGCCGCCGCTGGATTTTTTTTACTCGGCGCCCATGTCTAGTAGGTAGATAGTTAGGTGCGTAATTTATACCTACCTACTTTACATATTTTTAAGTGATAACCTAAGTTTTATATTTTTCAGAATGCCTTTCAAAATCGTTCAGACCTCTGAATATAATAAAAACAGATTGTTTGTTGTACCTTCCGAGTGGGAAGATCAAAACGTATTAAAATGGTAAACATAATAAATTTGAACAATTCTTCGAAAAATAACAAAACTAACATACAGGAAAAACGTAAGGTCCAACAAATGGAAAAGAAACAAGACAATTTAGAGATAATTATAACAGGTTCAAAAGAAAAAGAAGAGAAGGAAAAAGGAGATGAGAAGGAGAAGGAAGAAGAAAAGATGACACTGCGATCAAAGTAATGGAAAAAGAACATCACGATGTTGACAAAGTTACAAAGGATTCTGTAGAAGACATTAACTAAGAAAATAGTTTTTAGGTTTCCCTTTTCCATAATAAATACCAATGATAAATGGATCACTTTTACATTCAAACGTTACAAGCCAACATAGGCCAGAATTCATAATTTGAGCTTTTAAAAATAGGCAAGCCATCAAGATTAATATTCAAATGAATGTTTTTTGGCAACAGTGTACAATTTTCAAGTATAATTGATAATGGCTTAATAATCCCATGATGCTAATATTCACCACATTCGATTGTTTTAAGATAAATTTCTGTCGGTGTTTGTAAAATAGTTCGAGGGTCAGATGGTAAAATATCCGTAAATATCGTGTTTAAAATTCAAAGCAAATCCTTCAAAGCAGTTTGACTCATATTTTTTTGTAGAGCCCTTGTCCGTAAATCATTTTTTAAATTTATATTTTTCATATATTCATATTATTGCTCTTGATCCGAAGTGTTTGAACTTGAACTGCTGAGAGGAAACCTATATCTATAAAACTCATCATCAGTAATTTTCGAGGTCTGAGGTATTGTGAATATAACTTCTATTAACATCAGAACAGGAGCCTGGAATCTCATCAAAACTGTTACATGAAATCACATTAGAACTGCTTCCAGGAATAACACAATTATAATTGCACTCATTTTTTCCTCAATTAATGTAGGCACGTTGCGGTTTTGTGATAATCTAATCAGAAATTTATATTATCTTAAAGATTTTCGCTTGACTCCGCCGGCCCTTTTTTTAACTTTCCATGGTCGACACAAATAATATTTTCGTAAAAGCTCACAGCTCTCAGCGTCACACAGTGCAAACAACGTAAAATATTATTATTCAGGTAATATAACCTATTAGATGTATTTACTTAAGTGATTTTAATTCAGCAACTCAACTTAAAGTGATATTTAAAAGTTATAAAGTTTGCAAGTAATGTTTGCCGTTATATAAAAGTATTTCTAAAAACCACTGTATTACCTGAAGTTTACCGATTAACCCCATTATGTAACCTGCAATGATTTAAAGGTGGATTCCGACTTCTGAAGCATTAAGCTCTATGGGGTTTATAATTAACACTTTTAATACACTAATAGCCTTCTTGTTACCTCTTAGAGCGCCAAAGAACTTGTTAGATGGTACAAGGTCTTTAACTAACTGTAACTAACTCTTTTTTAGAACATAAAGTGTTCGTAAATAACTGACAAAATCTTTTGGTGTTTTAGTCTTCCTTAAGCTATAAGAGTAACCCTTAAGGTGTTACAAGGCATTGAAGTAACTCTATTTAACAATATCAAATGTTAGTAAACACCTGACAAAAACTGTTGGTGCTTTACTCTTCCATATGCTATAAGAGTAACCCTTAAAGTTTTACTAGGCATTTAACTAACTCTGTTTAATGACATCAGTCGTCAGTAAGCGTTAGCAGACACCTTACAACTTCTTTTAGTGTTATATACTTCTTAAAGCTATAATAGTTAGTTATATAACGATTTCGACTAACTCCATGCTATCGTCGTAAGTTATAAAGTTTTCTTTAATTTCTTTTATTCCTCTTGAAGGTTTAATTATTTATCCTTAACACCACAGTAGAGTTCACTGCTATTATCGGAGCTTTTCTAAACCATTTATAGCACTATGAGCATTAAAAAAAAGGTTGTCCTTAGAGCCAAAATGTTTGTTGGGTGAGGACCGCAGAAGCAGTCCACTGCCACAGTCCACGTTTCACCAAATTACAACTGCACGTGTGCTCAGCGTGACAGGTGGTGAGCCCATCGCCGCTCTATGCTCTATGTATCTACAGTCTTTAGTCCGTTAGTCGCCTTTTACGACATCCAAGGGAAGAGTATTCGTTTAGTAAGCCGCTATACCGTACCGCTCACGGTGTTCCATCTGTTTCAACAAATATCGATATAATATTAAGTTCATATTGATCTACAACTACAGCGTGTGTCATTACATTACTGCACGCAATATAAACACTATAGGGTATGCGATATGCAGCATGCCCCAAATAGTTGGGACGTTATGAGTCTATCTGATCGTGTGCTAGTTAATATTCCGAATAGAGATGTCCCACCGCTATATTGTCTGGCGGGTGCCCACATGTGCGTGAAATATCTCTCATCGCGACACCGCAATGTTTGCGATGCACAAAACACTGCACGGTCGAACGGGAAGCGATTTTCACGCCATTTTGTTACTAACGTATTTTTGGATGGCACAGTGTTTTGTTTAACTGAATTTTGGTGTTAGTGTAGCTGTGTCCATTTGAAATTAATGAATGAATTTTGGTAAGTATGATATAACAACAAATGTCATAACGTCTACAACATATAATTTCAGATAAAATAATTTTGTTTAATATAATAATCACAAAGTATAATCAACGAAAGATCTAATTTTAAAAGTTATAATTTTAGAATGTATAACAAACTGTTCATATAAAAACGTAACGTAAATTTCTAACCTATCACATGACCTACAGGAGTAGGGCAGCCAGTATTTCTGTTGTCTAATAAAAAAGTAACCTCGAAATTTAAGACAATCGCAAAGCGCAGTGCAGCATAGCGATTGTCTTAGGCCCCGCAACCCCTTGAAGTAGGTAGGTAGGTACGATAGATTACCAGGGCAATGTTATAATATCAAATGATGAAATACCAATTAAAACTTATATTAAGCAAAAGTTATTTCAATTGATAAGTTGATTAAATATAACTTATTTGAATTGATCTAATATAATAAATGATTCACATGTAAAGCGAAATTCAATCAAAGGAATATTATATTAAATGATTTTATATTAAGTTACCATTATCATAAACTATTATTATATTAAATAGAATTACGATATTAGTTGTTAATATTGTTCATTATGTAAAATGAACGTTATTAAAACGAAAATATATCAAACGTAGTTCAATTAAATGTAGCGCACGCGTTAGTGTGGCTATGCCCATTCTAAATAGAGACGCCCTCCGTGGACGAGTGGTTAGCACGCCGGGTCTGGGCCATCTCCAAAGAAAATATAATCTACCATCTCTGAGGTCTCGGGTCCCGGGTTTAATTACCGGTCGGGTCAATTTAGAGAAAAACTGTTTTTCTAAATTGATTTCGGGTCTGGGTGTTTTTCTATGTATATTTATCCGTTATCGTACCATATTAACGAGTTTCAAAAAAATACTCATCTTGGTCTATATTATAATTGGTGTGAGCGTAAACATTTTTTTTATTTTAATGAATTAATGAATTCTGGTGTTAGTGTAGCTGTGCCCATTCTAAATGAATGTATGAATTTTGGTGTTAGTATAGCTGTGCTCAATCAAAATGAATAAATCAAGGATCGAATAAGTGAATGAATCATTTATTTAGAACACACAAGTAATACACAACCTAATTGAACATAAACATCTGGATGCAAACGACGAGTTTTATATATTGCAATAAAAATTCTCATTTTCATTAACGTGATATATTGGAGAATATAATTTGTACTAGGCACTCTGTTCTTTAAATATGTCTAATTAGAATAATTTCTACGAAAAAGCCTCCTGTTAATTAGTTCTTAGACAATTACTCTTTTATTTCCAACTAAACACATTAGGTATATAATCATACATTATGTCAATGAGTCATTATACTGACGGAAGAATTTATACTATCTTTGAAATACGTAGATATTTTGAAAATAAAACAAAAGTCTCAATTAAGCTAAAACCTTATACATGTGGTGTGGGAAATCTTTACTTTTGTGGATGAACCATTATATTAATAACATAAGTTTCTACAGATATGAATCAAATGGAATGATCCCGCGATTCATACTAACAAACTTAACTAATCCCTGAGTGCATTTCTCCATGCATTGAATTGCAAACCTATGAAATTTATAGGATAACTTTTAATCACTACTGCGCTAGAATTCCCGTTATAGTCTTCATTAGTTTTAACTAAGATAGATAAAATGATAGATTCATACATTGCACTTGTATTAAGTAAGTAACACCAGTAACACCACGTAAATCTAATTAATAAATTTTAATCGCCTTTGTGGTCTAGTGGCTGAGCTACCGGTTTTAGACCCAGAGGTCCCGGGTTCGATTCCCAGCGGGGGGTACATGTTTGTGTGCTCGGTTTGGTTGGTGGTAGGGCTGTTAAGTCCGCCTGGCTAGCTACCATCATCTATCTTGTTTAAGTCTGTCGCCATAAAAAACGATGTTTATAGCATTGTTGTGTTCCGACAGTTAGAATTAAGATAGCCAGTTCCTCAGTGGTTGAGGATTCCGGGTGAAGCGCGCTTCCACCTTCGGCCTTATCGTCACTTACCATCAGGTGAGACGAAGACCAAGCGCTTACCCGTTGTAGAATTAAAAAAAAAAAAATTTGTTCAGGCTCACACAAATTATCTAGATCAAGATAAGTAGATATTTTGAAACTCGTTCACATGGTAAGATAACGGAAAAATATACATAAACATAGAAAAAACCCTCAGACCCGGAATCAATTTAGAAACTAAGTCATTCTTTAAATTGACCCAACCGGGACCTCAGAGATGGCACGACGCCAGACCCAGCACGTTATTAACTACTCGACCACGGAGGTCGTCAATAAAAATTTATTGCCTAAATGTTTGTACGCTAAGGCTTGACCGAGATCTCGGTCTCGGTCTCGGTCTCGGCATTCTCGGCTACAAATCTGACCGAGAAATCTGTCTCAGTTCTCGGCAAAAAATCGCCGAGTTTCTCGGCGATGACCGAGACTGTGAATGAGATTAAAATTTTCAGATAACTCTTCAAACATGGTTGCAACAGAGCAATCAGAATCAACAGAGCATGATTCCATAGAGTTGGAAGACGAGCCAATGAGCAATGACGAAAACAGTTCAAGTGATTAAAATAAAGCTAGAAAGCTTTTTGATAGAGCTAAGACAGCAAAGAAACTCTTACATTGTTGAGTATTGGTTTTCGTCACCTCTTAAGGTGCTTGCTGTGCTTGCAGTAATAAGTTTTATCAGCGCCGCGTACTAGTGTAGAAAGTGAACAACTATGACACAATGAGAGGCAGACTCTCTTTGAAGGGTGAAAATACCAAAAACTTGCTTTTTTATGTTACGATAGAATGTTATTTAACTTTAATTATTGAAACAGTCAGTTTTTATTTACTATCTTAAATTCTAAATTTTTCTGTACGAATTTTATTTGGCCGAAAATATTTTGCAATTTTTTGTTTTACTTATTTTTCTTTTTACTTAAAACACAAAAATTGACAAAGTATTGAAATGCCTATTATCGATAGTTATTTTTTTTCAAAATCTTTGTTTTGAAATCCCACTCAACGTTTGGCCGAAGCTATTAATGCTAGATGATTCATTTTCCAAAAACACGTTTCCAGTATTATAAAAATACAACATTTCAAATATTTGAAATCCATTACATCGTCGAACAACTTTTAATTGTAGCAACGTTTAAGCATGCAAGCAAGCCGAGAACGAAAAACCCGTCTCGGTCGAGCCTTATTGTTTGCACATCATTTCAGAACGGCTGCACTTATTTGTCTAATTTTTTTTTGATGTGTTTGTAATTGTCAGGACAACTTTGTATAAACGAAATTTTTTGGTAATTTGTCATGGGGTACGGTACGGGGTCCACGCGGACGTAGTCGCGGGCGGGCCGCTAGTAGTAAGTACATAAAAAACTATATTATTATATATGCAAGTTACAGAGTTTCAATTTGCAAGTCATATCGATTTATTGCAGACAACCAGGTTTCATTTAAGATTATGTAGTAAACTATATTAAAACTGAATATTTCAAATAAATCGAGTGAATCATATCTTATCTTATTTTGTTAAAAAACTTGCCCATAACTTTTCATCTGCTACGATTTGCTACGACACGTGCTTTGCTTCATCTACTCTCGTAATGTTCTTCATATGAGAACGTCTTTAGTCCAAGGTCTTTCCCATGCTCACACCAATTCCCTAATCCAAATTTTGTTTCGAAACTTGTTTTTATTAGTTACATTGCAAAATTAAATGGGACCTCAGAAATAGTGTGAAATGTGATCAAAACTATAGTAATATAAAAATACAATTTTATTGCTGATACTATGTGCCTATAATTTGCGCTATAACATTCACTGTCGTCTTATGCACCCTTGAAAGCACATCACAAAGTAACATGGAAACAAAACACAAGCATAACAACGGTACGATCAGGAATCTAGGCCGCGCGGTCATCCGAGATTTTGCTATGCAGCAACGAAGATGACTCAAGAGTTTTATAGCACCGCCCATACTATATGCGCACTTCTCTCTTGCTACTCGTCAGCGACCAACCCCGAGTGAAACAGAATGGCTGACAATAAAAGAGGGACGTGCCTGTGAATTACTGCAGATTCATTTTTAGCACGCGAGCACCTATTTTACGATTTAAGTAGATACGTGCGATCATCGCCGTTATCACACTTTTGGTTGGGTCCCCCCTTTTTTATGTTTGATCTCTATTTTATCCTAATGTTTGGAATATCTTCACACATAGCTGGTCCCGGTTGCTGTCGTAAGATGGCAGTCGTTAAGAGGGCTTAAGCAGTGAAAACGGAAAAATTGGCTTTTTTTTATTAGCTGTTATTCAAAATATTTTAGATATCTTTTTCGCACTGAAATTTTCAATAGGTATTACAGAACGTGTGTGAGGAGATGAACGAAGCCAAAACACGATTGGATACCCCAAACTGTCCTATATGGGACAATTTGGAGGGGGGTTAGGCGGCAAGTAGTTAATAAAAATGTTTAGTTTTTTGGAAATATAAATCACTCAAGAAATCGAAAAGGTAAATACCATGTGTTAAGATTTTATATGAATTATTATTGTAAAACACGATCGTAATGTGCATTTAAATGAAATTTTAGAGGTAAATTCAGGATTTTTTTCTATCAAGCGAAATGTTTCCAATCGTGTTTTGGCTTCGTTCATCCCCTCACGCATACGTTCTATAATACCTACACATTGAAAATTTCAGTGCGAAATATCTAAAATATTTTGACACACAGCTAATAGAAAAGAGCCAATTTTCCGTTTTTACTGCCTAACCCCCCGTAAAAACCTAACAACCCGCATTGGGTCATCGTGGTGGGTAATGGCCCAATCTCCCAATGTCCCCATGTGCTTGGAAGACCAAGCCCGGTAGTGGGGCGTTTTTAATCTGATATATACATATACTCACTAAGTCATAGCGCAGGCATAAGGAATCTAGAAACAGTTCACTGCCACTTTTTTTTGTTTGTTTGTTGCCTGTCACTGTCTTTAGTCCGTTAGTCGCCTTTTACGACACCCAAGGAAAGAAAGTTGGCAGTATTCTATTATTAAGCCGCCACCATACAGCTTATGATTATAAGATGAAGATGAATTGCAAAATCGAGATCGTCTTATTCTATTTCCCTAATTTGTCATTGTTCCAATGCACCAACTGTGTAAATGTAATCTGTGTATAAATGGGTAGGTGAATGGTTAAACCTCTGCAGGTAATATGCAGTAGGAAGCACTCACGCTACCCCTAGACTAATAGTATTATCTTTACTTAATTAATTTCAGTACTCTGAGCTCCATTTACATTTCCTTTGTATACGTAGTAGCTAGTAAAGCTCGGTGGCTCAGCGTTACGAAGGTGCAATCGTGAAAGTTAAGCGTCTTTAGCAGTGTCATGTCAACGGATCTGATCGAGTTTATACAGGGTGTCTCATAAAGAACGTGGCAAACTTAAGGAGATGATAGACTACGAGGTGACTAGTTAGATAAAAAGACCTTTAGTGAATGTACCAAAATTTTTGATTCAAAAAAAAAAAAAAAATTATAGATTCTGTAACTTGAACTAGCAAAATTATATTTTAATATGATTGATGGATTCTTAGTAATATATTCTATAGGAAGAAAAAGAAAAATACCTGCTTATTTGTGAATATAGCAACAAAAAACAGCTAAAAATCAGATATTTTGCGAAACTTTAAAAAAATACAGTTCGTAAATGGTGTTACTTTTACTGAGGTAATTTTTTATCTAGTTGGTCACCCCTAATCTTATCTTTTCCTTAAGTTTGGCATGCTCTTTACGGGACACTCTGTACATCTCGAGATTTATAACAGAACAAGATAACATGTAGCACAAGCACACATCTTGGACAAAACGATGAAAAAATCTTTAAACAAATTATTCCTGCACCAGATTCCTCCAGATCAACCTAACTAAAACTGTTAAATTTCACCATAGAATTGATATTAATCCTTATAACCTTGTGACAAAGTTCAAAATGTAGTGAAGAAATTAGACATTTTGTGTTAGGTTGAAGTACTGGCGCCTGTACAAAGTTAGACAATATTAAAACAATGCCTTACATTTGACACCGCTCGTAATTTCAGAGTCACGTTTTTATTAAAGCTAATATAAAAACTTTGTCAACTCCCCAGTGAACTTTATACCGCAGATGCGCACCAAGTGTTTCTTTTTTAATCAAAATGAAAATTATTCAGATCCCTTTGAAAGTAATTAATGTAAAACAAAAAAATATAATCCCTCTGAAATATTCATTTGCGCTAGCTTAATTTTTTCCACTCAATATTTTTTGCCTTAGCCTATGGTGTCTAACTGACGAGCAAAAGCCTCCCCTGATATCTTCCATATCTCTCGTTGTCTATCCACTTCATGCCCTTCGGTCTGGTATAATTAATACGTCTTGTTTTTTTTTTAACTGCGTAAAATGTATTAGTTTTTATACTCTTGGGTCTGGGGCAACCAGCGAATTGTGTGAGGCACTTCGACGGAATACACGGGGGCATACCCGCTTAAAAACGCAGTACAATCCCAAATTTGGTCACCGTTACCCGACATTGCGGCAGCTTTGCTAAACGACAAACGTAATCTACTCCTCTATTAATATATGTTATATATACAAACATAAATTCACGACTATTATCCCCTTAAGGGTTAGTCAGAGACTAGTCAATGACTACCGCAAAGGCAGTTCTTTGCCATAGTTTGAAGTATGTGCAGTCTTTAGTCCGTTAGTCGCCTTTTACGACATCCAAGGGAAGAGATAGGTTGGTAGTATTATTTTAATGAACCTCCACACACACAACTCAAATAATAATAATATGTTATAATTATCAAATTGCGCTTTCAATTAAGGTATTCCGAGGGCTTCTCTCTCGCTCTCTCGACGGTACGACGGTTACGACGGTACGGGACGGGTGTTTTAGCGAAGCGGCGCGAATAGCGCGTTTTTTGGCTATAATACCTATAAGTATAGGAAAAAACAAGTGAAATAAAAAATATGTGCTTTTTGCAGTTAGTGACTGCTGATAATGAAAAGTTCCTTCTATTAGTAAAAAAAAATAAGTCATTTATTAATGTATTAAAATATGACTTACAGCTCTTTTAAAATGTTGACAGAGCAATCTTTGAATTTTTTTTCTATCGAGTGAACTAATCATGTTTAAGAGTCATTAGAAAATTTGTTCAACTATATTATATATGAATTTTAGAACTGTATGTTTTATATTGGTGGCGGTACAATCAATCGAAATTGTTAAAAACGGGAAGAGCGCCTTAATGTATAAGATACATAAGATTACGTTACAGAGTAAATGAAATACAGCAGCGGGTATTCATTGAGCTTTAGACACAAATGAGTTCGTCATTGGATCGAGTCTGGTAAAATAACTTAGGAGGCTCTTGAAAGGGAAGTCCGCTTTTACTGCGCCCGATGAAATGACTGCCATTTGTTTAGGACGTATAAAATATCTATTTGGAGAATATCCTTCATTCATCTCCTCAATTTGCGAAGCTTTATTTTAAACTACTTACCATATTAAAGTACAGTAAAGTGAGAGGCTTTATGTACTGCTCCACTGCAGGCAAATTCCAACATTAAGAGTCGTCGATGGCTATAAATTACCACGCTTGCCAAATACGAGTATATAGGAATCCCGCACTGGACTATGCATTGAATAATTAGAAACAAACGACTCGACCTGGGAATTGAACCCAGGACCTCCGGATATATGGGCGAGCGTTTTGCCATTTAACCAATGAGACGTGCATAGCATATATTAAATTATTATAGTTTAAAACGACGTTTTTGTAACTTATTAAAATCCATTAAGTTCTTAATGCTAAATACTTGAAAGTAGACACAATCGATATTTGTTAGATAACATTGATTTACCTACATGGGTAATGATAAAGATTTTATTATCAGTCACAAATATCATTTTAAAGTAATTATTTCATTTAATACCCCTACAGTTTTATTAAAAGTTTATTAAAATACCCAACATATAGGCAGAAGGGAATTATAAAAAAAAATCCAATGAGGTTCTGGTTTCCGATCGGTTTAGCTATTCATATTCAAGTACTATAGTAAATATACATATGTAGCAAAAAATAATCCGTGCTAGTGAAACTTGAATAAGTAATTGAATAAAACGCCGTTTTAGCCTTCACAAATGCGTATGGGCTCAGCTTATCTCGCATTTCCAGTCGGTTACCTAAATCGAATTGCTTCACTGAATGAATTTGTTAAACGCATTAGTTCGTTTACTTTATTAGGGAAATCCAACGGTTTTTTCATGGTCCATGAATAAATATAAGGCGAGTCTTGATTGACTATGGAAATCAACCTATAAGAAAACAGTTTTTTGCGTTTTTAAATATCTGTAGGAAGTTAAAGCTCAGAGTTAATAAAATTCAAAATGTAAGTATCAAACTACGCCATTGTTCTAAATTTTCCCTAAAGTCACAAATTCCACCGAATGCGATGTATTCAGGGAATAAGGAGGGTTTATCCCCAAAAGACCACCTCGCTCGCCGACACGACGGCCTATATCTTTCTATCTTTCTGTTCAAACGCATCACATTTACACTTAGCATTTTTATAGGCACTCCTGGTTGTCGTTACCTCAACAAGAAATCCGTTGAAAGCCACAGAAATATAGATATTATGCTCTTCGCCCTTTCATTTACTTTGAGTTAAAAATTATGCGCATCGCTTAGAAGCGCCCCTGAACTGAAATTTAGGTTAAAGCAGCAGTAAGTGGGGTCATTTGAGAGTGAGCCTTTTGCATGTTTACATATTTCCCAGAGGGTTCGGAGCGTATATGTATGCGCTTCGATCGTATCGAATTTCCCAATTTCTTCCTCATGGAAATGGCGGGATGGGAGTCATTATGAAGAAGTGGCAATATATAAAATTTCGAAATAGAATTTTTGATATTTCGGCAGCCCCATTTTGCTTTGGTTGCTATAGATAGCAACACAACAGCCATAAGAATCACTGGTTATGGAAAAAATGTTTTCTGCTTAATCAGTGATAGAACAGTTAAAATTGAAAAATAGAAACATAATTTTAATAGCGACAAAGCACACGTTTTTATAGGAATATAATATTAAATGGTCTTTCTTATTTAAAATGATCGGAAAAGGTCTTCTGATAGTAAAATTTATCATTTTCCACATAAAACCGAGTACACGGAAGGGGTTTCCGATCTTCCTGTATATCACAATAATGGCTATAAGTTGATCCGTAGCAGCAATAAAGGTCCGCCAAAGATGGATAAAGTACAGCAGAGTTCATCCAAACTAATAAAAGTAGAAACAAACATCCGAAGGGTCGGGTGGGATCGCAAACTTGATGCGAACGCTTGTGAAGAATGTGTGATTAATAAACAAATGGGTGTTTCTGGAAAAACTTTGGTTTTAGGCAATCATTATTGTGCAAATCGCTGTAATCACTAATACGAGCAATAGAGGATCACTTTAATTGTTTAAGTGATGAACAACAATAATTGGTTAACACCACCTCGTAATTAAATCACCCAGGTAAACTGGACCGATTTTTTTTTATTATGTCGACGTTAATCACTACTTAGAACATACTGAAACTCTTAAAACTAGAAATTAAATGAAGTAGTAACGACAAACGTCATTTTAAGATCACAATTCGCGACCATCGAGAACGATCTTTGATTTTTTACTTTGGTCTGCTACCGTGAACCCAGCATTGAGAATTTGTACTTACAGTCTATCCGCGACATCAACGGGTTCTTTAAAGATATTACTTAGCGTAGTTTACACAACAAAGACCTGTAACATTTACTTATCAACTACAGGATAGGTACTTTCTTTAATAATATTACCCCCACATGACCGTTATTTCGATTTCGGAATTCTTCTTCAGCATGCAAATTTTCAAGCACCCTTCAACATAACGATCCCGAAATTGCGGACATAACTTATGGAAAACTCGTTTTGAAGCAATAACCATGGTGTGCTGTTATATACTCGATTCTTCAAATATCACCCGAAATGAAATTTACGAGATATAGATCGGTTTAATGTTTTAGAAATCGTTAATATATGTCTGTACTTGAAAATAAGTTTATTTTGTGCAAACTTAAAACGAACACACGAAATAACTGCTGAAACATTAAAAATCTAAATGATTGTATTAAAAAGGTCAAACAAACACAGGGCTTAGTTTCACTTCATAAAAAACTGACAAGCTAAACAATAATAGCCCGCCGCAACAATAGTGGATTAGGAATTGATGACCAACCTTAAAATTAATATAGTAATACCATTTCATAATTGATAATATTTATTTTACGACAAGTTAGATAATCCCAATAAAAATATCCATTTCATTGCATCATAATACATTTTAAGCTCAACAAGTTAGATTATCCCCATAAAAATTTACACGATTGAAATTGTATGCTATTAAGTAGCACTTACAGTAACGCAGTATTTCATGTCTCAATTATTGTTTTGTTTATTTTGAAATTTATTACATCTGCTAAAACACATAATAGAAGTTGCTCTGGGACAGTTCCGAGCTTGTTCCCAGCCTCAACGCTGTCTGCCAGTTTTTGTTCTATAACAAATGGGAGTAATTGCGAATTTGTGTAAAATATTACGAAACGCATAAATCTAAGGATTCCGGGCTTACCTCCCGTTCAGCTTACGCAGGCTCGTTCATTGTTCCGCGGTTTCGTTATTATAATGAATAATTACACGCAAATCGTTGTAGCAGGCCTATATGTAATATAATTGTTTCTCAAGATATTTTACTAAAATACATACATATTGCTCACGCCATATTGTACTAACTAAATAACTTTTATACTTAAATCCTTCGTCTAAAAATGTTAGTACCGACTCTCAATAACCTTCAAGCTTGCTCAATCTGATTGCAAACTTGTGGCACTTAATACTTTTTATACACGTTACAATGTTAAAACGGGGTGATTTTTTTTTTTAAATATTGTTAAAGACAGTGTCTGTGAGTCACCATGACCGGCCAACTACAACTCAACGATACAACTGATATTCCAGAGATATGCAATACTAAAGAGTTGTGAGTATTGTAATTACTTACACACACGTAAGTAAGTAAAACATTGTAAGCAAGTATTGTTCTACGAAACGAATATAATGACATAATAGACATGCATAAAGTTTTTAGCCCAAAAAGGTCTGATTCTCCGCAGCATTTAGCACCGATCGCATGTGTTCAATGCGTGTAATCAACCCAAAGGTCGGTCGTATGGAACTCTGCCTTTGGCTTCCAGAATTTGCGAGAAAAATCGCCGGGAAAATGCCCTCACCGAGATTCGGATGGAACAAATGCAGCAATAACCCCGATAAGGGTAGCCGAACCGCATGCCTCTAACTTTTTTCTCTAGGGTTGTAAGATTAATTAGGCATCCCTCGCATATTTCACAATTCCCGACCGAAGTTTCCCACATAAATAATTTTATGTTCATTTAAAAGTTACGATAACGCCATTAACTTTGAAAGTAATCTTTGCAGCATATGTTTCCTTGTAAAAATGCAAATTCACTACTCTTTTTCGCGTTAAAACTTGTTTTACACCGTCACTTAAATGTTGCTTTTATTACGTTTTTTACTACAGAGGTGAAAGGGTTTATATAAAAACTCATTACTGTTTCAGACGTTATTAAATTACTTGGTGCTTTCAGTTCAACGAGTTTCAAACTTTATTTGAATTACTTTATAGTAGGTAGGTCTATTTTGCTCGAATTTTACGAGCTCTTAATTAAATTGTAATGTTCGTTCTGGGGGTTTGTATGTGGACCTACGCTTTTAAACATTTATAATTTGTTGTTTTGGCCACTTGCTAATAATGCCACTTGGGTATATTAATTAAAGTGAGATAATAAAATTTTAAATAAATTACATACATACATACATACATGTCATCACGCCCGCTTTCCAGGAGTAGCCACCAGATACCAGAGATTTTCATTTCCATAAATAAACTAAATAAAAAAATAAACATTAAAAAATAAATTTGGTTTTTTTTTGTACAAGAAGGAGGCAAACGATCAGGCAGGTCACCTGATGGAGAGCAATCACCGCCGCCCATGGACACCCGCAAAACCAGAGGAGTCGCTGATGCTCAGTCAGTGTCACTCATTTAGCACCACCCAGGGGTCACGTGTAGGGTCTCAAGGGTAAACCTACGGACGCGAGTAGTTAACTTTAACCCTCCATAAGTGGTTGCGGGTTATGGCCCAATATCCCCATGTGTTATTGTCCACGTGGGAAGCCTGGGCCCAGCAGTGGGACGATTATTGGCTGATGATGATGATTATGAAATAATAAATATACATTTAAAGCTTTACTGTCCCACAGCTGAGCAGAGTCATTTCATGTCAATTCGGGATGATGAAGTAGGTATCTATTGAAAAAGCCGAACACACACTTTGCCCGCCCTGGAAATTAAACAGAAGACTCCTAATATTTGATTATTTGCGTTAAAAAACGCTCAAATAAACTCACGGATAACGAAACGTTGAAAAAAATGTCTACCTCAGACGGGAATCGAACCCGCATACTCCGCAATCCGGGCGGCTGCCTAAACCGAAGACTTCAGAACATTGGGTCGAGCACTTGATCACTGGGACACTGAGGCGACTAAAATTGTATTGTTGTTTATTCGTAAAAAAAATGTTAAGTATTCTAATATTATATTGTGAATATCGTATTCATATTTAATTTAAACATTTCACATTTACATTTCCTCCACTTCCTTTATAAGTAGATAAGATTTTTGGCACCGCTTTTGATATTTGGCAATTCAATGTTTTACAAATAGCAATCCACTTTGTCATGGCAAGAAGGCTCTTTGGGTCTCAGCGTGATACTTGACAATTCAATACATTCGTGTGAATTTAGGTCGACGCTGACGTAAAAAATATCGTAAATAACTTTTTTTCTGTTTTATTTCTCTCTAATGTTGATAACGTAGTCGATTTACAGAAACATATTCCAAATTGTGATTATTTTGTTCGAAACAAAATTTGCGTTGAATTGCATACAAAGTAAAAACTTTTAAAAACCTTTCTATTAGCTTTTCGATAATCAGTTAAAATGGAAGAAAATGTATATAAGTGTAAAAAGTTCAATACCTTTTTATGAAAATCCATACTCTTGTAGACAAAATATTGTACGTAGATGTTAATTCAACGTATAGCATAGAAGTATTTTTAATGAGACTATCTAGCGTACTTTATAATAATTCGGTGTCTTGAACTTGTGTTAGTATGCGTTGTGTAGTGCTATGGTGTTCTGCCAGCTGCTATATTTTTTAAACTACTAAATATGACTTTTATAAAAACCTAAGGAATATCCTTGACCATTCCATCCTGCACAAAAATCAAAAATAAAAGTGTAATTCACTATAATACGTTTTCATATTTAGAGTAAACTGTAAGTTTTTGCGAAAAATACAATCTATAAACAATTAGCTCTAACATCCACATTTGAGCAGATCCTTGCAATGAACAAGCCAAAGACTCAGAGAACATTGGACTAAAAATAAAACCGGTTAAAAGAAAAACACGTCATAACGCTGGTATTGAAATTTCCCAGCGGATTCGTAATCTACTTTCTGAGTTTCAATTTAAAAATTTACTTTACGGACATGTTCGCAGCGTTCGGGCGTCGATAAGAGCGCGTATGCATTGCACTCCCCAGAGTAGAATACAAATTACTTAGTTAAAAGCAAACCTCTATTGTCCAGCTCTAAGAGCGCTTTCACCATGTAGGCGTTTAAATTGCGAGACTGTAGGCTCGTGTTCTAAAACCAAACTCACACTCGAATCTCTGCTTGAGTACCTACAGTTAGAAAGAGATGGTGCTATTAATCGCATATATCGCCATCCTTTTCTAACTGTATTCAAGCATGGATTTGATTTTCAGTTTGGTTTTAGAATACGAGCCTTAGAAAATCTGTTGCGCGGCTGGGCATCCAATTTGATAGCTAATGGTGGTTTTGGAACATGCTCGTTCGGGGGTGTGACCATCCGTAGACGGGTAAACGGGCGTCAGGGTGGATCCCGTGGTTCGATTCTCTATTGGACAGGTTCCACGGCCTCCATTTTACTCGAAATGCTGTTCTTCCGTGTTAAGTAGTCGTGGTGTATACACTACATCTTCCTTTGTATTTTCTGGTATTTTCTTAGCTTTGTCGGTATGGAAGTAATCCTTATGCATAGTCTGTGGGTTGGGTATGCTTAACCTTCTGTTTACCGCACGATGTGCCGCACATTTAAGTGTCATAGACAATAGAGTTTCTATTGTATCTGGTATTACGGAAAAAGATATAAAAGATACAAAAAAACGGCTGGCCTGTGTGGTAGAGCCGCGCTGCGTTGCTGCACGCATTGGGCCGGCTCGCCCGGGGTAATACCACCCTCTCACGAATATCCGGCGTGAAATAATGGCACTTGGTGCTGTTGAGTTACGTCCGACCAGTGAGAGCTCCGGAGGCCCCTTCCCCTCCTCCCCCCACCCCCCCGCCCTTCTCACAATTCCTTTTCTTTCCTTAACCCTATTCCTTTCTTAAAGGTCGGCAACGCATCTGCGACTCCTCTGGTTTTGCGGGTGTCCATGGGCAGCGGTGATTGCTCTCCATCAGTTGACTACTTCTTATATAAAAAAAAACAATCCATCCATATCATGTAAGTAGCGCGGTTGCAGCATGACTATATAATCGATATATTGTATAGCGCGATAGAATCGTGAATGCAGAGCTGCGAGATAGTTGTGGCAGATATGGGAATGACAGCTCCGTTACTTAACCGCGATGCAGCCGTTGCAATATGAAGCCTCCATAATGAAGGGGACCGCACAGCCGCGCGGCTGAGACGCGTCTAAAACGCCTATATGTGAAAGCGCTCTAATGGCCCAGACACGACCGCGGGCGTCTTACGGAGCGGCGGATCAACACCTGTCCGGCTGAGCACATGTGCAGTGTTGTTTGGGGAAACGTGAACTGTGGTTATGCAAGCATAAGCTTTTCCAGTCTAAATTAAATTACAGGGCATACATAATTGAAACTTCATTGTCAACAGCAGGAACATGATGACTTCGGAATCAAGCGACAATGGGCTACATGGCGGCATGTTGCCGCTTTAAGAATCATAAAAAGTCAAAGTAAAACTACTTTATTGCAATTAGGTAAGTGTACAAAAGGTCTTAATAATATCTCTTATAATGGTGTTAGTGCTAATAACTTAATTCAGGTATCAGCCAAGCGCTAAGCTACAGGTAGTTAGTGTCGTAACTCAGAGTATATTGTTTTTAACTTCAGTTACGACGGTGGTAACTTAGGTAACTTGGAAAATGTTGGCATTAAATGTTACTTTTCTACGTTGATCACATCGGTTTTACTTCGCTTAAACTGGATGCACTCTAAAATCGCATGAATTGAACTTAGTTCTTGGATGATATCTTAATTTGTAAACATTTGATGCATAATTCAAAATCATATAATACATACATACATAATATAATATCACTCCCGTGTCCCTGAGAGACCACAGCTGAGACAACACCACGTCGTTCGATTTGATAAAAAGCTGTATTTACTTCCTATTCCTCCAGGAAACTATAGCAAACACTCTAGCCTAAGGTTAAGGGGGTGCCGCGAAAACGTAAAAAAGACATATTCAGTTAAGTCTTATTAATAAACTTCAAAGCAAAATCAATCATATTAATATTAGTAATAAGATCAAAAATTCTGCTTTAAAGTTTCAGACCTAGTAATTTAATTGGAGCATTGTTTTTATTCAGCTAAATGTACATCACGACTTGTACGAATGTACAACCATCACACGCTTGTGTTAAATATTTTAATTTACTTTTAACCCTGCGGAATATCAATCCAAATATTTTCATGCGTAAAATTAAGAAAGTTTAGATAAGATTTATGTACTTATTGTTTGTTAATTTTTAAAGAATTTGTTTCAAATTTCAACAAGGCAAATTTCAACAAATTTCAACAACACCTTGTGCAATGATCAGACTAACTTACTTAAGTTCTTTTAATGTATTTAACTAATTGTACAAGTGACTTAAAAATACGTATATTTTCACATTTTCGTGCAGGACCCCATTAAGGAAAAATTTATAACAGCCAACAAGAAAAATAATAATAATAATGCTATGCAACAATAATTTACTAAAAGATGTGACATTCTATAATATTATGAAATTCAGCATAAACCACGAACTCATAAACACAATACATCTACCCTTGTGTTTATACTCTTAGCAGCCCTACTACAAACCTTGAAGTTTTACGAGGAGGTCCGTAAGCCTTACGCGAACGTTATTTGGTCATTCGGTCACCCATTCGAGGGCGGTTCATAACGTAAAATTAACATCTCGGCCATTTTTTATTAATTTTAATTTTATTATATTTTATTTATTATATAACAAACAATATTTTAACACAGATAACATAAAAAAATAAAAATAGAATTGCAAACCAGTACAATTTCCACCACAACATATTGACACATTGTGAGCAGTAAAATATTAAAGTATTTCTAAGTAGGTGATTGTATTAACGCCCCAGAATTAAAAAGAGAGATTAAAAATTAAGAGAAAATTAAGCAATTCAAACATAATTATCTCGAGTTCCTTTGTGCGTTGAAAGTTATTATCTGCAAACGTTTAGACGTATTTTGGTTATAACCAACCCATAAAGAGCCAGTGTAGTGGGTATGTGCTAAAGTCGTCATATGCGAAGATAATGAGTCCAACAGTTAGACGTTTAAAGGCTGCATGTTTTCGTTTTTTTTTTTTTTTCACACTCACATAAATTATCTAAATCCGAATTAAGACTTTGAGCGCCGTGTGGGTCACCGGTGACCGACAAACAATTAAATTTCAATTGTGTCTGGTTTTGCGGCATTCAACGTGTAAGTTTCTTTTGAAACTTGTTCTAATTGATAACGATAATAAGATAACGGATAAACATACATAGTATACATAGAGAACACCCAAACCCGAAATCAATTTAAAATAACAGTTATTTCTTAATACACTTTTAAACTTTGGCGTTCCATTATGCACACATACGAGTATACCCATTTTATACTTGTATACCCAAAGTATAAAAGTATAAAAGGTATGCGTTGGATGGCCTTTACTAAATAGTGTTGCGTTAAATCCCGTTTATATATTCATCATCATCAGCCTATAAACGTCCCACTGCTGGGCACAGGCCTCCCACGTGGACAATAGCACACATGGGGATATTGGGTCATAACCCACCACGCTGGCCCAATGCGGGTTGGTGGGTTTTAACGACTGTCATCTTACGACAACAACCGGGACCAACGGCTCAACGTGCCTACCGAAGCACGGAGGAGCTCGAGATGTTTTAAATTTGGTCACCCATCTAGCGACCCGGCATTGAGAAAATTGCTTAGCGAGCAAGATTGCAAGCCGAACGCGCTGACCGCTGCGCCATCAAGCTCCTCAGTGTATATATTATGTGTGCAGTTATTTCTAAATTGCCTCGGATCGGGAATTGAACCCTCAGAGATAGCGACGCCAGAATCAGCGTGCTAACCACTTGACCACAGAGGTCGTAAACATTTTAAGCGAGATATTGACCTCTATTAAAGTCGCTGGCAGCGTTGTGATAATCTCCAAAAATGGAGCCACACTGATTTGAGTGGCTCTCATGCTGATTGAACCGAAAAACACAAATGCCTATGTACACACGCCGACAGGTCAGCCTACCTACCTACCTACCTAAAACTTTAGATATTAGTGTCCAACTGCATATAACCATAAGATAAAACCACTAATGCACCTGATGGCGCAGCGGCTATGACACTCGGTTTACTATCTTACTTTTAAAAGGAAACACTACGCTGACGTGGCATGCAAAATTCTCATACAAAACACAGAAAAACGTCGTTTCGTAGTCCCCTGTTTCCTCCTTCAGAACTGGACCAATTTTGATTACCTTTTCAGCATCGGTTAAAGAAAAAGATTTTCTATGTCTGTATGTTTGATATTTTTTGCATTAAGTCATTTATTTATTAACCAGGAGCCTTCAAAATTTAGTGAAATCATTCCGTTTTAAGGCGTATTCAGAAACATTAAGTGACTGGTTTAAAAAAAATCAAACATACAGACATTGAAAATCTCTTTCTTTAACCAATGCTGAAAAGGTAATAAAATTAGTTAGTTCTGATGGAGGAAACAGGGGACTACGAAACGTCGTTTTTCTGAGTTTTGTGTGAGAATTTGGCATGATCTTCAACGTAGTGTTTGTGAAAAAGTGCTTTTATGGGCTTTGGAAAGCATAGACCCCTCAACTGTCTATTTAGTTGATCTTCAGTGGGATTGATCGACCTATGGAGCTGATGAATATAAAAGATTTTCCGCATCCTAGATAGCGATCTTACCCTTATTCTAATATAATGCACCCTTTCTCTGGCATTCTTGGCAATCGTTCCCTTGGATATAATACGACACGCTCGTCAATGGAGACATCAAAAATAGGCTTATGAACCGTTTCAGCTCATAATATCGACTTCTCAAAATGTCAACCGGACGAAAAATGTACATTTCTTAAAACGTCAACTTCTTACAATGTCAACTTCGCAAAAAGACAACTTCTCGAAATGTCCATTTCTCACAATGACAACTTCGCATTTAGTCAACTTCTCATAATATCAACTCTTAAATGATATATTCGCAAAATGACAACTCTTCGAGATTTTAGTTTGAAAGGTTAATTAAAAAGAAAACCGTGTTTTATACCAGTTTCCTACTAATTTGCGAATCAATTTTCAATAAAAATCGGGTTTACCAAAGCTCCATTTTAATCAAATTTCTTTCAATAGCTTTTAATTCATTAATTCCTTTTTTCTGTCAAGTTCACAAATCAAAATAATCCATAGTTTTTCTACATTATCAAAAAGGTTTATTGGCTTTTCTATATAAAATTCTTTAATGTTAAATGTTTAACCTTTTATACTTTCATAATTATGTTATTGGCGATTGATGATGAATATTAAAGATTAAAGACATTTTGACGAATTTCATGACGATTAGTGATTATTCATGGCTATAGATTATGATTAATTAAATGATTTTCTCTTCAATTAGCTGTTTAAAGTAGATATTACGAGGAGTTGTCATTTTGCGAATATAACATTTAAGAGTTGACATTATGAGAAGTTGACTAAATGCGAAGTTGTCATTGTGAGAAATGGACATTTTGAAAAGTTGTCTTTTTACTAAGTTGACATTATAAGAAGTTGACGTTTTAAGAAATGTACATTTTTCGTCCGGTTGACATTTTGAGAAGTCGACATTATGAGCTGAAACGTTATGAACCCGCTCCGATAGTTATGATTGTGTGATTTAGATACATACGAACCCTCATGACTATTACCCCGAAGAGTTAGTCTAAGACTAGGCAATGTATAGTTAGTCACCTTTTATGACACCCATCAGAAAAGATCTGTTGGTAGTACAGTCACAAGCAAAAATATGTAAACAATTGTAACTCATAATGCAATGGAAGAAAACTTAAAGTGTATACATATTGGTGCTCGTGACTGTACATACATACATGTAATCACGACTATTATCCCCGAAGGGTTAGTCAGAGACTAGGCGATGAGGACAGCAAAAGCAGTCCTCTAACATAGTACACTTTTCAACAAATACAACTGCACATGTGCTCAGCGTGACAGCGGTGGTGAGCCCATAGCCGCTCTATGTTATTAGATGTATGTGTAGTCTTTAGTCCGTTAGTCGCCGGTTAGTTAGATGAGTTTCCGCCGTTTCGTTTAGGAGTTCCTATGGCCACCTCCGGACTCCATCATCAGAACCCTGGACATCATCTAGCACTAAAGTGCTCAAAAAGACAAATCCAACGAACCCAAACTCGATGAGTTTCCGCCGTTTCGTTTAGGAGTTCCTATGACCACCTCCAGACTCCATCATTAGACCAGCTCAATGGTACCATAACATTGCATTGTCATCGTACTTACCTAAGTGTACTAAATTTCAGATCAATCGGTTGAGAACAACTGGTCTTAAATTCAGTTGCAAGATTTGTCCCAGACTAACAAAAAGGGGAATTCAAATAAAAGCTTGTAATAATAATACATTATCAAAGTCAAATGCTTTATTCAATATAAACCTTTACAGGAACTTATTGACGTCAAAAAAAATGTAGATAAAAAAAAGTTTACTAACAGTAGCTAAATCTTATCAACTAATTTAACTCTACCTACCTAACTAATCTATCGCCAGTTCGGATTATGGGAGAGCCTTCGACTGAGAAGAAGCTGGCAAGAAACTCAGGAGGCCTTACTTTTTTCTCCCTCTAAGTATATGATATACTTAGAGGGAGAAAAAAGTCAGAAGAATTAGCCCGTATCAGTCAGTTCACTGTTTTTACTAGGGCCAAATTAATAATGTTTCAAAAGAATAGCCATGAATGATGTTCGCACATCACTTTAGAATAGCTGCACCTATTTGGCATTTTTATTTGTCTTTTTGAGTCTTCGACTGAGAAGAAGCTGGCAAGAAACTCAGGAGGCCTTACTTTTTTCTCCCTCTAAGCATATCATCATTAAAATCAGCCCGTATCAGTCAGTACACTGCTTATACAGGGCCAAATTAATCATGTTTCAAAAGAAAAGCCATGAATGTGTGTTCGCACATCACTTTAGAATGGCTTCACTTATTTGTATTTTTTTTGTGTTTGGAATTGTTAGGACATGTTTCGTATTCAATTCAATTCAATTCAATTTAATTTATTTTCTCATTAAGAAGAAGAAAGAATTATTATTATATTAGCCCTCACTGTCCCACAGCTGGGCAAAGGCCTCCCTCCACATCTTCCACTGATCGCGGCGGTAAGCCAACTGAAGCCAGTTTTAGTAAAATGCATCAAGTTCGTCCCGCCATCTTCTTTCTTGGTCTGAATAAATAATGTTTTTAAGGTTGCTTCACACATATCAGTGAAGTCACAGATCCGACACAATATCGGCACAGTGAAAATATTCTTACATACATTCTCTATGAATTTTGTCAAAACGAATACGTCCGTGATTTTCCGGTGGCGACACTGACACTGAGAGCATTATCACTGACAGGTGGGAATGAGTTCATAGAGAATGTATGAAAAACACTGTGCCGGTACTGTGTCGGAACTAGTGGTGTACAAGACTCGAGCTCTCCGAGTCCTTTTACTTAAGGCTCGTAGTCGTTTACAAAGCTCGCGGCGACTCCGAGTTTACGAGAGCCTCGGAGCGTAACATTAGAGCTCGAGTCTTCTTCTGCGCTCGAGTCTTTTTCTGCGCTCGAGCCTTTTTCTAAGCTCGAGTCTTTCTTTGATCTCCAGTCTTTTGTTTTGATGAATTATTTGATGTTTCAAGGTTAGCATTTTAATACAAAACAATGATAAGTGTGCTTAAAAAGCAAATTGTAAATGAGAAATAAAATATCATTGATTACAATAGTAGTTAATTATAATTCATCTGAAATCTTGCCTCAAGCCTTTGTTGAGGGTGAAGCTTCAAGTATTTTTTTTAAACTCAAGTTATTCTTGAAAGCTCTTTTTAAAAGTTCTTTTTAAGGCTCGAGCTCTTTTAAAGGCTGAAGTTGTTACTCCGAAAGCTCGCGCTCAACTAGACTCGGGACTCCGAGCCTATCGAGCTCCCAGAGCCCTGCAAATCTAACTCGAGTCTCCAAAATTAGAACTCAAAGACTCGAGGCTTGTACATCACTAGTCGTAACTGTGGTTTCACTGATATGTGTGAAGCAACCTTTATAAATTCGTGCCCGGATACTGGGTGTTCACGTTGACGAAGTCATGGGCGGGCCGCTTGAATGAATATACATTCATACATATAATCACGACTATTATCCCCGAAGGGTTATTCAGAGACAAGGCAATGAGGACCGCAAAAGCAATCCTCTGCCATTGTCCACTTTTCACCAAATAGCGACTGCACATGTGCTCAACGTGCCAAATGGTGAGCCTATCGCCGCTCTATGCTGTTGGATGTATGTGCAGTCCTTAGTCCGTTAGTCGTCTTTTACGACACCCAAGGGAAGAGAGGGGTTTTAGTATTCTTTCACCGCTTCGCGACACGGTTAGTTGTCGGTTAATTGTATTTCATTTAATTTAAAATGTAACAATATCCAAAAGTCATTTTAAATTTGTAGCTACTAATTGCTAGTAACTAGGTACTCCTCCGATAATCTCTGTCACTGAATAACAAATGACCTTTCAGTTTTAAATAGAAGATCCTCATTCATGTAATTTTGGGGCAAGATTGGCCGGGCTGAAATAGCTTATCTTCCTGTGACCCTAACTCTACATTGTCTTATCTCTCTGTCATGCTTAGGCCTTCAGGTACATATATAATTAATTAAATAATATACTGTAATTTTCTTATGTAAGATTAAACGATTAACGTTGTATAAGCTGAGAAGGATATATATACTAGATACTATCAGCAGACATGCTTAATTGCCTACTCAATCTAATTTTAAATTAAAAGTATCACCTAGTACTATTACAATCACAGAATAGATAAAGAAGATCTTTATTATTGAAAATTTTCTTTCACACTGCTATATAGATATAGGATAAAATGTTTACTAGAAAAAGAGCAGTGGACCGGCAATCCAAAGGTCGTGGATTTGTATCCTATTTGAGCTTTCTGAGACTGGTTGAAAACCTTTTATCAGATAAAGAAGACTACGTTATTACAATGGTAGCAAGTTCATTTATAAGTATTATTAATTTATTCTATTGTAAGTTGTATCTTAATTATGTTACGATATATCCTATTCCGTGCTTCGAATGGGTTGTTCCCGGTTGTTGTCCTAATATGATATGATTACGATATGACAATTCATATTTCATGACCTGCCGAAGCTTATCTTGCCATCGCGTGGGATGAATACCAAGACGATTGAAATTTTAAAAATTAATTCCCATTAACCTGTAAATTACAACGGAAATCGAAATCATCTTTGTTGGGATCGTGCGATATATGATAACGTACTAATACGAAAATGGATGGCTCCCTACGGACGGCCTTAAGGGATCTCTGTTATATTGATAACAATAATTACCACAACCCATACTGAACCATTTCAGGTACACTACAATTCACAAGTAATTTCTGAGACGATGAGATGATATTAGCAGCCTCTGTGGCCTAGTGGTTAGCAACCAGTCTTACATCCCGCGGTACTCGGTTTGGTTGGTGGTAGGACTTCTTTTAAGTCCGTCTAACTGCCACCATCTTATCCAAATATGTCGTCATTGAAATAGCGTTACCAGAGATGTTTTGTTCCGACAGTCAGAGATAAGATACACAGATCCTCAATAGATAATGAATCCGGGTAAAGTACGCTTCCAATATCTGCTTTAATATCAGATAAGATTAAGGCAAGGCTTACCCGTAAAAAAAGTACTATTTTTCCAGTCATCATCATCATTTCAGCCCATAACCACCCACTGCTGGCACAGGCCCCCTCCATTTTAGGCCATTTTCTTCAGTTTAAAGCCGATCTCATGCGATCGGTTTTTCCAGCGATGAGCTCTATGTCTCTGACCAATCTGCTACCGTATCGGCTAAAAAATATAAATATGGACATGGGCTTCATTTGACATTTTTAGCCCATAATATGCCCATATAAGGACAAAATATGGGCTTCAAATGTCAAATGAAACCCATGTCCATATCCATATTTTTTAGCCGATAGACCCGCTGCGGTGGTCTGCCAGCGCTTCTCTTGTGTGTATTCGGCAGCCATTCCATCATAGCTCTAATTTACACGCATCACTGCGAAATTCTTCCACAACTAATATAAAATTAAAAATATACAGTTTCAAGTCGACACTTTAGTACTGTGTGTCGCAGCGCATACCTCCATCGCACGGACATACAGATAGTAGACATTCTAAGAAGAGTACTTAAGTCTAATTGTTCACCCTCACGCTAATATAAAGCCGAGTAACGCGATAAGAATTTATGTGAAAACCCGCTGAAATTTCAACAGCGAGGGTGGAATATTTCCCTCAGCGGGGATGCGACCTTCGCGTCACGAGTATGTATGCAAGTAGGTACTACCATCGACTCCTAACTCGCTACGTGCGCGCAGAACGTTGTTTCTCACCCAGAAACACGATATCACGAATCCGAGTTAGATGAATATCGAGAAAATGGTAGCAGTAACGGCGTATCTTCAATTTTATTCAACAACTAGGTATAACGCTCGCCCGAGACGCTTTCGTTAAGTGTTGACAGAGTGGTTCATTATCTTTTAGCTTATTTTCACGTGAAGGTTTATGTGCTCTGGTATTTTCGTTGAAGATAATGACGTTTCTAGAGGTTGTTACAGTTTATGTTTAACATTATCTAGCGGATACAATTTTATTATGTCACATGAATCATTGTAATATTTCTATCCTTATCATCAAGGAAGCTGTTTTATCTTTGCAAGCTATTTGCGAGTTTGTTAATGTTGTCTGATTGTTTTGTAGTAGGAATTTTAAATACTAAATGTGTTATGTGATATTGATTTATTATGTGCGGATTTATACATATATGCCTAAATTTACTAAATCCAAATTTAAATAAAATAATTATAGTGTAATTTTTTTGTTTCTCGGAATAATTCAAGGGACATCAGCTTTTCTCCTTTTTCTTAAAACGCCCATCACTACAAAATTAAAAATTACAACTAGGTAGGTACCTAAAACAATTTACAAAAGAAACAAATACTCACAAACACTTCCCGTTCACAAGCTCAAAACACAGTAACACACAATCACGTCACAGTGTCCTTTCAAAACGATTCCTCTGGCGCGGCGTGTACGGAATTGGCGCGAATTCGGAAAAGAGTGTCCGTCAAAACGATACCTCTGGCGTGCACGGAATTGGCGCGAAAAAGTTGGTGGCAGGGGAATAACGCGGGTCGGTGCGAAGGCGGCACGCGGCGCGGCGGCTGGCGCGCGACTGTGCCCGGGCGACTGAGCCCCCGGCGGGCCTGGCCGAAACACACTACTAATTTCCACTCGTTTTCCATTAAGCTTTTATCACGTCGAGCACAGTTTTCGATATACGATTATGTGGAGGCAGCAGGTAAGATGCTAAATGTTGGTTTGAGAATTTCAGACTTTTGTATTTTAGTCGCCCGCTAAAGAGCTAGAGGAATTTTGAAACGGTTTAGACAAATAAGACTTTTGCGTGTAAATAATGAAATATCTTTCTTCTATAAATTGAGTTATTGTTACGTTGTTTTCACAAAAATAAAATAATGTTTGTTAAATGCGTAAAAATAATCACGGTGTTGAGTTATGTATATAAAAAATTGGATAGATTACATTTTCTTGATTTCGAAAGTATTCCGGGAAATGTTTTTTACAGTAAGAGGCTTGATTGTATTATTACGTAAATTCTAAAATCCAAATTAGCGAATACGATCCGATGAACGATGAACTTAGTCCAAGTCTAGTCTACTATAAGTAAATGAGTAAACAGTATAAAAGAAAACTAATATTAAAACACATTCATAGAGAGTAATAAAAAAACTGCAGGGAAAAATTTTACTCTTGTGTTTTATATTCTAATTTATGAGATGTTAGCTCCTGGCTGTAGAGCTTCAGTTAATATTCTCTTTTAGTATCGATTCTGTTATAGTGTACAGTTCTTTTTTGAGCTTTCTAATCAGTATAGCACATAATGCTCTGACATGGAAAGTAGGTAGCTGAGTAGCTAGTGTAAACAGTAGTAGCTTTTTCGTGTCGCGTAGCGGTGAAAGAATACTACCACCCCTCTCTTCCCTTAAGTGTCGTAAAAGGCGACTAACGGACTAAATTCTGCACATACATCTAACAGTATAGAGCGGCGATGGGCTCACTACCTGTTACGCTAAGCATATGTGCAGTCGCTATTTGGTGAAAAGTGGACTATGGTAAAGGACTGCTTTTACTGTCCTCATTGCCTGGTATCTGACTAACCCTTTGGGGATAATAGTCGAAATTGTTAGCTCTAGTGGTAAATTACGTAAGATAATAAGACCGTCTTTGCTAATACTAGATTTTAGATATGTTATGGACAAACTGTCTGACATGTACACATGTATGTGTAATAAAGAATTTATCTATCTATATTCGTCTAGAACGACGAACATAATATGAATAACATGAATGTGGGGTGATTAATTTTATTTAAGTATTAATTTGTAAGTTCTTATTATATTTGACAATTTGTCAGTCGAGACCTGTTAACGAACAGTACCTATGTTTGTGTACACTTTACATTATAATAAATTTTAACACTCACATTTATAACAATTAATCATTGTAATTTTTCATACTTCCTTTATATAAAAAGTAAATGGCCGTTGAAAAGAAAAACAACTCGACAGCGGTCTGGGTAGCGCCCACACAACCGAGATGTTAAACCTAGTGAAAACCACTTTCAACTAAAGATTGCTGTAATGTGTTTTTAAAAGAATCTCTCACAAAAGCACAATTTTATTAGTATAAAAGTAAAGTCCCAAGTACTGCCCACGAACAGTCACGAGCGCCAATATGTATACACTTTGACTCTTATATCATTGTATTAAAAGTTACAATAGGCTTGGGTCCACTAAGAATAAATCGGATGGATTGGCCTTTCTAACGATCAATTATGATTATAAAAAAAAATATCTAAAAAAAATATTTTTAAAGAAAAAAATCGACAATGATATGCATTCAGTCATATGACATTACGGAAATCAAAAGCCGTTACTAAACGGATGTTTGGCACGGCGTGACGTCATTTACTCAACATGGCGGTTTTAAGCGTTTTTGTTAAATATTGTAAATGATCGATTTTTTCAAAAATAATGTATTTTTTAGGATAAAATAGGTAAACAGGTAGGTATCGTTTATATAAGATTTTAAAATTTAGTCAACTAGCCTATTGTTAACAAATTTTTGCTCGTGACGTACAGCCAATATTTTGTCTCACTGCTGGGCAAAGGCTCGGTAATCTACCGCTATTACACCACAAACCCGGGCTATAAATCGAAAAATCACAAAAACACATTTTACTCAACCTGGAAATTGAACACAGACCTCCGGTTATCGCGACGGGTGCATTACCACTTAACCACTGAGGCGTCTATCCACAATTCGTAAGCAGTATAAAACCCACTATCTTCAACAGGGGCATAAGCACGTATGCTTCCCGTTTTACAAAATCCAAGTGAAGAGAGAGAGGCGCTGCGAAAGAAATTCACGTTCATTTTCATAGGTAAAATTGCCGTAAAATTGCGCTCGACTCAAAATGATTCCGATGGTATTTTATAGCTGCGCTACTTCCGAACAGCGCCACCGGCATGTACAGGTCATAATATTTTTTTATTATTTTTATTTATGTAATAAATGGGCGAACGACGCCAGTGGTAAACCTGCGATCATAAAAAAAATATTGACGACTAAGGTGGTGGGTTGCTATCATCGGGCTTGTTATTTTTTATCAATTTGCACTTTAAAAATATATGGCAAAAAAATCTTTATTGTGTGCTCCTGTTTTTTTTTTTTTATTTCTTTATCTAAGGACTCTTATCGATGACGATAATGCCAGTCCGATCGGACCCTATCACACAACAGAAGACCTCTTTCTTGTTCTTTTGGACCCTATGCTTAAAGTCGCGGCGGGTACATAACACGATACAATGACTTGGTGTCTTCTGACACTGGTTAAGCCAAGATCTCATGAAATATGGCAACAATTATTTCATTTACCCTAAACCTAGACATAAACGCTCTACGTTGATCTTGGTAACGGACATCATTCCACCAACAAGTGTTGTACGAATACCTATGTCGTCAGTTCACACTTTCGTTCTTTGGAAACAGATTAATTACTACAACTCAGGGTTTTTCGTTAAATTATATGTTTTTTATTGTTTACAATTTTATGGCATTTCCTACCCGTCGAACAGTAAAACTTTAATGTAACTCCGTATGTAAGTGTTTTAAAGCGTCACTTTCTCGGCGTCTAGTTTTATTGACCAGTTAAATTGCCATTCTCATTGGTTAAAGTCAAACGATATCCTCGTGTTATCGGATTCACAACGTTACCTTTCGTTATTTGCCGTCCGGCAGAACGTTAACTTAGTTTTAAAGATGAGCTGGCGAGTTATAACGAACTCAACGCAGTTTGAGTTTCTCGGAGAAGTCGAATTAACCTTTACTCAAATACTGTCCCACTGTTGGACAAAAGCGTCATTTTAATTAAGTCATCGCCGCCATTAGTAAAATCAACCTCATGAATCCTTGGACAAAAGCGTCATTTTAATTAAGTCATCGCCGCCATTAGTAAAATCAACCTCATGAATCCTTGGACAAAAGCGTCATTTTACAACTACAGCTTAGATTTACATTACAGACGACTGGTAATATTTGATTTTTTTCACTAATAACGCTCAAATAAACTCGTAGATAACGAAATGTTAAAAGTATTTTCTTTCAGATCTCTTAGGAAGTACATTTTTAAAGGTTTGTTAAGACACTGTTTATAAACACCTGTCTAATTATCGTCCATGTGTTATTTTTTGAGATTTTTGGGTCATTCATTGTAAGTGTTGTGCAAGTCAATAATTTTTTCTTTCATAAACATAAAGTCAAAAGCGTTAAAAAATTTCGACAGTAACCAATACCTCGGTGGCGGAGTGGTCAACGCAGCCGCCCGGATTGCAGAGGACTTGGGTTTGATTCTCATCTGAGGTAGTAATTTTTAACGTTTCGTTATTACGGACGAAATTAGATCGGATATGGAGGGGTAATCTGGGCAAATCAGGTACTCGGAATAATCGTTCTATTAACAATGTAACTGGTGGTTGATTGGTTTCAACAATTGAAAGGTATTGGTAAGTTATTGATAATATTATACACGTCATATTGTTTGCAGGGTTGCTTAAATTAACAAAACTTTTTTACCCAAATAGAAAAAAAAAATGGACAGTAATAAGTATTGCTGTATTGTAAACTAGTTGGCTAGGTACTTAATGATACGGCAAGTTGTATGAAATGTTAATTTTCTGCTGTGTCACTATTCGAATTGGGTCGAAAAGTCTCAAGGAACTTGGTAGCAACTACACACAACTTGTCTGAGAAGAAAAACAAATCAATCAAACTGGAAAACGTCGGAGTCTCTGCGCGAATTTGAGAGTGACTTGTCAAGTTATAATATATAGGCCGAGTTAGCCTATATGTTTATGTAATGGTGTGAAGATTATTTTATAAAACACGTATTTTATAAAGTTATCATCACAAGGATTATATAAATATAACCGAATCTTGATGCCAACTTTTGCGAATCGCACAGGATTTTTAACATTACCGTATATCGACAAAGAAAATCTAAATAGGATGTTTTCATTGGCAACATTCTCGGAACATTCTCGATATATGCAGCAGCAATGAAAAGAGGACAAGTAGACGGGCTGCAGTGCATTTGTGTTATTTCGCTGATGTGAACAAGCTATTTCCAACTTTAAACTGTACGGGAATACGGTGCATAAACCTATGTGTAAGGTAAATCTCTTTTTAAATTGGGAAAAATTGTTAGAGTGAAACGATTTGCATCTTGTCTCTCTGCTTGTGCCCCTTACGAGGTGTTAAGAGACGTTTCAGCTTTAGTTTTGTTGTTATGTTTAAACCTTACACAGGGCGAAAAGTACCTTGAATATTGTAGAAAGAACATTTTACTGAAAAAAGACATTATTAGAATTTAAAAAACAGATTAAACTGCATTCATAGATATTTAAATAATTACATGGTTGAACCGGGAATCGAACCCGTTACATGAGGAAAATAATCTACAGGCTTTATGATACCGATCGAAAGACTACATCATAAGGATTATTTTTTGTTAAATAACATAGTGTTACAAATAAAAGGAAGACTGAATTTTATCATTATTAATACAAAATTAATCAAATTATCAAATGCTCAAAATGAGTCTCTTCCTGTTGAATACAAAGTCGCACTCTTTTGATTATTTCGCTCCCTGTCGATTGTTTGATCTTGTTGTGGTGGATATTTAGGATAATACGTCTAAGTTCATACACTTACATTATAATAGGGAAATGATGCGTACTTCTCAAGTGGGTACTGTATTGAATAACGCGATGGCGGAGGCAGTCCTGGCCAAGGAGTTGCGATGGTTCGTGTCCGTGCAGGGGCAGCTGTCCCGGAGTGACCGAGACGACGCCATCCTCAAACGGGCGGAGCAACTGAAGCAGCGGGTGTCTTTGGTTGAGACCGCCATGGTGGTTTTGTCGGAGGCTAATCCACCGTCCAACAAAGAGGTATGGTCGGCATATGAAAATGATTTTGCCCAAATAATGGAAATTAATGATAATGTCGTCCAGGCGGCCTGCGACATTAAAAGGCGACGGATAGGGGATGTCCAGCCATCCACACTGCCACCAATGGGAGGGCCCAGGATATCTGATAGGCTTCCTACACATCAGTTAGGAAGTTTGCGTGGCGCTGTAGAAGAGGGGTCATTGGTAGACGCACACGCGCGCCAATTGTTGTCGCTACCTAAGGTAGCCAATCGGGCGGACTTAACGACGCAGCTGTTGACGCCAGTCACAGTTGCGTGCAACGCGTTCGACAGTTAGGTTTGCCAGTAGCCGAGTGGTCGCTGCTACTGGTATACATTGTGTTGGACAAGCTGCCAACGGACGGTCGTTCCCGGTTTGAGAGGGAAACGGCAGAGAAAGGGGGCTACTCTGCCGGGATTGGAGGAACTTTTAAGGTTCCTCGGCGATGAGGCGGGGTCGTAGCGACCTCCCAGCCTAACCTGCCGCCATCAGAGGCGCAGGTTTCAACGGGAAGCCAGGCGAATCCCACGGTACAGCCGCAGCCAGGACACACTACAGCGCGGCTGGCGGCGCTAACTGCAGCAGCCGGCATGGACCCGGCTTGTACACAGTGCGGCCAAACGGGTCATGCTACGAGGCGGTGCCAGGACCGGCAAGGGCTGCCTGTAATTACGAGGCGGCGTATGGCAAGGCGCAGCGGCCTTTGCTTTGGCTATAGGCTTCAACGCCGCATTGCATTTGGTGGACCACACCATTTATTATTGTTGTGTGTCAACAGGTCGGGAGCGGCTTCACCGACCACACAACAGCGGTGGCAGCGTTACACGGGCAGGGGTGCTCCAGGGCGGAGCACACATGTACCGGCGGACTGGAGGCCCAGTCATGCGCGAGGCGCCCCCCCCCCACACCAGAAGGTGAACCATGCACAGGCGCGCAAACCCGCGCCTGCAGGTTACCATGCCGCCGGCCCGTGTGCGATTCGGGTATCACAAGGGCGGGGGCCCACGGTGTCACGAAGGACACTTTTTGCTTTCTACTACGGCGGCCGCGGTTGGTAGACTTTAAAGAAACTTTAAATTTGAAATTTGTTGGTAGATTTTAAAGAAATCTTAAATTTGAAACTTTAATTTTGTGCGACATTGTTTGGTGTCATGCATACTGGGAGTTTGACGGGGCTAACACAAGTCACCCTCTCCTCGGTACATGTATCTATGTGAGAATGTCAAATTCGGTAACGGTAATGAATTTACCATTGTAGGTTAACAGCCTTTTACCGATTCGCCCGCAGGGATAACGGCACAGACATTGGTCTTGATCCGGCAGACCCACACTTTGTCACCTGGCCCAATTTACCTACTCTTGGGCTCGGGTGTACTGGGACGGGTCCTACTAGGCACCCAGACAGCTCTGGGTCGCTCTACACTGCTGGCAGTGCCAACTATTATGTTTTTTGTTTCTATTATGTACACAGTTTGACGTCTCGACTCCGCATAGTCAAGAGTCATTGTGTTTGTGTCTCTTTCCATAACTATGCACGAGTTTGGGAAGTTGAGGAACCTCCCATGGTCGGTATGCTAGCCCACACCCATGAGGAGTGGAAAGCCTTTCAATAGGCCAGTACGTCACGGTTGACGTCTGTTGGATGTGTTACTAGGTAACCTAATTTGTAATTTTGAATATTGTTTGTTCAAAGAGAATATTTGTGAAGCGCTCTTCTGGTGATTATTTTACCACAGTAGACGTCTTCACCCGTGCAGCCGCAGACGGGGGGTCTGCCTTTGGACCGAGTCACTCAGTGTCGTCCGTTCTTGGGGGTCGCACGCAACGGGTTCTGCTGGACCTTTCTCGGTAAAACCGATCAACCTTCGCAACGTCCGGGTTGTGGGTAAATATTTTGTGTTTTTTTTGTGCCTGGCTACTAAGGCCGTCCTCTTGGGAGTTTCTTCGTTGTCCACGAAGGCCTTCGTCGTCGCGTTGGATCGTTTCGTGTCGCGTAAGGGTCGACCTTCACTTATTCGCTCCGACAATGGCACAAAATGGCAAGGGCACGGGTGTATCTAAATGATGTTTGTAAATTTTTAGAAAATAAGCTTTGGTGAATAAGATAATTTAGCATTATTTTAATTTGGCTAATTAGATTTAGTATGTTGTTGAAGGAGAATAACTTGCCCTCCTGCTTGTAGCTAGGGCAGCATTGTTAAGTTGTTAGTTGGCGAGTATGGGACTGCGGTTCGATTCCGCGATGAGCCACAGCAACTGTCTCTCCTTGTCCAATTGATTGAGCTAACGATCGGAGCCTTCCGACCGGGGCAGGGGTGTGTATTGAATAAACCGGCCACTTACGGCTGGCAACCCTTTTGTAGTTTTAATTTGTATTTGACAGACGGCTGTCAGAATGTGACGTGTGACACTCACGTTGAAAATATGGTGAGGTTAACTTGAACGCGGGGTCGCGTAGAAAAGTATTGGTTTAATAATTTGGTGATATGTAGGGCACATAAGGTGATTCAGGAGGCCCGTAATAATTAATAAACAGTGTAGAACATAAGTTTAGTTTGAAACCAGGGCGGCCTAGCTAAAGCCTTTTGTTTGGTTGGAGTGCAACACGTGGCGTGAACGGGTTAAGTGGTTTGTGCATCTTATCACGTATGTTTCTTAGGTAGAGCGCTCTGGGGTTAGGCAACGGGAAGTTTAGGGACGCCTAGGGCCATCATCAACCCGAAGATGCGCAGGGGCGCGATCCAACACAGCAGCGTGCCGAAGACTACGGCGCGGCGGACTGCGGCCGAGCTGAGGACGAACGAGACCGTAAGGGTGTGGCACACCGTCTTCTAGTATGTAAGTGATCTTTTAGTTTATAATAAGTAAGTAGCAATTTAAGTTTATTTAACGGTAGCAGAGACGCTATTAGGGAAGTCAGTCGATGACCTCTCTGGACCACATATTATGAGGTGGGCAAAGCGCACGGTTAGTTGACTGAGCTCCCTAAAGCAAACATTTTTTGGTAGCAGAGCGTGGTTTTATCTACGGACCTGAATAAGATAATAATTAGTATTAGTTTTAGCGTTAAGATAAGTAGCAACCGCATATTAAATTGTATTCAGAATGCAATGTTGTAATATGTAGGTTTTGTTGTGTGATTATTGTGTTGATTATAGCAAGTAGGTAGCGTAAGATTGTCTCACTGCGGTCAATGTTATCATAATTAACTTGGTTTGGTTGTCTCGCATTTGAACCATCCGCGGTCGCTCATGGGACAATTTAGAATTTTAACTAGAGTATCTTTAATCAGAAAATCTAAGTTTGACAATAAGTTTGGAAAAAGCCATAGTTGGGAGCATCGGAGTACGTAGGTAAATTTTGGAACGAAGAGACAAAAACGAATAATGAATAGTGCCATGTGTGGATTAATTTGGAATAGACGGTCTGAATTTAAATTGAATTTAGCGAAGGCATCATCAATAAAAGCCGGCAAGGCAGCATCGAGAAGTGGTGCGCCTAATAAAAACAATGAGTCGTCGCTAAGAATTTTGATGTTGGGGGCCAGAAGTCTAAAGTCAGAAATAATTTGAGCTCTACGGTCCGGGGCCACGGTATTCGATATGTATAATTCACACTTCGAGAAATTTAGTTCCAAACCTATGGTGCCAAACTGGTTTATTAAATTCTGTAGGTCCTCGAGAACCAGGTCGGAGTTACCCCCTAAAGTGCCGTCATCGAGGTCATCATCATCATCACCAGCCTGAAGACGTCCACTGCTGAACATAGGCCTCCCCCTTTGACCTCCATCCTGACCGACAACTCGCCACTCGCATCCACCGGTTGCCTGCGACTCTCACGATGTCGTCGGTCCACCTAGTGGGAGGCCTACCAACACTGCGTCTTCCAGTGCGTGGTCTCCACTCGAGAACCTTTCTTCCCCAACGGTTGTCGGTTCGTCGAGCGATGTGGCCTGCCCATTGCCACTTCAGCTTGCAAATCTTACGAGCTATGTCGGCAACTCCGGTTCTTTGGCGAATATCCTCGTTTCGGATTCTATCGCGCAAAGAAACTCCGAGCATAGCTCTCTCCATTGCTCGCTGTGTGACTCTGAGCTTTTCTAAAAGGCCAACAGTTAAGGACCACGTTTCGGTGCCATATGTCATCACCGGCAACACACATTGGTTAAAGACCTTTGTCTTTAGGCACTGCGGAATCTTCGATGCAAAGATATCTCGTAATTTCCCGAACGCTGCCCATCCGAGTTGGATTCTCCGGGCGACCTCTTTGTCGAGGTTGGACCTACCTAACTGGACAATCTGTCCTAAGTAGGTGTAGTGGTCGACAACTTCGATAGTATCGCTCCCAACAATTACCGGTACGGGTTCAACATGGACATTCGACATGATCTTCGTCTTGTCCATGTTCATTTTAAGACCCACCTGTTGGGATACGATATTGAGGTCGCTGAGCATGGTGTTGAGGTTCTCCAGCGACTCCGCCATTATGACTATATCATCGGCAAAACGAAGGTGAGTGATGTATTCGCCATTAATGTTGATGCCGAATCCGTTCCAATTCAAGAGCTTGAAAACGTCCTCCAACGCATTTGTGAACAGTTTCGGAGATATGACGTCTCCCTGTCTCATACCTTTCTGCAATTGGATTGGTTTCGTACTCTCGTCTTGTAATCGGATCGACATAGTAGCGTTTCTATACAAACATTTCAACACTTCGATATACCTATAGTCGATATGGCAACGCTGGAGGGACTGCAACACAGCCCAGGTTTCGATAGAATCGAAGGCTTTCTCATAGTCCACAAACGCTAAACATAAGGGCCGATTATACTCCTCAGTCTTCTGTATAATCTGGCGGAGCGTATGTATGTGGTCTATGGTACTAAAGCCTTTTCGGAAACCGGCTTGTTCGGGAGGCTGGAAGTCGTCAAACCTGCGTTCGAGACGGTTCGTAATGACTCTCGAAAACAGCTTGTACACATGGCTCAGGAGTGAGATGGGTCTATAATTCTTCAATAAGGTGTTATCGCCTTTCTTGAAGAAGAGCACCACCGCACTCCTGTGCCATGCTTCTGGCGTAGTACCTTCGAGCATGACGGAATTAAACAACTTCTGGAGGACTACGAGTATCGGTTTTCCACCCGCTCGCAGAAGTTCAGTGGTAATTCCGTCATCACCCGGCGCCTTGTTGTTTTTAAGCTGTTTAAGAGCCATACTAATCTCATACAGGCTGATGTCAGGGATATCTTCGGTATAGTGTCGGGTTAACTTAGCTCTGGTGTCCTGAGCTGTACCAACAGCGGGCTCTTGTGTTGAGGTGTACAACTGTCCATAAAACCTCTCGAGCTCTCTCAGAATCTCCGGCTTCGACGAAATGACACTGCCGTCCTCGATCTTCAGCTTAGTCATTTGGCTCTGACCAATAGACGAATTCTTTGCGAACACTTTGGCGCCTTGGTTCCGCGCAATTGCGTCCCTAATGCATTTAGCACTATAGGAGCGCAGGTCGTGTCGCACAGATTTCGAGATTCGTCTATTGAGTTTGCCATATTCCGACATATCAGCTGAAGATTGCAGTATCATTTCTTTCCGGTCTTCCATTAACTTAATGGTTCCGTCTGAGAGCTTTTGAGGCTTTTTCCGGCGTGGGGTCTTAAAGAACTTAGACCCCACAGCTTGGACAGTTTCCACAAGCCCGCTGCTGATCTCGTCCACAGTTTCGCACTCGGCTAGGCACTGGAAGCGATTTTGGAGTTCGAGTTGAAAGTGTTCCGGGCTCTGGATCTGGGCAGGGCCAGGACGGAGTGTGGACTTCACCAGACGTGACCTCTCGAGCTTGATGTTGATATTCAGTGTGCCTCTAACAATCCGGTGATCGCTACCGGTTTTTACCCTACTGATCACGGAGACATCACTGAATATACGCTTCTTGGTCGTCATGATGAAGTCGATCTCATTTCTGGTTGAACCATCGGGGCTTATCCACGTCCACTTCCTGGTTGGTCGCTTCTGGAAGAAAGAGTTCATCAAAAAGAGTTCCTCCTTCTCCATAAAGTCGACCAACCGTTGGCCCCTTTGGTTCCGCTGTCCATATCCATATTGCCCCACTCTCAACTCATCGCCGTTCCTTGTGCCTACCTTTGCATTGAAGTCCCCCATAACAACGGTGAAGTACGTTTCGGAGGAATGTATGGCTTCAGATATCTCCTCATACAGAGCCTCTACTTCTTCGTCAGGGTGTGTCGAGGTTGGTGCATATACCTGTATGACCTTCAGCGAATACCGATCGGTGATTCTGACTATAAGGTACGCAACTCTACCTGACACACTATCGACCTTGATAACGTTGTTAACAAGGGACTTGCGGACGAGAAACCCAACACCACCCTGGGATTTTCGTTCTCCTTCCCGGAAGAAGAGCATGTTGCCAGAATCAAGGACTACCATATCCTGCCCCTCTCGTCGGATTTCTGATAGTCCCATGATGTCCCACCGCAATCTGCTCAATTCTTCCTCCAGCTCTACAATCTTTGCATCGGTCCTCAACGTGCGGATGTTGTGTGTTGCCAGGGCCAAGGTTCGTTGGTGGGTGTGTGGGTAGCCGAGCAACTGCCGGTGATTCTTCGCACCCCCTGCTCCTCCGTTACCTGACCAGCTACCCGTTGGGCCAGGGATAAAGGAGCTGCCGGGGACTGGGGGCCGTGGGCAAATATTGTCTGTCATGGGGGGGGGGGGGGGTTTGCCATAATCCCCACGCTTGGCAGGCGGCTTGGGGATCGCAGCGGGTCACCGTTTAGCTAGAGGACGCTGCGGCCCGTCCTCCGGTGGCTGGTCGTAGTTTTAGGACATACCCGGGTCCGTTTTAGGACATACCCGGGTCCAGACATCGAGGTACCAGACGTTAAATTTGGAATTTAGATTTCAAATCATTTGGTGGATAGCCAAAGAGAAAATAGCTGGACCCAGAGGATCGCCCTGCTGGCAACCAACGGCAGAATGTAAAAGATTGTTACGGTGAATCAATTTAGTTGGTTCACTGTAACATTGCCATATATAATTAAAAAATATAGGTATTTCCTCTTTTACTTTCGCCAGCAGTCCACCCCTGTCTACGGAGTTGAAGGCGTTTTTGATGTCCACCTTCAGCAGCACTTCGCCACCATCATTGAGTAAGAAAGTGCGGGCTGAGTGAACGGCGGCCTCGCAGCCACCCTTCGAGCCGAACCCGAGTTGTATGGGCTGAAATTTTGAAGAAAGGTCAGAAAGGATGTGTTTGACACAAATTTTAGATACAATGCGCCTGATGGTACACCCTACGGCGATCGGCCTTATACCGCCATCTTTCTTTTTTAAAGCGCAGAGGTTAGCGCCGTAGAGTATACCAGTGATGTCTTGCGGTACTTTACCAGCAAGCATGAGGTTGGAAAGTTGTGTAATTTTGGTGAGAAGGAATCTGCCGGCGTCTCCAGAGGTACCACAAACCAAATCTTTGAAATGTTGCGGGGAGAGACCGTCGAGGCCACCGGCAGATCCATTTTTGAATGAAAATATAGAATTATGTACTTCGTCTTCGTTGGTCGAAGGCGAAGCATCTGTAGACTCGGGTGGATCAGGGAGGCGAAGTGTTGCTGCAGGAGAAGGATGTTTCGAAATTAGTAATGCCACAGTCTCTGGAGAGTCAGGAGCAACGGTATCACTAGAAAAAATCAACTGGGAGGCCCCTTTTAAATCACCTTCATTGATTTTTTCTTCAACCTTGCTTATGTTAAAAGAAGTGGTTTGTGATTTTCTAAATCTAACTACTGAACTATGAAACGGTGGTAACGGATTTGTACAGTTCGATTTGATTTTATGGGTTAGGGTACCACTATTGCCATCCTTGCTTACATGAAGAACGCGATAAGCAAATGACAATAGTAGTTCCCAGCTGTGAGAGGTGTTATCATGGATGACCCTATCGATGGTTTGTGCTAGAGAATGAGCTACTGAGGTGCGAGCTCCTCTCGGAATTCGTTTTATTATTGGTGTATCATTTTTTAATTTTGCAAGTTGTTGCCAAAAGTAAATATTTTGTTGGATGGGTGGGTCAACTGAACGAGAGGGTACACAAGGAGTGGTTTGGGGGGCATTAGAAGGTCTGTGCACCTTACCAATGTGGATGTTTAGACCCCTGGTGCCTCTAAAAAATTTTGGTTGAGTGCAGAGCTCGCACCTCACATAATGGCCATTGCCGGTATCTTGGCCTAAGTTAGTGGAGTGTTGGGACATCTATAAAATTGATCCATTTAAAATTAAATTACTTACAAACAAATAAGCCTAAAAAAATGTAAACAAATAACTAGAAAACAAGCTGACTAGTCTTATGTACGGCAGCGGGCGCAGGCGCGAAACGTCAGCGGCAAGTCGGCAGCACGAAAAATCTCGGTGTTTATTGGCTCGGAAGTGTCTGATCTTTAAAACGGAGCTGTCGTCAAGACGACAAACAGCAGCGTGTTGTTTACACAATGACAATGGCAATGGCTTGATTGATCACCATAAAACATCGGGTGCTCCACAGTCGCCACAGCGGCGGCGCACGCAGTTGAAATATATGCGCAGGCGTATTACAAGGCGGGCTTACGTAATACACTTAGAGCTTGTCAAAATATGCTTTAAAACTTTATTAAATTAATAAGAAAGAGCGAGTGTAAGTGTCACACTCTAGCTTGACAAGAGACGTCACGAACGATAAGTAAGTAGCAATTTAAGTTTATTTAACGGTAGCAGAGACGCTATTAGGGAAGTCAGTCGATGACCTCTCTGGACCACATATTATGAGGTGGGCAGAGCGCACGGTTAGTTGACTGAGCTCCCTAAAGCAAACAGGGACATTTATTAGTAATAGGTACTTATGATAATGTCAGTTGTATGTCCTTACGGCAATGTCAGCTTTTAATTTTTCTGAACAAAATTTTACATCAAATGTTTAAATTCATGGTCTTCCTTGTATTTGTGACACTATGTTATATAGCAAAAAATAATCCTTATGATAAAGCCTTTCGATTGGTATGATAAAGCTACAGGGTCATTATTTTTCTCATGTAGGTAACGGGTTCGATTCCCGGTTCAACCATGTAACTATTTTATTATCTATTAATGCAGTTTAAATTGTTTTTTAAATTCATATAATGTCTTCTTTCAGTAAAATGTTCCATCTACTATATTCAAGGTACTTTCCCTCCATGTGGCATATCCGTGGGACGACGCACATTGGGTCCTATACTAGAGAATAGTCGGTCAAAAAGGCTTTTTAAAAAATTGAGGATACTTCAGTAATATCTTGTGACAGGCAAGATGAAAAGAGTTGGTACGTACATTAGAAGTCGTAAGAATGCGGTGGGTAGTAGGTAATTAAATAAAAAAGCTGCCAATTGTCGAATGTTTCGTGTAATGTTTGCTGTTTCTTGTGCGTTATTTTAATTAACTACTCAATTCAAAAATTTATATCTCGAGAAATTGGAAGTGTGTATACATAAAATTTATGATGGATATTGCTGAAGGTATGTAGATTTAAATTACATATTAAAAAAACGATGAATATGGTTTGTTTGTTTATAATATCGAACCAATAATATTCAGTTACAATATTCAATACCGTTTTTTAATTTCTTATTATTTCAAGCAGCAGCATTTTGTCCTCATTTTTGTTAATATATTTAGATTACTATAACATTGTAGTTACAAGAACTGTTTACAAAAGTTAAGCATAAATGCTGTACTATAAAAAAATAAGCTTAGTTTATGCCCGTGAATTTCACTACAACTGCATTTCTAAGTTTGTATCTATCCTTGGAGAAGATATTTTCATGGTTTTTCGTAAATTACTTTAACTGACAGTTTAAAATTGTAACTGATTAATGTCGGCACATAATTTAGCAAGTTTTCATTGTATTTTTTTTTAATTGGCGTAAACAATCACCAGAAGGGAGTTATGTAAAAAGTTTATTTCTTTTCCACTTAAAAAAATTATATTATGATATGATAATCAAATTATAAGAGATGATTATAACTGAGAACAACTGCCCTGAAACGGATTTACCAACAGAAAATACATTACGCCTAAATTTTTTAAGAGAAGTGGGCCTTATTATATCGCAACCAATCGTGGAGCGTAACTAGCGTAGCGTAGAAGCAACCGTGTAGCGTAGCGGTGAAAAAATACTACCACCCCCTCTCTTACCTTGGGTATCGTAAAAGGCGACTAACGGACTAAAGACTGCACATACTTCCAACAGCATATAACGGCGTTGGTCTCACCACTTGTCACGCTGAGCACATGTGCAGTCGCAATTTGGTGAAAAGTGGACTATGGCAGAAGACTGCTTTTGCGGTCCTCATTACCTAAGTCTCTGACTAACCCTTCGGGGATAATAGTTGTTTTAAGTATGTATGTATCATATCGCAAAAAAATACGTTTTTTTTGCTAAAAATGATGCTTGGTTAAAAGGGTCTTACAGTTTCAAAATATTTATCGAATTGCTTTTACCGTGCCAAATGTAATATCTAATACCAATATATTTTTTTACAATAAACCTATTCGCAAGTAATACACAATAATTACTTACACAATTGAATTTTTATTAAAAAAATAGCGGCCGTCCGCTGTTTCACCGGCGTGGTTCCCGTTCCCATGAAAACATATGGATAAAAAGTAGCCTATGTGCTAGTCCACTACTTGAAGTCCCGATATACCAAATCCGTTTAGTAGTTTTTGCGTGAAAGAGGGACAAACAAACAAGCTCACTGACATACATTTACATTTACGATGAAGAAAAGCATTCCAAATAAGCTTTAGGGTGCTTATTTCGGCATAAATACGCTTTATATAATAGACACAATCGTTTAAACGCGATGAATAATAATGACCAAAAAATCGCTTCTTCGGCCCCAACGTGCGACGCCTTGTATAGTCAATGATTTTAGAAGGTGTGAATAGGGAATTTTTATCTTTAAAAGTTTTGCACTTTGTCTTTAGTATTAACTGTAGCTAAGTTAGACCTTGAATCAATATTGTTTTTTAAGTTCTATCAATGTTTTTTAGCTCATTACATTGCATTAGATTCGTGGGTTAATATTGACCAATCTCCCCACTTTTTTTTCTAAAGAAGTCACATATTTATATTCCTATATTATGCCGATACTGTACTAAATGGATAATAATATATTTTCGTTTAAAAAAGAAGCTAATAAAGTAATACTAGCTTTTGCCAATCCGATTATTTTTTTGCGGGAAAGAGTAGCCCATCTAGGCCCCATCTAAGAACAAAATTCATACTTTTTTTTAACAGTTTTAACGTGAAAGCAAACACACAGACAAACTCACTTTCGCACTTATAATATTAGTGTTAGGATATATTTCAGGAGGAGGCTCTTCACCTTCATCTCACCTTATGATAAGTGACTTGTCAGAGACCGGAGAAAGGGCACTTCACCCTTAATCCTTAACCACTGACTACGTGACTGGGGATCTTATCATGAGGTATGAACCTCAAAGATACGTCTAACAGCCGAAATTAATAATCAACCGCTACGAATGTATTTTTGCACGTCACTTTAGAATAGCTGCAACTTTATGGCTGGCTAATTAGTTATGCGATTAAATAAATGCCAAAATTATTTTGGCATGTATTTAACTAATAATTTTATTTCCTCTTGTAAAACAAAATAAATCAAAAATAACACCAAAAGCACTGACTTGCACACGAAAAATGCAGTTTATGTAATTCAAACTTTAGTGTGCAAGTCAGTACTTTTGATATGCTATTAGTATTTTTGTTTTAAGAGGGTTTTCGCATTTCGGTTTCCCATACAAACTTCCAAGTCGAAATTTTTAAAAACAATAAGCCATATTTCATGAAACTTTGCATGCTAGAATAAAATACAGAGATCTAAATAGTTTCTTAAAAACATTTTGAAAAAATGTTTATTTAACTGAGGTATTGCGATTTTAAACTCTCTATGGTAAACTTTAAATCGCAATAACTCAGCTAAACGTTTATTGAAAATGTTTTCAACAAACTATTTAAATCCCTGTATTTTAGTTTAGCATGCAAAGTTTCATTAAAATTGGCTTACTTATTGGTTTTTAAAAATTTCGACTTGGAAGTTTGTATGGGAAACTAAAATGCATAAACCCCCATAAAAGAAATAAGTATGTTATATGAACTAGTTTTTTGTTGTAAATAGATTTAAAAGATAGCTAGCTGGTTTTGGTATACTTTTTAATTTTTTTAGAGAACAAGTTTTGAAGAGCAGATAGTTTAATTGTGTCATGTTTCTGATGTGCAATACGTTTATTAGAACTGATTATTATTCGTAATGTTTGATTATTTGCGTTAAGAAAAAGAACTCGGTGGCAGAGTGGTCAACGCAGCTGGCCGGATTGCAGAGGACGCGGGTGCGATTCCCGCCTGAGTTAGACACTTTATTCAACGTTTCGTTATCTTAGAGATTGTTATGTTTGCATAATATATTAAAAGAGATGCAATTAAAAATATCCCATTACTTTTTTGTGAGGAGGAAAAATCTTTTATAAGTATAAACTTATAAAAGTTTTTTTTTGGAAAATCGTAACTTGATGCTCACGCGGGCGAAGTCAGGGGCGGACTGCTTATGTCAATATATACCGGTTTTTTTGCCTTTATCATCATCATCATCAGCCTACTAACGTCCCACTGCTGGGCACAGGCCTCACATAGACAATACGTGGAGATTGGGCCATAACACACCACGCTGGCCTAATATGGGTTAGTGCGTGCATAACTTGTATGGAGCTCATTAAATATCTAACTCTAGTAGACAAAACAACAGATTGGAAGGTGACTAATTTCGGGCGTCATTTGCCGAATAAAAATGTTAAAATATCGTCATAAAAACAATGTTAAAATACAGGATGGCCGAAACGGTGACACAAAAATTTTATTTTTTTTGGATTTATGTCATCCAGGTTTACCCGGAAATACCCCAGGTATGTTCCGCGTAATTTTCGTAGTTTTCGAGCTTACACCTAGATGTAAGGAAAACAAAAAAAATTGGTGTGTCCGTCTGGGCCCCCCTTTATAATATTTCAAGAACTCCAAGGTCGTGTGGCCGACAAGCCGTTTCTCTCGTCACGTCATTTACGGTCACGGTCAACGGTCAATTAGAAATACAACTGTTTTTATTAAATTGTTGCGGGTCTGGAAGTTTTCTATGTATAATAAATAAGTTAGTTAGTTTTATTTAATAGTTAACTATAAAAAACAAACTTCACTTGTATTGTAACAGTAACGTTTATACTACCTATTTATTTTAAAAAATCGTGGTCGCTGTCTAGCAGCGTACCTTTAACTAATCCTTCAACTAACTAAAATGCAGGATTAACCTAATGAAATAACTTAATTATTCAAATTCACAAACAACCACCAGTAATTACTTGCATTTATTTATTATTTATAATAAATAAATTACTAAAATGAATCATAAAAATGAAAACACATGGTACCATTAAAATATAATTATAAAACTTGTATGGTTATTTGGTTCAACCTCAGTGATAAACCCCTAAACATTTATTCAAGGTATCTGATAATTTAAGTACGTTAATTATCCCCAAGAGGCGGCCCGGAACCTAATGATATGTCACCCCAGAAGGGACTCCCTTCGGGCTAGGGAAACTAATTTATTCAGAAATAGATAAGGAAAGCAGGTTTACAATGTTAATTTTGTAACACGTTAATTTTGCACTAGTAATCATGATAAACGTTTAAAAGTATTATAATACTAGCAGCCGCTCGCGGTTTCACCCGCGTGGCTCCGTTCCCGTGGGAATATCGGGATAAAAAGTATCCTTTGTGTTATTCCGCAATCCATTATGTCGCAAAACTGTATAGCACACGTTGTCGCGATGAATTTATATCGGCTGTTGCTCGTTACAACAAGTCTCACCTAAAGAATAAGCTTTGCACATCTTTACTTGGAATAGCGGGTGAAAGTAAACCGATATTTGTATCCGAGCATCTCTCTCCAATTAACAAGTCGCTTCATGCTGCAACAAGGAAAAAGGCAAAAGAACAGGGCTACAAGTTTGTTTGGGCTCGTTATGGCCGTATCTTCATTCGTAAGGACGAAACTTCACGTTTTGTACATGTTAAAAATCAAGACACTCTGAACTGTTTTATCTGGTAGTTTCATATTTTTTGTATCTTTCTTAATTAATAGTTAAGTGGTACCATATGATGCATGTTTTGTTCGTTTTTAATGGATAAAGTACGATTGTCATTGTTTTACCAGAATGTGAGAGGTGTAAAATCCAAGGTTATGGATATATACTAGTATAACAGTATTCTTTGTAATGACTATGATGTGATCTGTCTATGTGAAACTTGGTTAGATGGCACTGTATATTCTAGCGAATTATTGGATGATAGGTATGTGGTGTATCGTAGGGATAGATCTAAGGAATTCAAAGAAAAATACAATAAGGCACATGGAGGAGGAGTACTCATTGCTGTAAAAAAAACTATGAAATCGTTACATTTGCCTAACTATGCGACTTCTAATGAAGACATATGGGTACGAATATACATGAAAAATTCTTATATTAATATTTGTTTGGTGTATCTACCTTCGTATGTACCCAAAACTGAATTTTGTGGTTTTTTGGAGGTCTGTGATGACAATATTGTAAATGCAGGAAACAATGATACCTTGATACTGGGTGATTTTAATTTGCCAGAGATTGATTGGAACAGTAAAGATTTTATTTCGACAAATAACCAAAAAATTACTGATTTGCAAGATTTTACTTCAAGAACAAGTCTATCACAGTGCAATCGGGTAAAAAATTTCAATTCTAGAATATTAGACCTGGTGTTAAGTACTCAACAGTTATCTTGTACCGTGTCAGAGGCACAGACTTTAAGCCGTCTCGATAGGCATCATCCACCGCTGGATATAGACATTGCACTAACCAGTAAATCTATATTAAAAGAAAAAACTTCGTGTAGGCTTAATTATCGCAAGACTAACTTTGAAGCTTGCATTGCTGAATTAAATCAAATAAACTGGGATGAATATTGTGATTGCTCATGTAATGAATTTGTTGATATATTTTCTAACCATCTGATTTCAGTAATAGAAAGAAATACTCCTAAAACTAAATGTAATAAGTCTAGGTACCCATCCTGGTTTATTAAAGAACTGATTAGTATCATCAGAGAAAAGGATAAATATCATCGAAAGTTTAAAAAGTTCGGTAATCCGAGAGATGAAGATACGTTCTCTCTTTTAAGGAGCAGAGCAAAGACAACTTTACGCAAATGTTTTGTTTCTTATATAAATAATATTGAAATAAATCTTAGGACCGACGTTAAAGCATTTTGGAGGTACACCAAATCAAAAAAAACAACAAATACTATTCCAAAGCTGATGTGTTTGGTTGGTGAGTCTGCTGATAATGGTGTAGATATTGCAAACTTATTTGCAAAGTTCTTTTCTTCGGTATATAGTGTACCAGGGTCTTCTGCTAATAATTACATGCCGGAATTTCCGGAATCTAGTTACAGTCTGGCAAAAATAGTCCTCTCAGAAAAGAAAGTTGAAACCTCTTTAAAGAAACTGAACGTAAATAAAGGTGCAGGCCCCGATGGCATACCACCGTCATTTGTACGTATCTGTGCTGGAGCTCTAAAAACCCCTCTTGCAATGATTTTTAATTTAAGTCTCTCACATGGCTGTTTTCCTAATAGATGGAAGATAGCTAAAATGGTACCCATTTACAAAGCAGGTAACAAAATGAAAGTATCAAATTTAGGGGGGTTTGCATAATTAGCTGCTTTGCAAAGGTTTTCGAAGGCTTGCTGTATTCGCGTATTTACTTTCACATAAAGCCCATGATCAGTTCTAGACAGCATGGTTTTGTCAAAAATCGATCAACGTCATCTAACTTGCTCACTTACGTTCATTATGTGGGAGCAGCACTAAACAGGGGTCTTCAGGTGGATGCATTATATACAGACTTTGCGAAGGCGTTTGATAGGGTAGATCATAAGATACTCTGTCAAAAGACAAATCGCTTTGGAATCCACGGCAGTCTATTGAGGTGGTTAGAGTCGTACTTATTGAATAGAACTCAGTTAGTAACGGTACATGGATATAATTCAATCATCTTTTAACCATTGTCTGGTGTTCCACAAGGCTCAAATCTAGGTCCATTGTTGTTTATTGTTTACATAAACGATCTATTGGAGTTGATCAGCACTGAGTCTCTTGCATATGCTGATGACATAAAAAAATTTATGAAAATAACTGAGGCTACAGATTGTTTATCAATACAAAGAGATATTGAAGTACTCTTAGATTGGTGCCAAAAAAACAACATGTCGCTTAATGTTAGCAAGTGTCATCTACTAACATTCTCCAGAAAAAGGAATCCTGTAATTTATTCTTATAGTATTAATAATGTAGAATTAACGAGAGAGACTGTAGTAAAAGATCTGGGGGTATGGATTGATTCCAAGCTATCGTTTAGACGGCATTACGACTGTATTGTGTCTAAATGCAAAAAAACAATGGGTTTTTATTAAGATCTGTGCGCCCATTTAGAGATCCAAACAGTATAGTCTTGTTGTACAATGCACTGGTTCGCAGTGTGTTGGAGCATTGCTCGTCGGTTTGGGCTCCATACTATGATCAACTTAGGAACAGGATTGAGTCAGAAGCGCTTTTTGAGACATCTTAGCTCCAAAATGGGTTTAAGGCGAAAACTTCCGTCATATGAAGATAGGTTAAGATATTTTCAAATTGACACCTTAGAGAGTAGACGATCTTTACAAGGATTTGTCATACTATATAAGCTGGTAAATTCGATGTGGGATGCTACTGAATTGCTGAATGAAGTTGAGCTCATTATTGGAAAATACCGTACTCAGAAACTCTTTTATGTGCCTTTGACGACATACTCGTACAATGTATCGCATAATAATCCACTGTTCACTATGTTTAGGAACTACAATAAGATTAGTAAGGAAGTGGATATTTTCCATCAAACTCTAAATATATTATAGCCTCTATAAAGTCATCTAATCAGGTTAAGGTTTAAGTTAAGTAAAGCTTTTTTTAACTTTATTTTTTAGTGAATATTTCATTTAAGTAATGTTTTTTCCAAATTTTTGTATATACTCGTAGGTACATATTTACAACTTTACTGTATGCTCATCGAAATTAATTAACTTTAGGTATATATATTTTATGTGAATGTTGTGCACAATTTTAATAGGTTCCAAGCTAACGTGTGTTTAAAGTATAAGATTAATTTTAAGAATCTGTCATGGTTTGTGAACTGTTATTGTGTCTAGATAAATAAATAAATAAATAAATCCAGTTTATAAACTATCTGTATGCCGAATTTCATCCAAATCCATTCGGTAGTTTTCACGTGAAAGAGTACAAACATCCATCCATACTTACAAACTTTCGCGTTTATAATATTAGTAGGTTAGTAACACTTTTTTAAAATCCATTACGTACGGATAGTGACGATAAGACCGAAGGTGGAAGCGCGCTTCACCCGGAATCCTCAACCACTGAGGAACTGGCTATCTTATCTTTATACTGTCGGAACACAACAATGCTTAAATATGTAGTAAGCTAATCGTAAGTATGTATTTTTTTGTTTTAAGCATAACCGCTTGTCCCTCAACCATCAATGTAACAAATGAATGATTATCATCATCATCATCAACCTATAAACGTCCCACTGCTGGGCACAGGCCTCCCACGTGAACGTGGGGATATTGGACCATAACCTAACCAACCACGCTGGCCCAATGCGGGTTGGTGGGTTTTAACGACTGCCATCTTACGACAACAACTGGGACCAACTGGGACTGGGAGCACGGAGGACCGTGCTTCGGAAGGTACGTTAAGCCGAGCTCCTGCTCGAGATGTTTTTAATGGTCACCCATCCAGCGACGCCCCATGAAATGAAAGATAACATTACTAAATTATTAGCAGTAGGTAACATTTTTAAATTATTCACAACTCAAAAAGAAAGAATAAAAGATAGTGTTATAATTTATATTCCTTCATTTAATGTGCGCAACACACGGCGCCGCTAGTTATAACAGTTATCGTTAACTATTTTTATTCACAGACATAAACGTAATGCTCTGCGAATATTAGCACTTGATTCATTGCCGCTATTACACATTTCTTTATGCAGAAAGATTTAGTTACCCAAAAATTAATATAATAAAAAACAAATCACGTCATCACACTAATTTATGAGTATGGGTATTACAAGCGAATTTCCGCGTCAACAGAAATGAAGTCTGGGTTAAAGTTAATCATTCTAGTCATTATTTTATAAATTGTTTGAGTGGGAGTTAGTTTTATGTCTTTACAGCTAAGGTTAGGTATTATCTTTCTTTTCAATAAAACCGTTTAACTTAAATCACTAATGATGAGTATTGTTTTAATCACCGTGCTTGAAAAACGCTAGTTAGTGATCAAAAATTCTCAAAATTTCTTTACCCGAGCTCGGAATTGAACTGAAGAACTCCGTATATCAGACAGAACATTTTTCCCACATGTGTGTAAAGGTTTTTTTCATTGACGATTAAAATCATGGGGCAATTAATAAATATATTTGCGGTTGTTTCTATCTATAGATAACGTGGACTTCGTTAGCCGAGGATTACGGGCAAACACAACATCCCTCGGGAGGTTTCTGTAGTTAGGTAATCTCAGCTTTTCCAGCAGAAACGTGTCATATTCCTTACCTCTGCTCACCTGTGAAAGCACTGGAGGTTGTTACTATGACAAACTAATTAAAATTTAAAACTTTGTAGATTAATACCTACGAGTATTGAAATGAACATCTGTATACTCGAAGGTATGTACCGTGTTTCTTGTAACTTAATGATTCGATTTGTATCAACCGTATGCCAATAAGCTGACTCAATTTTGTATTACTCCATTTGCCTGTAAAAGCCAAAGCAAGACTGTAAACGAAGTTGCGCCATAACGACGACCGAATACAGCGCAACAAACGTAAAACAGAAATGATAAACAAGAAAGAAGAAGTGTGATTTCAAAAAAAGCTGTACAGCGGACCAGACTGCAGCGATATTTGAACTTTTGAGCGTTGGGAACTTTTTTAATTATGTTGCCCCTGGCTCAATATCGCTTTTCATTAGCGTATTCTGACTGCCAAATGATGTCGCCTCCCCAAGAAATTTCCCGTTTTTAGAGAGCTTATTATATCTCCAGCTCGGACTTTTAAAGGGATTTAAGGCTCCGTTGTCTAATCCCTGGGGCGGGCCGCAAAACACGCAATGCTATTCCCCGAGTTGAAGCAAAATATTTGCTGCTTTAACTTGTAGCATTCAATGTAACACTGCCACCGACGTGACGGCGAAGGCGAGCTATCCAATTGTGACAAAATTTTAACTAACAAACAAAATCGTGGCGTAATATCGCGTTACTTAAACTTGTTAGCGGCTTAGACTTACGGAGTTCCGATTCTGTTGGCTTAATCCGCCAATTCCACCGCAAAACACGCAGTTGCTTTTTACTGGAATACAATAAGTAGCGAAAAGTGATACAGCAATGTAGTTTTAATGTTTTCTAAAGTTACGGACATTTTGTAATGAAATTAAACATTTTACATTGTACCTAGTTTAAAGAGCCTCCATACATTTCGGTATCTCATACTTACTTTAAAGCTTATTATTAGTTTAAATCAATAAGCCACATTCATGTTCAAGTATCTAAAATATCTAATGTAGATAATACGTTCAAATGACATGAATGCAATTAATGATTAAACAAGTACCTATTAGTGTTTATTTATTTGCACAAAACATATAACTGACTCCAACACCTGTGTATGTGATAAAGACATATTTATTACCTAAATAACAAATAAACTAATAATGGTAGTAATTAAACGCGAGGAGGGAAGATATCGATGACAGACAGCGGTATATAATAAGTCGTTTCATATACATAGTACAAATCAAATAAACATGTACATAACTCTGGCTGTGGGTTCATAAGCCTATTTTGATGTCTTCATTGACGAGCGTGTCGTATTAAATCCAAGGGAACGATTGCCAAGAATGGCAGAGAAAGGGCGCGTTACATTGGAATGAGGGTAAGATCGCTATCGAGGATGCGGAAAATCTTTTATATTCATCAGCTAATATACGTCACTGAATACTGAAGTCCGATTAAATAGGTAGTTCTTTGATTAGTTGCGTGAGTTTGATACCTTGGATGCGAAATCACAAGTTAAAAATCTTTCGTAATAACAGGACGCCGGTCAAGTTACAGAATTTATTTCGTGCTTTAGAGTTCTAACTTCAACACGTATCGCAACACCTTTCAAGTACAAGTACTTACATTGCTAGTTTGTTTATTTAAAACAAATTTATATTAATCTAACTAGCGTAGCAATGTAATTCTACTTGAAAGGTATGTATAGCGATGGATGTTGAAGTTATACAATAAGCCCCCCGACCACCACCTAAGGGAGTCTTAAGGGAAATCCTTGCTTGCTGTGTGTGGCCCACGAGCCATCCACATGGAAAAGAAGGCTATTTATGGTCTGAGCCACATCATCAAAAAAAAAGAAAGCGTAAATCAAAAAGTTCTTTATTATGTTACGAAAATAACATAATAAAGGAAAGCGTTCGTTTCCGTGGGAATATCGGGATAAAAAGTACCCTATGTGTTAATCCAGGTTATAAACTATCTGTATGCCGAATTTCATCCAAATCCATTCAGTAATTTTTACGTGAAAGAGTAACAAACATACACACTCACAAACTTTCGCCTTTATAACATTATTGTGAAGTATGATAGTAGGATATCACACAATTGATCGACTCAACTCTTAGATTATTTTAATGTTATAAGCAAATTCCCATACGAATTTTACAAGGTAAGATTAAAGTAAAGGTGGGCGTCCATTAGCGGCAGATCGGGCCGGGGCGGATCGGTACGGGCCGCATTGCATACGTAACACTGCTATCGCGCTGCGGCCCGCCCCGCCCCGACCCGCCGCTAGTGGACGCTATTTCATAATAAATACAGGCAGTCGGATTTTTGCGTTGCGATGCGCCCCGGCCCGATCCTCCTAGTGGACGCGAGCCTTAATACAGCACTAAGAGGTGACAGTAGGGCATGATAAAAAAGATAAATTATCCGTGTCGCGTAGCCGTGAAAGAATATCACCTCCCCATCTCTTCCCTTGGGTGTCGTAAAAGGCGACTAACGGTCTAAAGACTGCACATACATCCAACAGCTTAGAGCGGCGATGGGCTCACCACCTGTCACGCTGGGCACATGTGCAGTCGCTATTTGGTGAAAAGTGGACTATGGTAGATGACTGCTTTTGCGGTCCTCATTGTCTAGTGTCTAACTAACCTTTAGGGGATAATAGTCGTGATTATATGTATGTATAAGATAAATTATCGATTAAATTTTACGTTAGTGATCCGCAATCGATGAATAAATAGAAACTAATATTATAAATTATATTATTAATATATAATCAAGAATCAAACGAACTTATCTTGTGAAGTTTGATTCCAATTATGCGAGGGTCTCAACCGAAGACGATTACTTATTACATGCAGCAGTACATGAGATGGTGCTATCTTCTTCACACTTTTAGATATATCCTAAAAATAAATATCTTATTTCCGTTCCCTGCACTGGCAACCCCGCGTCACGAGACGTCATTATTTCAGAGAATTTTTTGTTATCCTCCACAATTTTTTATTTTCTTTTTTTTTGGTTTGGGAGGGATGGGTTGACGTAATCGTCTTCGGTTGAGACCCTCGCATAATTGGAATAAAACTTCACAAGGTAAGTTCGTTTGATTCTTAATTATACTTCGGGTCTCAACCGAAGACGATTACTTATTACATGCAGATGTTCAGAGCATTGTAATGTTAACACAATAAAAATAAAAAATTATGACAATTTAAACTTTACAATTATGTAGGTAGTTTTTTATAGGTGCATAAGCCTCCTTTAAACCTTAAAAGATGCATTTAATGGCTATCGATGCATTGGTCGTTTTCTAAACAATGACTTCAACAATTTCATTTATTTATTTGATTATGTATTATTATTTTGTTGTGTAAATACTGCATTGAAAAATTCATTCTGATTTGTACCTAAACATTTCTCCAACAGTATTAACAAATACATTTAAGTGACTCAGCCCACAACAACTCTGCGAAACACCTCCAGACTAGATCTATGAGCAGTGTGAGCAGCAAATGCCGAGCGACTACGTGACTGTGAGCTCCAAATACAGACAAATATCGGTATCGGCATGTCGTCCACTCGTCCACTGTCTTGGAATCCTCTTTCACGTCACTTTCTACCTCGGACCTAATATCTGGTCCGAGCTGTCTACTGTCTACGATTACTTTTTTTTTTTACTTTTTTTTTTCTTTTTTTATTTGCAACAAATGTTTGTGACCGCCTTTTTATGAGGTTGGCACAGCCAGCAACAAATAACTGGGATTCTTACAAATATTGGACAATCTGATGAGCGGTTGCTAAAATCGGGGCCTGAAGTCTAAATGAAGTCAGTAATTTCAATCACAATCACATAATTTTGTATTGATATATTATTTTTGATTAAACTAATAGACTGCGTTTTTTGAGCAGAAAAATTAGGAAATAGAGTGTAAGAATCATAAGTGACAAATCAATGATTATGATCTGATTCTAAGGATAGTCCTGGAAATATGGTTTAATTAACATGACATTTGTGTCTCATGTTGAATTGTATTTTTGATTTGGAGCAATAAATCTGAGATAGTGTACACTAAACAAATCTGTGTTAAACACAGTCATTCATGTAAAGTAAATTACTTCCCTTAGATGACAGGTATAGTGGACCTATGCGTATTTAAACAACATAGAACCTTCCTCAAACTTTTTGGTTAGAAATGATAACTTTATAACTATCAGCTTTGAAAAGATTTAAGTTATTATTTTTCGAATAAAGCTACCAAGATATTATCAAATACAGTATTGATTTAATGTTACTGATTTTGTTGCAAGAGATGTAAACATATATCTCAAGATGCTCGTAGTAAACCATGTCTGGTCAGCGATTCACTAATAATTTGGCGCCACCTGGATAAGGCAATCTAGAAGTGGATGGCTCGCCTTGAAAGGAAATAAGGTATAACAAATATTATTTAGGGCCGAAGAACATTTTTTCTTGGACAACAAGTTTGGGCCACATTGTATACTAAGGATAAATAAATAAATAAATAAATAAATAAATTTCTTACAATCACACCAATTGTCTAGCTCATAAGTAGTTATCATTAAGAAACTGTGTTATGGAAACTAGATAACGGACAAATATATACTTATATACTTTTTTTGTAAATACATACTTTGTATACATATAAAACACCCAGACCAAGACAAATAGACATGTCCATGCACACAAATATTTGTCTTGTTCGGGAATCGAACCCGAGACCTCTGGCGCAGAAGGCAGGTATCCTACCCCTGCGCCAAATTGGTCGTCAGGATGTAAATTCTAATCTAACCACAACAATACCTTTATTCAATTTATATTAAAAGTAAGTGTTTTTTTTTTAAATAGCTTGGTCAGGATTTCGGGATGCATTCTGCGTTTGTAAGGGTTTGTAAGGTCAAATTATGGCTTTGCCAATGAACTAATAATATATGAAAATGCATGGTAGGAGAGTTACCTACTCCGTATCTAAGTATATCCGTATAATGTGTTCACAAGACTGGATGTAGGATGCGAATACAAAAAAGTTTCTGAATCAATTAAGAACTTCTTTTATTCAAACAACTTGGTGTAGGTAGATAATTCAAACCGCAACGGCCGCTGTGCATGCCGTAGTCAATATTCCTGAATTCATCTAAATCTCTTAATATACATTTGTGTATAAAAACAAGTTCTGTTGCTCGGGTTTTTAATAATGCTTTTGTAAGTGTTTGTGACAAACCCTATGACTCCAAAAAGGTGCTTGTACTCGTAGTTTTATTATTCAATACACACTCGTCATAGTTTTAGCTTATTTTTCTTGCGTAGGTACAAAACATAAACTAAACAATTATTGTAGAAAATTCAAATATTATGCGCAATTGTTCTAGAACCGTTTCTAGTAATTTCGCAAACACAAATAGGCCGAACAGAAGAACATTAATTTCAACCTCAAGCTAAACCTTAACATTTTCCGATCAGCTTTAATTGCAGTAAATACTTAATTAAAAATAAGCGTCTTGAATATCAATTGTTGACAATAGTAGTTGTGATTTAATAATTTAAGGGCAGTTCGATACTTTTAAATATAATTATTTTGAAGCTGCTTTAAATTTTAAGTGAATCTGTGAGATCCTTTACATTTTTTTTTTGTAAACTTTTCCTGACCTTTATAAACACAACAAAAGAGAATCAGACGAATCATTTAAGCCGTTTTTGTGCGCATAGCAACACATTTGGCGATTCATTTTCATCTTCATAGATTGAAATAGTAAGTAACAGACATTGTTTTGGGGTATAGTTGTTTTGTATAGGTTTGCAAATCCAATGTAAAACATTACGATCCCTAGTGAGCTCACACTTTCTGTCATTCAGTCATAAAAATAGGTCAAGCGACTGCTGGAGCTCTGACTCCAACGTCTCCCTGTCAGATATCCGGCGGAACCTCGGCAGTCCCTCGGCGGTGTGAATGGTGCTGGTGGGCTAGATCGTAGCTCGATAGCTGATGATACTACTACGCGCAGTGGCGCCCCCCCCCCCCCCCCCCCCCCGAGAGTTTAAAGAACCTCGAAGTTGATCACAACTTCAGCCCGGGCATCAGCCCGGGACCCTGTACAGAGCATTGGATTTTTGTTTTCTTTCCGAATCAAACTTGGTTATGGCATTAGGGGTATCAATATTATTATGCTCAGAAAGTGAAGTTTTAAAACTTTTATTGATATTTACCTCCAACAGAGCTTATTGTTATTATTATTCTTATTTCGATTTCCTAATTTAGTTTTGGAGCTTCAAGGCTCATGTACATAATTACCATTTTTTATTATTTTTTACATTTATTTAAGTAGGTAAGTACTTTTTTTTTTATTTTTTTATTAATATGAGTAACCCTTTATTTTTTATGAGGTTCTTCTCTGAGAAATTGTAGAATCTATGGGTGTCCAATGAAAGCAGGCTATCGTCAGACTGACCGTCATATACGGGGACAGATCGAAGATCTTAGTGGCGTAGCTGGCACGGGCACAGGCACTAGCGCTGCAAGCAGCGCGAATGGCCAAGCTTCGTTTCTGCCGCTACTGGTTGAGTCATTGTAATAATCAATGACATAGTTTAAGATGCCTTCACCAAATAATTATTGATAAGTAAACCCGAAGATAACGAAACGTTGAAAACATGTCCACCTCAGGTGGGAATCGAACCCACGTCCTCAACAATGTTGAGACTCTGCTTTGTTCCACAGAGGTCGTGGAAACGTGAAACTGTTAGGGTGAAATAGGTATGGCCTCTCACGGTTTATGTGAAGTAGAAAATCCTCAACACAGTTCAAGTGGAGTTAGAAACCATGAAACGGCTAGCGTAGAGTAAAATAAAGCCTCAACACTGTTAAAATGTACTAAGTATATATTCCCAAAACGGCTTGCGTGAAATAAAATATAGCCTCACTCAACCCTGGTAGAGTGGAGTGAGTATCTTCGACACGGCTTGTGTAGCCGCTATGTAGCGGAGTAAGTCTAATTATTATTCTAATACAATTAATAAGTATATATAATGCTGAGGTCTGACCTGAAAACCGCTTGGCGACTCCTTTGCTTCCAATCCAGAGGGGCTCCTTGGAATTTTCTTTCTTGATGTATCCACCAATTGACAACAACAATATAGCCTCAACACTGTTAAAGTGGAGTGAGTATCTTTGACACGGCTTGCTTGGAGTAAGATATAGCCTCAACACTGTTAAAGTGAAGTAAGTATCCTCAAAACGGCTTGCATGGAGCCTCGACACTGTCGAAGTGGAGTAAGTATCCTCGACACGGTTTGCGTGGAGCCTCAACACTGTTAAAGTGAAGTAAGTATCCTCGACACGGCTTGCGTGCAGCCTCAACACTGTTAAAGTGGAGTAAGTATCCTCGACACGGCTAGCGTGGAGCCTCAACACTGTTAAAGTGGAGTAAGTATCCTCGACACGGCATGCGTGGAGCCTCAACTCTGTTAAAGTGGAGAAAGTTACCTTGCCACGACTTGCGTGGAGTAAAATAGAACCTCAGCACTGTCTAATTGGTGTAAGTAACCTCGATACGGCTTGTATGGAGTAAAATCAAGGACAATCAGTGTCATTGAGTAAAATAAAGCATCAACACAGTTGAGCAGTTATATCTCCCCGACACATCATACGTTTAGTAAGTTAAACACTGTAACAGTGGTGTCTAAGTGAGTGTTTAGTATTTAAAGAATTTCTTGTTGTAAATGGCTTTTAATTTTGTTACAATCATTATTATAGAGCCCAAGAAAAACCAATAAAAATGAGGGTAGATAATTTTAATGATAAATGACCTTAGTTCCTTACAACTATGATACATTCCTTAATAGTTAATTATCCAGGTAAATTAGCGTTATGTTCCAATACCTGCGTGTCGTAATATCGTTGATACGACATTTATCACTATTCACCGACACCGATGATGATAAAAGTTTACGTTTTTGAATTAATAATGATTTCTTTACTTTACGAAGAATACCATAATGATCACTGTCTCTCAACTTCAAACATTAACATTTTTCCATCTTATTAAATACAAATTTAATTTCGTTACGAAAAGTACGTGTGATTCCGATAACACAAAAACACGTAATGACGTCTCGTGACGCGGGGTTGCCAGTGCAGGGAACGGAAATAAGATTAGATTTATTTTTAGGATATATCTAAAAGTGTGAAGAAGATAGCACCATCTCATGTACTGCTGCATGTAATAAGTAATCGTCTTCGGTTGAGACCCGAAGTATAATTTATGTTTTCCGGCAGCGCGTCTGCGATTCCTCTGGTTTTGCGGGTGTCCATAGGCGGAGGCGGTGATTACTTTCCATCAGGTGACCCGCTTGCTAGTTTGCCTCCTTCTGCTATAAAAAAAATGTGGATATCCCAGAACTCAGCTGTGGGGTGTTTATAGGCTGATGTAGAAAATAAATTATCAATCTAAGTACTTTCATGTTAGTCTTCCGCGATAGATAAATGAATAGAACCTAACATTAGGAACACCGTTATGATCATAAAAAAGCATAATTATTAACATTCTAAAAACAACCAAACCTATTTCTATTCAACTATTAATAATTTAGGTAATCCATTTATTTATCACAGTCAAAGAAACTTCTAACACAATTTTGACGTCCCAGAAACACCGATACGCCACGCCCGCCGTAAGACCCCCGATACGAAATAACTTTATTAGATTGACGTCGAGTCGTCTCATCAGAGAGATAATAACTCGCCAACTTTGGAGAGTCACCTCGGCATAATCAATAATGAAAGCAAAGCGTGGAGGTCCCGAGAGCTTTCTACTTTGTGAACGGGGTCCTATAAAATCGTAATCAATGGATCGCTTTGCGTCGTCCCTCGTATTGTTTAAAAAGCTAAACGTAGTATTCAAACTCCTTTGATTTACAAAAATAGTTTTATTTTTTTAATCATAGCCTTCATTTTTTAAATGGTACTATAACATCAAAGAATGTTTCTGCTTTAAACAACTTTTTCTATGGGGCTAAAATGATGAGCGTAGGTACTTAAGTGAGCCAATGGTAATGGTAAGTATATTTTTAATAGTACACTTGATTGTTTTGTAGATTCCATTAAAAATGGAATCTCAATAGAAGTCATAGGTTTTTGGTTTAAAGGTTCTATGCTTCGATAAACAATGGTTTATCAAAGGGTGTATGTTATATCTATGTATGTACACGTATGAGACCGCCAAGTAACAAATGACAACCACGAAAAGAGGTTTTCATCGACATACTATAATGTCGGTCGGTCGTTATTGATCTTCAGTGACATTTTGTAGCGTCCTCCTTTATCACATTTTTTGAATAGCTCCTTTTTTATGAAGTATTGATAGCCCCTCCGGTGTTCAAGACAAAAGATGGTAATTAAAGCGACGCGTAAAAAGTAAACAGGATAGCCGAACAAAATGGTAAGACTAAAAGTGTATCGGAACTTGTTGTATGTAGAGTTATGTGACATAATTATTTATATTAATTTGTCATCCAGTAAATTAATATTTTTTATTAAACATTTTATTAGACATAGCCAAATTTAAAGTCTTGTCACGAATGAGCTCGACAGTAACCTCTCTTACTACTTATAATTATGATCGCCTATGAACCTGATGACACTATGCGCGTACAGAATACACGCAGAATATTAGGCACTTTTTCTCTTTTTGTTGTTAACGTACAAATAAAATTACACCGATAAATACAAATTGAAAATTATTTCCACGAGCAGGATTCGAACCCGCACCCTTCTGGCAATCCGGGCCAGGTGCTGTTTCAGTTGAGCTACCGTGGAACTTATCAGGCCGCCGAAATTAATCAACACCATCTTTATTTTTTATTATTTTGTAAGCCCATTCAATGTCATTAAACTCAATAAAATTGCCAGAAGGGTGCGGGTTTGAATCCTGATCGTGGAATTTTTTTCGATACTGTTCTTCAATTTGTAATTAGTTTGCAACAAAAAAAATATAAAAGAATAACAATATAACATAGCTTGCCTATTTCTTAACTGATTGTTTGTAAAAATATTATGATGATAACGTAGTTTGTTGACATTGAACGCCTTTGGCTTACAAAGTAAAAAAAAATAAACATGATGTTGATTAATTTCGGCATAGCTTGCCTATTTCTTAACTGATCTTTAATATTTGTAAAAACATTAAGATCGGATGTAGATAACGTAGTTTGTTGACATTGAAAGGGCGCCTTTGGCTTACAGAGTAAAAAAAGACGGTGTTGATTAATTTCGGCGGGCTGGATAAGTTCCACGGTAGCTCAACTGGAAAGAGCACCGGGCCCGGATTGCCAGAAGGTGCTCGTAGAAAAAAAAAAATTTCGACGCTGTCTTTTTTTCACTTTGTAATTTGTTCGCAACATGGCGTTAAAATTATTTAGACAGTAACATTACACAGATAATTGACTCTGACTCTATATTTTGCCTAAAGTTGCAAACTTGTATACCTACTCACTTAAGCTTTTTGTCATACTACTACTCCTACTATTTTATATCGTACTAGCTGTACTCGGCATGCGTTGCAATGCCACAATTTTTATTCTTCCTCTTTTTACGACCTCCTTGGTCGGGTGGTTTGTACACCGGTTTTCATGGTGTCGCCATCTCTGAGGTCCCGGGTTCGATCCCCGGTCGGGTCAATTTAGAGAAAAACTGTTTTTCTAAATTGATTTCGGGTCTGGGTGTTTCTATGTTTATGTATATTTATCCGTTATCTTACCATATAAACGAGTTTCACAAGAATACTCATCTTGGTCTAGATAATTGGTGTGAGCGTAAACAAAATTTATTTATTTATTTATTTATTTATTTATTACTGTGCGTTGATATGTCAGTCAGTCAGTCAGTCATTAGGTCAGTTTCTATATTTATACAGGTTGTTTGGTGCATCGTGTGCCAAATCGAATGAGGTGATTGGAGGGGTATTTGGCTATACCTCTTCAGCCCCCATAAAAAAATCTTGGTCCAACTGAATTTTTATGCTGATTTTAATTTTTTTGGGTGAAAATTTATGAATGTCTACATTTAAATTTTAATACAAAAAAAATGAAAGGTGTTCCTTAAATTTTTTTTAAATCTTTATTTTGTAACCAGCAACGTCTAGTTTTTTTTACAGGCCCGCAAAGTTTTTTAATTAAAACAAATAAACTTGAACGTCAACTTTCGATCTCAATTAAAAAAAAACTAAAAGTGATCTAGTTCTTCCAATTTTTTTAAAACATCTCTGGACTCTCCCTTTCTAATGGTGTGCAATATGCCATGAAAATTAATTAGTAACATCACATATTTGCAAATTTTTTTGTAGTTACTCACAATTTTCTAATATTCAACCGGTGAAATAAAAACATGGTTTTGCGTTAATAACCCTTACAAGGCAGATTACATTTTCTGTCTCTTTCATAAGGTGAATAGTAAACCGCCTGTTGTTTGTTTGAAACGAGTAAAATTTGTTTAGTGTAGAGTTTTATAAATTTTCACCCAAAAAATTTAAAATCAGCATAAAATTTTTAGTTACACTAAGATTTTTTATGGGGGCTAAAGAGATAGCCAAAGACCCCTCCAATCACTCCATTCGCTTTGGCACACGATGCACCAAACACCCTGTATATTTACATAGAGTCAATGTCCCTTTTTAAGTCTTATAGGTTGTTGTGTTAGGTAATACATATTTAAAAAATTCGGAAGGCAGTATCGACGGCATATTACGTGCCTATTGTAACAGCGCACCAGATTGTGCTTACTACCGGCACACAGATTTTTATGATTTGCTGTAAAAAGTTATTTTGCTACGGTGTCGTTTCTTTGGTATTATGGTTTTATTGTATACCTAATATATTTTATATACGTTGATGTTTTTTTTTTACTTTTGTAGTATTTAGTCGGGTGAAGTGTGCCATCTTTGTGCAAATCATAAAGATAAAGATTAAAATTAAAAGATTAAAGAATTACTCACCTACGACTCTTACTTAATAGACCTCATCAGTTATAATGTGGATTTTTAATAATGTATGGGTGTATATTTTATTATTATCTTATCTTATCTTAAATAGGGCCTTACTTATAAGGTTTAAGATCTTTATTCTCATTAAGAATTAACAACAAATCACTTACCATGAGAACGTAAAATTTTTAACAAAGTAAACAGTAGATAAATATACATACATAGGTACATACATATAATCCCCGAAGGGTTCCGAGACTGGGCAATGAGGACAGCAAAAGCAGTCCTCTACCATAGTCCACTTTTCATCAAATAGCTGCACATGTGCTAAGCATGACAGGTGGTGAGCCCATCGCCGCTCTATGCTTTTGGAAGTGTGTGCAGTCTTTAGTCCGTTAGTCGCCTTTTACGGCACACAAGGGAAGAGTGGGGTAGTGGTAGTCTTCTTTTACCACACGGTTAATAATAAACACTATTTAATCTTTATTAAAGCATTATTTTGTTAAACATTGTTTCTTCTCTTTTACTCACATTCAAAATGACGTATATGTGAAGTAGACAACAGTGACATCAGTGTTCAACTACTAGAATTTCTATAGTGGCATCTATAAGTGTTAAACAGTGTTTATAAGTAAGGTCGAATATGTTTAAGTGTGCCACTTAACATCAGGCCGAGCTCTTCTCTGCTGCAAATTGCCTTTTCAATATAATTTATTCCACAACAGAGAAGCGCTTTACTTTCCTCTTAGCTAAAGATAAGTTATGATAACGCCGAAAATGGTAGAACACACTTTAACCGGAATATTCATAAATTGCTCTCATCTCTAAATGTTGGTAACAACCCTTTTTTTAATGTGACTAGTGTAATAGTGACCACATCCTGCCTGATGGTAAGTAGCCGATGCAGTCCAAAATAATGAGAGCTCTTCTCACCGTGGAACAAGCACTGTAACAAGCGCATTCATGACCGCCTGCACAATGCCGTTTCACGCCCCGCCTAAAAGACCCGGGACTATAGAAGCTGGGAAACACATGCGCCGGCAGAGAATTCCAAAGCCGAATGGTCTTGCAGAGAAACGACTTGCCCTACTTATGTTGATGTTATACATCAGCCTATAAATGTCCCACTGCTGGGCACAAGTCTTGAGCCAACAGTAATATATAATGTATAAAATGTTTACTAGAAAAAAAATCAAGCAGTCTCAGGAAAGCTCGAATGGGATTCGAACTCCATGACCTTTGGATTGCCGGTCCACTGCTCTAACCGCTAAGCTACCGAGGCCCTAAAAGACTCGTTGCATTCTTTCTAGTAGTTTGTGATTTACGCTGCAAGCCAGCGGTGATGTTATTGGGCCCGTTGAACGGTTAGACTTAAAAAACTCGGACTTAGAACACGGTTAATGCAACCCATGAACCCTATTACACACACACATGCAATTCTTTTCGACGGCAGAAATGGAGGGATGTCGCCATCCATTCGGATTCTTATAATTTTGCAACCGTATATTATTTTTTTTTTTTTTATAGCAGAAGGAGGCAAACGAGCAAGCGGGTCACCTGATGGAAAGTAATCACCGCCGCCCATGGACACCCGCAAAACCAGAGGAAACGCAGGTGCGTTGCCGCCTTTAAGGAAGGAATAGGCTCGTTTCTTGAAGATCCCTAAGTCGTAACGGTCCGGAAATACCGCCGCCGAGAGCTGGTTCCACAACACTGAAGTTCGAGGCAAGAAATTTCTTGAAAAACGCACAGTAGTAGACCGCCATCCATCAAGGTGATGTGGATGGAATGACATTCGATTGCGTGTAGTGCGGTGAAGGAAATTAGCGGCAGGGATCAAGCCGAACAATTCCTCAGAACACTCCCCATGATATATACGGTACAATATACAGAGAGACGCAACGTCTCTCTGAAGAGCCAGTGGATCGAGCCGACCTGAAATAACCACGTCGCCGACAACTCGCGCAGCTCTGCGTTGAATGCGGTCAAATGGAAGGAGTTGGTATTGGGGTGCTCCAGCCCAGAGATGGGAGCAGTATTCCATATGCGGCCTGACCTGTGCTTTATATAGTTGTAAACGGTGGGCCGGCGTGAAATACTGACCCGCTCTATTAAGCACACCCAGCTTTTTCGAAGCTAATTTAGCTTTACCTTCCAAATGACCAGGAAACTAAACGTCACTCGAAATATCGACGCCAAGGATTCCAATAATCGGATTGGTATCAAGGGGAGCTCCCTCAAAGTTCAGAGGTACGACGAAGGGATGTTTTTTCGCGGTAAATGCGCAAACTTATGTTTTGGTAGGGTTAAAGTGGACTAGGTTATGTCGGCCCCAATCCGAGACATGACTTATCATGTTCTCGGTGTCAGTCACAAGTTTATTCCGGCTCTCGATGACGCTTTCCAGGGAAATGTTAGCTCGCCCGGTGTAGAGCGTATCCCCAGTACTGTCGTCCGCATAGCAATGAATGCTGTTGTTATGCAGCATGTCATTGATATGCAGAAGAAACAGAGTAGGGGACAACACACACCCCTGCCGGACTCCAGCGTTCACGGGCTTCATGTCGGAGCACGAACCGTCGACTGCGACTCTGATGCTACGCCCAGTAAGAAAGCTAGCAACCCATGAACACAATTTCTCAGGAAGCCCGTATGATGGAAGTTTAGAGAGAAGAGCCCTGTGCCATACCCTGTCAAAAGCCTTTGCTACGTCCAAGCTAACTGCCAGTGCCTCCCCTTTACTCTCGACTGCCTCCGCCCATCGGTGAGTAAGGTACACTAAAAGATCACCAGCCGAATGACCGCGACGAAAACCATACTGGTGATCACTTAGTAGCTGGTTCTCTTCTAGGTACCTTAAGAGCTGGCGGTTTATAATGAACTCCATTACTTTGGAGAGTAAAGAGGTAATAGCTATTGGCCTGTAGTTGGACGGATCTGAGCGATTCTCTTTTTTTTGGAATCGGGTGGACAAGGGCTGTCTTCCAAGAGCTCGGGACGATGCTAGTGGTGTAAGAGAGCCGGAAAAGGCGCGTTAGAACTAGTGCCAATTCAGGAGCACACGTCTGAAGCACAATGGGTGGAACTGCATCAGGACCACTCGCCTTATGGATATCAAGGGAAAAAAGAGCCTTACGAACTGACCTTTGCAGGAACTGAACGTTTGGCATTGTACAAGCGCAATGCGGTATGGTTGGTGGAGAGTTTTCCCCATCGTCCAAGGTCGAGTTTGATGCGAAAAGAGAGCCCAAGAGATCGGCTTTCTCCTTTGCAGTATAGGCCAGGCAGTCATCGGTCTTGTGCAATGGTGGTAGGGACGACTGACAAAAATTCCCTAAGATAGCTTTGGCAAGAGACCAGAACGCACGCGTCCCCGAAGGAAGACGCACTAGCCTCTCGCCAATTCTACCTATAAATGATGACTTCGCCTTGGCAATGTCCTTCTTAAAGGATCTGGCGGCAAAGTTATACTTCTTTCTGAGCGCACTGGTGTGTGGATCCTTTGATGATACCGCATTTGCCCAGGCTTGGTAATGTTGTCGCTTTTGGCGAGATGCCATTTTGCAGCAACGACCAAACCATGGTTGGGACTTGCCGCCAATGGGAACCACAGCGTTTGGAATGAAAAGTTCCATTCCCTGCAGTATCACATCAACGACAAAGTCAGCGGCGACATCAGGATCATCCAGCGAGAAGCAAACTCGCCACCACGGGTAGGACGCAAAGAAGCTTCGCATTCCATCCTAGTCCGCTGACCTATAATGCCATACTCGACGGCTAGCCGCTGGTTGCGGTTTTGAAGTTTCTGTGAGAGGCACAGTGCTGCGAATCAGATAGTGGTCTGATGAACCTAGTGGTGCATCAACCGAAACTTGATAGCCGTCTGGGTGCGAGGTCAGCAGAAGGTCCAATAAAGAAGGTGCATGGCCCTCCACATCTGGAACCCGTGTTGGCTCGGTTACCAATTGGGACAGACTGTAGGCCAAAGCGAAGTCATGAACGCATATGAGGAGAATGGACCATAATAATAATGATAATATTTATTATTCAGATAAGTTGATTCATGTATTAGTAACAGAATTCTTACATCTATAATGATAGTAGAAATGCAAATATACAACTAAGAATTTGCTCCGCATTTGGGATTATTTTATTTATTAGGTTACACAACAGACATTAATCTTAACAAAGTCATAAATAGGTTTAACGATATTATAAAAGATTAACAGGTTTAGTAGACTTAATTCAACTGGCTGATATCACCTGGGCCCTGATTCTGTATCGCAGTCTATAGATTCCACACCTAAACCTTACCGCGCACAAACGTCAAACGCATACGTTTTTGGGAAGATATCGTAACTTTTTAAGGAATTGACGTGGTTTTGAAACAAGGAATCGTTACAGAATAAGGGCCCTGGGTTTATAAGTCTACCAAATAGTATACTTAATTCACCTATTCCACTAAGTTCAAGTACTTACCTACATACACTATTTTTTCCAATTTTAATAAAAATACAATGTACTTATGTGGATTTAGGAAAAACAAACGAATATCGGGATAATAAGTAAAGGTATGTGTTAACACAACTAGTTTATGTGTGCTTAGCATGTGTAAAAAATTACAATTAATATATTGTTTGTGCATAGATTGTTAAAAATTACTTTGAAATGGTTCAAAAATTATTTACTTATCCAGTGCCTCGTCCGTGCACCGTCCCACCTGCGCACTAAAACCTTTAAATACCATAGCCTTCACGCTGGCCCAGTGCGGCTTTGTGAACTTTAACGACGCCATCTTTCGGCAGCCGTATCGTGTAGCGGTGAAAGAATACTACCACCACCTCTCTTTCCTTGGGTGTCGTAAAAGGCGACTAACGGACTAAACACTGCACATACATCCAATAGCATAGAGCAGAGATGGGCTCACCACCTGTCACACTGAGTAAATGTGCAGTCGCTATTTGGTGAAAAGTTGACTATGGCAGAGGACTACTTTTCAGGTCCTCATTGCCTGGTCCCTGACTTACCCCGAATATGTACGTATGTATGTATGTATCTTACGACAACAATCGGACCCAACGGTTTTACGTGCCTTGCTCATTTTTTTTATTTGGTCACCTAATCATTGGCTGATTGATCTAAAACAGAAAGAAGAAGAAAATCTCTCTCTTTAACCGATGTTGAAAAAAACATTAAAATTGGTCCAGTTCTAAAGGAGAAAACAGAGGACTACGAAACGTCGTTTTTCTGTTTTAGATCTGTATTTTGTATGAAAATTTTGCATACCACTTCCACGTAGTGTTTCCTCTTAACTGGCAAGATGTCAAACCAAATGCCTTAGTCACTGCACTATCGAGCTCTCATACTGCATTACTGCAATACATCAGATAAATTCACAGAGCACACACTGTGTCAATTTTGATACGGAACGTTATTATGGCGGTCTGCACCCGATTCAATTACATTGACGATTAGACAAACATTCACCGAAGTAGGACACGGGCCGTGGGTATATAATTGCTATACGATAATGAATGCTAGTTGTTAGCAAAGCAATTACGATATCTCGTTGTCTATTAAAATTCTAAACTGATAGACAAGCAATCACAAAAAGCATAATCAAATTAAGATGTGTGGTGCGGCTCTACTATAAGAATACTATCTGCCCCTCTCTTCCCTTGGATCTCGTAAAAGGCGACTAATGGACTAAAGACTACAGACTACAAATATGTTCAACAGATTAAAGCGGCGAATTTCTCACCACCTTTTTGTAGTAGCGATTGAATAGAGTTAACATTCGCCAAGTACCTACTTATCTCTAACCTTGTCTACAATTTAACTGTTGACAAACGCTAACGAATTGACATGGGGCAGATCGAGACAGATAATATGCATAAAGAAGAGCAGAGGATTATGTAAATTAAAAATATTAAGAATTGAACGAATGAAAGAAGTACCAGGATCATAGCAAATGGAATGCTACGAAGCAAAGTTTACCTGTACATACACTTTAAGCAATTGTTGCGTACAAACTGTGAGACGACCCCAAATAGAAGCCTCCGTCGTATAATAGTGTAATTGCTCCATTCTTGCATCCATCGCGGTTTGCAGTGCAGCCTCAGTCCGCTATTAACCAACCATTCATACATATTTATACACACATATTATAATCACGCCTATTATTGCCGAGTCAGAGACAACAGCTGTTGGATGTATGTGCAGTCTTTAGTCCGTTAGTCGCCTTTTACGACACCCAAGGGAAGAGAGGGGGTGGTAGTATTATTTCACTGCTACGCGATCCGGTTACTGAATATTATAACTACCGGTCCGCCCGCGATCCTACGTCCGCGTGGACCCCGTACCCCATGATGAATTTCCAAAAAAAAACTTTCATGCAAACCTTGTCCTGACCGTGACTGTTACAAACACAACAAAAAAATAATTAGCCAGCAGCCGTTCTGAAGTGATGCGCGTACAAACATTTCGGCAATTGATTTTTATTAATATATACTTGAGGCGTTGTCCTAATACAACGCGATAACGCGATCATCGCGCGATTAAACGTTGCGACCATCGCGTGATCGCGCGAATAGTTAGATTTTTTAACATAGACAATGCCTGAGAGCAAAAATACCGCACATCCCTGGTATTTTTAAATAAAATGTTATTTTCTAAGTTCACGGTACCTACACTTGATATACGTTTTTAATACCTTGTTTTATAACGAACAAATTCATACCTTACTCATATAAAATCATTTAGGAGGGTTTACGCATTTCGGTTTCCCATACAAACTTCAAAGTCGAAATTTTTAAACTATTTAGCATGCAACAAGAAACTTTGCATGCTAAAGTAAAATACAGAGATCTAAATCTCTCTTGCTAGCTCTTGCGATTTAAAGTTTACTAAAGAAACTTTAAAATCGCAATAACTCAGTTAAATAAACGTTTGTTAAAAATGTTTTCAACAAACTATTTAGATCCCAACTCCGAGTATACAATGACCTTCACCGAGCGGTTACTGGATGAAGAGTATTTTATATCAAATTTAATATGTTAAAATATATATTGAGAGTGGGTTGGCTGAAAAATTTCAGTCCAGTATATGATTAATTAAAAAATTATTTTTTTTTTTAAATATTGCACTTGTTTCGATAATAGATAAATTAAATAGGAACCAATCGAAAGTATGAAGCCTATAGATTATGCAAACGTTAGGTTGACTATTCTGCCGTACTTAAGCTAAAAAAGGGTTAACCCTCGTTTGATCAATTTTGAGTTAATAATGCAAAGTTACAAAGCGCAAAATTCTTTACATTTTGATCTAGGTACCATACCTGTATCATTATTAGTTATAGAGATACAGCTTGTCGGTGAACAGTTAAGTGACACTATTTTTACGATTTACTTAATTAAAAATCAGCTAAGCCACAATACTAGTCTATAAGGGGGCTAAGGGTCTCTATCGGATCGCCTAATTTTTTGTACGCCTAATTTGCAATGGCACCCAAACGAAAAGCCTAAAATTTTTTCGCCTAATTTCACTCTTCAGAATCGTGTTTGCCCTAATTTCACTTCGCCTAACTTTTTATCGCCACATTGTCATTTACCAAATGCGTCATTTGGCAGAACAATTCGTAATCCCTAAAGTTTACAATTCCTAAATATTAATTCGCACAAAATTAAAAATGCAAAACATGCAGCATAACATGCAGCATGCATGCAGACATGCAGCATGCAAGCAGAAACACAGCATGCGTGCAGCATGCATGCAGATATGCAGCATGCGTGCAGGCATGCAGCATGTAAGCGTGCAAGCAGGCATGCAGCATGCAAGCAGTCATGCAGCATGCATGCAGGCATGCAGCATGCATGCAGGCATGCAGCATGCATGCAGGCATGCAGCATGCATAGTTTCCGTCACGGCTTCGGCGCTGCGGGGCTCCGGCGGTCCCACGCGAGCTTTTCGCCGCAGATGGTTTTCGCTCACCACCGAGGCTGAGGCTGGCCGGCTTCGCCGGCCAGCCTCATCCTCGCCCCTCCGCGCCTACGCGGGCTTATATTGCACTCTAGGGTAGGGCAGACAAGACTACGTGGAGTCGGGTTTGCAGCAATTCGCTTTTGTCAATTTATTTTCTCAATAAAATTCTATGCTTTTATTCCAATTCATTATTGGCACATTTAATTTTAGATATGCTAAAATAAGAGCTTTTATAAATTTTGCGAAATAATCGTTATGCCAAAATAAAGTTATGCCAATATAGTTTAGGCTATTTTACATTAGACATTCTAAAATTAGGCCTTTCAATTCTTAGGCCAAACTATAATGGTGGCAAAACTATTTTTAGGCGAAACAATAATTGTACGTTTTAAGTTTAGGCCAAAACGGTTTGGCCAAACCATACTAGGACAAACAATTTTAGGCGAACCGAAGGGCACCCGGGGGCTAAAGTATCATAACATAAAGAAGTCTAGATATTTTTGTATAAATTGCTTAGCTTTATTAGGGTTATTCATTTATGCTAGACTTAAATTAAGTTAAGGGACTTTTACCCTGCTAAAGGCTAGTATAGTTTAAGCTAATGTTCGTACAAAACTAAACTATAAATAGGTTAACAACAAAAACTTAATTACAAATCAGTTAAGATCCTTTAACCCTTCTTATGCCAAATAAAATAAATTCATTTTATACACGTCATCCTTGGTTTAAAAAAGGTTAAGCCTCTTTAATAGGCTAGAACACAGTTATCTGCAGTTGCATCTCGTGCCACGGACGCACACGGCAGTTGCAATAATTGTCAATATTTGACAATTATTGTATTGTGTATTGTTAAGTAAATGTATATTTTTCAATATTTGATAATTATTGTCAAATCTAATTCCATTAGAGTATGTTGTTCTATCTGTGATTTGGCCGGAGAGCCTACGAGCGGCGAATTTCGTCGCGTTCCCGCTAAAACACAATGTCTCGTAATATGGAATGGTAAGTCATTTCTTGAATATAGGTTTTTCATTATGATTTTACTTGTATAGCTTGACCACGACCGCTGTACCGCTGCTGCCATACAAGTTAGTAGGTATGTACTTGTTGCCATACAAGTTATATATACAGCTATGCGATTCTTTAAGCGACATATAGACGCTGCGCGCATGGGTGTGGTCATTGATGTTACGGCCGTCACATCTTTGCTGCGGTCACGGCTGTGGTCAATTGTATACCTACAAGAAAGGTCAAAGAAGTGATTCCCTATCACACCGCGCGCCGCTTACAGCCGTGCGGAGCTTGCGTCGAACAGCGTTGAAAACTATTTATAGGTACGTACATTTTCTACTACATAATATCATCTTCAGGATGAAACAAAACACTAATTTATCTAAAACTAAATTCTCGCGGGTGGAGCTGTGCACAAATATTAGTAACCTTCCTAAAAACTATTACCTACATTTGTTTAAAAAGGTAATAAAATAGCATTTACAACTTAAATTAGGATTGTTGATTGATTTTATTATGAATTCCATTTGAAATAAATAATAATGTTTTAGTGAAAGCCATGGCAAAAGAGAACAACAAAATTCTAACATTCCGATTTTAAAAACATCTCAAAATCCCAAGGAAAGCAATTATAGTATTGAAGAAGTCATACGTTATTTGACAAGTTTTATTTATCTTTTTATGAATAACATGAATGGAGGATTTTCACAATAACTAAAATACCTACCTGTACCTATACTTAAATATGAAACGTTTTTTTTTCTTTTAGATGACTTGATGGAAGAACTTTCTAATTGGTCTTTGGAAAATACGCTTAAGGGGAGGTATTTCGAGCGCTTCCCTCTCGTTCTCTCGACGGTACAACGGTAAGGGACGGGTATAACAGCGAAGCGGCGCGAATAATCGCGTTTTATATTTTAAAAAATTGATAGATGTAATAAATAAAAAACCATCGGTTATAATAACTCAAATTATTTACGAGCTTCATTTTGGTAAATTACTCATAATATCAAATCACTTATTTTAAGAATAAAACCTGGAAAAGAAGATAAAATTAAACAAAAATATGTAACTTTGTGAATTTATTCTATCGAGCCAACTTTATCAAATCGTGTTTTCATCGGGTGTATTTTAAAGAATAAAGCCTCAACAGTATTTCATAATTTTCGCAGATTTTAATTTTACTGTTTACTACTTCAAAAAGTAGTTCTAAGAACGTGTTATTTTAATTTTTTACTAACACCAGGCCTTAAGAAAACCCTTCATGAGACTGCTAATGATGAATCGGAAGTTAATCTTGACTACAATAGCGACGATTCTGTTAAGGACAAAAATTATGAACCTAATGAATACAAATATGATTCAAGCTGTAGTGAATCTTATAGGTCCTACAAAAGAATCATCTGACAGTGCTAATTACTTTCTACCTCCTACAAAGAAGCCATGTCTGGAGACTGTTGTAAGCGTCAATGTAATTGCAAAGGGTTATTCGAGCAGTGATTCTGATAACGAAGAAAGTTTTATCTTACCACAACAATCAAAATATTGCAAAACTATAGTTGTCCATAAACCAAATAACTGTGCCTAATATTTGATGTTTCACCCAAAAAAGTTGTTGATTCGAGGGGAGTTGACAGCTTGAATCGCGATTCAAATATACCTACTTATGGTATCATGGCTTAATGGGACAATTAATTTGCCAAATTCAATAAACAGCAATAACACTCAGGAGACAGGTACAAATAACACCTATGAGTCAGAAATGTCGCAAAAAGTATAAAAGAAAGTTGTGACTCCAGCTAAATGGAAAAGAAACGCAAGCAAGTTAGCGAGATTTCAAGGATCTCCGTGTCATTCTACAATGGCCAAAAAGAAACCTGATGATGTAGGGAGTCGTATGCTCCAAGCTCATTGTTCATGCATAATTTACTTTTAAGTCACCAAGAACATACTTATATCAGACGTTTACCATCGTTAGAAGTTAAAACCATAAAGCTGCATTGAAACATAAAATTACAGTGCAGTCATATACATTGTCAGCATTAATCGTAAAATAATATAACGTAAACAAAGTACTTCATAAACTATATTATTTCAGATATAAAGTCGGATTTAAGCAAAAAAAAAAATATATTTTTATTATTTAAAGATTTAAATGAGTCTTTAAAAATATTAAAGGTAAGAATGGTTACCATAAGTAAGGCTCAAAAAACTGCTACTTAGAATTGATTTTGTATTAAGATTTGACAAAAATATTTTAAAATTTTGTTTGGCTCACTTGAAAACCTGACTTTTTCTAGATACGACCTTATGCTTTTCATGTTCAGAAGTATTAAGTATGTAATGTTGTGTGACTACGTGAAATTTTATGGATCTAATTTTAATAATTGTTATGCTAAGTACTTACAGATTTTTAATTTTATAATGTGTAATTGAAACATTTTTAAAACAGAATTATTTTAAGCTTTTGCAAAATTGTAGTGATTTGATGTTAAACGTTTTCGAGAAATTTAATAACTTTAAAATACGACGTGGAAGATACGATGTAACTACGATAAGGTAAAATTTTATGATGTTGTATAATTTGCTTGAAGAGAGCTTTTATTTTTTTAAATTTAAGTTTTATGTATATATTACACATTTTCTTTGAAATAATGGTTTTATTTTTTCAACTTATCAATGATCTTTGCTTAACTATAACAGGGTTAACTACGAATAATACATACATAACTTTATTTTAGCTAAGTAATGTCTTGTAAATTCTTGCTATACTTTTTAAAATATTTCCTTTTCTTAGTTACATATAGGTTACAATACCTTAGCCATTATCTTATTTAGGATTGTGCTGCTGTTTTTCATATAGAAAGCTTAGTTATAAACCAGTTAAGAAGCTTAGCTATCTTATAGCTAAGCATTTCTGAATAACTTTATTGAAGTAAATTATTGATTGTGACAGTTACCCGAAATTACTTCGCTAAAAGTCAGTTACGGTATGGTTAACCCTGTTTTAGTGCCGTAATTATTTTAACTTTAGAAAAAAATACTTAGCTTAATTTTAAAAAATCATTTTTAGGTATTTTACTGTCAATATTTTAAAATGGGAATAATACCCTAAGATAGAGTACAATATGACCTATTTTTGTGTAGAAGAACCTTTTCTCTATCTAATATAATTTTTAGAGACATTATTTCCCACGTTTTTTGACGATATCTCAAAATCGACTACTTGGGGTTAACCCTTTTCTAGCTTAAGTACGGCAGTATTTTTTTCCTGTCATAACGTTGGGTAAGTCAAGTCAAATCAAGTCAAGTCAAATTATTTATTCAATGTAAACCTTTACAGGCACTTATTGACGTCAAGACGTTAATAAGTGCGACGTTATTGACGACGTTTTAGGACCCGGGTATGTCCTAAAACTACGACCAGCCACCGGAGGACGGGCCGCAGCGTCCTCTAGCTAAACGGTGACCCGCTGCGATCCCCAAGCCGCCTGCCAAGCGTGGGGATTATGGCAAACCCCCCCCCCCCCCCCCCCCCCCATGACAGACAATATTTGCCCACGGCCCCCAGTCCCCGGCAGCTCCTTTATCCCTGGCCCAACGGGTAGCTGGTCAGGTAACGGAGGAGCAGGGGGTGCGAAGAATCACCGGCAGTTGCTCGGCTACCCACACACCCACCAACGAACCTTGGCCCTGGCAACACACAACATCCGCACGTTGAGGACCGATGCAAAGATTGTAGAGCTGGAGGAAGAATTGAGCAGATTGCGGTGGGACATCATGGGACTATCAGAAATCCGACGAGAGGGGCAGGATATGGTAGTCCTTGATTCTGGCAACATGCTCTTCTTCCGGGAAGGAGAACGAAAATCCCAGGGTGGTGTTGGGTTTCTCGTCCGCAAGTCCCTTGTTAACAACGTTATCAAGGTCGATAGTGTGTCAGGTAGAGTTGCGTACCTTATACTCAGAATCACCGATCGGTATTCGCTGAAGGTCATACAGGTATATGCACCAACCTCGACACACCCTGACGAAGAAGTAGAGGCTCTGTATGAGGAGATATCTGAAGCCATACATTCCTCCGAAACGTACTTCACCGTTGTTATGGGGGACTTCAATGCAAAGGTAGGCACAAGGAACGGCGATGAGTTGAGAGTGGGGCAATATGGATATGGACAGCGGAACCAAAGGGGCCAACGGTTGGTCGACTTTATGGAGAAGGAGGAACTCTTTTTGATGAACTCTTTCTTCCGGAAGCGACCAACCAGGAAGTGGACGTGGATAAGCCCCGATGGTTCAACCAGAAATGAGATCGACTTCATCATGACGACCAAGAAGCGTATATTCAGTGATGTCTCCGTGATCAGTAGGGTGAAAACCGGTAGCGATCACCGGATTGTTAGAGGCACACTGAATATCAACATCAAGCTCGAGAGGTCACGTCTGGTGAAGTCCACACTCCGTCCTGGCCCTGCCCAGATCCAGAGCCCGGAACACTTTCAACTCGAACTCCAAAATCGCTTCCAGTGCCTAGCCGAGTGCGAAACTGTGGACGAGATCAGCAGCGGGCTTGTGGAAACTGTCCAAGCTGTGGGGTCTAAGCTCTTTAAGACCCCACGCCGGAAAAAGCCTCAAAAGCTCTCAGACGGAACCATTAAGTTAATGGAAGACCGGAAAGAAATGATACTGCAATCTTCAGCTGATATGTCGGAATATGGCAAACTCAATAGACGAATCTCGAAATCTGTGCGACACGACCTGCGCTCCTATAGTGCTAAATGCATTAGGGACGCAATTGCGCGGAACCAAGGCGCCAAAGTGTTCGCAAAGAATTCGTCTATTGGTCAGAGCCAAATGACTAAGCTGAAGATCGAGGACGGCAGTGTCATTTCGTCGAAGCCGGAGATTCTGGGAGAGCTCGAGAGGTTTTATGGACAGTTGTACACCTCAACACAAGAGCCCGCTGTTGGTACAGCTCAGGACACCAGAGCTAAGTTAACCCGACACTATACCGAAGATATCCCTGACATCAGCCTGTATGAGATTAGTATGGCTCTTAAACAGCTTAAAAACAACAAGGCGCCGGGTGATGACGGAATTACCACTGAACTTCTGCGAGCGGGTGGAAAACCGATACTCGTAGTCCTCCAGAGGTTGTTTAATTCCGTCATGCTCGAAGGTACTACGCCAGAAGCATGGCACAGGAGTGCGGTGGTGCTCTTCTTCAAGAAAGGCGATAACACCTTATTGAAGAATTATAGACCCATCTCACTCCTGAGCCATGTGTACAAGCTGTTTTCGAGAGTCATTACGAACCGTCTCGAACGCAGGTTTGACGACTTCCAGCCTCCCGAACAAGCCGGTTTCCGAAAAGGCTTTAGTACCATAGACCACATACATACGCTCCGCCAGATTATACAGAAGACTGAGGAGTATAATCGGCCCTTATGTTTAGCGTTTGTGGACTATGAGAAAGCCTTCGATTCTATCGAAACCTGGGCTGTGTTGCAGTCCCTCCAGCGTTGCCATATCGACTATAGGTATATCGAAGTGTTGAAATGTTTGTATAGAAACGCTACTATGTCGATCCGATTACAAGACGAGAGTACGAAACCAATCCAATTGCAGAAAGGTGTGAGACAGGGAGACGTCATATCTCCGAAACTGTTCACAAATGCGTTGGAGGACGTTTTCAAGCTCTTGAATTGGAACGGATTCGGCATCAACATTAATGGCGAATACATCACTCACCTTCGTTTTGCCGATGATATAGTCATAATGGCGGAGTCGCTGGAGAACCTCAACACCATGCTCAGCGACCTCAATATCGTATCCCAACAGGTGGGTCTTAAAATGAACATGGACAAGACGAAGATCATGTCGAATGTCCATGTTGAACCCGTACCGGTAATTGTTGGGAGCGATACTATCGAAGTTGTCGACCACTACACCTACTTAGGACAGATTGTCCAGTTAGGTAGGTCCAACCTCGACAAAGAGGTCGCCCGGAGAATCCAACTCGGATGGGCAGCGTTCGGGAAATTACGAGATATCTTTGCATCGAAGATTCCGCAGTGCCTAAAGACAAAGGTCTTTAACCAATGTGTGTTGCCGGTGATGACATATGGCACCGAAACGTGGTCCTTAACTGTTGGCCTTTTAGAAAAGCTCAGAGTCACACAGCGAGCAATGGAGAGAGCTATGCTCGGAGTTTCTTTGCGCGATAGAATCCGAAACGAGGATATTCGCCAAAGAACCGGAGTTGCCGACATAGCTCGTAAGATTTGCAAGCTGAAGTGGCAATGGGCAGGCCACATCGCTCGACGAACCGACAACCGTTGGGGAAGAAAGGTTCTCGAGTGGAGACCACGCACTGGAAGACGCAGTGTTGGTAGGCCTCCCACTAGGTGGACCGACGACATCGTGAGAGTCGCAGGCAACCGGTGGATGCGAGTGGCGAGTTGTCGGTCAGGATGGAGGTCAAAGGGGGAGGCCTATGTTCAGCAGTGGACGTCTTCAGGCTGGTGATGATGATGATGATGATTGACGTCAATACTAATAATAATAAAAAAACAGTTAACTAACTTATAGTTAAGACTTAACAACTAATCTAACGAGCTATTATAGTCTGTGCCAGACAAATGCGCATTGCTACCTCCAGTACCACTGCACGCCGAAACAGAATCGCGTCGAACCGAAATATAAGCCGTGGTCATAGAATTGTGTAATATGATTTCCAATTATCGTGTTGATACTGTGGTAAGTAATATAAATTGGAGAGTTTTTGAAGTAAAATAAAGTAGCGGCTGAAATGAGTTTTGGAAAACATTAGTACCTAACCAATAAGGTTGACATTTTTAATCATTCAAATATCTTTTTTTATAAAAACTTAAGCATAAAAAACGTCAAAAATTAATAAGCATAAACTTGTGTGTTTTAAAATTGTTTCGTTTTTCGTCTTGGTACAAGCACAGAATAACTAATACTACTACCGTACAGAAGGTTCACCCTCCAACGACCCCCACGCGAAACTGAAACCTATCTCGTGACCCGAGCGTTCATATTCCGATAAGCACAGCCGTCTCGATATCGATTTGACGTCCGTCAGGAGCGCAGGGTTTACGCGCGCGCGTAGGGATTACGAGTTAAGAGGAAACACCACGCCGACGCGGCACCCAAAACTCCCACACAAAACACAGAAAAACGACGCCCCGCAGCCCCCTTCCAAAACCGGACCAACCCCCACCACCCCTTCAGCAACGGTTAAAGAAAGAGACCCTTTACGTCCGTATGCTTGATTCCTTTGCATTAAGGTAGGTAGGCAGGTGTAAACAGGCAAGTCAAGTTAAATAAATAAAATTTATGTTTATATAAAGATAAGCTCATTACAAACACACACACACCAAGCCAGTGCAATGTAAAAAAAATTTTTTTTTTTAATATTTAAAATAAATTTTTATGGTACTGGACTGAAATTTTTCAGCCAACCCAACTCGCGATATATTATTTTACATATTAAATTTGATATAAAATACTTTCCATCCATTAACCTTCTCGGTGAAGGTCGTTCTATACTCGGATCTTAGACTATTAAGCATGCAAAGTTTCAATAAAACTGGCTAAATGGTTTTCAAAAATTTCGACTTGTAAATTTGTATGGGAATTTGTATGGGAAACCGAAATGCGTAAACCCTCTATGCAGTTTATCTTTGTAGACATCATTAAAAAAGTACGACTGTGCGATATGTTTGCTCCAAGTGTAGATAGATAGTTGTCGTCTTATAATAGTGTAATCGCTCCATCCTCCCAACGATCGCGGATTGCAGCGCAGCCTAGCCCGCTATTAGCCAGCCATTCAATTACCATATTTATGGCCCTTGATGTGATCCGCCAGGATTATGATTTTGATCTAGATTTTGAGACCTTTGTACTTAAGCGCCTACGTGCTTTGCATTCTGATGGAGTGGACGGTTTGCAAATTGATAGGTTTGGTGTTACGGGTAAAATATGGTCTAAAATATTGAAAAAATATACATTTATATAATCACGACTATTATCCCCAAAGACATAGTCAGAGACTAGGCAATGAGGACCGCAAAAGCAGTCCTCTACCATTGTCCACTTTTCATCAAATAGCGACTGCACATGTGCTCAGCGTCACAGGTGGTAAGCCTATCGCCGCTCTATGCTGTTGGATGTATGTGCAGTCTTTAGTCCTTTAGACGCCTTTTACGTCACCCATGGGAAGAGAGATAGTGGTAGTTTCTTTCGGTGTCCTCATTGAATAGTCTCTAACAAACCCTTCGGGGATAAAAGTCGTATTATGTAATTATCGTAGTCCTTATGCATAAAATAATGGTTTATAGCTAGCTTTGTGGTGGCGGCTCATTATTTGGAAGAATCTACCAACTAATATTGATTTTCTTAGGTGATTGGGTGCCGTAAAAGGCGACTAACGGACTAAATACTGCACATACATAAAAGTGAGCCCGTGGTCGCATTATGCTAAAGCGGCGATGAGCTCACCACCTATCACGCTGAGCACATGTGCAGTCGTTATTTCGTGAAACGTGGACCACGGCAGTGGACTGCTTGTGCGGTCCTCATTGTTTATAAATCTCTGACTAGCCCTTTGGGCTCGTAATATTTGATTATTTGCGTTAACCACTGTCACGTCCAAGGTGAGTGTAGTCACCGAGCGCAAAAATTTCGCATACGTCCCGGGTGAGTATAGTCACCCGTGGACAGTTGCGAATTTTGTACTCGCATACGTCCACGGTGAGTGTAGTCACCCAAAAACGTAGTACTTAGGTCCATCAAAAAAATTGAGGTGATTTTGTGGTTCCTAATTCATTATAAAGGTAAAAGAAATCTATCTAATGGCAAACATAATTTCACAGAAAAAAATAATGAAATTGACAAAAATTGACAGTTACGCACAAACGGAACGGACAGACAAACGGAATTTTGCAGCGTAAGCGTTTTTAAAAATGTCGAAATACTCTTCTACCCACCGTATTTCCTAAATAAGTGCACATCAAAACAATCGCAAGCTAATTATCGTTAAGGATTAGTTAAGTTTGTTTACATTTATAGACAGTGACATTCCAATAAAAAAAAAATTCTGACCAAGCGCCATAAACACGGCAACGTTCTTTGTTAAGGTTTTAAAAAACGATCAAATAAACTCGCAAAAATAACGAAACGTTGAAAAAAATGTCTACCTCAGGCGGGTATCGTACCCGCGTCCTCCGCAATCCGGGCAGCTGCGTTAACCACTCCGCCACCGAGGTTGGTTAGACCGACGAATTTTTATTTTTTTTATATTTTGAGTTCGATTCCCGCCTGAGGTAGACATTTTTTTGTTAACGTTTCGTTAACCCTTTGGGGAGAATAGTCGCGAATTTAAGTAGGTAGGTACGTATGTAATGTGTAACTTAATATCTGACAACTGTATTGTTCAGATTGCATTACAAAGGCAAATGTAATCTGTGTGCAAGATGATGAATGGCAATGGCATGTGTGTTATAAGCAAAATTGGCTTTGTGATATTGATTACGTAATGTGAATCGACGGCGAAGAGACAATACTTCCTATCTAAATTTTTTTGAAAAAATGTCTTTCTTAAATCATTAAGTTTAAGGTCGATTTCCGCGTATTTTGATAAATTTTGACAACAACAAGAAAAAATAAATGTGGAAATAGTACCTTCTAACTATATATTTTTTTTATATGAGAAGTAGGCAAACGAGCAGGCGGGTCACCTGATGGAAAGCAATCACCGCCGCCCATGGACACCCGCAAAACCAGAGGAGTCGCAGATGCGTTGCCGACCTTTAAGAAAGGAATAGGAATTGTGATCTGCGGGGGGGGGGGGGCTCCGGAACTCTCCGGCCGGACGAAACACAACAGCACCAAATGCAATTATTATTTCACGCCGAATATTTGTGAGATAGATGGAATGAAGATGGAATGGATGAATGAAATTGTTTATTATTAACAACATCTGATAACTGTCTAATTTTTCTAATCGCTTAAGCTGCAGAACTGAGTTGGAGTTTTGAGTCAAGGGTAAACTAGGAAAACTGTCGAGTATACCAAATCTAATTTATCACCATTAATTCTAATATCGGTTTGTTCGACGACATTTGGTAGTGTAAATTTAATGCAATTTGTTTTTATAGCGTTTAGCTGTAAATGATCAGCAGTAAACCAACTGAGTACCTCTCTGAATACCTCATTATTCCGTTAGTCGCATTCGTAGCCGAAATATGACAGCCATTAACACCCACTAACTAGTATCTGAAAATGTAGTGTTAAAGCTTTACACTTTTTAGTACACTATAAAGCTAACAAGGTATCGGAACACACGCTCGTTACCTTAGTACACAATGTAACATAACAAACTGCAAGAGCTTCCAGTTACTGCAGCTATAAGAACGTGCAATCTGTGGAAAAGCATTGTACGATGAATCAACAACCACCATGCGCTCTATTTCGCTGTCATTAAGAACGAGTTTGCAATGGCATTGCGAATTTGTATAATGTAAGTAAAATAGTTTAAGTTTTATTCGTATACACGGTTATCAGTTTATATAAATACCTACAAATTACAATATTATAACAGTGACCTGATTTTGAGCTCTGTTTTAATTTTACTTTTACGATACGATTTCAAGATAAATTCGTGCTATATAGGCTTACTGTTGTAGTTATCCCATTGTTGGTAATCATTGAGACCGTCAAGTATCCTCAGAACCGATAAGAATGAATCCATAACCAATCAAAGCGGTTTAACGGAGAAGTAGCACTTGACACAGATATAAGGTAAGGTATTCTTATTCCCAAAAAGTCAGATATAAATATTCATTATCATTATCAACTAACCGTGTTGCGATGCGATGAAAGAATACTATCACCCCGTCTTCTTTAGTTTTTTTCAAAGGTTTTTAACCGTGAATTTTTTTAAACTCTAGATTAAATACTTTTTCAATTTGACTTGAAAATAAGGAGCACAGCCTCATACTACAAGCCCGAACAACTACGCTACGGCTACGAGGCGCGAACGCAAAAAAAGACATACTTAAGTCTTAATAATGAGCTTCAAAGCAAAATCAATAATATCAATTTTTTTATTTATTGGTAACGGCTAAGCGCTTGGCCTTCATCTCACCTGATATACTGTGACGATAAGGCCGAAGGTGGAAGTGCGCTTCACCCGGAATCCTCAACCACTGAGGAACTGGCTATCTCATCTCTAACTGCCGGAACACAACAATGCTATAACCATCGTTGTTATGGCGACAGACTCAGATAAGATGGTGGTAGCTAACCAGGCGGACTTAACAGCCCTACCACCAACCAAACCGAGCACACAAAGATGTACCCCCCGCTGGGAATCGAACCCGGGACCTCTGGGTCTGAAACCGGTGGCTTAGCCACTAGACCACAGAGGCGGTTAAATTCTGCTTTGAAGTTTCAGACCTAGTAATTTAATTACAGCAATGTTTTTATTCTGCGAAATGTGCAAAACTATCACGCGGTTGTGTTAAAAATTTAAATTTACTTTTATAGAAGGGGTCGCTCTGCGGAATATCAATACAAATATTTTCATGTAAGAATTATTGTTTCATGCGTAAAATTAAGAAAGTGTTCGAAAAATTATGTTTTTAGATGTCATTAGATTAATATATAAATACATTAAAATCTTGTAACAGGTCAAGGATCATAAGACCGCCGGCGGTCGCGAAACAATTGATTTTCAATTGTGTCTGGTTTTACGGTGCTCAAGGGGTTAATGTATTTAACTAATTCAGCGCATAGTACATGTGACTTAAAAATATGTAAATTTTCAAAATTTCGTGCAGGACCCCCTTAACAGATTAAAGTCACAGTAATAAAAAAAATCACATAAGAGTTTTTCAAAAATTTATATTTCGAGAACTATTAGGAACTCGCGTTTAATTTACTATTTACATAGTTTTTACATATTAGCCTGACGTTTTTTATATATAAAAAACTATGTAAATAGTAAATTAAACGCGAGTTTATCCGTAAAAAAAAGAGTTTCATTTCAATGTGTAGTGCTCGCTTAAACCTCAGAAAACAATACCCTAGAGCTGGTTTACCTCTAGACTTCTTTTGACCATATATCTTGAGATACCCTGTATATTCCTCCATTATGAGAGCTTCATTCTTTGTCTATTACAGATATAGGGCAATTGAAGCACACTTTATCTCGACGATCCATTAATCCTAATGTCAGGGGCCGATCACGTCCGGTGGCAATTGGATTTCTCTCTTTTCTTTCAAAGCAGCTGTGGGTTTGGGCACAATAGGCATTTCTACAGTAAAATTGTGTTGCTTCTTTTCGTAATTCACTCTTGCTTTGTCCCGACCGGTTGTTGTCGAAAATGGCTGTAGTTAAAACCCGTATTGGGGCCTAGTGGTTTATTGCCCAAACTCCTCATGGGCCATTAATGATTGTCCATGTGTGCCTGTGCCCAGCTGTGGGACGTTTATAGGCTGATTAGGATGATGATGACTCCAGCTTGACGAAACTTGATGGCGCACGACAGTGCTCACCGTGGAACTGTGTCGAATTGGCTATTTGACAGTTGTAGCAATAAAATATGATATATGTCGGAAATGGTAGGTTACGATTTAACGATAATTATCCAATAGTTTTTTTTTATTAAGATAATTTGTAAATTGCGATTTTTTTATCTGTGGATTACAAGACCCGAAACACGGGCGGCCATGATTGAGCTTCATGTGACGTCACATTTCACAAAATATACAAAAACTATCTGTCAGGTTTCAAAATAAGTTTCTATATTTATTGAAATGTGACGTCATAGAGCAAAATGTCACGTGACGAACTGTTTTCGCACAAAATTAGAAATTAATAAAGAAAAATATATTTATTTTTATTAAATAAAGCTTTTTCGAGAAAGAAAGTATTGTACGGGGTTTTTAAATATGCGTTTGTAGTTTTTTAAATACTTTTTCGAAACTGTCAAGTAGCCAGTTGTGATTAAAGACAGAAGCTGTTTGCGCCACAGCGCAACGGCCATTCAAATCATACCGCCAGCTGTAAGGTGGTTGACTCAGCGGTTGTTGACGGCCGCGTCCGCCTATCTGCCGCGGCGCCACCGCTGCGCGACTCGCGGCCGCTCGCGTCGTGAGCCGACCGCGCCACTCGTCTGTCTGCTAGCTACCGCGAGACGCCCACAAAATACGCGCGCTGGTATCTGCCCTTATTTATAGTGACTCCTGAACCTAATGTGAAGAGACCGCCTAAATGCCTATTGTGTAGTGTAGTGACTGTGCGCCAGGAAACCAACCTACATCGCCGTCCGTGGTCAGCTCGTCCCCCGGTTCCTGTGACTTATCATCCCTGTAAGTACTTCACTATCCATACCTACCCAGCCCACAACCTCTATTTCGTCGCTGTTACTGCGAACGCCTTTCGCCGTAACATTTTGGTCCAATCGAGCGCGGAATAACCGCCAAGGTTCAGCCCTGATCAGAACCTAGCTTTATTTTAATTTTCAATTTAAATACAGTCCGCTAAAGATAATTGTTTCCGCCCGTATTCTTATTCTATGTCTAAATCTTATATCTAATTCGTGCCATCACTTCTAAATTCATTTGTTCACATAACTTTACCCTGTCCCAATAAAAATTTCGTCAGGTAGTTGTGAATCGTTTGTGAGGATTGCGGCTATGCTGTATACAAGATTATTCTAAAGCAATTATTTCTGCATGTTGTTTTGATATTGATCTCGTGTATGCATCCGATTGTCTGATCACAGATCTATGTGTAGGGACCTATACGATCGTTGTCTAATAATACATTGTTCGGTAACTTAGTAGTTAAATTATTACGTTACGTAGGGTATTATAACGAGAGAAGGTTTCCCGTTTTATTACATTGCATGGGGTATTATGACGAGAGATGATTTCCCGTTTTATTTTTTAATGAATTTTTTATGTTCGTGTCGTGTTAAATCGGCTCAGATCTCGTGCATGCTCAACACGCGTGCCAAGTAGCGTGCTTTATTTTTTCGCTCGTGTTAATTTTATATTTTTTTTTGTTTTTAAATTTTGCCTTGGCAATCGGCTCCTTCTTGTGCGTGCTCACCACAAGAGCATAGTACTTCTACACACGTTTGCCCACTTGTGGGACACAGACAGAGTGTCCCAACCTTTTAATTAAGTTTTTATTATTCGTTTATTTTTTTTATTTTTTTTTGCGACCGACTCATTCTTCGCGCTAGTGTCCGCTACAGGTCCGCCCGACTGTGAGCGCCTTGCCCAGTAGTGGGCTACGGATAACGTAATTTTTTTTTATTTGTTTTGTTTTGTTTGTTTTATGTTTTGCGGTCGGCTAATGTTACGTACGCGCGTTCAATAAACACAGACATACATTTACACATGCGTTTGCCCACCCGTGGGCCATTTACAAGGCGTCCCAACTTAGTTTTGCTTTCTTTATTGTTGCGTTAATTTTAGCCCATTTGCCATTACCTTAGTAAACAAATACGTCCAGCCCAACTATAGAATATATACAGGGTGTTGTTCTTTTTACTGCCTTTAAATTTGTTTATTTTTTTTATTTTTTATTATTTTTTTTGTCTCCTTTTATTCATCGCGATGCCGACCAAGTCACAAGCCGCGATATTTAGGGAGGCCGCCAAAGCTTTACACCAGCTCCTAGAGGTGGGATCAAGGATCATTGCTGGCGACACCAAACATTCCATAACGGAATTTAACGTGCGTTTCGCACAGATACAGGGCATAAAGGACAAGCTGGACTCAGTATACTACAACATTCTCGACGAAGAGAACTTAGACGAGGGGGTTGAGAGGACATACACTGAGAACCACACAAAAGCCTCCGGGGCATACCTGGGGATACTTGTGGCTATGGAGGAAATCTTACCCTCTTCCACGTCGTCCCCAACCCATAACGCTCAGCCCAGTCTCGGCGTCAATACGCCTACAACCGTCCTCCCCAAGATAGCGCTGCCCAGGTTCAGCTCAAAGGTGGAGGACTGGCCCTCCTTTATTGCACTGTTCAGGAGTTTGACTGACGACATGGCGACCTTGTCGGAAGCAGTCAAGCTCCACTATCTCTTCTCAAGTCTCAGCGGTGAGGCATTAAGCATGATGTCCCACCTAAAGGTCACCAATGAAAATTTTGCCGTGGCCATGGACATCCTTACCAAGCGGTACGAGAACCGCCGGGTTCTCATAGATAGTTTCGTCGACATAATCCTGGGGCTGCCGAGCATCCACACGCGCTCTAACATACGCACACTTTTCCTCACTCCGCTGGTGTCCGCCCAGTGTGCCCTTAGTAATTTGGATCTGCCCATAGGAGACGACTACGTGTTTGTGTCGATAGTGGTGCGAAAGCTTAAGGGTGAGCTCCGCACGTTATTTGAACGCAGACACGGGTCTAGCAGCACCCTGCCCACGTTGAGTGACCTCATCTCCTACCTCGAGGAGCACGCGCGCTGTGTGGAGACAGAGTTTTCCAACATAGCCCAGCCGCAGCCCATTCACGCCCTGCCCGGCCCTTCTCCCACATTCTCTCCACAGTTGCCCCATCGCACTTATGCTCAGATGGCTCAGCAACAACCCGACCATTACCGTGGCCGCTCCTCAGCTCCATCGCCTCACCGCGCCTACGATCAGCCTACTCACCAACCGTTCCGCCCAGCGCAGCAAATGCGTCACCGCCCATCCACCTCCCCGGCTCGCAGTCAGCCCTTCCCCGTCTACTCGGCCTTCCAGCAAAGCTGCTCCTCATCATCGTCCTCGTCCTCTTCCTCACACTCGACGCCCTACTGTCCCTATTGTGCCACTAGGGGACATAGGCTCATGACGTGCAAATGGTACAATTCCCATCCAACACAGGGCCGTTGGGACTTTGTACAGGCACGTGAGCGCTGCCAGCGTTGTCTCGGCCGTCACTACGAGAGCGAGTGCAGGTCAAGGGGGGCATGCAAGGACTGTGGGAGCACGAACCACCACACGTCCCTCCATCGACCAGACGGCCCAACGCACTCAGCTCATTCGTCGTCTGTACATGTACCCCCACCACAGCTGACAGAGCACTCGAGGGAGCGTCCCAGACACAGCAGGCGGCACGAACCCGCACAGGCTAAACAGGTGCAACCCAGCTCTGCCCAGCCCGCCCAGGTCCCGTTCGCCAGGTAGGCCCCGCGAACGCCGCCAGCAATTATGACTCCCAACTATCACGGAGCACCCTAGCGAAGAGGTAGATTTAGCCCATGCCCAGTCAACCCATGCCCACACAGCTGATACATACTCAGCTCATACAATTTCAGCTGATACTCAATCAGCTCACTCACCTTCTGTGCCCACTGGCACACCCATTTTGTTGCCAACCGTCTCACTAAGAGTCGCGGACGTACATGGCCATCTTCACACAGCCAGAGCTTTATTGGACTGTGGCAGTATGCTGAACATTAATAACGTCACGCATGGCACGACTTTTGAACCTGCCATCAAAACCCACTTCTTTAAAAATTACAGGAGTTGGGAATCAGCACAAACATGAGTCAAAGGCGGCAATAACAATAGTATGCCGACCCACTCACAATGATACTCCTACAATCACTGCCACAGCTCACATTTTAAAAAACGTCACTGCCTACCTTCCCTTAGAGAAGGTACCAAACATTTCCCACGTACTAGGCCAGCCACCCGTGCCATTGGCTGACCAGCTTTACCACACACCAGCCCCGATCGACCTGTTATTGGGGACGGACGTTCTTGGCCAGGTGTTGGTCGGGACTAAGGTCTCGTTGGGCCCGGGCAAGCCCATAGCCTTCGGCACGATTTTCGACTTCGCGTTGATAGGACCCATTGAGGACTTGTATGCGCAGCCGGCGCAGCAGGTTAACTCAGCTCACGTCGTCAGCTCACAACCAGACTCAGCTGAATCAGCCCAGGATATACGTCAGAGTCTGGAAAGGTTCTGGGAGTCTGAAGAGCCCCTCACTCAATCTCACACTCATAATGATCCCCTGGAGGAACAATGCGAGGAAATCTTCCGCTCTACCACTACACGCGATCCCTCAGGCAGATATACGGTCGCTCTGCCCTTTCTAAAGGACGCCCCTCAAATAGGTAAAACTCACCCTATCGCATTACGCAGATTCCTCAATATTGAGAAGAAGCTAATGGCGAACCCGTCTCTGCGTTCTAAATACGTCGACTTCATGGCCGAATACATCGACTTAGGGCACATGGCTCCCTGTCACCCAAATACATTCGCCCATAAACCTCACTTCTACATCCCTCACCATGGCGTATTTAAGTCAGGGTCGGACAAGCTGCGCAATGTTTTTGATGGTAGCTGCAAAAGCTCCAATGGTGTCAGCATAAATGAATGCCTACACACAGGCCCCGCCTTTCAACAGGACATTGTGGACATCATCATGTCCTTCAGAACGCATCCAGTCGTTTTCAGCACTGACATCCAGAGGATGTTCAGAAATGTGCTGGTTGCCCCAGACCAGAGACGGTATCAGCTGATACTATGGCGGTCCTCACCAAATCACCCTCTGCTCACCTACGCCCTCAATACAGTCACCTACGGCTTAAGATCAAGCCCATACCATGCAATCCGCACTCTGCTTCAGCTGGCTGATGATGAAGGCCATCGCTACCCTGGAGCCGCTCAGGTTCTTCGCAAGTCTATCTTCGTTGATGACATCTTGTGTGGTCATGACACAGTTGAATCCGCCCAAGCACTACAGGACGAGTTGATAAGTCTGCTAGACCTAGGCGGCTTTCAGCTCAGTAAGTGGACATCTAACTCGCCTAAGCTGCTCGAGAGATTTCCCGACAACCAATGCGACATGCCCAAGGATTTCGACATGAACCCAGAGTCCACGTCCATTAAGGTCTTGGGTATACAGTGGAGCCCTCAGTCAGACGAGTTCACCTACCGCATCTCTCTGCCCCCCATCACACATGTCACAAAGCGGTCTATTTTAAACGGCTGGGTTTCTCCCGTTATCTTCCGCGCAAAGCTGCTGCTTCAGCAATTGTGGCTACTGAAGCTGGAATGGGATGAGCCCACTCCCTCTGAAGTACAAACGGAGTGGCACCACATCTCAGAGGATCTGCCGCTGTTGTCTAGCATTCGCTTCCCTCGGCACATTTGTGCAAACAAAGGCTCAGCTGCATACTCGCTTCACGGGTTTGCAGATGCCTCTGAAGCCGGGTTTGCCGCCGTTGTTTACCTCCATGAGCTCGATGCCTCCGGAGATACTTTGGTACACTTGATTGTCGCCAAGTCGCGAGTCGCACCAATCAAGAATCGCCTCACAATCCCCAAGTTAGAGTTGTCGGCCGCCACCCTACTCTCCCAGCTCATGATCCGTGTGTCAGTTCAGTTATCGGCCCATATCAGTATACAACAACACATATGTTGGTCAGACAGTACGATAGTCCTGGCCTGGCTCAATACACCGCCTCACCGTCTTCAACCCTTTGAAGCCAACAGGGTAGTCAAAATCAGCTCAGGCTCACCAGAATGTACCTGGCGACACGTACGTTCCGAGCTCAACCCGGCAGATTGCGCAAGCAGAGGGATGTCTGCGCAATCCCTGTCAGCCCACGACCTATGGTGGTCTCCCACGTGGCTTGGACAGCCTTGTGAGTCTTGGCCTGCGATGCCCTTAGCTCTGGGCCATCACGCCCTGCCCGGCCTCAAGCCCAAACACGTCCCGTCACTGGTCACAGTGCCCGGTCTTGACTTTGACCTGCTCACTCGGTTCAGTTCACTAGACAAGCTCGTCGGAGTGACAGCTTGTCTAAAACGCTTTCTGCACAACTGCAGACACCACCCAGATTCGCGACGCTCAGGCCCCTTGTACGTCAGTGAGCGAAGAGAGGCCCTACTTTACTGGGTGCGCAGTGTTCAGCACAATGAATTTGCAGAGGACATCCACCGCCTTCAAACTGGCAAAATCTGCTCCGTCAGACTCCAGCGGCTGTCACCTCTCATTAAAGATGAGCTCCTTAGAGTTGGTGGACGACTGTCCCATGCGTCTATCCGATATGACGCGCAGCATCCGCTCATACTTCCCAGCTCTAGCCCACTTGTAGACCTTATCATTGACCACTACCACAAAATACACTGCCACCCTGGCGCTGACACTTTACACGCTATCCTACGCCAACAATTTTGGATATTGTCCGCGCGCCGTATTATTAGACACCGAGTTTTTAAATGCATTAGATGCTTTCGATGCCGGGCCCAGCCGCAAGCGCCCTTCATGGCCGACCTGCCAGCCGATAGAGTTACGCCTCAGCCAGTATTTAGTCAAGTCACGACCGATTTTGCCGGACCATTCCTCGTTAAATCTAGTACCCTACGTAATGTTAAACTCTTAAAAGCGTACTTTTGTATATTCGTGTGCCTCTCGACTAAGGCGGTTCATTTGGAACCGGTCTCGGACCTCAGCACGGAAGCGTTCCTCGCGGCATTACAGCGTTTTATAGCACGCGGCGGTGCCCCGGTTCTCATCCGCTCGGACTGCGGTACAAATTATGTAGGCGCTAGAAATCAGCTCATCGAAGTACAAAACTTTCTTACCTTGAATAATGACACGATTGCGCACAAGCTCGCTGGTCAGCACATTACTTGATTGTTGAACGTCCCTAAGGGACCATGGTTCGGTGCGTTACATGAGATCAACGTAAAATCAACAAAGCAACTTTTATATCGCGTAATTGGCGAACAACACCTCACATTCGAGGAATTATCCACACTTTTAGCTCGAATTGAAGCGGTCCTTAACTCAAGACCTCTCTGCCCACTTTCGTCTGATCCTTCAGACTTTGAGCCGCTTACAGCCGGACATTTCCTTATAGGCCGCCCACTAACGGCCCTTCCCGAACTATCCGTGGAAGATAGGCCGATCTCCCCACGTAGGCGATTCCAGATGGTACAGGCCCTTTCCCAGCGCTTCTGGACGCTGTGGACCCAGTCCTACCTTCATACCCTTCAAACCCGCTCCAAATGGTTGTCCCCATCCTCCCCTCCCCGAGTTGGCGAGCTCGTCCTCATCAAGGAGGACAACCTGCCTGCCCTCCAATGGAGACTGGGGCGCATTGCTCGCACCCTGCCTGGGAAGGATGGCGTCGTGCGGGTGGTAGACCTGGACACCGCGAATGGACATCTTCGGAGGCCTGTATTCCGGATCGCCAGGTTCCCATTGGATGAGCCTACCCTGGGCCCCGGGAAGATGTTTGCGCCACAGCACAACGGCCATTCAAATCATACCGCCAGCTGTAAGGTGGTTGACTCAGCGGTTGTTGACGGCCGCGTCCGCCTATCTGCCGCGGCGCCACCGCTGTGCGACTCGCGGCTGCTCGCGTCGTGAGCCGACCGCGCCACTCGTCTGTCTGCTAGCTACCGCGAGACGCCCACAAAATACGCGCGCTGGTATCTGCCCTTATTTATAGTGACTCCTGAACCTAATGTGAAGAGACCGCCTAAATGCCTATTGTGTAGTGTAGTGACTGTGCGCCAGGAAACCAACCTACATCGCCGCCCGTGGTCAGCTCGTCCCCTGGTTCCTGTGACTCATCATCCCTGTAAGTACTTCACTATCCATACCTACCCAGCCCACAACCTTTATTTCGTCGCTGTTACTGCGAACGCCTTTCGCCGTCCGTAACAGAAGCTGTAGCTGGTTTTTTAATTTTACTGAATTCTGAACTTTTTTTAAAGCGTCAAGTATCGTCTCGTGTCGTCGAGAAACGTCTCGGTGACCGATTGACCATGCGCTTGGCCCGATAAACGGAGGTCCAGGTCTAGTCCTTTGTGGTCCAAAACTCCAAAAGTCCACAAATAATTAATTAATAAAAAAATATTCAACAAGCTTTTACGCCACTTATCCTCTCTACCACGATTTGTATTGAAGCAGGTTAAACAGTTAAACGCGAAAGTTTAAAAGTGCACACGATTAATCGCGCTTGTGGAATTAAGCTACTGTTCCGTTTGCCGACTAGAACTCAAACAAGAATTAGGCTGGCATATTCCTTCACAAAAACCGGGCGGCGGCGCGGCGGCGTATTTAAAAGACTCCAGTCAGTGGCACTCTACATTTTAATGGGGGAGTTAAAATAACACTCTCTATGTAGCATTTTGAATTCAGTTCCTGGCCGATGTCCATGCCAAGAATGCTGAGGTCCGCTAAAATGGGTAAAGGAGAGTTCTGAAGAGAGGAGGAGTAAGAAAGGGAGATATAGGAGGTTTTCAGATCCCTACTTAGAGACACGATCGAGTGTCAGGTTCAGTTTGGCAACCAGTTCTTGCCTTTTCACCACGATATCAGCTTTGCCGCAGGATGTCCTATGTACCGCTCATGCACCGCACTGTCATCCGCATAACAATGATTATTGCCCAAGGACAACATGTCATTGATATGCAGGAGTAGGTGAGAGCACAGAACCCTGCGGCACTCCAGCATTGACTTTAAAGAACTCGGAGGAACTACCCTCGCAAAGGACACGAATCCTCCGCTCTTCTAAAAAGTCTGCAAGCCAGGCGCACAAACGGGGCGGCACACCGAAGACCGGCAACTTGGAAAGAAGGGAACAATGCCATACTCGATAGAGTATGGCATTGTTCATAAAAAGGTATGGCGACATCATCATCGCCATGCTTGTCCATCGCTTCACCCCATGCATGAGTAACATACGCTAGAAGATCAGCTCCTCCAAAACTGATCACGCTGGTAGAGTCGCTCATGCCTTCGCTCTGACGCAAGACCTGACGCAACTGGTAGACCAGCCCACCAGGATGCCAGATATCGTAGGTCACGCGCCCTCCTTGTTGGACTTATTGTTGACGATTCGCCCAGCCCTTGGTCATTGCTACAGCACCGCACAGCGTTGTTCCACCGAAAATGGTGGAGACCAAGCGTCGTCTGTGGCACTACTCGTCGGCGGATTGGGACGGATTGCGTGATTACTTTGCATCCGTCTCATGGGGCCAGAGCTGCTTTCTTGGAAAGGACCCATCGGAGTGCGCTTCTGCCATCGCTGATGAGATCTTGTTGGGTATGGAATATTATATTCCATTCTTCTATTCAGATCTTGCCAGCGTTGGCAGACATCGGCCTTGGTTCAATCGCGAATGTGCCAAAGCTGCTGAATGCAAGCAGGCGGCGTATCGTGCTTGGACGAAGGCTTGCGCACTGAATGACTCTAGTGCCAGCTCCTTGAAGGCGGCCTACAACAGGTCCTCTAGGTCTAACAAGAGGGCTCTCGCAGGAGCGGATGCACAAAGAGTGGCAAGGTTGGGGCGGGAGTTGATCTCGCACCCTACGGGTAGCCGTAGCTATTGGCGGCTCGCTAAAGCCGTGCAGGCCAACTTCTGCTCTCCCTCGCTGCCCCGTTGAAACATCCAGATGGCTCGTCAGCTTACCAGCCCCTTGAGAACGGCGAACTTGTTGGCTAAACTTTTCGCGGCCAATTTGCGCGTCGACGATTGTGGCTCCGCTCCACCTATTATAGCACATTGTGGGGCCACCACGCCTGATATTTGTATCAGGCAGTGTGATGTACGTGCCGTGCTGCGGTCGCTCGACGTGCGAAAGGCTAGCGGGCCGGATGGTGTTCCGGCGATTGTGCTGCTCAGATGCGCGGCTGAGTTGTCTCCTGTATTGACACGATTGTTTATGGAGTCTTACGATACAGGTAATGTGCCGGTGTCTTGGAAGGAGGCGAACATACAACCCATCCCTAAAAAAGGGGATCGCTCGGATCCGGCCAACTATCGACCCATCGCTGTAACTTCTGTGCTGTGATAATTAACTCTCAGCTCATTCACTACCTAGATGATCACTCGCTGCTCCATGATCGCCAGTATGGGTTCAGACCAAAGCGATCAACGGGTGATCTTCTAGCGTACGTCTCTTACGCGTGGGGTGAAGCGATGGACAAGCATGGCGAATCCCTGGCAGTTAGGCTTGATATCGCCAAAGCTTTCGATAGAGTATGGCATCGTTCCCTTCTTTCCATGTTGACGGCCTTCGGTGTGCCGCCCTGTTTGTGCACCTGGGTTGCAGACTTTCTAGAAGGGCGGAGGATTCGTGTTCTTTGTGAGGGTAGTTCCTCCGCATTCTACATAGCCAATGCCGGAGTGCCGCAGGGTTCTGTGCTCTCACCTACTCTATTTCTTCTGCATATCAATGACATGTTGTCCTTGGGCAATATTCATTGTTTTGCGGATGACAGTACGGTGCATGAGCGGTACTTGGGACATCCTGCGGCAAAGCAAGCCGATATCATGGTGAAAAGGCAAGAACTGGTTGCCAAACTAAACCTGACTCTCGATCGTGTCTCTAAGTGGGGATCTAAAATCTGGTCGAGTTTAATGCTAGCAAAACCCAGGTTTGTGCATTCTCGTCCAAAATAACTCCCTTCCTTACCCCTCCCTCTCTTTAGAACTCTCCGTTACCCATTTCGGTGAACCTCAGCATTCTTGGCATGGACATCGGCCAGGAACTGAATCCGAAATGCTACATCGAGAGTGCTATTTTAACTGCCTCCAGGAAGTTGGGTATTCTCAATAAGGTGAGGCGGTTTTTCACTCTCAAGTAGCGCTGTTTGCTGTTCAAAACTCAGGTACGATGGAGTATGGAGTATTGTTCCCATCTATGGGATGGCTCCGCTAAATACGTCCTCGATGCACTTGATAGACTGCAAAGGCGAGCTGTACGCATTATTGGAGATGCTGAGGTTACAGCTTCCCTTGAGGACCTCCAGCTGTGTAGAGACATTGCTTCGCTCAGTGTCTTCTACCGGAATTACTACGGAGAGTGTTCTGAAGAACTTTTTGTATACGCCATTTAAAAATAAAACAGTTTTTACGTCCATGTTATGCGAGGTCAAACTGAATCGCAATAGCTAGAATAAATCTAAAAGTAGTTTTTCACGCAACAGGTGCAAACGTTTTGTCGTAATCTTGTAAGTATGTTTGAGTAAAACCGCGCGCCACTAGGCGGGCCTGATATCGCGCCGGTTCCTCGTAAGTATTTGTTATTTTTTTTAATTGTAAAAACCTCTCTATAAACAATACATAGTGGTAGCGAATGCAAAGTATTTAAAAGAGATAAATACGAATCGGGGTTAGTCGTTTTCTTATATTTTCGGGGATAGATTGCTAATCCGTTCGCTACGTCTGAAAATTTTTGATTGACTGAGTATCGTCAATAACTATTGTCTCGTCGCTTGTATTTTTGTGTTTCCTACCTATTAGTTGTTCAGAGACCGCAATGGGCTGACTAATTTTCCCGGGAATTTAAACTTGATATTGCTCATAAGTTTCAAATATTGGCAAAGAATTTTAAAAAAATTTATTCGTATCTATTATTATCTATATCTTGCAAGGAAAAATTGCTTATTTTCGACATTAAACAATTTGTAAGTAAGTATCCATTTTTGCTATAACCGACTAACTAATATGGACTAACTTTGTTTTTTATATCATGTACTTTAAGCAGAGCCAAATATTTATTAAATGATTAATTTTAGGTTTCGTACTATGCCTTATTCGTATGGTGTTTTATTTAGCAGCGCTTTAGTAGGTAGTTATTTTGTTAGATATGTAGCCGATAAAACAGCTTCACCCCAAAATACTTTAACTAACTTCGCACTTGCGACCATGGTTCGTGCCATTTCGGTCAATGTACGATGCATGCGCACTGAGAAACCATTTTGTTGTGGAGTGTACGGAATTTTCAAATGGCAACTTATTGCCTTAGAAACACAAAGCTGCTTATATTCAATAAAAAGATATTCTCAACCATTTTCACAATATAAGTAAATTAACGAACTTTGCATTAAATAATTTTTCACTTTTGTTAACAAAAACAATAAAACATTTTAAGACTTCCACTTTACAATTCATCAAATATGTGAAAGTATAGTGGGTAAAATGGTAAATAAAAGTAACAAAATAATGATTGTCGTCACCGGTAGTCGGGCTGGTCGGACCGCATGAATCCGAATGAAAGAAGTCTTATAAAAATGGTCTATTTTGAACAGACTTTCCTTTTTCTTTTGCAAAAAGGAGTCGCGAACTCGTGACTGATTACCTATTATGCATGGCTCAGATATGTCATCAGTAGATTAATGAAACGAATCATAGATTTATCATCTACTAAATTTTTAATAATTTTAATTTTTTGTTTATTTACATGTTCTAAGCGTTTATGGCATAATTCAAAAGATTTCGAAGCATAAGATAAGTTACATTATTACGACTATTATCCCCGAAGGGTTAGTAAGAGACTAGGCAATGAAGACAGCAAGACTGTAGTCCTCTGCCATAGTCCACTTTTCACCAAATAGCGAATTTAAATTAATTGAGAGTGAATTCATTTGAAATTCAATTTTACAAAGGTTGTTGCTACAGTATACCTTGCATAATGCAATTGTTATTTTTATAAATATGAAAACCATTTGAATCAAAAAATAGCAATCACTCGATTTGCTTGCTTGCTGCATTCGACTTACGGAAAGTTAATTATGCGTCAGTTATGAGAAACATCGGGGGAAAAATAAAACGATTTTTGAATCGTCTATTATACCTTGAACTTCCAGATTTGTAGTGACGTTATTTATGAAATTGGTTAACAAAACTCTTTTGCATAGTTTAGCAAAACTCGTGAAATGTTGGAATAACTGACATCAGGTTGCAATTTTAGGTGAATTAATTGCTTACATGATGCTAACTGAGTCGCCAAGCTTCTTCTTATATAAATTTTGTCAAGATCTGCCATGGTTGATTATCCGTGGCTGACCCTTTTGCAAAATTCAAAAAGGCATAGCCCAAAAACTCAACAATCGTACCTTTAGGAATCAGGTTCCGTTTTTGTAAATTTTAATCGAGGCTGTTTGGTATTTCTTCATCACTCACGTACAGCACTGATTATTTAAATATGAATTTACTAATAAAATTGTCTAATAATAAATACTTTTGAAATTATGGTCCCTGGGCCCATACATAACTTGTTGGCAGGGACACAGTGACGGCAAAGTAAAACTTCGTAGTTGTCTGAACGAATGCTTTTATTAAAGTGAGTGTCGGTCCGTTGGCACAGCGGTTTTATATGAAAAGTCAATTGAGTGACTAATACAAAAATAGTGAATATTACACAAAGTAAGTAATCGTATGGTATAATCAATAGATATAATTTAATAGAGTATTTTCGTATATTCTAAGAGGTAACAAACAAACTCACTTTTGCTTTTATACCTACGTAATATTAGTTAGTATTATAATGTTATCGTTAACACCTTCTTGTTTACACTACCTGACTAATTAATAATTACCTACTGTAAATACTAACCATAACACCAATTTAATCTGTACACTATGTTGTAATATTTACACTGAACACGACTACCTACCAGTAAATTGGTTAATTTATCTAATTAATGAGCCGACATTCAAGGTGATGTTTATTTAATGTGCTCGGATAACTTGCGTACCGGAGTGATTCTAGAATTAAGTGCTTTAGCAAACACTTAATATGGCTTTTAATGTCACACATCAGGGGCCTTACCAATAACTACAGCAGTATTACTTTAATATTACTATGCAAATTCCCACACGAATTTTACTTAAGATAAGTTAAGATAAGATAATACATTTATAAAATAATAATAATAATATATTTAGAAATAAATGGGGTCTCATTGCAGACTAACGTAGGTACTTATCGCCCGGCTGACACGGACGGGATAGACGGCTGGGTCAACGACCGGCCGCTGCCCGCGCAATGTAAATAATCGTTATTTTTTATTGTTTTTCATTTTATTTTTCTTATGTTATTACTTTAATTTATTAAAATTCACAAAATGAATTATTTAATTCTTATTCTTTTACTTATGTCACTTTTGTCATGTTTAAAATGCTGGACCTGACCAGCCCTTGAAGTTTCTTGCGGTTTCTAGCAGTCGCCTTATGCGTCCGAGCCCCTATATACAACATGGCGCCCAGCGTCCAGCTGTTTACAGAGCTGCTAGAAGAGTGTACAGAAGAATACGAACCCTGACTGAGCTGACAAAAAAAATTAGAACTAAACAACTACTCAGGCTATATCAAAACTTTATATACGTACGGAATGCTTAGAAAACGCAGTATTTTAATAAATTAACAGTTAATTACGAAAATCTATTACTAAAATTACAAAAATAAACAATCCAAGACAAAAAAAAAATACGTAAAAATATATCGACATGTAGAAATTATTATTACTTGGAAGTCACTGTTTGAAACTATAAAGAATCATACCATGTTCGATAGCTAAAACCATAACGATTGTTTTGATGTGCACATTATTAGGAAGAAGGATGATTACGAAGAGTAATAACAACATTTTTAGCACCAAAAAATCCTATGCAAAAAAAATGGCGAACCGTCAAAATTGTCAACAATTTCATTTTTTTACTAAAGGTTCTCGTACACTATGCCATAGTTTCAATTGCTCTACGGATCAATTGATATCCATACAGCCACCTCAAATTTTCTTGCGGAACTACGAACTAGGTGCAGTGGGCAACAACCTTATCAAAGAACGTTGCCGTGTTTATGGCGCTTGGTCAGAAAAAAAATTTAGTTGCAATGTCACTGTCTACGAATGTAAACAAACTTATCCAATCTTTAACGATAATTAGTTTGCGATTGTTTTGATGTGCACTTATTTAGGAAATATGGTGAGTAGAAGAGTATTTCGACATTTTTAAAGACGCTTACGCTGCAAAATTCCGTTTTGGCGAACTGTCAATTTCGTCAATTTCATTATTTTTTTCTGTGAAATTTTCTGTGGCAATATATAGATTTCTTTTACTTGTATGATGAATTAGTAACCACAGAACCACCTCAAATTTTTTCACGGACCCACGTACTACGTGCTTTGACCTATTAAAACGGGTAGGTTTAGTTACCATGGACGGTTGGAGGTTTAAATGCTCGGTGAGTAAACCTACCGTGGACGTTTCGCACTTATTTTTTCCGGGTGAGTAAAACTACCGTGGACGGTTGAGTGGTTATATAGATCTACCTGAGGTGACGGTTTTCGATCTTGCACGAGTTCAGCTTGATAGGTGAGCCCATCGCATCTTTATGCTGTTGGATGAATGTGCAGTTTTTAGTCCATTAGTCGCCTTTTACGACACCCAAAGGAAGAGGGGTTGATAGTATCATTTTAGTGAGCAGCTATAACCACACGGCACTTTTTTTCGTTTTTTAAAGTTGAATGTATTTTTATAAGTACCTATATGTGTACCAAATCCTACCAAAATCAGAATAAACATTTGGCCAAACAAAAAACAATCCTTTCGCAATTTGCTCGCGCAGTAAGTAATAGCAAAATGTGTACGTCTTGAAGAGGTCAAACCTCGGGGGAGTCAACTTTATCTCACGCCAGTCGGCGGACACTTTGATTTATTCTTTTAACTTTCAGCTTTGTTGTCTCGCGACGGAATGTTTCGGGCTATGTGAGATAAAGACATAGACGTCTCGTATAATTAACCATTGTTAAATTTATTATTTTTAATGTTCTGGTATCACATTTAACCTCCTCCGTGGTCTAGTCTTAGACCCAGAGGTCCTGGGTTCGATTCCCAGCCGGGGAGTCAATCTGTCTTGGTTTGGTGGTGGTAGCACTTGTTAGTCTGACTGGCTTAGCTATGAACATACATACATATACTTAATAATATATAATCATGACTATTATCCCCGAAGGATTAGTCAGAGACTAGGGAATGAGGACTGTAAAAGCAGTCCTCTGCCATAGTCCACTTTTCACCAAATAGCGACTGCACATGTGCTCAACCTGACAGATGGTGAGCCCATCGCCGCTCTGTGCTGTCGAATGTATGTGCAGCCTTTAGTCCGTTAATCGCCTTTTAATTACAGCTATTACATTACATTGAAATTACGTGAAATTACATATAGTTCATTCGCTATATGTGGCACGTAAAGATTATATATTTTGCATGTCCTTATGAAGATTATATATTTTGAAGTAATTTGTCACAATCAGCTAGAGTTGACAGCTCTAATAAGAGTAATGGATTTAAGCAACTCTAAGTTAACACCTTTTAAACTCTTGCTCCTATGTGGTCAATTAACGGAGCTTAATACAAAATCTTTCTTTAGGTTCCTATGCACCTTTTGTAATACCATTGCACCTTATGACACGCACTAGTTTTGCAATTTCTGCTACACTGCGATTTGTTGTGTTAAACCTACATTTTTACGCTATATTACACATTTTTAAATTGTATGATTTAAGTATTTAGAATTTAAAAAGCAAGGCTTGATATACAAAAAAAATCTTACTGTTTCTTATTTTGGTGTAGTTTTTTATTATCTACGAGATTCACATGACTAATTTAACATCTCGAGAAAAGTTTATTAAGGGCCGAATTTTCAATCCTCGAAACGCGATCAAACCTTAAATGTTACATGTAAAAAAAGAGAGTATATGAGAATACATTTTAAAAATAATTGTATGTTACTCTAACAAATGAATAAGTTTTATCTGACAGTTGAAAAATCGGCCTTAAGACACATTAATAAGTTTGTGACAGTTGAAAAATCGGCTTTAGCATAATTATATTATTTCTTGTCTTTTGTTAATTTTAATGACATGTTTTTTAGCGAAAATGCACACCTTAAATGCTAAAATTAAATAAAGCATTTTATTTACGTATAATAAAAATATAATCTTTATTAGAATATAGCTTTTCATATTATCGTTACGCGATTTTCGGCTTTATTACAAGAAGCGGTGACACGTCTCGTTGTTTCCGAACGGGTGAAGCGCAAAATGACATAACATTAGCATTGCTAATAACAAAGGAAGCTCTACCACAGAATAATATACAAGGCTCTACTGTCATTTGTTTACCTATCTTTTACGGTCTGAAAACTATCATTATTGAGGAATATTATCTGTTTCTGTATCCTCGTCTTTATGAGGCCTATTATATCTCGACAGTGAGTTTTAAAATGGCCAATTTTGGCGTTAAGGATCTCAAAAACAAAAATACATAAACAACTTTGACTCATTGAATAGTGTAGAATAGCTATTAGCATAGTGCGTAGCGGCCTCGCTTTTTGTAAATTTTGCTTAACTTTTTAATTAAACCCAAAATTGCAGAGAGAGATTTTCATAAAATGCGCGAAGACACATTTTTAAGCTCATCGATTGAACTACTGTTCTAAATAAATGAAATAAAAAAATAGAATGTTATATCTTATATAGTCGTAAAGTGCATAGCGGCCTCGGAATTTTAATATATCATTGATTTTATATAGAAAAAAAATCTTATTCTAAACCAAAAAACTTCGGAAATCGCTTTAAGTTAACTGTGAATTTCTTCTATCTACGACAATATTATTGAGCAAAATTTATACCAGAATAATTATTACTTCATGAGCAATAAAGATTTAATAAAGAATTTATTATCCTAATTCGATAAAAACGATAAATACAATTGCAAAATTACTACAAAATGCGATGCGCCGGCCGTCCGAACTCAACTTATTCTCGCAGAGTGGAGATTTGTAATTATTATGCATGAATTTATTATCTTATATCGATAAAAACGATAAATACAACTGCAAACTTACTACAAAATCCAAAAAAAAAAAAAAAGCATTTTAAAATAAAAAATCAAAAAGCAAAAATCACATTCTAGATGTAATAGGCCTCTTAAGTTTAGATTGTAAAACATCAATCTCTTTCTTATGACGTAAACGGATGTATGTACTGCCTTCCAAGTGAATAGTGCATTACAGAACATCGTGCTTATTCCGAGAAAATGGCGCCTAAAGTTAATGTGTGTTGAAAAACGTCGTATGAAACGCGTGTGCATTGGTAATTACAATCTTCGGCTCCATTACATCGCACACACCATAATGTAGTTACTAAAATAAAATAGTTGCTCACAAAAAAAGCTTTATTTGCATGACAAATAATTTGTCTAGAAAAATATAACACTGTCCTATTTGTTACGTAAGAATGTATACTAGTAGTATCTATACTAGTAAGTATCTATACTTCGAGATTTTGTTTAGAGATACTGTGGTATTTTTGACGAGAAGAGTGAATAATAGATTATTGAAAGTGTTAAAATCCATAGAATAACTAGGTGAGTAACAAATAGTGAATTCGTTGTTCCATATAGAAATCCACTAACGAATCGGCGACCAAATCATTAATGATATGCCCATTCCGCATAATGAATGTAAGCCGTATCCTAAAGGCGGCCATTTTAATATTTAACCCGGTAACGGTCGGTGGGTTAATTTATGTCTTCAAGTTTCGGAAATTGTGGGAGTCCACTCCACTGATTATACTAATTATGATTTATTATGTTGCTACTTATTGTTAGTTGTAATTCTGTTTAATTTATACCGTATTTAAGCAACTTTGTAGGGGAAGTCCACCGGCTAGATGGATCGATAATATGAAAAAGACAGTGGGTTACACGTGGAACAGGCTAGCACAAGACCTAGGGGAAAGGCATAAACAGAGAGAGGCCTGTGCCCAGTAGTGGGCTGAGAAGGGATGGAAATGATGATTTAGTATAATAATGATAAAGCATAACCGTGTCGCGTATCGTAAAAGAATACTAACCCCCTCTCTTTCCTTGGGTGTCATAAAAGGCGACTAACGGACTAAAGACTGCACATACATCTAACAGCATAGAGCGGCGATGGGCTCACCACCTGTCACGCTGAGCACATGTGTAGTCGCTATTATAAGTGGACTATGGCAGAGGACTGCTTTTGCGGTATCTGACTAACCCTTGGGGATCATAGGTTGTGATAATGTATGTATGTATGAAGCAACTCTGAAAGAGCGTAAAAAACTACTGTTCCATCCATTTAGGGGTATTCCTTGAAGCGCACCAGTTATGAAGCGAAAATAGGTAATTACAATATTATATTTTTATTCCTCAAAGCGCACCAGCAGATAAAATGTGGATAGAGATAAGTAACTAACAGAAAATATCGATAACGAATAGCGTACTTTTATTTTTAGAGTATCCTTGACTGTTATGATTCAATATCAGACGACCTCCTTGGTCGAGTGGTTTGTACACCGGTTTACATGGTGTCGCCATCTCTGAGGTCCCGGGTTCGATCCCCGGTCAGGTCAATTACGAAATTATTGTTTTTCTAAATTGTCTCGGGTCTGGGTGTTTTCTATGTATAATAAGTATGTATTTAAGTATTTTAAGTATGTTTATCCGTTGTCTAGTAACCATTTAACGAGTTTCTTCGAAGCTTCTCTTGGGCTAGATAATTGGTGTGAGTGCAGGAAAAAAAATATTATTGACGTAGTAAGTTGCTGCACCTAGTCCTACTCGTTTATTTCTTTTTTCCTGATAGTTATAGGTAAGTGAGATCGCTAAGGTGCCTATCTACCTCTTTTCATTTATGTCACCCTGGTACTTTAATTCAATATGACTGTCATGATTCAATTTATTATTGACGTAGTAAGTTGCATTGCAGCACCTAGTCCTAGTTTCTATCGACATCAATATTACGAATCTTTAAAGTTCCTCTCTATTTTCACCATTGGTGCGCTTGGTCTGGTGCTCTTTAAGGAATACCCCCCTATTCACTCGTAGATCGAATAGTATTTACAGTTTCGTTTAGAACTACTTTTTTTATTACAATAGACCTTTGACATAAATCGAGGTAATAACTTTATTGTATCGCAATTTTGCCCTATTTCCATTCTTCGAATAATTACCCTAATTACATACAATACAAGCAGGTGAGTTAACACGGAATTTGTTTGATGATTTCACAGAACTAAACACACTAATCCAACCGCCCGCCGCCGTTACGGTCGGCCAGTTTACTATTTAATTAATTTGTGTAGCGGATATTTGCCGAAAATTCTCAGGAGCCCGGCTAATATTCATTCGTTGATATTTGTTAAGTTGATATCGTTTAATTATATTATTTATATTTATAATGTTTACGTAATTCCATTGTAATCTTGTTCCCAGATTCTTGTATATTCTTTATTTATTTATTTACTTTATTTTGGACAACAAACAGTCATGTATTATACAATTAGTAGTAATATAACTATAATCTAATCTAGACCTTGAGTGCCAACAAAGACTATAAAGTTAATGTAAATGGGGTCGAAATAGGTGGTATTAACAATTTTTTACTTAAGTTTTTTATTTTTATATTCTTTTATGTAACAATAGATTCGTTCAAAGAACATTTGATTTGGCTTTATGTATCCTCAAATCTATAACAACTAGGTAGGCCCTTATGTACACTTAATTTTAATCAATTTCCACGAATGTATGTTCGCTCATCACCATTAAACGGCAGCACCTATTTAGATATTATAAGTAACAAAAGCTTCCTTAACCAAGGCATTTTATCACTAAACAATGATATAGTAGGCCTATAATGGTAATCATTGTGACTGCTTATACCATAAAGGTTTTTAACAGAGATTAATGAACATTTAATTTCTATAATTTTGCTTTAAGAGGCCTATTACATCTCGAATGTGATTTTTGCGTAAAATGGGTAATTTTGCAGTTGTATTTATCGTTTTTATCGAAATAGGATAATAAATTTGTGCATAATATTATAAATCTCCATTCTGTAAGCATGAAATGAATTTGGACGGCCGGCGCATCGCATTTTGTAGTAATTTTGCAGTTGTATTTATCGTTTTTATCGAAATAGGATAATAAATTCATTTTAAAATCTTTATTCCTCATGAAGTAACAATTACTCTGGTATAAATTTTGCTCAATAATATTATCGGAGATATGAGAAATTCACAGTTAATTTATAGTGATTTTCGAAGTTTTTTGGTTTAGAAAAACATTTTTTTTTTGTATGTACTAAAACAGCAACCATAATTAATTAATTAGTTATGGCTGCTGTTTTCTGCCATGATAGCACATTAGCAGCACGGCTGGTGCCAATGTGTACTATAGCAGCCATAGTCGGGAAAAGTACTTATTTTATTAATTTAAATTTAATTAAAACATGACAATTACAAGGGGGCGTTGTCAAATTTGAAATCGGAATTAATGATTTTATCAATACAATTAATTTCGCAAGTGAAAGTTACGGCAAAACTACGTAGTGTCTTTTTCCTTTTTATTACATCGGCGAATGAAATAAAGGATAGATATATTGTGTTGTTGTTATTTGTAGATTTTTGTTGCAGAACACGCGAATAAAATGATTGAATAAGTTTGATAAAAATGATCACTGGAATTGTTTACGGTGCAAAAAAGCACTTTAAATGTGTTTTGGTTACTTTTATAGTGCAAATTTGTGACATAAACGCTGCAAATAGCACTATTTCAGTACCAAAAAGCGTCTCTCGACACTTTTAGGTTTCAACTACAGAGCTGATATATTACCGTGAGAGCCTTTATGTAATGTTTATAGAATAAATCAGTGATAAAACTAGGGCCTATTTGGGGTTCTATAAATGTTCTTAACATCGATAAAGTGCTAATCATGTACACTAATTAGCACATTCTAAAACGTTCTCAGAACTTTTATAGTACCAAATATTGTTGCTAGGGTTATTTGTTGTGTTCGTAATTGTTGGAAATTTTTGGAATACGGGGGTGTTACGTGGATGATGTTAGTACCATGTCAAACCAACTCGCTTGAAACCAGAGCGCTCGTGAAACTATTGTCTAAGACAGATACATTATATAATTATAACCATTGGTATAACCATGGGGGTGTCACTCCGCAGTTTAGGTACGTTCGGCCGGCGGCCTCCCAGGCAGGCCGCCTAGGCGTATGGCAGTAAAGGTTGCCGCGAGCCGACGCACGCTCCACGTCGCGAGTCGTCGTTTAACACGTAATCCCTGCGCGCGCGCGTAAACCCTAGCTCTGTGACGTCATTACGTCAAATCGATATCGAGTCAGCGTTGCTTAAAGGAATATGAACGCTCGGGTCACACGATAAGTTTCAATTTCGCGTGAAAGTCGTTAGAGAGTGAACCTTCTGTACGTAGTACTATTAGTTATTCTGTGATATAACATGGTCCTAATGTGTTAAGCTACCTCTGCGGCCGACCGTACCTATACGTAAAATTGGAATTGTATCGTTCCGAAGCACTTTGGGCTGTCGCTAATTCGGTTAGGCTCACCATTATGCTAATCAAATTATAGCTAATCGTACGCATTTAAAGCTCCGAATGGCGCTGCTGATGCTACCGTATTCCAAACATGCAGTAACAGTGTTATAATAACATTTTAAACTTTCACTCACTACAATTATTTTTATGAAAAAATGGGTTTTTTACCATTTTTGAGTTGTTGGTTTTGAGTCCCCGATATTTCGAGGCAGTTGGATGCACCATGATCACAGAGTAATAGTAGTAATCAGTTACTCCGTAAACATGGAAGAAATTCCGTTTTTTCATAAAAAATAACAGTGGTATGATGTATTTAATAAGGTCTACATTCAAAACCCCCTAAAACAATAATTGGTCAAAATTTAACAATTACCAGAAAAAGAAAATACCTACAAAGAATTCCTTTCATGATCCTCTAATGCTTCAGTAACAAATTCCACTAAAACACTTAAAAGTCTGTCACTATCGACATTCACTAAAATAGAGTTGGCCAATAGCAGAGCTTTATTAAGACACGTATCTTTAGAACAGTATTTCACTATTGGGCGTTATTGTTGTCGTCGCAAACGATGCTCTAGGCGGTTTTGTATTCAAATTTAAATATATAATATCTTCATTTGTGAAAAAGTGCCTTTAGGGGGTTTTGATAGTAGACCCCACCTATACATTCTGTCAAAAAAGTTCTATTAAAAGTTTTTTATCACACTTATTCAATCATTTTATTCGTGTTGTGGTCGTATCGTGTGTTCTGCAACAAAAATCTACAAATAACAACAACAAAATATATCTAAGCTTTATTTCATTCGCCGATGTAATAAAAAGAAAAAGGACACTACGTAGCTCTGCCGTAACTTGCACTTGTGAAATTAATTTTATTGATAAAATCATTAATTCCGATTTCAAAGGACATAATTTTTTTTGGTACTAAAATAAAAGAAAAATGAACTGCAACAGTTCCTAAACTTCCTTGTCCAAGAGACTAAATGTTATCATTCTGTATATTTTTTAGATTTTTAATTACCTCCGGTAAAGAATACTGTATTTTGATCACAGACGTATAATAAGAAGATTTCGATAAGTTTTGTACGTTTCTGAACGAAAGTTCCGGTTTTTTTAATGTTAACGAACGCAGGGTTATTAAGTAAGTAAGTCTATGAGAGGCTTCTTGGCGGGAAAGTGAAGCGTCATGGCTTCAGTTTTGTTTTATTTTCCAAAATTTGTGTTTTTTCGAACATTAATGTGAAATAATAGTGGATTATTAACCGTTAAGTGTTTGTGAACGTGCATGAGTGTTGGCAAATGAAACAAAACAGTGCAACAATTCTTTTCAAATTCTCTCAAGTAGTCCGCGTGAGACCTCAGTAAAGTCCCACATCTTTACTGAGAACTCAAGGGGTTTGGGGAACATCATTTATCATTCATCTTAATCACCACTCATTATCATCAAGGGAAAAAAACAAATAAAAAACTAATGACTAGGCAGTATGGCTCAGACCTTAGCCTGTTCCTTCATGGAACAAATATATAAAAAAAAAAGTAAGTCTATACTTAGCACAACGAAAGCGCGGCCGGGAATCGTCTGGCGGCTGACAGTCTGACATCTGTCTACGATGCGTATTGACATATAAAACGACAGACAAGCGTCACTTTTTCATTTTTAATAACATATAATGTCACAATCCTACTATAATGTTATCATTTTTGAGTAGAAATCAATGTTGGTTATTAATTTATATGAAAAAACGGAGGTCTTTAAATTAATAATACGGTCATAAATATGTTGATAATAATGTATTCTTAATAAGTATTTATACATTGGCGTAATTCTAAATTATTCGTTTTTTATGTTGAACCGTCACTTAAATGGGTAAAAATGGGTGATAACTGGGTTTTAACCTACCCGTGGGTTATTAGCCGGGTGATTACCCAACACTAGCTTTTACGCGCGTTCGGTTATGAAGCGCTACTGTGGCGCGCGTGTAAGAGTAACCTACGAACATAACTAGGGTTGCCACCTTTTATAGGACGAATAAAGTATTTTTCATTTTGTTTAAACAAAAATAAAGTACCTACATAGCATAAAAAAGAGTATTTATTTATTTGTCCTTAAAAACGTATTTTTTGTTGCTCTTTGCGACATTTAACAAATATTTGTCTTTTCCGTAAATAGTTTTACGTAAATAGAGTATTTTAGCGTACTTTATTGGTGTCGTAGATTATAAACGCCTACATAAAAAAGAGGACAATACTCTATTTTAGAGTACGGTTGGCAACCCTAAACATATCTACATATAAGGTAAGATAAGATAAAATATTCTTTATTGTACACCATATTAACAACAAAATGACACCACAATATGGTTATTGTAACATACAATAAAAAAAATCCCCAGATGTCGTGCTCTACACGACTTGAAAGGGCATTGAAAATGAACGCGTAATTTTTCTTTCGACAATTTTAATTTTTTTTCAGAACCAAAAAAAATATATTTTTTAAAACCAACTTTTCCAAAATATTTTTAGATCATCTTAAAACCCTTCGAGTTCCGCGTCTTTTGAGCTATCACGCGCCGCGCAAACTCGCGGCTAAGGGCACCTCTACAGCCTCAACCGTCACCAATATCAAAAAAAGCGTAATAAGGTAAAATGTTCCTTAGTTCAATACCGAGGTGCTTTTTTTATTTTTTTTTGATTCGGCCCCGTTCTCGAGATATCGGTAATTTTCTGGGAAAACACACGATTTATCGGCCAAAAATTTATCGGTTTTTTTTTAATTTCCTAAAATAGTTTTTGACTCTTCCAAAATATTTTTACATAATTTTAAACCCCTTCAAATTCCGCGTCTTTTGAGCCCTCATAAGTCCTCGTAAGCCTCAGGGTATCATGGGCGAGTCGCACTTTCAGCGAAAATGGGGGCCCTACTGGAGGGAACGAATAATCATTTTCAATGTTAGGCTGGTTTCACAGTCACGCGTTTGACCAGCGCTGGTCACACGCGCGCTCTTACAATTACACTAGATTGTAGTTGCGTTTCATAGTCATCACGCAGTTCAAACGCGCAACTACTATGTAGTGTAGCGCGCGCGTGTGGCCGGCGCTGGTCAAACGCGTGACTGTGAAACCAGCCTTAAAATGTGACGGTGGACGAAGACTCAGCCGCGCAAACGGAGGCAGCACATCGCGACAGCTGCCGTCTGCCCGTGACCACGACCGGTGCATCTCGGTCGAATCGTCGGGTAAGTATAAAAAGGAATGCGTAGTATGCCTATAATATGTAGTTAGCGCGTTAATCCCCGTCTAAATGTGTATTTATTAAGGAACGCGAAAGTTTAAAAGTGTATACTTACTATAACATACATTTGGTAGCCTTATCGCTAAAAAGCAATTTCTTTCATGCAACCGTGTTAGACTGGATATAAAGTGAAATTTCAAAGGGCAGTTAAGGTGTTTTTATATGTTTTTAACATTGAAAATGTTTTTTCGTTCGCTCCAGTAGAGCCCCCATTTTCGCTGAAAGTGCGACTCGCCCGTGATACCCTGAGGTTTAAGGCCACGAGGACGTATGAGGGCTCAAAAGACGCGGAATTCAAAGGGGTTTAAAATTATTTTAAAATATTTTGGAAAAATACCCGATATATCGAGAACGGGGCCGAATTTAAAAAAATAAAAAAAGCACCTCGGTATTGGACTAAGGAACATTTTACCTTATTACACTTTTTTGATATTAGTGACGGTTGAGGCTGTAGAGGTGCCCTTAGCCGCGTGATATCACACCTCGCGACGCAGAATTCGAAGGGTTTTAAGATGATCTAAAAATATTTTGGAAAAGTTGGTTTTAAAAACTTTTTTTTTTGGTCTTTTAAAGAAATTTAAATTATCGAAAGAAAAATAACGCGTTCTTACAGAAAATTTCATTGACGGGTTTCAAAATAATGTTAAATATTTTATTTTTTGAATAATCTATAATAAGTAGGTACATTTTCAATGCCGTTTCAAGTCGTGTAGAGCACGAGATCTGTGGATTTTTATTCATACATAGATTCATGATTATTATCTTCAAAGAGTTAGTCAGACACTGGACAATGAAGACCGCAGAAGCAGTCTTCTGCTATAGTCCACATTTCACCAAATTACAACTGCACACGTGCTGAGCGTGACTGGTGGTGAGTCCATCGCCGCTTTTTTCTGTTGAATGTATCTGCAGTCTTTAGCCCGTAAGTCGCCTTTTACGACACCCATAGTAAGAGAGGGGTTGGTTAATATTCTTATAGTGAACGCACACGGCATGAGATAAATGCGCGAAAAAAATGCTTATCTGAAACCGCCCTTAGGGAACGTGTCTGACGCTTCGATAAAGGAATTAATTATAAAAATGTGCTAATCTGTCAATCAGCTAGTTCAAACTTTAATTAAAACGAAACGTGAACTAAATTCTATAATGGTTTAGAACTGATGCTGTCACTATCTGCCTTTATTGAAATGAAATGAGTGAAACGGTTTAAACTAGTTTTAATATTTGTCTACGTTTTATTAAGGCTAATACAATCATTGAGTTTATTCATTAAGCTTGCCCTACCTCACAGGCCAATGAAGCTAGTAAGACCATAAAATAAAATGGAGAATTATTCGGGTAAGGCCACAATAATTGAGCTATTATGATTGTCACTATCTGACTATCACACCATATCGGCTTGTAAATTTAAGGGGCGGAATATCTTGTACCTACTGATTACGGTCTGTCGCTTGACTAGGGTAAATTTCCTCTTGTTTTTGGGCTATGGAACCACCTACTTAAATTTTTAGTGAAAACAAGAACCTATAAATAATGTCCTATAAGTATAAGTATATAATGATAACCGTGTCGTGCAGCGGTGAAAGAGTACTACCACCTTCTCTTTCCTTGGGTGTCGTAAAAGGCGACTAACGGACATAAGACTGCACATATATCCAACAGCATAGAGCGGCGATGGGCTCACCACCTGTGTACTTGTCACGCTAAGCACATGTGCAGTCGCTATTTGGTGGAAAGTGGACTATTGTAGAAGATTGCTTTGCTGACCTCATTGCATATTAGTCTCTGACTAACTTTCGGGGATAATAGTCGTGATTATAATTATGTATGTATGTATACAATGTGATTGGGGTGGTACTTCTAACCCGTTAAGGATAAGTACTACATCTAAATTCATCGACGACAAAAATAATATGGGGGGTCCTTCCCCCTCCCCCTATAATTTATGACCATTTTTACTTTATGCGATATCAAAGGTCTCATACGTCGGAGAAACATAAAAAAATGGCAAACGGTAGCTAATGACCCTGGCTAACTAATAAATTACTTTGTTTCGTATGTTTGAGATTATTTTAGTGAGAAAAAAAATCATTACTTTATTATTTTGTCCATATTGTTTTTTTTGTCGATGAATTTAGATGTAGTACTTAGCCTTAACAGGTTAGAAGTACCACTCTTATCACATTGTATAAATATCGCTATACCGATGAATATAATAGTTCATCATCATCATATCAGCCCGCAACCACCCACTGCTGGGTATGATCCTCCTTTGAATATGTGCCAGTCCCTTCTGTTCTGTGCCGATCTCATCCAGGTGCTGCCAGCGACCCTGCCGATGTAATTGTTAAGGTAAGTCCTTTCGAGCGCTTCTCTCTCGCTCTCTCGACAGTACGACACGACACGGGACGGTGTTTTGCCTATATCGACATTATAGGGTTTAATGAATTAGCACGTTATCTGTAGTACTTTAAAATAAATATGTACATGTAAAAATTATGTTAAAATTTTTTAAAAAATGTAAGAAATCATCCGTTTTAAACTATTATTTGACCTGTTTTCGGGATTTTTTATAATCTAGTAAAGTACATCTTATCGCGTAACAAATTACCACATTCTTTAGGCAATATCCTTTAGTGTATTATATATTTTTATATTAATTTAATTAGTAAATACAAAAACCATTTGATCTAGTAAAACTGTTTTGCCCGCATAACCTCGGTGACTCGCCTTAATGATGTACAAATTCTTGTAATTTTGTTGTTGTCTCTACAATCACAATGGTACATTTAAGTTCAGGAACGCAGACGTCTCGTTACTGTTTCAAAGTTAGCTTGAAACAGTAACACTAATGAAGACATTGTTGTACCTACTCTCTTACCCTTGTACTGAGTTTGTTATTGTTCCAACGACATTCATTAGAAAATAAATACAACTTGAAACAGTATCACCAACAACAGACAAGAACAGACTCATCATCATCAGTCTATTAGCGTCCCACTACTGGGCACAGGCCTCCCACGTGGACAATAGCACACATGGGCCATATTGGGCCATAACCCACCACGCTGGCCCAATGCGGGTTGGTGGGTTTTAACGACTGTCATCTTACGACAACAACCGGGACCAACGGCTTAACGTGCTTTCCGAAGCACGAAGGAGCTCGAGATGTTTTTTTACTAGTACAGAACAGACTAATTCAGACTATTATATATAACCTATCCGTATTTCTTTTAGTTTTTTTGTAAAAAATTATAAATACTTAGGTACCTATTAATATGGGAAGCCTCATGCCTCCCCTGGAGCTGGACCCAGCAAAGTGTAAAGTGGCAAATTTATAGGACGATGATGATGATGAAAATTAACTTCAGTTTAAGATCTCCATCATCTTATCGGTATAATGGAACGTGATAAAAAACTTTGAAGATAAAATTGCCTAAATACTTATTGCGGAAAACGGACCGGAAGATGGAATCTTACGGCTCCCATTATTTTCAACTCAGCAATAATTTTGATAATGCCGGCTTACATTCGCTTTCATTAGCATGATATTAGGAAACGATATTACGTTTTTCACGAAACCATCTTTCTCTGTTATAATAATATGTAAATCTGCGAAAGTGGCTTAAAATAACTGTGTTGTTTCGTATTCATTAACTTTTGAAGGATTTGAGCCTGCCAAAGGAGCCTGGCATTTAAGGAGTCAATTTTACTGCTGACTTAAAATAGTTAATTAAGTCGTATCGTTCGCTAATTGTATTCTGCAAAACCATCTTATTTTCAAGGCTTTTGCAAAAGATAAAGTAGGTATCGGAAAAGTAACGGTGTCGCGTAGCGGTGAAAGAATACACCACCCCCTCTCTTCCCTTGGGTTTCGTAAAAGGCGACTAATGGACTAAAGACTGCACATACATCCAACAGCATAGAGCGGCGATGGGCTCACCACCTGTCACGCTGAGCACATGTGCAGTCGCTATTTGGTGAAAAGTGGACTATGGCAGTGGACTGCTTTTGCGGTCCTCATTGCCCAGTCTCTGACTAACCCTTTGGACATAATAGTAGTTATTATATGTATGTCCGTATGTAAAGTGTCTAACAACTTGCTTCTTCTAACACCAATTATTTAGCTCATATCAAGCTTCTTCTGAAACACACCCTAGCTCACCGCCGCAAAGTTGCCTGTCTGTCGGTCTTTTACAGACTGTACTTCGGAGAGTGTGTTCTGGAGCTGCATGAGCTCATACCGCCATTCCCCTTCTTCCATCGGACATCCAGATGCACTGCGGGCTACAACCCTTTCTTGGTGAATAATCCTAAATGTCGCACAAAGCGCTACTCAACATCTTTTATACTGCGTACAGCAAAGGAGTGGAACTCCCTCCCTGCTTCTGTGTTTCCGAGTACATATAACCCGTCCATCTTCAAAGCAAGAGTAAATAGGCACCTTCTGGGTTAGCTTGCACCATCATAGATCCTGTCTTAGCCCCTGGGCTTGATTGGGATCAAGAGCAAACCATACTTAATTTAAAAAAAAATATTTTTTATTGATTAGTTATCGGATAAACATACTTTTAAAAAATATTTCTAAAACCCGACCAAGATCGTACTCAGAACCTCAGAGATGGCGACGCCAGAACTGGCGTGTTAACTACTCGGAGAAAAAATCTATTTTACTTGTTGATTTTTCTATGTATAATAAGCATGTATTTCATTATCTAGTTTACCATTTAAACAAGTTTACAAATAAAAACCTTTTTTAAAAACAAGCTTTTATTTAAATGCACTAAAAAGAAAAATATAAACTTTAAAGTACTATCAACTTATAAAATAATAACGTCGTTATACAATTTATATGATTTAAAAGGTTGTCGCGAGATTATATAAGTACTTACTCGTATTTAACTATACTTAGATACAAAACTTTAATCAATCACATCAAGTTATTTAATTTACTTTTTTATTTACACAAGTAAATCTTGCGACAACTTTTTATATCATGTAAATTGTGTAACGACGTTATAAGATGATAGTAAAAGTTAATTTTTTACTTTTTAGTATTGGATTTAGAGTCATCTAGCACTAAAGTGCTCGAAAACACAAATCCAACGAACCCAAACTCGATGAGTTTCCGCCGTTTCGTTTAGGGGTTCCATGGCCACCTCCCGACTCCATCATCAGGACCCTGTCATCATCTAGCACTAAAGTGCTCGAAAACACAAATCCAACGAACCCAAACTCGATGCGATTCCGCCGTTTCGTTTAGGAGTTCCTATGGCCACCGCCAGACTCCATCATCAGACCAGCTCAATGGTACCATAACATTGCATTGTCATCGTACTTACATAAGTATACCAAATTTCAGCTCAATTGTTTGAGGAAAACTGGACTTAAATTCAGTTGCAAGATTTGTCCCACACAAACTAACAAACAGGGGAAGTCAAATAAAAGCTTGTAAAAAAGCTTAACTTAGGCGAATGGTAGCACAGAACAGTTTATATCTATTCCGTGGGTGAGAGCGTAGAAACAAATTTATTTTTTTCTTTATAATATTAATGTAGACTGAGAAGATCTTAATAGCCATATCCAGGTGCATGTGTGTCACGTGATACAAGCGTTAATCGGGATCTTCATCAATTCCGGTGCATTACGGCAACCGCGATAATTCAGGCTGCGGCGGAGTTGAGATAACGACACCATTAATGCTGCAACGCGAACCGCAATTAGGGCGTGCTTATTGATTGTCACTGGATTGTGTGTGATTATGGATATTATTATTATCAACCCACCAATACCTACGTTTTTTGCCAGTGTTATCTGGTGATATGAAAGCAGAGCATTAATTATAAATATTAGGTTTTTTTTACATATACAAACTTATTAATATATCTAATCACGACTATTATCCGCGAAGGGTTAGTCACTAGTCAGAGACTAGGCAATGAGGAAAGCAAAAGCAGTCCTCTACCATAGTCCACTTTTTACCAAATAGCGACTGCACATGTGCTCAGCGTGACAGGTGGTGACTGGTGAGTCCATCGCCGCTCTATGCTGTCGGATGTATGTGCAGTCTTTAGTCCGTTAGTTGACTTTTACGACACTCAAGGGAAGGGGGCGGTAGTATTCTTTCACCCCTACACGACATGGATATTTTTAGTTTTTTTTTTATTATCACTTAAGCAATTAATATAACTAGTTTTGTACAACATTCATAAAAAAACCATGAAGGTTTAAAGAATAAGAACAAAATTTTAGTCTAAACATAGTGAACTAGGTATTCTTATCCCAAATAACCGACAGCTAAATACAAAGTAACACTTTTTTATCAGTAACGAGTTAGTGAGTAATATAGTAACTTAAATAATTAAGTTGTGTAACCTCAACAAAATAGGGAAACCTGATTTTATTATTAGTTCCCACTAGTTCAGATGACCCAATTTTGGTGTAAGCAATAACCAAAAATTGCGTTTGCTGTCACGCAAACCGTTTTTTCAGTTCAAAAGTGAGTTTTGACCCTTGTGCCGACTTTTCCTGTTTGTCGACTTTACTAAAAAATTTCTTACCGTTTTGACAAGTTTAAAAAATTTAGATATTATTGTTTTAGTTTGCCGCTTTTATACAATCACGAACGTAATTTTTAAAGCAGTAGGTACTTATACATAATGTTATTATAATTAAATGCCACGACATAATAGAGGTCAAACATATATATTCTCCTTACATACGAGTAATTATGATGTGATCTCATTTTGATAAAATAAAATGCTCGAAATAAAATGACATGAAATTACCAATTTAAAAAGAAAACAAATTACTAGACTGCGTTTCCACAAAATAATGAATGACTATTTGAGCAGCAAAATTCAAATGGATACATGTTTGTTAAGATTCGGAAATATTCGCTTCTAACTTATTATTTTTATGTAAGTAATGGTATTTTTATTTTTGTTCCGTAAGAGATCTAATTTTTTGTTATTTTACATAAAAGCAGATTAACATTTTTTTGTTTCAATATACATAACTATTACAAGACACTACTGCACACGACTGTTGAAAAAGTCGGCATTGTTGGCGAAGATATTTATAGTTTCGGCATTCTTAACCTAAACATGGATTACCTACTTATAAAAGTCGGCATAAAGGAACCAAACTTAAAGAAACTTGAAAATTCGGCATAAGGGTAATCGTTGTATGATATTTCAGTAAAGTCGACAAACAAGGAAAGTCGGCACAGTGGTCAAAACTCGTTCAAGTTGCCTTGAAGTTACGCACTGAATATCTATAAAAATATTAAAAGAATATTACTACCGACTCATTTCTTCTCTTGGGTGCGGTAAAAGGCGTTTATCAGAGTGAAGGCACTGCGAAAAAAATTGGGAATTAATAAATAATCTTACCTTGATCTTACCGGTAAAATTGTAAATCGTATTGATGACATTAGCCAGTAAATTTAATATCGAATTTGATAACAATACAAATACAAATAGGTAACTTTTGTGAATGTCTGTTGATCCCCTCGTCATACGAAATTATACCAGATAGATCAGAATAGTATTGCACACATTATACAGCATGCGTTTATAATGCGTACATACAACCAACAGTATAGTAGTATAGTATTTTTTAGCTAAGTCATCTGCTCGTAACAGGTTTTAGTAATCTTTTTTCTTATTTGTTTATTTTATTTGAATATGTATATACATATTATTTATATTACGTTTATGTATGTGTAAGTAATTATATGAATGTATGTTTATTGCTTTTCATAGCGGACAGTTGCGTCGACAGGCACGACATAATATCCCGTTTTAGCGACGTAGCTCCTCTTTTAAAAGTAATAGATAAAGGTTCCCTTCACCTTCTGGGGTCCCCTATTCTGGAAGATTCCTTCCAAAATTTTATAACATCAAAATTACAAAATTTTAGTGATACATTAGACCGCCTTTTCAAAATTAATTGCCACATGGCTTTCACTTTAATTCGGTATTCCCTTTTTGTTCCAAAGTTCACGTACTCGTATGTCTTGCGGTGTTGCAGCTGTGGAAGTATCCTGACCTCCTTGCCAGCCTAGATAGCTCCATAAAACATACACTCTCTTCAATTTTAAATATAAACTTCAGCGACCGCTCTTGGACCCAAGCATCACTTCCAATTAGATTCGGTGGCCTGGGTATCCGTAAAACTACAGACGTGTCCCTCCCGGCGTTCTTGTCCTCAGTCCATGCTTCCCTGCCACTCACGAATAAAATACTAGAAGCAACATCTAATTCCTTTTTGACACCTTACATGGACGAGGCCAAGGCCGCCTGGAGAGCAGCTTGCCCGTATTCTGATCTTCCAACCAAAACCTCCTCCCAAAGGCTTTGGGATGGGCCCCTCTGCGAACTGTTGCGAAATAACCTTATCAACACGTCTTCTAGTTCCGCAGAGCGTACCCGCCTTTTAGCTGTAGGGAGATGGGAGTCGGGTCTTTGGTTGCAGGCACTACCCTCAACGAATACGGGTACTCTGCTAGACCGCAGTACTTTTCGCCTAGCAACTTCCCTGCGTCTTGGTGCCCCCAGTGTCGTCCCCCATCAATGTCGTTGTGGCGCGCCGGTAAACACCCTCGGCCACCACGGGCTGTCCTGTGCACGAGTGCTGGCCGCATTGCCCGCCATCATTCCTTGAATGACATCATTCGTCGGGTTCTAGTCACGGCTGGTGTGCCAGCAGTACTAGAGCCCGCCGGCCTGGCGCGCGATGATGGCAAGAGGCCAGACGGCATGACCCTGGTACCTTGGAGGGTGGGACGGGCACTTGTGTGGGATGCTACATGTGTTGACACGCTTGCCCCGTCCCACCTTTCAAGTACATGTATCAACGCTGGCTCTGCTGCCAATACTGCGGAGAACCTCAAACGGCGCAAGTATGGGAATCTTCCTGGAGATCTCATATTTGAGCCGTTTGGGGTAGAGACGTTGGGACCATGGGGTTCAGGTGCCCACCAGTTTTTTAAAGATATTTCAAAAAAGCTGGTGGAAGCCACCCGAGACCCCAGAGCCAGCAGCTATCTGGGTCAACGCCTAAGCCTCGCCATCCAGCGCGGCAATGCGGCTAGTGTACTGGGTACTCTGCCTGATGGGGATGATCTGGCGCAATTCTTTTATTTATAGTTTTTATAGTTTTTATTGTAATTTAGTTTTTTTTTCTTTTTAAATTGTAAATATTTTAAAATCTAGCTTAAATTGATGTATAAACTCAATTAATAAATACTTTGAATCGTGTTTATTAATTAATTTATATCTTATGTTAATTTGTTGATTAATTTATTAATTACTTAGTACTTGCGCACTTCCTCTATCCTCTTTCCCAGGTTCCATAAACCAAAGGTTGTCTGGAAGAGATCGCTTTCAGCGATAAGACCGCCTTTGCCCATACTAGCTCTTAAGATTATGTAATGTGTGTGTTCCTTGTGTATGTGCAATAAAGTGTTCATCTATCTATCTATAAAGTGGCGAAGGGCGACAGCACCTATCACGCTAACCACATGTGCAGATATTTTTGTGAAACGTGGACAGTGGCAATGTGAACTCCTTTTGCGGTCTTCATTGCCTTTGACTAAACCTTTGGGGATAATCAAATCAAATCATTTCATTTATTCGTCTCATGTAGTGTAAATATGGTAAGTAGGTACATAAAACATTTCAGAAACTTAAAAATTAACCCGTTTAAGGTATAGTTTCCCATAAGAAAAAATTAAGAAAAGTATTACGTATTCATAACAAACTCACGGTTGCATGTGTATTAGTGCCATAATGTGATGTTCAAGAACGGTACCCAGTCATCCGTAACATTAAAACAATTATTAATTAAAATTACGTCAGCAGTCAACCCCAACACTAAACTATTGAATGGTGTCTATGAAATGTCCACATATACCCGTTTTAATGGAAACTGAGCGTAATGCTCTTGTCAGCAGCTGACCTGAGCGACCGACCGGCAATTAGCCTTCCGCACCTGTATAACGACTATACATTACAGTTGTGTGGCTACGGGTTAACCACGGCCTAGTGTGGCTAGCCATAGGAGGTGGAAACAGGCTGTTCTAGATTAATAACATTATACCCATGCATCAAACGGCTACCCGCAACCACCAGATCATTGGTCCATAAAGAACCGCCTGGTCTATAATAATAATAATACATTTTATTTTCCATAAAAAAGTACACAACAATATTTTTATCCCTGACATCTGTGTTAGGTTTAACACCTGTGTTACACAAGCCAGTTCCCCCTCCCAAGTTGTTAACGAATCACATTTATGGTAAGCTTAACAAACTTACAAAATAAATACAATCAAATAAAAAAGAGGTGTGTGTGCCTGAGTGTGTGTGTGTATGTGTGTGTGTGTGTGTGTGTGTGTGTGTGTGTGTGTGCTGTGAGCGTACACAATAAATTTTCAGTGTCCAAATAATCCTTTTTTAACAGCCAATTTTTAACTTTAATTTTAACTTCAAAATTTGTTAGTGGATGGATACTTTATTTTTTATTAATTATTTTGTAAATTATACATATTGTATATTGTCTATTAACTAAGTTGCCGGTCTTCGACCCAGAAGTCCCAGGTTCGAATCTCAGCGGAAGGTACATCTTGTGTACTTGGAGCTACCACTGTCTTATCTAAAGTATGGCGCCATGATAACAATGTTAATTTAATAGCACCATCCACCTTCGGCTATGTAGTCACTTACCATCAGAATCAGAATCAGAATATCTTTATTGCGTAAAACTGTGTAACAACAAGTTGAAAAATATTGTTAAAATAGCTATCAACAGTTACCTTATAAGGCATGCAATGTTATGAAATAAAATAGAAAATATACAAAAAACTCAAATCGTCTCAAAATCAAAATATCATCAGTTGTGATTACCCGTAGTGGATTATTAAAAACTACTAAAAACAATACCTACTTACTATCTTACTTATCGTATTGTAACTTTTTATTAGATAAGTACTAACAATTAGTGTTACATTTACTCTAGAAAGAGACAAAAGCAATGACCCAGACTTGATAGTGATCTCCCGGTTTTTAATACCAGTGCACAGATACTAAAAGTTAATGTAATGTAAAAGTCATACGTTTGCACATTTCTTAAAGTGGGTGTAGGGTCTCTTATCTTTGACGTTAATTTATTCGGACTCATTATACACGAGTGAAAAAAAGGATTTCTACAAAAGACACTTCTTTGTATTTTTTTTATTTATACGGAAGATACAGTTAAGTATTGTTGTAACCTAAAGTAGATGATAATGAGTGTTATTATGAATATTTAAGGGTAAATGATATTCCCTTAGACCCCTTAAGTTTGATTATGGCGATGATGGTCAGATTCCAAGTAGGTCAGATTCCAAGTATTCAGTATAGATGTGGGACTTTACTAAGAACTCACACGGACTGCTTGAAAGAATTTGAATACTGTTTTTGCACTGCTTTGCATTGCTTTGTTTCATTTTCCAACACTCGTGCACGTTCACGAACACTTAAACAGCCACTGCCTTACAAATAAATAAAGAGAAAGCTCCTAATACTTAGTTATTCCGTGTTTTGTTCTTGTCATGTAAATGTCATTTCAAATAAGAGTAAAAGAGACAAAACACGAAATAACTATTCGGACCTTATTCTTTATTTATTTGTAAGATTTGTTTGTAAGGCACTTAATATCTTAATCTTTACTATAATATTTTAAATGCCAAAGTGAGTTTGTCTGTTACGCTTTCACGCATAAATCGCTAAACCGATCCTGTTGAATTTTGGTATAGTGATAAATAGAGCCCTAAAGACGTTTAAGTATAGTCTACTTTTTCTTTCGATAATTAAACATGAAGGGGGGTAATAAGGTGGTGAACGTTGTATGAAACTTTTTCTTGCTCAGTCCGATTTGCTTTTACTTTGCAGAAATGTTGTCTATAACGAATAATTCAAGCCTTCATATTTTTTTTATCAAAACTAAACCTAACACGAGGCTCAAAATGTAAATTAACGCGAGCGAAGCCACGGAAAAAAGCCAGTTATAAAATAAAACAAACGGCATGACGCTTCACTGTCCCGCCAAATAGTCTTTTGGAAATATAATTTAATTCAAAATTAAATTAAATCTATAACAGATATGCTGCAATGGAATCAAAAAGGCAAATATAAATCATAATACGGAAAAAGAAAAATGTACTCTTTTACATAAAACATTACAGCAGTATTCTGCCTACCGACTTCCCGCGCACAGAGTAAATACATTTTGAGCGACGTGATTCCCATGTCATTTGCCACGGCTGCGTTATTGTAATATGCTCCATCCATTTTATGATCTTGAGGGTTCTTTTTCCATTACTTTAAATTATTATGTTGTATTTACAGCGCTATTCTGCCCTGCTAAGCGCAAAAGCGGTATCTCAAAAAGTATTATTTTTATGGCATCGGATAGCTTAAAAAAATACGCATCTAATGAACTAGGCCTGTTGCGGCTATCTTGTTTAAAACATATGAAAAAAACCTTAAGAAAGTTTTCCCTATCTCAGTTTTATCCTAAATCACTAAGGGTATTAGAGGTATATCAATGTTATGTAGGCAAAAAGCCGCATACCCTATATATCACTGCGAGCATAATTGGTAGTAAAATTTTTAAAATTAAAGTTTTGCCTATACCACAGTAGAAATCTAGACCGGAAGGCATTTTTAAAAACAAAAGAAGAAAATATTTTGAAATATAAATACAAAATGTTTTACCTCAAAATAGAATCTCCTTTTGGAGAAAACTCCCTACCTTTGACTAGTTAGATTTCATAGAATACGTTTCTTCCACAGAAAATGTTTTATGTCATTATAAATTATATTAATAAAAGTGTTTATAATAATTATAATAATTAATAATAGGTGTTATTCTTTAAAAAAATATGTATTTTATTCGACAACAAATTCATATTTTTTTGTATACAGACATTGTATGAGAAGAGTTAACGAAAAAGCGGTAACTCAAATTTTAATCTATTTTTACATTACTTCAATTATCTCAAAACTGGCTTTCACGGAGATCCCGCTTTTGCGCTTAGAAGGGCAGTGTATTAGTACCGAAACTCAATTTAGAATTTTAAAAAGGTGTTTTTCTGTTAGTCTTGAAACTTTGCCAATCTGGGAAATAATCTAACTGAGCTAACGTGATATTGTATTCCCTGTAGTAATTACATTAATTTAGAATTTAGCCATTATCATTTATCATTGAAATCAAGTCATCCCTACAATTGATGGGTAATGATCAGTACGCTTGCCAAAAACCCTCAATACCTCACCTCGCTCGACCTGGGAAAAAAACCCTAGAACTCAGCCCCTAAGCGTTCTTAAACTTTTTTGTCTTAAAACTGTTTTAACGGGACTAAACACGATTAATTTTGTAAGTAAGTACATATCTACTTACTGCTTGACGTTTCGGCCGCGATGCTGCGGCCGTGGTCACAAGCGAACTGGCGGTGCGCGGCGTCGTTGGCTCGGGCGGGTATTTGTTTCTTCATCCACCCTCATATGTTCACTTAAATTGTCACAGTGCAATGAATCTTCAGTAACACGACTCCGGCACACTGCACTAACAGTATCGGTGTTTCTTGTTGTAGACAGACGTTGCGGTTTGCATTTGCCAATCACTGGATTCCATGCTGATGATAATTTAAACCCGTCCTCCCGATTGAAATTTTTTACTTCTTGATCTCAATCGCTTCACGTACTATTCTGCTATGATAATAACGATCGGTGGAGAGGATTTAAGGATCATGTAACTCCATCCAGTGATTTGCGGCCGCAGCATCGCGGCCGAAACGTCAAGCAGTAAGCAGATATGTACTTACTTACAAAATTAATCGTGTTTAGTCCCGTTAAAACAGTTTTAATGCAATGCAACGCGATAGTTTAAAGACTTTTTTGTCTTACTGTAAAAAGTCTAAAGTTAAACAATGTCTTTAATAGGTATCCATACTTTTTCTCCAATACATTTAGATAGAGACACAACATCAGACCACGAAGTTCAACTTTAAATACTGCGTTGTGTCCTTTAACATCGTCGTTGTTATTTCAAGCCCAGACGGGGCTTTCCATAACGGTTTCCGATAGTGCAGCATCACAGCAGCTCCAAACAAGCTCCTTAAGCTAAAGCACTAACATTTAGCTAACAGAATTTACACACGCTTAGTATCGATACGGTAACTTGCCGTATCGTAGCTAAATTGAAACTAACTGGCACTCCAGCTTTCAGCTCTTAACAAGCTGTTGAATATAACTTGTTTAAAATTTCTGTAGCTTTAGTGTTGGGTATCAATTTAAACATCGTATACCAAATCTTCCTTTGATATTTATTGCAGTAAGTCAGGAAAAATACAATACTTTACAGACAATATCTCTCTTCAATTATTATAGCTATCCTTTTATCAAAATTACGAACGCTATATCCGTTCTCTGACAATGAATGCTTGGCGTTGGCGTCGTTTTTTCCACACTTGAGTATAATTTAACGATAATATACAATTTAGGACTGTTGCTATACGATTATTAGGTGTGCCCGTCAATGTTGTGCTTTTGGAAATTCTTAATATCAAGTCACACATCACATCACACATTACATATCTTGTTGTTGTTGACTCAAAACTCACACGCGAAATTATTACGAAAGTCGGACAATTGATCAGAAAAGACAGAAAAAGTAGTTGCGTACCTAATCAGTTAGTACAGTATACTAAACACACACATAGATCATAGATTTAAGACTACTTATCCCCGAAGGGCTAACCCTCACGAGACTAGACTATGAGGACCGAGAAGCAGTCCCCTGTCAGAGTCCACCTATCACATAATTGCGTGGAAGTGGTGAGCCCATCGCAGCTTTATGCTGTTGGATGTTTGTGCACTCTTTAGTCAGTTAGTCGCCTTTTACGACACCTAATGAAATGTTGGTAGTACCTATTATTTTTTTGAGGCGCTACACACGCGGTACATTTTTTTTATTTTGATAACTAAATCGTAGTCTTCAATTAATATACCCAAATATGTTTAATCTTAAGCTTGTTCCCTTTTTACAGGCGTACTCGAACCCCCGCGTTCGATTCAACGCCACCTTATTTAAACGAAAAAAATATGACTGCAATAATGTTCCATAATAATAATGATTAGTCGAAGTAGCCAAAGACAGATAAGTAAATAATCGACGTAGACAGTTCGTTAAGCCCGGGCGCAGGTGGCGCGAACCTTGGCCAATTACGGAGCGAAAGAACAATAAATATGCATTACTGCCGTTGTACGCCCTTTATACACTTCTACCTTTTGGCTCAGAGCCGTGTGGTATAGCAGCTCACTGAAATAATAGCACCAACCACTCTCTTCCCTTGGGTGTCGTATAGGCGACTAACGGACTAAAGACTGCACATATATATAAATACATATATACATCCAACAGCATAGAGCGGCGATGGGCCCACACTGTGCTGGTAGGCTACTCTTGAAATAGAATTGCATTAATCAAATTCCAATTACAAATCTAAAAAATGTCAAATGGCACTTTGGAATTAAATTGCGTGGAAATTGATTGAACAAATTATTATCGAGATGGCGTTCCGGAGTTATCTTTACTTATCCCAATATCGATACATATTAATCGCATTGGAATCGTATTAAGATTGAGTTTGTGTTCGAGAGTAACCCCCCAGATGTGCAGTAGTTATTTGGTGAAAATAGGACAATGGCAGTGGACGACGGCTTCTGCGGTCCTCTTTGTTTAGTTTCTGACTGATTCTTTCTTGTAATCGAGAAATTATGTATGTTTGTACCTTAATTAAAAATTATTAACCGTGTCGCGTATATAGCGGTGAAAGAATAATACCACCCCCTCTCTTCCCTCGGGTGTCGTAAAAGGCAACTAACGGACTAAAGACTGTACATACTTTCAACAGCATTGAGCGGCGATGGTCTCACCACTTACGCTGAGCTCATATGTGCAGTCGCTATTTGGTGAAATGTGGACTACGGCAGAGGGCTGCTTTTGCGGCCCTCATTGCCTAGTCTCTGGCCAGCCCTTCGGGGATAATAGTCGTGATTAATATGTATGTACGAGAATATATGCATTTCTTTTTTATAATGTGACACGTCATAGTGACTACAGCCTGCTTTTGCAATTGCTCCCTGTTTTGTGCGATCACTTGCTAGTCGCTGGTTAAATAATATATTTTTTATATCCACTGTGGATAAGTACTTGGCCTTCATCTTACCTGAAGGTAATTGACAATAATGACGATTGACCGGCCGGTGGACGCTTCACCTGGAATCCTCAACCACTGAAGATGTGTCCATGCAGACAAGTATAATTATTTTATGCCCTGAACAAGCTGCGTACTACAACAGCATCGTCTATATCGCTACAGAGACGCCCAAATTGTCGCATTCGTATGCAAAGGTATACGTTTAGCTGCTGTATCGCTACTGCATCCCGACTGTATCGCGTTTGTATCGCTGTTAAGTCGTAATATATAAAGAGCCGTAAAGGAGAACGTACTTCGCAGTGGACACAGGGCGGGTGCTGTACGACATAATTTCGTTTTTATTATAGATAATTGAACAACGCATAATTAGCATACCCAAGCAAGTTTACATACCGACCTAATTATTTTTGGAAAGCGAAAAGGTTGTACTTATGCGCCGCTCGAATACTCTAATGTAACTTTAAAGTCATCTGTGTACTAAAAGGCCTCTGCGTTTGCATAGCTGCTAAAAGTCACAATAGGTACGTTGTAAAAGAGAACGTACAGTTTCGCAGTGTGTGCGACATCATTTTGTTTTTATTATAGAAAATTTAATTCCTTCGCTTTAACAACGCATAATTAGCTAAAGTCTACATAGGTAATTACCTAATTATTTTTGGAAAACAACGCTGAAGACAGAGCTTGCCCTGTAAAGTGAAGTAACTTTAGTGGGCTAGTGGTTAGATTCCATAAGTAAACTCATGTGGGTTAGATTACCAGTCGCTGACTCAGTGGTCCAAGGTTTGGTTTTTAGAGGTACATGTTCAGAAGTTCATTAGAAGCGGGCATGCAGATACTATACTTGAATTTTTAAACTTTAAATATACTTACCGAATTCCGTGTATAACATCTATGTAAGTAAATAAAAATCAATTAAGTAAGTACCACAGAAGTATGTTCGGACTTCTTGGCGGGAAAATGAAGCGTCTTGCTTGTCTGCAGTTTTGTATTATTTTCTATAATTTGTGTTTTGTCGAATATTAATGTGAAATAATGGTGGATTATTTACTGTTAAGTGTTCGTGAACATGCATGAGTGTTAGCATATAAAACAAAAGACTGCAACTTCACTTTTCAAATTTTCTCAAGAAGTCCGTGTGAGACCTCAATAAAGTCCCACAGATTTATTGAGTCTCGAGGGGTTTGGGAAAAATCATTTACCATTAAACGTTCATTACCACTCATTATCATCCACTTAATGTAAAGAAAATAATAATTACTATTAAAAACTTGACACTGGCTAAATATGCTGAACGCATGAAGCCATTATTTAAGAGAAAAAAAAAGCATGTTCGCACAGGTTTGTACAAAATATATTTTTGAAAATTTGTCACGGGATAAGGGTTGTTAGTATTTCTGAATAAAAGTACTTATATTTCGAAATGTAGGTGAATAACCTCGTTTTGCAGTGGACACGGCGCGGCGGCGGCGGCGGGTGCTGTGCAACATCGTCACAATTTTATTACAGAAAATTGAACACCTTTCGCTTCAGCAACGTATGATTAGCACGAGCATTGGAGCCTACAAAGTAAATTTTCGAAAGCAACGCTGAAGTGAGTGCTACGTTGCAATAGTGCTTGTTCCGCTCGGTTACGGTAATTTAATTTGCCTCTGGATGTTATGTCTCGGACCCAGCAGTGCCAGGTGGTTTCACCAAAAACTGGCAGAAACACTAATTTGAACGGTAAATATAACTTTCTTAATATTACTAACTATATATAACGGTATCGCGTAGCAGTGTAAGAATACTACCACCCCCTCTCTTCCCTTTGGTGTCATAAAAGGCGACTAAAGGACTAAAGACTGCACATACATCCACATAGAGCATAGATCGGCGATGGGCTCACGCTGAGCACATGTGCAGTCGATATTTCGTGAAAAGTGTAGGTACTATGGTAGAAAATCAAAAATCAAAATATCTTTATTCAATAAGCTTAAAATAATCATTTTGAATCTTCTAAATTTATTTTTTTATGGATGGATAGATAGGCATAGGAGGAGGATAAAGGACTGCTTTTGCTGTCCTCATTGCCTAGTCTATGACTATGACTAAGCCTTCGGGGATAATATAGTCGTGATTATATATTGCATTTATTTTAAATATTACTACTCGAGATCAGAGTTTAACAATAGATGAAGAATCAAGAACCAATATCATTTATTCAGTTTAGACTACAAATAATTAAGCACTTAGTAATTTCACTATAGGTAGGTACGCCATCGGTTGGTAAGTAAGTAATAAAGCGGGACACCTATACTGAGAAGAACCGGCAAGAAACTCAGCACGTAAAATGGTTTGAAACATATTTAAGCACATTATTATAGTAAACCACCACCCTTCCCTTCTCTTCTCTTTACTCTTGCCTTGGGTGTCGTAGAAGGCGATCAACGGACTTAAGACTGCACATACTTCCGACAGCATAGAGCGGCGATGGGCTCACCACCTGTCACGCTGAGCATATGTGCAGTCGCTATTTGGTGAAAAGTAGACTATGATAGAGACTGCTTTTGCTGTCCTCATTGCCTAGTCTCTGACTAACCCTTCAGGGATAATAGTCGTGATTATATGTATGTATTATATTATATTATATGTATGTGTATGTATTACAGTAAATAGCCTAAAATCTGTCACACAGCTTGACGAAAGCCTTCAAAAAATCAAGTCGTCGCTATAATTGAAGGGCGTTGGTAATTAACATCAAGCTTGTTGACAGATGCAAGTTTACGATAACAAATCCGGGCTTAGCTACGAAAAGTCCGAAAGCTTGGCAAAAACCTTCATAAATCAAGTCACCGCTATAATTGAAGGGCATTGGTGATTAACACCAAGCTTGTTGACAGATGCAAGTTTTCGATACCTAACAAATCCGGGCTAAGCTACGAAAAGTCCGAAAGCTTGGCAAAAGCCTTCAAAAAATCAAGTCATCGTCATAATTGAAGGGCATTGGTGATTAACACCAAGCTTGTTGACAGATGCAAGTTTTCGAGACCTAACAAATGCGGACTAAGCTACGAAAAGTTCGAAAGCTTGGCAAAAGTCTTCAAAAAATCAAGTCACTGCTATAATTGATGCAAGTTTTCGAGACCTAACAAATCCGGGCTAAGCTACGAAAAGTCCGAGCGCTTGGCAAAAGTCTTCAAAAAATCAAATCACTGCTATAATTGAAGGGCATTGGTGATTAACACCAAGCTTGTTGACAGATGCAAGTTTTCGATACCTAACAAATCCGGGTTAAGCTACGAAAAGTTTGAAAGCATTGCAAAAGCCTTCAAAAAATCAAGTCATCGCTATAATTGAAGGGCATTGGTGATTAACACCAAGCTTGTTGACAGATGCAAGTTTTCGATACCTAACAAATCCGGGCTAAGCTACGAAAAGTCCGAAAGCTTGACAAAAGTCTTCAAAAAATCAAGTCACTGCTATAATTGAAGGGCATTGGTGATTACCACCAAGCTTGTTGACAGATGCAAGTTTTTCGATACCTAACAAATCCGGGCTAAGCTACGAAAAGTCCGAAAGCTTGGCAAATTAAAAGTCTTCAGAAAATCAAGTCATCGCCATAATTGAAGGGCATTGGTGATTAACACCACCCTTGACAGATGCAAGTTTTCGATAACCAATCCGGGCTATTAAGCTTCGAAAAGTCCGAATCACACTTTGCCTGATTGGGAATTGAAGTAGAGGTTTATTTGAATATATTATACAAGCGGCCGCTCGCGGTTCACCCGCGTAGTTCCCGTTCTCGTGGGAATATCGAGATAAAAAGTTTTCTATATGTTAATCCAGGTTATAAACTATCTGTTTGCCGAATTTCATTCAAATCCATTCAGTAGTTTTTACGTAAAAGTGTAACAAACATCTATCCATACGTTCCCGTGGGAATATCGTGATAAAAAGTATCCTATGTGTTAATCCAGGTTATAAACTATCTGAACGTCGAATTTCATCCAAATTCATTCAGTAGTTTTTACGTGAAAGAGTAACAAATATCTATACATACTTACAAACTTTCGCTTTTATAGTATTAGTAAGATTAGTACGTTAATATATTAAAGTAAAACAGCAAGTGTAACGTAACACTTGCTGTCAAAAGGGTCTTTGGAAATACCCAATTTGCAATAATATCTCGTGAAATCGATTACGCAAGCCAGTAAACGGCCAAAATCGCCGTTATAGATTTACATACACATAAACACATCTTATAGTCAGCTTCGAAAAGCCGTTTTAGTATCACTTCGGGAGAAAACACCTGTTTCAAACAATATTTACAACTGACCCTAATTGGTCGACCGGGAGAGTCAGGACAGAATTTTGATTCATAAAAAACTTAATATAAAAGTCTATAATTTTAATCAAGACAGTTTTCGCGTAGCGGTGAAAGAATACTACCACCCCCTCTCTTCCCTTGGGTGTCGTAAAAGGCGACTAACAGACTAAAGACTGCACTGCAATCGCTATTTGGTGAAAAGTGGACTATGGCTTTGCGGTCCTCATTGCCTAGCCTCAGACTAAACCTTCGAGGATAATATTGTGATTTTAAGTAGGTATGTATGTATGTATGTTTTCGTAATATTTGATTTGTTGCGTTAATAACGCTCATATAAACTCGTAGGTAATGACACGTTTAAAAAAAATAATACCAATCACAGGTACAATATCAGGTACAATATTGAACCTACTTCCTCCGCATTCCAGGCGGCTGCGTTAACCACTCCACCACCTAGACCTAGCGAAATTTTTCAACGCTTTTCAATTTTTCGAAGCATTCCCATCTAAGGTAGTATTTTTTTTCACCGTTTCGTTATCTTCAAGATAGTTTTATTATAAAAAATGAATTAATGTTTTTTTTTAAATATATTTTAGCGTTTTATGAAGCAATGTTGTTAAAGAACTTATGCATCAAGCACTGACAAATTACGACGGGTAAAAACCAGAGCTCTGTAGCCAAGTGGTTAAGGCAGCCGCCCGGAATGCGGAAGGTGCGTGGTTCGATTCCCACATGAGGTTGTCGTCTTTTTTCAGTGTTTAAAATTTTACATAAAAAATAGAGTTAAATCTATTCAAGTTCTGAAACAAAATTATACTAGACAATATTTCATGAGCAACGTAACTAAATCTCAATATTGTAACAGCATTGTGGCAGGACCTCATCTAAATTCATGTAGAGGAAAATCGTATCATGCTACAGATATGAGGAAAGAGGTTTGGGATATGCCATAATGTACGAATACGTCAAGAGAAATTTATTTCGTATAAATCTAACTGTGCCTATACAATAATATTAACAACATTTATTTCGCCGTTAAATAAAATACATACATACATTATTACAACAATTATACTCACAACTTTTATCAGTCGACAGAGAGCAAAGTCGATAACTACGCAATCTAGAACAATTTATAAGTATCACTCCCAATGAGCCTTGGACTTTTAAAGGATAAAATGTTTAATAGAAAAAAACAACCAGTCTCAGGAAAGCTCGAATGGGAATCGAACCCATGATCTCTGGATTGCCGGTCCACTGCTGTAACCGCTAAGCTACCGAGACCCCAGAAGACTCGTTGAATTTTTTCTAGTACTTAATTTGTGATACGCTGCAAGCCAGCGGTATTACGTCACTGTAAAGTCTACCCTCACATTGTACTTTCATGTCTGAAACCGATGGTCTAAACACTGACCTGGGGCCTTTACTATCTCAACTATTAAAAATTTGCATATCACTTGATTCCTTGAATCTGCCAGCGTTCTCTTTAGCAATACCCTAGTAGAGGTCACAACACAAGGTTCGCTCAAGCGAGGTGTATACTGAGGCAGCTCTTCCAGTGCGTGCCCCGCGGACCTTTGTCAGTGAATGCAACAATGAAGCCGCTCCGGTGATTTATCATGACCCACTCCCGACGAGATAGTCGTAAACAATTACGCTGGATTAACATAAAGGGTTCGCCCACGATAACGCAGCCTGTGTCGTGAGTGGGGCACGTTGCTTGTTCGAATCTTTTCTATCGTTTTGGAAGCCAACTGAATGTAAAACTTTTATCTGTGTCTTTTCTTTCTTTTTGGAAGCTAGGGTAGCAAATGGGAAGCTGTCTGTGGTCTTTGCCTTCTGTGTCTTTTCTATCTGTGTGGAATCAGTCTGAATGTGAAACTTCTTTCTGTCAGTTTCTCTGCCTCTCAACTAAATGTGAAACCAAGCAGGACGTGGAAACTTCATTCAGTCAGTTTGTGCCAATTCTTCTCGGTGATTTATCATGATCCACTCCCAAGGAGATAAAAGTAAACAATTACGCTGGAATAACATAAAGGGTTCGCCAACGATAACGTAGCCCACTGTGTCCGTGAGTGAGACACATGCTCGTTCGAATGTTTTCTATCTTTTTGGAAGCCAGCAAAACGTGGGAACCTTTTTCTGTCAATTTCTGCCTATTGCATTATTTACGGTAATGTGACAGTTGCTGATATTTTGAAACTTATGAAACTTCCGTTTGTTAGTTTCTGTGTCATTTTTGTAGTCTTGGAAGTCAGCTGGAAGTAAAACCTTTTTTTTTCGGGGTCATTGGTTTTTCTATCCTTTTGGATGCCAGCTGAACGTGGAACTTTTTTCTGTATCTTCTCTATCTTTCTGGAACCCAGCTGAACGTGGAAACTTCTTTCTATCAGTTCCTGCCAATTCTTTTCGGTCATTTATCATGATAACGATCAACAATTACGCAGGATTATATAAAAGGTTCGCCAAAGATAACGCAGCCTACTGTGTCGTGAGCGAGAAGACACTGCTTGTTAGAATCTTTTACATCTTTTTTAAAACCAACTAACTGTGTGAGAAACTTTTTTCTGTGTCATTTCTTTCTTTTTGGAAGCCACCAAAGGATGTAGTCAGGAGCGTAGCTTAAGGAAAGCTGTGGTCTTCGCCTTCGGTGTCTTTTCTATCTTCTTGGAATCCAGCTGGACGTGACATTTTTCTCTGTATCTTATTAGATGTTAACTGTATTTTTATGTTATAAGCATTTTTACAGTAATCTGTATTTTGATAAAGTTTTAAAGTGGGGGTAAAAATTGTACTCTGTATTTAGTTCTATCACTATTTGACAATGTGTCTGTACTCAGTACTGTTAACTTCTTGGCTGTCCAGTGACCACCACATGACTTATAACAATTGATTTAACTAATTGTATTTCATGGACAGTGCAGCGCTTAAGTACTTACTTTATGTAATCATATTGTTACATCTAAAATCGCTTTGGACGAGTGATCATGTTTAGGTCAAGTGCATGCCATCAAGCACGATCGCTAAGTACCTAGATACTTTATTTTTTGACACATTCCCAGTCCATTAATAAAAACAATAGAATTTTAATTGCTATGAGCCATATGTGGCTCATAGGACTATAAATGTGTTAATTGTGTAAACAAATAACTAAACTGTGAAATAATATTGCAATTTGCACCACAAGTTCGTCGTTCGTAAGATCGTCGACACTCACATTATCTACCTACAACGGTCCGGCCTTTAGACGCATAAAACCATATATGCGAAACACCATCTTTACGCAAAACACTTAACTTGGAAAAAACCGCTTACGCAAAACACCAACTAAGCATAACACCAACTTTGACTTACGCAATATCCCTACTAAGCATAACACCAACTGTTTTGTAACCGACGACTGGAAGAACCAACTTTCCGTACTTTCATTTACTAGTAGTATATGAAACAATTAAAACTGAACTATAAGCCTACATTAAGCACAAATAAAAGAAAACTAAAGTAAAATTACCTACTTAGCTTCTAACTGAAATTTCCTCTTGCCTCCCACGTAGTAGACTTAGAAAAAATTGATTGCATGGCAAGGTAAACAATTTATTCGTCTTTAAAAATATTGCATTATTATCGGTGAAACTCAGCAAAAAAGTAGATATTTAATCAATTAAAAAATGTTCCATATGTACCACTAGTCGACAGATTTGTCCCAATTATCGTCAAAATGGCCTAAAACTCGTCAATTTTTATCACCAATTTGAACTCATTGTCTTTGAACTTAAAGTTCATATTTTTTCCTTTTTGATAAGTGTTTTTTGCAATGTTTCTCTCCCTAAAATACTTAAAGGGCCTTAGGCGGTTAAAACCGAAAAATTGGCTGTTTTCTATTAGCTGTTAGTCAAAATATTTTAGATATTTTGCACTAAAATTTTCAATGTGTATTAGAACGTGTGCGTGGAGGGGATGAACAAAACCAAAACATGATTGGAAACATTTTGCTCGATAGTAAAAAAAATCCTGAAGTAACTTCTAAAATTTCATTAAAATGCACGTTACGACCGTGGTTTACAATAATAATTCCTATAAAATCATAATCACTTTGGGGGTTAAAGTTGCTCGCGTCCGTAGGTTTACCCTTGAGACCCTACACGTGATCCCTGGGTGGTGCTAAATGAGTAACACTGACTGAGTGGTAGAGCCACGCTGCGTTGCAGCACGCATTGGGCCGGCTCGCCCGGCGTAATACCACCCTCTCACGAATATTCGGCGTGAAATAACGGCACTTGGTGCTGTTGTGTTTCGTCCGACCAGTGAGGGTTCCGGAGGCCCCTTCCCCCCCCCCCCTCCTTCCAATTCCTATTCCTTACTTAAACCTATTCCTCCCTTAAAGGCCGGCAACGCATCTGCGATTCCTCTGGTTTTGCGGGTGTCCATGGGCGGCGGTGATTACTTTCCATCAGGTGACCCGCCTGCTCGTTTGCCTCCCTCTTTTATAAAAAAAAAAAAAAATCACATAGGTATTTACCCTTTCGATTTCTTGACTGATTTGGATTTTCAAAAAACTAAACAATTTTATTAACTTCTGATAAAAATTTGAATGGCGTTTACAAATTACCGCGGACCCCGCCCCGCGCAACATCCGAATTTTCGGTGACCGCCTAACCCCCTTAATAGTTTGAACTTAGACTCATTTAAAAAAAACTCCAATTAATACAAAATAATGATTACTTAAATTATTTTGTAGCACATTGGTGATAAAAACGTAGGGCCTTTGTTGAGTTTCTTTGAGAAAACATGCACCACGCTTCTCAACTTAGCAATTAACATTTCACTGTAAAAATTACGAAAAGCGTGATTTTTACAATGTTTTGATTTTTTTTAAAGATGGGCTTGCTCTTGGCCACATTCTCATCCCTAAGAGTAAGAAGAGGCCGACGATGGAGCGAGCTTGCCCAGAAGTAGCCTATTCACTCGGGCTTTAAAGATGTTGAGGATGTATGCACTCGGGAACAGAGACGCCCGCCGGCAGGGAATTCCATACCTTGGCTGTACGCATTATGAATGAAGACGAATAGCGCTTGTTGTCGAGTCCCTGACATTTCGGCGCAGTTGCACACGCCATGATCACGGAGTAACCTTTCATTATCGTACAGTCAGTCATTTCTTCATCTCTCTGGATCACCATCACTTTCGTCTTAGATACATTTTCATCCCTTTCCTCACAAAATCATCATTTATAACGGACCTCATCTCCTGCAACTCCCCGCAGAAGACGCAAGTATAACCTGGTCGTCAGCATAGAGGAGGTACTTGATTTGGATCCCATTCATCATAATTCCACAGTCACGTTCTCTCAGGCCTTTCATACAACTGTCTAAAAACAGTGTGTGTATTCTGTGTTCTATTTTAGTAAATAAAATTAATAAAACAGAACACAGAATACACATGTACTGTTGCGTCTACCGCCTGCCACAGACTAATACAGTCGGAGCGAGCTGGCTCTAACGCGTGTTACAAACAACCTAGTTGAGACGTCTTCTCTAGTACGTAGTACATTTTATCTCAATGCCCAAAACCCGACACCCCAGTATAGAAATTAGTACGTAACATAATATTTTTACTCAATATGAATTACGACAAAAGCTAAACCTATATAATTACGGTAATGATCAAACAATTAAAAAATACTGTGACGATATTAGGTATCAAGCGTGTCCCAATTACCGTCAAATTAGTAGTAATTTTGTCAAATACTGAGTCAAACAGGGTTTATGAAGAACCAGTAAATGTCACAACTTTTTATTGGTAAGTAATAACATTAGGTTATAATCGTTAGAAAAATTACTTAACAATTTTACAAAACAATTACCCTTACCAAGCAGCTAATAGTTCCATATAAAAAGTGAAGTCAAGCTGACCAAACGGGTTACACTTTTAGGAGCTGAATTTAGATTATTTACGAATTAAGGTGTCCTCGACTTTTCAAAATTTTATTGTCTGACGCCTTTGCAGTTTATAATTAAGTGTTGCCATTTTAATTGTGCATTAGATTACCATAAATATGTTGCCATAAAAAACGTTTATTAATATGTTAGTAGAAAAATATTAACAAACCTTTTTTTAAAACTGACGTGTGTTGGGGCGCTGTCGACATTACCTACGTTTACCTTATTCTAAATTCCCTCAAAAATAGTTTTATTAATCTATCAATTTCTTATTGCTTACTCGGTGTTAAAAGTATTGTTTAGTCATTAAGTATACCAATTACGATCAGCTCTAAATTTATGGCAAGAATACAAATCAACACGTTGTATATTTAAAAAATATCTAGATATTCGTTAAACTATTACTGTTAAAATCAAATATATTTCAAAACTTGTCTAGATAATCGTTCAATTATCACAGCTAAAGTCAACGAATGGAATTGGAATTAGCAACTTTGCTTACGCTCATACATATAATAGCCATAATAAGACCGTGAGCACAAGGGACCTATCGCCTCAGGGAAGAGAGATCTGTTTCATTCGCACTGCTTGGTACGTGATATAAAGCTTAATTGACGTCTAATTAAAAAGGGTTCCATTATCAAACGTTAGTTGTATTTGTGATGTGCCACTGGTAAAGGTACCTTATGGCCTGAATGGAGTATACGGAGTAATATAAAGTACTATGAATGTATCTGTACTTACCCGTGGTACTACCGATGGTACTACTGGTAGTACCACGGGATTTTTTTTTGCCCGTAGTACTACTTCCCTGTCTGGTGTACCACGGGAGATTTTACATTACCCGTGGTACTACTTATCAATTTAATATTCCCTACAAACGTATTTCGAGGTACTTATGCATAAGCTTGAAAAATCGAGTGTTATAGAACCTTTTTCAAATATGTATGTACTGGTTAGCTGTGAAAGTATAAAACAAAAATAAACAAAACAAAACAAAAAACAAAACAAAAACAAAAAAAAACAAAAAAAAAAGGTTCTACAACACTCGATTTTTCAAGCTTATGCATACCTTGAAATACGTAGTACCACGGGTAATGTAAAATCTCCCGTGGTACTACCAGCAGGACCATCGGTAGTACCACGGGTAAGTACAGGAATGTATTTCTACACATACATATTAAATAGATTCCCGACTATTGTTCCCAAAGGGTTCTTCAGAGACTAGGCAATGAGGACCACAGATGCAGTTTACTACCATAGTCCACGTTTCACCAAATTTCAACGGCACATGTGCTCAGCCTGTTAGGTGGTGAGCACATCGCCGCTCTATGCTGTTGGAAGTATGTGCAGTCTTTAGTCGCCCTTTCCCCAAGGGAAGAGAGGGGGTGGTAGTGGTAGTATTCTTTTAATGAACTGCTATACAGCTCTGTATGTAGCCCTCGCCCTCGCACCACTTCTTCGAAACCAAATATGTTAACTATATGTAATGTAACTACTGTTTACTGTGTAGTTCATAATGTATGATTGCATATTGTTAAGTTCCCAAATAAGTGACATGTATGTCTTCTTGAGAATAAAGTTCTATAAACTGATGTAATGTCTTTCCATTTGATTTTATCTAATTAATTAATTAATGCCTTCTTTTATAGTTTTTATCATTATTTTGCATACACACACAGTAGCTTCAAAATCAATATGAAATCTAAACTGAAATATTGTAATGAAAGAAAGTATGTAGCATGTTTCTATAATCTGGAACCTTTTTGATATTTTTATTGTTATGGAATGTGACCCGATCCAAATAGCTTTAATTTTGAAAAGGGTCGCTTTGGTATTGACAGATTGTAGGTAGGTATGTCACGCGAAAAGGGTAACGTCAATGATGATATAATTTTTTTAATAATAATCATCATAATTAACCTTGTTAGTCCACTGCTGGACATAGGCCTCTCCCAATGCATGCCACTGAGCCCGATCTTCGGCTCTTCTGATCCAACTGCTGCCAGCCACCCTACGTATGTCGTCGCACCACCTAGCCGGAGGGCGCCCTACACTACGTTTGCCGAGTCGTACTTACTCTCCACTTTAGAACACGTTTAACCCAGCGGTTGTCGGTCCTGCGGCTAATATGACCAGCCCATTGCCACTTCAGCTTGTTAATTCGTTGAGCTATATTGGTCACTTTGGTTCTCCGACCTATACACACTAGTAATAAATCATTTGGTTTTATTAGTATGCCAATCACATTTGCAGACAACTGATAATATGTAAGCTGTCGGATTGAGTTTAAGTTTAAACTTAGATTAGTTTTATTCAACTGAAATTGTTGGTGTAGTGACTGACTACTATTTGTATTGATCCATGCCTAACATGTTACATATTATTTCTTTATATAATATAGTTTTGGCTAGTTACCATTTAGTTTATCAGTTATTAATTTATTTACCTAAAAACATTTAACAGAAATTTAAATATTTGTATGATAAAATAATTGGCGCGAGCGACGACGGGTGCGCACGCTAACATAGCAAAACGAGTCGCGCTTGACCGTTCGGTTTTTTGCATTCTATTGTTCTCACATTCCTGCGCCGGCGCAGCGTGCATTGAATATTCGTCCGCCGACAGCAGTGTTTATCCGGCTCCCACGGCGAATGCACGCCCGTTCTCACTCCGCGCCTAGCTTTGCGATTTACGTATCGACTAAGATTTAATATCTAAGTGATTAAATTAGTGTACATCATTTACTATAACGTCCGACTGTGCCAACGACGTATTGTATGTTATGTTTCTATAAGCTAGATATAAAGCTACATTGTGGGAAACGAATTAAAACAAAAACATTTGTTATCCGACTCGGACTTTAATTTAATTCCACTAAGGATTTCCCATACTGGTGACCCCGAGTAAGCACGTATTATTATTTGTTGTGCGCGTCGTTTTACTCGAAAGTTTCGTGTCGTGCGCGGATTCGTGTCTACCTGCCACACAAAAATATCGTTCCGGAATATTCCAGCATCGAGAATGCCAAATGATAATGCTGCGGCTGCGACATCGAAGGATAAAGAAGAGGCGGTATGGAAAGTGGGCATAAAAATGCCGCCGTTTTGGGCCCAGGAACCAGCGCTGTGGTTTGCCCAAATTGAGGGCCAGTTTCTTATAAGCGGGATCACGTCGGACAATACAAAATTTTACCACGTGATTGCTCAACTCGACCATCAATTCGCAGTAGAGGTAAAGGATGTGATAACGTCCCCGCCGCGAGAAAATAAATATGAAAAAATTAAATCTGAATTGATCAAGAGATTGTCGGAATCGCAGGAGAAAAAAGTCAAACAACTCCTGGTGCACGAGGAGCTAGGGGACCGTAAACCGTCCCAGTTCTTGCGCCACCTTCAAACCTTAGCAGGCCAAAATATACCTGATAACTTTCTAAGAACACTGTGGGCAAGCCGACTTCCAAGCAATATTCAAACGGTGATCGCGACGCAGGCAGATTTACCCTTGGAGGCGGTAGCAGAAATAGCTGACAAAGTGCATAAGATAGCACCCCCCACACCGGTGGTTGCCGGTGTTGATAAGGATATACAGAGAGGTGACGCTGTCTGTGCGCTATCAAGGCAAGTTGAAGAGTTAACCCGTCTGGTGTCATCGTTACAGAGCCAACTGCACCGTTCACGATCGCGATCTCGATCCTCAAACTTCCGTGGTGCGTCGCAACACCGAAACCGATCGCGATCGAAGTCGAGGACCGGCGGATTCTGTTGGTATCACAACCGTTTTGGTGTACGAGCAAGAAAATGTATATCACCATGCGACTATACACAGCAACAAGAGATGGCGTTAAACGCAAACGGCAGCCGGAAGTAGCGGCAAACGACTGCCCCAATCGCCCTGGCCGCCTATTTGTGATGGATCGTGAATCTAAAATGAAGTTTTTGGTCGACACAGGCTCGGACCTATGCGTGTACCCGCGATCAGCACTCAAAGAACCGCGTCAAAGGACAGACTATGACCTCTTCGCTGCCAACGGTTCCTGCATCCACACGTACGGCTGGGTACACCTGCAACTCAACCTGGGCTTGCGTCGTTCCTTCCGCTGGAGATTTGTAGTGGCAGACGTGTCCAAACCAATAATCGGTGCAGATTTTCTAAAATTTTTTAATTTGCTTGTAGATTTGGCCAACCACCGTTTAGTCGACGGGCTCACGACGCTTTCCACAGCAGCTCAACCAGTCGGAACATCAGCAATGGGCGTGGCATCAGTGAAATCCGTGTCTGGGAACAGCAGATACCACCAGCTTCTATGTGAGTACCCAGATATTACAAGGCCAGCCGGCAACCAGCGCATAGTGAAACATAACACGGTACACTACATTCGGACAACACCAGGTCCACCTGTGTCTTCAAGACCGCGGCGATTGCCTCCTGATAAATTGAAGATTGCTTTGAAGGAATTCGAAGACATGGTGAATAGCGGTACCGCTCGACGGTCAGATAGCCCGTGGGCTTCGCCTTTACACCTTGCACCAAAGAAAGATAGTGGCTGGCGTCCCTGCGGAGATTATCGAGCTCTAAACTCACGCACAGTACCCGATAAGTATCCTATCAGGCACATACAAGACTTCGCGCACCAACTAGCGGGCAGTAAGATCTATTCCAAGGTTGATTTAGTAAAGGCTTTTAATCAATTGCCTATAAACCCTGACGATATTGAGAAGACTGCAATAATTACGCCGTTTGGACTCTTTGAATTCCCATTCATGACGTTTGGTCTGCGTAACGCAGGCCAAACGTTCCAAAGATTCATCGACGAAGTGCTCCGGGGCCTACCTTTTTGCTACGGGTTCCTCGACGATCTTCTGGTGTTCTCAAGGTCGGAAACTGAGCATTACGAGCATATCCAGCAGCTTTTTCAGCGGTTGAACGAATACGGTATGTTGGTCAACACTGCTAAGTGCGAATTCGGTCTTTCACGTATAACTTTTCTCGGGCATGAAGTCGACGCAGATGGTATCCGCCCGCTTCCTGAAAAGGTACAAGCGCTTAAAGATTACCCAGTACCCAAGACACTGAAAGAGCTTCGACGTTTCCTTGGGATGTACAATTTTTACCGTCGTTTTATACCGAAAGCAGCAGAGACGCAGGGACCACTCAATATATTGTTGACAGGACCTAAGAAGAAAGCTAAAGAAAGTATAACACTTACTTCAGATATGCTTGAAGCTTTTGATAATTGTAAAACCAGTCTGGCTGAGGCTGCACTACTAGCTCACCCAGAACCCGAAGCACAGTTGGCTATACATACCGATGCATCCGACAAAGCGATTGGAGCAGCCCTGCAGCAGCGAGTCGGTGGTGCTTGGAAACCTCTAGCATTCTACTCCCGTCAGTTGACATCGGCTCAAAAGAAGTATAGCCCCTATGACAGGGAACTGCTCGCCATCTATGATGCTATTCGCTACTTTCGCCACATGGTTGAAGCCAGAGCGTTTACCGTCTACACTGACCATAAACCTCTCACTTACGTATTCGTCCACAATCGAGAAAAATGCTCGCCAAGACAATTCCGCTACTTGGATTATATAGGACAATTCACAACCGACATTAGGTATGTGACGGGCAAAGAGAACACGGTCGCCGACGCATTTTCCAGGATCGAAGCTGTTACAGTACCTGTAGACTACGATGACCTGGCACGATCACAGCAAGCCGATCTTGAGCTGCAACAACTCCTGCAGAGTGACACTACTGCGCTGAAGCTGAGGAAGGTCAAGATCGATGACTCACACACAGAGATAGTATGTGATGTCTCTAAGTATCCACGTCCATACCTAACTGACAAGTTCAGAAAACCCATGTTTGAAAAGCTACATGGGCTGAGCCATCCAGGCATTAAAGCGACAGTCAAGCTTGTGACAGCACGCTTTGTATGGCCAAGTATAAAGAAAGACTGTAAAGCGTGGACAAGAGAGTGCTCAAACTGTCAGCTTTGCAAAATTTCCCGACATACCCAATCACCCATCTCCAACTTCCCCGTTCCCTCCCGCCGTTTCTTCCATGTCCATATGGACATTATAGGGCCTTTAACGTATTCTTCTGGTTTCAGGTATTGCCTCACAGTCATCGATCGCTTCACTCGGTGGCCTGAGGCATACCCACTGGCTGACATCACGGCGGAGACTTGCGCCCGCGCCTTCATCGCGGGTTGGGTGTCTCGGTTCGGCTGTCCCGGGAAAATCACCACTGACCGGGGCAAACAGTTCGAGTGCAACCTTTTTAAGACCATGGCATCCATCCTCGGCACACAGCACCGACCGACTACGGCTTACCATCCTGCCTGCAACGGCATGGTGGAACGTCTCCACCGCCAGCTGAAGGCAGCTATAATGTGCCACGCATCTGCAAGCTGGAATGAGGTACTACCTTTGGTTCTACTGGGAATCCGCACCGCTTGGAAGGAGGACGTAAAAGCATCGGCAGCCGAGCTTGTGTACGGCGAGCCACTACGTCTTCCAGGCGAGTTCTTTTCTCCTTCTACCACCGTAGAGTACGACGCGACGAGCTTCATCTCAAGACTACGTCATCAATATGGCTAATCTTTCGCCTACACCCGCGAGTCGGCATGAGAAAAAGGCGTTCTATATACCTAAAGACCTAGAAACAGCAGAGTACGTTTTCTTAAGGCAAGACGCTTCCAGATCTTCGCTAGAACGTCCATATACAGGTCCATATAAGGTGCTGGACCGAAAACTAAAGACCTTAAAACTGGCCGTGCGGAACAAGGAACTTACAGTCTCCATTGACCGAGTTAAACCCGCATACATAACCAGTGATGACAGTATGTGTGCGGCAGACAGCTCACTGACAACTATTCCCACGCCATCCTCAAGGACAGACGACCACGAGAAGAAGACGAGGAGCGGTAGAACTGTTAGATTCCCTGACTACTATCGCCCTCACTAGTTTCGGTCTCAGCAAGGGGGTAGTGTAGTGACTGACTACTATTTGTATTGATCCATGCCTAACATGTTACATATTATTTCTTTATATAATATAGTTTTGGCTAGTTACCATTTAGTTTATCAGTTATTAATTTATTTACCTAAAAACATTTAACAGAAATTTAAATATTTGTATGATAAAATAATTGGCGCGAGCGACGACGGGTGCGCACGCTAACATAGCAAAACGAGTCGCGCTTGACCGTTCGGTTTTTTGCATTCTATTGTTCTCACATTCCTGCGCCGGCGCAGCGTGCATTGAATATTCGTCCGCCGACAGCAGTGTTTATCCGGCTCCCACGGCGAATGCACGCCCGTTCTCACTCCGCGCCTAGCTTTGCGATTTACGTATCGACTAAGATTTAATATCTAAGTGATTAAATTAGTGTACATCATTTACTATAACGTCCGACTGTGCCAACGACGTATTGTCTATTATGTTTCTATAAGCTAGATATAAAGCTACATTGTGGGAAACGAATTAAAACAAAAACATTTGTTATCCGACTCGGACTTTAATTTAATTCCACTAAGGATTTCCCATATTGGGATATCAATACATATATATAACGAGTATTACAAAGTTAATTCTAAATAAAGTTAATAATTTATTTTTTTTTACATACAATTTTGAGACAGCCATTTGGCCTTATGGATGTTTTATGAATGTGTTTATGAATGAGATAAAAGTATATTATGTATGAGATAATATATTATGTACAGCGCGTCGTCGCGCACATTCGGACAACTGCGGTCTCCCCGGAAGATCATCGTTGTAGTGACTTGCTCACTGCAACAAATGCTGAGTGGAGTCCCTTTTGGACACATTTTTGTCAAACTTTTTGTCTAATATAATTATGACAATTGTAATTATGTTACTGTGTGTTCTAATAAATACATTTTCATTTAATTTTTATTTCATTAATTTGGTTTTGATCATCGACTTTCGCTGTACTCATTGCCTAGTCTCTGACTAACCCCTCGGGGCTAATGGTCGTGACTATATGTATTCAAGTCAAAATATTTATTCAATAAACTCAATTAATAAGTACTTTGAATCGTCCAAATCTTTTTTAACCTACCACCCATTCAGGACATAATTTTTTAACTGTGGCAAAGAATGGGCTCAAGAAACCACAGCGCACAAAAGCAACGACATTTACAAACAAAAAAAAGAGTATGTCGTTACCAGGTCAATACAAAATATGAATTTAAAAATATAAAAAAAATGATGCAATACAAAATTACAATACAATGTAGTTTCAATTAAATAGAGACAATTAGAAATAGCTGTTGGAGTGCTTGGAGCATTTCAGATCCAAGCTGTTTTGTCTTCTGTGTAATCTGACACTTTATAATAAGCTTTTTTATAAAGCTTTTCTTTGATTTTCATTTTAAATTTATTAAGATCTATTGTTTGTATCATCGACTTTTGCAGTTGAATGTACCTATATCTAGAGTTTCAACTCAGTAATCGGCAGAATTAACAAGCTGAAGTAGATGGGCTGGTCATATTAGCCGCAGGACCGACAACCACTGGGTTAAACGTGTTCTAGAGTGGAGAGCGCGACTCGGCAAACGTAGTGTAGGGCGCCCTCCGGTTAGGTGGTGCGACGTCATACGTAGGGTGGCTGGCAGCAGTTGGATCAGAAGAACCAAAGATCGGGCTCCGTGGCATGCATTGGAAGAGGCCTATGTCCAGCAGTGGACTAACAAGGTTGACTTAAGAGGGTTTACGCATTTCGGTTTCCCATACAAATTTCCAAGTCGAAATTTTTAAAAACCACTTAGCCAATTTTAATAAAACTTTGCATGCTAAAGTAAAATACTGGGATCTAAATAGTTTGTTAAAAACATTTAAAAAAAAACATTTATTTAAGTGAGTTATTGTGATTTTAAACTTACTATAGTTTTTTTTTTTTATCTTTCCTACAATCACACCAATTATCTAGCCCAAGAGAAGCTTCGAAGAAACTCGTGAAATGGTTACTAGACAACGGATAAACATACTTAAAATACTTAAATACATACTTGTTATACATAGAAAACACCCAGACCCGAGACAATTTAGAAAACAATAATTTCTAAATTGACCCGACCGGGGATCGAACCCGGGACCTCAGAGATGGCGACACCATGAAAACCGGTGTACAAAGCACTCGACCAAGGAGGTCGTCAAGTGGACTTTAAATCGCAATAACTCAGTTAAATAAACGTTTTTTAAAAATGTTTTTAACAAACTGTTTAGATCCCTGTGTTTTACTTTAGCATGCAAAATTTCAAAATTTCATTTTCTTGGAAGTTTGTATGAAAAACCAAAATGCGTAAACCATCTTAAACACGATAGATAAATTATTTAATTGTTAGCCACCTTTAGGAGTCTTCGTGGCAGACAAGGGACAAAGGCCACAATAAATGTGGACTGTACACTTATAAGGTGAAAGTGCTGTTAAAACAGGCAATAACATTTGACGGTGGCATCGTTCCAGCTCCGTACTCGTGTGAATAGGTTTATACTCCAATTATGGGCTACAAGCTTAATATAAAGGCACTATTTAAAAGGAAAATGGCAGTAGTAGCTTAAGTCTGCGCTTTGCTCTTAACTCATTACTATTTGAGAAGCTAAACCTACTAAGCAAAGCAAGTACCCACAATAAAATGACCAAAATTATGACTGTGATTCCAATAAAATGACCAAAATTATGACTGTGATTCCAATAAATGCTTTTTCTTTCTTTTTTCGGTTCTTTCAAAATCCTGAGATTAACATCTAAAATCCAGCCGCAATTCTGACAATAACCTAAAAATGCTGAAAAATGGTAAACCTATAGTCTAGGATCCGAGTATAGAACGACCTTCACCCGGAAGGTTAATGGATGAAAAGTGTTTTATATCAGATTTAATATGTTAAATAATATCGCGAGTGGGTTGGCTGAAAAATTTTAGTCCAGTACCATTAATAATTAATTTAATATTATTATTTTTTTTACATTGCACTGGTTTTGTGTATGTGTGTTTGTAATGAGCTTATCTTTATATAAACATAAATTTTATTTATTTAACCAGACGGTTGCAAATTACTAATATTGACTTGCCTGTTTACACCTGCCTACCCAAGGTTATGACAGGAAAAAAATTGTCAACCTAACGTTTTTTATATTCTATAGGTTTCATACTTTCGATTGGTACCTAAGTACGTAATTTATCTATTATCGAAACAAGTGCAATTTAATCATATATGAAATTTTTCAGCCAACCTACTCGCAATATATTTTTAACACATTAAATTTGATATAAAATACTTTTCATCCATTAACCGCTTGGTGAAGGTCGTTGTATACTCGGATCCTCTACTACTTGGTTACGACCATCGTTTGTTGAAAGTCCTTGTAAATCCATGCATATGTGCCAGCACTAAATACCTATACAACTACGAATAGCAGCGAGAAAGGCTTCTGCGTAATGTTTGAGATAAACCCGTTGAGCCAGAAAAACCCTTAGCCCCAGGACACGTGCCCCGCCGCCCCTAACTCCAGAGCAAATACGCCAGGTGCAATTAAAACGAAGCGTACTAAAAAAGCCCTTTGAAAGGGTTAACGTTCCTTCCATTTTTTCACTTGCAGTTGGCGAGTTGATTTTTATTTCGTTTGTTTTAACGATGTTTGATGCGGTTTTGTTTTTTTTTGTGGTTGTTTTTCTTTTGACCTTTGCAAGCTGTAAAGATGTTTGTTATCTGGTCACCCACCCAGTGACCCAGCATTGCAAAAGTTGCTTAATTGACATGATCGAAAACCAAACTCCTGAGCCGCTACGCCAGCGCCGTCGTGCTTCTCATCTTTCTTTATCTTATTTATAATGGGGAGGTAAACAAGTATACAGGCCACCTAATGGAGAACAAACCCATGGACATGGCAAATCTAGAGGAAACGCATGATATACGTTGCCGGCCTTTATGGAAGGATTAGGCTCGTTTCTTGAAGATACCTAATCAAATCAAATCAAATAATTTATTCACATGAAACATTGTGACGTAGGGGTTGTGTTAAAATAATGCAACCCGCTTACGAACATACAAATTTATTTTAACTTGGTCTCGGGGCGTGGAGTACGAAAAAGCCTAGCTGAATAGTTTGCTCTCGTCCCTGACTTAGCTTGGGGAATCGCCGTGGTGATGGGAGGCGCGTCGCTGTCCAAGAGCTGCGTGCTGCGTGGTGTGTTTCCAAAATGGCGGCCGTGTCAAAATGCGAAGACGGTCGCGTAGAATCTTCTAAACTTAGAACTCCGGACGTAGAACGTAGAACGTAGCATAGAACCCTGGAACACAACGCAGCGTCAGCCGGGTTGACCAGCAGCCGCCGATTGCGATAGCCACCTCACCCCCAGCCAATCCGAAAAAAGTCGGATGTGAAGAGGCTGTAGGTGAAGTGGGAAACGACTACAATCGGAACGGGACGCACATAATCATGAAACTAAAACCTAACTAAAAAAGCATTGCGAGAAGCGCTTACAACTAAATTATCTTCCAAAGAAAAGAAATTAAAATTAAATTATTTAAGTGCGGGTTCGGATCTCGGTCGAGGGTACTTATAAAACATATTGTTTCCATCCAGTAATTTAAAGTTACACTAAATAAGTGCTCGACGGTAGTTATACCGGTCTCAATAATAAATAAATAAATTAAAAGCAAATTACATATGTGCGGGTTCGAGTCCCGGTCGAGGTTACATGTAAATCATTTGATTCTCCCGTAATGCAAAGTTGAACTAAATAAGAAATCGACCGTAGTAATACCGGTCTCAGCAGGAATTAAATAATTAACAACCTCTAGAAGTATTCCCGACTGACAAGGAAACAAATAGCAATTAGCAAACGAGTTGCACAACTAAAAATATACATTAAACAATGGCGGTCGCCCTTTAATTTTGAAATTTTGAACATTTTGAAACACATTTGAAAATCACCGTTACAAGTTTAAATCTTTGATTTGAAATTATAAACAAACCTTCTCACGCTTAGTATTGCTACCTACGCGCACTGCATAAGCGAGCTAAGGCTAAAAACAAGGGATTAACACACATCTAAATACTTACTAGCTAATAACTACTCCAATTTTAAAAACTGTTCAACACTTACCCTAACGGGGAATAAACAGCACAATGATCGTAGAATGACGATAAGGCTTGATACTTTACAAATAATCGCTTTGGTCAAATACGTGACCTAAAGAAGCAACTATGGGTATAAGTAATTCTAAAAAAACGTATTTAAATGAAATTGCTAGCGACGACAAAAGCAACGTCTGTGTCGTATCGCTGGCTCTCAAGCGTATGCTGACTATGACGCCGCGTCGCCGCCGCCGGGCGATCGTGAGCTGCTCGCGCGCAAGTTATTTTAACTTACCTACTTACATCAATATAAAAATACAAAAGGCATTTCAGGGTACCGTGCGCGCAACGATTAAACCATATAAAATAGAAAACACGTTCGTTTTGCAGTTATTAAAACTATTAAGGCTTTATTTCTTTGTAGTTATTAGATAAGTAATTTAGTTTAAAGTAACATTTAGAATTAAGTTAATTAGGAAAGGATAATCTACGTTTGTTTATTTATAAATTAAAATTGTATATAAGGATTTAATAGCTATACGTTTATAACGTTACAACATAGTAAATACATAGATGTTATAATTATAAAAAAGTTCATTCCTGATTCGCTAATTTAGCATGCAAATGTCAAAAATTAAGTACCTACTGAAATGTCAATTAATTAATTATCCAAATGTCTGTTTATTACAATAATGTTAATTTTCAAAAAAAAATTTATAATGACAAAAATATAAGACCATCCTCAACTTTCATGTCTAAATCTAACATGGTATAGAGATATTCACCTACAAAATAAAAACACTGTTCCTGAAGCCATCGTAAAGTCCGGAAATACCTATCGCCGACGAGAGCTGGTTCCACAGCAGCCACTGCTGTAGTCCATCTTCTGGTAAGTTTATATGCTGTCGCATGCGCATACTATTTTAATTCTGACAAAATGAAGATCTCCTTTGATCCACTTTGACATAATCGTTCAAGTTAGCGTAGCTCTCTCTAACCCCCCTTGACCACAGTCTATGTACATACATAAATATAATCACGACTGTTATCCCCGAAGGGTTGGTCAGAGACTGGGCAATGAGGACAGCAAAGCAGTCATCTACCATAGTCCACTTTTCACCAAAAATATCGACTGCACATGTGCACAGCGTGACAGGTGGTGAGCCTGTCGCCGCTCTATGCTGTTTGATGTTTTTTTTTATTCTACAACGGGTAAGCTCTTGGCCTTCATCTCACCTGAAGGTAAGTGACGATAAGGCCGAAGGTGGAAGCGCGCTTCACCCGGAATCCTCAACCACTGAGGAACTGGCTATCTTATCTCAAACTGTCGGAACACAACAATGATATAAACATCGTTGTTATGGCGACAGACTTAGATAAGATGGTGGGAGCTAGCCAGGCGGACTTAACAGCTCTTCCACTAACCAAACCGAGCACACAAAGATGTACCCCCCGCTGGGAATCGAACCCGGGACCTCTGGGCCTGAAACCGGTGGCTTAGCCACAAGACCACAGAGGCGATTAGATGTATGTGTAGTCTTTAGTCCGTTAGTCACCTTTTACGGCACCCAAAGGAAGAGAGGGGTGGTAGTATTCTTTCACCGCTACGCGACACGGTTATTTACATATGGTTATATACGGATTCTATGTACTCTATTATTAAGCCAATGTAGGTAGATATCGCTTGATGAAAATACAAAAGTCAATTTCCGCCAAAATCCAGCGTCTGAACAAAGCTTTCGTGTCAAATTGGATTGCATATAAAAGGGTGTATTTGGTTTGAGTCCTCGGAAAGTGAGCTCAGAACTGTAACGCTTTCGGTATTATGCAGAAAAATGCGCCGTGGCTTCGTTAGCCAACTATTTTGCGAGCTGAATGCGGCCGTATTCTGTAGCCGTATCGTGAGCGCAAACCAGATAATTATGTTACTGGACTAGTGGTGGACCGAAATAACGTTTTTAGGGTTCCGTAGACAAATGGCAAAAAACGGAACCCTTACGGATTCGTCATGTCTGTCTGTCCGTCCGTATGTCACAGCCACTTTTTTCCGAAACTATACTGTTGAAACTTGGTAAGTAGAATGTATTCTGTGAACCGCATTAAGATTTTCACACAAAAATAGAAAATTAACAATAAATTATGGGGGTTCCATACAAAACTTCCACTTCAACTAAAACTCAAAAAAAATTTTTTCTTAAAACCCATACGTATGGGGTATCCATCTATAGATAGGTCTTTCAAAAATGATATTGAGGTTTCTAACATCATTTTTTTCTAAACTGAATAGTTTGCGCGAGAGACACTTCCAAAGTGGCATAATGTGTAACTTCTAAAATAACAGAATCATAAAACTAAAAAAATATATGATGTACATTGCCATGCAAACTTACACCGAAAATTGGTTTGAACGATATCTAGTTAGTAGTTTTTTTTTAATACGTCATAAACTAATTAATTATGAAAAACACACTAATTATTAAAACATCAATCAAATTGAAATGAGACACTTTTTTACGGATTAACTCGCGTTTAATTTACGTTTCGAACCCTTTACAGGGTCCGTGGTCACAGGGATACTGAGGTGTTGGTCGTCTCATAGTTAGAAGTTATTTGCCTACCGTCAATCATTTTTATATTTAACCGTTGAGGTACTAAAAAAGGGGCTTAATTACCGTATGAAAGCATTATTAGTAACGTAGAGGATCGCTTAGTTAAAAATAATATTAGGAAGGCTGATGCTGAAGCACTACGTCAAGACATATCGTCTGTCTTGCGCCGGAGCAAAGTGCCGAAATCCAACCTTCCTCGCAATCTATACTTCGCCCTAAAGAACCTGCGAGCTAAGCCAGAGTTAACCATCCTTCGTTTCGTGCTGATAAGGGTAATGCTACGGTAGTTATGGATACTTCAAATTATTACGAAAAAATAATTCAACGTTTATCGGATGACAAGACATACAAACGCGTTAAATGCGATCAAACTAACAAAATATTAAAGAAAACCAGTGATCTTGTAAACAACACTCCGAAACGTTAAATCTAGACACTAATTACCTAATACATTCCTGCCCTAAACAACCTAAACTGTATGGGTTACCAATAATCCACAAACCTGAGGCTCCGCTACGTCCGATTGTAAGCCAGATCGACTCACCAACTTACCGTTTGGCCCGGCATGTAGCAAAAATACTTATTCTTACCAGTTTGTCAGTGATATTAAAGACCTACATCTTGCTGACAATGAAACCATGGTTAGTAGTCCCTATTTACATGTCTACCAGTACAGGACTGCATTGAAATTACCAAGAAAAGACTAGTTGAACAAAATATTCCCAATGAATATGCAGTACTATTAGAGCATTGTCTAACATCTGGCTACCTTTTGTGGAATGAAGTTTACTACTTGCAAATATAGAGGGTGTTGCTATGGGGTCCCCTGTATCACCGGTTGTCGCCGATATTTTCATGGCAGACTTTGAGGAGCGGGCCCTAAGCACAGCAACTGTAACCCCAAGGTTCTATAAGCGGTACGTAGATGACACTTTCACTATCTTACCAACTGATAAAGTATCTGCTTTTCTAGGTCATCTTAACTCCATACACCCTAAAATACAGTTCACAATGGAGTTAGAGGCAGACAATAAATTAGCTTTCTTGGACACTTTAATCATCAGGAATCCTGACCATAGTTTGAGCCACACTGTGTTTTGTAAAAATATTGTTAGCTCGTATTGTGTAAACTTGAACGCACCCGAATAAATATAAAAATGATGAATGCCTACCAAATAACTTCTAACTATGAGACGACCAACACCTCAGTCTCCCTGTGACTACGGACCCTGTAAAAGGTTCGAAACGTCAGGATAATATAAAAACTATGTAAATAGTAAATTAAACGCGAGTTAATCCGTAAAAAAGTGTTTCATTTTAATGTGTAGTGCTCGCTTAAACCTCAGAAAACAATACATCAATCAAACTTACAACGAACTACAAGAACTTTAAATGATGTTACTTGCTACTACGGAACCCTTCATGGGCGAGTCCGACTCGCACTTGGCCGCTTTTTTATAGTTGACTAACCTGCCTGCCCGCGCTTTCGTCCACGCTTACTTAAAAACACCGTCATACGTCAGCCATTTTTTACTTAATATTTACAAATTATAGTATAAAAAACATCCTTCTATAAGTTTTTTATCGATCTTTCTAGTGAAAACCTGTAAAAAATCATTGCGTGGTCTAGAAGGAGAAAGCGGCTACACAGAAAACTACAGACACAGGAAAACGGAGACATTACTTAAAATATAGTGAAGTGTTTTACAAAGTAAAAAACAAGGGTGGCATTAAATCATAGGAAAATCATAGGTGCTAAGGGATAGGCTGTGCTAAGGGATAGGCTATGCTTTACTATTGTAGAACAGATATATTAATAGCAGTATAAATCGAAACTGGAGTGTTCAAATATTATTCTTCTCAACAGAAATGTTGAGTAGATTTCTCTACTTAATATAGATTGTTTACGAATAATTTTCGTTATGCGTAAACAATTTATAATACATCATACTTATCAAGGCCAAGCATGCGCACATTAAGCAGCGTGCTTAATGTTCTGAATTTTCCAAGTTCATGCTACGGACAGCGATATATACGATGGCTACGGACTACTCCAAAATGTTTAAATTCTGCAATCAATTTTGAGCTCTCACTCCCAATGGCTAAAGTTGAAAATCGATTACGGAATTTTGACAGTTCTGTATAGCCTTAAGTGTTGTTGTGTGTACTTTACAAAGGGGAGGCTCGTGCCTATTATCTATATGTTATTGCGCACATAAATTACTCCACCGCGAGTGGCCGAGTGCCGATGCGCCCGTACCGGTATCCAGAGATCCTGCTTCAATTCCCAGTAGCGTTTATCTTTAAAGGCTCGATCCAAAACTGGATCCTGAATCCGCAGTCGAGTTATCAAATTCGAATTCTCTAAACCCGACTCTACGCTAACGTCACAAAGGGTGACCTTTGTAATTTTAGCGTTTTTGCTCGTGGTCCCGAGCTCAGTTCCGATCTTACTCAAGAGTGACAAGAGTGATCTTACTCGGAAAGTGAGTGTAGATGACTATTTTAATAATGGAGGCTTATGTCCATCAGTGGTATGGTGTTTACTCGAATAATGATTTAATTATTCTTGTCAGTTGTAAATAAATACCCAAAAAAAATAAAAGAATATAATCAATTAGTGCCTTTGAAATAACTACAGTACTCAGTTATACGACCACACAAAAACACTTTCAATCGTAAATTCGTCCAAGTCCACCAGAAAGTTAGTACGCACTGATGCTTGTTATGAAGTGATACCAATTTATTCCGATAAATCGATGACGGAAGCATCTGAGACTACTCATAAACTTTATCAGTTACAAGTGAAAGCGATAGGTGCTTCACAAACTTATCCTGACCAAGACTTTTTCCTTTACGACACACATTGAACGAATGAGAGCAATAAAACCATTTTATTGTTAAAAGTTATCAAATCTCACATTCAGATATCCCCATTTTATATTGGCTGAGGATCAAGGGCTATCCGATGTATCGCGCGTATAACTAAAGCAATAACCTAAAGTTACATATTTATGAAAGAACCTTTCTTTTATGGGCCCTGAGGGCGTAAACATTTAACATTTTCATATCTTGAATCTTGTACACTTTTTAAGGGAGAAATCTGGGAAAATCCGACGAAAAGTTTTAAAAGGTAAACACTTTGTACAGGCTAGACCTTCGAAAAGATTTCTAGAGGAAGAATAAACTTGGAAACTCTTCGTAACAAGCTATGAGCTTTCTATGCTAAGCTATGAACGTTATACATACCATTATTTTAAATTAATCTATGATTGGCATTAGAAGTAAGTACCTAAACTTTAGTACCATGTAATTATTTTTTTACCTGAGGTAGTAATTTTTTTTCAACGTTCCGTTACCATTTCAAACTACTAATGTGTTGAGACATAATTGTTGCAACGAGCGCGATCCCTCCGAGCGAGTTGGTGGTGACATGGTATTAAAGACCTTATTCTTCTATTCTGTGTAAGTACTAAGGTGTTAACCACTCACTCGTGGCACTTTTCTAACAAAAAAATTGACGCAACTGTCAACGTCAAATTTGACAGAATCGAGCATAGACTATGCGATATTTTGCTATCACGATACATAAGATGTACCACAGACCCGAATTAATCAAACTTGTTCATACTAAAGTAGTCTGTAAGCCTATGAAAACACGGTACAAAGTCAAGTGTGTTTTTGTAGGTGCGGTCTCATGCGACCGCTTGAGGCCTGAGGGGAAGCTATAGTATATTTATAGTTCTTGTGAGAAGGTCTATGTCTAGCAATAGAAGGATTATACATACATACATAGATTCATGACTACTATCCCCAAAGGGTTAAGGGGGCCTAGGCAAAACGACCGCAGAAGCAGTCCACTGCCATAGTCCAAGTTTCACCAAATTACAACTACACATGTGCTCATCGTGTTAGGTGTGTGATGTGTATCACCGCTTTATGCTGTTGGATGTATATGCAGTCTTTAGTCCGTTAGTCGCCTTTTACGACACCCAAAATAAAGATAGGGGTTTGTAGTATTCTTTTAGCTAGCCGCTGTACCACACTGCTATAAAGAAGCACAAAGATAAGGTTTATAACTAACTGAGTCGGCGCAGCGACCCAAAGTGAGTCTTGGCCTCCTTTAATCAGAGCTTCCACCTGGGTGTCCCGCGCCAATAGGGGTACTATTTATTTGCTTTGGGCACTATTTGGTACTATTTGGGTACAGTTTTTTGACATTCTTGAAATAACAGAATTCCATGGTGAGAAAGCCAAGCGTAAGTACACAGGCATCCGTGTGGAGCCCGCGCAAGTCTTTCTCGACCTCATCTCCCCAACGGAACGGCCTAGGTACTCTTTCTCCGAAACGAAATTTCGGCCGATTTTCGTTTGCTATTTACAGCAGTTTCTACTCCTTCCGAAATTTCGTTAATACAAAATAGGTTTAGCAATAAGATTATTGATTTTTGGAAAATTTTAAAATAATGGAAAGCGCTATATATGGTGACTGACAGATACTGCAAGAAACTTCAAGGGCTGGCCAGGTCAACTGTTTTAAACATGACACAAAAGATTGCAGACCAACGTAGGTAAAGGTACTTATACCCCAGCTGACGCGGACGGGTCAACAGACGGGCGGGTCAACGGCCGGCCGCTGCCCGCGCGTTGTAAATAATTGTTATTTAATTCTTTCATGTTATTTTTCTTATATTATTGATTTAAAGTAAATTAGATACTCAAAGACTATCAAATTAAAATTCATAAAATGAATATTTAATAAAAAATAAAAAAGCACGAATTTCTTTTTTGTCATGTCTAAAACACTTGACCTGACCAGCCCTTGAAGTTTCTTGCGGTTTCTAGCAGTCGCTTTATATAAAATGACAGGGTTTTTTCATTTTAAATTTAAAAAATCATTTTGTGAATTTTAATTGGATAGTCTTTGAGTATCTTATTTATTTTAAAGCAATATTATAAGAAAAATGAAATGAAAACAATTAAAAATAAAGATTATTTACAACGCGCGGGCAACGGCCGGCCGGTTGTTGACCTGTTAACGTAGGTACTGACGCGGACGGGTCAACAGACGGCCGGCCATTGACTCTTCAACGTAGGTACTACGTACGCGGACGGATCAACAGACGGCCGGCCACTGACTCGTCAACGTAGGTACTACGTACGCGGATGGATCAACAGACGGCCGGCCACTGACTCGTCAACGTAGGTACAACGTACGCGGACGGATCAACAGACGGCCGGCCACTGACTCGTCAACGTAGGTACTACGTACTACGTACGCGGACGGGTCAACCCCTTGCCCGCGCGGTGTAAATAATCGTTATTTTTAATTGCTTTCATTTAATTTTCTTATGATTCCTTTTTGTCATTTTAGTCATGTTTAAAACACTTGACCTGACCAGCACTTGAAGTTTCTTGCGGTTTCTAGCAGTCACCTTATATAGCAAACGTAAATCGGCCAAAATTTCGTTTCGGATAAAGAGAGTAGGCCCTCTGGGACGACCAACCGGCCGTCGGCCACGAGGCCGTCCCAGGTACGCACGCTGCACCGCACGATCATCTCCCATCCTCTCAAGGTGGCCCAGCAGCCAGCGAAGTATGTGGGCTTTTATCTCGCCGATGTTCGGTTAGGCCACCAGTAGGCCTAGTATGCGTAACATGAGAAAATTTTCTCTACCTGTTTTCTCGTGATATGCCTATACACGATATGTCAAAATAGACATAATAGTAGTTTTTGCTTGTCTGTGGTATTTTTGTCTACAACCCCTAGCATGCAATATAATTTTATCCAGTTTTGACAACTGTAACCGAGATAGTTTGTCGTTCCCGCCATCGAAGGAAGAGGAATATCGTCTGCGACATAAATCTCGTGTTGTCTAGCGGCCTACTGATCTTCTAGCTCCACATTCCTGATAATAATTATAACAAAGGCAATCATGCTTAAAAGAAGCACCCCACCTACGTTCGTCAAGTGACATCCGATAGCGCCTTGTTCCGCGCTAACTAAAGCGAACTTAGCAAATATCCTCCAGCCAGCTTATATCCAGCCAAAATCAACATCAATCCCCTTATTCAGGAGGCTTTGTGCCGAAACTTTGTGTGTGAAACGTAACCCTGTCTCTCTCTAACAAACGGCGATGACAGTGACGGCACCATTCGGTTGGAAAGTACCTGAATATAAGAGGGTTAACAAACCAACTGCCGATCCATATAGTACCATTCTGAATATAGAGAGGTAACAGTTGACTTAAAGTATTTGCAAACAATCTCTGGGGGCCGCTGGCTGACGGAAACATCTGTGTCGTGTGGCGTATGGCGTACCTAATATATGTATTTACTTACCAATAATAATTATATCTACTAATCGGAGATGTGTGGTAGCAGATCATTAAGAAGGTTAACGCGTTATGGCTTCCCATACAAACTTCTAAGTTCAAAACTTTACAAATAAAGTGTAAATACGTAAGTATGTGTACTTCTTTTTCTAACTCTTTTTACTGGTTGACTGGTAGAGAATGTTTTTAGCATTAAGTCCGCCATTTGTACTTAATTTTGTGCAATAAAGTACATATTAAAAAAACAAAAAAAAAGTGAAATTCCGTGAAACCTTGCATGCGAATGTAAAAAATGCTTTGTAGAAAACATAAAAAAAACGTTTATTTAGCTGAGTTAAAAATAAATTGGCAAATCTACCAGCCCATCTGTTCTCTTGGGTGTCGTAAAATGCGACAAACAGTCTAAAAACTGCACACATTCAACAGCATAGAGCGGCAATGTGCTCACCACATAATACGCTGAGCATGCAGTTGTTATTTTGTGAAACGTAGACCGTGGCAGTGGACTATTTTTGTGGTCTGAGAACCGCAATGAGTTGCCTAGTCTTTGAGTAATCCTTCGGGGATAATAGTCGTATTTATGTATATATATACTAACAAGCGGCCGCTCGCGGTTTCACCAGCGTGGTCCCCGTTCCCGTGAGAATATCGGGATAAAAAGTATCCTATGTGTAATTCCAGGTTATAAACTATCTGTATGCCGAATTTTATTCAAATCCATTTAGTAGTTTTTACGTGAAAGAGTAATAAACATCCATCCATACTTACAAACTTTCGGGTTTATAATATATGTAGGATATAGCTGGCTCGTATGTATGTATTTATTAACTAATAGCTGAGGTATCAGTATATTTGAGGTATCAGCGCGACGGCGAAGTGACAATAACTCTTAACTAACATTTTTCGAAAAAAAATTAACAATAACTATATCTATGACTTCTTAGCGGGACAATGAAGCGTCATGTCTGCAGTTTTGTTTGTTTTGTAACTAAATAAAAAAAGTAAAACATCTCGAGCTCCTTCGTGCTTCGGAAGGCATGGGAAGCCGTTGGTACCGATTGTTATCGCAAGATGGCAGTCGCAAAACCAATCCAGCGTTGGGCCAGCGTTAAAGCTAAGGCTTAAGCCACACGATGCGTTGACGGTGCGGTGCGGCGACGCACCATAATGAATTGGAACTATAGGGTACCACACACACGAGCGGTAAGGCACCGCACCGCAACAGGGCCCTTATTCTGTAACGATTCCTTGTTTCAAAACCACGTCAATTCCTTATAAAGTTACGATATCTTCCCAAAAACGTATGCGTTTGACGTTTGTGCGCGGTAAGGTTTAGGTGTGGAATCTATAGATTGCGATACAGAATCAGGGCCCTGCATTGATGCTTACCGCGGTGTGAGCGCGGCGCCCCGTGCGCCGTCGCAACGCACTGTGTGGCATACCATAGAAAGGAGATGTTTAATTTGGCAAGACAATATGTACACCTACTCAAAAAATAGTATAAAATACATGTATTTAGTTGATCTATGTAACATTCCGATATGCTTTACCATTTTTGGTTAAGAATTTTAAAAAAAACCATTATTTTGAATAACTTGGCAACTCGATATGTCTTTCTGAGATTAAAATCAAGTGTCCAAAGCTGTAAAGAACGTAATTAATAGTGTAACTGTCACCATGATTTAAAAAAATAGACCGCCTTTTTTCAATTTAGTTTTTTACGTGGATTCTGAGTTGTTGTGGTTTTGTGCTGTGCAGATTTTTTTCTATTTTGATTTGTGGACCGATTACCAGCTAACCGTTTACTGCCTCGAAAGTAAATAAAGGGTGATTGCACGTAAGTACTTTTGTTTTGACAGCTACTTGACATGACATGACATTGAGGCAATGAGGACCGCAAAAGCAGTCCTCTATCATAGTCCACTTTTCACCAAATAGCGACTGCACATGTGCTCAGCGGACAGGTGGTGAGTCCATCGCCGCTCTAAGCTGTTGGATGTATGTGCAGTCTTTAGTCAGTTAGTCGCCTTTTACGACACTCAAGGGAAGAGAGGGGGTGGTTGTATTGTTTTAACCGCTGCGCGACACGGGTATAAAAACCAGACTAATTTGGTTACATTCCCATATACCCAACATTGTCCCATATACCCAACATAAATTAATTAATAACATACCGAAATAGCACCTATGGAGTTAAATTAACCTTTCAACAGCATCTTAACTACACACAATGGAAATTTAATTGTTTTACGACATGTAGCAAGCGGTTACCTTTTGAAATATTGAAACATAGTTGAAGCTTAATCGATGCCACAGTACCACACACATTATGTAAAATAATATGCTTTGACATGTTTAGGCGATGCTGGTTTACGTAAACAGATTACACGGTCAATGAATTCTGATACAAACAAAAGATTAATTTATCACAAGCTGAATATGTAGATCATGGATTTATTAAGATTATTACTCACTAGCACGTTCATTTATTTTATTTTTTTGTCTGTCATAGTATTTAGCTTGACATTTTCTTCTTTTTTTTATTTTGTTTCTTTTTTATTATTTTATCTGTTTTAATTTAAGTTGACATTGTTTACATATTTTTTTATATTGTTTTCTGAGGTTTATAATTTTTTTTATTTTATTTTTCATTTTTATTGGTAAGTATTTAATTTCTGACATAGGTATTTTTTAAGTATGATATTATTATTTCTTGTATTCAATTTCCATTTGTATTAATATTGTATTGTATTTGATTCTCATTTTTATGTACAATTATTTATGTAATCACTATTGTTTAACTAGCATTACTAATAAACACCCCTTACCACGTGACGAATTTGTCCGCGTAAACACCCCTTACCACGTGACGAATTTGTCCGCGTGAACAATCCGTGCCGCATGAAGAATTTGTCCGCGTGAACAACCCGTACCCCGTGACGAATTTGTCCGCGTTAACACCCCTTACCCCGTGACGAATTAGTCCGCATAAACAACCTTTGCCCCGTGATGAATTAATCCACGTAAACACCCCTTACCCCGTGACGAATTTGTCCGCGTGAACAACTCGTACCCCATGACGAATTTGTCCGCGTGAACAACCCGTACCCCGTGACGAATTTGTCCGCGTGAACAATCCGTACCCCGTGAAGAATTTTCAAAAATTTTCTTTCGTTCAACCTCCTGATTGGCCGAGTGGTCAAGCGCTCGGCTCGATGTTCCCGGTTCAATACCCAGGGCGGGCAAAGTGTGTTTAGGAATATTCCAATGCATAGCCCGGGTTTGTAACCAACCCGCATTTGGCAAGCGCGGTATTAAGGCAATACCCATTAATTGTAGACATGATTTCAATGGTGGAGGCTTTTTGCCCTGCAGTGGGACGTGATGTATTCTTTACTTAGCTTTTATAAAGTAACCCCCGATTAAGAGGAAACACTACGTCGACGTGGCATGCAAAATTCTCATACAAAACACAGAAAAACGACGTTTTGTAGTCCCTTGTTTTCTCCTTTAGAACTGGACCAATTTTTATTACTTTTTCAGCATCGGTTAAAAAAAGAGATTTTCTATGTCTGTATGTTCGATTTTTTTTTTAAACCAGCCACCTTAGTTTTTGAAGACGCCTTAAAACGAAATGATTTCGCTAAATTTTAAAGGCTCCTGGTTTTTTAATTATTTAAATGACTTAATGCAAAAAAATCAAACATACAGACATAGAAAATCTCTTTCTTTAACCGATGCTGAAAAAGTAATAAAAATTGGTCTAGCTCTGAAGGAGGAAACAGGGGACTACGAAACGTCGTTTTTTGTGTTTTGTATGAGAATTTTGCATGCCACTTCGACGTAGTGTTTCCTCTTAAGACTTTAAGCGCCATGGGGTCACCGGTGCGGTGACCGACAAACAATAAAATTTCAATTGCGTCTGGTTTTGTGGCAGTCAACGTGTTAACCATGTCATTGGCTAATATAACTAATTTCGTTTCCAATTCGTAGCTGGTTTATGGCCGGCCTACTTACGTGTTCACGTGTAATTTTGAAGTCGTGCCGGCTACAGCCCGAGCTTACCTCTAATGGAGTTCTCTAACTGTCGACGTGATTCCAGTGATGCGACCGTTGCTAACTATTCAATACATTCCCTTCGCTTCTACTTAAGAATATGGAGATCTTATTAGGTCTTAATTCTAAAGTAACCCTGACTTTCATAAGCCCTCAAATTTGGACGATTCAAAGTACTTATTAATTGAGTTTATTGAATAAATATATTTTGACTTTTTTGACTTTGATCGTAGTGTGTAGAACGGGGCTATTTGGTAAAAAGTAGGAATAAAATTTGAATATTTATTTTTCCTTTAATTTTTAACAGACAAAGAAGTACTCGTATGTGTTGCTTAATACAGATATAACTCTATAAAAATACAAAAATAAAAACATAGAAGTAAGGTTTATTTTAAAAAAGAAGGTGCCTTTCCAAATAACTCCCAGGGTGGGGTTATTTGGTATGAATAGAAAATACATAGAACATATCTTAATAAACTGTTTTTATTTCAGTATAAACACGGACGGCGATATTTGGTAACATACATTTAAAAATTTACGAATAATACAAAGTACACTAAATAATTAACATCTTTACTTATAAACTAATTTGGAACCAAAAAAAAAGAGCAACCCCATGTCGTGGATTTAGAGTTCAGGTTCCCTATGCATGTCCAGACCTGGGTTGGCGCCAAGCGTCTTACGTCCACGCACAGTTTCCGGAGAAAATCCTCCAGTTCTGATAACCCCCCATTTGGGGAGAAATATGCCCTTACGAGGGCTATTTCCCCCCAGGCGTACACCACAAATCCCAAACCCCTCTCATTAATTGAGATGTGAGGGGAGTAGACAGCGCCCGTAGGGGTTCCAATGGCCACTGTATTGGTCGTGTCCACAGTCCAATTTGGGCTGGATGACACAGCGTCAACCATAGCGTGCAAACCCCACTCCATAATGTGCTGCACTAAGAGGTCTTGTGAAGCTCCAGAGTGGTTTAAATTAGTCTAGAGCATGGATGCACAGACTTATTAAGACTAGGGGCCACTCGGGCAAATTATGAACTGATGGTGGGCCACCAGAAGTATAGGTAATTAAAGACAATGAAAAATTGATATTCTGGAATAGAACTCAATATTTTCGAATGTACGAGAGTATTATTTTTGCTGTCGGCGGGCCACCAGTATTCGACCGGCGGGCCGCATGCGGCCCGCGGGCCGTAGTCTGTGCATCCCTGGTCTAGAGGAAGTTGAGATGGGCCGTACTTAACATTAAGTTTCTTGCATCTCAACCTCCTTGGGCAAATGCCCTGGCGCCCTTGAAGTAGCCCTTGTCCAAGGAACTGGAGGGGGCAGCAGATCCTTCCCCCCATGATATGCCCAGAAGGCAATTTAACAGCGGCGCAGACTGCGCACCTCATGTCCGCGACACTTTGGGGCCATTTTGACAGCAATTGTTGCACGTGTCAGTGCGGTCAACTTTGACTGGGCACCGCTGCCGAGTATGCCCGAGGTTCATACACTTGAAGCACCTCATTGCCAGCGGTTCCAAAGCCACGACACGGACTCCACTTTGCCAGGGACAAACCAGGAGCCGGCCTGACTTCACAATACCCTTAGTGGCCCCCACAGGACACCGGACCAGAACGGAGCCTATCTCCCCTGGCCCAAAACTGATTATCCAAGGCAGCGACGACCTCTTCGGCCCGGATGGAATAATAATAATATATAATATATAATAATAATAATATATTTATTTTACCATTCTGTGTTACAAACAAAACCTATTCTTATGCTTATAGTATACAGTCAAACAAGAGGTTAACGTCGGCAGCTGTACTAGTATTAAACTGGGTCACAGCTGCCTGCGTCTTCCACCATCTTCAGTGTACCACAATGAAGTAAATTTATCTCGTAGCGTTTCATTACACAAATCAAAAAGATCAGCAAAATAAAGCAATAAGCTTAAAAATAAGCCAAAAACTCCGATTTGTCACAGTCAGTATGTGTGTGTTTACGTGTAGGTATGAGTGTGAGATGAAAAAGAGGTCTAAATGCGCAGGATTACTTCAGTTTCGTCATAATTTAGGTGCAACAGCCAGTCCTTAAGCTTTCCCTTGCATTTATGGAACGTTAAAGGGTAGATATCAATCATCCAAGCCCGAAACCCTGATGTTCACGCACCGAGTGGGCCTCACTCAATTACTGTAATATGAGGTAAAATAAAAACTAATACATACTTCTTATAGTGCAAGGCAATTTGGATATGGGGCTGGTAAAAGTTTTTAAATAACCCCATATCAGCTTCCAAAAAGCCCCATTAAAAAAAAAGTTGTATTATTTTAAATATATTGAAATAGCTTAATAAACTTTATTATAATCCTTTATTTAAATAGATAAATAAATAATACAATTTATCACAGTCTTAAAAATATGTTTGCAAATAATAATTCCAACCGAAAGTTTCAACACTATTATTACCACTGACAGACTCTCGCTAAATGTAGTTCATAACATCACACGCGCGGTGTTCTTCTCTCTGATTGGTCAAGATCGACAGATAACGGAGTTACCAACTGTTAGAGTAAAAAAAGGTTGCGTTCAGGTTTATTATTTTTAATTTGTTTGCGTTCGTTTAAGAATATCATTTTTTCCCAATTAGCCCCACGGTTACCAAATAGCCCCTTTCTACCGGTATAATCATAGGGTAAAATTATTTAAGTTTGTTGGTAGCTTAAGCTCACATGGAACATTAAAATATTCTTAAAATTGTTCATGCTACGTTGCGATTAATAAGGAATATTTTCATGACGTTTCTGTCTCGTTTTAATTTGAAAAAACAAACAATCAACAAAAAAAATAATATTTTTTCACCGAGCTTTAGAAAATTGCTTCAACTCAAGGAGGCAAGCGGAATAGCCTTCCAAACTTCTCGGGATCATATTTCATTTCGATAAAAATCAGCCCACACTTTCCTCTGACTCGTTTTTAGCGCTTTCCATAATGGCGGCTTCCCAAACTCAATGCCGTCGTAAATATCACGCGTGGTGCGTTTAATACAACTTTTGTAATTCGCCGCTAACAAGCCTACCTTTTATTGGCCGGCGAAATTAAAAAAAAAACGAAAAATGAAAAGAATTTCGTCTAACAAGCTTCGCATTTGAGAGCCTACTCTCTTTCTCCGAAACTGAATTTCGACATGGGTATAAAAGTCCCTTTTTAATAGCCAATCTTTTAATCTTTTCCCAATGCTTTTTTACACGTTGTTACCTCAAAATCGCAATCAAAACTCCATAACAGGCTTTGATGAATATTCTCTTTAAAATCTGGCTATGACTGAAGATCAATGGTTGACCGTGTAATGTCGATTTCGTTCGTTATTTATCAGACATGAATGATGAAATTTACTGACGCCTGCATAAGCGTCTAAAGGCTGCCTAAGCCCAGTAGTTGGACTTTTATAGGCTGATGATGCACATATATCCTATATGTGCATATATATATATATATATATATTATATAAAGACTGCACATACATCCAACAGCATAGAGCGGCGATGGGCTCACCACCTGTCACGCTGAGCACATGTGCAGTCGCTATTTGGTGAAAAGTGGACTACAGCAGAGGACTGTTTTTGCGGTCCTCATTGCCTAGTCTCTAACCTTTCGGGGATATTGGTGTTGTGATTATGTGTATGTATTCATGTATGTATATGTATGTATGATGCACTTATATACACTTACAAGTACCTCACATTTTCAGATTTGGGGCTAAAGCTTTCTATTTGATACGATTCTGACCATTCCTGACAAAGTAGTCAATAATTTCAGTTTAAATGACGCTGCTTAAAACCTCATAAGGCCTTATTTACGCCAGTCGCGTTCCGACATCATGATTCGAAACATAAGGAAGAAGTAACGTAACTTGCTAACTCGCGCTTATGAACTTCACCGTCATCTCGGATAACTGAAAACACAATCCAGCACCTGCGCCTCATTCATTACAACGTCACCTTTAAACAAAGTAGCTGAAAGTCTCAATTCGTTTGCACCGCGCTTGATTACAGTAAGACTCAAAATGACAAATATAACTTCCAAATCGGGGAAACAAACGGCACACTTAACAAATTCGCATCGTAAAGTGTTACTAACTCGATTTTGGTCGCCGTTTACTCTCGTGTCTGGATGTTAATGCGTGCGAGTTAAGTTTATTACTTGCGAAGTAGCTGGCAGCGCGAGGTGCCAGTTAAATGTGTCATTTGAAGTACTGAAAGTTAGAATAAACCTAGCTTACATAAGATGATTAACTATTTAACTATGCGGACTTCTATCGAAAGGACTGGAAAGTTACAGCCTTAAGCCGTAAAAGGAGTGTAGGGAGGTCTTTGCCCAACAGTGGGACAAACCGGGCTCTCTCTCTCCATAGCATTTATTAATCCCATCTGATGTGGAGTCTGCTTTTCTTGTCAGTTTCTTCCACTTTGCTCTGTTCGACGCATCGGTGTCAGATACATTGCAGCTTCTCAGGTCTTTGGCAAGAATGTCTGTCCATCTTGATTTCGGCCTTCCTCTATTTCTGGGCGCGGGTAACTTCAGACTTATTGCCATATTATTCAAGTGTTCGGAAAGTCTCCTCTTCACATGTCCATACCACCTTAGTCTGCTTTCTTATAGATTGTCGGCGATATCACGTACCCCGAGACCGCGAATGTATTCGTTGCGTATTTTGTCGAGTCTCGTTACTCCGCACATACACCGAAGCATTTTCATCTCAGCGACTTGGATAGCATGAACGTACAAACCGGGCTAAATAATAAAAATAAGATCATCTAGATGGCTGATGATAAAATAATCTTATTTCATAACTTTTATTTTTGGATTTTTCCATATTAATTGTCCTTTCTTGATTTTAATTTATGTCTACAGTTTCATCTTCTTATGTTATTTACTTTTTTATTATTATGAATGGCGTCATTGTAATAACCTTCTGGGAAGCCGGCGTGAGACAATGTATTTACATACAAAATATAACAACCAGTACATCTTATCCTCACATAATATTTTTCATTTGTTAGTTCATTACCTCAAAGCATAAATTCCTTGTTGCGATTCACCGAATCGCATTTCACATCGAATGAACAAAATTTTCATAGAATCTTTTACTTGAAGCAATTTTTCGTGTGGCTTTTTTCATTAGTATAATTACAATCCAATTCAAATAGAATGGCGCTCGTGAAGTTAGTCACAAGTAGCGTCGCAGTAGCGAATTTTAGGTGTCACCCCCGCCCACTAGCAGACCGCAAACCGCGGTGGCCCCCCCGCCGCTCGGCACCTGGCCACTGCGGCACTCGCAGCTAAATTCACAACCGCCATCATATTTGAATCGAACCGTAATTTGTAGCATTTCATTTTTCGTGTAGTATTTTACCATTTGAGGAGCTCGATGGCGCAGCGGCTAGCGCGTTCGGCTTGCGAACTTGCCCGTTAAGCAACTTTCGTAAGACCGGGTCGCTGGATGTGTGACCAAATTTTAAACCTCTCGAGCTCCTTCGTACTTCGGAAGGCACGTTAAGCCGTTGGTCCCGGTTGTTGTCGTAAGATGACAGTCGTTAAAACCCACCAACCCGCATTGGGCCAGCGTGGTGGGTTATGGCCCAATGTCCCCTCGTGCATTGTCCACGTGGGAGGCCTGTGCCCAGCAGTGGGACGTTTATAGGCTGATGATAATGATGATGATTTTACCATATACGCATTTCGTCGCGTTCGATGTTTGTTAATTATTATTAAACCGTGGTGATTCAGCCAATACACATCAATTAATTGTAGCGATGACTTGATTTGAATGATATACCTAGGCCTTTTCCCAGCAGTGGGACAGTATCCAGGCTGTACTTTGCGCTTATTCAATGCCTAAATGCATGTGCATGAATACTGTGGTAAACCGGTTTTATCCAGTGGCGGCGCATACGCACGCAGTAGCTAGTGGACACGCACACATGCTTGTAGTAGTTGATTCGCGACGGCGCGGTTGTAAGAAGCTTTGTCTCTCTGTTCCGTTTGTTTACTCATGTGCCTGTAGTAAGTGTAGATAAAACCTTATTAAAAACGCGCATTTCACCCAGAAACCTCAACTATCACTACAGGTGCTGCCAGCGCTTAAGGGGGCTTAGGCGGTGAAAACGGAAAAAAATGGCTGTTTTCTATTAGCTGATATTCAAAATATTTCAGATACTGAAATTTTCAATGTGTACAGAAAGTATGTGTGAGGGGATGAACGAAGCCAAAATACGATTGCATGGAAACATTTTGCTCGATAGAAAAAATCCTGAAGTTAACTCTAAAATTTCATAGGTATAAATGCACATTACGACCGTGTTTTACAATAGTGATTCCTATAAAATCATAAACACATAGGTATTTACCTTTTCGATATCTTGACTTATCTGGATTTCCAAAAAACTAAACATTTTTATAAACGTTTTGATAAAAATGTGAATGGCGCTTACGAATTACCGCGGACCCCGCACCGCGCAACACCCGCGTGGCCCCGCGCAACATTCAAATTTTCGCTGATCGCCTAACCACCCTTAACAGGTACCTGCTTTCTTTCTCCTCAGCACTCATAAGAGGTCTATTACATCTCGACTGTGATTTTTGCGTAAAATGGCCAATTTTGGCGTCATGGATCTCAGAAACAAAAATACATTAACAGTTATGACTTATTGAATAGTGTAGAATAGCTATAAGAATAGTGCATAGCGGTCTCGCTTTTTGTAAATTTGTCTTAACTTTTTAATTAAACCCAAAATTACAGAGAAATATTTTCATAAAGTGCGCGAAGGCACTTTTTTGAGCTCATCGATTGAACTATTGTTCTAAACAAGTGAAATAAAAATATTATAATGTTATCTCTTATAAAGTCGAATAGTGCGTAGTGGCCTCGGAATTTTTAGATATCATTTATTTTATATAGGAAAAAAATGTTATTCTAAACCAATAAACTTCGAAAATTGCTATAAGTTAACTGTGAATATCTCCTATCTACGTTAATATTATTGAGAAAAATTTATACCGGAGTAATTGTTACTTCATGAGGAATAAAGATTTTATAATGAATTGATTATCCTATTTCGATAAAAACGATAAATACAACTGCAAAATTACTACAAAATGCGATGCGCCGGCCGTCCGAATTCAACTTATGCTCACAGAATGGAGATAATATTATGCACAAATTTATTATCCTATTACGATAAAAACGATAAATACAACTGCAAAATTACTACAAAATGCGAAAATGGGCATTTTACGCAAAAATCACTTTTGAGATGTAATAGGCCTCTTAATCCCATCTGATGGAAGGGTCTGCTTTCCTGTCAGATTGTTCCACTTTGCTGACGCATTGGTGTCAGATACATTGCAGCTTTTCCTACTGATACCTACTGGACCTACAGGTTTCTACTGATTCAGAATTATATTTACTGCGGCACTTCGTTCAGTAAGTTCGCAACAGCTCTGTCTGCTCACAGTTTCACGATTTCATTTAGCGACCGCAGCCGGTAGTCGAGAATGTTATTAAAATTAATATCGATACCTACCTACGTTCGTGGAAATACTATTCGCTCCAATTGAATTTCATCACAAATTCTGGAGGTCGTGCTTTTGATATTCTCCATCTTCTTGCAGATTATGTAAAATAATTTGTGCCAGTCTTTTATGAAATACATTTTGTTCCGTCGAGTTTTATTACTCTTCTTTGTCGCTACAACGTAGTTCTAAAAATGAATTCATTTTGTTTTAATTTTCTATTTACTTGCAATACTAGTAGAGAACGCATATCACAGCTTAGCTCAATGTCACAGCTGAACTTCAATTTTCTGTTTTGACCAAACAAAAATCTACTATCTTACTGTCATAAGCAAAATACAATAGTTCAATAAATTACAAACCAATCACTAACTAATATTCATTACGAAATAAAAAAAATACCAATAAACTATTATTACTATTTTACATATATTTTTTATATGTACGGGTATTTGTATACAGCTTATAAAAACCCCATTATCGAAAATGAGAACCACGAAATTAATTTATCACTACGAAGATTTTTTTGTACTGGATCCTTCAGGATCCTTCAGATCCTTCAGGTTACCGAAGTACTGAGGTTATGTTACTTTTTTTTACTACGTAAGTATAAGTGTATTTTTTTATTTATTACGCTTTGTTAAAACTTTTTTTATAAGTACGATAAATTGATTGTGATTGGTTACAATCGTTTACGAGTACTAAACTTTATTTTAAAAAAAACATCATTCTACTATTTCACTTGTCTTTTACTTGCATAGAACTGTCTGACTATCTATCTGTCTAATTGTCTGTCTGTCTGTCTGCCTGTCTGTCATCTAAAAATGAAAGTAAAGTTTCCCAGCAAATTTTTCTGCTCAGTGTTACTGATTTTGATGAATACGTCTACGTTATGTTACTGCTTCGGCTTCGATAAGGTCTTTTTACATCCTGTATAAATACTACCTACCTACATGAATCACCGTTTTTCTCATAATTATTTGTCCATAAACATGAAAGAATTTTATAAAAGGATCTTTTTATTGACGCTTATTTATAGATAAAACGCGATGTTTCCTGCTCGCAACATTAAAATTCGCTAAAGTTTTAAAAGAACTGCTTGGGATAAGAAATTTGTTGTTGGAAACTAGTTTTTTATTCATCAGTACCGAGTGCTTGAGGCGTTTCTTAGTTTGGCTTTTGAAAAATAAACTCTAAAGTATATACTTAAACAATTAAACGTAAGTTTATCCGTAAAAAGTGTTTAAAGTAAAAGTATAAATAGTAAAGTTCGATTTTGATGATTTTGAGAGATGTTATTTTTTTTTCTATGAATTTAAGGATTATTATGTATTAAGATATCTTGCAAACCGTAAACGCCTATTTAGGAGTTTTTCAAGGACTCGCCTCTATGTTAACTACCCTAAGTACTAATTTTTTTAATATACATACTATGCGTATAATCACGACTGTTATCCCCGAAGGGTTATATAGAAAGAGAAAGGCAATGGGGACCGCAAAAGCAGTCCTCTATGCCATAGTCCACTTTTCACAAAATAAGTCAAAGTGATTTATTGCGATTAAGTGTACAAGAAGGTCTTATGTATTAGTATTTAGTGCTAACAACTTAATTGCCTTTTACAGATACTGCAATATTGTTAAAAAGCATTAGACATGTAGTGGTATAATAACGATAACTTATAGCAATATCACAATCTACTTAATTTTAGCAGAGTAGGTACGCCAAACTAATTAATTTAAGTTTTAAGAGTAACTGTAGTTTCTGTTTTTATATTGGATGGTATTTTATTGTATATTTTTATAGCCTTATAGTATGGGCTTTCGTTAAGCATTTTAATTCTAGAAGTGGGTAAGCAAAGCCTATCCTTATGAATAACGACTACACATGAGTTAAACCATGTCACTTAGCGTAAAAGAATACTTCACCCCTTCTCTTCCCTTGGGTGTCGTAAAAGGCGACTTACGGACTAAAGACTGCTCATACATCCAACAACATAGAGCGGCAATGGGCTCACCACCTAACACGCTGAGCACATGTGCAGTCATATTTTATCGTTTCAATATCTAAGAGTATATTTTAGTGTTATCAAAAAAATATCAAATAGATACTACGAATTATACCATGTTTGCGTTAACTTTAGAAAACAACATTCTGTAATGGCCAATCTGAAATATCAATGGACGTAATCCTCCTAAATTATAAATGCGAAAGTTTGTAAGTATGGATGGATGTTTGTTACTCTTTCACGTAAAAACTACTGAATGGATTTTGATGAAATACGGCATACAGATAGTTTATAACTTGGATTAACACATAGGATACTTTTTATCTCGGTATTCCCACGGGAACGGGAACCACGCGAGTGAAACCGCGAGCGGCCGCTAGTGTTAGTATATTACGTCGATGGTAATATCATTGGTAATAAGTGTAGTGTGGCTAAACAAAACATCAGTTGGTCGGCTATTATTCTGAATTTTCCGGTTTTTTCAAAGTTTTGTTAGATTGTCCTCACAGACCACTTAGCCCTGGTCTGTGGTTGGCCTGTACTGCGAACGCCCAATTACTCGGAGTGATCGCCTTTGACACAACCCTCTTACGCGTACAATTTAGGCTAATGAGGAAAAATTCAAAATGAATATACCTAACAGTATTTTATTAATTTCGTAAATAAATAAGAAACTGATCTGGTGGATAATTTTTCTTAACATTTTACAATTAAATGCACAACCAGTAACAAGCCAACACTGCATGCCCTATACTTAATAGAACACAATAAAAAAAGAAAAAAAATATCTACACAACACTATTGTTACATTAAAAAACTCTTTTAACCGGTCAAGGATCATTCGACCGCCGGCGGTCTCGAAACAATAGAATTTCAATTGTGTCTGGTTTTACGATCCTCAAGGTGTTAGACAAATTATTTAACGGTTTTTAATGAGATATTATCAAAATGGTTATCTAGTCACAGTTTTTTACACAACCGACGTTTAGACTGAATAGCCGAATTGCTGCGACGAGCCGACCTGTGTCAATAGAATCAAATGGAACGGGAAAGTGTACAAAAAACAATACAGCTTTATTCAAAAGAAAAATACAAAATGTCATTGTGAATAATGAAATCTCGAATTTCAACGGCAAAGACAAATAGCGTTAATTTCTCTCACCCTTAGTATCGATTAAGCTATAGGGGCGAGAGATAAATGTAGCACGCCGAAATTTAATCTGCGCTCAACATCACGATAGCAAACTTTCCTAAGATTAGCGGCAATAATTAATATAAAGCGTCTGAAGGATATCTGATCGAATTCATTGGCAGATGAAGTTCAATGAATCTTTGTCAGTGTATTTCTTGCCATCCTAACTAATATTATAAACACAAAAGTGAGTTTTGTTCGATTGTTACGCTTTCAAGCTTAAACCGCTAAACAGATTTTGATGAATTTGAGCATAGAGATGGATGGGAGGGAACCCTGAACACTTTCCCGTGAGTAATTAACGTGAGCGAAGAAACGGGCTAAAACTAGTAACCATACATATTAAAATATTAAGAAACTTTTTAATCCTACTTACATGTTTATATAACTCAAGGCAGTTTCCTAGAGAGCTAAATAGAGACACAGCTTTCTGTTTGCTGGCATCCTGACACACTTATTGATGCTAATTCACATCAATGCTTATTAACATTCTATAAAAATGGCTTTGTTTTGTTTTCCTAATTATTATTTACTAGGTAAGCGAATGGCGATGGAGTGCCCCAAATAACCTTAAGAAAAGAAGCTAAGAAGCAGCTTGCGAGAAGGTTAAGACGTGCAGTGCAGCACAATCCGGCATCATTGAAAAATAAAGAAAAACCAAAAATAATAGTAGCTGATGTATTGTTCAGTCGTTTTACGTCACACTAATTTTATAACCATCGCTTGGAACACTGACGATCGTTCTTGCAGAACATCTATTGTTTCCACTAAATATCGCTCCATCGAGTGCAGCCTCTTAAAACAATGAGCTGATATTATTGTTTTACTGTGCACTTCATTTTGTAAAATGTATACTTTAGGCAATTTCATGTCGTTCTAAGTTCATTTCATTTTCGCAAGCTAACGTCTAAAGTAGTTTTTCTAAACCTTCTAAATTAATAAAAAGTTAATATGTTTAAAATAATTTTAATTGTTACATTTCTTTATGTCCAGAAACTTACAGGTATGTATGATAATTATTCCGAATGTGTAAGCATTTTATTTTATTTAACTAAAACTTTTTTTTGTAGCTCAGCAGGGTCAAAGCTACAACCACATATCAAATTTTAGTCCGGCTAATTACGAAAACGATCGTGATTCCTTATTACAGAAACTTATAGTGGCCAGAGCTAGCAATGTTGGCCAGGCACAACCACTAAAACCTTGTTCGAGGCGTATGATAGCACAGGCTAATCCTTTTGAGAATCCAAATGTTTTGTTATCCACATACACTGCCCCAATACTCAAGCCAGGTGCTAACCATCCAGTCATATTTCTTCGTCCTGAATCGTTAAAAAACGATAACAATAGAACAAAAGCAGAAAATGCGGCAGAAAAGTATCCTGAGCATCGTCATGGTTATTTTAATCTCGAAGACAATCAAGAAAACGCAGAGGATAAACCAAAATCTAATGATGTAGAATCAATTACAAAACCCAACACACGCCGAAACTTGTTAGCAAGCGAAGAAGATCAAAGCGAGACAGGGCTGCCACTTCAACTTTCATTTAACAAAAATCTCCATAGTGGTATGTTCAGTGAATATAACATAGATACAGCAAAAAGGGAAAATCATAAGCAGCAAGTTGTAGAAAAAGCGGAGAACAAACCTAGTGATTCTCAGCAGCGTCTTAAAGAAAGTGATTGCAGCAGTAACAGCGAAAACAGCAAGGCAGATGAAGATGAGCTAGGAACCAGACGATTTATGTCCAATGCATTAGATGAAAAGGTTGTGCAGCCAAACAAGTCAGGAGCTAATAAAAAAAATCAAGAATTAGAGAATGGAGATTCTGAAAACATATTACGCACCAATGAGAATACTGTAGTTGATCCAGCTAGAGGTGCACATATATCTGAACTGTCGTCTTCGCCAGTGAATCTTCTCAGACACAGTAGAGTTTGTTACGCTTGCAGTACCGTCAACAACCCTACTTGTGTGCAGCCTGATAGAAGAACGACTGTCAAATACTGTCGTCCCGGACACGAGGCTTGTGTGACTAAAACATTCCGTACCAACACAAGTAAGTTTAACATATTATATAGCTAACTTCCATCCGCGGGTAAACCGTGTGAAGAAATTCTTGACGAAACGAGATGGTTTGTACGCTATGACACTCTCAGCTAAGTCCTTCAGTTATCTCTATCCAAAAAACACGTTTATGAGTTTTGGATCACGTTTGATTCACGTTGTTCCGCTTTGACGAAAAGGAAGGAAAAATGAATTAATAATTAATCATTATCTTCGAAATTAATCACACGTTTACAATAATTATTATTCATAGTGCGCGAGTAAAACTTTTAGATTCACTTTTGTTTTAATCTTTTATTTTATTATATAAATTGTTTTATGATTATTGATTGTATAATTTGGTAACGACATATTGTTTTGTAAATGTCGTTACTTCTATATTATTATAAAGCTGTGGAATTTCTTGTGCCCGTTCTTCTCCACAGCTAAAAGACTTCCTGAATGGGTGGGGTGGGTGGGTGGGTTCCTGTGCCTATCCATCCATCCATAAAAATAAAAAATTTAAAACGATTCAAAATGCTTTTTTTAAGCTTACTGAATAAAGATATTTTGATTTGATTTGATTTGATTAGAATTCCATCTATCGATTAAAATTCTAAAATTAGTAAGTATATGAAAAGGAAGCTCTTCCACTCGATAAAACTACAAAGTTATGCATTAAAAAATGTGAGTGAACCCACACAATGTACATACAAACAACACTCCCGTTTCTTGGAGAGGTGACCACTTCCACTTCTAAATAAGAAACAGTTACATTAAGGCTGGTTTCAGAGTCACGCTGATCGCCCGCGCGGGTGAAGCAACGGGCCACGAGGTCAGCGTGACTCTGAAACCACACTAAGGCTTGTATTCTAAAACCAACTCACACTAAAATCTCTGCTTGAGTACAGTTAGAAAGAAATGGTGCTATTCATCGCATATATCGCCATCCCTTTCTAACTATATTCAAGCATGGATTTGATTTTGAGTTTAGATTTCGGAGTAATTAGGAGTCTTCGTGAGAAACAAGGGGATAATAATACTTATAAATATTTCGTTTTCAGATGATTGGATCCTCACACGTGACTGCGGCAAATCCTGTGATGACACTGACATACCAGGTCCTAAATACCAATCGTGCTCTGTGTGTCACACTGACATGTGTAACGATTCCCCCAATGGAGCTACAACCACGCACACTGCAACATACATTGTCAGCGTATTTGTAATCCTCGTCGTCAAATGCACTTTGTAGACTGACATACTACACTTCAAGTTTATGTTTAAACCATTACGAATAAAGTTAATGTGCTGTAAACGTATAATTTTCAATCTAGTTTTAACTACGTACAGTTTCTAATGCAGCTATGCAACGTTGTGCAACATAATTGATAGATGACATCCTTCGTCGAGTGGTTCGTACACCAGTTTTGATGGTGTCACCATCTCTGAGGTTCGATCCCCGGTCGGGTCAATTTAGAAATTATTGTTTTTCTAAATTGCCTCGGGTCTGGGTAATTTTTTTTTTTAATATAAAGAGGCAAACGAGCAGGCGGGTCACCTGATGGAGAGTAATCTCAGCTGCCCATGGACACCCGCAACACCAGAGGAATCGCAGATGCGTTGCCGACCTTTAAGCAAGGAATAGGTTTTAGGAAGGAATAGGAATTGTGAGGGGGAGGGAAGGGCCTCCGGAAACCTCACTGGCCGGACGAAACACAACAGCACCAAGTGCTATTATTTCACGCCGGATATTAGGGACAGGGTGGTATTACGCCGGGCGAGCCGGCCCAATGCGTGCTGCAACGCAGCGTGGCTCTACCACTCAGTCAGTGTCACTCATTTAGCACCACCCAGGGGTCACGTGTAGGGTCTCAAGGGTAAACCTACGGACGCGAGTAACTTTAAAAATTTATGTAGAATAAGTATGTATTTAAGTATGTTTATCCGTTGTCTAGTAACCATTTAACGAGTTTTAATACGAAGCTTCTCTTGGGCTAGATAATTGGTGTGAGTATTGATATTCTTGTTCTTATTCTTCTTCTTTCTTCGTTTAGAGTAAGTGACAGATAAGAACATCTACTGCTATCTATAAAATAATAATCAATTGCCACGAATGTATGTTCGCGTATTATTTCAGAATCACCTTCATCGCGGCTGCACCTATTTAGCTACTTTTTTACCTAACCTAACCCGTATAGATATTTATGTTACTGATAAATATTGTTCTACAAAAAGTTGTGACGTATTGTATTGAATAGATCACTGGTATCATAGCTCACAGTCCCAAGTTCGATTAAAAGTATGGAAAACGTTATTGACAGTTACCATGCCCTATGGTCTGTACTTAGAATAAAGTCAGAAGACAAAAACTTGTGAAATAGAAAGTGTATTGTTTACGCGTATGTTTTCGTACACATAACCGTATCGCGTAAGTAGCGGTGAAAGAATACTACCACCCCCTCTCTTCCCTTGGGTATCGTAAAAGGTGACTAACGGACTAAAGACAGCACATACACCCAACAGCTTAGAGCGGCAATGGGCTCACCACCTGTCGCGCTGAGCACTTGTGCAGTCGCTATTTGGTGAAAAGTGGACTATGGTAGAGGACTGCTTCTGCGGTCCTCATTGCCTAGTCTCTGACTAACCCTTCGGGGATAAAAGTCGTGATTATATGTACCTATGTATCGTAGCTTCTTGAATTTAACTGACTCATCATATTCCCGCTTTTGAAAATTCAACTAATGTAAAAGATTTTATTGAAACGACCTCACCCAGTACGACTGACAAGGCCACTGTGGCTCTATTCACAGTGTTAGTTTCCATTTCCCTAGCACAATCCGTAAAGGAAACGAAGGAAGACACTTCTTTACTTTGTAGTTTGACTCCTTTCGTATTTTCAATAAGAACCCCGATACGGGGAAAAAAGATTTTCCATCACTTATCCTCTGCATTATTGGCGTAGAGATTGGATAAATACTTTAGCGTTACAAAAGGAAAGTACATTAATTTAACAAAATCTTAAGCTTTTAAACACGTCATATATCAGGAGGAAAGTAAATAGTAATATGAAGATATTAAACACAGTTAATCAGTAAAATGTGTTTATTTTCAAGTTTTATACATAAGTAAATACAAAATTTATCTAGTGTATAAAATGTGATTCATATTTTGGGAAATAATTTACTGTCGTGTAAACGGGAGCTTGCCATTAGGGATAGGGATATTGGCTTTACCGCCTACAATCACATATAAAAACTACATACATATAATCACGACTATTATCCCCGAAGGGTTAGTCAGAGACAAGGCAAAGGGAACAGCAAAATTAGTCCTCTGTCATATTATAGTCCACTTTTGTGTGTGCTGAGTGTCCGAAAGTTGTACTAAGTTAGAGTTGTTTCCGCTGTTCATAAATTGGTGATAAACAGTGATGATTATGATGATATGATGAAAAAACGCATCTTTAAATTACCTAATGTCCCCACGGCCACTTCTTTTGCGCACAGGTTTGGAACTTTTCTTTTTCCTTTTATATATAATAAAATTGCCAACATTTGCCATTTTAAATTGCCAACATTTGCCATTTTAAGAGTTATACTGTCAGAGAAACTAAAAAAACTGTCACAAATACTCTGACGAAGTTGACATATATGGAAACAGAACGGCTGCTAAGAATTACCGAATGAAGTTGCTCTCGCGCGCGCATTTATTTACACACAAACACACACGCACACTCACCCCAACACACACGCACACACTTACACATCCACTTGCTTCCCACTAATTATTTTAATTAAAGTTTCTTTGTAGCTTAAGTAAATTAGTTATATATATTAAAATTATTATTATTATTTTTTCCAACACCTCAAAATGTAAATTAGTTTATTTAATTCTAATTTTAATGTTGATGTTGTTCTGTTTGGTCACAAAATCATGTGTAAATCGTTTATTTTCCCCCACAGGCCAGGCGATGCCTAATGTGGCGGCTTGTAAATTACTTTTGTAAAATTTGAAATTGGAAATAAAGAATTACTTACTAACTTACTTTTTACCAAATAACGACTGCACATGTGCTCAGCGTGACAGGTGGTGAGATGCTGTTGGATGTATGTGCAGTCTTTGGTAGAGTCGTCAGAGGGGGTGGTAGTATTCTTTCACTGCTACAAGACACTGTTACTACGCTCGGTATATAAAAACAAGATGCACAATCTACGTCTCAAAATGTCTGCCCATAACGGCCTGCAAAATATCTGATTATTGGTGGAAGGCATATATATGCCTTCCACCAATAATCAGATATTTGCCTATAATATAACTTCCACCAATGATCAGATATTTTTGCATCATCACATCTTAATGCTGGTGACTGTACCTAGCGAGATGTTTTTTTTAAACGGGGCGTGAAACGGCATTTATGCAGGCCGTCATTAATGGGTGCGCTTGTTACAGTGCTTGTTCCACGGTGAGGAGCGCTCTCATTATTTTGGACTGCATCGGCTGCTTACAGATAATTCCGGAACGCCATCTCGATAATAATTTGTTCAATCAATTTCCACGCAATTTTATTCCAATGTGGCGCTATTGTCGCTTACAAAAGTGCCGTTTGACATTTTTAAGATTTGTGATTGGAAATTGATTAATGCAATTCTGTTTCAGAACGGAGAACTCCTTAAAAAATGCTATTCTGCCAAAACACATAATACGTCAAATGTATATGTTAAAGCTATTCTGTTACGATTTAGTATAGGATTGTGTAACTAGCGAGCTAAGTGTCAACAGAAAAAATGCTATTCTGCAAAAACACATAATACGTCAAATGTATATGTAAAAGCTATTCTATTACGATTTAGTATAGGATTGCGTAACTAGCGAGCTAAGTGTCAACAGAACAAAGACTTCTTTAAAAAATATATATTATGCCTTTTTATTTGTGATCGAAGTATACCGCGTAACTGGGTCTGAAGGCAACGAAAGATTATGGTAATTACGCATACACCGGGTACCGGGATCAGGAGAGAAGCTGGGTTAGTATGCGGGACTTGAACTCTTCTATCTTTCCTCCGCCGATTGACGATAAGCTCGACGAGAGGGGGGCCTACACACTAAACACCTAGTACCATTCCTACTCTGTCACAGAGATGACTAGGGAAGACTAACGGCAAGGACCAACTAAGAATCCTATACTCACTCCAACATGGAAACTGCAAATAACTCCTTCAGACTCAAAGTTAGATTCGCTCATGTTTACTTTTCACAAAGATCTACAAATTCATTTGGTCTTTTGTAAAAACCGTTTCACTTGTAAACTAATTTTACGAAAACTCTGAAAACATCTTCTAGTTACTTCCACATACAAGTCACTTAACGACAAGAGTCGTAAAGCTAATACCGAATTCTCATCCTACTTGCGTAATCCTAACGTCTTTATGTGTACGACAGGGAATCGTAAATCGTTATTAATCACGCATTGTGCGGCCTAAGACAAAGGGAGACACGCTCTGTGTATATACCATTGAGTTATCATAACTGGAGACGAAACCGCTAAGCAAGATTTTGCGCGATAAGTTGCGGTCCATGGCTGCAAACGCATCCGTGATTGTGAGTGATCTAAGCGACCTTGCGGCAGCAAATCAGTGAGAAAAAAATTGCTGCGTGGTACAACTGTAGTAATAACACCTCAATAGACAATTGTCTTGCACGAAAATACACCACTGATAAATTCACCTCGATGGCCGTGTGCCTAAGCGCTCGGTCCGATAAATAACCCGAGGTACAGGGTTCATTCAAGGATTCATTCATTCAAGGTCCATGCGAGGAGCTAGATGGCGCAGCGGCTAGCGCGTTCGGATTGCGATCTTGCTCGCTAAGCAACTCGGGGTCGCTGGATAGGTAATCAAATTTAAAACCTCTCGAGCTCCTCCGTGCTTCGGAAGGCACGTTAAGCCGTTGGTCCTGGTTGTTGTCGCAAGATGACAGTCGTTAAAACCCACCAACCCGCATTGGGCCAGCGTGGTTGGTTAAGGCCCAATATCCCCACGTGCTATTGTCCACGTGGGAGGCCTGTGCCAAGCAGTGGGACGTTTATAGGCTGATGATGATGATGATAATGAAGATGATGACATTGATCAATTCCAAGTTAGAGCTGTTTCGGATTTTTCGATAATTAGCTTGCAAGCGTGGTGATTAAGCTAACACCATTTGTAGAAATGACTTGTTTTTTAAGGGCTTTGCCCAGCAGTGACATAGTTTTAGGCTGTGCTTCCTTTTTTATGACATACATACATTATAATCACGACTATTATCCCCGAAGGGTTAGTCAGAGGCAATGAGGACCGCAAAAGCAGTTCTATGCCATAGTCCGCTTTTCACCAAAAAAGCGACTGCACATGTGCTAGCGTGATAGTTGGTGTGATCATCGCCGCTCTATGCTGTTGGATGTATGTGCAGTCTTTAGTCTGTTAGTCGCCTTTTACGACACCCAAGGGAAAAGAGGGAGTGGTAGTATTCTATAGCCGCTACGCGATACAGCGAATTATGAACTAATTTAAAAAAATACTGGTTCCGAGCTTTGCAAGTCGTTCGTTCCGGTTGCTGCTGTAAGATGGCAGCCTTTAAAATCCTCCAACCCGGATTGAACCAGCAGCGTATGGGCAATGGCCCAATTTTCCCATGTACTGTGGTATTTTTTTTACCTGAGTGTACACGTCCCCGTTTCGCGAACTCCCCATTTTGAGAAATCCCCGTTTTGCGAGCTCCACATTTTGCGATATCCCCATTTTGAGAAATCCACTTTTCGAGAAATCCCCATAGTGCTCCTAAATGTGTCGGAAGGCCTCTGTTCAGCAGTGGGACGTTTATAGAGTATATTTAAATAGATACTAGTTTATAGACTGTGATCTTATCTTAAGATAAGATAGACGGTGATGGTGTTGTTAGCTAGTGCGGTGAGGATATAGCAGATGCTTAACTAAAGACATGTCCATCATGCCTCTGGGACTTGCCCCTTGTATAAATCTCGATCCAACTCGTCCGTTACGCGTAGGCCTTGTGAGCGTCAATGATCCTATTGGGATCGCTCTCCTCCGCTACGCTCTTGGGAAGACCGTTTTATTTATGCGTACTATTTTGAAGGTTTGGAGGTTATAAAAAGAACTAGCCTTTGCCCGCAGTCTCGCTCGCATTTATTTTCGGGGGATTAAAATAGCGCTCCATCTCTTTACCAAAATAATATTAGTTAGGACGGAGCCTATTTTTAAGCTCAACCTCTAGCAATACACCGCTCTAAACTGCACTCAATTCTATTTCTGTCTGTCTGTATGCGTTAAGCGAGTACAAATATTCAGATGGACTGACAGACAAACATTTAAAAAATAATTAAAATTTTCGGTTTCTGTAACTCTAATAAAAACGCCCTACATGAGTTTTTCTAGATCTCTTTAAAAGAGAACGTGGAAGACAATTGGATCATTACCTTTCTCATTAACTAGAAAATAACCAACCGAACATCCTACTAATATTATAAACGTGAAAGTTTGTAAGTATGGATATTTGTTATTCTTTCACGTAAAAACTACTGAATGGATTTGGATGAAATTCAGCATACAGATAGTTTATAACCTGGATTAACACAAGGACACTTTTTATCTCGATATTCCCACGGGAACGGGAACCACGCGGGTAAAACCGCGAGCGGCCGCTTGTTTAAAATAATTGTATACTATGAGGTAGATACTAAGAAATAACCACCTAAGTACTTAGTTAACTATCTATCTGTATAAAGGTTGTTTGCTCATTAATTTCACACTACGCAAACACGGTTATTGTATCGAACCTCTAAGCGGCCTAAACAAAGTTTGCCATTTACCGCTGATTACGTGAACTTGAAAATTGATGAGGCCAAATAACAGTCAGCTTAACGCTACATTCATGTTAGTATTTGGGTTGTTTTTACCATTATTACAACGAGCATCACTCACGAAGGGTTGCCAAACATATTACATACATTATAATCACGACTATTATCCCCGAAGGGTTAGTCAGAGGCAATGAGGACCGCAAAAGCAGTTCTATGCCATAGTCCGCTTTTCACCAAAAAAGCGACTGCACATGTGCTAGCGTGATAGTTGGTGTGATCATCGCCGCTCTATGCTGTTGGATGTATGTGCAGTCTTTAGTCTGTTAGTCGCCTTTTACGACACCCAAGGGAAAAGAGGGAGTGGTAGTATTCTATAGCCGCTACGCGATACAGCGAATTATGAACTAATTTAAAAAAATACTGGTTCCGAGCTTTGCAAGTCGTTCGTTCCGGTTGCTGCTGTAAGATGGCAGCCTTTAAAATCCTCCAACCCGGATTGAACCAGCAGCGTATGGGCAATGGCCCAATTTTCCCATGTACTGTGGTATTTTTTTTACCTGAGTGTACACGTCCCCGTTTCGCGAACTCCCCATTTTGAGAAATCCCCGTTTTGCGAGCTCCACATTTTGCGATATCCCCATTTTGAGAAATCCACTTTTCGAGAAATCCCCATAGTGCTCCTAAATGTGTCGGAAGGCCTCTGTTCAGCAGTGGGACGTTTATAGAGTATATTTAAATAGATACTAGTTTATAGACTGTGATCTTATCTTAAGATAAGATAGACGGTGATGGTGTTGTTAGCTAGTGCGGTGAGGATATAGCAGATGCTTAACTAAAGACATGTCCATCATGCCTCTGGGACTTGCCCCTTGTATAAATCTCGATCCAACTCGTCCGTTACGCGTAGGCCTTGTGAGCGTCAATGATCCTATTGGGATCGCTCTCCTCCGCTACGCTCTTGGGAAGACCGTTTTATTTATGCGTACTATTTTGAAGGTTTGGAGGTTATAAAAAGAACTAGCCTTTGCCCGCAGTCTCGCTCGCATTTATTTTCGGGGGATTAAAATAGCGCTCCATCTCTTTACCAAAATAATATTAGTTAGGACGGAGCCTATTTTTAAGCTCAACCTCTAGCAATACACCGCTCTAAACTGCACTCAATTCTATTTCTGTCTGTCTGTATGCGTTAAGCGAGTACAAATATTCAGATGGACTGACAGACAAACATTTAAAAAATAATTAAAATTTTCGGTTTCTGTAACTCTAATAAAAACGCCCTACATGAGTTTTTCTAGATCTCTTTAAAAGAGAACGTGGAAGACAATTGGATCATTACCTTTCTCATTAACTAGAAAATAACCAACCGAACATCCTACTAATATTATAAACGTGAAAGTTTGTAAGTATGGATATTTGTTATTCTTTCACGTAAAAACTACTGAATGGATTTGGATGAAATTCAGCATACAGATAGTTTATAACCTGGATTAACACAAGGACACTTTTTATCTCGATATTCCCACGGGAACGGGAACCACGCGGGTAAAACCGCGAGCGGCCGCTTGTTTAAAATAATTGTATACTATGAGGTAGATACTAAGAAATAACCACCTAAGTACTTAGTTAACTATCTATCTGTATAAAGGTTGTTTGCTCATTAATTTCACACTACGCAAACACGGTTATTGTATCGAACCTCTAAGCGGCCTAAACAAAGTTTGCCATTTACCGCTGATTACGTGAACTTGAAAATTGATGAGGCCAAATAACAGTCAGCTTAACGCTACATTCATGTTAGTATTTGGGTTGTTTTTACCATTATTACAACGAGCATCACTCACGAAGGGTTGCCAAACATATTAAACAGGGGCAGTCAGGATTGGTTACAAGATTCATTAAAAAATGTTTGTTTAAACGAATAACTAAAGCCACCGTGACGCTTAGCGGTGAAAGAATCTACCACCCTCCTCTCTTCACTTGGGTGTCGTAAAAGGCGACTAATGGTTTAAAGACTGCACATAAATCCAACAACATAGAGCGGCGATGGGCTCACCACCTGTCACGCTGAGCAGCATGTGCAGTCGCTATTTAGTGAAAAGTGTTATAGTGAGGACTGCTTTGCTGTCTTCATTGCCTAGTCTCTGACTAACCCTTCGGGGATAATAGTCGTGATTATTTATATATGTATAACTATGAATAACTAAATCGAAAGATTAAGTACTATTTTTTCTTCTGATAACATAAACAATTTTAATAATTATATAATAAAATAGGTAAGACTAACTAGCATAAAGAGCCTTTCGAAGCACGGAACAGCTCAAGATATTTTATTGTTGCCACCCAGCCTCGCGAAAAATACAATAATATGTACTTTCGCTGGGATTCGAACCTGAGTGTACCGAGTCTAAGACCATTCAAAGCGCCTCTGTGGTCTACTGGTAGGCTTGCCGAAGTGCTAAATGGCTAGCCGAAGCTACACAGTTGATTATTGTTTATTCATGAGCATGCATAACTTTGCCTAGCACTTTAATCGGTGTTTAAACGTGACAGCCTGTAACTACATGCAATAGTATCGTTTGAACTAGTGTATAACCATGTCGCGTAGCGGTGAAAGAATACTACCACCCCCCTCTCTTCCCTTGGGTGGCGTAAAAGGCGACTAACGGGCTAAAGGCTGACGCTATTTGGTGAAAAGTGGACTATGGCAGAGGACTACTTTTGCGGTCCTCATTGGCTAGTCTCTGACTAACCTTACGGGGATAATAATAGTAAATGTACCTATGTTTGTATGAACATAATTTAAAACCAATTTAAAGCATACACCCATAAATTGCCACAAATATTTGTTGCGCATCACTTTAAAAGGACTGAACCTATTTGGCTGATTTGTTTTTTTTTGTTTGTTATTGTCAGGACAAGATTTGTATAAAAGTTTCTTTTAAAAGAAAATTCGTCATTCACGGGATAGCGGGTTTCACGCGGACGAAGTCGCGGGCGGGATCTAGTATATTAATGTGTATACAATAACGACAATATCCGTGGTCGATAGTACGCCTGTGGCGGCGCTATCTATGTGGTACCGGGTTCGATTCCCGGTCGGGTCAAATTAGAAATAACTGTTTTTTTATTTGATTCGAGTATGGGCGTTTTCTTTGTATAATAAGTATGTTTATTCGTTATCTAACCAATAGAAAAAAGTACGGTGTGAGAGTGGAAAAGTTTTCATATATATCCTACTAATATTATAAACGCGAAAGTTTGCCAGGATGTTTGTTACTCTTTCACGTAAAAACTACTCAATGGATTTGGATCAAATTCGGCATACAGATAGTTTATAACCTGGATTAACACATAGGATACTTTTTATCCCGATATTCCCACGGGAACGGGAACCACGCGAGTGAAACCGCAAACGGCCGCTAGTAGGTACATGTAATCACGACTATATCCCCAAAGGGTTAGTCAGAGACTAGGCAATGAGAACTGCAGAAGCAGTCCACTACCATTCATAGTCCACTTTTCACCAAATAGCGACTGCACATGTGCTCAGCGTGACAGGTGGAGAGCCCATCGCCGCTCTATGCTGTAGGATGTACGTGCAATCTTTAGTCCGTTAGTCGCCTTTTACGACACCCAAGGGAAATTAGGGTGTGGTAGTATTCTTTCACCGCTACGTGACATGGTTACTTACTACTGGAAAAAATTATTTGCTGAATACCTACCATACAGCCGGCCGTACATTCAACTCAGACTTTATTTTCCTTAAATTGTACGCGGAATGCTTAAAAACACTTAAAAGGAATAAACGAACCTCTTAGATTAGACGGATAGCGGAAGAGAGCGTAAGCTTGCCATCGCGAATGGATCCAGATCGTAAAACCAAGTTTTAAACCCTTTAATGGCTTTAGCAGCAACGATTCCTTTTAATTCTTGCCCTTTCATAAAGTATTTGTGAGGCAGTGTTAGCTTATAAACTTTTTGATTAAATTTTCAATCTACTAATCAAGTTTTGATGGCGTTGTAAACAATCACTTTATATTCGATGACCTGTCAAGTTATACAACAACGAGTGTATTAACTCGCTATTGTATAACTTGACAGGTTATAGAATAACGAGTTATAATTATAAAACAGGAATCTATACTAATATTATAAAGATTTGATTGTTTGTTTGTTTGGATTGAATAGGCTCCGAAACTACAAGACCCATTTGAAAAATTCTTTCACCGTTGGGAAGCTACACTATCTCCGGGTGACGGGGTACGGGGTCCACGCGTACGAAGTTGCGAGCGGTCCGCTAGTAAGTTATAAGTTTCTGGATGTTTGGTAATAGTTATTTAATCTACAACTTGGCTATCCTATTAAATGCAAAGAACAACTATTTTTATAGAAGCAACTCTAAAATTGGCAAAATAATTAACTCTTTTTTTGGACTTTGAATAGAACAAAACATCCTGTATACTTATTTTAAACTTAATAAAAGATAAGAAGTTGGAAAATTCTTACATGCTGGATGTGGACTCTTTTGAAAACAGATTGTAGATGTACATTTTTGCGCATGTTCCTTTATGAAAAAAAAATAAACCAAATCACAAGATAATAGAAATCTCTCACCCGTGTCAATTACGTTTGTATAGAACTAACCTTGCCTCAGAAGCTACGGATACGACGCTACGGCGAAGCATGTCGTACGAGTAGCAATGGTCGTCGTGTAGCATTTCGTAGTCCTACTGGAATGAAGCAACTAACTTGAAATCAATTTTCTACGCACGCTTATTTTGCTATCCATCTTATGTGCATATACTTTAAATAACGTAAATGAGGACCTAAATATGACTTTTAAGTGGAACTTTTTTGCGTTTTTGTATAATTATATTGCTGTTTAATTTCCTAATCGAAGTATATTAATAAAAATCAATTGCTGAAATTTTTGTAAAGGTTTGCATGAAAGATATTTTTTTGTCTCAAAGTACAGGGTCCACGCGGACGTAGTACCAGTTGGCAGCTAGTAAAATATATAAAAATTCGCGTAAACAAAATGACTAAGTGTGTGTGGTATGTTTAAGTTTGAATTAATAAATATTAACTTTCACCTTTTTCGGGGCATAAAAGTTATAAGCCAATAATACAATGCCAATATACTTTAACCGAACTGAAAAATTAGGTCAAACGTATTTTATGGGGCCATTTGTGTTATTAGAGATAACGAGCGAGGGACACAATAAATTTTTGTTTATCCCCCCGTAGCTATGTATAATTTATTTAATGGCCGAAGGGTCCGGGAATCAAGAAATATTACGTTTGACGTGAAAAGTCTAGCAGGTAAGTTAATAATGCTTAGTACTTAGCTCAAACGCCCTTTATTGAAGTGAAAAATAAACGCTTTATAGAGTGAAGAAGGTACAAAAAGAGAAGTACCAGTAAATTAGGTACTTACCTTAAAAGATAGTGACATTTAAAGCCTCGTTCTCCTATACCGATACTGTTATTTGGAAATTGTATTGTTCATTGCTAGACTCACTTACCTATGCAAAGACAATCGGTATTAATAAGTCGAAGTGCATTATTTAAAAACTCAGGTATTAAGGTCAGTCTGTCGCCATGTCAACAATGTAACAATATGGTTTCTAAAGTTAAAGAACACATTACACTACACATTGAACTGAAAATCTTTTCAGGCCTGGTCTACCCACATAGACAACAGTGCCTGTAGGTCCCTTATGTATGAGGAGATGGGTTCACAACTCTCCACACCACGCTCTGGCCCAATGCGTGTTGGTGGGTTTTTTCAATTCGATTCAAACATTTATTTCAGACAAAATGAAGTCCGTACATCAGCAGCGTAGAAATTAAATATTACAAAATTACAAATAAAATTACAAAATATACAAATAAGTCAGCTTTTTACCTACATTTCACAAAAATATAATAAAATAAATTAAATAAACGAATAAAATAATTAAGTATTAAAAAAATTAACTACACGTGCAGTCGAACGACGTTTTAACGACTGCCATCTTGTAACAGCAACAACCGGGAGCAACAGATTTACGTACACGAGATATTTTTTATTTTATTTTTTATTGTGTGATAGGCTTGCATTTGGCCACTATCCCACCTGATGGTAAGTGATGATGTGGCCTACGGTGGAACGTGCTTGCCTAGAAGTAACCTGTTCACTCATGATTTAAAGACCCCAATATTGTACCTGATAGGAAACACCGACTTTGGCAGGGAATTATTATATTCTCAATTTGGTAAGTAACGTATAAGTATTTTATTATATTACTAGTATAATAAATATATTAATTTTCTTTATTTTTATAATATATTGTAGGTATCTGTATCGTAAGTTTATTAAATTTATTTTTATATAAAGTACTTATTTGAATTCTAATTTTTTATTTCGTATTTGCTTGTTTCTGGTGCACTGCTTGTCGCTCTTTTTATCGACCGCCTTCGCCCACATTAATTTTAATATGCTTATGTTTTCTATACTTTGTGTGTGCAATAAAGCGTTTTATCTATCTATCTTACACATCCAGTGAGCCGGCATTGCGAAAGTTGCTTTACTGGCAAGATCGAAAACCGGACGCCTAAGCCGTTGCGCTGTTGAGTCTCGTTTAATTTTTATCGTGTTTAGTTTGTGTAAAAAAAAAGGAAAATGTATCTTATTTTTCATATCACGCTTTTAAAGTACAACAACACAAATAAATGCATTATACAGAAACGGCATTGCGAACAGAGCCAGATCCTTCAAGCTCCCCAATTTTGGTTCCATGCATACCATATGAGTTGCCAATGTTGCCGTATGCAGCTGCAGAAACGCACGCTCTCCCACGGTAATACAATGCCAGTTATTGGGCGAGTAGGGTTGCCAGACCCAAAAACAGAAAAGCCGGACACAGATTCATATTTAGCTGAATATTTAGCCCTAAAAGCCTGACCCATTTCATATTAAAGAAATAAAATGTTTTTTTTCTAGCCATCGCCTGCAAGAACGTGGATTACGATTACTTTACCTTAGCGTAGCCGTGTGACGCATGACTCGCTCACGCACTTTCGTTCGGCGTCTTTTGGCGAGCGCGAACGGGTTGACCAAAAGCCTAACAAAAGCCGGATAGGCCGAACATGTAGGGGAAGTTAGCCCAAAGCGGGTAAGTTAAGGTTGGTGATTTTAAAAAATCAAAAGTATTGATCAACAAAGTTATATTTTTTCACATATTCCTTGTTCTTTAAATACTTTATAACTAACATTGACTTTTAATAATTCGCTTTTAAAGTAATCAATACTAAAGAAAAACAAAACAACTAAAAATACCCGCTTTACCCTTAGGGGGGGCCTAAAACAGGTATGGTGTTTGGGCAAAACGGGTAATGACTAAATTAACGAGATCAGTTTACATTATGGCGATAATTAGTTATCATTGTGCTTCTAAATATAATTTTTGATTTCTTAAGGCAATCACAACCATACATTTCATTAATTATGAAAGTAACATGGCAATTTTGAAAAAGTGGCATATGAGAAATAAAATATCGTTTCATTCTTGGCACTGGTCGCAATAATATGGGCCTCTACCTAAATACGAGGTACATGACTCGTGTTTCCACATGTTACAATAATCGCACTTAATCCAGTCTTCTGGGCAAATCGGGTAATGGTAAACGAGTACCCGCTTTACCACTACCCGATTTGCCCAGAAGCACATTTTTGATTTAATCCCATGTAACCTATAAAAACAAACACGAAACATGAAAAGTGCCACTTGGTTATATGCAACATCCATTTCACAATATTAACATACAATCACAATGAGGACATATAAGAATGTTATCGAGTAGTTAGAACAAATCAACAGCCATAATTTTTAGTGAAAATACCAAAAAACTTTAATTATGTCTGACCTTGAAATTGCGCGTTCCACGGGAACGCGATGACTGCCTCTGATTGGTCGGCTGTTGGGCGTTCTAGCTCATTCAAACGTTGCTGTATAACATTACAGGTGCACAGATTCAAAGGCTTACCCGATTTAGGCGGTATACCCGTTTTAGGCGTACTTCCCCTATATATTTAGCTGGACACGACTTTTAAGACTAGTCTGTAACTGGCGACCCTGGCTACGAGTCAAACATTTTGCAGCCGCAAAGCCCCGATTGCACTAGGCGGTATCGAGTACATGGCTTAACTACATACACCATATAAATACTCACGAATCTCACGACTATATCTTCTGAGAGTTAGTCAGATACTATGGTCAAAATGGTTAAACAGGGTCGAGCGAAACGATGGCTGATTCACATGTCATACATGTGAACGGGTACCGCCTGTGGAGGCTGGTCAGCTCTTGCAATCTTATTTTTATTGGTAGTAGTAATAATCTTTATTTTTCTTTCTTCAAAAAAACTGTAAGACGTTGTTAATTTTATTTGTGTTGTGTTGTCTTGTAATCGTTTTAAATGTTAATAGTTTGAAAATATCCTTCTATGATGGGGAGGGCATTTTCCAATTTGTATTTACGCTGTACTGTAAAAGAAAGGAAGAAAAGAAATGTCCTTGCTGAGTTTCTTGCGGCTTCTTCTTAGTACAAGGCTCCCGCCCCATAGTTAGGACTGAACCTATGGCATAGCGACTTTCTAAAGTAAGTGCTATATTATTAGGTATAGCCTAAATAATCGAACGGCGGCGGTATTTGCGGACTGTTACGACTCTTCAAGCTAATTTTGTTGGTGTCTATGGCTGGAGGTGATTACTTTCCATCAGGTGACCCGCTTGTTCGTTTGCCTCCTTCTGCTACAAAAAAAAAAATTAAATTTTGAATTTTTTTAAATTTATAGGCAATGAGGACCACAAAATCAATCCTCAGCCATTAGTCTACGTTTCACCAAATAACAAATGCACATGTGCTCAGCAAGATATGTGGTGAGCCCATCGCCTCTCTATGCTGTTTTATGTATGTGCAGTCTACAATTGCAAGTTTCCATACATGATATAGGTAGGTACTCCTTTGAACCATATTTGCGCATCGGCAGTCGATATAAATAATTAACATCACTTAACGCTAAAACAAATATTACCTACCTTATTACTATCCTGGCAAACAATAAAAATATTAGTTAAGAAAAAAGATTACATATCAGTTGAAAATCATTAGTCTGTGTGGTCTAAACTATCAAAGAAAGAATCTTGACTGCCATAACTAGGCGGTTTTTTTTCAGTTTCCATTATAGCAACATTTCCTTTAACAAACTCGAAAGTATCCTGCTAGGCCTCCCAAATGAAAAGAGATAAGTCGAATTTAGAAAAAGTTTCTTTCAATAAAAATAAGCAAAAGGCCTCCTTTGGGAAATCATGGCGGCCGAGAGTCGGGTGACCCTCCCTTCTTCGCGGGGCTTGGACGGAGCGCCGCGGGAGTCACTCATTTATCGATGTACATCATTTGTTTATTCGTTATTTATGTACCTAACTTCTTGCAAGTCATTTGACTTGGATATGACATGGATTTGTAAACACTTAAATAAAATAAACTAATAAATTTCCTTACACTCACACCAATTATCTAGCCCAAGAAAAGCTTCGTTATGAAACTCGTCAAATGGTTACTAGACAATGGATAAACATACTTAAAATACTTAAATACATACTTAATAAACATAGAAAACACCCAGACCCGAAACAATTTAGAAAAACAATAATTTCTAAATTGACCCGACCGGGGATCGCACCCGGGACCTCAGAGATGGCGACACCATGAAAACCGGTGTACAAACCACTCGACGAAGGAGGTCGTCAAGAACTTAAATAAATTAGAGTTATAAAAAGATTATGATTTTTTGCGTTAAAACGCTCAAATAAACGAAATGTGGAAAAAAGTTTATTTTTTTAACATACATAGGTACATACAAACATACATACATATATTATACATGTATCAATTACGACTATTATCCCCGAAAGGTTAGTCAGAGACTAGGCAATGAGGACAGCAAAAGCAGTGCTCTACCATAGTCCACTTTTCACCAAATAGCGACTGCACATGTGCTCAGCGTAACAGGTGGTGAGCCCATCACCGCACTATGCTTATGGAAATATGTGCAGTCTTTAGTACTTTAGTCGCTTTTTACGACACCCATACCATAGGGAAGAGAGGGGGTGGTGTATTCTTTCACCGCTACGTGACATGGTTATTTTTTAATGAGCGTAAAATAAAGTGAAAATAGAAGTTCAAGGAGCAACTTTCGTAATGCAGTAACCGGATTGGTGACCAAGTCAAAAACATCTCGCGCTCCTCCGTGCTTCGAAAGTCATGTTTAGCCGTCGGTCCCATTTATTGTCGTAAGATAGCAAGTAGTTAAAACCAACTAACCCGCATGGCTTAATCTCTCCATGATCATTAGAATATTTTTAGGCTGATTTTAAAAGTACTTTCTTACAGTTTTTAGTGTAAGTAATTTAACCAAGGAGTAAATATTGCTCCGTGAATTTAACTCATAATTTACCGAGATACTATAAAAATTCCATAGTGTCTGTATTCACGACGCGCAAACAAAAATAAAAATAAACAAGAAAATTTACATCTTTTACATTTTACTTCAATGTTATGATTTCAAAGCAAATAATCGATCTTTAAAAATACCTATTTTCTAATTAGTGATAGATAATGTACTGGTGGTAGATTTAATAGTTAAGATTTAACTAAAATTTTAGTTAGGTAACTATTATTTTATTATGTAGTTTTTTGACGTCAATAAAGTGCCTGTGAATTCTTATATTAAATAAACTATTTGACATTGCCACGAACGTATATGTCTGTGGACTTTGCCTACTTGTAAAAAAGGCTACCATGAACCGGCTCGGGTTTCCAACTAACACATAAAGGCATGAATTCGCCCGTTAAACTTACTCCACGCTGATTGGTCCTCCCGATTGGCCATACCGAATCAATTTCTCGAGACCCTCATCAAGCCGCAATCTGCCGGGGGAGATAATATCAGACTACAATTAATGACCTTCCAATGTTTGCCTCGGCATAAGGAGTGTGGGCTAACTATAATGTCCATTTGTTGCCCTTATTTTCTTATATGATGTTAAAAAAAAGGAGAAGATACCGAAGTAGTGGTACTAAATACGCTTAAATTAACCACTTGGTGCACTTAGCGCATCCGAAACTACGTTGGCCCGCAATTTGTCGTATTATAAGCGCGTAGCTCTGTTTTCACAAGCGATTGGCATAGCCAGCACACACACGCACGCACACACGCACGCACGCACAACAGTGTATTACGAATTACGGGCCAACGAAGTTTCAGATGCACGCTCCTGATACAAACTGATGCTAAAACATTTTCCAGGTTCAACTATCACTGGCAAACGTATGATTTTATGGTATAGAATATAATCATGTACCGATTGCATTATTTACAAATTTTTTAGGTACCTTTATAGGTAGGTACTTACATTTCGAGAGGATTCATTGTTAAATATAACGGTGACTACGAATAGGAGTGGAAGAGAGAACAAATAGAGATCAATCAGAGATTTTTAAGTTCGAAGAATATAGTGTAAGATGACTTCTAATTAACTTCATCTCAAATTGTCAAGTAGGAAAACTATATTTTGGTAAGTAGTCTTGTAAAATGTTGACTGAAAACTACGGTGCAAATAGAAAGCTTATTTATAAGGTAATAACCTTTTTATGTCGAATGCTGCCATCTATGTTGATAATTGGTAACTATTTCTAACTTTTGTTTGGGTGGTTTTGGTGGTGGAGTTTCAGTTGTGCTTCCTCGAGAAACTTTCTACTTGCTGCTGACATAGAGCTTCACGGAAATATCGCTAGATGGCGTCTCTGGGCACTTTACAAAAATGACTTACTTTATGATTTTGTTTGTAAAATATGCTTAAAATAAAATAAAAACGTTTTATTTCAGGCTGTTGCACATGAACTAATGATTGGCTTACCACGCTAGCCAATTAGGTAATACGGGTTAACTGGTCACAAGCGAAAGCTGAGGTTAGGTACCTACTGATAAATAATTTAGTAAATTAGAATACTACCTAGGTATATTTTTAAGAAAAAATGTAAATCTTAACAATACATAAGGCTTTTCTTAATCTTTATCATTCTTTAACTAGTCACAAACCCGTACATTTACATGTAAATAAATTCGACACTAAAGTAAGACCAAATTCACTAGTCATTTACTATAATATGAATGAAATAGTACCACTTATTACATTTCATTAAAAATACTCCAACCAAACTGCAATTAACGGGCACTGAGTGGAGAGTTGGAGAGGCATATGCCCTCAAGTCATAATAATATTAGTTAGCATTTTTCTGTTTCATAAACTATTTGACAACACTAATAATATGGACTCTTTGACGTCACAAAGAATATTTTTCACTGTGCCGGTACTGTGTCGGAACTGTGACTTCACTGATATGTGTGAAGCAACCTTTATGCTTTAGGTTTCCTGCCCATGTACTTTTTAGTAAGTAATATCCACATGTTTACATCTTTGATTAAGGGTGGATTCGACCAAACTGGAATAAGGTCTTATACCTAGATTAAGCACCGAATTTGTATAGACTAATCTCGGAGTAAGTCTTAATCCAGTTTGGTCGAATCCACCCTAAGTGTTATAATGGTTTACATAAAAGTACACGGAAGTATTCCTTAACAGTCATGAATAGTCATGACATGTTATTATTGGTTTATTTATCAATGTAATGTGTTCTAGAGAATTAATTTTAATAAAAATGGTAACTTTTATACTTAAATAGAATGGCATAATGTTAAAATACGATAAAAAAGGATTTCTAACCTCAAAGCTTTAAGTGTTATTTTCACACTTCCTAGACCTTTATTAATAAATCTGACTTCAGATCCTTAAACAATGACAAATAACGATCGCATTTTTCTATGAAAAGGATTTATACAAGTTAACTCATTGACAGGTTTTCAAACGTATTGACAGTGGCCATTGTTCATTACTCACTGAAAAATACTTTCGCCTTCTACGACACGTTCGAAAAACTTCATTATTAAATTTTATATACTAAGGGCCTTACAAATAAACAAAGAATAAGCTACAAATAGTTATTCCGTATTTTGTTCCTGTCATGTAAACATATTTTCAAGTTAAAGTAAAAGAGACAAAACACGGAATAACTATTCCGACCTTATTATCTGTTTATTTGTAAGGCAATCAGTGTAAAAAAAATCTTATTCTAATTAATAGCTATTTATCGGAAAACATGGACACGGCACTATAAAATTAATGTTGTCTACTTCTTTGTAAATTAATACGGCTACTTATTTAATAAATTATACAGCCGAGTTCAAGCAGCCGCAAACTACGCAATACACTCGCGGTATTTTTAAAAATCGCGCGGACAGCGCACTCAATACACACCAGTGACCACTCGTCTCGACGCGGCACGCGCGTATTATTATATTTCTCTATGGGCACGCGCTACCGGCGGCGCTACTGAGAGCACTGCGATGTTCGCTTAGTGGCCCTGTAAAGACGTGCGTCTGTGGGCGTGCGTCGTTTCGAGCGTTTATACGTAGCTTCCTTACTGCTTTAGCATACATTTATACTGTCTTTGCCCAGCAGTGAGACACAAAGTAAGTAGGCTACTAAAAAAATATAAAAAATTAAGAGTGGTACCTACGCTGCGGTTTGAGGTTGGTTGGTAGGAACATGTAACGAATTTAAAATTCCGACAGATGTTGTAACCGCCTCCGCCTCCGTGGTCTAGTGGCTAAGCCACCGGTTTCAGACCCAGAGGTCCCGGGTTCGATTCCCAGCGGGGGGTACAGCTATCTGGATGCCGGTAGACAGGTAGACGCGGCATACTTCGACTACAAAAAAGCCTTCGATTTGGTGGATAACGACCGGTTGTTACACAAACTCTCAGTTATAGGTTTTACCCCAAAGTTGCTTGAATTTTTTGCCACCTATCTTAAGAATCGGTGCCAATTTGTTAGGCTTAATGGTTATGAGTCAGGCAACTACTATACCAGATCTGGTGTAAGCCAAGGTAGTACCTTGGGCCCTACCCTATTTCTTATTAAGATAAATGACCTACCTGACGTAATCAGATTTGCAAAGTGTCTTTTGTTTGCAGATGAACTAAAGTTATGTTTAGGGATAGGTAGTATGGAGGATGTCCACTTACTGCAAAGTGACATTAACGCAGTCGCTGCGTGGGGTGCTACTAATCGGTTGACTTTTAATAAGACGAAATGTAAAACAGTTACGTTTTCTAGGAAAAGGGTGAATATAATAACTTCTTATAAATTATTTAACGCTCCTTTGGATAGAGTTGACGACATCCGCAACCTAGGATAGGACTAACATAAGACAATAAGCTTGACTTCCACAAACACGTGACTAATATATGCAAGTCGACAAGTAAATTATTAGGTTTTATAATCAGAATATCATCTGAGCTAAACAGCCCCTCTGTAGCTATGGTATTATTCAATGCCTACTTACGCAGCCGACTTGAATATGGGGCGATCATCTGGGACCCTCATGAGACCAAATACACTATAATGCTTGAAAGACTGCAAAGAAAGTTCGCGCGTTGGCTCTACAAGAGAAATTACGGGTACTATCCCTACTTGTTCCCCTCAATGTTCGTGTACGGCATGGTGGGTCTCGTTACGCTCGCCTCAAGAAGGAAATTACTAGTTCTGGTGCACTACCTCTTCGTACTGTATCATAAGATAGATTGTCCGTACACACTTGAGCGTGTCTGCCTCGCCGTGCTGCATCGTATCTTGGGACTGCAATGGCTTAGTGGCGCCGCGACGCAACCCGCGCTTGCTGCCGAAACCGACCACTCGCACCATCTACGCTGCCCAAGCACCTACAGTTCGCGCTCTTCGTCTGATCGGGGATATGCTCGCTTAATATAAGGATTCTGATTTGTTTGCCGATGGGCTAGCGGCTTTGGTGGCAACTACCCACGAGTTCATTTACCAGCTAATGACATAATTTTTTTTTTCTTTATTTTAATGGCTTGGTGCGATTTGCACATTTAGCCAATGTCAAAGTTAGGGAAAGATCGTAGAATAAAAAGGATTCGGATGTTGTACGACTTTTAGGATGGGATAATAGGATCAGTAGAGTATATATAATACATTTAAATACACTCGGCGTCAAAAAAATCGCACCTCTTAGAAAATCACTTTCAAATGTCATTTACTCTTGATATGCACATGCAGTCGCATTAATTATGATTTTATTTACAAGGTTACTTAATTAACTTAATAAAAAACATTACTTTTCATTATCAAATAAAACCTAATGCAACAAATAAAGTGTCACAAAAATTCGATGCAAATTTTGCTACCCGTGAGAGTTGCTAGTTGCGCTTCCTTTGTGGGTATAAAACGGTCAACACGGGTTCAATGTGGGTCATTCGCTATTCAACCGTTGAAGAGGACACACGCACAGATTTTGATGGATACCACAGCTGATAAAGCCGCTCAAGTGGTTGCACTACTGCAATCAGGGGTGCGGCAGTGTGATGTCGCCCGGCAACTGAACCTGAGCCGTTATTCCGTTCGAAGAGTGTACCAGCGCTTCATAGAGACCGGTGGCTATATCCGCAGACACGGTTCGGGTAGACGTCGCTGCACTTCGGAAAGAGACGACCGGTTCGTTGTGTCGAACTCTTTGAGAAATCGTTTCTCCAACGCTGTTGAGTTGCAACAGCAGCTCCAGGCAGTTCGCAGACGCACCGTAAGCGTATCTACGGTTAGAAGAAGATTGAAGGAGAAGAAGATAGCGGCCCACAGAGCTGCTACGGGTCCAAAATTGACTGCAGCGCATCGGCGAGCCCGCTTGCAGTTTGCTCGTGACCACGTCGATTGGACCCTTGAGCAGTGGAGAGCTGTTCTCTTCTCAGACGAGACGCGAGTGTGTCTTTTCTGCAACGACCGACGGAGAAGAGTATACCGGAGGCAGGGTGAACGTTTCGCCCAAGCCTGCATCCAGGAGACGGTGGAATATGGTGGCGGATCCTGCATGTTCTGGGGCGGTATGTCTGCTGCCGGCAAAACCGACCTTGTCTGCGTCTCCCGGACTGGAGGTGCTCGCGGACAAGGGTCGCTGACTGCTCGCCGCTATGTCACTGAGGTCCTGGAAGTGCATGTGGTCCCCTTTGCCGAATCTTTTGGCGAGGGGTTCACATTAATGCACGACAACGCTCGCGCTCACACTGCAGGCATCGTGAGCGACTTCTTGCAGAGGTCCCAAATCTCTGTGATGCAGTGGCCAGCGCGAAGTCCGGATCTGAATCCTATAGAGCACCTCTGGGACCATCTTAAACGTAAGGTTCGATCTCGGGATCCAGCTCCTTCGACTCTACAGGAGCTCCAAGACGCGGTGATTGAAGAATGGGGGCTTATCCCTCAAGAAGAGCTCCTGAAGTTGGTGAGATCCATGAGGGACCGTATGGAAGCCGTGATCAGGGCAAGGGGGGGTAACACTAGATTTTAAGTTAATTTTAAGACACTTTTTGTACATTTTTCTTTGTAAATTATCTGTTGTTAATTAGGACTTAATTAAGGATTTTTATTATTTTATTAATTTTAATGTTGTTTGTATAATTATAATTAAACAGAAAGTTAAATTTAATTGTTTTTTGATACTCCTTTTTGTTACCTTTCTAATGATACCCAACACTATCCTCTACATAAGGTTTAAAAATTTTTAAAGATGATTTTTAAAAGGTGCGATTTTTTTGACGCCGAGTGTAGATTTAAAAAAATACTAACTTATGGATATGGTAATAAATAAAGGGTTGGACAGGAATATAAAATCTTTATGTTATTAATGTTGATAAAAGATGCTATACATTTATAAATAGATAAATCATTGGTACATAATAAGGAAAGTATAGTTAATGGGAATGGAACACCGAAGCACACAAGAAAAAAATATGTGGTTAACATCACCAATGTCCATCCCACATTCGCATGTGGAGTCAGTTATTATTTTAAGCTTGGCAAGATGTGCTGGAGAACAAACATGCCCTAGTCTCATACGTATCAAGATACTTGCTACAGTCTTACCAAGTTTCGCTTTGCGAAACCATGGTTTAGCTAAGATATTGGGTTGAATATGCGAGTAGTATTTTCCCTTTAAGTGTCGACTGTTCGTCCAATACCTCTGCCACTCATCCATTAAGAACACCGCAGGTAAAGAAAGCAAGTCATGGCTATAGGTCTTATAAGGGTACATGTCCCCACAATGCACCGCATCCTTGGCAAGCCGGTGCATTTAACCAGACTATTTTTAATATCAAACAATATAGGGAAATAAGATTTCATACGAAATGGAAATTTACTCAATGCTTGGAGAGCACTCATAGCATCACTAAATATAATTGTTTTTTTAAATTTCATAAGCAGAATATATTCAACAGCTTTTGACAGACCCATGCACTCCCCAGTAAAAACAGATGTCTCCGGAGGAAGTTTGACCTTTTGTACGATTTTGAATTGGGAATGGTAGACTCCGACACATACGCACACATCAGGGGCGGATTTCGAAGCGTCACTAAATATATGGTTATAGTCGTTGTATTTGGTGTCAATAATTACTTTAAAACTTACATTAGGATTGACATCATTTTTATCAACTAAATTGTAAATAATGGACGGGCGAAACTGAAGTGAGTCGTAATCGATATTGAATAAAGGGAGACGATTAGCACGATGAATAGGAGAATGTAGGTTAATATATTTCCTATAACTAACAATTATACAAGGATGTGACTTATGTTGCCAATAATTTGAAGAATTTATTTCATTAGAAAGCGAATGTTGTAATTGAAATAGTGGGTGATGATTAAATTGAAGTAAACGAAACAGAAATCTGTCCGAAAGGAACTGTTGCCTTAAGTGTAAAGGAGGTTCGCATGACTCTATTTGTAAAGCGTTTATTGGGCTTGACTTCATAGCACCTGTTATTATTCTAAGTGCCTTTGATTGTACTCTGTCCAATTGTTTAAATGCGGCTACGTTGCCTGGCTCCAGAAGGAATGTACCATAGTCGAGAATACTTCGAATGAGAGCGTTGTAAACTAATTTAAGAGATTGAGGATGTGCACCCCACCACACGCCTGAAAGGCATCGTAGGAGATTAAGTAAGCGTTCGCATTTATTCATAATGTAATCGCAATGTGCCTTACCTGTAAGCCTTATATCTAGCACTACGCCTAAGAATTTAAATTGGGATGCTACTGGGACAATTGTGTTATTATAATATATTACCGGGGAAATAAGGTTTCTTTTACGTGTAAATATGACAACTGTACATTTAGAAGCAGATAATTCTAGACCATTGTCATCCATCCATCCAAGATTTCAAGGAAACCAAGGCAGATGAAATATTTGAAGTTGCAAAATCTAAACACCGATTATCCGAATACAATAACAAATCATCGGCGTATTGCAATAACTTAACATATTTACCAAAAGAGAACAATCTAAATCGTGTGTATATATATTATATAAAAGAGGGCTCAGTACAGACCCTTGCGGTAAGCCTTTCCAGTTAATAAAATTTAATAAAATAATCGGAACATTTAATGCTTCTAATTTTGACCTAAGTACTGATAATAATACGTTATCGTAAGCAGAATTTATATCCAAAAAAGCGGCGACAACAGACTTATTAAAAGAAAAGGCTAATCTTACATCTGTTGTTAATATAGCTATGTTATCAATTGTGCTTTTACCTTTCCGGAATCCGTATTGACTATTAGACAATAAATCCTGACTTTCTACATACCACTCTAGACGATTTTTTATTAAAAGTTCAGCTAGTTTGATTAAAACAGATGACAACACTATTGGACGAAATGAAGATGCATCAGACGGAGATTTATTCGGCTTACGTATTGGCAACACTACTTGAGATTTCCATGACAGAGGAATGACACCTGTTATCATGATGCTACTCGGACCCGAGTGATGCTATTTATTAAATCTAGATAGTAAGAAAGAAGAGTATCACTAACATTGGTGAAAAAGATTTAAGGAATGCTATCTATTCCAGGCAGGGACTTTAATTGATATTTTATAAATATCGATATTTCAATAAAATTTCGATAGTTTGATATCGATACGAAAAAGCGTTAAAAATATCGATAATTTTAACGATATTTTAATATCGATATTGTAAACTGACGAGTGCGACGTTGCCAGCTTTAGCAGGCGTAGATGTTTGAGATTGCCGGCGGAGCGACGCGACACCGACAAGTGTTTGTTTTTTTACAAGCTTTTTAGCTTGTAGGTATTTATCTTGCAATGTTTGTTTGTTCAAACGAAATCTTGCAACTTAATTTTGATCCACTTCCCGGTTCGGGTACCGATTGAGCTGAAATTTTGCATACATGTATGTGTAAATCGCGTGACAATGCAATATTATGATGACGTGGTGCTGATCTAATGATGGAGCTGAAAGGTGGCCATAGAAACTTCGCAATAAAACACACAACCTCATCGAGTTTGGGCTCGTTTGAATCGTCTTGATGAGTAGTTTGTCTTTCAATGGTAACCAGGGTTTGATGATGGAGCTGGAAGGTGGTCATATGAACTCTGTAATGAAACGACGCAACCCCATCGAGTTTCGGCTCGTTTCATTCGTCTTGACGAGTACTTTGTTTATAGATGATTACCAGGGTCTGATCTGATGATAGAGCTGGAAGGTGGAACTCAGTAAAGAAACGACATAACCTCATCGAGTATATGGGCTCGTTTGATTGGTCTTGACGAGTACTTTGGTGCTAGATGGTTACCAGGGTCTGATGATGGAGCTGAAAGGTGGCCATAGGAACTCAGTAATTAAGCGACACAACAGCGTCGAGTTTGATTCGTCTTTATGGGTGGAGAGTGGTTTGGTAAACGTGAATAAATTTTGTACAGTTATATAAATATTTGTGTATAGTGAGATGAACAGATGAAACAGGTGTACAGGAATAACTAAAAAGTAAAAAATTAATTAAAAGTAAAAACCTTTTCAAAAAACAAGCTTTTATTTACATGCGCTAAAAAGAAAAAAAAACTTTTACTTTATAACTTTTACTATCAACTATAACGTCATTACACAATTTATATGATATAAAAGGTTGTCGCGAGATTTACTATATAAGGTGACTGCTAGAAACCGTCTTGCAGTTTCTAGCAACTTCAAGGGCTGGTCAGATCAAGTGTTTTAAACATAACAAAAATTACAAAAAAGGAATTCGTGTTTTTTTTCATTTATAATGAAATAATTCATTTCGTGAATTTTAATTGGATAGTCTTTGAGTATATGTGTAAACAAACAAGTAAATTAAATACCCTGATGTGATTGATTTTAACTATTAAAACCTAAAAAAATACGAGTACTTACCTACTAACCTTTTATATCATATAAATTGTGTAATGACGTTATAAGTTGATAGTAAAAGTTTTAATGCCTTACAAATAAACAGAGAATAAGGTCGGAATAGTAATTCCGTGTTTTGTCTTTTTTACTCTAATTTAAAATTACGTTTGCATGACAGGAACAAAACACGGAATAACTATTCGTAGCTTATTCTTTGTTTATTTGTAAGGCACCTAATTGAAAGTTTATTTTTTCTTTTTAGCGCATTTAAATAAAAGCTTGTTTGTTAAAAAGGTTTTTTACTTATAATTTTGTTTTGCATTTCGGCAAGCGGCAGTTGTACGTTCCTTGCATATTTTAGTAATTTTTCCTATTTATTTGTGGTGCAAAATGGGAAGAAAAAAAACTAACAGTGTATACAGAAGATAATATAACCTGCACGATGATGGTACATCAAGATGTACGATGTGCAATAAGATTTTAAAACGAGCACTACACATTGAAATGAAACACTTTTTTACGGATTAACAGGCGTTTAATTTACTATAATTACTTAGGTACATAGTTTTTTTGTATTTTCCTGACGTTTCTCTTTTTTCTTTGACGGTCTCCCTGTGACCACGGACCCTGTAAAGAGTTCGAAACGTCAGGATAGTATAAAAAACTATGTAAATAGTAAATTAAACGCGAGTTAATCCGTAACAAAGTGATTCATTTCAAGAATTTAAAAGTAAATACCTACTTCTACCTACATACTTACTTACCTATTCACATTCATATTATGTTGTTGTTTGTTATTGTTAGTTAAATTATGAATTGGGGAGAATTACCTAGTTAGGTATGTAGTATGTGCAGTTCATAGATAAATGTAAAACAACGGATTTAAAACGTTTAAAATAAAATGTTGCCGTTTTAAAACCCAAATAAAACGTTTTAAACTGTTGAAAACTCGCCTACAAAAATAAAAGAACTGTGTTTTACACTTCATTATGGGCAAATTTCCGTCACCTGATATCATGTTTCGTTTAATTAGTTTATAGAAAATCAATAGAAAGTACCTACCTACATTACCTACTAAACGAAAACTTAAGTACTTAGGTATGTAGGTATTAATGATGTAACGAATATCGATTTTTAAGGGGGTGCCGCGCGATCGCAAAAACTGACTTATGTATCTTAATGAACTTCAAAGCTAAATCAATCTTATTGGAATTTATAATAAGAACAATTCTGCTTTGAAGTTTCAGACCTAGTAAATTAGTTAGAGCAATGTTTTTATTCTGCGAAATGTGCAAAACCAACACGCGCTTGTGTTAAAAATTAAAATTTACTTTTAAAAGAAGGGGCTGCCCTGCGGAATAACAATACATATACAATCAATATAAAATCAATAATTATTATTGTTTCATGCGTAAAATTAAGAAAGTTGTCAAAAAATATGTTTTTAGTAGTCATAAGATTTATGTATTGTTTGATAATGTTAAAAAAATTTGTTTGAAATTTCAACAAGGCCACGACCTTGTGCAATGATCAGGCTAACTTACATAAGTTCTTTTACCGTATTTAACTAATTCAGCGCATAGTACAAGTGACTTAAAAATACGTAAATTTTCACAATTTCGCGCAGGACCCCCTTCTCCCCCCCCCCCCCCCCTAAGCATTTTTGCGAATGCGAATATTCACTTTTAAATTTGGCGTCATTTATCAATGGCTCTATTTGATAAATGATTCGGAACTTCGGAACAACTTCGGAATTAAGAAGAAAATTTCACTCAACTAAAATATTTCTCATGATATTAAAATATTTAATATTATTTAAATACATTTCACTTCATTCAAATGAAATTTTTCATTAATTCAACAGACAAAAAAAATTGATTTAACATTTGTAGAAAGTAGTAAATAACAGCAGCTTTCCAGCAGGATATGGTTAAGTGTAGTTAAGGTAGAAATTTTTCACGAGCTCCTTAAAATGTGTAAACAGATTGCGCACGCATGGTCGCAATTGAGAGCAAGTTCCAGAGACGAACAAGTAAGAGGTGGTGTGGTGCGGAGGGGTTTTAAGAGTTAGGTTTTCTGATGACCGTAATGAGCGCGAGTTTGAAAAATGAAGAAAACGAAAACGTACATACATACCTAGTCTTGCCATAAGTTCTGTCCCACCTTAAATGAGGGTATTTTAAAATAAATAATATGACGGTAGTACTGTTATTAGATATCATTATATTAAGTAGGTTTTATTCTATTCATTTCAATTTAACACATAGCTGTGTAAACATGGAGTGGGGTACCACAGAGAATCGTGAGAGCCAAGAAGTTGTTGCAGGGACACGCAGACAGTGGCAACCGGAAAACAACCGGACTCGATATTTCGATGAGGTTGAGGCAGGCTTATAAGCAATAATCCAAAGGATTAATCAGGACTTGCAGGGGGCCAATCTTTAGAGGCGATGGCACTTTTCAGTTTCAGTGAACAATGGCTGACTATCCGGTATGTCAAGATCATCATCAGACTAAATTACAGAGTTGGCTTCTAAAACTAAATTTTATTGCTTTGACGGTTCTTAGGTGGTGATATCAATGACTGTGACTCTTCGTTGTCTGGAACCCACAGATAGTACACGGTACATATGGTTTACTATCCGGTAAAGCTTTTATTCGGTTATAAGGATTAATTTTCTAACTTATGTCAATCAATTATTATAAAACAACATTAATATACTTAATTAGTAGCAGACCGCCGACGACTTCGTTCGCGTGGACGCCGTACCCCGTGACGAATTTTCAAAATGACTCCCCTCCCGTACCCCAGTGACGACGCCTACATCGCATTTGTTCTATCATCAATAGTTTTCGTAGCGCACGCAATGTAAGAAATTTATTAGAGTTTTAGTAAGGATTCCTAATTTTTTGAAAATATAATATAGCCTATGTCACCCGGAGATGTGCAGCTTCCCAACGGTGAAAGAATTTTTTAAATCGGTCTTGTAGTTTCGGAGCCTATTCATTAAAAACAAACAATCAAATCTTTCCTTTACGAAACGGTATTGCGCAAAATAAACGATACATAACAGCAACGGCGCGGCGCGCGAGCCTAGCCACCAGACAATATCAAAACGTAAATTTGGCAACAATGCATGACGCGACAAAGCCTTATAGATAATTAATTATCGAATTTTTTTTCGATATAATTATCGATAATAGAAAAATCGATATTTTTAACCGATAAATTTTAATATCGATATATTTTTTTATCGATATTTTAGTCCCTGATTCCAGGTGCAGAGTCTTTTGTGTTATGGATAACACCTTTCAGTTCATAAAGAGAAAAGGGAGAGTTTAGTCCCGAAAGGTTTTTTCTGTAAACAAGAGGATTGTAGTGATGTTTATTGTCTGGCACCCACGGAGGAGCTAATTTGTTTACAAAGTTGTTTACTAAAGCAGGTGGCATGATAGACATAGGGGACGTATTGTAGGCAGACTTAAATCTTTTAACATTACGCCAAACAAGTGTTGCTGGAGTATCTGGAGAAATAGAACAGCAAAAGTTTCTCCAACTTTGAAACTTTTTCTGTTTAAATAACTTTTTTGTTTCAGCCATTACTTTAGACAGGTTCTCATAGTTTATGTCTGTCATATTATTATTATTATAATTCGTTTCTGCCCCCTTTCTCCTCTTTATAGCGTCTGTACAGTCCTTTTCCCACCAAGGCGGAGATGGTATTTTAGTAGGAGAATTATCTTTACATGGAAATACCTCTTTGGCTGCTTCATTCAAAATACATGCAAGTCTATCAGCGCATTCATTTTCATTACCAGTGCTTATACTAGGAAGAGAAGAAACTTTGCAGTAAACACTATTTTTAAATTTTACCCAATCACTGGAGCATTTGGGAGTCTATATTTTCTAGTAGACAGCATACTACAGTGCTTGGGTTTATTAAATGGAAAGGAAATTACTATAGGATAGTGATCACTGCCATATGTAGAGGGGATAGTATGCCAAGACAATGATGAAGCTAAGTTAGGTGTACATATTGAAAGGTCTACAACACTTATGTTATGATTAGGGTCTGTGCGGCGGGTAGGTGTACCTGTGTTTAAAATGCACAAATTACATAAATCAACAATATCTAATAGGTTATCCCCAAAAGTTGTAGATACTGAACTTCCCCATGATTGATGTTGTGAATTAAAGTCCCCTAATACTATAAATGGTTTTGGAAGTGTTGAAAAAAGTTGTTTGACTTCATTAAAAATAGAAGATGATGGACGTGGAATGTATATAGATACAATACATATGGACACTGACAGCAACAATTGAAAAATCTTCATTGTGAGGAGGCAGAGAGATATTATGGTAAAGAACAGAGTTCCTTATGAGTATGGCTACGCCACCATAACCATCTGATCTATCTTCTCTGACGCAGTTGTACCCATTTATATGAAAATTATTATGTGTCTTTAGCCATGTTTCTGATAGTGCACAAACAGATGGATCATATTTATTTAGTAAATGTATTATTTCGCTTTTTTTACTTATAGCACTACGGCTATTCCACTGTATAATTTTGTCTGTCTGTGTGTCCATTATGAGATTGATTATTATTCTTAAAAGTATTTTCAACGTTGGACGGTGATAATAAATTAAATTGAGAAAGTAAATTAATGAAAGCAGCTACAAAATCTTTGGGGAGCTGTTTATCTAAAGGTATATTTGTTTCTTCTTTGTTGATAAGGCCACACCCATTGTTAGGTGTAGGAATCATATATTATTTTAAAAGAGCTTGGTGAGCAGTCTTATCGTACCCTTTTGTAGGGCTTGGAGGGATGCGTGGCTTTAAGAAAACATTTTCTTTATATGAATTAGTAGGGTTGCTATTAAGGGATAAAGAATTGGAAGTTACATTAGAAGATGCTTTTTTTGAGGAAGATACAACATCAGCATAAGATTTAGAAATGTTCGGGTGTAGTTTAATAGCTTCTGCATATGAAACACAATTTTGTGCCATGTACAATTTTATTTGAGTTTGCCTAACAAACTCAGGGCAAGATTTGTTATTTGCAAAGTGGTATCCAGTACATGACAAGCAAGAGGCACTTTCTTCTGAAGTATTGCAGGAATCTCCGGTGTGGTTTTGAGCACATTTATAGCAGCGAGGCAAGGACCTACATTGTGTCTTAGTATGGCCGAAACGACATCAAATAAACATTGGATAGTATCAAATCAAATCAAATCAAATCAAATAATTCATTTGCTCAAATATTGTGTACAGTCAAGATGTTACATTCATTAAATAATAGATCTACAATATTTTTACCTTATTAACGTAGGTGTGCAAATATTTATATTATAAATGTCGACTCTAAATTCTGGTTTTTATTAATCATGCATAAGTCAGATCTGCTAATTCAATTAATCGTTATACATGTCAATATGGTATTAAGAAAAAAAAAATTACATGTCAATATAGGATTAAGTTAATAATAAAAGAAAATAATTATTCAATCATAATAATTAAAATAATACAAAAATAATTAATGTCAACTTAATAAATTTATCATAATTAAAAATAGTTTAGATAATATTAAAAATTAAAGAATAAATAAAAATATCACATTACAATTTTTCATTTAGAAATTCATTAATCGAATAATATCCGCGTTCCAGCAGCCAACGACATAGGGAATTTTTAAAAGAGTTTTTGTCAGATGAGCGATTTCTAACATCAGCTGGCAACTTATTGTATATCTTAACTGCCATACAAAATACATTTTTATTAAAAAGCGTTAGATTGCTTTTAGGTAAGCATAATTTATTTTTTCTGGAATCACGAGCATTTGGATTCCTTTGACTGTGTGTGACGAAGTAGTCGGGATATCGTTTTACGAAAAGACATATTTCCATCTCGGTGCATTGTTTACGATTTTTTAAGTAGCTATTTAGCCAGTCAGTAGGATATATATAAATCTACGCTGAGGGCATTAAAACATATAAATATTCTTTTCGGCAGTATTTGACCATCAAAAGTTAAAACTACTGTTTGAGATGGCTTCCATGTGGGGGTGCCATCTACATAGGATTTGAAATTTAGACGTCTTACTTTTAAAACCTCCCCGCAACCAACCGGAGCAGAGACATTTTCTTTAACTTCATCCAGGGACCATTCTGCTGGGACACCTCTGACTAGGCCCATACGTGTTACATTAAAGGTGGGTATAAATGCTCTCAGGTCATTGGACGCTATGTCACTGTGATTAATAAAGTGGTTAGCATCAGTGTAGTTAGAGAAAGAAACTGTCATTTTGTTTCTACCAATTTTCTTTACACTGCCTTTGATTATATTGCGAAAAGAGTTCTTTATAAGGAATTTACCGAAGGTCATGGGTTGCATTGTGGTTCTATCATTTGAAGTAGCTGATGTTTTTTGGACATGCACCACATATGGTGCAGTAGGTATCCGTTTTCTCATAGAGTTTACGACCTATAGGCTCGGGAATGGGCTTTGGTGGGGCTACTGGATTTTGGATAGTGATGGGAGTTATAGATGTTACGGGCGGAGCCGCAGTTTTACTTTTAATATCTTGTGGTTGTTCTAGTAAACAATTGCAGTCTGATGACCGCTCTTCCGAACCCTGTTTGCGTTTTTTGTTGCAATGTTTGCAAATTCGAGTATGTGTTCGAGTTCTTTTGCGCGTAGATCGACTAGAGGTCGAACCGTCGGTGTCCATTCCCGATTCATTATTTGAACAGACAGTTACATAGTTAGCAGCCGGAGGGACGGAGCCCCCCGGGTCGGGGGGCTCTTCCATTCGTAAGTAAATTTAAGAAATGTGTAAACTTACCAATTAAACTGTATAAATACACAAACTAGACAAAAAATTAAACTATACTACTCAACTGATCACTATTATTACCATACAGCGTTTTAAAATAATAAAAAAATTGGAAATCAAAAAACCGCGCCCGCCAAGTTTAACGTTTCCCGCCCTTTTCAATGACATAATTTAGTTTAGTTTAATGGAGTTTTTTTTTTATTATTAGTAAATTAATCGCTGTCATAGTAGGTACTAAGCTTGACATCTTCTTCTAATTTTACTATTGTTTCTGTTTTATTATAATTTTTATGTTTTAATTTAAGTTGACTTTCGTATTTAATTTCTGACATAGGTATTTTTTAAGTATGACATTTTATATTTATTGTATTCAATTTTCATTTGTTTTGAATATTTTTAATTTTTATTTGATTCCCCTTTTTTGTAAGTATAATTTATGTAATCACTTTGTTGACTAGCATTCTGGTATGTTGGATGCTTTGCACTGTAAACCAGCATGTTAAATTGATAAATAAATAAATAAATCTTTGTGTGCTCGGGTTGGTTGGTGGTAGGGCTGTTAAGTCCGCCTGGCTAGCTACCACCATATTATCTAAGTCTGTCGCCATAACAACGATGTTTATAGCATAGTTGTGTTCCGACAGTTAGAGATAAGATAGCCAGTTCCTCAGTGGTTGAGGATTCCGGGTGAAGCGCGCTTCCACCTTCGGCCTTATCGTCACTTATCATTAGGTGAGATGCAGGCCAAGCACTTACCAGTTGCAGAATAAAAAAAAATCAAACTGGTTGGTACCAAGGCGAAAGCATCTTTTATCAGTTTGAATCTGACAATGATGGTAAAGACAAAAATAATTCATCTGAAGAAGACGATTAAGGGTGAAACCGCGAGCGGCCTCTAGTATTTTAATTTAAGTAAATTATAATAATTTTATCTAAAGGGTATGGGGGTATTGTAAAAACAATTGTTAAAATATTGTTTTATTTCGTAGTATACCCAATAATTTTTTAGTGGAAAATATACCTAGTGTTTTTATGTAAAGGGTCGTTCGTCTCTTGTTCTGGTTTTCTGGTGGTTTCAGAAGTCGAAATAGCAAGCATTAAGCTGGAAATAAACTATCGGACGCGGCTGACGGACGCGGCTGACAGCCGCGACTGATAAGTGTGCACAGCCTTCAAACATCCGACCGAACGCCCAAGGCATTGAGATATATAACTAGCTCAATGGCCCAAGGTTACGTCCGCGACTTACGTCCGATACAACTTAATGTATTCATTGACCAGATTACCTCTATGACGCGGCTCGGCTTTCAGCCGCGTCCGTCAGCCGCGCGCGTCCGATAGTTGTTTCCAGCTTTAACCGTTGGCAACACTCGGAGTCCGTCGTTCTTCGTCGTTTTTTTTAGTCGTGTGATCACTCTCTGCGGCACGAGTTGTGTCAAGGAGCAAAAATCGAAATTTCGCGCATTGGCCGTCATTCAAAATTTATTTTATTAATTAACCACACCCTCTAAACAGTGAGTATCCTTTTATTATTGCGGATAAAAAACTGTTCTATTACTGAAAAATAGCATGTGACGTGATTTGCCTATAACCTTGTACTCCATGCGTAATGCTGATGATATTCATTGAATAACCTTAAAAGTGGTGTAAAATCGTCATCTGCTTACTGAAGTGGTCTACAAAGTGTACTAGACTTTTCGCTATAGCTACTAAAGTTTATGTGGCTTTGTGCATTATGAACCACTAGATTTTGCGCTTACGTAATGATGACATTACGACACCTTGAGACATGAAATTCCCCATTGACATTGATCCTGACCTAATTTTATGAATCTAAATCCATTGTAGTCTCTCAGAGTGTTACATAATTATTTTTCGTCCCTCCCTTGTAGTTGTAATTTGAATACTTTATTTATACTGTTGTATTTCTATGTAAGTGCTTCATTAATATTTTACTCAAGATTACTTGAAGGATGTTTCCATAAAAGTGTCTAACAACATAATACATACAACTGCATGTTCAATATCTAACATTATAGAGCAGAATGTGATAATATTTAATTTAACAAGTGCAGGTCGAAATCTGATGAAATCTAAATTTCTATTGCAGAAGCAAAATGGGTATACCTGCAGGCAATGCTGAAAATGGAAAGAAGATCTTTGTACAAAGGTGTGCACAGTGTCATACGGTGAGTTATTTTTTAACAAATTAATTGAAGCCTTTGTTACTCACGTGCACTAGTTTTTTAACAACACATGGGAAGGTTAAATGAATACAATCCAGTATACTGTTCTAATATCCCTAGTGGCTACAATGAAGGAGTGCCAATACATATATTATCAACATTCCGTAAATGCACTATTATATACAAAGGGTATAAAGGTCATGTTGTAGTAAAACCTACAAATCGTTAATTTATCAGTGACAGCAAAAAGCTATCTATACAAATGTGTCCTTACTAAACAACGAACTATACTTAAAAAGTAATAAAAAAATTAATGTTAAAATTTTTTACACTTTTCATGTACTGGGTACGGGTGGGTGGGATTGTCTCAGGACGCTGATCACGTCCTCTGTACTGCATTGACATTCTTAGTGTTTTAAAATGACGTCAGTGGTACGTTATTTATAAAATTTTATGTGACTTTGCACTTTAAAATAATCGGCTGTTAAAGTGTTATGGAAGTTATGAAAGAGCCATTTTTCTGAGTTACAAATTCCTCTAATGATATGTTAGAAGGTTAATTATGCATAATCAGACATAGGCATTAGGCATCACCCTATTTATGTTATTAATCTCAATCTGTGTCGTGTAGCTGTGAAAAAATACTACCACACCCTCTCTTTCCTTGGCTTGGGTGTCATAAAAGGTGACTAACGGACTAAAGACTGCACATACATCCAACAGCATGGAGCGGCAATGGGCTCACCACCTGTTACGCTGAGCAAGTGAAGAGCATGTTGCAGTTGCTTTTTGGTAAAAAGTGGACTATACCATAGTCCCCTTTTGCTGACTGGACTGCTTTTGCTGTCCTCATTGCCTATTATAGTCTCTGACTCACCCTTCGGGGATAATAGTTGTGATCATAGGTTTAAATGTAATCTCAATGCCCTTAATCAGAGGCTGAGGCAGAGGCAGGTTTCTCATCCAACCCAACTGTACAACTGTAACAATAAATAACTAAGAATGTAAAATTACCTTTAACCAAATGAAATAAAGTTAAGTAGATATTCTGTTTTATGGTACATGTAAATTATTAATTCATGTAACTATATTTATGTGACAGGTTGAGGCCGGCGGCAAACACAAAGTAGGCCCCAACTTAAACGGCTTCTATGGCCGTAAGACTGGCCAGGCAGCTGGATTCGGATACTCGGATGCTAACAAAGCTAAAGGTAATTGTAAATCTAATTTAATTGCCATAAGAGGGGTGTGGCCTTTCCTACCCCTCCGGGAATATGTATGAGAGGTGTAAAAGTAAACCCTCCACACTATTCATGAACTGAAAGAATGATTTTATATATTAGGCAGCAGGTTTGCTTTTACTCTGCATGTAATGTAAGAAGTTGACTCTAATTAGAAGACTTTTTGGCAACCTGCATTGTATGATCCTTTAGCTATAAAGTGGGTCAAAAAAAGATAAAAGACTGATCAGAAACTAAAAGAGCTTCTTCTGGCATAGTAGGTGCTTGAAACATCACAATTTAACAGATATTTAATACCATAAACCTTAACAGAACCACTTTCATATAATAAGTGTAATGTAACTTGTACTAGCTAGATTAACATATAAAATTAATTTCTTAACTAGATATTATTAGTTGCAAGCTTTATCATAGAGCTAACTACTGATTTCTGTTATAAAGTATTATGGTTAAGGCTAATATTATATCATCATTTCGTCAGTAATTATTAGTTGGTAATCCTTGTATCACGCAATTGTTGATGTATAATTTAGTTCTTGTTATGTTAACAACATAAGGTGCTATTTGGGCATAGCATAAAATATATAATATTTTGACAACCCAAGACAAAACAATTAAAACATAAACATCCTTTGTAAAAGTCATGAAAGATTTATTTTATAACGATAAGCCATAGCCAATGTTAATTTTAACTAAGATTAATAGCATGTCATTAATCATAGTGATAAGCTTATCCAACATCCTGTGTTTATCTATTGCCGATATAATATTATGTAATAACCTTTTTTTGCCAACCCACATTGGGCCAGGGTGGTGGGTTGTTACCTAATCTCTCTAGTGCGGTCCATTTGAGAAGGCTCTGTGCTCAGTCGTGGGATGTTTGTAGATTGATAATGATAACAATTTTGTTGAACACTTTCAGGTATCACCTGGAATGATGACACCCTGTTTGAGTACCTAGAAAACCCCAAGAAATACATCCCTGGAACCAAAATGGTGTTCGCTGGCTTGAAGAAGCCTAACGAGCGTGCAGACCTCATCGCTTACTTAAAATCCGCTACTAAGTAATATCATATTAGGAAATACTTAACAAAGCAGGAGGCATTTTCCATAATATTTCTGGAATTTCCATCTTGCTTTTAGCCCAATCAGTATCATCAATGCGCATTGCAATAGTAACGATTGCGATGCGCTTAGTAAATTATTCACAACCATGTCATATTTATTGTAGTACTGTACATGGACGTACAAGTATTGTTGTCGAAGAGTGTTATTATTGCTGCCTAGTGTAAACTATGTCGTGAATGAATTTGATGTTAATAAATTATTAATAGATGTCTCACGTAGCTTTTCATTTGTGATGTGGTCTCACAAACTTTATTTATTTTAATGTTACAACACATGTTTGGACGAATGTTACCAATTAGATATTACTTAAATTATAATAAAGAATTATGAGTTCTTTAGACATTTTTTTTTTTTTTGCCTATTACAAAGTAAAACTTGGTAATAGGCGTATAAAATTCAAGTTCGACGACCTCCTTGGTCGAGTGGTTTGTACACCGGTTTCCATGGTGTCGCCATCTCTGAGGTCCCGGTTCGATCCCCGGTCGGGTCAATTTAGAAATTATTGTTTTTCTAAATTGTCTCTGGTCTAGGTTTTTTCTAATTAATCCTTTATTGTACATAGAAAAAATACATTGATAAAGACGTGTTTCTATGTATAATAAGTATGTTTATCCCTTGTCTAATAACCATTTAACGAGTTTCTTCGAAGCTTCTCTTGGCCTAGATAATTGGTGTGATTATAGGAAAGTTTTTTTTTATTAAGTTAAAATTATATTAGAACAAATCTTATCAGAAAATCACACTATTGTTAATGACATTCCTCTGATGCGAAAGTCCATTGTTATCTCTCTACGATACGATAATGGTGACGTATCGTAAATCAGGCAATGAGGCAATTTTTTTCCTTATCACGAGTAGGTACCATGAATGCCAAGCATGTAGAGATTAAACCAACTTAGTGCTCTTTAGAATTACAAATCGTAAATTCGTAAAGGTTATGCCGGCTACACACGTTTGGCAAATCTCAACAAGCCGTCACATATTCAAACGTGTGGATAGAGCGTTTAGCTTGGCTTGTAGCCGATCCGTCGAACAAATCGCGGCGTGTAAAGCACAAGCGGTAAGCGTACAGTCGCGACCATTGAGATCTATAACTATAGAGAGAGCATAAGTTTGCTATCTCTTTCTGCCTTAATCCATTACTACTTTTGTTCCGTTTCGGCACATCATGTTTACCCTAAGTAAAAGAAAGACAAAACATAGGATGAAAGGACCGTGTCGGTGAAACTGTGCAAGAGATGGGCATTTACCCGGTAAATACCCGACTTGTGGGTAAATACCCATTTTTACCTATTTTTACCCACCCATTTTTAATTTATACCGGGTAAAAATTAAACTCGGTTTAATTTAAACCAATTATTGAATTTGGTTATAGATACTATCACATACCGACTAAAGCATATTTTTAAGTCATTCTAAGTCTAATACTTAGTGGAATTCTATTCATTTTCGAACTGAGGCACGACTTTTGTTTATTAAGATATTCAAAATGTTCATACGTTAGTTATCATTTCTAGTTCAATTTCTGTTGTAATTCATGTCTGGGACTTCCACCCTGGTATTCCTTGTTCTTTTAGGTATTTGACATACGAATTACGAAGTCAACCTATTCCCGGCTCCTTAAAAACTACATTTTTATAATAGATGGGGTTGCTCTTGGTCACATTCTTATCCGTAGGATTAAGCGTTTTCGCCGCAGTTTGAGCCTTGATTTCGATGTTGTCGCCCAAGTTGAGATTGGAGGTCAACTTCATGCCGAGGAGATCGAAGTTGTCGGTAATTGGTACATCTACACCCCGGAAAGTAGGAGCCAGGTTAAAAGGACTCCTTCCGTTAAACGAACTTCCTCTCCGCCGATCCTTGCGCTAGACAGATACCTCTTTGTGACCGTGCTGTCGTCTGCATACCCAACAATTCCCGGCTTGAGCAGATCGTTATTATACACCAAGAAAAGGGTAGCAGAGAGAACGGAACCCTGAGGGACCCCGGCATCGATAGCCATGGGGTCGGAGGAACAGCCATTAATGACTACTCTGATTGACCGTTAACTTAGGAAGTCCAAAATCCAGACACGAAAATCAGCAAAGATGCCGTACGCTGGAAGCGTGCCAGACCCGGTCAAAGGCATTCGATATGTCAAGCGACACGGCAAGCGATTCGCCATGCTTCTCGGTTGCCTCGCCCCAGAAATGAGTAACGTACACCAGAAGGTCCCCCGTGGAACGGCCCCGCCGAAAGCCATATTGGCATTTGCAAGCTTCCAGGACTGAGGCCGCTCTACTAAGAAGAGAAAGGCGGTACAGACGTGTTAGAATCGGAGACAATTCAGGCGCACAGACCCTAAGTAGTCTAGCTGGAATCCCGTCCTGGCCGCTGGCCTTATTTATTTTATTTCATAAAAATCATATAATTCTAATGACGCTGTATAAAGTGGGTAATGTAATTATCATTCTCCCTGTTACTGCAAGCTGGCAACGTCGCACGCGCAAAATATAAGGTGACTGCTAGTAACCACTAGAAACTTCAAGGGCTGGTCAGGTCAAGTGTTTTAAAAATGACAAAAAAGGAATTCGTGTTTTTTTCATTTTTAATCTAACACTTAACATTATAATAATTACAGTTAAAAAAGGGCCCGATCGGGGGGCCATTTCGTATCTTGTAACTCATGCTCCTGTCCCTTCGGAGAGGAGGTCTAGGAGAGGTAAGGCCTTTGGAGGCGACAATCGGCCTGCAGCGGGTGCCATTTGGCACCGATAACCTACGCTAGGGTGGTTCGGTCCCACCCTGTATGCGCCTATGCTCGTGGCAGGGATCGGGTGAACTCGTCACCTTCGACGCCACCCCCTTTCCCTCGGCTCGGCTATCCACTTCACTTATGGTGGTGCTTGGGATCCGTTGGCGCAAGGCCATCTCCCGCCTCGTGCTAGTAGGAGGGGAGGGGACTCGGGTCCCCAATAGGAAATTGTTGCCCACTTGCGCGTTGCTCCCAAACCAGAGACTGTTTTGCTTCCTACACCCTCTGTTTGCGTTTGGGGCCTTGATGGCAGCGCTCGCCAGGCTCACGCTCGGTTGGACTCAGGGCTGTATTGTGTTGAGTTGGCTTGCGAGTTGGTTGGGCAACATATTTAATAATTAATATATTAATAATAATATTTTCATTTTATGCGCGTTATCGGAACCATAACATAACTTGATGCTATCGATTATCGTTGGACGTAACTGCACCTTAAACACGCACATTTCATTTCAGTTGTAAAAGGAAAACAAATGTAAAAGGAAACACTTTGCAGACTAACGTAGGTACTTATCGCCCAGCTGACGCGAACGGGTCAACAGCCGATGGTCGGCAGGCCGGCCGTCGTTGCCCGCGCGTTGTAAATAATCGTTATATTTAATTGTTTTTGATTTCATTTTTCTTATGTTATTGCTTTAAAATAAATTTGGTACTCAAAGACTATCCAATTAAAATTCACAAAATGAATTATTTAATTAAAAATGGCAAAAATACCAATTTTTTTATGTCTTGTATAAAACACATTACCTGACCAGCCTTGGAACTTTCTTGCGGTTTCTAGGCAGTCCCCATAATACCGCACGCAGCCTCTCGCCCCCCACCCCACGTGGTATTTTTCGTACGCGAACATGTTCATTCGAAGTGCATTTCAACTAGCTAGATCTGCGCCATTTTGTTGTGTTTTAGTTAAAAATAGATGTTGATTAAAGATTTAAAATATAATCAACTGTGTTTTATTTGAAATCAATATTTTATCTTCAATGGTCAAGAACGAAACTAACATCGTAGATCGTTTTTAGGATAGTATTATAGACAGTATTCAATTTTTACCCGGCGTTTAATAAAAATACCCGGTATAAATGGGTAAATACCCTTTTTTACCCTTCCTCCCAATTTTACCCACCCCAATTTTTACCCACCCGCCCATCTGTGCAACGTTTTACATGGATCCAGCGACACTTGGCCCCAAACAAATCGCTGTCATTATTTTACCTACCAAATAATTATTTGTTTTTTTAGTTGAATAAGTGAATATTATAAGTGGTCATATTATTCCGTTGGGCTTAATTGAACAACAAGTTGTTCAGTCAAACATTGCAGTAATAGAAGTGAGTGGAAGTGCCTGGAATATCGTTTCTTACGTAAGTTTTGTTAATCTGGTTTCGTGATGATTATTATCAATTTACCTACCATGCAATATTTGATTTGTTTCTATTGAAAATGCTAATAAATGATTGTAAATCTCTAATTCTAGTCTTAAATATGTGTGCTTTTAGTTTAATACGGAAATTTCATAAAATTATTTCAACATAACCTGTAACCAGTATTGTCAGGTACTTGGCAAAGTTTACCCCAAAAATACTTAGGTTTTAGTATCGAACGAATAGCATAAAATAAATTATCTAATTAAATTATATCCACCTGTACTTTTTACCTTTCCTATCTATTCGAGCGTTAGACTGAGCGTGGTAGAAAATAATAAATTTAGTTTTAAGGTTTTAGGGGCCTCACGAGAATCAAGCCAGCCTAGCAGTGACGAAGGTTCCATACAACTCGATTCCCACCGGCTTCCCTTCAGAAGTTTAGAACACAACCACTCTCTACTTGAATTGAAAATGGCACAATCAGTAATTATAAAAGTAAATATATGAAAGAAACATTACAAAACGCCTACACTATGGACATTAAATCAACAAAATTTGCTTTTCAACAACATATTGCTATAAAATGAGCCGCAGTCGCGATCGGCTTTTTGGCAGTTAAACTTCTGAACAAAATATACGTCATGACGTCACATAAAGGTCAATAAACCCACCCGCGTATTAGCAGCCGGTAAGCCGTCTTTATCCGAGTTACTTGATAGAGAAAGTAATACAATTTGCGTGCGCGTGAGCGGGATGGAGGAACATCGTTTTCGGTTTGTGTTCTGTTGACAGATAATTTGACGTAATTGCAATTAATCATTGAATGCATGACTGTGTTTTATTAGTATTTGAATTTATTAGTTAGTTTCACCTATTAGAATGATTAGTATTGTAGTTGGACTTTGTTTATTTGTGTTGTGTGTAGTGATGAAAGTAGTTACGAAGACGTACGTTGTAATTAGGTATTTGCGGTAAGTAGATATTGTAATAAGTTGAAATATAAATATCTCAGTGCTTACACGTATAGTAAAAGTGGACTGAAGATACATCTGCCTATAGAAGACTGAAGCCAGGATGCCAATCACAGATTTTCGGTAAGGACTCAAGACTACGTGCCCGCGCTCGGAGTAGGTAAGCATTTTTTTTTGCTCCGGCTTACCTCTCTCAATATTTCACGCTTCGCCACTGCAGCCTAGTGTAAATTATCGTTTATTTTCTATTTATTTTAGATTTCCAAAGGACGAAACACTCAAAAAAATGATAATGGAGACATAAAAATAAAGAAAAATGAAATCTTAGCGAAATTGCAGCCACTTATCAAAACTTGATAACACGAATACTATTGAGGACTTGAATACTGACCATAAAAATAATGTAGAAGTATGTATCACAAATCATAAAATGTGTCGCTTCTGAGATTTTGGTGTCAAAACTTGCATTTTTTTATTATTTTATATATTTTTCCCATAACATCAAAATTTTTGTTTGTCTTTAACTTCTCTATTGGTATATCAGTGACCGCGATTTCGCAAAATTCTTCTTTATTTTAGTATGAATCTTCGGTATTCCACAAAATTAAGATGAAGTATTTATGTTACAGGTTGTTTAATCATGCAGTAGTTGCAGTACTGAAGAAACATTGGAAACAAAGCAGCTATGCATCTTTTTCACTTAAATAATCTTGACTTTGTCAGATTGATCCTTATTTAATTAAAAACAGCGATTAAAAGTTAAACTTACGTTGAAATTAATGTTAGAAAGAAACAATTTAGGCCACGGATTGTTTCATAAATAAGAGTTACCAATTATAATTTGGCTTCACGTGTTATTTTATTTTATATTGTATAAAATTTCTCAAAGATTGATTGATATTTCATCCACAATACATTGTTGTTGATTTTATGTTTTCGTTTCTTTTATCCTAACCATTCTACATCCGACACAAAAATGAGAGGTGTTATGTCGTGAGGTCGAGACATGGTATTTGTTCTTAACATTGTATAAAATTTACCCATATTTAGGGAGTGACAACTGTGAGCTGGCAACATTTTAGTAACGCACACATAGGCCCCCTTTTTTGTGTATGTGTGAAAATTTTGCACATCGAAGTTACCTCTATAGTGTCTATCTCAATGGTTATATCATAATTAAATCCTGTCTCGGCATGCTTCTGGCAAGCCTATTAGAAAAAATAAGTACCTACCTACAATAAACAACATACCGCGTATACCTAGCATTCAAAGCGCAAACCTAAGGGAGAAGTAAAAATACTTTACGAGCTATAGGATAGGTAGCTCTTAGAATAATAACGCTATAGAAAGATAGTCTTCATACAAGCGCTCTGTCAAAAATGAAGCACTAAACCGATTCACACACGCGTGACGTGCGCGCATGGCCGTGATCTGCTGTCTCTTTCCAATTCTATGAATATGAAAGAGACAGCACTGCGGCACCCGCTGCTACCGAGGCTTTAACTTAGAGAATCACACATGCAGTGGCGGTACCTTCATACAAGCCGAAAAGCCCGGCTTGCCCTAACAAAAACTCAATATCACTACTGGTAAAACGCAATTATTAAAATCACTTAATATTTTTTACCATTGTTAATTTTCTTTCATCAGCATTCAAATTATCAATTTTATAAGTTTCTCATAAAACAAATCGCATATAAAGCTGCTTATAAATCGTGCAACGCTTTACATCTCTCTCGCACAAGTTGGCTTGCAACCGGGCTTCGGATTTAAAGTATATCCGCTCTCTTCTAACTTTAACAAAATTGCTACTCTATAAACATAATACTGCGTAAGTATGTATAGATTCTATGAGAAATTCATACTCTTCGTCAAAGCCAGCTTGCGTTATGAAGTTCGCAAGTAAGGCCTTCTCCAAATCAGGCTTTATTTCTACCGAATCACGTGCAACTTAAACGCGGGCGAACCAATCAGAGGCGACCGACGGCAGCTCGGGCTCGGACGAACCAATCAGAGGCGAGCGTTAATACGCGATTGTGCTGTGCAGCAGCGTCAGGCAGCAGCCAGCCATTTTTTATTCTTTGTTATTGTCACACTTCACTTTGTTTGAGGGATAGTTTTTAAGTAGGTATCTAACAAGTGTTTTCGTAATTTGTGATTAAAAAAAATGTGTTCCGAGTTCAGTTCGCCGCTTTATTGGTCTCTGTGACGAACTTAGATGTGTTGGGCATGTGATGTGTTGCAAACAAATGTGTACTTAAACGTGTTGATGATTGGCATACGAAAGGCAGAGGTAAATAAATTCTTTGAACATCACACATGATTTATGTATTTCGCAAACTATTAAAAGTCATCTAGGGCATTAATTATAATAGGTCTATGTAAAAAACTCTTGGGATTGTTGGTTGCTTCCATTCAAATAATTAAATACCTAATAATTTATAAATTAAGTGTAGAGGCCTACATATCGGACTGCCCTGGGCAAAATGGGCATTTTCGCATTTTGTAGTAATTTTCCAGTTGTATTTATCGTTTTTATCGAAATAGGATAATAAATTTGTGCATAATATAACAAATCTCCATTCTGTGTGCATAAGTTTAATTCGGACGGCCGGCGCATCGCATTTTGTTGTAATTTTGTACTTAGTTGTATTTATAGTTTTCATCGAAATAGGATAATAAATTCATTATAACATTTTTATTCCTCATGAAGTAACAATTATTCTGGTATAAATTTTACTCAATAATATTATCGTAGATAAGAGAAATTCAGTTAACTTAACGCGATTTTTGAAGTTTTTTTGGTTTTGTTTCATTTTTTTATTTCATTTGTTTAGAACAGTAGTTCAATCCAGGAGCTCAAAAAAGTGCCCGCAATTTATGAAAATCTTTCTCTGCAATTTTGAGTTTCAATAAAAATTAAGCGAAACTTACAAAAAGCGAGGCCGCTACGTACTATGCCAATAGCTATTCTACACTATTCAATAAGTAAATAGGTACTGTTAATGTTTTTTTGTTTCTGAGATAAAGAATGCTTAAATTGGCCAAAATAAAATTCTCAAAAATCACATTCAAGATGTAATAGAAGGTAATAGCCAATGATATTTATAAAAAAGGTCATTGGTAATAGCCTGTTTTTTTACCAACGACAAGAATGTTTGGAATGCCACGGCCTATGACGATTTGAGTAAAAAATGTGTCTAGTGTCACAAATGGGCACCAACATTGTACCTAGGTAGCAAGATTAGGAACTTCAGGTTTCGTGGCTTGCCCCAATCTGAAGCCCTAGGCACGCCACTGCACACATGCAGTACGTTTATATTTTTATAACACATTTGCTCGTAAAGTGGCTCTTATTACACCGATTTCAGCATCGTAATGTAGCTTATTACACACTAGTGCGGTAATGTAAAATTAGTAATAACGCACTAGTGCGGTAATGTAAAATTAGTAATAATTTGAATCTATGGACAACACAGACCACGCCCACACAGTCTACGCTTCAGCAAGAAACAACTGCACAGTCTGCACAAGTGCTTAGATGGTGAGCCTTTAGCCCGTTAGTCGCTTTTACGACACCCAAGAGAAGAGAGGTGTTGGTACCTATTATTATTATGAAGAGCCCATCACCGCTCTATGCCGTTAGATGTATATGCAGTCTTTAGTCCGTTAGTCGCCTTTTATGACACCGAAGGGAAGAAAGGGGTTGGTAGTATTATTTTGATGAGCCCATCGCCGTTCTATGCTGTTGAATGAATGTGCAGTCTTTAGTCCGTTAGTCGCCTTTTACGACACCGAAGGGAAGAGAGGGGTTGGTAGTATTATTTTGATGAGACCATCGCCGCTCTATGCTGTTGGATGTATGTGCTGTCTATAGTCCGTTAGTCGCCTTTTACGACACCCAAGGAAAGAAAGGGGTTGGTAGTGTTATTTTGATGAACCCATCGCCGTTCTATGCTGTTGAATGTATATGCAGTCTTTAGTCCGTTAGTCGCCTTTTACGACACCGAAGGGAAGAAAGGGGTTAGTAGTATTATTTTGATGAGCCCATCGCCGTTCAATGCTGTTGAATGAATGTGCAGTCTTTAGTCTGTTAGTCGCCTTTTACGACACCGAAGGGAAGAGAGGGGTTGGTAGTATTATTTTGATGAGCCCATCGCCGCTCTATGCTGTTGGCTGTATGTGCAATCTTTAGTCCGTTAGTCGCCTTTTACGAAACCCAAGAAAAGATAGGGGTTGGTAGTATTATTTTGGAGAGCCCATCGCCGCTCTGTGCTGTAGCATGTATGTGCAGTCTTTAGTCCGTTAGTCGCCTTTTACGACACCGAAGAGAAGGGAGCGGTTGGTAGTATTATTTTGATGAGCCCATCGCCGTTCTATGCTGTTGAATGTATGTGTAGTCTTTAGTCCATTAGTCGCCTTTTACGACACCGAAGGGATGGGAGGGGTTGGTAGTATTATTTTGATAAGCCCGTCGCCGCTCTATGCTGTTAGAGGTATGTGCAGTCTTTAGTCTGTTAGTCGCCTTTTACCTTGAAAGTTTAAAAATAATTATGTCTAGTTTTAGTAATGAAGAACTAAATTTACAGTCTACACCACCGGAAATAATAAGTGAAGCACAAAATGTTATTGACAGCCTATTACCATCTAAGTCTAAAGAAAAATACATGTTGGCTTACCAAAGATTTATACACTAGAAAAACAATAAAAACACGCAGTCATTTTGAGAAAATGTGTTTTCCTCGCAAATATGTTATAAAACGTCGTATGACATACGTGCGCTTTGATAATTACAGCCTCTGCTTTCTTGTAGCCCTCGCCTACGGCTCGGGCCAGCAATATCGCCTCTGCTGTAATTTTCAACTTACCGCACTAATATCATAATGTACTATTATAACACATTTGCTCGTAAAGTGGCTCTTATTACACCGATTTCAGCATCGTAACGTAGCTTATTACGCACTAGTGCGGTAATGTAAAATTAGTAATAATTTTAATCTATGGACAACACAGACCACGCCCACACAGTCCACGCTTCAGCAAGAAACAACTGCGCAGTCTGCACAACTGCTTAGATGGTGAGCCTTTAGCCCGTTAGTCGCTTTTACGACACCCAAGAGAAGAGAGGGGTTGGTACCTATTATTATTTTGAAGAGCCCATCACCGCTCTTTGCTGTTAGATGTTTGTGAAGTCTTTAGTCCGTTAGTCGCCTTTTACGAAACCGAAGAGAAAAGAGGGGTTGGTAGTATTATTTTGATGAGCCCATCGCCGTTCTATGCTGTTGAATGTATGTGCAGTCTTTAGTCCGTTAGTCGCTTTTTACGACACCGAAGGGAAGAAAGGGGTTAGTAGTATTATTTTGTTGAGCCCATCGCCGTTCTATGCTGTTGAATGAATGTGCAGTCTTTAGTCCGTTAGTCGCCTTTTACGACACCGAAGGGAAAAGAGTGGTTGGTAGTATTATTTTAATGAGCCCATCGCCGCTCTAGGCTGTTGGATGTAAGTGTAGTATTTAGTCCGTTAGTCGCCTTTTACGACACCCAAGGGAAGAGAGGGGTTGGTAGTATTATTTTGATGAGCTCATTGCCGCTCTATGCTGTTGGATGTATGTGCAGTCTTTAGTCCGTTAGTCGCCTTTTACGATACCCAAGGGAAGAAAGGGGTTGGTAGTATTATTTTGATGAGCCCATCGCCGCTCTATGCTGTAGGATGTATGTGCAGTCTTTACTCCGTTAGTCGCCATTTACGACACCCAAGGGATTGGATGGAAAGACGTGCTACCTTTCACATACCTATATTTTGTCGATTCAAACAGCGGCTTCTTGTCCAATAATTACTTTAAAAGTTTAAAAATAAATATGTCTAGTTTTAGTAATGAAGAACTAAACTTCTAATCTTCACCACCGGAAATAATAAGTGAAGCACAAAATGTTATTGACAGCCTATTACCATCTAACGACAACCTCCTTGGTCGAGTGGTTTGTACACCGGTTTTCATGGTGTCGCCATCTCTGAGGTCCCGGGTTCGATCCCCGGTCGGGTCAATATATAAATTATTGTTTTCTAAATTGTCTCGGGTCTGGGTGTTTTCTATGTATAACAAGTATGTATTTAAGTATTTTAAGTATGTTTATCCGTTGTCTAGTAACCATTTCACGAGTTTCTTCGAAGCTTCTCTTGGGCTAGATAATTGGTGTGATTGTAGGAAAGATTTATTTATTATTTATTTATTATCTAAGTCCTAAGAAAAATACACGTTGGCTTACCAAAAATTATACACTAGAAAAGCAACAAAAACACGCAGTCACTTTCAGAAAATGTGTTTTCCTCGCAAATATGTTATAAAACGTCGTATGACATACGTGCGCTTTGATAATTACAGCCTCTGCTTTCTTGTAGCCCTCGCCTGCGGCTCGGGTTAGCAATATCGCCTCGGCTGTAATTTTCAACTTACCGCACTTATATCATAACGTACTATGACCTAATTAACTACAAGATACTATGAAATACTGAAAGTTTACCTGTGAAAAGTGATGTTATTACACTTCTTTTGTTTTTCAGATGTGTTGTGACACAATTTAACTGCACAAACCGTCATTTTTTTTTGTTTTCGAGACACGTTCGGCGCGCTGTGACATTGAACACTACGAAGCGGTCCGGCGTTTGGTGCCATTTCTGGCTCCAATTAATGTGCTTCAAAATAGGCGCGCGAACTTGGTTTCTATAGCGTTATTATTCTAAGAGGTAGCTCTAATTTGGAATTTGAATACTATTGTATTGTGGTTCATTTTTTTAAAAGTAAAACGTTAAAACAGAAAATAATTATAAAGGTGGACTTATCTCAACAGGAAATATCTTCCAGACAACCCCCTATTTATATCTTTTTCCCTTAGATTAAAACAAAAAGGGAAGATACGGCATTAGCGTCTCGTGAGCAGGGACTTTAATCGATATTTTATAAATATCGATAATTCAATAAAATTTCGATAGTTGGATATCGATACGAAAAAGCGTTAAAAATATCGATAATTTTATCGATATTTTAAAATCGATATTGTAAACTGACGAGTGCGACGTTGCCAGCTTTAGCAGGCGTAGATGTTCGGGATTGCCGGCGGAGCGACGCGACACCGACAAGTGTTAATTTTTTTACAAGCTTTTTGGCTTGTAGGTATTTATCTTGCAATGTATGTATGTTCAAACAAAATCTTGCATCTTAATTTTGATCCACTTCCCGGTTACCGATTGAGCTGAAATTTTGCATACATGTGTAAATCGCGTGACAATGCAATATTATGATAATATGGTGCTGATCTAATGATGGAGCTGAAAGGTGGCCATAGAAACTTCGCAATGAAACAACACAACTTCATTGAGTTTGGGCTCGTTTGAATCGTCTTGATGAGTAGTTTGTCTTTCAATGGTAACCAGGGTCTGATGATGGAGCTGGAAGGTGGTCATAGGAACTCTGTAATGAAACGACGCAACCCCATCGAGTTTCGGCTCGTTTCATTCGTCTTGACGAGTACTTTGTTTATAGATGATTACCAGGGTCTGATCTAATGATAAAGCTGGAAGGTGGTTCTAGGAACTCAGTAAAGAAACGACGCAACCCCATCGAGTCTCGGCTCGTTTGATTCGTCTTGAAGGTACTTTGGTGCTGGATGGTAACCAGGTTCTGATGATGGAGCTGAAAGGTGGCCATAGGAACTCAGTAATTAAGCGACACAACCGCGTCGAGTTTGATTCGTCTTTATGAGTGGTGAGTGGTGGTGGTTTGGTAAACGTGAATAAATTTTGTATAGTTATATAAATATGTGTGTATTGTGAGATGAACAGATGAAACAGGTGTCTAGGGATAACTAAAAAGTAAAAATTGAATTAAAGGTAAAAAACCTTTTCAAAAAACAAGCTTTTATTTACATGCGCTAAAAAGAAAAAAAACTTATAGGTACTTTATATTTTACTATCAACTTATAACGTCATTACACAATTTATATGATATAAAAGGTTGTCGCGAGATTTACTATATGTATAAGGTGACTGCTAGAAATCGCCTTGCGGTTTCTAGCAACTTCAAGGGCTGGTCAGATCAAGTGTTTTAAACATAACAAAAATTACAAAAAAGGAATTCGTGTTTTTTTCATTTTCATTTTGTGAATTTTAATTGGATAGTCTTTGAGTATATGTGTAAACAAACAAGTAAATTAAATAACCTGATGTGATTGATTTTAACTATTAAAACCTAAAAATACGAGTATTTACTTACTTAAATCTCGCGACAACCTTTTGTATCATATAAATTGTGTAATGACGTTATAAGTTGATAGTAAAAGTTTTAATGCCTTACAAATAAACAGAGAATAAGGTAGGAATAGTAATTCCGTGTTTTGACTTTTTTAGTCTTTTTTAAAATTACGTTTGCATGACAGGAACAAAACACGGAATAACTATTCGTAGCTTATTCTTTGTTTATTTGTAAGGCACCTAAGTGAAAATTTATATTTTTCTTTTTAGCGCATTTAAAAAAAGCTTGTTTGTTAAAACGGTTTTTTACTTTTAATTTTGTTTTGCATTTTGGCAAGCGGCAGTTGTACGTTCCTTGCATATTTTAGTAATTTTTCCTATTTATTTGTGGTGCAAAATGGGAAGAAGAAAAACTAAAAGTGTATACAGAAGATATAACCGGCACGATGATGGTACATCAAGATGTTTACCAAGGGAAGGTCTACTACTGATGCTGGTGTAGCTCTGCTAAAACACATATTTGAGGCTTGGGAGGGATCGCAGAATGCTTTTGGAGTGTTTTGTGATCTCTCCAAGGCTTTTGATTGCGTTGAATACAACACCCTTTTAATAAAGCTAAAACACTGTAGAGTGCACTCTGATGCCTTGAAATTGATTCAATCATATCTTAGCGGCAGAATCCAAAAAGTTAGCGTGAACGGATCCATATCATCCGGATCTTCTGTGCTAATGGGGGTCCCACAAGGGTCAATACTAGGTCCATTTTTATTCTTAATCTATATTAATGATTTACCATTTTATGCGGAAAACTTTTGCAATATTGTTTTGTTTGCTGACGATACATCTTTGATATTTAAGACTGATCGAAATAAAAATAGTTTTGATGACATCAACAGTGCCCTAACAGATGTGTTGAATTGGTTTACTACTAATAATCTTCAATTAAACGCGAAGAAAACCAAATGTATAAATTTTACTCTACCTAACGTAAAGAATATTATAGGAAATAAAATTAAACTGAATGGTGAACTGTTGGACCTTGTTGATTCAACAGTTATCTTAGGTATTACCTTAGATTCAAAAATACAGTGGTACCCTCATATTAGCACCCTTGCGGGGAGACTTAGTTCAGCTGCTTATGCTGTTAGGAAAATTAGGCATTTTACAGACGTGGAAACTGCTCGATTAGTCTATTTTAGTTACTTTCACAGTGTTATGTCCTATGGTATACTACTTTGGGGTAAAGCAGCAGATATAGAAACCATTTTCATTTTACAGAAAAGAGCAATAAGGTCCATATATAACCTAGGATCACGTGACTCCCTTAAGGAGCTGTTTAAAGAAATAAATATTCTTACAGTTGCATCACAATTTATTTATAACCTCTCGTCTGTGGGATGGCTCAATTGAGCCACTATTTTCTAGCGCCTGTCTGTGGGCTGGCTCAATTGAGCCACGCCACAGACGGCGAAAATGGGTGTCATATTTCGGCTCTGTGTTCCTTTGTTTTTTATTTGTTAGTGACATGCCGTACATATTTGGAATCACCATGAACTAGGCTCCATGATTCAAAAGTTCCTTTGTCGCGTCCCGAGGGATAAAAATAAAATATCGTCGTTGGGAACGTAGGGTTGTTTTAGCGCGTATATTGAAATCGGAATAATCGATTTATTATCGAGTTGATAGTATTAGGAGCTGATTTATGTTATAACATGTTTTTTGATGCTTATGTTATGCTTTATTTCAATAAAATACGGGTTTTCCTTATATTTTATTTTTATTTTAATATGAAAAAAAAAAGATTATTTTTTAAAAAATCATATCTTTATTCTTACAATATTTTAGGTATTGGGAATGGTTTTAATAGATTAAGGAACTAATGCAGAGTTACTAGTTATCATATTAAAGCTTAATTATGTATAGAACGGACGGTAGCAACGTTTTTAGCGGTAGGTAGCTAAAAAAACCCCTGTCTGTGGAGATGGCTCAATTGAGCCACACAGACTAGGGGCCGCGGCAATACCGGCTCAATTGCCGGAATGCATGGAATTAACATTCCTCTAGTTTCGCATACATTGTTCTAATGCGTTCATAGTGCCCGAGTAAAACTTGTAGATTCACTTTTGTTTTTATCTTTTATTTTATATAATTGTTTTATGACTATTGACTGTATAATTTGGTAACGACATATTGTTTTGTAAATGTCGTTACCTCTATATTATTATAAAGCTGTGGAGTTTGTTGTGCCCGTTCTTCTTCACAGCTAAAAGACTTCCTGAATGGGTGGGGTGGGTGGGTGGGTTCCTGTGCCTATCCATCCATCCATATAAAAAAAAAAAAAAAATTGACGATTCAAAACGCTTAATTTAAGCTTACTGAATAAAGTTATTTTGATTTTGATTTTTGATTTTGTGCAATAAGATTTTAAAACGAGCATTACACATTGAAATGAACCACTTTTTTACGGATTAACACACGTTTACGTCAGGATAGTATAAAAAAAACTATGTAAATAGTAAATTAAACGCGAGTTAATCCGTAAAAAAGTGATTCATTTTAAGATTTTAAAAGTAAATACCTACTTCTACCTACATACTTACCTACCTATTCACATTCATATTATGTTGTTGTTATTGTTAGTTTAATTATGAATTGGGGAGAATTACCTAGTTAGGTATGTAGTATGTGGAGTGTATAGATAAATGTAAAACAACGGATTTAAAACGTTTAAAATAAAATGTTGCTGTTTTAAAACCCAAACAAAACGTTTTAAACTGTTGAAAACTCGCCTACAAAAATAAAAGAACTGTGTTTTACACTTCATTATGGGCAAGTTCCCGTCACCTGATGTCATGTTTCGTTTAATTAGTTTAAAGAAAATCAATAGAAAGTACCTACCTACCTTACCTACTACACGAAAACTTAAGTACTTAGGTATGTAGCTATTAATGATGTAACGAATATCTATTTTTAAGGGGGGTTAAAAACTGACATAAGTCTCTTAATGAACTTCAAAGCAAAATCAATCTTATTGAAATTAATAATAAGAACAATTCTGCTTTGAAGTTTCAGACTTAGTAAGTTAGTTAGAGCAATGTTTTTATTCTGCGAAATGTGCAAAACCATCACGCGCTTGTGTTAAAAATGAAAATTTACTTTTTAAAGAAGGGGCTGCCCTGCGGAATATCAATACAAATACAATCAATATAAAATCAATAATTATTATAGTTTCATGCGTAAAATTAAGAAAGTTGTCAAAAAAATGTTTTTAGTAGTCATCAGACTTATGTATTGTTTGATAATGTTTAAAGAATTTGTTTCTAATTTCAACAAGGCCACGACCTTCTGCAATGATCAGGCTAACTTACATAAGTTCTTTTAACGTATTTAACAAATTCAGCGCATAGTACAAGTGACTTAAAAATACGAAAATTTTCACATCTTCGCGCAGGACCCCCTTAAGCATTTTTTATATTCACGAATATTCACTTTTAAATTTGGCGTCATTTATCAATGGTAGAGCCATTGATTTTACTTAAATTGATACAACTTCGGAATTAAGAAGAAAATTTCACTCAACTAAAATATTTCTCATGGTATTAAAATATTTAGTATTATTTAAATACATTTCACTTCATTGAAATGAAATTTTTATCAATTCAACGGACAAAAAAAAATTGATTTCACATTTGTAGAAAGTAGTGAATAACAGCAGCTTTGCAGCAGGATATGGTTAAGTGGATAGGTAGAAATTTTTCACGAGCTCCTTAAAATGTGTAAACAGATTGCAGGTGGTGTGGTGCGGAGGGGTTTTAAGGGTTAGGTTTTCTGATGACCGTAATGAGCGCGAGTTCGAAAAATGAAGAAAACTAAAACGTAGTACATACATACCTAGTCTGGCCATAAGTTCTGTCCCACCTTAAATGAGGGTATTTTAAAATAAATAATATGACGGTAGTACTGTTATTAGATTTAATTATATTAAGTAAATTTTATTCTATTCATTTCGATTTAACACATAGCTGTGTAAACATGGAGTGGGGTACCACAGAGAATCGTGAGAGCCAAGAAGTTGTTGCAGAGACACGCAAACAGTGGCAACCGGAAAACAACCGGACTCGATATTTCGATGAGGTTGAGGCAGGCTTATAAGCAATAATCCAAAAGATTAAGATCAGGACTTACAGGGGGCCAATCTTTAGAGACGATGAAATTCGTTAAATTCACGTCTAACCAGCGCTGGGTTGATTTCGCTTTGTGCGCTGGTGCTGAGTCTTGTTGAAATATCCATTGTTTACTAGCGAACACAGTGTTACTTAGTGGCTTAACCACCTTCTCTAAAATATCGCTTTGGTAGTTAGTTGCTCGTGTTTTCAACCCTTGTTCACAAAAATGGAGCTTTGTCACGCCTTCGTAGGACACGCCCTACCAAACCATCACAGATGATATTCGCCAATGCGAATTATTGCGAATATTCCTTACATCACTAGTAGGTAGGTATACCTTTATTATACTTTAGTTGCTGCGTCTACACATTCGCGCGAAGCAAACGGGGAGGCGATCAGGCGAATAGCGACATTCCGCGTGTAGACATAAGTGCTATTCGCTCTACGCTCGGAAGGTTGATATTTGCCTGACCGCCCTCGCCATTCGCCTCAACACTCGCGCGAATCCAGGGTTACAGAATGCCAAACTACATGACGTGTCAAACGCAATTCCAAAATATAAAAGAAAAGCCAACAGTAGTGCAGGTATTCATGTCGCCGTCGGATTGTAGGATTCGCCATTTTACATTACGTACAGCGATGTGAGTGATGTGATGATACGTCTGACCTTGACCTACCATTTGATGTATCCAAAACAAGGCACTTTTCAGTTTCAGTGAACAATGGCTGTGTATCCGGTTTGTCAAGATCATCATCAGAATAAATTACAGAGTTGGCTTCTAAAACTAAAATTTTATTGCTTTGACGCTTCTTAGGTGGTGATATCAATGACTGTGACTCTTCGTTATCTGGAACCCACAGATAGTACACGGTACAGCAATTTTCCTCTGTATCAAAATTTGCACCAGTTTCAGAGGAAAATGGTTTACTATCCGGTAAAGCTTTTATTCGCTTTAAAGGATTCATTTTCTAACTTTTGTCAATCACTTATTATAAAACAACATTAATATACTTAAGCAGACCGCCGACGACTTTGTCGCGTGGACCCCGTACCCCGTGACGAATTTTCAAAATGACTCTCCTCCCATACCCCAGTGACGACGCCTACATCGCATTTGTTCTATTAGTAATAGTATTAGTAAAGATTCCAAATTTTTTGAAAATATAATATAACCTATGTCACCCGGAGATGTGTAGCTTCCCAACGGTGAATGAATTTTTTAAATCGGTCTTTTAGTTTCGGAGCCTATTCAATAAAAACCAACAATCAAATCTTTCCTTTACGAAACGGTATTGCGCAAAAAGAACGATACGATAAATAATATATAAACGATAGATAACAGCAACGGCGCGGCGCGCGAGCCTAGCCACCAGACAATATCAAAACGTAAAGGAGAAGATTTTTTTTGGGCTTAAAATAGGTGAAAATTGATCAGAGTTCATTTCAGTTGATAAATACTCTAAATATTTAATACTTTCAATCTACACTAATTGCATATTTTGAGAGATGCCCATTAATATTTTGGAAAAAAAATCATTATTAGAAAAATGCGTCGAAAGGAACGATGTCCGAGTTCTCTTTTTGACAGTTGCGTGACATCTTTATGTAATGTGACATAAACTGACAGTTGATCGTTGATCCATCCAGCTGTTTGTTCTTTGTTTTCAACAATTTATAATCAATTCCAATTCAGTAATTCTGTTTTGAAGACTTTTGATACCTACCTATTAATTTTAGCTAAAAAGTTGACATCCGCGAAGTCCAAAAGGGCACCGTTTCGGTTCCTAGAGAATTCTGTTTTGATTAATCGCTTTTGATCAAAACTGTCTTTCCTAAACAAAATGTATATATCTTATTATTATTTGGAGGGGGGATGACGCCAGCGAAGTCGGACGGGTGATCCGTCTCCATATCCGGAACCATTTCACTTAGTTTCCTAGGAATACAATACTTACATAAATCAACAATATAGATAGAACTCCAGTACCTACGGCAGCTTTTCTAAACGTGAAATTAAAAGTGACTAGCCGTAGTGGACTCTATGACTTCACAAGCAGTCAATCTTTAGCATTGTTTGCACACAATCCCTACCAGTGGAGATAGCCTGGTAGGGATAGGTGGAAGAGACGAGATCTTCAATGTCGCTTTACTTGATTTTTAGGGAGTTTATTGATGAAGCCATTCATAAAAAGAAGATGTCGGAATTGTTCGCATATCTACAGATTCGCATCTCTTCAGATTCTTGTTTCTTTGGAATCACAGTTATTCAGAGTACAGTTATAGCAAAACGCGAATTTGTTAAAAACGAAACATTTAAAACAATATCATACAAACGATAAAATATAATAACACAGATTTACAAACGAGATACCTAATAAAGTTATAAACACAGGAATGGTTTATCTCCTGTTATGCATGCATTTATGAATTATTTCATTTTGCTCCTGATATTTTGTAGACGGCTTTGTAGATACACAGCCTTGAACCGTGTTGCGTAGTGGTGAAAGTATACTACCACCCTCCCTCTTCCCTTGGGTGTCGTAAAAGGCGACTAACGGACTAAAGATTACACATAATTCCAACAGTACAGAGCGGTGATGGGCCCACCACCTGTCACGCTGAGCACATGTGCAGTCACTATTTGGTGAAAAGTGGACTATGGCAGAGGACTGTTTTTGCGGTCCTCATTGCCTAGTCTCTGACTAATCCTTCGGGGATAATAGTTGTGATTATATGTATGTATGTTTAATAAAGAAATGAATAAAAATAATTTTGGCTGGATACCAAGTAATACCTACTACTTATGTTTTTGCGTCACTTGTACAAATGTATAGTGAAATGAGATTTCGAAACGAGAATCAGAGATGTGAATCTGTAGAAATGCATAATGCAAATATATGCAAATAATTTATGTTCTGTAAGCATCACCTGTAGTTACATGGAAGAAAATGCATAAGTATAATTGGGTTTATAACTTAATTAATAAATAAAACAATGTCTTTTTTATTAACTTTCTTTATTCATCCTCCATTACCAAAACACCATCTAAAAATGTAGCAGGTGCCAATATGGAATCTTGATGCCGAGCCCAGCCAAGGTACCAAACTATCGTCATAACGTGAGCACAAGTAATGGCGTTGGGACGGAGACCCGAAATGAAACAATGTCTTGCGTTGAATCAATCTTCTTTATCCTCTAGTGTATCATCTTAAATACTAATTAACATCACATCTATACGTGACTAGAGGAAGGACGCCTTGTCAATCAGGAAGACCTTAATTATCACGTACTATTGAGTACGTGCTGATAGTGTAATTCACTATATCACACCTCCCCTGAAAAGGCTAGGCATCCCTTCCCTGAAAAGTAAACTCTTATTTTCTAAATATCTTAGTCCTATTCTTATGAACTATATATTCTTTATTATTCTTTAATATTTTTACATTAGTACCTAGCTCTTCTAAAACTTCAAATGGACCTAAATACAAGTCATTCAATTTATTATAATTTTCATTCTTATACAAGAGTAGATCACCTTTTTTGTAGTGTACTTCCTTACAATCTAAATCATAATTAGTTTTTCTACTTTGTTTTGATATTAATAAGTTGTTCCTGGCATCATTATGAGCTTTTTGCAATCTAAATTTTAACTCCGATGGATAATTGTCGTATACATATAAGGGATCAACTTTACTAACTAAATTACTAGGTACGTTACATGTTTTCCCAAAAACTAGTTCATAAGGGGAGTATTTGGTACTAGTATTTACAGAATTATTATAAGCAAAGCACCAATATGGTATCCAGGTACTCCAATTTGCCGACTGATTCTGTGTTTGTATTCTCAAGTAACATCCGAGATGTTTGTGCCAGTTTTCTAGCGAACCTATACTCTCATGATGATAGGGTGTTGAATTTAACTTATCAATATTTAGCAATTTACATACTGTTTCTAACGTGGAATTAATAAATTCCGTTCCACAGTCAGTCGCAATAACCCTGGGAGTACCATATCGTAAAATAAAATTTTCAGTAAAAACCCTAGCAACAGTTTCAGCTGACTTATCAAGTATTGGGTAAGCTTCTACAAACTTTGTCAATTCGCATTGTATTGTTAATATGTATTTATTACCCAAATTATCGACCTCCAACGGCCCCACAATATCTAAATATAATTTTTCAAAAGAAGTAATGCTGTAGTGGTTATTACCATTTTCTATTTATTATTTTTATTACAAAATTTCTGCTTTTGGCAATCTTTACAGCGAGTCACATATTCAGTTATGTCTTTTTGCATATTACTCCAAAAATATTTTTTTCGAATATTCTTAGTCATTTTATTTATGCCTACATGACCACTTGTCGGCAATAAATGATAATCATTTAGTATAACACGTATCAAGTCTTTATTTGTAACATGTTCAACTTGGTTATTAATAATACATAACCGCGGTAATTCTTTATGTTTCATGAAAGTTTGGGTCAAAATTTTAATAAACTTTTTATTAAACCCATTTTTAATCACAACGACTTCTACAATATTATATTTTTTACATAATGCACTCAGTTCTCCTATCGTTGCGTCTCGGCGCGCCTCCGTTAGTAGAGATTCCTGATTTATGTAAATAGTAGAGTCACTAAATAACATATCACCCGTCTGTGAGACGTATCTTTTCTTTTTCCTCAACTTCACGAAGTTTTCATACGAACAAATATCTAACCTTACATCATTTTGTGATTTCTGCATAATATCTACCACTCTTGGTTGCCTATGATCAACAGGGGGCTCAACCCTGCTACTTCCAGAGGTAGCGGGTTCATTATTTTGCTCCATGGTTCTTTTCATTGAACGGGTTAATACCCCCAAAAAATTTGAATTTAGATTTTTTAACTCGTTTGATGTTATAATGACTCTCGATAAGGCATCTGCCGTTACATTTTCGGAACCTTTTATGTATTCAATATCGAAATCATATTCTTCTAAACAAAGTCTAAACTTAGTTAAACGGCTACTAGGATCTTTTATGCTAAATAAATGAACCAATGGTCTATGATCTGTTAATATTTTAAATTTTCGTCCGTATAAATATGGTCGAAAATGTTTTATAGCCCACACTACCCCTAATAACTCTTTATGAATGGTTGGGTAGTTTATTTCTGAACTGTTTAATTGTCTGCTTGCATAAGCTACGGGCTTATTATTTCCATTTGATAATACAGCCCCCAAGGCTACCCCTGACGCATCGGTTTGCAACCGGAAAACATTATCTTTTCCAAAATCTGGATAATCTAAGACAGGAAATGAACTAAGTGACTTTTTTAAGGTCTGAAATGCCACGTCACATTCTTCCGTCCACTGAAACTCGACATGTTTCTTACAAAGACGGTTTAGTGGGTACACTATTGTGGCAAAGTTTTTTATGAATTTTCTATAAAAGTTCGCAAAAGCCACAAAACGACGAATCTCATTTACATTTTTAGGTACTGGGAACTTTTCCAAGACCTCGATTTTACTGTTGTCTGGCAACACCCCGTTTGGCGTAATAACATGCCCTAAATAATTAATTTCTTTCCTCAAAAATTCGCACTTACAAGGGTTTAGTTTTAAATTAACTGACCTAAACCTCTCAAATACACTCATTAAATTTGTATTATGCTGCGATAGGCTTTTCCCGAAAACTATTACGTCATCGAGATATAGAAAACATATCTCGTAATTTAAACCCGATAGAGCCATAGACATAAGTTTAGAAAATACGCTAGGACTCGTTTTGAGACCCATAGGTAATCTTTTCAGTTGATATTGCTTATCAGCTGTAAAAGAAGTGAATTTCCTACATTCTGGTGATAACCCTAGCTGGTAATAACTAGAACTGAGGTCTAAATGAGAATAGTATAAGCATCCCGAAAGTGAGTCAATAATTTCTTGTATATTTGGTAACGGGAACTTTTCGTCTACTATTTTTTTTATTTAAAAGTCTATAATCTATTACGATTCTCCACTTTTTTTCACCGCTACTGTCAGCTTTTTTCGGAAGTAATAATAATGGAGAAGACCATTCGCTGGTACACTCTTCGATAATATCTTCTTCTAACAATTTACCTACCTGTTTTATTAACTCAGCCTTCTGAGCGTGCGGTATTCTATACGGTTTGACATAAACAGGAGACGCGTCATTTTGCAGTTTAATGTTGTACTCGTATAAGTTTGTAACGGATAGCTTATCACCCGGCATATGAAAGATATCTGCATATTTTGCACATATTTTCTCAATAGACCGTCTCTCTTCATCACCAAGATATGTTTTTAATTTAAGAAAATCGAATAGTTGTTTAACCCTCTCGACAGATTTTCCGTTTTCCGTATCAAAAGAGCATACGAAATAATCCGAGTATTTTCTAATTTTCGGGCTAAAGTTATTTAATTTTACATCTTCTTCCCGTGTGTTTAAAAATCGCACCGGAATCTTTTTCCCGTCTCCTACTACCACGGCGCCTGCTACAAATACGCCTGCAATAACTTCCTCCGCTAAAATGACACATTCGCCCTTTATCTCTGACGAAACATATTTTACGACCTCACATCTCCCTGGAATAGTCGTTATTATGTTTTTACCTAAGCCTAATTCTAGACTTATCTTATCCTGTAATGTAACCAGCTTATTTTCATAGTTAATTTTACAACTATATTTTAATAAAAAATCTTCTCCTAAAATTCCATCATTTTTACAGTGGAAGTTGCTAAACACATAAAACTTATGCCTAAAATTATAATTGTTAACACATAAGTCTAGATAAACATAACCTATTGATACTAAATCCCCACATACTCCTTTAATCTTAATTTCATCCCTTACTAGCTTTGCGTCGCGGGACACGCTACGGAGTTTATTTAACCAATCTAACTTTAAAATTGAAATGCTTGCTCCTGTGTCTACTAATAGAGAAATTTGAGTTTGACTACAAGTAAAACAAACGTAATTACCACTACCATAACTACAAATATCTACCTCAGCGCTATTCAGAACGAAAAAAATCATCGCTATGATGTTCGTTCTGACGTATACTCTGACGTTCACTTTCGTTCTCGTCATTAGACTGTTCTGCTGAGTCAACTAAGAAATGTACATTCCTACGTTTATTATGAGGTGACGTAAACCTGGTGTTGCGCTGACCCTGAAACCTATTCGAGTTATAGTAGGCACGACCCCGACCTTGCTGACTCGTCGCGTTGTTGTTACGTGACTTATTATATTGTTGATGATAGTTTTTATTTATCTTTTCAAATCGCTGGTTCGAAACATAGTTAACATAATTGTTTATTGGTGGTTTCACTACCGAGTCTTCTTGTTCTAAGGCTATAGTTATTGCCTGCCTAACTGTGCTTACGGACCTAGACGTAACTATAATGCTTGTACGAGCATTGTTTAGGCCGTCAGCGAAACGCTTGATAGCCATTTTTTCATTAATCGGCTTTAATAAATTATATGCCGACTCGTCTCCATTAGCCTGTGCTGTACTTAAATCGTTGGACATTTTTTCGATTTCACTACCAAACACTTCTATGGTCTTGTTTCCTTGCCTACATCGTAGCATTCGGTCTAAAATGGCTGTGTATGATTTAATCGGAATTAAAACATTTTTTATATCTTTTATTAGGTCTGCCACAGACACATAAGACTTATTAATTTTTGTTTTAGCACTGCTAGAAAGACGAGTTTTTAAAACAAAATTGATTAACAGAGGCTGGTCCTCGTTTCTAAGGGTACTACTATAATACTCTATTCCGTCTATTAGTTGGTTAATTTGCGTTTCGTCGCAATCTACTACTGGGAGGAGCGTGAGCGCGACTTTTAGATCGAACGTGGCCATGGTTGTGATCGTTTCTGAATGATGCGGGTTAACGAGTGACTCGATTTCCTCAAAATTACATAAAAACTTTGACGATATTGCTTTTGTTATTTGTAATTCTACAGCATCTATCCCTTTTTTACATAAGTCTGCAGATATTTGTTCAAAAATATTTTTAATTTCCTTTGCTCTTAAAAACTTATTCTGCCCCTGAGCGGAATAACGTTTGTCCTTACTTAATTTAATAATAGAGTCTCTAATAGCCTTAAGCTCACTCAAGAGTTCTGACAGGTTTGCCATGAACACACTTTAGAAGAAAAAAAAAAATCACTCACACACACACATAGATTCTTGGTAGCATAGTTATATTAATTCGTGCTGGCTTACACGTTCTGTGCTGGTCCAATTGCCCGTCGAACCGCTCTGCGTTCTACCTCTTCTAATAGTCGTGCGTTGAAGTAACGTAGCAGCCTAAGTACTATATAGCCCGCTAGTACAACGACGATGGTCAGTAAAAAGATCTCTGAAAGTTGCATCCCAACGGCCAAGGGAGTTGATGCTGCCGCCGATTGAGTTGGTGATTGACTGACAATAATATTGTCTTTAGATTGTGGGTTTCCCATAGTTAAACAATTTTGGCTTACAGTTTTTCTTCTTATTTCCTTCGTCCTTCTTGTAGGCCCGTGTAGCACTATTTTCCTGATATTTTGTAGACTTCAACTAGCGATTTCGCGGCGCGGACTTGTGACACCATGTCACGGTCGCCATGTAATGGCGTTGGGACGGAGACCCGAAATGAAACAATGTCTTGCGTTGAATCAATCTTCTTTATCCTCTAGTGTATCATCTTAAATACTAATTAACATCACATCTATACGTGACTAGAGGAAGGACGCCTTGTCAATCAGGAAGACCTTAATTATCACGTACTATTGAGTACGTGCTGATAGTGTAATTCACTATATCACAGTACCAACTGTTCGTTTGCCTATGATACATGAACAGTAATAGCCACAGATCTGGTCCCACCAATTAGCTTCTCCTGAATTTAATAATATATATGTATAATAAACTGTATTACTATGATGACGGGACCTAATCCTTCCTCTAATTAATAATGTGTCATGTGATGACGATATTACTGGTACGTTTGTTACAGTTACACTGTCATTTACTTCTATTACAAACGTACCATTTGTTCGGATATGTTCCCCATAATAAGACCTGGCCTGCTTAATTTGGTAGGTCCCTAATGCAAACAGAACCAAGTCAGACATTTCCATTACAGGGAACATATCCAATTGAGGTACTTGGCCATCTATTCTTATGAAATTAGCCCTGTGCCTATTTAAATGCAGCTGTTGCACATGATCAGCTAAATGGTTTGGCATATCCAATCTTTCTAAGGCTCTTTGCAAAATAGGCTCAGCGTCAGGCCGGTCGGTTATAACGGGATGAAAATGATTTATTATTGCTGCTGCAATTCTAAGTCTTGCATTAGATTCTCGCTCATATTATTAAAGTAATTCGCTCTAAATATTTTATAATCCCGTTTAAACCGACCGTTTACAACTTCCACTACCCACCTGCACATTGTCACTAATCTTGATTTATTGGCTTTTATGGTCGAGAGCTGTGAACCTTCGTTTTCTGAACGTGTCTCTGGTTTATATACTGAATATCCTAAAGAATTGAGTAACCCTAAAGCATCTCTAAATCCACGATCTAAAATGAACACATCATTCTGTGTAAAGTAGCTCCTGAGGTCGGAACTCTCATTTTCAAATAATTGTTTTATTATGTCAGCATCAGTAGTGGTTGCTGGGTAAGGTCCATATGCATCTACAATATGACCATCAGTAGCTACAATCAAAAATGGTTTCACTAGATTGCGGAATTTGTGAAGGCTGTAGGATTTTTTTTGAAATAAGTAGTTAGACGACTTTTGGACATAAATGTAAGTTCCATCCATGATCACAATAGGGTTGTTCAATTCTGTACCAAATAAACCATGAGGTATAATAAGATTTCTTGCGCTCAATGCTTCACGTGATATATGTCCCACACCCAGATGTAACGGTACATATACAGATGTCAGACAATTTCTTACGTTTTTTACATATGATCGAACTACAGAAGTTGTTATTTGAAAAATGCTTGCGATCCGAGCGTATGACTCTCCTGTCCTTATTTTTACTAAGTAGAGTGCTAGAGCAGTCTTCTTTCTCTTGCAATTATTGAGTCCATTGTATATCAAATTAAACAATACTAGGAAATTGACAATAGACAAGCCAGTCCAGTAGTGACAAATACTTGGTTCAATGTTTTCTACATTTTCAAAGTTTAAAGAGTCAGTTTTGGACTCGCTCAAAATATTTAACATATCTATGATTTGAGGTGAAGTGAAGTTTGTCATATTATATTCATAATCATTGAGTACATCCCAGTTGTACACTATACTATGTTGCTCACAAACTCTTGAGTTAGCAGGTATAAAAACTTTGTAGTCAGCCAATATTCTTTTTCTTAAATATTTGGGAACTCTGAATCTCTCCATGTTTATACACTCTGGTACAAAGCAGTGACTTGCAGTATCTGAAGTGCGACTATAGCCGGGAAGAGTTATGGTAGAGATGAGTTCATGATGCAACTCATCTTCTATGTCAGGTTCTTGTAGATCTGCATTGTCAGGATCTTGTTCGTCCCCATGTTCGATAGGAAGGTCATGAACCTCAGCATCTCGTTGAACTCTATAGCGAGCTCGTAGCCAACAAGAATTGCACACTCAAGCATCAACAGGAATCTGTAAAATTGTAAAATATATAAATACATTGTTGTACTATCTTTAATATTAGGTATTGACATTATTTGTCCTTTGTATAGTCATTTGAGGCAAAGATATATTACATACCTGTCGAGGAAATATAGTTCTAGCTATATACACTCTCTCAGGACATCCATCAAGCAATGGTCGAGACAGTCTTCCACTTCTTTGTGCCAGTGATATGCCACAATTGACACATAGTGAATGATGTCCCAATTGCTGTTGAGGTCTATTGTGACCATCAACAACTTCAGCAATCACCAAGTCAAAACACTCCTGGCACAATCTGTCTATGGTTGCCACCTAAAACAAGAAATTATTTACATTATAAACAATCCATTTTGCTTTCTTGAGCAGAAACTATTTACAAATATAATGAACATTTCAAGATCATTGAGTTTAAGTAAGTACCTATATTAAGTTTAAGATTGTTTTAGTAGAATTATTGAAAAACATTTGCCATAAATCTCTATTAAAAGTGTATCATACCTGTCTGGTAGTCCACTCCTCCAGCAATGATACAATATCTGGACTCATGTCAAGTATAACATAAGACTGACGATTGGCATAAAGTCGTATGTTGCAATTAAAACATTGCAGTTGCGCAGTCATTATAAATATCTGAAAAAAAAAATTACAGTATAAAACACTGACAAAACACTCATACTTCTATCACCATTGGGTATTGCTGGCAAATGTGGTTATTATAATAGAAATAGTTTCACAACATGGTCAATGATAGTTAAAGTTAATCTCCATAATTATATAAATACATCTTGACTATGAATTACATTTTATTTGACCAGCTATATAATAACCAGTGTAGTTTAGGCCCCACTTAGGTATGGTACAATGTGAAAAACTCACACCCATTTGCATTAAACTTAAGAATCGCCTAAGGCAAATCTTATCCATCATATTATTTTATGACATTTTATTTGACCAGCTATATAATAATCAGTGTAGTTTAGGCCCCACTTAGGTATGGTACAATGTGAAAAACTCACACCCATTTGCATTAAACTTAAGAATCGCCCAAGGCAATTCTTATCTATCATATTATTTTATGACATTTTAACCAGCTATATAATAATCAGTGTAGTTTAGGCCCCACTTAGGTATGGTACAATGTGAAAAACTCACACCCATTTGCATTAAACTTATGAATCGCCCAAGGCAATTCTTATCTATCATATTATTTTATGACATTCGTTTAATAGAGAATAATAAGCCTTAACGGCTCGATATTGGGCCCGTAAGTTAAGAATAGGCTTAGTGGATTAGATATGAATAGTCTTATGTGATTCTTAAGTTTAGTGCAAATGGGTGTCAGTGTTTCGAAAGCCACAAAGTTCGAAATTGAATCTTTCTGCGAATGGAAAGAGTTTAACTAACTGCCATACTGTTGTAATCAAACAAAATACTTACATTTGATATAGCACGAGCAGGAGGCGTCGTTGTTGATAATCGTTGAAGAAAAAAGGTGTCCAAAAGAGTAGCGGAGGTCGTCGTATTAAACACCGGGTCAACAAAACACAGTCGAAAGGCAAAAATCGGGTCCAGAAAGCATAGCAGAAGTCGTAAAACAGAAAACAACACGAGAGCGAGAGCACAACGAAACATCACAACAGCACATAGGCGAGGGCGAGATCCGTCTGACGAAACGAAGTTAGTTCACGACATGACAGTGGCATGACAAGACATGCGTCATCTGTCACTGTCAACGAGTTCGATGCGTTTCGCTATTAACATTTACGTTGTGTCGATAATTATTTTTATTGTTTAATAAATAGTTAAATAAATAAAAAGTTCCATTTGTTTTACTACGTAACTTCAGAGGTAGTACAATGTTTTAATATTAAAGCAACCGTAATTCTAGTTGAAAATTAATCAATAACAAAACGCAATGACCACAGTCATTTAAAAATGTCATTAAACATTTTTTATTTTACATATTGCAACATTAGTGATATAACTTACCAGGTAATGTATTTTTGAATTTGAATTAAATTAAAATGGGCATCGATTTATTTTTAGAAATAGATTGATCGTGTTTCTTATAATTTATTCTTTAATTTAACATATCATTTGCATCTGATCATTGATTTTTTATTTTAAGCCCAGCTCCCATACAAAAAAAACCTTCTCCTTTGGCAACAATGCATGACGCGACAAAGCCTTATCGATAATTAATTATCGATATTTTTTCGATATAATTATCGATAATAGAAAAATCAATATTTTTAACCGATAAATTTTAATATCGATAAATTTTATTATCGATATTTTAGTCCCTGCTCGTGAGTGAGCCGCCAAAATTAGGGCCTAAGGGCACAATTTCACTTCAGTCACAATTGCCGTGTGAACAGGCTACATCGTACTATTGCGGATATTCTACTGTGTGAAAAAGAGAAAGACGCTACTCCGCAGTGGCGTCGGAATCGGTCGTACGTACTCGTCTGTTGCGAAGCGACCGATACGTCAACGCGCTACTCGCTGACTCCCTCGCGCTGACGTTGAAACTTACCGCTTTGTCTCGCTCGCTCGATTTACACTTTATAGGTGTGCGTATGTGAGTGTTTGCTTATGTAGTTGAGTAGGACTATATTTTGAATGACTACAAGTAGGAGCATGCCGTATCTTCCCTTTTTGTTTTAATCTAAGCTTTTTCCTAATATTTATTAAATGCTCTAAGTTAGTTATAGTTCAGAATTGAGAATAAGTACCTATACCTAATCGAATCCACTGATAAAAATGTGGGTCACATCTTATCTTGCAGTTGCGCCGTTTTTTAATTTACTTAAGGTGGATTCGACCAAACTGGAATAAGGCCGAATTTGTATGGACTAATCTCGAAGTAAGTCTTATTCCAGTTTGGTCGAATCCACCCTTAAGGCTAGGACTAGTAGGGACTGATTGATTGCACATCGCGATTCGCGACCGTCAACTTAGCAAAATAGGTAGGTAATTTTGAAAATCAAGAATTTTTTTTAAATTTTTTAACTGCTAACGGCCGGAATGCCTTAGGTACTTATTCAAAGATATTTATTTTTGTAGTTAAATTTTTCATTAACTAAAACCTAGTAGGTATAATGCAAGTAATACGATATTTGAATTACGATTAGACGGATGTTTGAAATTTTATTTGATGCAGTAAAGTATCATTAATAGAGTATTTAATGGCCGGAATGACTAGGTAGATAAAAAATTGTGGAATAACAATTATTTTTTTTCAAATTTTGAGTAGGTACCTACCTACTTATGATTTGCGAGTAATCCATAATTTAATATAAGTACCCTATTTTCGGGAATCCCAGCCTTACCTAATTCTATTAGTAAGTTATGCTATCGCGGCGGCAACATCGCTCGCACTTGCAGGCTTAGATTGCATTTGCGCGTAATTACCACAGGGTAGGTAGTACCTTACCTACCTATCTATTTTGCAAGAAGTTAAAGAAAACAAAGAAAAGCAAATATCGTCTTATTTAATATGCGAAAATTTATTTCAATATATTTTTTTTGTGAGTAGGTACTTAGGTACTTAATAGACATGGGCGCCGAGTAAAAAAAATCCAGCGGCGGCGCGCCTCAAAATATGCTCGGCGGCGGCGTGAAGCCGGCGGCGTGGGATTTCTGAAGTCGTTTTTGGTTATGTAGTTAAAGGTAGAAATAAGAGTGATAAATAAAACCAACACTTCACAAAGATTTCAACAACAAAACATTATATCGTCGCTGTAGAGCAAAAAGTCACTAAGTAATTAAAATTGATAATGGAGTTCCTCCTTGCGTCGTGTTCGTCAATGCTGAGGGTCGTGACGTCCCTTCTGCATCCCTTTCTCTCTTATGGTTTTTCTCCATCTGTTTCTGTATTTGGCGGTCTGAAGGGCGCTGTGAACTGAAGAGTTAAGAGTGGTGCGGATCTGGTCAGACCAACGTATTGGGCTGCGTCCTCGAGGCCGTTTCCCGTCTACTTTGCCGGTCGCTATGAGCTTCTCGAGTTTGTCACCGTCTTTCCTTGCAATGTGACCGAAGTATTCTAAAATTTTGCGAAGACATCCGAGGATGACAGCCGCGAGGAGATTTTGAGTTCTTGCAATATAGACACGTTAGTCCGAAATGCTGTCCAAGGAATACGGAGCATCTTTCTCCAGCACCACATCTCAAAAGCGTCAATGCGTTTGCGGTCTGCAGCTTTTAGTGTCCAAGTCTCAGCGCCGTATAGAAGATCGAGAAGACACGAGTCCGTACCAGTCTGGTTTTGGTTTTTACGGAAATATTGCGATCTCTCCAGATTTGTCAGGCTTTATCAGCGGTGGAAATAAAGGTATTTCCAAATGTTTCGCACCCATTTGTATTACCTATAGCCGACCCCTCTAGGAGGGAGCTTCATGTCCGCGGCGGGGAGGTACTCAAAGCTCTCCGTGGAAATAAAGGTATTTCCAAATGTTTCGCACCCATTTGTATTACCTATAGCCGACCCCTCTAGGGGGGAGCTTCATGTCCGCGGCGGGGAGTTACTCAAAGCTCTCCGTGGAAATAAAGGTATTTCCAAGTGGGTGCGAAGCATGTTTAACACCGATGGGGCCGATGTGATTGAATCGTGCCCTACGTAATGTTCTTTAACTGGGGCTTTCTCAGGGTCTGAGTACCCGAGATTTGCGCGCTCGAGCATTAGCTCAGGCTAAGAAAGCTGACGGGGTTCCGGTTACAGTTACAGCAGTGTGCCATACGCCCCAACATTTCTAAGATACTATGCCAACGCGTTGGTGTGGACGTCTTAATGCTAGGCACGTTCGCGAAGTCCCCAAACAAAGGGCGTTCTTCTGATTCTTCTCCCTCTTGATCGGAAATAGGGTCGTTTTCGTCCTCATCGAGCACCTGAGCTGACGCCCCGCGCGGCGCCCGCACGGCCCACATGAGTAAAGAATAAACTGAGATTATTGTTACAAGAGCCTACACATTGGAACAGTCTAGTCGGCGCGAAATTTTGAACAGTCGGCGGCGGCGGCGGCGCGCCATACCTAAACGGCGGCGGCGAGCCACGGCGGCGCCCATGTCTAGTACTTAATATTGTTTTTAATAAAAATGAGGTGTCTTGAGGTGTTGAGATATTTTATTATCACGTTGTTTAAAATACATAGGTACATACATGTACATTTATAATCACGGCTGTTATCCCCGAAGGGTTAGTCAGACAAAAAGCGGGCCTCTGCCCTATTCCACCTTTCACCAAATAGCGACTACACATGTGCTCAGCGTGACAGGTATGGTGAGCCCATCGCCACTATTGTTTATAATACAAGAGTAAAATCGGTTTATAGTTTTTAACCCTAGTTGGTGGATACTCAGAACAATAACTACTTAATTGTTCTGAGGTGGACACTCGAGCTATATCGCTTAATTGCCTATTATCGCGCTTCGCGTACAAATCAAATAGAGTGCTTTGCAAATAACTTCTCACTATAGGTACCATTGATGATAGGTACCTAGATAACCATAACGTGCCCGTACGTACGTGCCATAACCTTGTCCATTAACACTAATGCAATTTAAATGTCGCTATATGATGCATATCACTAATACCTGTAATAAGTAGATATGCCAAAAAGATGTTTCCACAAAAAGTCGTAAGTAGGTATGTGGAACAAAAATGGAATTATTGTGTGTAAGATATCGATAAGGTATTAGATGATAATAGGTACCTATTACTTTTAATATTATATTATATCCTTCATTTTCATTTATTTTTGATATTAAAACGAAGCTCGCAGCAGACAGAGGTGGCAATGTCGTATTTATGGTAACTTACTAGGTACCTACTTAAGCAATTTCGTCCTACGCTACGGCTGATGATGAAGAAGGAAGCCCCCCCCCCCCCTATGCCTATTCCTTCCTTATCCCTATTTCTTTCCTAAAGGTCGGCAATGCATTTGCGACGCCTCTGGTTTTGCGGGTGTCCATGGGCGGCGGTGATTGCTCTCTATCAGGTGACCCACCTGCTCGCTTGCCTCCTTATTTATTATGTATAACACAAAAAAAAGATGAAATACTTACTAATGAAATTTCATAATGGATTATATTATGAAACGATGACTTCGAATGTTTGAAAGGGCTCATGGGCACATCGACTGTGCCGAGACCATTGATATACTTATATGCCGAGACACCGAAAAACTATATTAAAATATTTTGGACTCCTCGAGGCTTTGGTAGTCAGCAGTAACTACGTTATCATCAGCTTACTTATAATAAGTAGTCGCACTTCTTGGCATAGGCCTTCTCGCATGAACAGCAGCACAGAAGAAGGTTGGGCCCACCACGCGTGCCCAATGCGCGTTGGTGGGCTAATTAAATGAAGGAATTTTACAGGTCTTCTTTATTATAGCCCCAAGTAACAAAATGTGGTCTTGTAGTGGTTCCGGAGCCAGGTCTATAACAGGCTAGTAATAGTTTATAACCACGGAAAAGGGCCCATTTTATACGCGTACTTTTGCTAATAAAATACTCATAGTAGACTTGGCGAGCACCACTTAGACCAATAATACACTTATAGTTGGACTACGCAGAACTATCTGCTCCCGCGAAGCCAACTATGAGCATCTAATAGGACGAGGCAGGCGTGTAACGTACTCTGCGGTTACATTACTAGCTACTTCAAACATTTGTGAATTGTTGTTGTTGTGCAGTTGAAAAAAAATAAAAGGTAATTCATCTATTTTAAATAAAATGTATTAACAAGTATGTCGCACGTAATATTATACGTGCATATGTTTGCACGGCAAACGCGTAAGTATTTTCGGTGAAGTATGTTGTGTTTTACATCTCAATTTTTGTTCGCCTTTTAAACACGGCGTATTAACTAAGTTGTGTTTAAAAATAATATTAGTCCTAACAGCATTGTCGCGCCATATTGTGACGAAATAGGGTTCCGCATACAAATGTCTTATGCTTAATTTTAATAACTAAGAGTTTATTATTTTTATGTTTTAGTTGTGACTTTGATCGAAATATCATGGCCATATTTCCATTTGTTAATAACCATTTTTGTAATAATTTAATAAAAACCCAATGACTCAAAACAAGTCAAAATGGCCGTGAATCTGGGATAAATATTAAAAGCAATTGTCTTCTTAAATGGGCTTCACGGAGATATCGTTGGACACTAATAGTTTTACAAGTAACCCTTATAAAGAAATTAAGACTATAACAGCATTCGAGAGTCTACAATAGTACCAAGTACACTTACTCTTAGAAGACACCACTGTAGAACTAATTCACTTATAATTGGCACATAAAGTTGACTTATACACCCCTAAAGGTCAAGTAACAAGTGCAAATGGTTCTAAGTCTATAAATTACTATTACTGGCGTATTACACTTATAGCGGATTTATAATTACTTCTTGTAGGCGATTATAAGTGTAACTTACTGATGCAAGTTTTCCCAAGTGTATTTACACCTATGCAATACTTTTATAGACCATCTTAGCCTTTACTGCGCCTATAATTTCGTTCTATACACGACTATAAGTCAACTTATAAGAACAGTTGTACTATAAACCCAAACAAACTCCGTGTAACCTGTTATAAGCTTGGTAGTAAAACCTGGAACCACTAAAAGAGAGGTACTAGTGCTGTAAGCCTGTAAACTGTGCACTACAGGAGAACTTATAGATACCTAGTCATAAAGTTAACAATAAATCCGTAATAGGTTACCATAATCTTCACTAATATTTTTATATACTTATACTTAAGTAATGTTTTTGTATCCATAATTTTAATCATTTTTATTTTCGATCGTATGTATTGTTCATCGACGATTTTTACAGATGTCTCAAATGTTGTACAATCATTATTAAGGTCTGATATACCTTGTTTAAGATGTAAAATTGAAGTTACATGGTCAACTGTAAACTTTGTTTCAGTTTTTATTTTTATTAAATTGACTTAAGAGATAATTCTTTCACAAGCGACATTTAAAGCGAGCAACAACAGCATAGCCTTAGCAAAACTGTTGAAAACCCCATACCTACTTCAATTATTTTTGGATACTGGACTGGCGTCGCCATCTGTAATGTTTTCCACATGGCCCCAAGCAGTGTTGCCAACTCAGCTACTTTGTAGCTAGTAGATCTAGCTACTTTTGGAAGCCAGGCAGCTACAATTTAATGAAACTTGCAGCTAAATCTTTTAGCTACTTTTTCTAGCTACTTCACGAGAAGTATTGCTTGGTCTCTGACAAACCCTTCGTGGATAATAGTCGTGCACAATTTTCACTACACAATTAATAAATTGTAATTGATATTTTTTTATTAATTTGATTTTAACATTTTTGTAAAATTACCAAGTAAACTGACTTATTGAACAGACTCTAATTATATTTTAACATCAAAAAGAATACCTACTTACTTGTGTTTAACTTCATTTAAAAACCGATATTGTCATAAATTTTTCGTTTAATTGTTTACTAAACAAACATTTGAGGGGTATAGAATCAAATGCAGCTTAACGCCACTTTTTTCAAAATCTATCTTTGAACGCCATTTGATTCATCTTAGGATTGTCTATGGCTTGCGTTAAAGAATCAACATCAAAACCAGCTAAATCCCTTAAAAAATTGACTTTTAAACTAGCTATCAGTATCAAACTCAGCTAGATCCGTCAAAATCATTTTCAAAGACAGCTTAATACCGAGCCGACCAATCACAGAGCCCCATTCGCCCAACTGACAAAATGGCGTTTAGTACTAACTAGTTAACAAGAGTGTCGAAGTATTTTCCGTTTTAAAATAATATAAGAAGATGCCGAGATACAGGTTGCGGTTTTAAACAGGGGCCAAATTTAAGGAGGCGATTGTGTTAATGTAAATGATTATAAAACCGTTAAAAAAAAATACGTAAAAAAAAATACAACAATGATTTTGTTTCTGTTGCATGTCATTCTTATAAATATACTACGTTGCCTACCTACCTATTACTACAAAATACCGCCGCTTGCGCCGCGGCGCAAGCGGCGGCATATTGAAGGCGTCGGCCTGCCTTAGTCGGCAAGGCGACAAAGGCCTCGGCCCGCCACCCGCTCAAAGCGAGCGAAACGAGCGAGACACGAGTTGTTGACACCACATGACGTCAGTCTCCCGCTACCCGTCAACCTGTTAGCGCGCGCATACGGTTGACAAAGGAATATTCGGGCCGTTTTCAAACGTAGGTACTCGTACCTACGATGTCGCGTAATTCCAATCACGATTACGTTGAAATGGTGCGGATGTATGCCCTTTCCGGTAACAGCTTGAGGGGTGCAGTGCAGATGTTCGCGGAGAGGTGGCCAGACCGACCAACGCCGTCCCGAACGACGATGCTGGCTGCTACACAACGCCTACTGGATTACGGGCAGTTCAGTATCCCAGCGCACGCCAGTGGTCGAGGCAACGTGGGCCTGCCCGTCGACTTACAGGAGCAGATCTTGCAGTTCTTCGACGACGAGCCACGCGCCAGTACACGTGATGCTGGGCGGCACTTTGGCCTTGATCACACCATCGTTTGGCGCTTGTTGAAGAAGAACCAGCAGCACCCATTCCATTTTCGACGAGTTCAGGATTTGCTTCCCACTGACCAGTCCAGCCGAGTTGAGTTTTGTAGGTGGCTCCTCGAACATCAGCACGTCAATATTCTGTGGACTGACGAGGCGCTGTTCACAAGGGTCGGCGTCTACAACGTGCATAATGAGCATTGGTGGGCACACAGAGAACACAACCCTCATGTCACAAAAAAAGACTCCTTCCAAAGACGTTTCAGCCTAAATGTTTGGGCTGGTATTATTGGACCTTATTTACTGGGGCCTTATTTCATTGAAGGTCATCTCAACAGCCTTACCTACCTAGATCTGCTGCACCACGTTGTCGATGAGCTGTTGATGGATATTCCACTGGCATTCCACAGAGACCTTTTCTACCAGCAGGATGGTGCTCCCCCACATTATGGACAAATCGTTCGAAGCTACCTAAACGAAACATTTGGATCGCAGTGGGTGGGACGTGGCGGTCCAGTGCCTTGGCCTCCTCGTGCTCCGGATCTAACACCTCTAGACTTTTATTTGTGGGGTGATGTAAAAAGTTTGTGTATGCTGAGGAGGTTACAAGTGTTGTGCTTTGAAACGGTGAGAGAAAACATTAACATCCTCAACCAATTAAAAGAAAATTCTCGGCGTCGTGCTGCTTTGTGCGTCACTCGTAATGGGGCACATTTTGAACACTTGTTACGAGTAACATAGGTAAGTCACAGTTTTACTTAAGCACATTTTCATTTCATTTCATTTCCATACCTACATACTATTGGCATAGGTACGTAGTTTTACTTTTTTCTGAATGACTACTGGGAATCGAACCAAGAAACTTTTAATTAGGAAGTGGCTATGTAACATACATACCTACCTAGACTAAATAACGTAGGTACCTATTTAGTTTCTAGGATGAAGTAGCGTGAAATAGCCACGAAGGCAATGTTTGTTTACGTTAACGGTTGTTGACCTCAGAGTAGTACATGTAAATTTCGAATAGAAACGTGAGATGTTACGAAAGATATGGGACACCGACCAATAGGTAATATTTTATTTTTATATTTTTATTTAAATCATAACTATTTGTTCTACACTTGTGTACGATATGGCAACTGTTGAAAACCACATCCTGTATAATCAAGTGAAAAAAGGATGGCCGGTACATTAATGGATGTTAAAGTAATTCCATTTTCGTTAAATCACGCACGTAAAAAAGATAGAACACCGCACAAGTGGACGAGGAAGCTCAAACAAAAAGTTCAGTTAGTGATGTGACACTATACCTACCTACCTACCCTACTTCATGTAGTCATTAGTGTAATATTTTCTTAAATACTACGTAAAACTTCGTTAATTACGTTACTGTTGTGCTTGTGAACCTATGGAAGAAGCCGCTATATTCCAACGATACAGGTATTAAGATGAAATAAGTGATTTGATCCATAGAATTTTCGTTTTTTGTTATTACATTATTTGTTAAGACCTACTAAATAGTTAATTGTTTTGAAGATTAAAACTAATTACGTAAAATTGTACCAATGTATCATTTAAGTTACCCTTTTGACGTGACAACGTCTTAAATTAGGTTGCGGCTGGGAGTCACTTATGAAAAAGTGTAACGCTGGGTAACGTTACGATGAGTCACCGAACGAGAGAGAGGCCCGCCGAATGCCTTGCGTCTCTCTCCCACTCAACTATGATAAATTGTGCAATTCTTATTTTCATTCAATTCCTTGTTCCTATTGTGCAATTTAATTATATTCATATCAATAAATATTCTACCGAGAAAAAGACGTTGTCACGTAAAATCTTCGCCCGTAAAACCGACTTTACAGGCAAACAATTTTTTTTATTATTACTTAGATTATCAGGATTGCACATCACTAGGGTTTACTTGTCAAATCGAAAATGTCAGTATCAAATTCAGCTAGGTGCCAGCATGTGAGGATCAAATACAGCTAAGTGTCATGGGTCAGTATCAAAGTTAGCTTAGTGCGCCATTAATTTTAAGTTTGTGACTTAGCCCAAGCGCGCACTGGCGGCCAGGTCGCAGCGGCCAGCGAAATGTATGACTTGCATCATCTTCGCGCGCACTTGGCTGCAAGCGGCGAGAGGCCAAGTGCATATATCTGGCCGCCAGTGCGCGCTTGGGCTTACTGTTGAATGTATTTCATGTCGTTATTGTATAATTCCAATAGTTATTGAGATTTATCTTACTAATTACGAAAACGTTTATGGGTTATTGTAACAAGAGTAGTTTTAGGAGTTTTTTTCGATTTACCAATATTTTGACATTTTGGATTTAGCTGCCTTTGATTCTACACACCTTCCAGTTTTTTATGAAACAAAAGGTGTTAGAAGTTGTTAAATTTTAACAACTTCTAACACCTTTTGTTTCATAAAAAACTTTGAGCTACTTCTAGCACCTTTTTGGGGTTAAAAAATGGAGCAATCTAGCTACTTTTTGCAATACGTCTAGCTACTAGCTGTAGGTAACAGTTGGCAACACTGGCCCCAAGTCAACTGTCAAATTACGGACACTGCTACTACTGCTACATAGTACTATTACCTCAGAACAATTTATTGTTCTGAGACTATTAATCAATTCGACATATCTTTTAACTAAGCAACCACATTGTGTAGACATAAATTAGTTTTACAGAAATAACTATGTCAAAAATGCAAAATTTTACGATAATGCTAAATATCTTGCTGTAACCTAAATTTTATTCTCAAAAATTCTAATACAGCAGTATCTCATTGAATATCGCTGGTAGTGCTCGGCTCGCTTAAACCTTAGAAAACACTAAGTAATCGCGTTTGATTAATTAAAAAAGTGAGTTCTTGGCGTAAAAATTCTTTTGCTTTTTTTCTTGCCGAGAACATTTAAAGACTGCTAGTTTTTAAATGTAATGTTGGAATCTTAGATTAATGATTGGTCTCGCTGCGCAGCGGGGCCAATCATTCATCTATCTAAGGTTGGAATGTTACTTCTTTGCCTATTTTAATAACAACAAAACAGTGAGAACCAAATATTTTTTCTTTAATTTCCATTCTTTACGATTCCTTTATATTTTTCTTGGAGTATTCTAAACTCAATGAAATATTTATTTAAATGAAAATTTTATTCATCATTCACCAAATTATCAATTATCACCAAAAAACACGTAGCTGTATGGGCTAGATGCTTTTGTCTACCCTACTTACAAAGGTAAGAAACAAAACCACTGTCTGTCTACTAATGTCAGGACTTCTTGGCGGGAAAGTGAAGCGTCATGTCCGCAGTTTTGTTTTATTTTCTAAAATTTGTGTGGTTAATAATAGTGGATTATTAACCGTTAAGTGTTTGTGAACGTGCATGAGTGTTGGCAAATGAAACAAAACAGTGCAACATCACTTTTCAAATTCTCTGAGGACTCAAGGGGTTTGGGGGAATATCATTTATCATTCATCATCTTAATCACCACTCATTATCATCTAGGGAAAAAATAAATAAAAAAACTAATGACTAGGCAGTATGGTCTCTGATCTTAGCCTGTTCCTTCACGGAACAAATTTATATAAAAAAAATCTGACTTCTTGGCGGGAAAGTGAAGCGTCATGTCTGCAGTTTTGTTTTATTTTCTAAAATTTGTGTTTTTTCGAATATTAATGTGAAATAATAGTGGATTATTAACCGTTTAGTGTTTATGAACGTGCATGAGTGTTGGCAAATGAAACAAAACAGTGCAACATCACTTTTCAAATTCTCTCAAGTAGTCTGCGTGAGACCACAGTAAAGTCCCACATCTTTACTGAAGACTCAAGGGGTTTGGGGAACATCATTTATCATTCATCTTAAGAGGCCTATTACATCTCGACTGTGATTTTTGCATAAATTGGTCAATTTTGGCGTTATGAATCTCAGAAACAAAAATACATTAACAATTAAGACTTATTAAATAGTATAGAATAGCTATTGGAATAGTGCGTAGCGGCCTCGCTTTTCCTTAACTTTTTAATTAAACCCAAAATTGCAGAGAAAGATTTTCATAAAGTGCGCGAAGGCACTTTTTTGAGCTCATCGATTGAACTACTGTTCTAAACAAGTGAAATAAAAAAATTATAATGTTATCTCTTTTATAGTCGAATAGTGCGTAGTGGCCTCGGAATTTTTACATATCATTGATTTTATATAGAAAAAAAATCTTATTCTAAACCAAAAAACTTCGTAAATTGCTATAATTTAACTGTGAATATCTCCTATCTACAAAAATATTATTGAGCAAAATTTATACCAGAGTAATTGTTACTTCATGAGGAATAAAGATTTTATAATGAATTTATTATCCTATTTCGATAAAAACGATAAATACAACTGCGAAATTACTACAAAATGCGATGCGCCGTCCGTCCGAATTCAACTTATGCTCACAGAATGGAGATTTGTAATATTATGCACAAATTTATTATCCTATTTCGATAAAAACGATAAATACAACTGCAAAATTACTACAAAATGCGAAAATGGGCATTTTACGCAAAAATCACATTCAAAATGTAATAGGCCTCTTAATCACCACTCATTATCATCAAGGGAAAAAAACAAATAAAAAACTAATGACTAGGCAGTATGGCTCAGACCTTAGCCTGTTCCTTCATGGAACTATTAAATAAAAAATAAAAAAAAATCTACTAATGTCAGTTTGACGTTATCGTCAATAAATTGTGCTGGCTCGTCGTCATTTCGATTGTATGTCGAATTGTTTTTAATTCTATGTAAATTTTACGAATATTAGCGAAAATCGAAAGCTTGTATCATTATTCAATTTGTTGTAACCGAGACTAAGTCTACGCGACCATATACAAGCAGGTTTTAACTTCTGAACTGTTGGAAAATTATCTATGTGAAAGGGTGCAAACCGAATGAGACCAGTTGATCTATTTTGGTAAGTGAAATTTTACATTCTTAAATAGAAACAACGAATAATTTGGCCAATGAGACTAAAACAAATCTGTTATTCATATACCTATGAAGAAAATATCAAATGGAATATTTACCTTACCTAATAAAGTGTAAACAAAATTAATTTGATTAGAGACTGCCTTCCCACTGGACCTGTTGTTATCAATTTTTTATTGTGTACGAAGCGACTTTTTACGTTTTCTAATACGTTTATTTGCATTTTTATTGTTAAGTTGTTTTTCTTATTTGTCAGATCATAACGGAAGCAAGTATAAATTGTTCAAGAAGTGTTGTTATGTGTTGAAATGGCGAAAGCGTCTGTTGTACTGAGCTTCCATGAGATATTATTACACCAGTCTGATATAGAACTTTTGGATGGGCCTTATTGGTTGAATGATACAATAATATCATTTTATTTTGAATATCTTGAAAGAGTCTTGTTCAGTGATGCACATGAGTTGTTATTTATTTCTCCTGAAGTAACGCAGTGCATAAAAATGGTTGAAACAGAAGAAATAAAAACCTTTTTAGAGCCACTTGACATTAATAGAAAGAAGTTTGTATTCTTTGCTCTGAATGATAATGACTCTCCAGACACCGCTGGTGGCTCACATTGGAGCCTCCTTGTTTATTCAAAGCCTGAAAGTTGTTTCTACCACTTGGACTCATCGTCAGGGAGCAATCATAATGTCGCTTGGGAATTTGCCAGTCATTTAATAACATACTTTTCAAGAACAGGTAAGATTAGATTTCTCTGTGGTAATTTGTAGTTTTTCTACTTTGCTTCAATCAATTGTCTCGTCACAAGATAGTATTCTCAGTATTTTGTTTTATGTTTGCAGGTTCTGTTAATTTTGTGGACAAAGAATGTTTGCAACAGAGCAATGGATATGATTGTGGCATCCATGTCATATGTAATACAGAGAGATTAGCCGAATCTGCTCACAATTATAGCCAAATAGGCTCTTGTGATATGTTGGTCAAAATCAATCCAAGTGTTACAAGGAAAGAAATAATCAGCATCATACAAAACCTGTCTAATTCTAGATAGTATTAATTCCTCATTCTGAGTTGTTTCTATTTATGTATAGAATTATATACTTAGTTACATATTTATTTATAATGCTATTTTGTTTGTTGCTTTTGTTAACTTTTGTTGTTTTAGTTAATAAAATCCAACTCATTTACTCCTAACAGTCTCCATTTATATTTTCCATTTAGGAAGTTAGTTTAAGTAGTAAGTCTGCTCAATAGAATAATACTGCTTTAGTTATTATTCTGAGGTCTGCTAGCAATAACCTGCTACAGTTTTGAGGTCATACAAGGCTTTAACAGTGTTTTTTTTTAATATTAATTTTTATTACTGGAATAGTGGAATTTATTTATGCCATGCCACATTTTATTGTAACAGACTCACTAATACACCAAACAAACTAAGGCCATAATATTCTTTGATTCTAATATAATTATGGACATTACAAAAAAGCTAAACCCAAGGCACTAAATAACCCAATTAAAAACATGAATGAGACAGCTGAAATGGGAAGCCCTCAGTGAACATAGTCCATTCAGATTGGGAATGTTTTATGAATGGTCAGGTCTAAAATACGAGAATGAACAATGTAAGGAGAGTTTATTGGTTGAGTTGTGTGGTGGTGGCTCATTAAAAAATACTACCGACTCATCTCTTTCCTTGGGTGTTGTAAAAGGTGACTAACGGACTAAAGACTGCACATACATCCAACTGCAAAGAGCAAAGGCCACCTGTCACGCTGAGCGAATGCCCATTGGGATCTGTTGTGCAGAAATTGTAAAAAAACTACAAAGTTTTATTTAGACAATTTTTTAATATTTATTAAAAAAAATAGTAAGATTATAAAAAATATTAAAGTAGGTAATGTATAACGTAATTTGTAGCAAATAATAATTTAATTTATCACTTGATTTAATTTACAAAAACTATGGTTTATGCGGTTCAACCCATCCGCCAAAGGCTTTGTCCAATTCTTCGGCAACAGCAAAGCATAATCTGTCATTGTTGTGGTTGGCCACTACTTGAATGCCTATAGGGAGGCCTTCCCGGCCCAACCCCAAAGGAATCGCCGTTGCTGGTAAGCCGAGGCTGTTAATGATGCCAGTATATGAGAAGTTAAAAGGTTTCGCTAAAGGCTCATTGTGATAAGGCGCCGGCGTCGGATGAGTAGGATACAAGAAAACACCGTCGTCTCCTAACATGTCGGTGAAAGTTTTTTCTAGGTCTTCTCTCACTTTTAGGTAGTGTTTGTACTTTTCAGTTCCATACTGTGCCCCCGAGCGGTCCGTTAGAGCGGTGACAAGAGCAATAAACGTGTTGCCGGAACAACCAATGATATTTTTGAAGATCTCCAGGAAAAGGGCACCCACACTCGTCTTCGTCATGATACGCTGTTGGAAAGTGATTTTATCCTTCATGGTTGTCAACCAAATCGGTATTGTTTTCTGTAACCTTTCAATGTTTTTTTCCTCTGCATTTATTTTGTGCTGCACCTTCAGGAATTCCACGACTTTATTCAGAGCGTTGGTGATGTCAGGGTCTACAGGGTCGATCAAGGGGGCGTTGTTACAATACTGATAGAATACTTTAAGCTTGGAAACGTCCACGGGTTGGTCCAATTTGAGTTTGCTGCTGTTGTCTCCTGCCATCACTCCCAAGAGCGGCTTCAGGTCAACTGCATGTCTGGTCATTGGGCCGATTCCTAAAAAATATGAGAATTGAAATTAGAGCCTGGGATTATCTTTGTTTGGCTATAATATGTCAAGTCTGCCAGATAAAAAATACATTTTAAGCTTATACTGTAGTAGTCACTGAAATATAATAAATCTAGATGATTGTATAATTGTAGTGATTCAAGCTGTCCCAGTTTTGACACCCGGTAGGAGGATATGTTTGTGTAATGATTACACAAATATGTTTATTGTACTGTCACGAAATATGTCTGCCACCTTACGATACACTTACGTTGCTAAGCACGCCATAAAGAGATAAGATTGACTTTTGGTCTTTAACATTTGCTAAAATATAATAAGTTTCAGACAATTAAATTTCTAATGTCTGGTTATACGGCAGTTGGTAGATGCAAACATCGAAGACTCAGCTATTACACACTCAGTATCTTCAGCCAGCAGACTACTGAATATTTATTTAAAAGGAGCCTTTCAATTTAATTCCACAACTGGGAACCGTTTGGCCTTCATCACAACTGATGGTGAGCGATGATAAGGTGGAAGCGCACTTCACCCTCCGGGTTAAGGTATCTGGAATCCTCGTGTTACTGAGAATCTGGCTACCTTATCTCTAGCTGTCGAAATACAACAATGCTGCTAACATTGTTGTAATGGCTGCCGATTGATTTTGATTCAGTGATAGCTACTAGCTAGCCATGCGAACTTTTATCCTATCACGAGCAATACCGAGTACAATAATATGTACGTTACGCTGGAAATTGAATCCGTGACCGTGACATACTACATAAATTGCAATAATTCGGGACATAATAATATGTTTGTGTTAATCACAGAAACAGTGCACCTACCAGTGAATCCTACTAATATTATAAACGCGTAAGTTTGTAAGTATGGATGGATGTTTGTTACTCTTTCACGTAAAAACTACTGATTTGGATGAAATTCGGAATACAGATAGTTTATAACCTGGATTAACACATAGGATACTTTTTATACTGATATGCCTACGGGAACGGGAACCACGCGGGTTAAACCGCGAGCGGCCGCTAGTCGAATATAATCGTTACAGCCAGTCCGCATAATTTGGCAAGCATAGTGATTAAACCAATCGGAGCCCATTAAATTGTAGCGATAACTACATTGACTACAATGATGGTGGCCTTTGTCCAGCTGTGGGCAGTATGTTGAGTATTAATAACATGCGTGATTTACCTAAGAACGAGTTCAACAATTCAGATTCCGGTTTGGGAAATTGTCCATCGTTGGAAACAATGAATTTGGATGGTTTGTGTCCGAAGATTCCATTGAAGAAAGCGGGCATTCGTATAGATCCTCCTATGTCGGAACCTGAAACAAAGATAAATTTGACATGTCATTCCTAAACCCTGAACTATAGACTGAGTTTTACCCGTGTTCTATTCACATGAGACTCCATTTTAATTCAATGTATAAATTTCTATCTATAGGTACATAAAATGAAGCCGTGCTCACAAGGCACGTAATACCATTGGTCCCGGTTGTTGTCGTAAGATGGCAGTCGTTAAAACTCACGAACTCGCAATGGGCTAGCATGGTGGGGTATGTGGCCCAATCTAATGGACTGTTGTCCATACGGGGAGACAATGCGCCCAGCAGTGGGGCCTTTGTATTAAAGTACAACTTTCAGGGTCACGACTCTGTCATTTGGACCCGTCCACATTCTTTTTTACGTGGCCTGATTTTGACGTTAGGATTAAATATGTGAAAAATGTCATGGGCAATAAGACATTATATGGACGGTTTAAATAACGTAATCGAGGGATGCCTGAATATAAAATTGGTTGATATGTTTAATATTTATTAGCTGTGTAAAAAACAATAATCAACTGATACATGGTCAGGATTCGAACCTGCGCCTCTGATATTTCGGGTAAGCTGCACTACCTACCAATAACTATGCTTTCTTGGCTCTGTCCAGCGTATAAAGCGCGCTTTATCAACACTATTTACTCTTAGAAACTTTAAAATCCGAGAAAAAAAGTGCAGGTTCTAATGCTGCGAGTAAATATTTTTTTTACATTTTATGACTAATCGTAATTCATCGTACAATGCGCTATTTTTCACTAGCAATTGGAGTACACAGCAGTGTACAAAGAATATATACAGTGTAGAAGAAATACGAATAGATGGGGTGAGCGTTTGCATGTAATATAAGTAATCAATAGGATAAAATGTTCACTGGAAAAAAAACAACCAGTCCCAGGAAAGCTCGAATGGGATTTGAGCCCATGACCTTTGGATTATGCCGGTCCACTGCTTTCGAGCTTTCCTGAGACTGGTTGTTTTTTTTACTAGTAAACATTTTATCCTATATCTATATAAGGTGACTGCTAGAAACCGCAAGAAACTTTAAGGGCAGCTTTCAGATCAAGTGTTTTAAACATGACAAAAAAAAATTATGCCTTTTTAATTTTTAATTAAATAGGTAATTTATTTTCGAATTTATTTGGAGTCTTTGAGTATCTAATTTATTTTAAAGCAATAACATAAGACAAATACGCACATTTCGTAATAGGAAAATAAAATGGGTCTCATTGCAGACTAACGTAGGTATTTATCGCCCGGCTGACGCGGACGGGTCAACAGACGGTTGGGTCAAGGACCGACCGCTGCCCGCGCATTGTAAATAATAGTTAAGTATTTTTAAATGTTTTTGATTCAATTTTTCTTATGTTATTGCTTTAAAATAAATTAGTACTCAAAGACTATCTAATCAAAATTCACAAAATGAATTACTTATTTAATTAAAAATAAAAAAGCACAAATTTCCATTTTAGCATTTTTGTCATGTTTAAAACACTTGACCTGACAAGCCCCTGAAGTTTCTTGCGGTATCTAGCAGTCGCCTTATATAGCATTGTGAATGCAAAAATTTCAATAATAAAGATAATGTACCTAATCTATGTTTCATTCCTATTAGGCTAAAATATGGACTCTTAGGAACTTACTATAAAATTTCTCAATTTTCTTACGATATCGGATATAAGTAATAGAACTTGCACTGAATACTGTAAATTGAACTGACCAACTCCGAAGATACTCCCGGCTGCCGCTTGAATTGCGCCTTCCCCTCCCGACGACCCACCAACGATTCGTGTAGTGTTGTATGGGTTGTTAGTTCTCCCATAAACGTGGTTGTGAGTTTCCCACCTGAAAAAACATTAAATACTCAGTGATTAGAATGACATGATTGTATACATCTCGTCCGATTCCTGGAGGGGTAGGCAGAGACCAAATCCACAGCTTTCGGTTTGATACGATCCAGAATTCCTTAAGGGGAGGTATTTCGGGCGCTTCTCTCTCGCTCTCTCGACGGTACGACGGTAAGGGACAGGTATAACAGCGAAGCGGCGCGAATAATCGCGTATTATATTTAAAAAAATTGATAGATGTAATAAATAAAAAACGATCGGTTATAATTCCTCAAGTTATCTATGAACTTCATTTTGGTAAATGACTCATAATATCAAATCACTTATTTTAAGAATAAAACCTGGAAAAGAAGATAAAATTACACAAAAATATGTAACTTTGTGAATTTATTCTATCGAGCCAACTTTATCAAATCGTGTTTCCCATGTGTATTTCACAGAATAAATTAGATATATAAATCAGAATAATAAATTTCATAATTATCGCAGATTTTAACTTTACTGTTTACTATTTCAAAAAGTAATTCTAATAACGTGTTATTTTAATTTTTCACTAACACCTATCCTTAAAGTACTGCCGGCCATCGTATCGCCATTGTGTAGACGGAATAAATTGCGCGCCACTATCGCCAAATTGCCCGCCACTGTACACCATTACCCCGTCTACACATTGGCGATGGCCGGCAGTGGGCCAACGTACGCCAATGTGTACTGGGGCCTTTACACACTTCTTTTGCTTCATTTGTTACAATGTCTTTAAATAAGCAGCGGGCCTAGCAGGCGCAACACGAGAAAATTTTCTCGACCCGTTCTCTCGTGTTTTGTCTAGGTATACACACTAATACCACCCTCTCACGAATATCCGGCGTGAAATAATGGCACTTGGTGCTGTTGTGTTTTGTCGGGCCAGTGAGGGTTCCGGAGGCCCACCCCCCCCCCCCCCCCCCTCTCACAATTCCTATTCCTTCCTTAACCCTATTCGTTCTTTAAAGGACGGCAACGCGCCTGCGATTCCTCTGGTTTTGCGGGTGTCCATGGGCGGCGGTGATTACTCTCTATCAAAGAGTAACTGCTCGTTTGCCTCCTTCTTTTATAAAAAAAATACACGATACACTAAATCTATGACACGATAACTATGTCTAAAATAGACATAGGTAATAGTAGTTTTTGCTTGTCTATCGTATTTTTGTCAACAAACCCTAACATGCAACATAATTTTATCGAGTTTTGACAACTGTAACCGAGATAGTTTGTAGTTCGGATTCCGCTATCGAAGGAAGAGAGACTATCTCGTGTTGCGCATGCTAGGCCCGCTGGTCGACCAAGGTGACTCTTGACCTGCGGTATATAAGGTGACTGCTAGAAACCGCAAGAAACTTCAAGGGCTGGTCAGGTCAAGTGTTTTAAACATGACAAAAATGACAAAAAAGGAATTCGTGTTTCAAATTAAAGACGTGAGTGGATGAAGGTGATAAGTCACAAAATTCAAATTTTGAGTAAATCGAGGTTAAAGTTTTTCTTTTATTTTCTGAGATAAGTCAGTACATAAGTGATTTTTATACTAAACTATGATGCAAACTTGTTTAAATTACCTAAAATATTAAGGGTATGATATCAATTAAACACTTGTAATAATATTATTATATATTTTAAAGAAAAACTGAACATAACTCCTTCTTCCATGAACAAAAGCGAACTTTTCTGTACTTTTAGCTTTTTAAAATTAGGTGTTATGTACGAGTGTGGGTAAACATTGTCTCATTTTTTCTAAAACTAAACCATATCAATAATAACTTAAACTAAGAACAGCCCTAAGTAACACATCAAAGCAGTATAGCCAGTATAATTGCCGACTTACAGCATTTCTGTATCGTTTTCGAATTTTGAGTTTGTTCTATAGAAGCATTACAAACGTTTATACGGCTACCTGTAATGATTATTTGGGCACAAATTATACGGCTTTAGATCTTAAATAGTTTCACAATAGTTGTTTAATTGCATTACAGAGGCATTATATTGGCATTAACGTTTTTTTATATTGACTCGTCATGGTTACCGCATCCTGCCTGATGGTAAGCAGCCGATGCTTTCCAAAATAAGAAGAGAGCGCTCCCTACTGTGGAATAAGCATGGTAACAAGCGCACCCATTCATGACGGCCTGCATAAATGCCGTTTCATGCTCCGCTTAAAAGACCCGGGATTGGGAAACACATGCGCCGGGAGGGAATTCCAAAGCCGAATGGTCTTACAGAGGAACGGCTTGCCAAATCTTTTGGTACGAGTACTAATACTGTACAGTATGATGGTGGTTCCTAAGACCAGCACGTGTAGTCCGGGAGAGGAAAGTAGAGGGCAAGATTAGATCAAAAAGTTCTTCAAAATACTCTCCGTAGTAATTCCGGAAGAAGACACCGAGAGAAGCAATGTCTCTACGCAGTTGGAGGTCCTCAAGAAGGGCTGTAACCTTAGCATCTCCATAATGCGTACCGCTCGCCTGTGCACTCTATCAAGTGCATCGAGGAGGTATTTAGCGGAGCCGTTCCATAGATGTGAACAATACACCATACTCGATCGCACCTGAGTGTCGTACAGCAAACAGCGCTGCTCGGGAGTATAAACCGCCTCACCTTATTGAGAATACTCAACTTACGGGAGGCAGTTAAAACAACACTCTCCATGTAGCATTTTGGATTCAGTTCCTGGCCGATGTCCATGCCAAGAATGCTGAGGTTCACCGAAATGGGTAACGGAGAGTTTTGAAGAGAGGGAGGAGTAAGGAAGGGAATTGGACGAGAATGCACTAACCTGGGGTTTGCTGGCATTCAACTCGACCAGGATTTCAGATCCCCACTTAGAGACACGATCGAGAGCCAGGTTCAGTTTGGCAACCAGTTCTCACCTTTTCACCACAATATCAGCTTGCTTTGCGCAGGATGTCCCAATGAATATTGCCCAAAGACAACATGTCACTAATATGCAAAAGAAATAGAGCAGGTGAGAGCACAGAACTCTGAGGCACTCCGGCATTGGCTTTGTAGAACGCGGAGGAACTACCCTTACAAAGGACACGAATTCTCCGCTCTTCTTGAAAGTCTGCAAGTAGCTGTAGTTAAGGACGGGGACAATTGCATTAAAGAAGCATTGTTATGATCAATGAAGTTGCTAATCGCATTACAGAAGCACTAAGCTAGCAACATTTTTGATAATGAAGATGTTAATTGCATTACAAAAACATTAGACGAGCTATTTAAGTGTTCACAGTTAGAACTTAATAAACCCTACATTATTGCAAAAACATCTCTAACACCACGGTACAAATGTTTAGAATACATTGAAGTTGTAATTAAACTACTTTGTCCTGCAATATAAGATTGTGAAAACATAATTTATAATACTGTTATTTAGCCAAAGGCCAGAGAGAAGACATGTGATGAACCACTGTAGTGCCATTTTCTATAAAGTAGTTCTATATGAATTCACAGGTATACCAATAGACATGATGTAGATTGAAATAGTGCCATTACTTGAAAGTCATTTTGGGGATCCTTGAGCAAAACAATTAAACCCATTTCAGAATTTTTGTACTACTTGAATCCGTTTGCCAAGAGTTGATAGGTTAGAGATAAGGCTTTCTGAACGTATTATCTACATAACCAAAGCGCGTGGCTTATTAAAATGATTATGGTGCTGTCAACAAAAAAATGAAAGTACCTAGATATAGTTTCATTCGAGTATCTACTTCAATATCACTCAATTAACGAGGGCATTTATTGTGATTCTATAGATTGGGCATTATTAACGTCACCAGTTTTCAGTAACTGGTTTTAGTTATATACGTTCGTTTCCAAAATGGCCGATAAACAAATGGTTTTACTTTACGAATACAGTAAAATGAATGTATATACAGCCATACGCATTACAATAACCACGTGTATTTGATTAAAGAGCTGTTAGCTGTACAACTGAACTTAGTTGATCATTAAAAATGCAAGAATTACATTGATTCACGTTTATGCTGTTCAGCAGTACTATGCTTTTACTTACCACTTAAAAGTACTATTATACAACAAAGGGCACTAAAACAGCTCAAATCTGTATAATCGATTTACGTGGCATTATAATAGTTCATTATTATGCTATTAAACAGCATAAGCATTTATCTATTATTTAAGAATGCTATTGTATATCCAAATGCACTAAAAACAGCTAATATCTGTATAGTTGCGTTTAGATTTGCAGCACTACAACTAAAGGCTTTACAAAAGCATTTTGATATGCGATTATCCATCCGTTATATGTGTAAAGCATCATAATGGTTTTGAGATGCCAGTATGAGGCGTCAAGATGCTCGGTGAACTTATAAAAGAGTTTATACGGACCTTAAGTTCTACATAAGTATACTATTAGTTTCTTAAAATGCTTCCTGAAAACAATTGAATGTCGAGAATGAATGAAGGTGATAATAATTATGTATGTTACATAGAACCTTCATTCATTGAAAACTGACATCGCGTCATTCGAGCATCATATGCTGAGTGGAAAAAGGTGTTATGTCCGTACATATCACCTTCTTCTATGTTACAAAAACATTTGTTATTGTTTATTTATTTTGGAAGTTGGTGATATGGGCCCATACCTCTTACATCCAGAGCCATTTTGAAACTTAACTGTACATAACACCTTTTTCAACTTTCTATTTTCCAAAATGCGCCTTAAATCGACAGTTTTAAGGTCTGTAGCCATTTGTATCAACATATAACCTTCATCTACGCAAAAAAACACCAAAATCCGAAAATGCGACATATCACCTTTATCCACTCACGTCTTCATTATTCATTGTTGTGAATTTTAATTGGATGGTCTTTGAGTGTCTAATTTATTTTAAAGCAATAACCAAAGATAAATTAAATAAAAAACAATTAAAAGTAACGATTATACAACCGTCTACGCGTCTGTTGACCCGTCAGCTGGGCGATAAGTACTTACGTTAGTCTGCAATGAGACCATTTTTGTCATGTTTAAAACACTTGACCTGACCAGCCCTTGAAGTTTCTTGCGGTTTCTAGCAGTCATCTTATATAGGTACTCTTTATACTGTGTTTTACCATCAATGCTTAGAGCAGTATCAATCTTACTATGCAAATTCCCATAAGTACTAATTTTGCTAGTAAGATTGAAGTTATACCCGCTCTAAGAGGTGACAGTGGCCAGTGGGCCTAGCATGCGCAACAGGAGATATGTCGCGGACGAGAGACGACAAATCATTTTAAGTTGTCATGTTAAGGTTTGTAGACAAAAATACCACAGTTTATGCAAAAACTACTATTAAGTCTATTTTTGACATATTATGTAGGTTCTAAGCGTATCCATGTGTCTTTAGTGTCGATAGACATTAGGACACGAGAAAACGGGTCGAGAAGAGTTCTCGTGTTGCGCATGCTAGGCCGGCTGATCTTTCACGAGAACGTCCCTGATAAGAAGGTACTCGTACGTTCGTTAAAGTCTTTCCTTCAAACTGTCGCAATAGTATTACAAAAAAGAAAAAGGATTTAAAAGTTTAAAAATAATTGCACTTGTCTACAGACACACATCAAAAAAATTACTATGACTGTTATATTTCTCCAAGTTTTACATATAAATCGCATAAACCCATTTAATAAAACAGCTAAAGATACTACAATAGAATAATTATCATTTAATTACTTACGTGTCACGAATAACTCAGTCTTAATGTCTTCGTGGGTAAAGCGTTAAGCCAATTTCAAGTACCTAATATTTGAATGGTAAACTAAGCATTATACGGTAGCCTGATTAAAAAAAAGAGTCTCACAGCACAACGTTATGCATTGCATATTGCATTATTTACATATTGTGTTGCCAATAATCTGTTGGAAATCTGGAAATTGAGTGCTTTCCAAAAAAACTCAAAAAATTAAATATTTGACAAGGTTGTCTGTTAATCATAAAGTCTGAAAGAAAGTGAAACATCGACTATCGGACCTACAAAAAGTCGGTCGTGTGTTAGCTCAAGTATGCGATGTTTCTTATGAAAAGAAGAAGATAAGATGGAAGAACTTTACCTAATTGAAAAAGATACTTAACACAATATTTGTATTATCTTTTTCGATGTATCAAAATAATGCTGTAAAAGTGTGTGTCATCTGTTCGAGGGCTTAGCTCTGACTAACAAATGCTAAGACAATGAAAATGCAATCCTTACCACATGCACAGTTCAGGGACGTTAGTGAGACCGATTATGATGGCGCCGCTTTCTTTGACTAATCTGATGACGTCAGCATCTCGGTCAGCAACGATATCTTTCCTTATGACCATCCCAGATGTTTGACGTAGTCCTGAAAATAATAAAACAGTTTTAAAGATCATTGTCTGCCGTATCACAAAACCTTGTCTAAACTAAACATAGACAATGTCTAAAGGAGATTTTTATAAGACTATTAGTAAAAAAGTGCTACACTTTTTGCTAATAGTCACTTGCACGTGGCTAACTTATAATAACACCGTTCTATAAAAAATAATAAATCCCATGGATTTAAAAAATGTTCCGTGTATGACTATGCAAACCCAATTAAAAATAATTGAAGTAATAGATTTAGATAAGAGTTTAATTAATTAATTATGTAAGTAATATAAACGTTTTTATTAATTTCAGTAATTAATTATATAATTCTTTCGCAATATAAATAAATTTGTGTTAAAGTATGTACCTACCTAGATAATAAATTAATGTTTTAAGTCTTCGCTAAGCGCAAGTATTATTCATTATCCGATCATGTTTTTGTATCGAATAGATGCAGCGACATCTAGTTAAGTATAAACCTTAGATTAAAACAAAAAGGGGTATAAACACATTAATAATAGTCCTGTTAACCCATCCAGAAAGCTGATACGCTTGTGATTAACCCTTCGTCCTTGACCTAGAGAACCTTCTCGCCAAGCACTTACTCGATCGGCTATCGAAACTTGCCACCATTGTTTTTTTTCGATATACGCCAGCGAAACCAATTTCATTATATAATATTGCTGAACTACCTTATCAATTTAATCACCATAAAAATGAATTCTCTCAACCCGGCAGAAGTATTATACATTTTAATACCTACGCTGACTTTTTACACAGTTAGGCCATTACTATTGTGAGTTTTAGAGCAAAGATAATAGAGTATGGTATATGGTATACGTAATAGAGCAAGGATAACCATAGACGAACATCATTCGCAATAGTCACCATCTGAAGTCATAATTAAAATTTTGGAAAATTACAAATGTTACTCAATGGAGAATTAATATAAACAAGAAACACTACTATTATCTATATTTTTGTATACACCGCGATTTAATGACGGCTTACATTATCTATACTAATAGGTATTATTAAGAGGAATCATTTGATTGTTTGTTTGTATTGAATAGGCTCCTTAACTACTAGACCGATTTAAAAAATTCTTTCACCGTTGGGAAGCTACACTATCTCCGGGCACATGAGTAATTTCTTTACTCATGTGCTCTGGGTGACATAAGCTATATTATAATTAAAAAAAAATAGGGATCTTTACTAAAATTCAAATAAATTCCTTACGTCGGACCGATTTAAAAAAAAAATCACCGTTGGGAAGCTACGCTATGTCCGGGTGACATAGGCTCTACTCTACATTATAATTTCAAAAAAATTAGGGATCCTTACTAAAACTCAAATAAATTCCTTACTTCGCGTGCGCTAAGAAAACTATTAATGATAGAATAAAATAATGTACTATGGCTTTGCAAAACACATCATTATCTACAAAAAGTGTCGCGATAGCATATGTCTAACTATTAAAGTTACGTCACAATAAGTGTTCTTGGATGGGGAGTCATTTAGAAAATTCGTCACGGGGTACGGGGTCCACGCGAACGAAGTCGCCGGCGGTTTGCTAGTCTTTTTATAAAAACAAATGCAGTTTATATGCGCTCATGCCTGTTTCCCGGAGGGGTAGGCAGGGACTACAGCCTTCCATTTGTTACAAATTACGATCCTGTCGCACTTATTTTGTTGAATTTACTCTCATACTAACATTGTTCATACACGCTCTATCCACTACCTTCTCTGCGCTGTAATTCATACCTAGCTAGCTTATTCATTATTTCATCAGCACTTTGTTCTGCTACAATCTTATCACAACTATATTTCTTTATCGAGTATCATTTGAGTTACCCATTTTTTTTTCTAACGTTTAGCAATGATAACACGCGTTCATTCACAAGACATTATTGTAAATGTAAATGCACACTAACTAAAGCAACGAACTCGTATTGCTGTGTGTGAGTCACACACAACAAGTGTGACGTAACGTAACGTTCTCGCGATTGCTCGGAACTGCGTTCAACGTGGGTATACTGGCAACTCATGTAGATACTTTCGTTAAAGAATTGACGCAAGCGAAGCCGTGGGCAAAAGCTAGAAACATGATATAATATTTTTCTTGGAGTTTATGTTGTATACTTTGACATACGCGCATTTATTTACCTGTTGTCAATGTTCTGTTACAAGTAAATTATCTGCTATCTCCACTTTTAGAAATGCAACCATTAACAGCTGCAGAGTAGCACACTGAACTTCCTCGTACATGATAGTATGCAATCACACAGTTGAGACACAGTAATTAAAGTAGGCAGTTGCGTACAATGTGCAAGGGACCGACAAGAAATGTGTACCTACTTGCAAATGTTTTGCTTGCAATGTCGGCTAAAATAAAATACGTGCGTCTGTTTCGATTCAATCGACTTTAATCAATTATTATACGTACACGATAAATCAAACCGTGTCGCGTAGCGGTGAAAGAATACTACCACCCCCTCTCTTCCCTTGGGTGTCGTAAAAGGCGACTAACGGACTAAAGACTGCATATACATGCAACAGCATAAATGGGCTCACTACCTGTCACGCTGAGCACATACCTATTGCGCAGTCACTATTTGGTAAAAAGTGGACTATGGTAGAGGACTGCTTTTGCTGTTCTCATCGCCTGGTGGTAACCTTTCGTGTATCATAGTTTATATTATGATCGAAGCATATCTAGTACTTATAATTTTCTCTATAAAATATACTAAAATCTTCGAACGAAACGAATCGAACTAGAAAATAGTATTCTAAACTTACTGATGATACCCAATTAGGTATCTTATGTAAGATTACACTATTTTGACTGTGGCATAATATAAATCTAAAGCACATATTAGAATAAAAAGATGCCTGTTATAAGTGCAAAAAACACATTTAATTGGGAAGTTTTTGTGGTTAACAAGATCAAAAGTATTACGGAAACCCTATCATTGTATTTCATTATATTACTCATTCTTTCTAGTTTATATTTGAAAGTCATTTTGTTCGTTAGTAATGAATTTATGTTAATATGGTATCGACATATTATTTTGTAAATTTCATACAAAAAAGTTTATTGTAAAAATCCCTCAAACAATATCTTACCTTTAACGGCCATGCAGTCTTTAGTAGTGAAAGGGACGCCCAAGAACGGTTTCTCCTTTTCTAATTGGTCCGACGTCTTGGTGCCGCCGCGAACGAGGTCGTCTGCCTCCCGGGCTTCCTTCAGAGCCAATTCAAAGCGATCCTCGACGAAACAATTGAGGGCAGAGTTCACATCTTTTATGCGCCTTATGCAAGCTTCGAGCACTTCCACGCTGGTTATCTGTAAAAAGAAAAAGGTTAATGACTATTACCTGAATGTTTAAAATATTTGAATTTTGAAAAAGGTTTACTCATTATTATTGTATTCTCTTAGGATGCAAATTCAAGGGGTTTGGTGAGACGATGTTGTTAAAAACACAAAGTTATTTAAAGCGTTATTAACCTTAATTCAATTACCTACGTCCGACACCTCGGACAGCTATTTAAAAAAAATCTGGACCGTTATGAATTTTATACTCTTAATAAGATTTTTAGTCTACCAAACCACCTATATTTTACAAAAGTGTGGAAAAATAAAATAAGTTTATTGCAACACTACGGTTCTAAACGAAAATGGCGTCGACCCCGGTCTCATCACTTTTACGCAAGGTATTTTATTCGATATTATTTGTTATTTGCATATAAGTAAATTAATGGTTTTGTATGTGTTTTTAATTTGTTAAGAGGTTACTCCACTTAAAAACATGTAACATGTGTCTTTCAAGTGTTATTTTATTTGCTAAACTGACTCTCGTTATAGTTGTCCGTCACCACGGACAACGCCAAACTCTTAGAAATGTATGGTAAAATCTAGTTGTCCGTCATGGACGTCGTCAATTGATCTGTGATATGTGTAAATCCGAACATGTCCTTTGTGGCGGACACTGTCAAATAGGTACCTAAAATGTTCAAATGTTTGTGGCTTGAACATGGCTTTTCAATATCGGTTATTTTTATTGCAGACGCATCTGCATGTACGCACAAAAAAAATATTGGCGCTTGTGCCTAAACAACGTGGTCTATCAGAAACAAGCGAAAAATCTGATAGTGGAGACGAGTTTTATGCACCAATTAATTCGAACGAATCTTCGCCTACTCCTGCACCTCCTCTTTGGCACGCTTTTAATCGATTTCCCGTCCTGATGAAGACGACCCGCCACTATGCAACGATACCAATGAAGAACTGGACTAGTCTGATACGGCCTATATTACGCCTATATTACAAATATACTACCAAATCCCTTAGAAGAACCAAACATTTTAGATTTGCCATAAATAGCATCTCTGCCATCTTTACCCACTCCTTTATTTTCCACTCTCAAAACACATGTCACTAGAAAAAGACGATGCAGAGCCTCCACTGTTGTTGCCATAAAAAAGCCTCGTAAACTAAAAGGACTATGGAACGACTACGCTTTAAAGTGGAAGAAGTGTAAATTGAAAAATCACAAAGCTGAAATTGATGATGCAATTGCAAACGAAGACTATTTTTACATGTTTTTCGCCAGATATTATAGCAGATATTGTAACTGAACCGAATAAATATGCCATTGAACGTACAGGTCGATCTCTGCAGATTACTGAAGATGAAATGCGTGACTTTCTAGCCATTCATATAATAATGGGTGTGGTTTCAATGCCTCCGTACTTAGATTACTGGTCAACCAGATACAGATATCCCAAAGATTCGTTGATTTATTCATTTCGCTGATAACAGCTTGGAAAATAGCGATAGGTACTAGAAAGTCAAACCTCTAATAACCATGAACAGGTCTGCAAAACTCAAGGGTGAAGAATCTTCTGTACGCCATGTCTGTAAGCCTAGACCTCCTGATGACATCCGTTATGATAATGTCGGACGTTTTTCGTCAACCAAAGAAGAAGGTCGTTGCATGCATTGTACAAAAAAGACTTCAGTGTTTTGCTTAAATTGTGATTCCAGGCTTTGTTTCGTCACGGAAACAAAATCTCGTAACTGTTTTTTTACATTTTCATGTCAAATAATAGGTATCGTTTTATAAATAAATAAATACTTTTTTGGTTTTTTTTTTTTATTACAAGATTTCTCCGATATGTTTTCGGCAATGGCCGGTGCAGGCGGTGCCGCGGACAAGTCAGTCTACTATTACAAGTTTGGCAATGTCCGCTGTGGCGGACAAGCTTTCCTGAAAAACTACAGATTTCAGATTTCTTTTATTATTTTTTCTGAGGTCTTTATGATAGGTACTAGTAATAAGATTATACATTTAAAACTTTTAGATATTGGTACTAATATCTCTGTCGAATTAAGGGTTAACGCAAAAAACAAAATAAATTCGCTGTTTCGTTAACGCAATCCAGTGATGACTTAAATGTTCACTCCAACACCCTCAACGTCTATTCAAAAGAGGAGGATTAAATTTCATCGTACGCAAGTCCTCTCCACAGATCGCCGCTCACAATCAAATGAAGAGATTGAATTCAAGAACCCAACTTAATGATTTCAATCGGGAATTTCGAATATACCGTCCCAAAATATCTGCATCGAGTATAATCAGGGGGTGTCACTCCGCAGTTTAGGTACGTTCGTTTGGCGCGCCTCCCAGGCAGGCCGCCTAGGCGTATGGCAGTAAAGGTTGCCGCGAGCCGACGCACCGAACACCGACCGCCGAGTCGCTTAACTCGTAAACCCTACGCTCTGTGACGTCATCATGACGTCAAATCGATATCTAGTCAGCGTTGCTTAACGGAATATGAACGCTCGGGTCACACGATAAGTTTCAATTTCGCGTGAAAGTCTTTAGAGAGTGAACCTTCTGTACGTAGTACTATTAGTAATATTCTGTGGTATAATACAGTATTTTGCAAAAATACAACCTTGCCATGGTTTGCTGTCGGTTAAGAACCAGAACCTACAGCTTGTGTATTAATAGGGTTGCATATTATAGGGATAGGTAGTTTAATTAATAATGTTACGTTGGATTGGGTCAAGATTTTGCCTCGCGTGCATACATGCTACAATTTTATTATTAATTCGTCAAAAATGGTACAAGTACTTTTAGGGAGCCATTCCAATATTCAGTACCCGTTATTTTTAATTTTTTAAGGTTGTGTCATTGTAATGTATGTATAGTCATTGATATCGATTCTCCGAACGACGAGTCTTCAACACACTGCTTTGTGACAGTCGACTAAGTCTTTGTGTGTCGATTTGAGTAGCGGGCAAGTCATTCAACTTGTGTGCCTAGGAATTTAAAAAAACTATTTTGATAAAGATTCGAGTCTGCTATGGGCACTTTGTTGTTTATTAAAATTGTAACTGTAAAGTTATTGGAAGTTATTTTGCCCTTTGCCCTGCAGTGGGACAAATGAAGCTTATAATCTACTAGCGGATCCTTGCGGTTTTACCCGCGTGGTACCCGTTCCCGTGGGAATATCGGGATAAAATGTAGCCTATGTCACTTGCGAAGAATGTAGCTTTCTACTGGTCTAATTTCTAAATCGGTCCAGTAGTTTCAGAGCCTATTCAATTCAAACAAACAAATCTTTCCTCTTTATAAAATTAGTATAGATGAAATATCATCATCAGCCTATAAATATCTCACTATAATAGACCTCTCACATGAGCAAGGGGAAAATCGCGCCGTTCCACACCATTCACGATTCACGCCACGCAGTCATAACTCGGGGTGACGAGTTTGAACGTCTGCTATCTTACGATATCTTATCTTTCAAACACCGGGACCAACGGCATAACGTACCTACTTTCAGGAGCACGGGAAGCTATAGAGATAGTTAATCTAGTCACCAATCCGGTGACCCGGTATTGTGAGAGTTCTAAACGCTATCTTACAAATTAAGCACTTGTAAGACATTGAGTTATAATCAAATATCATTGGTTATAAATATAATGTACTGTTTATTTTCCTCAATTTTGTAAGATCGCAATTTGCTAGGCCACTGCTTTCGCACAAAATCTCATAAAAAATTGTAACACAAAAACAGAAGTATCTGTGTATAATATAAATATACCTATATACTTACCTATCCTAGAGGATATATAGCTCATATTTATACTTCTATTTATTTATATTTAGCAAAAAAAGGTTTGTTTCTGTACGTAAGTACGTACTTAGAGGGAGAAAAAAGTAAGGCCTCCTGAGTTTCTTGCCAGCTCTTCTCGGTCGAAGGCTCTCCCAAAATTCGAACTGGTGGTAGATTGGTTAGGTAGGTAGATTGGTTAGGTAGGTAGATTAGGTAGGTAGAGTAGATTATGGTCTGTGCCAGCTAGATGTGCATGAAGAGTCATTTACTCCACTTGTACCAGTGGGATGCTGCAGTTTAGGTACGTTCGGCCGGCGTGTCTCCCAGGAAGGCCGCCTAGGCGTATGGCAGTAAAGGTTGCCGCTCGGCTCGCACGCTCCACGTCGCGCGTCGTCGCTTAAGGCCAGGGGCCCGGGTCTGCTAGTTTGCGGGTGGCGTGGTTGAGTCGCGGTTGTGTCGCATTGTGGTTGTTTGGCACATTTGGTATTCAATTGTGCCATTCGTGAATTGGCAGACTTGGGCCCCCAGGTATTTCTCTCTCGCGGCTTCTCTCGCTCTCTCGATGGTACGGGACGGGTATAACAGCGAAGCGGCGCGTTTTATAGGTTTTATTGCCTTTAGGTATAGACTTTATAGGATTCTCTGCTAATTTATCTGCGAATTGTTTGTCTTTCGTTGAGTACAAAAATTAAATGTTAAGTATCAGTAGTTTAGTCATAATATTGAAAAACATTACAAAAAGGGGTAATTTTGGGTTTTTTTTTTCTTTTCTATCGAGTGAAGTTCATTGGATCTTGTAAATGAATGAGACTTTGAATAAATTAGATCCTTAACTATGGCCTGGCCGCAGCCGCTGTGCCGCGCCTTGGGTATGCGCGGGTGGTGGGGGGAGTGGGAAGTAAAGAGCATGAACTCACATAAGATTCGTAGTGTCAGACAGTTCTTACGATATCGAAGCACAGTTTATTGAAGCTTTATATTTACGAGTATAATTACATCCAATCCGTTTTTGAATTAAAGAACCAATATAAATGAAATAAATCTTTAATTCTTGGAAATATATGTATGGGGTGACTGCTAGGGGCCGCGGGGGGCTTCGGGGGCTGGTCGGGTCGGGTTTTTGAACATGACAAAGATGACAAAAAGGGATTTCGTGTTTTTTTTTCATTTTTAATTAAATAATTCTTATTGTGAATTTTAATTGGATAGTCTTTGTATTTATTTGAGTATCTAATTTATTTTAAAGCAATAACATAAGAAAACTAAATGAAAAACAATTATTTACAACGCGCGGGCAACGGCCGGCCGGTCGACCGTCTGTTGACCTGTTCGCGTCAGCTGGGCGATAAGTACCTACGTTAATCTGCAATGATACCTTTTTTGTCATGTTTAAGACGCTTGACCTGATCGACCCTTGAAGTTTCTTGCGGTTTCTGGCAGTCACCTTATATAATATAAACTTTGTTTGCTTTTCTTTTCTTAAAATATTCGGCCACTTTAAAAATGACTGTCTTGATTATCTCGTGATAATGCACGAACCATTTTGGATATTTTATCTCATGTGCGTCTGACACACTAGTTGCCGCCGTGAGCGATGACGGCAGAATAACTAAATGGAGCAACTGTTTCGCCCCCCCGCCTCGCCGCTCGCGTGCCCGGGGCGCGGTGCGGCGGTGGCGGTCAGACTATAATACATACTTTTTTTTCCAGAATTTAAACCATTATTTTCTATGTCTTAGATGGTTTGAAAAACTCAAAGCGCGACCTATCTAGCCTTAACTCGTAAACCCTACGCGCGCGCGTAAACCCTGCGCTCCTGACGGACGTCAAATCGATATCGAGTCGGCTTTGCTTAACGGAATATGAACGCTCGGGTCACGCGATGGGTTTCGGTTTCGCGTGGGGGTCCTTGGAGGGTGAACCTTCTGTACGGAAGTAGATAATATTAGTTATTCTGTGCTTGTACCAAGACGAAAAACGAAACAATTTTAAAACACACAAATTTATGCTTATTAATTTTTGACGTTTTCTATGCTTAAGTTTTTATAAAAAAAGATATTTGAATGATTATAAATGTCAACCTTATTAGTTAGGTACTAATGTTTTCCAAAACTCATTTCAACCGTTACTTTATTTTACTTTAAAAACTCAGTTATTTCCAATTTCTATTACTTACCACAATATCAATACGATAATTGGAAATCACATTTAATTTTATTCCTTAAAGTAATAACTTAAGTTAACAATTCATTGTGATTTATCATTCTTCACCTTTCATCCTAAAAAAAACCGATAAATTACCTATAAATATTAGCCGTTTGTGTCGCTAGGGGAGAGACACTTGCCCGCTATTTTTGTCTCGTACCAGGATACGTTTGTTTACACAATTCTATGACCACGGCTTAAATTTCGGTTCGACGCGATTCTGGTTCGGCGTGCAGTGGTACTGGGGGTAGCGATGCGCATTTTGTCTGGCACAGACTATAGCTCGTTAGATTAGTTGTTAAGTCTTAACTATAAGTTAGTTAACTGTTTTTTTATTATTATTATTATTGACGTCAATAAGTGCCTGTAAAGGTTTACATTGAATAAATAATTTGACTTTGACTTTGACTTTGACTAAGCTTTCCTATCATAAGCGGATCAATTTGATATAGTGCAGTGACTTTGCCACAAAGATGCGTCGTATCGTATGATATCGAGATACCTATATTTTATTCAATGAGTTCGATAAGAGAACCTTGACCTCTTTGTCATCTGAAGTCATCTCTACATAATTTCGTTATTTGAAAGGCGAGTGAAATGATACTAATAATAAAGGTTATCGGGGGTTATTTTATTAGTATTTAAATCCTGACTGAAGAACAATCAATATCGAAAACTCCATTTTATGATGGAGTACAAGGATTTTTTGGAAAATCCTTGGGAATAAGAGTATTTACGCGAAAGAAAGTGATGGCATTCTCTAGTGACAAAAAAATTCATTTGATAAAGGCTTAACTACCTAAATAAAAACGTTATTTAATTAACTTGCCTGTCATCCCAATTAATTGTCTAGATTACCAAAACGCAAAGATAAAAAAAGTAGCTGTACTAACTTTTTGATTTGGTTATGTATGGTTACGACAGTTACGTAAACGACGCTGAACGAAAGCCTGGTCGCAATGTGCATGTAATTTTTGCTTCACTGGTTTGATTGTTTTCAAATTCGTTCTAATGAAGCAAGGCAGCGAAGCAATGTACGCGTCACTAGAATAAATTACTCGTGTAGTGTGAATAAGGCTTAAGCGGCTATTGACCAGCGACCTTGTGCTATTGTCAAAGTCACGGCGAGTCACGGAACAAGGCTAGGATAGGAGTAGGAGCTCACAAGATAGTAATATAGGTAACTTCAAATTCAAAGATAACGAACGTTGGAAAAATTCTTCCTCATGTGGTTTTTTTTTCAACGTTTCGTTATTAGCTTTGAGTTTATTTAAGCGTTATTAATGCAAAAATAAAACAAATATTACGAAAGTGATAAAAATTGATGACAGTAACATAAAATTGTCATTTAGTTGCTGGTTCCACAGTACAGAATAACGGTGGCCACCTGAAAGTTTAGTTTGAAAGGAAAACTTTTTTTGAGTAAGTACTAAAAGTTAAGTTACTGTTACTAACCCAAATGAATCACGAATGTCCCATCCCTAGAAATAAATAAAAATATAAACTCAAGTAGATAGGTACTTGAGTTTATTTTATCCTGACATCGGTATAGAGTCTATCCGTGACACGGTAATAGTATTACCACATGAGTAACTACCCTACAGAGTGCAAGCTCTCCATCAACGCGCAAAATTCATATCTATTCTGATAGGACTGACACCCGTTTCACGTGTAAAAAATTAGGGAGGAAAAATAAATTAAGGTAAGTAGGTAAAGGTACATAATAAAACATGTATTTCAAAAGGTATAAAATAAGGTTTAGTGTAATTTGACACATACTTAATTTAAATTATTTCGAAGATAACGAAACGTTGCAAAAATTGTCTTCTGTGCTGAATTGAACCCGCGTCCTCCGCAAATAATCAAATATTACGAATCTTTAAAGCAGTCTTGTCTTATCTGATTGTTTAAAATATTAAAAAAAGAAATATCCTTATTTTTTCCGGAATTATTCATACACACGGTGCAAGAGTTGGGAATTGTGTAACTAACCCGACTTTGTTTCATATATTTAGATTAAACATTAATATAAATAATTAACCGTGTCGCGTAGCCGTGAAAATTTGACTAACGGACTAAACACTGCACATACATCCAACAGCTTAGAGCGGTGATGGGCTCACCACCTGTCACGCTGAGCACATGTGCAGTCGCAATTTGGTGATAAGTGGACTATGGTAGAGGACTGCTTTTGCTGTCCTCATTGTCTAGTCTCTGACTAATTATTAATATAATTTTATATTTCTTAATGCTATGTTTGTTTATTTACTTAATGTGATTTCTTTTTGGAATTCTTTGTAGTACTGATTCAATTAACTAAGGTTCATATCATTTTCCCGAAATTACTTCTGATTATTTTTCATTATTGTCATGTTGTGTTTGCCTATAATGTAATGTAATGCATTGATTTGTAAGTATTATTATTCACATTACTATTTTAGATATAAGCTGTAATGTAAAAATGTTGGTAGACCTAATAGTTAAAATAAAAAAAAATATGGTAAAAAAACCTTTTTAAAAAAGGAGCTATTTAAATGCACTAAAAAGAAAAAAATAAACTTTTACTTTAAAACTTTTACTAGCAACTTAAAACGTCATTACACAACTTATAATGATATAAAAGGCTGTCGCGAGATTTATGTACTCGTATTTTCTTAGATTGAAAATTTTAATAGTTAAAAACTATCGCATCAAGTTCTTTAATTTACTTGTTTATATGTATATACTATAAATCTCGAAACAACCTTAGTTATCATATTAATTGTGTAATGACGATATAATTTGTTATTATAGTAAAAGTTTTAAAGTTTAAGTAAGTTTATTTTTTTCTATTTAGCGCATTTAAATAAAAGCTTGTTTTTTAAAAGGGTATTTTACTTTTAAATTATTTTTTACTTTTTAGTTATCCTTGGAAACGTGTCCAGGGATAACTAATTTTCATCTGTTCATCTCGCTGAACGTGTAGGTATACTACAGAATTTATTCACGTCTTCCAAACCACCACCACTCACTACCCATCAAAAACGGTCTATCCATTAAGACGAATCAAACTCGACGCGATTGTGTGCCTAATTACTGAGTTTCTATGGCCACCTTCCAGCTTCATCGTCAAACCCTGGTTACCATCTAGCACCAAAGAACTCGTCAAAACAAATCAAACGAGCCCATACTCGATGGGGTTATGTCGTTTAATTACTGAGTTCCTATGGCCACCTTCCGGCTCCATCATCAGACCCTGGTTACCATCTAGCACCAAAGTACTCGTCAAGACAAATCAAACGAGCCCATACTCGATGGGGTTATGTTGTTTAATTACTGTGTTCCTATGGCCATCTTCCTGCTCCATCATCAGACCCTGGTTACCATCTAGCACCAAAGAAATCGTCAAGACGAATCAAACGAGCCGAAACTCGATGGGGTTGCGTAGTTTCATTACAGAGTTCCTATGACCACCTTCCAGCTCCATCATTAGACCCTGGTTATCATTGAAAGACAAACTACTCGTCAAGACGATTCAAACGAGCCCAAGCTTGATGAGGCTGTGTCGTTTCATTGCGAAGTTCCTATGGCCACCTTCGAGCTTCATCATCAGTTCAGCACCATGTCATCATAATATTGCATTGTCACGCGATTTACATATGTATGCAAAATTTCAGCTCAATCGGTTGAAGATATCTGCTTCAAAATTGAGTTGCAAAATTCCACCCGAACAAAAGATAAGTACATACATTGCAAGTTAAATAAAAGCTTGTAATAAATAACCATTCGGGGATAAAAGTCCTGATTATGTGTATGTATGTATATAAATATTTAAAACACTGTAATGGTAAAATCCCAATTTCGTCAACAAAATCACTCGATTAACTGAATCTCATCTAATGCGCGCGAACGTGCGGCCCTTTCCGTCATACCACAATTGGACCGGCGCAAACCAGTTTTTACCACGGCGGCGCGTCGGTGAACCTGTCGGTGAGAGGTCACGCACACATCGCCGCGCTTATGTATGAGTACACCTACAGCGGGCCGCTTATAGGCAGCTTGCATTCTGTAAGGTATTTATTCATGTGGTATTACCGTGGTCACGTACGACTAAATCATTACCTATATCTAATAATAACACTAATTGATAGTTAAGACGTTCTTACCCAAATACCTACATACATCATTAATGCTTTTGTATGGGTTTGCATTGTATATTAGTAGACTCTTTTGTGACCACAATACCATACCAAGTCAATAAAGAAACCTTTTAACATGGTCCATAAAGTTCCACCGTAAATTTTTTATGGACATCATATTCTATTCTACATACTTAGTTATGAATAGTTCATGTCAAGGCAAAGGGTATGCTACAGTGCTGCCGCCAATTAATTTTATTTTATAACTACTAAATAGGATCGATTTTCATAAATTGGCGACCTACCGGACCTAGGGAAACACATTGAGCTATTATTACTACGTATAGAGAAGACACCGCTCACCACTGCTGTGTTCCGTTCAAGTGCGGCTTGCCGGCCGCACTTCGGCTGCAAACGTCTCAGTGCTTGCGCGTGATTCAAGCGATTGTGGACCTTGCGGCTGCACCTTAGTCACAGTATAAATATGAGCTAAAGCAACGGAAGCTGGGCCTGTTTCTTGTTTTATATACCTACGCGCCAATTGAGCGTTAGGGTTGTCCTCTTATTTTTGAAAAATTGATAAAGTTTATGTTTAGTCAGCGATGTATCTCAGCTGGTTAGCGCTTTTTTGAGATAACTAGCAAAGCTTATTGGTTGTCAATTTTTATAAAATTAAAAGGTAATTATTCTATTATTTTTCAAAACGTTTGTTTGGGTTCTATAATGATCAAATAATCAAATGAATTGACTAGTTTACAAACAAAATTGTGTAATTAAAAAATCTTTAATATTTTAAGAAGTCTTTATTTTTCGTTAGTTATTACAAATTACTCACTGAAAAATACTTTCGCCTGCTACGACACGTTCGAAAAGCTTTATTATTAAATTTAATAGTGTAAAAAATCTCATTCTAATGAATAGCTTTTTTAAATAAATTATCGGTAAACATGGACACGGCACTATAAAACTGATTTTGTCTACTTCTTTATAAATTAATACAGCTACTTTACAATTAATGTGTTCTCTTTGAAAAGAACAGCGAAAACTTTCGTCCATTTTTTCGATATATTCAACAAAATCATCCGGTGGTACAATTAGTAAACTCCGGTTAGACACACAGATCTGATATCGATATTTAGAGCAATCGGTCGAATAACTAAAAAGTTCAAGATGGAGGCTATTTTGTCTCATTCTAATAACGGATTCATTGTCAGAAACCACACAGATCCTCAGATATCGATTTTTAAAGCAAAGTTTATTAAGGATGAAGTTTCGTAGAATCAATTCTTATTATTTTTAACCATTAAAATAACGCGCGCTTAAAAAATATACGTAAGTACTCCAAATATCACCTAAACAACCAAACGATTTATTTAAAAGAAAAAGCTATTTATTTATTAATAATAAATCATTCTTCTTTCAACATCAGCAGGAAATTTAAAAAACGAAAGCTCCGGTTTTGAAGCAGCCGTATACTACGCAATAACACTCGCGGCATTTTTAAAAATCGCGCTCACAGCGCCCGCAACATGCAGCAGTGAACACTCGGTTCGACGCCACATGCGCTACTGAGAGCACTGCGACGTCCGCTTAGGGGCCCTGTAAAGACGTGCGTCTGTGGGCGTGCGTCGATTCGAGCGTTTGTACGTAGCTTCCTTACTGCTTTAGCTCATATTTATACTGTGCCTTAGTTGCGCACAAACTTGCTTCGCGGTGTCTTCTCTAGTTTATTGTACCTCGATGGGGAAACACCTTTAATATTTATTTGATGATTGTACACTACTTTTTAGTCTGTTTTTGTACCCATAAACCGGGCTAACTAAAAGTAGTGTACTTACAATTATTAAATAAATATTATAGGTGTTTCCCTAGGTACGGTAGGTCGCCAATTTATGAAAATCGATCCGTTTTTGTAGTTATAAAATAAAATCAATTGGCGGCAGCACTGTAGCATACCCTTCGCCTTAAATAAAGATAATGGCTAATATACAGGGCGTCGTCCCACGGATGGAAAGTACCTTGAATATTGTAGATGGAACATTTTACTTAAAAGAAGACATTATTTGAATTTAAAAAACAATTTAACTGCATTCATAGATATTTAAATAATTACATGGTTGAACCGGGAATCGAACCCGTACATGAGAAAAATAATCAAAATCATAATTTTAATATTTTTAATACAAAATTAATCAATTTATGTATGTAGGTATTTATTTCAATGGCAGTTGTATGTCCTTACGGCAATGTCAGCTTTTCATTTTTCTGAACAATATTTCACATCAAATGTTAAAATTCATGGTCTTCCTTTTATTTGTGACACTATGTTACTTAGCAAAAAATAATCCTTATGATGAAGCCTTTCGATCGGTATGAAAAAGCTACAGGATGATTATTTTTCTCATGTAACGGGTTCGATTCCCGGTTCAACCATGTAATTATTTAAATATCTATGATTGCAGTTTAAATTGTTTTTTAAATTCAAATAATGTCTTCTTTCAGTAAAATGTTCCATCTACAATATTCAAGGTACTTTCCCTCCATGTGGCTTGTCCGTGGGACGCCCTGTATGTATAGCATTACATTTGAAGGACTATTTGGTAGTAGGTACCTACCTACTTAATTTGTTTATTATTGGCGTTGTTGCCGACTAATAAAAATAATACTTCATACATTTAAAATGGAATAAGTTACAATACTGTATTGTAGAAAAAAATATATTTCTAATTATTCTCTATTGTATGCATGTATTTGGATTTGTCAATCTGTACCTACGTAGATGTAAGTAGGTATTTGTACGCTAATTGGAGACGAGAAATAAATAGTTTTTTTTAAGAAAACAGTAGATACACTTGGTATTTAGATAGATTGGTTGGTTTTAGATAGATTCTCTAAGTTACGTTTTGTGGTAAGGCACATGTACTTAGTACTTAATGTATATCATAATTCGTTTTGAAAATGTGTTCACCTACAGACTGAATACCTACGTTTTATATTGTCCATAGCATATTTAATTAAACTAAGCAGATGTTGGTGTGTGTTGCTGATAATAATTAATAATCTAATCATTGTTTCAGTTCCACGTACCTAGATACATATTTATTATAAAGTAAAACAACTTTAAACTATTACCACAGTATTACACTGTGCTATTACGATCATCATGTCAAAAAAAAATTGTCTGACAGGAGATCAAACATTACCACATTTTCCTATAAGATTCAAGTTGTTATCGTGTGTCAATACGAATAATACTTACTAATCCTATCTAATATTATTAGCAAGCGGCCTGCCCGCGACTACGTTGTAAGCACCCTCGAATACCGTAACTGCCGTGACTAATATTCCACAAAAAATAATCATACTGAACCTTTCCCAAACCAAACAAAAATGAATCAGTCACATCAGCCGTTCACAAGTTTTGCGCTTAGCAACTCATTTGGCGATCCATTTATAGATGTGAAAGTTAGTTTTTGTTACGCTGGCGACAGCGTGAACTTGAACCGCTCATCATATCATCATCATTATCATCAGCCGAAAGACGTCCACTGCTGGACAAAGGCCTTCCCTAGAATCTCCACCACCGCTTAATCAAATTGTAACGTTTATTGGTAAAGAGCCCTGCACCTCTGGAGACAGTTGTATGATCTATTCCACTCGAAAATAAAACGTAAATGAGATTTACGACAAAAGATAAAAATAGTATTTTATGTACTACTTTATCAGTATATTATGTAGGTAAGTCGGTTAAAGTGAACTTTGGAACCCCAGTCACTTATGAATTAATGTAGAAAATATACACCTAGCATTATGATTAATTACCAAAATGACAGTATACAATTTGGTTGGTCACGCATTGTACAGTCAGCAGCGAAAGTAACCATAAGCCTAAAATGCGAGTTTTTTTACCATTCGGTGGCTAACGGGAACGCGAAAACGGGAGTTGGATTCACGACTATTGTCACCCCAAAGTTAGTCAGAGACTATAGGCAAAAAGGACCGCAGAACAAGGTCACTGCCATAGTCCAAAATTATATTCTATTCTATTCTATTCACCAAATTACAACTGCACACGTGCTCAGCGTGATAGGTGGTGAGCTTATCGCTTTGTGCTATTGGATGGATGCAGTATTTATTCCGTTAGTCGCCTTTTACGACACAGAAGGGAAGAGTTGTGGTAAAGGGTGTTGGTTGTATTTTTTAGTACCTACAAAGAATCTTGAAATTTTTGGAATATTGTCTTTAAATAAGTACAGGTATAAAGAATAATCTAATTTTATTCCAGAAAATTAAGGACCATGATAAAAATGTCTGACAGAAAGGTTGCAGGTTGTTTTTTTTTCATCGGCGAGTCTAGGTCACACTACACGCCGGCTTCAGTTTAAGAAATCGCGCGTTTGACGAAAAAAAAAAGAAATACACGTGATATCTTACTACACCTAGGGTTACCATCCGTCCGGATTAGTCCGGACATGTCTGAACTTTTAGTGTCTTGTCCGCATCTTGTCCGGCTCTTTAATTTGTCCGGATTTTGACCGGCTCTTTAAATTGTTCGGAATTCGGAATATGAGTAACAAATTACTACACATTAAGTAATATTAAAAAAGTCTTTCATTTTTAATATCTTCTCATTTACTTATCTAAAAACAAAATAAAAATATATAAATTGAGTAATGTTTCCATTTTGTGACTAAAATGTCCGGAATTTTATCGAAATGACAGACTTTTTGTCAGCACTTTTCAAATTCCTAAATGCCCTAACTACACTCCCCTCCCCCTTGTGATATTTCGTATTTTTTGCCGAACCCCGAAGGGGGGAGCCCTTTCGAGTCTCGCATGATTAATGGTTTGTCACCAGGAGGCGCTGCTTTGATGCCATACAAATTGTCGTTTACGTTAACGTGATCGGATGCTACATTAAATCACTACATAAAAGCAAATATACTTAAGGGGGGTTAGGCAATCAGTGAAAATTCCGGGCCCTCGCGGGTTTTGCGCGGTGCGGGGTCCGCGGTGATTCGTAGCGCATTCACCCATTCGCACCTATTCACATTTTATCAAAAAGTTATTGAAAATGTTTAGTTTTTTTGGAAATCGAGCAAAATGTTTCCAATCGTATTTTAGAAACAGTCATCCCCTCAACACATACGTTCTGTAACATATTGAAAATTTCAGTGCGAAATATCTAAAATATTTTGAAAAACAGCCAACTTTTCCGTTTTTCACCGCTTTACCCAGTTTCCTCTTACAGAACTGGACCAATTTTTTATGTTTTATTAGCATCGGTTAAAGAAAGAAATTTTCTACGTCTGTATGTTTAATTTTTTTTGCGTTAAGTCATTTATTTATCAACTAGGAGCCTTCAAAATTCATCGAAATCACTTCGTTTTAAAGCGTCTGTAGAAACATTAAGTGAGTGTTTAAAAAAAAATCAAACCAAACACATGATATACCTAACTCTTTCTTTAACCGATGCTGAAAAAGTAATAAAAATTGGTCTAGTTCTGAAGAAGGAAACAGGGCACTACGAAACGTCGTTTTTCTGTTTTTGATCTATGTTTTGTATGAGAATTTTGCATGCCACTTCCACGTAGTTTTTCCTCTTAGATTTTTTCGTTAACGTTTAACGTTTCAAAAACTTAAAACCTTTGGTAAGTAGGTAGGTGTTTTAACAATTGAAGTAAAAACGCATGTTTACTTATGTCCTTCACTTCCTTAAATACTAGTGAATAATTATATTCACGATGTAAACAGTAAAGGGAAGGACCTACGAAAGTTCTTTTAAGACTTTGTAGGTAGTAGTGTAACGAACGTACATTTTGTCAAACAACCTTCATTTTTTTATAAAACTTTTCGATCCAAGCTAAAGTACACTCAAAGGTTACGTGATAAGACTCAATTTCACCTAAACGCTAACATGTTATGCTTCTTGTTATGGTGTTATCATTTCGATGCTGGCCGTACATTAAACAGTTTACAACGCCCCCACATACGCATAACATACATTCAACGCGCTTAGGCACAGAAAACTAAACCAAAACAAAAGAAACATCGCCACTTATTGAGTATTTAAAAAAACAGTGTCATTTCTACCATCAATAAGTCTCAATGTGTACCTAACCATGTTTTCGTAGCTTTTCAACTCAACATTGATCTGTTTATGTATGGTTCGCTTATTTTTAGATATGCCGTAACAGGATGTTTTGGTAGAAGTTTTGTCCGAGAAATTCTCTTTACGGCAGTTTTATAGCATACGGTGACGTCGTTACTGCTTCATTCAATTGTTTAATTAGTTTTTTATTGAATTTAGCTACGTGACTAACTTGATAACTATAGCGTTTGATAACTACTTATTGTAGACGTGCTATTACCTACCACCGCTATTGTACTGAAGTTATACATATTGTATCAAAAGCGTTGGCAGTCAGTGCATCCGGTGGGTACAATACTGTTGGTGTAAGTACCCTTTATAAGAGCATCTATCATTGATAAAAAAATAGTCGTCATTCCTAGTTGTCTTTTAAAAAAAGAAATGAGTAGTTACCTCTTTATTCCTTATTCTCCTGGCCACTTCAATGGCCGGCTGCCTCAGGATGTCGTCAGTTATATCAGGTATCTTAACACCTTCCGTTCCATAGTAAAGGCTGAAGAGGAATCTCGCAACCGACGATATAGCCAGCCTCACCGCATGCAGAACCCTAAGTTGCAATGAGATCGGCGAAACCTTCGACTGGGTCGTACTCATTTTGACGAAATACAAATCAGCAAACACATAAGAACAATATAAAGACACGATCACACAACACTTTTACGAAACTTGAACGTGACATAGGGCACTGTGGCACGGTTACGTCGCTCTGATATTACTCCGCGGACTGTGTGAACGGCGCCCGAATTATCGTGTACACTGTTGGTGGGAGTTGGATACGTCATGTCGTCTTGCCTCTCGCTCTGGCGGTCGGTGGCGGCGACTGGTTGTGTGGTCGGGTGACGCGGCTAGGACTCCGCGGCAGACTGCCCAGTGCCCGCTGACCCTCGATTGCCGGTTTGTCGCGAAGCGGTTAGCAACCTACTTGAATCCGGACTCCGTGGCGAAGATAAACAACCATTAGACGGCTAGTGTTGTAAAAAGGCGCGAATGTGTCGCTACTATTACCACTTATCGCGGTTAGCACATTTCAGTTTGTTGTAGATTTTAAATTTGCTTATCTTGTAGATGTATGATGACTTTGCGAGGTTGGTTTTTGATAATGCGTGTTGTTATGACAGGTGTATGTTCTTGTCATGCAAAAAGGTTTACGTACGGTGTGATTGTCAGTTGTGAATTATAAAATCTCTTTAGTTAATCTCAGTTGTACAAAGGAGTCTCTTTTCGTTGGCGTAGAAAAAAAAACAAAAAAGTTAATCCACGGAAAATCAAAGATTTGTCGCATAACATTAATTTATTACGCGGCATTACTAAATCTTGGCTGTGCAAAAACCTCTCATTGACTGAAAAAAAGAAAAACCATGAATTTTTTTATTTATTTTTTATATATTTTTTTATCCATTGACATAATTATTACACAGGCTTTAATTTTAGTAAGTTGACTCATCGCTATAATTAAGCCCGGCAATACCGCCAAAAAGCTTATAACTGATACCACTGAACCACTGAACCACTGAAAATATGTGATGCAATAAATAAATGAATGAATGAATGAATGAACCAAAGTCCAAAGGCCGATTCGGAAACATAATACTTTGGCACATTTAAATGCACATTTCCTTAGATAACGTTGAAAGTACCATGAATAAAGATGCACATATCCACAGGCGTTCATAAACCTTAATACTGTATTCTTTTTTTTTCAGAAAACTATGGCAGATTCTGAAGATGACCAGCCGAACTCGACAAGAAGTAGTCCTTTCAAAATGGCCCTGCCCACTGTCCTTTGCACTCCTGAGCCAAATGACGAGGACGGCATGCATTTGAAGGCGAACCCTTTCGCTTCCTCCGAGTCCAAAATGTCTTTGCCGTCGAACCTTGGCACTCCTACTTCGCCTTTGAAATTGTCCTCTCCTCTATCATTACCGGCGTCACCGTCACCTTTTATGAAGACTAACCCACAATCGGAGGGCAGAAGAAGTTCTGAAAGTCCTCAAGTGACCACATCGCAGAATGCTGGGAAACTCATCAGCACCGGGTCTTCGACAGGTAAGTTTTATTAAATAAGTTGTTTTTACGGACGTAAGAAGTAATAAGTAAGCATTTTAGTTGAGGAACACATAATTAGTAAGGTGTAAAAGCCGCTTCCAAAATAAAAAAAAATAAAGTAGAGTCGCCTTTGGCTGTGTTGTTTGCTATCCTTGGAATAAGAAATCAGTTGTTATAATATATATCACATGAGAGTGTGAATGTGACTGAGTGCTAAGACAGCTTGTTCCCTTAAAAAGGCTATCTTGAAGTAGTTGACTCTTGTTATTTATAGTCAACTCTATCCGCTTTACTTTACACGCCAATGTATCAAATTCTATGTCCACGATGACATAATCGTGGTAATAATTATCGATATCCGCCCGGCACAAACTTATATCTACATTTTCATGAACACGAACTTCTAATAAATTCGTGACAATAACGTAATAAGTCATACTTATGCATAATGATCGTATAGTTCTGAAAACGACGACTGTCAATTGTTTGTTCTCTTGACGGACGTTCTCTTTCCATTCAATATTTAATTTTCGTCTACGCTTCCTAGTTTTACATGTCTTAACATTTTAACAGATATCCAAGATCAGTTAAGAGTTCGGCTTGTGAGTAAATAGTTACTGTTAATCACCGAAAAAGTTTTAATAACCACAGTTTTCCACTTATTTTCGGTTTAAGAGTTCAAGGACGACTACTTTGGTGACTTGTGTTGTGTCTGTCATATTTAGGCGTTTGCTTTTCTGTGAGTCACATTTCGTAACATTTATTTAAACTTAACAGTATCATCTAAGTATATAAATTACGAAATAAAAATATATTTTTGCACACGAATTTGTATTCCATTTATTATTCCATCCTCGTATTTTCTTGCTTACAGACTTTGTAAGTTGTAATTTTAGCGAAAGTTGTGTAACAAGAGTTTGGGGCGAGACGAACGGGCTTTATTCATAATAAATGTTTAGTTAATAGTATGCCTAGGATTCGGTTTCCTAATGATCTACAAAAAACTTTTGGATATTTTTACTTTACAATTAGCGTTTAAAAAAGCTTTACCGTTATTTCAACACTTTTTGAAGTTTGCGTTTGTCCCTGAATAATTAAAATATTACCAAACTAACCAATCTTCCCTGAAAGTGTTGAAAATAGCCGAAATAAGTTACCTGAAACAAATCCAAAATATTATTATGCGTATACTGTAAGCGAGTGAATTTAGTTATTTAATTTTAACTATATTTTTATAGGTGGGTAGTAATAAGAATAGACTTAATTATTTACAAAAATCTTTTATTATAATAGTATTACAACAACTACATAAAAGCGCGCTTCGGCAACTATGTGCGGTACGGTGGCGTTAGGGATATGCTAATGATGTTAATCGATTGATCTAATTTTTATCTAACCGTAGGTAAGTACATAATATAAAAAAAATATTAAGAATTTTACAAGTCCCATAATCTAATGCCCAATTTAAACCAACATATAAACAAATACAAAGCTAAAAAATTTAAAAGTTCTACATTTTCCACAAAATTTACCTAAAACATATTCCTTTGTTTGACGCAAGTGCACTCCAATTTCCCGTAACACTGTCCACAATGCTATATGTTTGCGAGCCATGCGTTGGCTTTTCAACTGGGCCTTGGAAAAGAAGCCAAACAACTTTCTTTTCATAAAAACTAGCAACCGTGAGCACGGGAACAAAGGTCGTTTTGAGCCGATAAAAGTACTTACTTTATAAAAAGGAAACTACGCAACTTATATAGGGTTATGGTACTTACTTTGACTGTATGCGACTACTAACATGCAAGGTTAGTACGCTTAGCAATTTTTTACAAATTAATAACAAGTAATTTTTGTCATCATCATCAGCCGATACATGATAAAACAATAGCACATGGAAAGATAGTTTCCAACGAGGGCCATCCTAAGATAGCAACCGGGACTAACGGCTTCGGGTAAAATTAAATCATGAAATATGGAAATCCCTGTATAGGTACTAAAGCTTTAAGTTAGGCAACGAGCCTGTAATGCCATTAGCATTGCAAGCGTCCGTAGCTTAGGGTTCGGTGGCTTATTATCAGGCATATCATCATATTCACTTATCATCATCTTGCATAAAAGATCCACGAGTATAGGTTTGACCATTTGAACTTTGTCATGCCGTAGTTAACCTACATAATTACGTCCGCATATTTTATCAGTTACTAAAGTCGCTTGCTATTGATGTAGTATAAAGGCTGAAGTACTTCGTGGAAACTAACTCAATGTTGGCAGATGCGAAGCGAAAGGGAGTTGTCTCCCCTCGTCGAGTTGCCTTATCGCAATGCAGTCTATCGACGCGACGTTGCATTTGTACGACTGCTCTGTTCAGTTAGGTACATCGCATAAGTTTGTGACGATAACTTGGCTGTCTCCTCTGTTATGTTGGCTTGGAGAAGTAATTACAATTACGATATACGTATATACGCAGAAGAATATATGGGAGAATCCGGAACTGTAAGAGAGAAATTGTTTCAATGTAAGTAAGGCATCGATTTTTGAGTTAAATAAAACTATTTAAAAATATGTTTTTAAGTTGTTTAACCTGAAATTCGAACCAGGTCAAATCCCTATAAATTATCGCCACCTTTATTGACGTACGTTGTACCTACTGCGAGAAAACCAAGCAACTCGTTGATTGAAGATCTCGAAGCTTAGAAATGTTGAGTTACAAACATTTTAAAGTTCGAATAAGAATAAAATTGTTGGATATCATTGAGTTGTAGTACTCGTACACAGTACACACACAAACACTATTAAGTCTTGAATTTTTCCATTAACTTAGTTACATTTTATCTGTCTGTTTTGTGTATTTATTATAATATTATAACTGACCATCATGATGTCGTTACAATAACAATATCCTTGTTCACAGTCGACTAATACCGCCATAACCAGAATGGCTGAACAAAGTTCGGTACTAATTTCCATATTGTGTTAGAAAGTCGTTACCTGGGACTTACAACTTGCTTAATGTGTCAGGCGGGTCTTAAGTAGTATTCCGAACTTCGTAAATACTCCATGGTAGTTGCTTTAGATGGAATCCTCTATGTAGTATGTAGACCCTTCTTGTGTAACAATAACGAAAAGATTAATGATCCGACTTATGAGGAAACACTACGTGGAAGTGTCATGCAAAATTCTCATACGAAACACAGAAAAACGACGTTTCGTAGTCCCCTGTTTCTTCCTTCAGAACTGAATCAATTTTTATTACTTTTTCAGCATCGGTTAAAGAAAGAGATTTTCTATGTCTGTATGGTTGAATTTTTTTTAAACCGGTTACTTAATGTTTTTGATGACGCCTTAATACGGAGTGACTTAATTTTGAAGGCTCCTGGTTGGTTAATAAATGACTTAATGCATTAAAATAAACATACAGACGTAGAAAATCTCTTTCTCTAACCGATGCTGAAAAAAACATAAACATTGGTCCAGTTCTGAAAGAGGAAACAGGGGACTACGAAACGTCGTTTTTCTGTGTTTCGTATGAGAATTTTGCATGACACTTCCACGTAGAGTTTCGTCTTGATGTTGCTTTGTTTAAATGTAAAACACGCTCATGACCGGTTGGAAGTCCTTTTTAGATTCCTGTTTAGTAGCGATGACGTGATTTAAATGATGGAGCCTTTTTTTCTGCAGTGAGACAGTATATGGGTAGGCTATAGTTTCTTTCGCTTTAAGGAATACCATTGCGTCCGGTAAGATAGGGATGGTTATGTAACCTTTTATGAACCTCTTACCATCATTAAGAATGGTATGAAAAAAGGGTATTGACTCCCCCTCTGCCTTGCCTAGTCCGGAAGAGTTCAGGGAAGGAATGAACACCACCTACTTAAACTAAAGTTATTGATTATTTAATATTTCTTGCAAGTAGTAAAAATAGTACCTACAAAAGGCGGACTTAATGCCACAAGGCTTCCTCTAGCAGTCAACCTTAGGGCCAGGTAGAAAAAGTTATGCAAACGCAGTCTTCAAAGAAGTAGCTTTTTATTACACTTATTCCATATATTAATAACCATAAACGCGCTTAAAAGCTTTTGTTTGCAATTGGGTACGGATACTTATTTAAAATGTGTGTAGGTAGGTACCATGCACGTAAACCTTTTGTGATGTGAATGAGGTCGCGCTAAACCTGCCTTCGCTTTTAAACCTCAAACCCAAACATGTTAACGAAAATTGCTTTTATCGGTACGTAAATGTAACTTTACGGTTCAGCACAAAACCTTTTTTTTCATATTTATCTCAGTCTAATGGATCGTGGTTTACTGTGCACACAGTGTTCCAATGTCGTAAATAAAAAGTCACCTACATTTCCGTCGAGTCCGTGCTCAGATAAGCGTTGGGATTTTCACCCGAGTTCTGCTTGTAACAAAACGACAGGTGTTGTGAGACTCCATTTAAAATTTATTTTACTGTACAATAATTGTAGCTTTACTTACAAATACAACTTGAAATTAGCTTTATGCGTAAACCGCAAAGCCATTCATTACGATACAATTAAAACATAATACCTAAGGGTTGTGATAAATATTTTATGTGAATGCATGCAATTAACTCTTGTACATACTATAACTTACAAACACTACTTGAAGTAGGCTTAATGCGTAAACCGCAATGGACATAATAAGGGTTGTAACAAATATTTTACGTGAATGCATGCGATTAACTGAATTCTTGTACATGTTCTTCGTTCCTTTTTAGGGTTCCGTAGCCAAATGGCAAAAAACGGAACCCTTATGGATTCGTCATGTCTGTCTGTCCGTCCGTATGTCACAGCCACTTTTTTCCGAAACTATAAGAACTATAATGTTGAAACTTGGTAAGTAGATGTATTCTGTGAACTGCATTAAGATTTTCACTGAAAATAGAAAAAAAAAAACAATAAATTTTGGGGGTTCCCCTTACTTAGAACTGAAACTGTTTCTAATATCATTTTTTTCTAAACTGAATAGTTTGCGCGAGAGACACCTCCAAAGTAGTAAAATGTGTGTGGGGGGGGGGGGGGGGGTGTGTCCCCTGTTACATCTAAAATAAGAAAATGATAAAACTAAAAAAAATATATGATGTACATTACCATGTAATTTTCCACCGAAAATTAGTTTGAACAAAATCTAGTAAGTAGTTTTTTTTTAATACGTCAAAAATTAATTAATTTAAAAAAAAACACTATTATTAAAATATCGATCAAAGATACAACGAACTACAAGAACTTTTACATGATGTTACTTGCTGCTAAGGGTTCCCCTTCATGGGCGAGTCCGACTCGCACTTGGCCGGTTTTTTATTTCTTATGCACCTTTCCGTGTTGTCAGTCATCATCATCATCGGCCTATAAACGTCCCACTGCTGGGCACTGGCCTCCCACGTGGACAGTGGCAAGTGGGGATATTGGACCATAACCCACCTTGCTGGCCCAATGCGGGTCAGTCAGGTACGTAAATAAGATTTCGCTAATAAGGCGTTATTAATCTATTTTATAAAAGAGAAATCCTGACAAAAGTACAGTTATCATTGCGCGGCTCTAACCGCTCGTCATAACGCAAAAAAGCAAAAATTTAAAAGGAATTTTCCGATATATCTTTGTGTGCTCGGTTTGGTTGGTGTTAAGTCTGTTGTCTGCAGTGTAGGGCTGTTAAGTCCGCCTGGCTAGCTACCACCATCTTATCTAAGTCTGTCGCCATAACAACGATGTTTATAGCATTGTTGTGTTCCGACAGTTTGAGATAAGATAGCGAGCTCCTCAGTGGTTGAGGATTCCGGGTGAAGCGCGCTTCCACCTTCGGCCTTATCATCACTTACCATCAGGTGAGATGAAGGCCAAGCGCTTACCCGTTCTAGAATAAAAAAATTAAAAAAAAGATATTTCCTCTGTATATGGGACGAAGTCACGGGCGGTCCACTAGTTTACTATGAATATATTTTAAAGTATGGAAACACAAAGATAAAAAAGAGATAACCAGCTTCGCATTTAATTTCTATGATAGTTTTACGTAAACAATGGCGCGACTGACTAGCGGTCTTGGCAAGTAGGTAGGATACTATGTACTATCGGGGTCACCGTCGCTTTACCAGTTTGCAGAAATTTTCGTATGAAGCGCACCGCCCGGCCCGCCCGCCCGGGTGAGTGTGGCGATGAATTTCCGAAAATCGATATATTATATTATTATCGATAATTTCCCATTGTTTAATTTTCTGTGCGTTTTTTCCCGGAGGTGAAATTTCTGTATATTTTATTTAATTTAAAGCACCATAAAGTAATGTATCCATTCCCAAATATTCCTAGTCACGTAATTTACTCACGGAAATATTACTTTATGCAATTTTTCCTATCTAATTTCTATGCTATTTAAAAAAAAGTAGGTACCTTACATTAAAAAAAAAATAATACTTAGTTACTTACTTATATAATAATATTTTTTTTTATCAACGTCCGAAAAAAAACTCAAAAAAAGATTAGATTGGGAAATAATGCGAAAAGAAAAAAGCTTTTAAAAAAATCAGCCTCTGGAAAAAAAATATATCAGCAAACGATTCGATTGGGAAATTATGCGAATGCAAAAATCGCTTGCAGTAAAATGCGATTTTCCGAAATTCATCGCCACACTCGGTACGTGCCCGTACAAATATCATTGGCCCGTACCCCGTACCAAATAGACGGCGCGGTGTGCAAGGGATTTTGGCCTTTAGACTGGTAAAGCGACGGAGTCCACGATAGTACATTTTGTAGAAGTCTAGTCTATCAAGTTTCATAAATACAGAAGAACGTGCTATGGTAATGGAGTAAAAATAAAAAAAAGAAATGCCTATTAGCGCGTTCTTTAAAAATGTTAAAACTATTATAAATAATGAAAATCGATTGCCACTAATGTCGACCACTTTTCGGCGATATAAGCTTGAACACAGATCTAACGCGTACGCTTAGTGTACGTACGTTCGTACTTTGCTTCAGAACGGCTGCACACATTTGGATAATAATTTTTTTGTTGTATTTGCAATTATCTGGACAAGGTTTGTGTATAAAAGAAAATGTTTGGACATTGGCTTACCGATTTATGCGTAAAAGCGTAACCAACAAACAAACGCACTTCTCCATTTATACATATACGAGTGGATATGACACTACGACAATAAATGAAAATATTGGTTAAACTAGTTCATAGAAATAATTTGAAACTATCAAATTAATCTTAGCACTGAATTTTTTTTTTCATTTTTCATACTTACTAAATATTTTATAACTTGACTTTGTATGAAAAATTTAAAAAAAATTCAGTGCTAAGATTAATTTGATAGTTTCAAATTATTTCTATAAATTAGTATATCCAATATTTTCATTTATTGTCGTACTGTCATATCCTCTCTATAACCTTTATTTTTTCTTATACAAACCAATTAAAGGTGAGTACCACCCATGAAACTGAACTGAACTTTCCTCAAGAAACCTGTGTGCAAAAATTACAAAAAAGTTTCGACCTCCCATACAAAAGTGTCCGATCAGCTGACGACAATAGTAAGGGAGATCGATTTTTTTTTGTCATTTTTGCACATAGGTTTCTTGGGGAAAGTTGTTCAGTTTCATGGGTGGAACTCACCCTTAATTGAATTTGTATAAAGAAAAATTATGGTTGTATATTACGATAAGTCGCAATGGATATAATGCGACACGCAATCCCAGATTATCCATCAATGAATATACGCAATAGATACAGTGGGATCCATCCATTGTTCGTGTCCATAGAATATAGCAATAGCTTGCGCTTCACAAAATACACGAGTAATTTCGCACAACGACCTCACGAAACATACGGTTTCATTTGGAGTCTCATTGTATTCATTGGATTCAATTGAAGTGCTTTTTGTCCCCCATTTTAGTGCATTTGTGGGATTAAAGTGAATTGAAACTCGATACTTATGTGCACTTTTAACGATATCGAAGCTATAGGACTTCAGAAATCTAAAATAATGCAATAGACATTGGATTAATGTTTTTTATATATTTTAGCGTTTTATTAACGCTTAGATATACTTAAATATAATTTTAAACACTGAAAAAAGATGACAACCGCAGGTGGAAATCGAACCACGCACCTTCCGCATTCCGGGCATTTCCGGGCGGCTGCCTTAACCACTTGGCTACCGAGGTCTGGTTTTCACCCGTCGGATTTTGTCAGTGCTTGATGCTTATGTTTTTTAGTCAACATTGCTTCATCAAATCTTAGAAATTTTCATCTCTGAGATCCGAAAGCAATATTTTTACAAATATCTGAACATTCGGTTAAGATAAAGCTGCGTTTATAGATTAATGTTTTTTTAATATATTTTAGAGTTTTATTAACGCTTAAATATACTGAAGTAAAATTTTAAACACTGAAAAAAGACGACGACCTCAGGCGGGAATCGAACCACGCACCTTCCGCATTCCGGGCGGCTGCCTTAACCACTTGGCTACCGAAGTCTTTTTTTCACCCATGTTGACTAAAAATGTTTCCATCAATTTTGACTAAAAACATAAGCATCAAGCACTGACAAATTTCGACGGGTGAAAAAGCAGACCTTGGTAGCCAAGGCAGCCCGGAACGCGGAAGGTGCGTGGTTCGATTCCCGCCTGAGGTTGTCGTCTTTCTTCAGTGTTTAAAAATTTTTACTTAGACATTGGATTGTTAGAGCGCATTACATAAGTAGTCGTTTGTTTTCACACTTTTTCAAATAACTGATCTTGACTAATCTTTATTTCTACATACATATAATCACGACTATTATCCCCGAAGGGTTAGTCAGAGACCAGGATATGAAGACCGCAAAAGCAGTCCTCTACCATAGTCCACTTTTCACCAAATAGCGACTGCACATGTGCTCAGCGTGACAGTTGGTGAGCCCATCGCCGCTCTATGCTGTTTGATGCATGTGCTGTCTTTAGTCCGATAGTCGCCTTTTACGACACCCAAGGGAAGAGGGGGGGTGGTGTATTCTTTTACCGCGACGAGACATGGCTCATTGAGGTAGTATGTATACGAGTACAGTAAGAGAACCATGAACTAGATTTATTTAGTAAGAATATACAAAAGATTACTGTCTGAGGGTAGACTTTACAGTGACGTAATACCGCTGGCTTGCAGCGTATCACAAAGTACTATAAAAATTCAACGAGTCTTCTGGGGTATCGGTAGCTTAGCAGTAAGAGCAGTGGACCAGCAATCCAAAGGTCATGGGGGTTCGATTCCCATTTGAGCTATCCTGAGACAGGTTGTTTTTTTCTAGAAAACATTTTATTTTATGTATATATCTATATAGCATTGTGAATGCAAAAAAATCATTATTATAGATAGATTACTGTCAGTATGAAAAAAACTATTTAAAAATATTTAGATAGAATTTTTCGACGCTTATTAAAGTACAGTAACATTTGTATTGACACTGTAAAAGAAAGGGAGAAAAGAAATGCCCTTGCTGAGTTTCTTGCAGGTTCTTCTCAGTACAAGGCTCCCGCCCCTCGCATATACTGCTGCAAAAAAACTATTCACTAATAAAAAAAAGTATACGCTTGCCACGATGTATTCCTATTCCGAAATCTATTATTTATTCACTAATTAAACATTGTTTACTTAATATTGGGTAATTTAAATCCATGGTGATGTAGACACGAAATGTTTAAAATGACGCCACAATATAAAAACAAGCAACAGTCGGAAGGAGGTACCTACCTAAAAACTGAGAGGAACCGATGGCATAGCGACATTCATAAGTGCTCAATTATTGTAGCCTAAATTGAATAAATGAATTTGCCTGTGGCTTTGACTTTTGACAGCCTGTATACTGTCCCACTGCTGGGCAAAGGCCTCCATCATTGAAATCAAGTCATCACTACTGGTGATGGGTATTGGCTCATCACCACGCTTGCCAAATATGGATTAGTGATCACAAACCCGGGCTATGGATTACAAACACACTTTGCCTCACCTGGGTATTGAACCTGGGACCTCCAGATATCAATAAATCTTAGTATATGGTGCGTACTTTTATTCATTGCTACTATTTATTTTCAGGTTCAAGGTCTAGTATTGGCATCTATATATAGAAATAACGACCTTTTTAGTATCGAATAATTCTATTGGAATTTCATTATAATAATATATTGTAATTTACGTATGTAAGTACTATTTACTATGACTACATAATGGTATAATGAGAATGATTTCCTGAAAAAAATAAACAATTTTAGTTTTGGATTTTTACTTAAACCCCGTTCGTTTTCATCTAAGCTACATTAAGTTAATGAAGCTGCGTTAATAAAAAAAGTAAAGAAAGTTCTTATTAAAAACGATCTCCTGAAAGTTCCAACTTCTGAGCGGCTCGGATCACTGTCTAGCAATTAGGTTAATCCTACTTCATACTTGCCGTTCCAAGTTACAGTTCAGCATAAGTTTCGTATGTCTATACACTACAGACGGCATAAGGGCGAGATCGATTATGCGCGTGTGGTGTGGTACCCTAATAAAACATAAGAGATTTCAGTAGTTGTCTCAGGACATTGAAATGGAACCCTTATCACGTAAACCATCATTTCGGTGAACGTATCGCAGTCGGCTGCTTTAGTTGGACGCCGGGCGCGCTCGGGGGTGCCCGTTTCCCTGCTGCCGCTATGAACGAACGCCAACGCGAAGTGATGCAGCGTCATTCAATTCACGATGCACGTTCTAAAATTTAAATGCTCGGTAATAAAAACAAAAGTTTGTATGCCAAACCTCTTTCGCAATATCACTTAAAGCGGATTTCCTTTTTATTTTCTTTGTTTATGAAATGAAAATGTTTTCGTTTGTAGAACGTTTGTGTGACTGTCAATTGTTTTTGGATGTTATCTTTTTCGCTATGCTGTTAAAAATATTGGAATGTTGAAGTGAGATTTAGGGACATGCCTTGTTGTGGTTGCTGGTGGAATGGCAGGCAGAGACATCGACCCCCCGAGTCAAACACCTCAGGTTATTATCACAATAAATGTCTTTGTTTAGCACTGCTTAAGATTGTTGTATCTGTTATCTGTATCGGATTAATGTAACTTGATTCGTTGAAAGATAAAAAGTTATAATTGCAATGACATTCATCGAAATCTCCACATATTATTATTATTTATTTCCGAATAGATAAGACAGTTTAATTTCATATAAGTTGTGCTCTTTTAGAAAGGTTTTTGTAAAAGAAGAACAAACTCCATCAACTTTTTGATGTTGCTATTAAAAAAACTGTAGCCGACTTTTTGTCTTTTTTATCTTCATCAAATTGAACATAAACTTTTTTATGACACTTTAGTTTCACAGTCAGAACAAGTTATGTTATGCATGTTTACCGATTTTGAAGAAAAGATGTAATTGAATTGAATATTATCTGAAATTCGTTAATATATTTTTACATCCTCGAACAAGTTAAAAACAAACTTTTTTAACAACTTTGTGCTTATTAAATCGTACTTTTAACGATTATGTTTTGAAGTAAACGACCCTAAACAATAAAAAATTAAAAGAGATCTATTTATTTAATTACAATATTACAAATAAGTACTATAATATTTATTGGTATGTACCGTACGTACCTAACAAGAAATACAAAAAAAAGAATACTACAAAACAAATGGTTTCCATTCAGCATAATGCCATGACATGAGTATGCCAAATCGCTGGCATTCTGTGAACCATTAAATGAAAGAGAGCCCGTAAACATTCCACTGAGTATCATACTTAAAAAAATAAGTATGTTTAACTATAGGTAAGTAACTTTATTCTTCAAAACTTTTTATCTTCTTTTTCAATTTTTACTACACCAGATTTTTCTTTAGCTATAATGTCGCCTAATTCTGTGTCATTTTCTATGTATTTTCGTTCTCGAGTGCAAAAAAAGTTTATTTTCTGAAGTGTGACGAAAAGGAGACTTTGTGGTTTTGCCAAAAGTGCGTTCAATTAAAATCTTAGTTATTATTTTGTTATTAAAAAAAAGTCAAAACAATCGAGTAAGATGTGGAACTACGTAAAGCCCATTTTCCACATGGAAAATATCAAAAACCATTCTTTCTTGGCACGTCATCGGCTCATCACTTTTGGTAATGAAGCTGCCCTGTGAACTACTTTAAAAACCTTTTTAACTTTAACGTGTCTGTATTTTTTTGTCCAATAGGTTATATTCTATTCTACTTGTATTAGTGTTACGAACTCTTTCGTATACATTTGTATTAAAAGTTTCCGTGTTTCGTTTTCCTTGCGCTGTTTCCTTTCTGTTTAGTTTATTAAAACGTTTTCTCCCAGCTTTATCGGTTGCTTTTAACATCAGTAGGTTAATAAAATCCGGAGAAGTTGCTATAGTTATTGTATATATTGTGTACAATAAAGTGAAACATGTTAACACTGTCGTGAAATTACAAATCGGTGGATTAAATTTATTTAGTATTTATTCAGTATTTACTTTTATTATGTTACAGTCATAGATGAATTATTGGTCGAGCGCAGCGAGACCAATAAATAATCTAAGGTTACAGTAATATAGTACATTTCATATTATCCAATTATTATTATTTAAGCGCACGTGTCCTGGACAAAGTCCTTCCCACAAATTTTCCACATCTTCCGGTCCGTCACATCCAAATTATATTATATCCAAAAGTAATTTAGCAATAGTGTTAACTTGTACAACTTTGTTTTGCTACAAAAGCCCTCTTTCAAATCGGTACACCGAAAAAGGGACTAGGCAAACGTCGCACTTATCTAAACGAGATAAAACTCTTAAGCCAATGAGAGCACCCTTTGAGTCCTAAATAAATAGCTCCAATTTTATCTGAGGCCTATAAATAGATGACAGTATTACTGACTGCTCCATTGGGCAGCGAATTCAATCAAACTGAAGACTTTATCAAAGCTCTCGGCGGCTTTTTATAGGTTTTACAAGACTTCGCGGGGGAAAGTCGACGATTCAAATTCGTGGTCCCGAGCCATCCCCGTGATGGAAAAGTAATATATAATAGTCCTAGGTTTTTTCATGGGTACGTCTCCCATCCTAGGAGCTTTCCTTAACTGAGCTGGGGAGTGGGATGAGAGCCCGACCTTGGGTTATGATGGAATCTCCTCCTCTACCCCCGGCCTGTTTAGAAGAGCTCGACTAAAAAACTTAGTACCATCCCTTCTATGCTACGGGGATCTAAGCACAGAGTAGACTTGAGCCCAACATCTGGCAGGAAAATAGGACTCGCTTGAAAGATGCAATTTCCATCCAGAAATCCTCTGGGGAAGTCACACACACGGCTTGAGGAATCTGTCAGTTTCTTGCCGCCTCTAAAAAGTCTGGTTACGTTGTAAAGGCTAACATCAATTATCTACTCTCTCGGAAAAAAAGGCTGTGCTCTATGCGTAAGATAACATTGTACCTACTTGCTTAGTTAAAAAAGGTTTTTACAAAGCTTCCCCGTAAGTAAAGTCAGCAACAAAAGTAGATTCACACTTTCGACAGCTATTGGACCTTTATGACTTTAGGAATAAGAACCACGAACTGTTAAATATGTGTATCTTCTCCTTTTGCCGACTGTACCTAGGTACTGTGGCGTCTCGGGTGCTGCCTCCTAATCAAACTTGGAAAGTTTCCAACGTTTTGATGCAATAAAAGTATAACTTTTTCAAGTTAAAGTAATCACGTGGCCGGCCGGCAGTTTCGTGAAATTTGATTTTGTTGTATTTAAGAACAATTTGGGTTTTAAATCGTTTTAGAACTTGATGCCGTATTGAATGATTTAATCTTGGTATAGCTTTGAGAAACTTTTCCATTCTTTCATTTGCTAATGCTAATTGCAACTCATTAAGCACAACTTCTGGAGATTTTAGGTTGACATAGGGTGGTGTATTTAACCTCACATAAAATAATACTTATATTATTATTATAGTTTATACTAAGATTAATGTCTTTTTAAACAATAAACCTGTATACACGGAGTCTAGCTGAGGCGTAGAATAAATTATGACGGAGTAGATTCTACAACTAATTTTTAAACACACACGTAATAATCATATCTGCTATAATAATTTAATGAATTACTGATTCTTAGCTACTTTTGGAATCGATAATTACTTATTAAACAGAAGAAATGGTGATCCGTCAACTTCAGCTTTTTCAATTGTTGAATATTTCCAAATTTAAAAAAATTGCTGTAAGTACAAATCATTCAGGTAGTTTTTGTCTAGTGCCAAGATAATTTAAATTTATGTTACTAAAATCAATTTGAGTGTACTTACAAATAAATTAATTACCTGCGACCTCAGAATTGATCAGAATTATTGTTCAAAAGCGTGTTGACAGGCTGTAATCCTGTCAACACGCTTTTGTTAAATTAAAGTGCTTGGAAAGTAACTGTCAAAGTCAATGTTCACTTAAAATGTTCGACGCATCATGGGTGGATGTGTTTCTTCTTGGTACTTACCTACTTTTCTGGATTTACAAATCAAAGAATTTATCCATTCATTGTCAAAGCACAGGTAAGTACAGGTTGTTCTTGTTACGGTTTGAATTGTGCCTCCATGATCATGATGTCATGATCTTCACATCCTAAACTCAAGTCAAAGTATTTCATTTGCAAAGAACAAGGGCCCTACTGTCATCTCGTAGAGCAGTACTACTTAAACCTTTAACGGTCTCAGCATGTTCAAATTTTTCATTGGTTTTCGACCTTATCTCAATTGTATAAAGTTCAAAATATGGTGGGAATATGCATCCCTCTGCCCGTTAAACAGTTAATCTTACTATGCAAAATTTGTGTGGGAAATTGGCATAAAAAGATTTTAGTAATACTGCTCTAAGACATGATGTTAAGGCCCTAGGTTTAAACCAGATGACAAATATCAAATCAAATCCAGCACAGGCACCCATATCGATAACAGCACATGGGAAGATTATTAGGAAGATTAGGACGATAGGTTTAAACAACCAACGGCTTTACATGCCTTACGAAGCACCTAAGAGCCCAAGATGTTTAACTTTTTATTTTGGTCACCTATCCCGTGACTGGCCTTTGCGATACTTGCTTAACTGGCAAGATCGCAAATTAAAAGCCTTAGCCGCTGCGCCATCGAGCTCCTATCGTTCCAGGAGTTCAAGATGTTTAATTTTTTATTTTGGTTACCTATCCCGTGAATGGCCTTTGCGAATTGCGATACTTGCTTAACTGACAATGACAAGATCGCTAATCAAACGCCTTAGCCGCTGCACCATCGAGCTCCTATCGTTCCATCGGAAGTATCAGAAGGGCATTAAGGAGTTTTCAATATATATTACAAAAATGCTATGAAAGAATCATAAAAAGCAAAAGTAGGTGGGCCAATGACAAATTAATGTTGTTCAGTAAAATTACCGTATTCACCGCGCGATGTAAAGTTTCTGCCCAAATGAGACGATTTTATAACACAGTCGCTTCCCCACAAAACATCAAAGAATTCTTAATACTTGTATTCTAGACTTACGAACCGACGCGATGGCGGAGAAGTGGATCGTTATATAATTCGTGACTGTAACAAAAATTTACTAAAGAATAAAATTGAAAATTTTATTTCAATCATAACATAGCGTGCAGATGGCATTTTAATATTATTGATTGCTTCAACTCCACCGTAGGTGTGTGACAACTATTCCCGAAAAGGCTTGCTATTTTTAAATTATTTTGATGGTGGAACGAAAAATTGAATTTTCTCCAAAATAATTGGTGATTGGTCGAGCATGAATGAAGAACGTTATGAGAGTAAGTGAAGCAAAGGATGTATTTCAGAATCGTAGTAAATCGTAGCAAATAGAAAAAGCACCTTCTAATGCATGTAAATGTCGGAATAAAGGTCAGTTGTCGAGTGACCTTGGTGTTATTGACGCCTCACATAAATATTTTTTCTCTTGATAATGATCTTTATTTGCACATACATTAGCATGCACTAATTGAAGATCGATGAAGATAATTAATAACCAAACCTTATAGAAATACCTGACAATTATAAAAAAGATGATATTTCGAGTGCTGAGTTCGAGTCCTATTCACCATTCGATTAGCTTAACGAAAACGACAATTTGTATCGTGATTCCGCCTATTGCGTTTAGAACAGCTTAAAAATCAGCTGTTTCCGGAAAACAATAGTTTTCACAATTTCAGAGTTGCGCCCATATGAAATTGTTCTTTGCACTTAACTTTCTTTGGGTGGCCTAGTTTTGAGTTAAATACCTATCACCAAACTACCTTTATAATTCCCCAAACGTTACACAATGTATCGTATACATGACAAAGTCGCCAACGAAAATCTAGGTAACCTATCATAAATTCGAAACTTACCTGTACGAATTTCAATTGTTCGAAAACGGTATGACGAAGTTTTAAATACCAGATTGTTGCTTTTACATAATTTTGTTAATCCATAAACTTAACATACATACGTTTCATTTTCTAAAAACTCTAAGCCGATTATCAAAACTACTTTTTTTTCTTTTGGAAGATGTTTTGCTTTCAATAAATTTAATATCTAGAAGTATTAAAATTCCAAGTAACTTTTTCTTTAAAATAACATTTTCGTTTTTTTTTTGTTTTTCATATATTTAAATTATTAGGTAAATAAACTAAAGTGTCTTAAAAAGTTAATACTTTGTGTTTTCTGTTTTGTGCTACAAAAGTCAGTGACAGAAACGAATCGCGGCAAAACCGACTCTACGTAGTCTTGTCTGCCCTACGCTAGAGTGTAATTTAAACCCGCGTAGGCGCCGAGGGGCGGGCGGCCCGCGAATTGAGGAGCAGGTGGGTTCAGCTTTGGCTTGCGGGCTGGCTCTGGCCGGCCAGCCTCAGCTACGGCGGTGAGCGAAAGCCATCTGCGACGACAAGCTCGCGTGGGACCGCCGGAGCCCTGACAGAAACCATGCCTGCTGCATGCTGCGTGCTTGGCTGATGCTGCATGCTGCGTGCTTGGATGTTACTGCATGCTGCGTGCTTGGATGATGCTGCATGCCTGGTTGCATGCTGCATGCTTGCATGCTGCATGCTTGCTTGGATGCTGCGGCTTGCTTGCATGCTCCATGATTGCTTGATCACATGCTGCATGCTTACTTAAATGCTGCATGTTTGCTTGCATGCCGCATGCTTGCTTGCAAGCTTTAAACGTTACTACGATTACAAGTTATTCGATGATATTATGAATTTCAATTACTTATTTGAAATGTTGTATTTTTATAATATTGGAAACGTGTTTCTGGAAAATGAATCATCTAGCATTAATAGCTTCGGCCAAACGTTGAGTGGGATTTCAAAACATAAAGATTTTGAAAAAAATAACATTCGATAATCGGAATTTTAAAACTTTGTCATTGTGTTTTCGTACAGAATAATTTCGTATTTATGATAGGTAACCGAAAATCTAGTATCGAATGACGCGCTCTACCATATTCGTCGAACAATAGCGCCCATCCTAATTGCTTATTGATTGACGTGTCTAGGTACCATTTGTCAGTACGCCGTATAGCAGAACTTGACTGCGTTCTTCGTAGTTGTTTGTAATAGTGATAGCGATTCGTTTCTATTTTGCTTCAATAATTATGTTCTGCTGTGTGTTTCCCCGTAAAACGTCACAAAGTGGAAAGCCGTCAACGGATTCCGATAGCTCGCGTAAGTTCTAAGAAATGTTAATAGCTAACATACAATACAAATAATCAAAACACAGTATTTATGATAGGTACTTAGTTCTTACTAAATGATAATAATTTATTAGTATTTTTTTATGAATTTTATTTAATAAAAATAACTTAACCTTTGTTGAATAAGCAACAACTTAAACTGTTATTTTTAATAAAAAAATACAGTTATTAAAATAAATACAGTAAATATTAAATAACCATAACCTATCTCACTGGTGACACTTTTCACACTACCTCAATGCGAGGTGACTTCTCTAATACTTAATCATTTATCACCTATTATCTAAAAGCATAGACAGATTATATATTATAATATCGTCCTTGTCTAAAAGCAACACGAAATCCATAACATATTTATATGTAGGTAGGTAGTATACCTGCTAGGAAACAAAATCTACATTATATGTATCGTGAATGTCAAATAGTAAATAAGTATTGTCTTCTAAGATTTACGCGAACTACGGGTTAAGAAAAATGTAATGTTATGTAAATATTTTTTTTTATGTTAGAAGGCAAACGAGCAGGCGGGTCACCTGATGGAGAGCAATCACCGCCGCCCATGGACACCCGCAAAACCAGAGGAGTCGCAGATGCGTTGCCGACCTTTATGAAGGGAATAAAGAAAAATAAGAAATAGGGTTAAGGAAGGAATAGGAATTGTGAGGGGAGGGGGGGGGGAAGGGGCCTCCGGAACTCTCACTGGCCGGACGAAACACAACAGCACCAAGTGCCATTATTTCACGCCGGATATTCGTGAGAGGGTGGTATTACCTCGGGCAAACGATGCGTGCTGCAATGCAACGAAGCTTGGCTCTTGGGCTCTACCACTCAATCTGTTTCACTCATTTAGCACCACCCAGGGGACACGTGTAGGGTCTCAAGGGTAAACCTACGGACGCGACTAACTTTAACCCCCAAAAAAAGTATTATAAATAAATAAATAATTAAATGAAGATTAAGTAAATTAAATGTAAGTTGCCTACACAAAATATGAACCCTGTGAAGGTTCCGAAACGTCAGGATAACAACTAAATCTTAATTAATGTTGATTGTAAACGCTAGTTATTCCGTATAAATTGTGTCCACAGACCACGGTCTGGATTGTGTCAAATAGTACCTAGTAAGTTTCAAAATATCTCCTTTAAAGCGGCGCCATGCCAGTTAGAGAAATAAAATTATGAAAACATCACGGTTCCGGAATCAGAACTCAAACTCATTAGCGTATTCAAATTCAGTGGAATGAAAATTATAAATGAGTTCCACATCTCCGCTACGCTACCTCCATTTCTTTTTATTTTTCTCAATGTAATTAATGTAATATAGATATCACGACAGGTACACAAGATAACTTCAAAGCGATTCATAATTTGTAAACAGGAAAATTATAATGAAAGATAATTGTTATTCCGAGGAAGGCAAGAATGGTAGACACAATTTGATACCTCCAAATGCTTCGATCATCTGTATTTAGATGATCTAAGCTACAATGTCTTGCGTAAAAATATATATAAGATGACTACTATCGATTGTCTCTCCAATTTGAGGACAGGAAACATGAAAAGCCATTTGGTGTTTTCCTCAACGATTATGTGCACGAATTGTAATCAAGAGCGGATCAAAAAAATAAATAATAGACGAAGTAGGAAGGTAATTAACCACGATGTCTGGTGTCTCTTTCTCTCTTATTTGGAGATAGGTATTAAGTGGAAGGGCTATTAGTATTTTTTTTATATTATCCGCATCAATACCTATCAAGAGAAGATTAATGAAAGAAATAATGGGAGGAATAGGTAATTATTATGTGGTAGCTTCCCTCCTGTTCAATTAACGAAATTGGAAATTATTGCGTGCATTTTTTTTCTCATGGAGTTTATACAAATCTTGATGCCTGTTTTCAGATAGATAGTCACACACGTGAGATAGGTAATGTCCCACTGCAGAGCAAAGGCCTCCATAGTTAAAATCAAGGCATTGTTACAATAGATGGTTATTGGCCTAATAACCGAGAATGACAAATACGGGTTGCTCATCGCAAACCCGGGCTTTGCATAAACCAATCCGAAATACACTTTGCCATATCCAGCGTTTACTTAGTGCCGACACGTTTTGATTGCTATCTCTAAATAAAGTTCAGTAACTAGCAAGGATATTTTCTGTAGGATATAAGATATAATATAAGATATAATTTCAATAGAACTAAGCGTGAGCTATTTCTAGGAAACCCCCTGAGCACGTGTCGTATTGTGGGCTTCGTTGCGTCATAAAAACGAATTTCACAGAGCCAGAAGTCTCGCGTTCAATTCCCAGGTGCACTAGATTTATTTGGTGGCGGGGCTTGTTCAAAATATTTCTGCCTGCCTCTATAGAGTAAATGGCATATCCCCCGGGTCGATTCGTTAGCTTTTGTCCTTTCTTTTCTTTTCTTACTAAATATTTACTAACTTTGCCCTACCTGGGAGTTGAACCCCAGTAGGTACCACGTATATCAAGTGCTTTTCCACTTTTGTGCTTCTTAAATGTTATGCCTTCATAGTTTACATCACTAAAAAGTGATAAAACACATATATTATTTCCTAATTAATATTATATGTTCGAAAATGAGTTTGTTTGCTTGTCTGTTGCGCTTTAACCACTAAACCAATTAATAATAAATGTAGTAGACATAAATGGGGCCCTAGAGAAGGTTATAGGCTACTTTTTACTTGGAAAATGTAACGCAAGCAAAGCCACGGGCAAAAGCGCGTCTTTATGTTAACATCATCATTACATGTTATAATGTAAAGTCGCCGTTTTCCTGTGTCTGTGGCACCGCACTATTCTTCTAAACCACGCAATGGATTATTGTGCGGTTTTCACTAAAAGATAGAGCGTTAACTGAGGATGGATTTTGTTTATATTTTATAGATAATTTGTACAAAATGACTGAAGTACGACGGTGTTTAAAAGTTAGCGTGGACGAAGGCGCGGGCGAGCCGCTAGTTATACAGCTTGTTAGTTTACACGAGTGACATATTTAATCCATTCCTATGGTAGTTTATGTCTGGGTAAACATAAACATATAAAAAAATACGGCTCGAAGCATAGAAAATAACTCAGAAAATCGATGTTAAAATATCATAATTTTTTCCGTAATGTTTGGGCACCCTAGTGTTTTCGACTCATTTACGCGTATGGTATTGAATAAGTAGCTGTCGTGGTTGGTGTGACCCGATTTTCCTTCATACTTGATCATATTTGATCTTTTCCCGCGCTTAGTGTATACGCTAATATTATTTTAATAGAATAATTATGTAAAAAATGCGAATGTTTTTAATGAATCCGATCAGGAATGGACTACCTAATGTCCTCCCTTAATATGGCACTCGGTTTAACTAATGCGCTGTATACGAGTATAAAGTAAGTACTCTCCAATCCGATTGTATGAAAGCTGGCGAAATCCCTCGTTAGGCTGAATCCGTTTCGCTGAGAGCATTTGCTATGCAAACGTTCTGGAAACTCTGTAGGTAGTTTACCGCATTTCACTGGTGCTGATTTTAGTTCTATACTAGAAAGAGGTTTCTAGTCTATGTATGGAGACTATGTTGTCTATGATTTATAATAATAATACTTTATTGCACAAATAAATTACATAAAGACACACGTTACACAGGACATATACAATGGCGAGCTTATCTCTAGAAGAGATCTCTTCCAGTCAACCCTAGCTGTGGTGGTAAAAATTTAATATGCGGGACTTATTGCGCTAAACTTACACAGTATGTACATAAATTAAATATATTTATATATATAAATAGACATACACATATAAGATATTATAACAAACAAATTACTTATACTTACATATATTATTATTATGTTACTGATTATTACTTAAGTTTGATAGGTAGTGCTCTTTGAGATGGTGTTTATACGACTCTACCGATTACCGCTCACGAATGCTAGCCGGTAGTTTGTTCCACAATATAGCTGCATAAACAGTGAAGGAATTGTGGAAAAATTTGGAGTTCGATTGTGGATAAGATTCTTGTATCACAAGACCGTTTGGTACGGGAAGAAGCGGGTAAGGGAGTGAAGCGGGAAAGTAGGGAACGATGGAGCTGCTGGTAGTGAAGGATATTGTAAAGGAGGCATAGGATGTGCATATCTCGGTGAAGGCGTATAGGGAGCCACTTTAACCGCGACTGGAACTCCGAAATATGGTCATATTTTCGCAAACCGAATATAAACCGAACCGAACGCTCCATTTTGTTAATCTGCTTTTCAGTCGCATCTAAATAACAAACATCGGCATAGTCGAGAAGAAGGGACTGAGCGAGCATAATTTTGGTGTTGTATGGTAGGAAAAACTGGAGTCGCTTGAGAGAATGATAAAAATAATGCCTGCGCCTACTCACTTCATTTACCTTTGATCTCCAGGACAGAGTGCGATCAATAACGAGGCCAATATTTTTTGTTTTCTGTGCATAAGCAAGATTCACTCCATCATACGTAACCTTTCGGAGTCCATCTAAATCCAACCTGTCGTACAGCCTATTGCTACCAATAATAATAGCTTGGGATTTGGTAGGGTTCACCAGCAATCCAAAAGCACCCGCTCAAGCCTTCACCGCGAGGAGATCCTTATTAATTGTTTCGATTGTAGTGTGAGTGTTGGATACATCGAAATGCTTATACATCTGTAAGTCATCCACATAAAGGTGGTACGGACAAGATAGAACTTTAGCGAGCTCATTAACAAAAATTAAAAAGACGAGAGGTGAAAGTACCCTGCGACACTTCCGCTGTAAGGGGAGCTCAATCTGAGAGCGAGTCCCCACTCCTGATCCTCTGGCAGCGAGTGCGTAGATAGTCCGAGAACCAACCGAGCATCGCAGGGGTAAGGTCAAGACAATCGAGAATGGCAAGAAGGATGTCATGGTCAACAGAATTGAAAGCGCTGCTGAAATCCAGTAGTATAAGAATCGTGAACAACCGGTTGTCCATGGCGTGGCGGATATCGTCCGTGACATTTAACAAGGCTGTTACTATGCTATGGCCAGGACGAAAACCAGATTGTTACGGACCTATTATTTGTGCTGAGATACATATGAAAATAGTTGTTTTTGAACAGCGCTTTCCAGGACTTTGGACAGGAATGGTAGGATAGAAATAGGACGGAATTCAGAGAAAGCAATAGGGGAAGCGGACTTAGGAATAGGAATGACGTGGGCTAATTTCCAATCGGAAGGGAAGACGTTGGTTGCCATTGAATAGATTAAAATATGTGTGATTTTGGGTACAACATCTTCCAAGATAGGCATCAGCATATCACGACAAATACCATCCTCACCCACGGCCCTGGAAGTTATGGATAGGATATTCTTCTTAACCTCCCCCTCAGTGACTTCGCGGAATGAGAAGGGCTCACAGTCAGGAGTAGTCACCGCTTCTAAATAAATAAGCGTATGAAGAGTAATCGGTGAACTTGTAAAATGGCTGTTAAGCTGGTTAAGATTAGGTAAATCTACTGAACTGATGCGGTCTCCACCAACGCCGAGGGATTTTAAAAATCTCCAGGTTTGACCCGGAGGTAAGCCATCTATAGCAGAGTGGATGTAGCGCCTCTTAGCATCCCGGCATAGTCGATTGCAGAGATTGCGCAGCCTTTTGTATGTGAGCAGGTTGACATCACTTGGAAATCCCTTTAATATTAATTTGGCCTTATCCCTACGCTGCATAATTCTCTTTATCGCAGGTGTCAGCCAAGGCGCAGGTAATAGATGCCTTACGCGCACTGGCCTGAGGGGAGCATGCAAATCAAACAGTTGTGTTAACTTTTTATTTAGTATTGCAACCTTCTCATCTACAGAGTCAGCCACAAACAGTCCAGACCAGTCCACAGCACAGTGTTACTATTAACACTGTGACCCCAGTATATCATTAGTAAAATAATGTATTGCTGCACTGCACACCACGGTTTTTTTCTCATAAGTTCTTTTTTTTTCTAACGACGACAGGATATAGGCTAATTATTTACTATACTACGTTAGCCAGCCAAGGCAAAATCAATTTTTTGCCGTGTCGCGTTGCGGTGAAAGAATACTATCACCCCCTTTCTTCCCTTGGGTGTCGTAAAAGGTGAATAACGGACTAAAGAGGGATGTATGCTCATACTTCTTCTTTTCTTTCTTAGATACATCCAACAGAATAGAGCGGCGATGGGCTCACCACCTGTCACATGTCACACTCAGCATATGTTCAGTCACTATTTGGTGAAAGGTAGACTATGGTAGAGGACTGCTTTTGCTGTCCTCATTGCCTAGTCTCTGACTAACCCTTCGGGGATAATAGTTGTGATATGTATTTTTTGGCTGTTTTCTGTTGATTACCTATGTTGTCTATTATAGCAGAATAGGGTTTCAATGTGACAACTTAGAGAAGTATAAATGTGTCTTATAAAGGCTGTGTAGTGCAGTAGCTTTTATCCGCGGCTTTGCTCGCGTTAATGTTTCGCGGGAAAAACTAGCCTATAACGTTCTTTAGGACCCCATATAGCTGTTATAACAAAATTCACCCATATCGATTTAGCAGTTAAATCGTGAAAGCGTAACAAACAAACCAACGTACTTTGATATTTATAACATTAGTAAGTAAGATATAATTAAAAATATTCCTTTACTCGTTCAATCAGTTTCTACAAATGGCGCATCTTTGTTGGACCGACTGTAAGTCCGTGTAAGCCCTTCTCGAGTTTCTTGCGGCTTCTTCTCTGTATAGGATCTCCTCCGGTCCACAAAGCCTTGGCTTAGGTTTCGTCGTTCATAAATGCTTTGTTCGGAAATATTATATATATAATAAATATTAAATATTATTATATTATTTTGAAAACTAGTAAGTATTTCCCATACTAGTCAGCATATAACACATACCTAAGTAGCAAATAAGCAAAATATAACCTCACTATTGTATAATATGTGAATCGAAAAAAGTTAAGGAAGAAAACCTCGGGGGAAAATTGACGTGAAGGTTACGTCTGCAAACAGTTGCGGCTGGGATCATTGAAGTATTATAACTAAAGATGACACCGCGAAGCAAGTTTTTGCGCATCGAGTTGCGGCCCATGGGCTGCAAACGTCTCACACCCGTATTTAAAAAGAAGTAATTACTTGTTGCTAAGTAATTTCTAACATTCTTTCATCTTTCTAACTTCGAGTAATACTTACTTGATTATAGAATACAAATCGTTACTTAAGTAATTACTTTTCCTCAAGTAATTACTTTTACTTGTTTATAAGATCCAAGCGACTGCGGACCTTACGGCTGCAAATTAGTAAGCAAAAGGTGGCTTTGCGGTGCCATCTCTATTTATAATACCTCAATGGCTGGGCTCCCAACTAGCAAATTGGTCATATAAAAACTGTGCTATGCGACTTTCAGTTATATAACTGTTGAATTGATGTTATTAGACAACTACAACGTTGTGTAACCGTAATTCCTACAACGATTTAGTCCCGTAACTAAATGGTCTACTAAATAAGTAGAGTAAACGTTTTTACGACGGTATTATACAACGTTGTATAGTGGTGTCTGTGTATAGGTTAGGTAGACGTTTATACGACTGATTTATACAACGTCGTATAGTGGTGCCTGTGTATAGGTTAGGTAGACGTTTTTACGACTGGTTCATACAGCGTCGTATAGTAGTGCCTGTATATAGGTTAGGTAGACGTTTTTACGACTGATTTATGCAACGTCGTATAGTGGTGCCTGTGTATAGGTTAAGTAGACGTTTTTACGACTGATTCATACAACGTCGAATAGTGGTACCTGTGTATAGATTAGGTAGACGTTTTTACGACTGATTCCTACAACGTCGTATAGTCGTGCCTGTGTATAGGTTAGGTAGACGTTTTTACGACTGATTCATACAACGTCGAATAGTGGTGTTGGAGTATAGGTTACGTGAACGTTTTTACGACTGCTTTATTATATCTTCGTATTATGAAGCCAGGTTGTAGGTCGGATAAATAAAAAAAAATATGACACCATGTATAAAGGGTTTATTTAAATTAAAGGTTATCATAAAAGGTTTATTTAAATTAAAGGTTATCTGTTCATGTTTATTATCTCACGGAACTCTAAAATAAATTATCATGGCCGACCATCTTGGTCGCAAGAAACCGCATTATGCGACCTTTTCATTCTATAATTGATGTATAGAAGTCGTTTCTTAACTTAGACAAGATGGCTGCTATTTTAGTATGTAAACAAATTTTAAGCAATAGTCTACAATAATTTAATTTCAAGAAATTCGATGGGGGCGTAAAAAATTTCACAACAACACACCTATATTTCACCACAAAACTAAACGTCCCATAAGAACTAGGTGCACTGCACACATTTATCCATACACTCTGTTCATGTATAATATTGTTAAAGTAAATATAAAAATAATAAAGTAAATTATAACTTATAAACCGTTTAAATTTTGTATTTGATAACCCGCACTTTTCCAGCAAACATCACAGGAACGAATGAATGGAATGAACTGAAGTTCATTCCATTGTGTACAATAAAAGTCAATGTTAAACACTTAACCGACATTACAGTCATCTTCTAATGTCTATGCAATTGTTATAGGACTTCAGTGGTTCGATAACAGTCGGTCGAAAACTTTTATGTAACATTTAAAAGTTGTTGACTGACGTTTATTTAACTTGTAAATAACAATAATGTCGTTTAATATGGGCCTATTTCGCGTTGTATAAACGTCTACGACACGTTTATATGACGCACTTTATAGAACCAAAAGGAAATGTAAAACGTTTTCTCAACTATTATGCAACAATAATTTGTTACTTGGGCTAGTCTTGAAATTGCTCGTTAGCCCGTATCCGGGTCGTTGAGAGGCTGGCTGTGCTTGCCCGGTTGTTTTTTGTTGTTCCCCACTATTTCCGCTTAAGTATTACCTTCGCAAAAGGTTCTTTTGTCCTATATAGTTTATAATAGGGTTCGAGGTCATTGGTTATAGCTTTTATGAGAGTGTATCTAATAGAATGATAAGGAGGTCATAGAAATAAGAATAAGAAAAGAAACGTCCCCCAGACAAGGAGGGATCTTAAAGCCTTTAACACTGTAAAACTTATTATCCTTTTATAAAAACAGTATGTATACAAAAACAGGCGTTAAATAAAAATATAAACATATGAGAGTGCATAATACTTTTCTACGAAAATCTTCTTAGCTTTTATTATTTCATTAATAGTAAGTGACGATAATTTGCACAAAAGATCCCAATGGGTCGACGTGCTGCTGCGAGAGGGAGACATCTGCAGGCCCCACTAGATAAGATAAGTGACGATAATTGGGCCCCACTAGATAAGATAAGTGACGATAATTGCGAATACATAAGCACTTCAACCCGGAATTCCTTAACTACTCGGAACTGACTATCTACCCCCTCTACTATAGGAACACAGCGAATGTTTCCTGCGATTTTGTTTACCAGAATATCGTATTTTTTGAAACCGTCCACTATTTTTATGTTTACAAAAAATATTTTTATTGGCTCAAAGCTCACACGGGCACTAAGCGAAAGTCCTCTGACAAATTCTGACAAACGAATCGGTTCAAATAAACGAGCTACGGAATAAATTTCATCGGAATCGTCGGAATGAAATGAAATATTACGGTTGAGGATTTTTAAAGGGGCTATTCACACAATTCCATTTTTACGGTTTCCCCTGCCGCTAGAGTAGATTATAATGAATGGGGGTGTAAAACAAGGTCACTCCAGAGTAAACAAATTCTCGTGATAAACGCCACGGGAGCCGTCTACCTACACCTAGCTTGGAACTTGACAAAACAAACAACCTATCTTGTTCGGATATCTTTCTGGGCCACTAAGCTTGCCAAATTTATGCACCAAGATTTTGGCAAGGATGAATAAAGTTCGTGGGGGGAAGTGGAAAACAAATATAGCTTTTAGAACAGTGATTTGTTTTGTTTTTTTTCTGTTGGAAATCTTTATGTATCCTACCATAAAATATAATATATTATACTGGTTTTACTAGCTAAATCATAGTCTGTTCATTTAGAATCGTTCCATCATGGTTAGTAAGTGAAGCGCCTTTAATTTTACGACCATTTTACTACCTTTTGACGAACCTAATGCTCTGAGAAAGAATACCGACCTTCTTTATAAATCAACATCTTCACCAGGTGGTCTGCATCATCATCATCACCATTTAGTTTCTTGAACTGACTGATTCTTGAACGACAAACTGATTTATTCGTGTCTTGACTGATTCCTGAACAAAAAAAATACATAATCTTTAAAAGATGATCCTAACTAAAGTGAACTTATATCTCCCTGGTCATTTCAGCTCCGCAGAGACCTTAGATAAATATGTTTATGAGCTCCCATGACTCAGCTGCGTCACAAATGTTACAATAAAAGTTTTGACGCATATTAAAATTCATAGATTTAGCTGTTAGTTTACGTTTATAATATGACAGCAGGATCTTTTCGACATCATTTATGCTTTAGAATCCAATGCCAAATATATCAAATCATCATCATCATCAGCCGAAAGACGTACAAAGGCCTCCCTCAGAAGACGCGGGTAGACGCTGGATGCGAGCAGCACAATACCGGCCGTGGTAGAGATCTCTAGGGAAGGTCCAAATCTTTAAATACGATTACATCATTTAAAAAATTAATAATTACATTCACTTTTCTCTAAATATGGATAACAAAGGATGAACATCGAATTAATAAATAAAAAAGAATTGTTGTTTTATTTAAGTAAGTATATCTTACTTATTCATTTAGTTTGGTTTTTTTAACACATATTTTTTTCTCAATTATTATTAAGTATACGTTTTAGATAAAATTCTTATTAGCCGTATTTTTGGGTAAAACCTTATGTGTATGTTGTGCGCGGTTGTAACAAAGATGTAAACTTATTCCTTTTTTATATGTATTATTTTTTAATTTGTATTGTATGGTTTGTATTGTAATTGCGCCAAAGAAAATAAAATAAAATAAATAAAATCATTGAAAAGTAATGAAGGTTCTGCGTATGTCTTCTTTACAAGTTACACTCCATGTAATTTCAGCAAATGTTTCGAAGCGGAATATGAAAAGCAATATTCATAATTGAATATCTCATTTCATCGAATTCACATTTCAAAAATAAATGTTTAAATGGATATTGACGTTACCATCTCACAGTGTCTTTAATAAATGGTATGTACATAATGTGAAACATTGTAAGTGTAAAATATTTTAGTGAATGGAAAAGCTTAGCTAAGATCTAATTCGGCTGTTATAGAAAATTAACTCAGTTGTAAACTAATCTACTAATTAAGACGGGGTATCTCTATGACTAATTTGCATTTTAAAATTAATTAAGGTCTCTATTCATAATAACACTATTTTAAATTGCAAAATAGATTTGCTATAACAGTTGTGCCTTCGATTATTAAACTATAGATACTGATTGCTGCTTGATAAACGGCACCACGAAACAAGGCATAAATCAGAAATATACCTTGTTTTGCTTTCAAAATTTCGAATTTAGAATCTAGCGACCCTAGTTTCACTAGGGTCTAGTAACTCCATTAATATTTTTAAGAAATTGTACTTTATCGCCTAAAGTTCAAGGTTTTCTATGCAATAAATGGTTATCTATATATCTCGTTTCATTTCTGATGTTAATCTATGGATATGTATGTGTTTACGAGGGGCTTCGATCAACAGAAGCATACATCAGAAATATGCCTTGTTTTGCTTTCAAAAATTCTAATTTAGAACTTTGCTCTAACTTGCTCGAATCTAGCGAGCCTAGTTCCAAAGTGATGTAACTCCATTAATATTTTAAGAATTTGTACTTTATCGCCTAAAGTTCAAGGTTTTCTTTGCAATAAATGTTTATTTCTCGTTTCCTTTGTGATGTTGATCTATGGATATGTATGTTTTTACTAGGGGACATTAGTTGAGTTTGATTTTGTATGAGACCGTGCATCTAGGTATTGTTTTATTGATCGAAGAGTTGTGCCCAAATTGTTCCTATAGTTCTTGGTCCCTATTGCGTGTAGCTTGACTTGTGTAAGCTCGTAACCTGAAGATGCAAGGCAACTTACCCATTGAGCTGTAAACAGAAAAACGACACCATATTTTCCTAAACTTTGACACTTTGTCAAAATTAAATAGTCATTTTCTTGCGGTTCTTTTGTTATATTTTACTAATGGATTGGTGTGATCAAAGTTACGATTAAGTATGATAATGAGCGATTATGGGCTTACTAAATTATAAAATTATATTTCCTTTAATACCTTGACTTTCTGTTAACCCTTAAGCTGTTAGTGGCAATATAGATGCCACCATAATGTAAACTTTATTTAATTGTAATAGGATGCAAAACCAATAAAAAATATTTATTGCTGTACCAGGTAAAGGAAAAGTAGTTATTTAGGTCCAGTGAAATCTCAGCTAACCACATGAGTGTCGAAAAAATTTCCCCGAGCAGGATTCGAACCCGCACCCTTCTGGCAATCCGGACCAGATGCTCTTTGCAGTTGAGCTACCATCTGTCTCCGACACTCTGTCTTTTTCAATTTGTAATTAGTTCGCAACAAAATTTTCGTTAAAATTATATAAACAATAACATTACACATACTAAATATGGTTAGCTAAGAGCTCACGACACCTTATTGAGATAATTTTAAAAGTTAGACTGTTTTGTTTAAAGTTATCACTAAAGCAGGTACACGACAATTTAACGGCTAATACTCCATCATAACTTTACATTGTTATACGACAAAATACTGAAGAAAATAAAACAATCGTAGAAATCGTTGAAAAACATGTCTCTTTACTTTAGCTCCAAGAAACCCTCTTGCGGTCCTCGGAGATCGACATCCGCGTGTTTGACAAATAGCACTGTGACGTCACATACCGACATCTATTAAAGCGTAATTATGTATTACTCCATTAGCGTCACCTTAAATGGGCCATGATTCATTCGTAGCATCAAACAGTCACCGTCTCGCCTCGTTGCGAAAACCGCAGCTCTTTGTAAATATTTCGTTATTTGATATTTGTATCTGGCAAAACACTGAAAATTTATCGCTATGTCGGTATGCAGATTGTTTCTGGATAAAACTAACCCTTCACCAAATAAAACTAATCTTTTTATGTACAAGTAGAAAGGCGTTTTTAGCGAGTGAATTGGAATCAGGCCAAGACGTATTAGGTAGCGGTCAAAGAATACTACCAGCCCCTCTCTTACCTTGGGTGTCGTAAAAGGCGACTAACGGAATAAAGACTCCATATACATCCAACGGCATAGAGCGGCGATGGGCTTACCACCCGTCACGCTGAGCACATGTGCAGTCGCTATTTGGTAAAAAGTGGACTATGGCAGAAGACTGCTTTTGCGGTCCTCATTGCCTAGTCTCTGACTAACCCTTCGGGGATAATAGTCGTAATTATATGTATGTATGTCGTCACGGCTTACGGTTGTTCAAGCGGACGAAATCGCTGACGGGTGGCTAGTTGATAATATTATATCCTACCCTGAGGTAGTCGTTTTGTCATGTTTCACTATTTATAAGTATATTTGAGCGTTATTAATGCAAACACATCGAATAATACATCATTTAGCAACACTGTAACGCGCTATGAACTCGAAATTCGTTTGCCGCTTGGTAGAGAATCACGGCTTGAAGGACCAAAAAATGGTAGAGAATTATGTACTATGATGTATGCAAAAACCAACACATGTCATGAAAAGTCTATATTTTTATTGACAACTTCAGGAACTTTCGCACAACACCGCGTCGCAATAAGTTTGTGCAACGACGAAGCACGAAAACTCGACAAACGAAAACGCTTAGCACTCGACACAATGATTAGATATGACGAATGATAAGAATGGATGGTTTAATATTGTTAATCGATTTTAAGTTATCCGACAGATCAATCACAACTACAGAAACATAATTATATTCAAAAAATCGGAGTGATTCTCGTGGAGGGTCAGGTCAAGAGCAGCTAAAATCAACAAGAATAAAATTATTGTTAGTTGAAAGATAATGTTATTAAAGTGTAGCAAAATAAGTGTCGTGTCGTCGTTCAGGATCGTCTCTGCCTACCTTTCCAAGAAACAAATGCGATATAACTAATATATGTTATATATTTAAATAAATAAATAAACTTTCCTACACTCACACCAATTATCCAGCCCAGGAGAAGCTTCGTTATGAAACTCGTTAAATGGTTACTAGACAACGGATAAACATACATAAAATACTTAAATACATACTTATTATACATAGAAAACACCCAGACCCGACAATTAGAAAAACAATAATTTCTAAATTGACTCGACCGGGGATCGAACCCGGGACCTCAGAGATGGCGACACCATGAAAACCGGTGTACAAACCACTCGACCAAGGAGGTCGTCAAAATTTAAAAAGGTTTTTAACTTACCCTTGACTAGCCAGTTCTGTTAGGTAGCCTTCTACTCATCATCAGCTGAATGATGTCTACTGTTGGACAAAGGCCTCCCCCATAGGGAGTCTTCAACAACGTCCGGTCTTGTGCTACTCTCATCCAGCTACTCCCAGGATCTTTACCAGACTTTCTTTTGACAAGCTTTTGCCCTCGGTTTTTGTAAATTATTTCTGTTTATGTTCTGTTTAACGATGACAGTTACGTAATCGTTAAACAGAAATAATAAATAATAATAAATTTGCTTTTATTTATTATTGCTCAATTACATTGTTACATATTTAAATTAGTACAGCATTTAAAAAAAATAGGTTTATGTTAATGCTATTTTATCTACATCGACATAACATTAATTGACATAGGTATTACATTAATGTAACTGTTAATTCATCTCAAAGTTTCAACAACATTCACATTTAATATCCAAGTAGTTGGTAATACCTATAGTATCCTGTATTGACCAACTAACTAGTATTTAGTAAATACGAACTACAAGAAACTGTTTTTATTTGATTCCTTTTACGGGCGCAGTTTTAGTGCTCGCTTTCAGGAACACTGTTTTACAGCGCGGAACACATTGTTGCATTTTGCACACTTTGACTTCAGTTTTTCGATTGTGTCGTAAATATGCACAAATGTTTATTGTTAGCACTTAAATTTATGTTTTTCTTAACTTGTAGGTAGGCACTGCGTTCAGGCGTGTTCTAATTGAAACACATTACGTAGCGCATTTGTTTTTAAAAATATAAGAACGACGAAGGACATTGAATGATGTGAATGACGGACTTTGATGCATTATATTACCATATCACAATAAATCTAACATTTGGTCAAGTAACCAAAGTCTTAAGTATGGCTAAAATTAATTAACAATCTGTCTGTTGTGAGGCAAAAGCTTACTAGAGCTAGAAATTTGACTTAAGCTCTATACAATGTAAAATTTTTATGTGTAGTAGGCTAAATAACAGATGATTTTTAATAATTTCGTCCGTTAAGTTGAATGTAGGAACTAACGGTAGGTATATTTACTGATTGATTGAAGAAGAAGAAAAAAATCATTCAGCTTCAAACACAGGCAAAGGCAACATAATTTTACGATAAACAAAATATTATGTGATACTGAAAAGGCTACTGAACTACTCAGCATTGTGTCGTAGCAACTCAGTAATGCCACGACGCGACGCACAGTGTAGAAATTTCACAATCTGGCGGGATTAAATTATTAAGTAAGTAATAACTTTTATACTTAACACATTTGCTCGTAAAGTGGCTCTTATTACACCGATTTCAGCATCGTAATGAAGCTTATTACACACTAGTGCGGTAAAGTAAAATAAGTAATAACACACTAGTGCGGTAATGTAAAATTAATAATAATTTGAATCTATGGACAACACAGACCACGCCCACACAGTCCATGCTTCAGCAAGAAGCAACTGCACAGTCTGCACAAGTGCTTAGATGGTGAGCCTTTAGCCCGTTAGTCGCTTTTACGACACCCAAGAAAAGAGAGGGGTTTGTACCCATTATTATTTTCAAGAGCCCATTACCACTCTATGCTGTTAGATGTAGGCGTAGTCTTTAGTCCGTTAGTCGCCTTTTACGACACCGAAGAGAAGAGAGGGATTAGTAGTATTATTCTGATGAGCCCATCGCCGTTCTATGCTGTTGAATGTATGTGCAGTCTTTAGTCCGTTAGTCGCCTTTTACGACACCAAAGGGAAGAAAGGGGTTGGTAGTATTAATTTGATGAGCCCATCGCCGTTCTATGCTATTAAATGAATGTGCAGTCTTTAGTCCGTTAGTCGCCTTTTACGACACCGAAGGGATTTGATGGAAAGACTTCCTACCTTTCACATACCTATATTTTGTCGACTCAAACAGCGGCTTCTTGTTCAATACTTATTACTTTGAAAGTTTAAAATAAATATGGCTAGTTTTAGTAATGAAGAACTAAATTTACAGTCGACACCACAGGAAATAATAAGTGAAGCACAAAATGTTATTGACAGCTTATTACCATCTAGGACCAAAGAAAAATACATGTTGGCTTACCAAAGATTTTTACTAGAAAAACAACAGAAATACGCAGTGATTTTCAGAAAATGTGTTTTCCTCGCAAATATGTTATAAAACGTCGTATGACATACGTGTGCGCTTTGATAATTACAGCCTCTGCTTTCTTGTAGCCCTCGCCTACGGCTCGGGCTAGCAATATCGCCTCGGCTGTATTTTTCAACTTACCGCACTTATATCATAATGTACTATTAACGTATTTTTTTGACGGCTAATAGTTAGTTATGTTATGTATGGGAATGTTACTACAATAGAAGAATATGAAGTTTAATACCAGATTTTATTGGATGTATACCTATATGGATATACAAAATTTATTTAGACAACTGATCTTTACAAGATTTTTTATAATAATTTCTTTATATATACTAGAAACATAACTTAGCATTTCAATGCTAAGCAAAATATGACATGCTTCAGCACTCGCGATTACTAGTGACCATTTTTATTCTAATATTGCTAATAATGCTTTAATTTCCATACTAACTTCTTCAAAAAATTTGACCCACTCATAAAGGCGAAATAACCAAAAACGACAACAAACGTCATTAATGGTTACGTTGGACCAAGTTGATATTTTGAATTAAATCCCGCTAGATTGTAAAATTCCTACACTGTGCGATACTGGACTTGAGAGGATTAAAAAATATGGATGCAGGAAAGCAATGAACAACTTGAACATTAAGAAGTCGCGGACCTGTTGTTGCTAGCAGAAGCTATCGCGAACATTTTAAAACAAACTATACTACGTCATGTAATAAATAACAAATGAAACAACCGTATATTCGTGTAATAAATAGTAAACAAACTAACTGCGTCAGTAGCGGTGAAAGAATACTACCACCCCCTCTCTTCCCTTGGGTGTCGTAAAAGGCGTAACGGACTAAAGACTTAACATACATCCAACAGCATAGAGCGGCGATGGGCTCACCACCTGTCACGCTGAGCACATGTGCAGTCGCTATTTGGTGAAACGTGGACTGTGGCAGAGGACTGCTTTTGTGGTCCTTATTGCCTAGTCTCTGACTGACCCTTCGGGAATAATAGTCGAGATTATATGTATGTACTAGCGGCCGATCGCGGTTACACCCGCGTGGTTACTGTTCCCGTAGGAATATCGGGACAAAAAGTATCCTTTGTGTTAACCCAGGTTATAAACTATCTGTATGCCGAATTTCATGCAAATCTATTCAGTAATTTTTACGTGAAAGAGTAACAAACATCCATCCATACTTACAAACTTTCGCTTTATAATATTAGTAGGATTAACAGCAAAAATAGAGAGCGCGCTAAAAATAATACCTCTCGCCGCTTGCATCTAATATACGATCTCATATCATTTTCTATAAAAGCCAATATGGGAAGCACAATGTAGGAAGCTCGGAAACTCTCTATGCATTCCGTAAAACAATCAATCGTGACTGCAGGGATTTTCCGCGCGGGATTCAATTTCCTACTTCCTTTCTTGGAGACATTTCTGAGGGGTTACGGTCTCACTGTAAGTGGGAGATAGCATTTTATGTAAGATACATTACCTGTAGCTAGTAAGTTATGTAGCTTATTTTATTTATTTTATATATGTACATTTCAGACCAACAACACGCAGTTTTAGTGAAGCCAAAAATACCGTTCTCATTTTGTTTAGTATTTTCTTTTGTTGTTGGTTTGAAGCTCGTACTAAAATGAACATGGTTGTGCTGCATCTGTGTGAAAGCGCGTTATTGCATGAGTGAGCACGGTATTTTTGGCTTCACCAAAACCGCGTGTAATGCTCCGTCTTTTTTTTTTGTTGGTCTAAGATGTACCTATAATAAATCAGTGTTAGCAATGTTATTGTGAACAAATTTTAATATGCAGTATGTTTGGTAATTGGTACATAATCCCGCAACTGGGCCATCCTACTCATTGCAAAGAACAATTATTTGTATGGAAGAAACCTGAAAAAGCGGGGGAAAAGCAGCTGTTTCATAAATAACGTCGAGAAGTATTTGAAATTTTGTAGGCTTAATCACCACGCATATAATCCTGCAACTGTAAGATGTACTAAGTGCGAAGAACAACTATTTGTATAGGAGAAGCTTGAAAAAGCGGGTAAAAACAGCTGTTTCATACTCGTACATAACGTCGAGAAGTATTTGCAATTTTGTATTCTTAATTTGATAACCCGGGCTGGGCTTTGCATCAAAAAATTTGAAATACCCTCTTTCCGACCTGGGAGTTAATCCTTAGACCTCCAATTATCGGATCGAGCAGAAACTTAAAAAAATGTTATCAAAAAAAAACTTTCTGGATAAAATGTTTACTAGAAAAAAATCAACCAGTCTCAGGAAAGTTCGAATGGGATTCGAACCCATGACCTTTGGATTACCGGTCCACTGCTCTAACCGCTAAGCTATCGAGACCCCAGAAGACTCGTTGAATTTGTTCTAGTAGTTGGTGATTTACGCTGCAAGCCAGAGGGTTCTAGTAAACATTTTTATCCTATATCTATTACTAGCGGCCGCTCGCGGTTTCACCCGCGTGGTTCCCGTTCCCGTGGGAATATCGGAATAAAAAGTATCCTATGTGTTAATCCCGGGTGTCAGGTAACTCCATACCAAATTTTATTAAATCATTCCAGCCGTTTATACGCAAAGAAGTAATAAACATACACACTCACAAACTTTCGCCTTTATAATATTAGTTTGATAGTGTGATAGCATTGTGAATTCCAAAATTGCAATAATGAAAACTTTTTCTGCCCGAAAAGTAGGTTTTATAACAAAAGACAGATCATTCGCGAACTATCTGGAAAACGTGCACAATGTTTGCAGCTATGTCCGCTGTTTTCCGCTGCACCAACAAGTCTATTGAGCGTCGAGCCCTCTCGACTCGCGATCGTATTCAATAACTGGGCTACGTGTTTCAGAAATAGGTTGCAAGCTGTCTTATCTCTCTAGATAATGGATGCTCCTATTGCGAACTGAAATATACCCGTGTTATTTACAGACTGAATAGCATGAGATGCTCAGGATCTTAATAGATAGACGGGGACTTATGGGAGACCTTTACTCAGCTATGAGAAATGCATCAGCCTATAAACGTCCCACTGCTGGGCACAGGCCTCCCATGTGGACAATAAGCACGTGGAGATATATAATGAAATAGTGTAGCAATAAAAAAATTGAAATATATCTCACATATTCACTTTAGTTTTTAGAAAATTAATTGGATTTTTATAAACCAATGAGTGTTCTTCGGTGGGTACCTTAAGCCGTTGGTTCCGGTTGTTGTCGTAAGATGGCAGTCGTTAAAACCCGTCGTTAAGACCAGCGTGGAGGGTTATGGCCTAATCTCATTAAGATTAAGATAATGATGATGAATGTTCTATCACTTTCAAGTTCCAATTGCTATATTTTAAATATGATATCGGTGAACTGAATAAATCTTAGAATTTCCTCGGAGTTCTTTCTTCAGTAAAATCATTTTGCATCGTTATAAGTTGAGCTCGTTAGTAGTTCGAATATTCTGCATCAGTTATCAGCTTAGCTCAGTGTATTCTCTGAATACTATAAATACCAAATGAATTTTTACTACAATAAATTCATGAGTAACATTCATAAGTATTCCCCATTCGATTACGTTAAAGAAAACTAAAATTTGTATCTAAATTGCAACTCATTTTTATGTATTTTTCATTATATTGCCGAAATAGGGGAATGTTCTTTACTTATTTTGGTTTTAAAGTACAGTCCGTAGGTATTGAGTGTCAAACTTTTATTTTCGCTTGAGGATTGAATGACAAAATAGTTAATGATCTTAAGTACAGTAAGATTTAAGATTGCAGAAATTATTTGTGGTCTCCGTCATGTACTATTTTGAAAATAGTACCTACTCTTTTATCTCTATGATGAAAACATATTTTACAACATTTTCATCATCTTCTTGCCCTTATCTCACCTATGTAGGAGTCGGCACAACTCGTCTACGTCTTCATATTTGGCGCTATTTCTTAACTGTAGAATGCATTTAAAAATATTAATATGAAAATGCTTGTTCCCTCGACTCGTCGACGTTTGACTTTAAAGGCTTAGTTTTCCCTAAACTCTCCCGTTAGCGAGGCTGTAAATTTAAATTTGTCGTCAAGCAATTCACCGTCCTTCGCCGACTTCAAAGCTGGTCTTCACTTTGACAATTTACTTTCCATTGCGGGCAGGAAAAATCAACGGAATTGCTTCTTAGTTAGTTTGAGTAAACGCTGTCCTTGGAAAATATTTCGATGTCGAAATACGTAATGACGTTCAATCGAATATTAAAATATTCTCTGGTGGCGTTTGTTGCTTACTATTATTATCGTCACCTTAAGCTTGGCCAACGATTTCTTGTAAACCTCCCTTCGTGGGTTTTGTATTTATATTATTTTGTATTATTTATCCCCAAAAGGTTAGTCAGACTAAGGCAATGAGAACCGCAGAAGTAGTCCACTGCCAATTGCCATAGTCGACGTTTCACCAAATTACAACTACACATGTGCTCAGCGTGGTGAGCCCATCGCCGTTCAGCATAGAACGGCGATGGGATTGGATGCATGAGCAGTCTTTAGTTTGTTAGTCGTCTTTAACGACACTCAAGCAAAGAGAGGGGTTGGTAGTTATTTTAGTGAGTCGCTACACACACGGCTCTTTTTGTATCTTCGTGTATTTGAATCCATTAATATTTGTCCTGTCAAGGACTATCAAGATCTGGTGTTTGCCCGCCAACGGAAATTTTAACAGAAATACGGAATTTACGGAAATAGCTGCTTTAGTGTAAAACTGCGTTGCAGCTAAAATTTAGCAAAATTTTATTTAAAAGCAATATTGTATAGACAACGTGCGTAGGTCCCCTAGCCGGCCATCATCATCATCAGCCTATAAACGTCCCACTGCTGGGCACAGACCTCCCACATGCAATAACACGTAGGGAGAGTGGGCTATAACCTACCACGCTGGCCCAATGCGGATTTATGGGTAGCCGGCCGTAATAGTTGTTAAATCATTAATGGCAATTGACTGTTCCGTTGTTAAAACTTTCTTTTCTTGACTTGACATTGCGCATTTCATAATTAAGAGATCCTAAATACCATCATTATAGTGAGTACGTTAACAAATAAAACGTCATGTAAATTTACTTATCTTCTGGACTGGAGGCTTTTTTGCGTCCGTCGTTAAGGCAGAAAGGACCATGACTCGCAAAAACACGCTCGAAACATGATTATGCATTCAGTGGAATATGGAAACTCTGCTTGCTCAGCGAATTATGTACCCAACAAAAATGTCTTATTTCTTGTAGCCAATAAAGGAGAAGCCCGGTTCTGGGCCTGAATGTAGGTGAATAAATCATATACCAAAAATTCGTATAATTTACCTAATTAACCTGTGTAAATAATAGCATCGTTGGCAGTGGCCAACAGATGTTAATTTGGTTATTATGTATTTAGTTTATCGATTCGCAAAAATCGATATGCAACATTATTTCAGTATCTTTTAACTATCCATTACAAAACTAAAAGGATTTATGATTCGAAATAAATATCTTAAAAATTATCCACTTTTTTTTACTTTATCATCAGTTAGACTATCTTAATAAAATCGATCAATTATTAATCAATGGTTCGATCAATATCGATTGTGGGACGCAGCCATATTGTCTATGTCTTATGTCAAGTTCATGTCACTGTCAGTCATGTCATTTGTGATGTCATTCGTATTTCGTAAGTTAGTGGTCTTTTCTGTTTTCCTGGATTTCGTTTTACAACTAATTGTGCTCGACTCGAATACCTTACTCCGATTTTGATTGTTTCCTGGCTGACCGTCTGCTTGAACACTGGATACTGTACTCTGCAACTCATATTGACCTTTGCGCTAACTACCGGACAACTTGGACCTTACCTTTCATACACGATTTTGACCCATTTGGCTTAAGCTGGCTGATGCGAAAATTGGCCAAATGTAACCTTTTCATAATTATGTTCTAATTTGTGACTAATTTCTAACCCTCAACATGCAGGCCCCGCTTTGTATGAAAACCGGGGTTGTCCTTTGTTTGAACTAGAACTTTGAATTGCAGTAAAATACGATTTCATCCAAGTATATGAATTTGAAATTTGAATTTTTGATGTTAAATGAAGTAGACAATTTTCCTTTGACCTTTCTACAATGACCTTATCATTGCCTTTCTAGATTAAAAAACGTTTGAACTCAAGCAGAACCGACCCAATTAAGTACAGCTCCTCCGACTATTGAATTTGAAATGATAGTTTTAGAATATAACTGTAAGTAACTTTTCCGCATTTTAAGACACCTAGTTTGGCATCATAGGAACGAACAAGACTGTTTGAACTAATTAAGCGCTGTTGCTTACCTCGTTACCCAATAACTCACGTAATAGGTATACCAACAAATTATTCTGAGATGACGCCCTGTATATTCATGCCGACGACCGACGTTGACTATATTATGTGTGGTGTATTTAATTGGCTCTGGTTTTAGCATACGAGGTGAATTTGTCAGATGATTTAAATATTATATCAAATGAGACATATTGATGTCGCTATGCTGTGAGTTCGGAAGTTCGGGGAAGTCACAACGACACTTTTAGGGCGTTTGCGCGGGCCCATACAAAAGTCTGGCAATTTTGTATGCACGTGCACCCGTTTAACAAACGCCCTTAGTGTACGTAAGGCTTACTAAGAACTAGATTAGTTACTTTGATATACAGGGGTCTAATAGCTATAACCTAAACTTTGGTGGTGCCTTATGCTGTGGTAACCTAACAGCTTTAAAAAAACCGAGGTTCTCACGGTCGCATATTGCTGATTCAAATAACTATAAGGTGTTTTTCTTTTTTGAAATCTTAAAAAAATTGGATGTGGCATTGTCTACGAAATGTTGGTACCTACAACTAAATATTACGCGATTGTGACATAAAAGATACAAAGCGAGAAATCATATTCTGAACAACACACAATATAAAGATTTTTAGATTACTTTTCCTTGAACACCTCTTACGAAAGAACAAAATATATCAAAAACTTTACTTAATTCAGACCGTTAGGTTGCTAACTAGATCTTTTGAATTTTCTATTACAGGTATTTGGACCGGTAAATAGATTGTGTGCAATGGTACGCAATTTAATGAAACATAAAAAGCCATTCCAGTTCATAGTGAGTAATTATCATCTGATAATGCTGCATTATCAGATGTCTTACTGTAAAATTTGCCGTAGTATAAAATAATCGCTGTGGAAGAGTGTTTTGGGGTAGGGCCGCGATTTAGCAAACGTAGTGTAAGACGCTTTCCGGCTAAGTGGAGCGAAAATATACGCGAGGCATATAAACAAGGGTTAAGTAACAATGTTTTAGATGTTAAACTTTTGCTAACCATGTCGCGTAACGGTGAAAGAATACTACCACCTTCTCTCTTTTTTTTTTAAGCCCGGCAAATGACCCCACTTCACCTGATGTTAAGTGGAAATGAGTTGCAGGCGCGAGGACAACTGGTGCAGCGTAAGAGACGTAGCATCAGTTATCCTCACTCTGCCGGTCCACAAAGTGCTTCTTCACGCCTCGTTTGAAGGACCCTACCTCTTCCCTTGGGTGTCGTAAAAGGCGACTAACGAACTAAAGACTGCACATACATTGCCTAGTCTTTGACTAACCCTTACGAGACAATAGTAAGTGTATTTAGTAGGTACCCAATGTACCTCTAGAAGTAGTGTAGGATAGAATTGAAATGTATAATTAGCACCAAATAACAGATAGATTACAGGTCTTCGCCGATACAAGTTTCCACAATTTCGCAACTTGTACAGTTCTCGGTTTTCAGAGAGCTCATCTCTGTTAATAACTTCTTAAGTAACCGAATTGATACTTTACGCTACGTTGCTTTGATAACAATTTATCTCTTTATCATTAGGAATGGAATAATTCGGTTAGAGTGCTGAAAAATCTTTGATCGACGTTATATTTAGACTAGGTTTTAAAAAAATATATAATTTCTAATTATAGTGAAACCGATTTACCGATCACGGTAAAAATACCGTGTCGCGTAGCGGTGAAAGAATACTACCACCCCCTCTCTTCCCTTGGGTGTCGTAAAAGGCGACTAACGGACTAAAGACTGCACACACATCCAACAGCATAGAGCGGCGATAGACTCACCACCTGTCACGCAGAGCACGTGTGCAGTCGCTATTTGGTGAAAAGTGAACTATGGTAGCGGACTGCTTTTGCGGTCCTCATTGCCTAGTCTCTGACAAACCCTTAGGGGATAATAGGCGTGATTAGATTTATTTATTTATTGAAAACACATGCTAGTTTAAAGCTTCCAACACGAACTTTTACTAGGAAATATCCCAAAACCACCAAATTCGAAACTTAAGGGTTTTTAAAATTATCGGAGTCAATTCCGGAAAAACTTTTGAAATTCGCCCAAAAACTAAAAAAGTCAAAAAACTTTTTGCTAATAAAATTCTCTTCAATATTAACTTAAAAAATTTCAAATTTAAAATTAAATAAAACAACTTAAATAAAATGGCGAGTCCGGTCAAGCCAGATGACATGAGCAGCCCGGAGCCTGATTTGACGCCTCAGGGTAAAATGTCGTGGAAAGGCATCACCGATATTCACTCGTTCATTGAGGTGGCCAAGTATCAATGTGAACGTATAATAAAGGCATTATTGGCTGGAAAATCGGTTACGAGGCAAAGCAAGGAAACCATTTATGATGGAGCAGACCATATTGAACTGTGCCTGATGACCTTGACCGAATTACCTGAATTGGGCCTTTACCCCGCGCAGATAAGCGATGACAGTGTCAAGGAGCTGGGCCATAAACTGAACAATAGCACTGAAGCTCTTATAAGCATCCAGAATGAGAGGGCTATGGAGGTCCGCAAGGACATCGCGGAAAAGGTCGACGAGCTGATCAAGCAGAACGAGCGGCTTGAGGATCTTGTTCGCCTTTCAGGCAACATGCTGCCGGCTGCTCTTAAGGACCAACATCCATTGGCCCACAGATCGTTGACCGAACCTCCCCTTCAATCTGTCCCAGTTCCTCCCACCTACGCTGCCGTTGTCGCTAAGCCTCTGCCATTGACCCCCAAAACCCACCCAGCAGTCATAATTTCATCTTATGACTGCACGTTGAAGCCTCCGGAGGTGGTGTCCTTCTGGAAAGGGGAGATGTCCTTCCGGAGGCACAAATACGCGCCTATTAAGATAACGCCACTGCCCAAAGCCAAGCTGAGAGCGGAGTTTGAGGACAGGAGACAATGTGAAGAGACCGTAGCCCGTTATGCCGACAGCGTTAATTTCGCCGCCCAACAGGCGAAGCGGAGACCACCGCTAATCATCCTAAAGGGCGTTTCTAAGGATGTTGCCCGCAAGGATTTAGCGGAGGTCCTCGTACCTCTAAATGACGTGGAGGTGAACCGCATATGTTTCCTGACCTCAAACCGCAACCCGGCACTGTACAATGCAGTTGTCGAATTCACCTCCGAGATGCGAAATACCATCCTAGCTCTCGGGCGGCTCAATGTGGACCACAGTAGGGTCCACGTTGAGGACTTCAGCCGTTTTGTACAGTGTCGGGAGTGCCTTCAGTATGGCCATACAAGGGCGAAGTGTAAGGCCGAGAAGAAGCCCTGTGCCCATTGCGCCAGCCCGAGTCACCAGATAGCACAATGCCCCAATAAGAACCAGGGAGCAAAGTGCTATAACTGCTCGGCCCATAACCTGCGCATGGGCATAAGGGTGGATGCCGGCCACAACGCTACGAACGCCCGTGAATACCCCCGTATTCGGTCGATGGTCCTGCGTCTGCAGAGCCAGACCGATTACGGTAATTAGACATTGTTTAAATATTCCAAATTGTTTAAAATATAACCTAAAATTCTAACTTAACTATAAAATAAAATAAACATTATTAAAAATTAATATCACATTGCTAAACCAAATAAAAAACAAAACTTAACTAAATTATAAATATCAACATTATTAAACTTAAAATCACGCTACTAAACTAAATGAAAATTGCCAAAACATAAACATTAAACAATTAAAATTCAACTTTAACATATAAAATAAATTACCTTTAAAATAACAAATAACTCTAACCTAACCTAACTCAATCCAAACCAAAAATTAACTAAACTATCAAATTAAAATCAACATTAAATATGAATAACCTTTTTTTTTTTTTTTTTTTTTTTTTTTTTTTTTTTTTTTTTTTTTGACCGGGTGAAATGCTTTTATGCATTCCCGCGGAACTGGGGCGACCCGCGGGATATGTGGGACTCGCCTACGGTCTTAAACGGCACTACCCACTAAAACACCCGGATGTTCCTACTTCCGTTCGAGGTGCAGCCCTGGTGGTCCTCGGGGAACTATTCCACAGCCGCACAACGGGCATCGATGAACGATGAGCTCTGCCCGATTCTGCCATCGGGCTGGGGGTGACTCGGAACATTTAAGTCCACCCCCAATCCAACTTGCGAACCCATGCCTACGGACGTAGGGCTCCCCATGCCCGTACGCCCGCGAGTTCGCTGCAGAGGGGAACGGAACTGAGGCAAAACCCACGCTTCCATGTCCCCTCTACTCTCCTGGGATCCTGCCAGGATCACTGCGCTGTGCTGCTGCTAGCGCCCGGAGCAGCCGGTTCAGGTGTTAGACCGGCTCTCCGCTTCCTCTTCCTCTTAGGAGGTTTGCACAGTCTGGACCCCATACTGTGGCCGGCTGGTTTGCCGGTTGCAGTGCAGATGGGGCAGCAGGGCTTTGCGTGGCACGATGAGGCAATGTGCCCTTCGACCCCACAGCGGTAGCAGAGACCGCTGCGGTCTATGGGCGACACGCATGTAGCCCTGGTGTGGCCTCCCTCGAGGCACCGAAAACACCGTCTCGGCTTTGAGTCTAGCGCGTGGATTCGCGCCATCCCAAAGCCGATCTGGATCCGGCCCAGCTTCAAGACGACTCTTGCGGCCAGAACGGGACAGCGCACCCAGATAGTGCCCATTCCTCCCGCTCCTCGTCTTATCTCCCCAGCAGAGATGGTATCTGGGGAACATCCTCCTTTCTCAGCGATTGCGCTGATCACCTCACTCTTCGGTGTGCCATCTGCGAGCCCTGAGATCCGCAGATCGGCGGACTTTGTAGGCCTGGCCACGATAAAAGTTTCCGCCATAGTTCGCGAAAAGCATGCAGCTAAAACATCTGCGTGTGCTGACCCGGCAGGGCCTGCAAACTCGAACACGCGCCCCCCTGTAGCTGACCTCCGGAGACCGGAGAAGGGCGGGATATTTAAACTGCTCGGATCAACCCTTGTTCGAGCCCTCATCATGGCCGACTCGAACGTAACGCCCCTTGTGATGGCTTCGGGGCGGAGCGTGAGGACTACGGCCGCAGATCTTGGGGGGCGTAGTTTTTTCCTCAACCGCTTCTTCTTTGCCTTCGCAGGCGCAGCCACAGGTGTTTGCGTGGCTGCCTTCCTTTTAGGCGGAGGTGCCTTCGGCGCTTCCCCCTTCTTGCTCTTCTTGCGCTTTTGGACCTTTGTCCACTTCTCAGTCTCAGGTGGTCCAGACTGATGCGCAGAAGTCGGTGCCTTTGGTTTTGGTTTGGTACTTCGGGAGGCGGCGGCTTTGCCAGCCTGACTGGGTGCAGCGGCTTGATCTTGTTTGCCGGCTGCATTCCCCCCTTTTCCCTTAGCCTTAGAAGGCGCCTTCTTTTTACCCTTGCCCTTACGGGCTTCCGGAGCCATCTCCGACTCCGCGCAGTCCAGGCTGCCAGGCGGCGGATGTTGTGCCGCACTGGTGGTAGCGGGAGTGCTCTGCTGCTCAACTGGGGGGAGCTCGGGTCTTGCTGGACCTAGGCGATCGTCCAGCATACGGGTCACTTCCTGCATGAACGTCTGCAGCAAGCTCTCTGTCGCGAGTGGTGATGGTGGCGGAGTCGTCCGCTGAGACCCATGGCGTACGACCTCAGCGCAAGTTGGTGTCCCTACATCGATGCTTCGTAAAGGTGGTGAAGCTAGGCGTGATGCAGGACGCGCTGGTAACTCCTCAACCTCGAGGCAGGCTCCAGGAGATCTTGTCTGGGCCTGCTGAACGGTCTCGAGTGTGGCTCTGAGTTCAGCCATCTCTCTCTGCAAATCGGCCAACCGCGTGTGCAAGCGAGTGTTGTCTGTTTGTAAACTGGCGGTCAATTCCCTCAGCGCGCGGTTGTCGTAATGCAGGCCACCGTTGATTTCTCGCAACGCCAAGTTCTCCTCGGCATTGGGGAGCCTGCGGAACTCCTCAGAAGCCATCTTATATATTTCGACGGCCTCGTTTAGGGACCGTTGAAACGTCCCTTTCAGATTCTTTGAGTTACGAGCGACGTACGAAACGATGTCGCCCGCATCTGAAACTGCCTTAGAGCAATCTTCTGCCGCCATAGCATCAGCTTTCGCCTGGTTTTGGCAAGCAGCCCTCTTTTCACCTCTAGCGGCACGCCGCTCCCGAGCCTCTCGACACATCAGCTCCGCCTCCTGCTCAGCATCGAGCTGAAGTTCCTCGCTCCTCGCGAGGCGAGCAAGCTCCAGCTCTCTGCGAGCCGCAGCTAAGACATTAAACTTGCTGCTTCTTTTCGATTCTTGATTCGACGCGGGTAAAGACTCCGCCTCCGAATAAATCATCGAGTCATCGTCAGAGTCCACCGACTCAGGTGGTGGTGGTGGTACTCTTTGTGCACGTGAGCGAGGTTCAGTTAAGACGGAAGAGGCGTCGCTGTTATATCCCCTTCGGTCTTCCTCGCGTCGCCTAGCTCCACGTGTGAACCTAGGTGAAGTGCCGTCGACTGCCGCTCCGAGGCCAGTCGCTCCCTTGTCCATTCTGGACAAAACCACTCCAGATGTTGTGGCCGCCTCACATATCTGTCTGTCGGCCCACGACAGACCAACTCTAGGAAGCCGAGAGGCAGAACTCTCCGGCCTTCCATTACCCTTCAAGGGTGCACCTCCTTCCCTTCCAGACGCATCCGCAGACACAGGGGCCTGGTCGCCTACCCCTGAGCCGCCTTCGGTAGCTAATTTCGCACCAACCGACCCGGGCATCGGTTGGCGGCGGGCGTCAGCCGCATCGCATGACAAAAAATATGAATAACCTAACCTAACCTTTTTTTTTTTTTTTTTTTTTTTTCCCAGGGGAATGCCTTACGCATACCGGGGCCTTGAAGAGGCACCCGGTTATGTGGGACTCGCCCGTCCGCCTCCGCCCTCGCAAGGGGGAGACGGAGGGGGATACCCACTAAACCCCTGGGGGACAAACAATCCGACAGCATAAGGCAGAGGTGAGACACGGTACCGGCCATGGGCATTGAACCGCGAACCACCCCCTCGCCGTGTGCTGGCCTATGACAACTGCAAGCAGCTGTCACGCGCCATCACACGGCGGCTGCCACGAGGCACATCATGAAAAAAGGGGGCCCTTAAGGGGCAGACCTTACGGTCGAAGGTAGGACCAACTTGTGCAGCCCTTGCCGAGGTGCAAGGGGCACAAGTCGGCCCCCGTCTTGCGGGAGGAGGGCGGCTTTGACTGCCTCCCTCGACCCAACCACCGCCGGTTACCCGGCCCTACGTCCGGCGGAGAAAGGCGGCATTTATGCCGCCCTTGACTCCCCATCAACCGCCGGTTGCCCGGCCCCGTGTTCAGCGGAGGAAGGCGGCATTTGTGCCACCCTCGACTCCACTTCAGTCGCCGGTTGCCCGGCCCCGTCCGTCTCCGCCCTCGCCGGCGAATCTGACGCTTCCATGGGCGTTTCGCCCTCCCCGGTCGCAGGTGGAGCCCGCGGCCAGGGGGCCCATTTCGCCCTCATCCTAGGAGGACGGCAGGTCCTCCCCCCCATATGATGTTCGTGCGGGAGCCCTGCCTCCCTGCACACATCACAGACCGCCTTTGCGGCGCCGCACTCGGCCGCCTTGTGCCCGGGGGCACCGCACCTGAAGCACAGGGCGCCCCGGTTTGCCTCCGCGTCGCAGGCGTAGCTAAGGTGCCCCACTCCGAGGCACCTGTAGCACCTCCTGGGGCCCCCATCTAAGACCTCCACCTGCACCGTCGCCCAGTCTAGAACGACACTGTTCTGCCCCACCAGGAATTTTGCCGCTGTGGTCGGCAGCCGGACCACAACAGATCGCCTCCCCATCGGCCCGGTACGGACCTGCCCCACGGTCACCCTGTCGAGGTCGCATCTGGCCCCCTCTGCAACCGCCTCCCGGATCTCCTCCCCCTCATATTCCGCGTCCGGGTTCAGGCCCACAAGCCGGATTGCGGCCATCCGGCATGGCCTTCCGACCACTACATCCTCCGGGACCACTTCCCGAAGCTTCCCCGCGAGGGCGTCGGCCAGGGGCCCGCTGGACTCGCCCGGGATCTCAAACTTACGGCCTCCTGCCGCCGTGTGCATCATCCGCACGCCTCCCGCCAGCCCAATGCTCGGCAAGTCGAGCCTCTCCATCGCGGCTCCCAGGGCCGAGGCGTATGTCACACCCCTCGCCACTGCCTCAGGCTTCAGCGTCAGTGTAACCGCCGAGGAGCTCGGCACTACCAACTTAGGGGGAGGCCTCACGCGCTCCATCATCCTCGTCGCCTTGCCGCCCGTCCGCGTAGCCCGGCCCGCCGCGGCCTCGGCCCTCTTGACCCTCGCCCTTGTTCTCCTGGGGGCGGCAGGCTGCCATTCCACGCGGGCGGGCACCGGTCCCGCATCCGGATCCCTCGGGGGTGCACGAGGGGCGCTACGAGCTCCAGCGGCCACCCCGGCGTAACTACTCCCCGCGTCCCTCGCCAGTGGCGGCCTCCTCGGAGGTTCAGCTGGGAGGCGCCTCTCGATACTATCGAGGCGCCCTCCCAGCGACTCCAGGACCTCCTTCTTCAGGGTCCCCAACATGCCCTCTATTTTGGCCTCCCTCAGGTCTTTCATCTCGACCCGGGTTCTGGCAATATCCAGGCGGAGCATCTCGTTCTCCTTCTGGGTGGCCATTAGCTCGTTAATGTCTTCACGGTGGAGGGCCAAAATACACCACCTGACCACATAGTACGAGTCCTTCAGGTCCGGCGTCTCGTCTTCAGGGGGAGTGGCGATCTCGTTCAGGCAGCTGAGGGCCAGGTCCCTTACTTCCTCCCTATTCAGGACCCCCAGATCACTCTCAAGCTGCGAGCTGGTCCTGGCAAACTTCAGCCCAACGCTGGGTGCCGTCCTTCTTCTCCTTTCTTCCTCCTCCCTGTCTCTGGGATCACCCTTTTGCGCCGCCTCCCGCGGACGCTTTCGCGACTGCGGGTCCACCTCCATCGACTCTACCACGGCCGCCCGGTCGGAACGACCGGCGCCACTACCACCGGGCACCGCCGGTTCCACGCCGCCCGAGCCATTAGCCCGAGCGGACGCTTCACCGGACGCGTCCCCGGCATCTCCGCCCTTCCCGGGCCCACCACTACTCTTGCCCCCCTTGGGCGACTTCCCCCTCCGAGCACCAGTAGTATTTGCCACTACAGAAGCCTGGTCTCGAACCTCTGTAGGGCCTTCGGTAGTACATTTCACACACGAAGCCCCGGGTAGCTTCGTGCGCCGGGCGCCAGCCGGATCGCAAGGCAGAACAACCTTCTTATTTGTACTCATCATAGGAAGGTGGCTGTTTAGGGGTGGCCATCCCCTTGGTCACTAGTGGGTGGGCTGTTCGCCGCCCACCAACCCGTTCGAGAACGAACGGGCGCCCGTCGCCGCGCCCCGCAACGACGGAACCTTTGCGCTGAAACGGCGCCCAGAAGGGGCGCCGGACTACCCCAAACCCCCCCGTGTATCGACGCCCAGAAGGGGCGCCGACTACCCCAAATCCCCCCCGTGTGACGGCGCCCAGAAGGGGCGCCGTCAGAACTCCCCTCAAAGCCGCTCAGGAGTGAGCGGCGAGCGTGCGGCCCAGAGTGGGCCGCACGTGGAGATCCCCCCCCGCAGGTCAGAGCGACCCGCTGTGCGGTCCAGAAGGGACGCGCGTTGAAGGGGGTGCGATGCCCAGAAGGGGCACCACCTACTTTATTCGGCGCCCAGAAGGGACGCCAGGGATTAGCATAAGGCCCCTTGTTCCACGCTGAACGTGGGCCGAGAGGCCTTACCCCAGGGTGCACCACGAGGAGGTTCCCAAATTTGCACCCCGAAAGGAGGTAACTCCCTAAAAGGGGAATCTATGCACTACACATAGAAACCCCTTTTCCCTCCGCAGTCGGTGGCGCCCCCAACCGGGGACTCCACCGAGTGCTGCCACTACCCCTCAGGCTAACACCTCTCGGGCTTTTACGTGGCGCCACAACCCCTCAGGCTCTCCTCTCGGGCTTTTATGTGGCCGGGCTAGTCCGAGTCGTACACCACCGACTCCGAGGACTGCCTACGCGCTTGAGACGGCCGGATCGTGTCATCCGACGACGCATCGTCCGCCTCTCCCTCTTGTACACCCTCTCGGTCCGACCCCTGGTCTCTCCCTGTACCTCTCTCTGGAGAGGCATTGGGGTTAGAGGATGGGGGGGGCTGGGTCGAGAGCGGGGCCTCTGCCTCCTGCATCTCGACCTCCACAGTATCTGTCCGTCTCAACGCGTCAACCAGCGCTGCCGTGCGCGCCGTAGGGCTGCCCCGCACCCTCCTTGGAGGGGGGGCGCACGCCCGGCTCCCCATGATGTGGCCCGCGGGCCTCTCCCTGTCTGCGCAGACTGCGCAATGCAGCGCTGTCTGCGGGCACTCCGCTGCTTTATGCCCCGGGAGTCCGCAGCGGAAACACAATCCACTGCGGTCCACCTCCGAGACACATCGCGCCCTGGTGTGACCCACGCCCATGCACTTATAACAGCGCAGGGGGCGCGAGTCAAGCAGGGTCACCGGGACCGACAACCAGCCCACCAGCATTCTTCGTGCTGCCACAAGCTTTTGCGCAGCCTTGACGGGGCAGCGCACCACGAAGGATTTGGTGCCTCCGGGACCAGGCCGCGGCGCTCCTACCTTCACCTGCCCCACCGGGCAGCCCCCACTCGCCGACATGGCTTCGGCAATCTCCTCAACGGCGACGGAGTCGTCTAGGCCCGACACGCGCAGACTCGCGCACTTTTCGGGCCTGGCCACTGTTGCCACGTCCTGCACGACCTCCCCCAGACGAGTGGCCAAGCGGTCTGCGGCTTCCCCAGTATTCGCGCCCGCAATTTGGAAAAGGCGGGCGCCCGTCACCGCCGTCCGGATCGTGAGCCCGGACGCGATGCCACAGTCGGCCAGCGAGATGGCACCTTTGGCCCTCCGGATGACATCGGAGTAGGTCACCCCACTCTCTATCGCCTCTGCCGTCAATTGAACGACGACCGCCGTTGAGCGGGGCCGCTTAAGCCGCCTCCTTCTAGGCCTGCTCTGAGCTGCTGGGGCAGGCTGGGTGGGGGGCACTCCACGGGGTACAGCAGGTGCGTCTGCTGCTCTGCCTCTCCTCCTACGGCGAGGGGCCGTCGTTTGCGTGACGGGGGGCGCCGGGGCCCAGCTGACGGACGGCTGGGGTAGAGCGACGAGGGAGTTCGTCGCCACCGCTGGTGCTGGGAGAGGTGGGAACTCCTCCCCTCTCCTCGCCGCCAAGGGCGGACGCGTCCTCTCGGGCGTGGCGGCGGCCTTGCCTGCCTCCATCCTCTCCAAGCGGGCATTCAGCGCCCCGATTGAGCTGAGGAATAAGCTCTTCAGCTCAATCATGGCGTCGGAACAAACGCCCATCTCAGTCCGGGTGGGGGGAGCGTGTGACGGCCCCGCGCGTGGGGAGGACGCTCTGACCTCGGTTTTGAGGGCCACGAGTTCTGCCCGCAGCACCTCCACCTCGCTCTGGAGCCGAGAGTTGGCGAGGGCCAGCCGCTCCACCTCGTCGGACCTGCAGCGCGATGCCAAGTTGGCCAACGCGCGCTGCAGTGTGTCCGCGGCGACGTTAAGGTCACGCTGACACGTGCCTTTGAGGTGCCCAGACTTCCTGGACACCTCCCGAATGGCCTGTGCGCTGGCCAAGCCCCTCTCCTGGACCTCGTCGGCTGTCAGCCCGGTAGGTCCCGCGCACCAGGGGATCTGGTCATCTACGGGTACAGGCACCGATTGGGCCTCCTTCGTTGTAACCGCTTTACTGGAGCGGGCGGCGATGCGCTCTGCCTGCACCCTGCGGACCCCTCTGGTTTTCTCCAGGAGCTGCTCCCCAGCTCTCCTGAAGCCCTCGGCGTTGGCTTTCAGGCCGTGCGCCCGCGCCTTCTCCTCCGAAGCCAGAACTTCTCGGCGGAGCTCCTCGTATGAGTGAAGCTCATCCGCCAGATCGTCATCCATACCGTCGTCGAGCTGCGAGAGCTCCTCTCCTCGACGACGCTCCTCCTCACTACTAGCAGGTCTGGGCAAGGTGTTACGCCCAGTCTTGCTTCCACGACCTCTCCGCCCCGTCCCTATCTTCGGCGGGTTCGAGGTCGTCGACTCATACCCCGACAGGTTATCGGAGTCGACTTCCTCAGCGGTCCGCGACCTCTTCCGGCTGTCGCCAGCCCCACCATCCACTCCGTACCTAGTACAAGGCTCCGGAGTGGCGTCAAAAGATTGGGTTATTTGTGATTCCATATTTGATCCCACGAGTATGGGGCAAAGGAAGACCACCCGCGCAGAGGCCCCTGTACGCGGGCTACCCTAAGTACTCCAGAGGTCGGGTGGTATCTGGAGGTTTGTGACAGGTTTTCTCCCGGGTTTCTTGGGGAGTTCGGGAGTCTTGCCTGACGTGGCCGGCCGGTGAAGGCAGGCCCTCGGTCCCCTCCCCAACAGCTCCCCCACAGACGCCTCGAGTGGGCTCATCGCTGTCAGTTCGGGGATTACGATGCTCAGGGGCTGGCGTGAGGCCCCTGGTACACCCCTTTCGGGGTGCTCCCCTTTCCCCCCCATGGTCGCTAGCGGGTGGGCTGTATAGCCGCCCACCAACCCGTCCTGAAAACGGGCGCCCGTCGCCGCGTGCCCCAACGACGAAGCCTTTGCATGGCACGGCACCCAGAAGGGGTGCCGGAAAAGCTCCACTCAAAGCCGCTCAGAGTGAGCGGCGAGCGTGCGGCCCAGAGTGGGCACGCACGTGGAGATCCTTCCCGCAGGTCCGAGTGACCCGCTGTGCGGTCCAGAAGGGACGCGCGTTGAAGGGGGTGCGATGCCCAGAAGGGGCACCACCTACTTTATTCGGCGCCCAGAAGGGACGCCAGGGATTAGCATAAGGCCCCTTGTCCCACGCTGAACGTGGGCCGAGAGGCCTTACCCCAGGGTGCACCACGAGGAGGTTCCCAAATTTGCACCCCAACCTAACCTAACCTAACTTAATCCAAATTAAAACTTTAACTAAACTATAAATTAAAATCAACATTAATATAAAATGAAACAACAGAAATCAAAATATACAAAAATTGGCATTACCAGAAACAAAAATTTAAACAAAGTCAATTAATACAAGTAAAAACTTAAATAACAATCAAAAATCCAAAACGGAACACTTAAATTGCCTTAAATAAATAAAATAACTCAAGTTTTCAATTAAAATTAAAACAAACAAAAAATGATAAATAAATAAAACTCTATTTTACAAATGTAAGCGACCCCAAATAAAAATAATATATTGATAAGTTCTTTTTTCCCTAATTTTGTCCTAAGTGCAATAGTCTTTAAATTAAAAATCCCATAATCCGTTAAATTCCCTATTCCCTAAAATCCTTAAAATGCAAAGTAGCCCCCGAAATTCCTTCCTTCTCTTCTGAATCCTTTCTCTTCCTCTTTTATTTTCTCCTTATCTCCCCCCTTAGCTCCCCGCAATTTATTAGAGGTGGACAGAAGGTCCACCTAAAGTATATGTAGTAAGTAAGATTGAATATGTAATAAAAACATCCCCTTCTTGACCCATGAGGGGGGACACAGTAAACAAAAAAAAAAAGCTTCCAACACACTAGCCAGTCACAATAATAATAATATAGGTACTTACAGTATGACATTTTCTCAGGTACAAATCAATTAATATAATGCAATGTCATAATGTTATTGGGTATTAATTTTAACAATTTTAAGTAGGTATAAGTATGTCAAGTTTTTACATTATGTCAATATGTTATTACATTAGGTACCTACATGTCAATCAAAATTCATAAAACTAACAGTAATAATCTTAAAAACAATACAATTAAAGTAGAATTATATAGGTACACATGCAGACACAATATTTTTTTATTTCTTGGGGGTTAAAGTTACTCGCGTCCGTAGGTTTACCCTTGAGTGGTGCTAAATGAGTGACACTGACTGAGTGGTAGAGCCACGCTACGTTGCAGCACGCATTGGGCCGGCTCGCCCGGCGTAATACCACCCTCTCACGAATATCCGGCGTAAAATAATAGCACTTGGTGCTGTTGTGTTCCGGAGGCCCCTTCCCCCCCCCCCCCCCCTCACAATTCCTATTCCTTCCTTAACCCTATTCCTTTCTTAAAGGTCGGCAAACGCATCTGCGACTCCTCTGGTTTTGCGGGTGTCTAGGACTGCGGTGATTAATCTCCATCAGGTGGGTCGCCTGCTCGTTTGCCTTTTTCTTATATAAAAAAAAGGTTAGGTGTATGTATACTCTGACTCATTTATGCCTGATACGTTCAGGTATTGGTATCCTAAATGCTTAGTAACATTGGCTTTAATCTTTGCATCTCTGCTGTAATCTCTGCATTAGTGAACAAATGTATTTATCTCTTTATTTCCGCCCTGCTACGGAAAGTACGTTTAGTAATTTATTATGGCTTAGAATTATGTTGGTAGTCACTTATATTATATAACTCGATATATCAATGTGCAATGGGCTAAAGTGCGATTTATGTGCTTTTGTAATAATGTATGTACTTACCTTAATTCGTATAGCCTATATGTAGATACTTTATTTTATGAAATTTAAAGCCATACAGAGGGCAGCCACAATTTAACACAATTTTATAAATTGTGTTAAAATAAACATTTTACCAATATCACTGATTTATGCATGAAGTTGTCGAACAGTTTCCCCCAAAAAGTTTTGGGCGTAAATTGAGTTTTCCCACGTATTCGGTATTCGTTCATTCGCGTGATGTTTTCATTTTAACACAAAACAAGCAATACTTTTCCCGTGTAGCGTCAAAATTTTTACGACCTTCTAGTAAAGACACGTACCTACCTACTTAGGGCATTATGTTGTTATTTTTTATGTTATTGTGGCCATTAGTAGTCAGTGAATAGTATTCACGTAAGAATGTTTAAAAACATGATAGACAATACTCAGTATTTTTATCACAATATTACATCCATTGAACAATATTTTACATATACGTAAACTGGCGCTCCGTAACGCGCTATGTATAACTGAACCTTAACTTATCGAATGATGTCGCCACTCGTCTTGAGACTGTAGTACACAGGTCGGCGTACGTGACGTTGATTGATACTTAATTATTGATCCTTTGTACCCGTAGACAGCTTCAACGCGTAGTTATACTCGTATAGGAGTGTACAGTTGGCCGAAGCTTCGGAACACGCGATACCACCGCCCGCCCTTCCCATTTCACTGATTAACCGATGAGTTTGCGTTTCCATGCGGTTTTGCAAATCTTAGAATTAGCTCTACGTAGTTTTAGAACATGATCATGAATTAGTTTTATACGCTAGTTTTCCGGAGACTATAGTGAGTAAAGTATCTGTGTCGTAGTTTGTTTCGTTTTTACATTAAATATTTATTTAAAGTTGTCATTACTTAACTACGACCGAAGGCATCATAATATTATAATATTATATATTTATGACGAATAACATACGAATTTTTAAAGTTGATCCCATACAAATAGTTGTTCTATACAATTAATAAAATGGCCAAATTGCGGAATTATATACAGGGTGGAAAAAAAGGACCGTGGTTGGAGAAAAGGTAGGTACTCTTAATATTGATGATGGCAAATTTTACTGAAAGGAAACATTCCTTTATTTTCAAAAATAATTACAACTGCATTTAAAGATTTTCGAAAAATCAACTGCTTGAGCTGGGAATCGAACCGGTGAAATGTGAAAAAAAACATCCTGTATTTTATGATACCAACCGAAAGAGTCATTCATAAGGATCAATTTCTTTTAAACAACATAGTATCTTAAATTAAAGAAAGAACAAGACAAATAATTGCTATCTAAAGAAAGCTCACTAGCTTTACCTACCTGCAATAAAAAAATATTTTTAGGAATGTTTCCTTTCAGTAAAATTTGCCATCATCAATATTAAGGGTACTTTTCCTCCAACCACCGTTTTTTTTTTTCCACACTGTAAGTATGTATTACCGAACATCATGTAAGTATTGAGGAGCTCGATGGCGCAGCGGCTAGCGCGTTAGGCTTGCGATCTTGCTCGCTAAGCCTCTTTCTCAATGCCGGGTCACTGGAAGGGTGACCAAATTAATAAAAAAACATCTCGAGCACCTTCGTGCTTCGGAAGGCACGTTAAGCCGTTGGTCCCGGTTGTTGTCGTAAGATGACAGTCGTTAAAACCCACCAACCCGCATTGGGCCAGCGTGGTGGGTTATGGCTCAATATCCCCATGTGTGCTATTGTCCACGTGGGAGGCCTGTGCCCAGTAGTGGGACGCTAATAGGCTGATGATGATGATGTAAGTATACATCAGCATATAAATAAGCTCTACTCAGGCCGTCCCACTTAAAACATTGCAAATAGAAATTGGTCTATATGTGATAGGGGTGGTAGTTCTAACCTGCTGAGTACTACATCTAAATTCATCGATAAAAAAAATTATATGGACTTAAAAAAAGTGGTTTTAAATCACAAAATAATTAAGTAATGTTTTTTTTCTCACCAAAATAATCTCAAACATACGAAACAAAGTAATTTATTAGTTAGCCAGTGTCATTAGCTACCGTTTGCCATTTTTTTCATGTTTCTGCGGCGTGTGAAACCTTTGCTATAGCATAAAGTAAAAATGGTCATAAATTATAGGGGGAGGGGCTAGGACCCCCCCTAATTTATTTTTTTTGTCGATGAATTTAGATGTAGTACTTAGCCTTAACGGGTTAGAAGTACAAGCCCCTATCACATTGTATAACCTACCACACTTCAGCCCAAAGTGAGACGGTTCTGTGGTTTTAACGTTTGCCATCTAGCAAAGCACAAAGGAGCTCGAGAGATTTTAATATCCGCCATTGCAAAAGTGGCTTATCTCGCAAGATTGCTACCCGCGTTAACCGCTGCTCCATATCCGCACTATATCTACAAGTATAAGCGGGTATTATTGTTATACATACCTATATACCTACCTACATATACATATAAACACGACTTTATCCCCGAAGGGTTAGTCGGAAACTAGGCTGTAAAGACATCAAAAGAAGTCCTCTACCGTAGTCCACTTTTCACCAAATAACGACGTACAATGGCTGACTCCGTCGCTTTACCAGTCTAAAGGTCAAAATCCCTTGCACACCGCGTCGTCTATATGGTACGGGCACGTACCCGGGTGGCCGGTGCGCTTCATACGAAAATCGCTGCAAAGTGGTAAAGCGACGGTGACTCCGACCGACCGTACATACATGTGCTCAGCGTGACAGGCGGTGAGCCCATCGCCGCTCTATGCTGTTAGAAGTATGTGCAGTCTTTAGTCCGTAAGTCGCCTTTTATGACACCCAAGGGAAAGAGAGGGGGTGGTAGTATTCTTTCACCGCTACGCGATACGGTTATTAAGTAATACTATTATAAGACACGCAATATATAACAACGCAAAAATTACGTAACACAACACTTTTATGGCGGCTATCAAAAGTTCTTATGTCATAAACAAGGCTTAGGTCCGCGATGAATCATCCACTCTATCGATTAGTCGCCGCTGCTTGACGTCTCACGAAATGGGTCATCGGTGTTCTTCGCATAACTTGTCTCAACCTATCGTCTGTGGGATAACCATAATTCGGTTAGGTACTAGCAATATTGAATTTCTATTTTGTATGGTTTTACGGCAGCCGTCACGTTAGCTGTCTGAAATGAACGTTCGAACGCTGTTTTCATTGCGTACTGGGTTCATGTGCTTGTTATTTTATATCAAAACCTATTGTTCTTTAAAAAACAAATAAATACTCATTAGCCGCGTCTACACCGGCCGAGCACGGCTCGCGAGCCGTTTTGCACGGGCTTCCTGCTCGCGAGCCGTGGCACCCGAGGCGAGCAGTCCCCGCGAAAGTGAGCTAATGCAACCTTTCAAATTTGCCTCGGGTGCCACGGCTCGCGAGCAGGAAGTCCGAGCCAAACGGCTCGCGAGCCGTGTTCGGTCGGTGTGGACGCGGCTATTGACACATCAACCAGTTTTGCAAAGAATGTGTCACTTTGCCTTGCCAATCCAATCTGCCTGTCACCTATAACCGCCTCTGTAGTCCAGTGATTAGACCATAGTCCACAGTCTCATCTCCACAGCCTTTCCACCAATCAAAGCGTGAACAGTAATATGGGTATATTACTGTTCACGCTTTGATTGGTGGTAAGGCTTGTTAAGGGGGTGCCGCGCGATCGCAAAAACTGACATAAAGTTGTCGAAAAAAATGTTTTTATGAGTCATTAGATTTATGTATTGCTTGTTATTGTTTAAAGAATTTGTTTCAATTTTTAACAAGGCCACGACCTTGTGCAATGATCAGGCTAACTTACGTAAGTTCTTTTAATGTACTTAACTATATCAGCGCATAGTACAAGTAACTTAAAAATACGTAAATTTTCACAATTACGTGCAGGATAAAATAAATGACTACCTCAGCTAAGAATCGATCCCACGCCCTCCGCAATCTGGGCTGCGTTGCTTGTAAAGTCCGCCTGGCTGGCTAAAGGTAGGACCGCACTAGGCGGAACTGCACCGCAGCGGAACTGAGCGACACGACGCGTCAAAATATTCTTTATATGAAATTATATGAGACGCGGAGTTCTGCTGCAGTCCGTTGCCGCTTAGTGCGTGTTGTCTCATATAATTTCATATAAAGAATATTTTGACGCGTCGTGTCGCTCAGTCCGCTGCGGTGCAGTTCCGCCTAGTGCGGTCCTACCTTAGTTGTTAGTAGGAATGTTGTGCTAAGAAAATATGAGATGAGGGTAGAACTTCCTACACACGTCAAAATAAAACTTGACAATAAGTAGGTATAAATTTAAAATCAAAATTTAGTGTTAAGAATTTAGTAAGTGAAGATAAGATATTATGTTAACTTTTGTAAGTAGGTACATACATACCACTTGTAAGTATTTTTAGTTATAAGCAGAGCGTTGCCTTCTGAAACAGGTGGTTATATAGAAGTCTAAAAGGAGGCTCCGTGAACTTGATAAGTTATGTAAGTCTTTATAAGGAAATAAAGAATTTTTGATTTTATTTTTTTTGTGGACCTTAATTGAAAAAGCCCTAGTAGGCAAATTAACACATTGTCTACCTATCAAATAAACAAATGAAAATAAAAATACAACAGAAATAAAACAAAAAACAACAGGAAAATTCCTTCTGTAAAATTTCCAAAAGAAAAGGTAGTTCGTGTCGTGGACCGGATGCATGCTGAGCACGTCCGATGGCATATAAACGCTGGTGTGTTTAAAGTCGACAACGGAAGAGTCCGTTCTGTTATATAAGGATCTATATGTACCTATTTCGAGTACCGAAAACTTTATATTTTTTCTCATTACAACGACTTGGCATTTTGACGTTTCTTCGTAGGACACTATATAAAAGGTCATTGAGGACACCTGTCTTGATATATTTCTGTGGACACCTGCCATAATAACACTTAATTCTTTCACGGCACCCACGTATTCTACATGTGCTATTCACGGATTAATATTCGTTGATTTCATATTGATTAAATATGAAGACAAGACTTGTTTGCGCAGTCCAGAGGTATAGACAGCTACGCGTGGCCGACCCGACCATCTGATGTCATGCCTTTTTTCTGGCAAATAGAAAGATTAAACATTGCCAAAAGAAGTATTGTCGCATAACTAACAAAGTTCAAATGCGTGTACTTATACAAAAACAAAACTATTTATTACGAACGATGAAAACATAAATGTTATTTTATAACGAAATGGAGAACTTCCATTTGGCATACAAAATGCTGTTGTCTGCGCTATGTAATTTCGACAACGATAAAATGGGGCCGACAAACACCAAGTAGTTCCGAAGTGTAACAAAGTAAATCTGCTATCTGCTATCATGCTGTTTTTATGGCAGTCTGTTTGTTTGGATCCAACAAATCAAACAACGTGGAGTGTTTAAGAGCGCGCGCGTTTTCCTGGTATCGCCAAAGTAATCTCCACAGCTATTGTACACTTTTCTTTCACGTTATTCTTTGAAATAATGTTGTATTTCTAACGATTTCAACGCCTGATAAATGTTTGTAATAATTTCATTGTGATTTTTATTACTAATGCTGTGTATTATTATCTCCATAATCAGCCCGTGTCAGTAATTTTATGATGTTTTATTCGGTAAAATTATTTGTGTACTGATAATATAGATATTTTAGTAATGCTGTGTTTTATCATCCTCCTTTTCGTTTGTTTGGGGGCAATATCATTTCATTAATCATTTACAATTAAACATTCATAACTTACTTTCATCTACTTTGTGCAACGAAATTATTTGCTTCTGTCTCTCTCGGGATCTTTGTACATTTTCGATACATTCAGGAGAAATAAAAGTATGACTCCGGAACGGGGATTGGTTTCATACGTTTGCTTTTTGATAATCAGCCAAACGAAACCATACCGAGATTCACAAAATGCCACAGTGACATCTACGGATCAATCAATTAGTTCATAAATGATTGCACGAACACGATCGTTCCGAACGAGTTGATGTGACATGGTACCAGGTTTTCTGTGCATGGTACTAACGTGTTAAACTTTTTCTAAAGCTGATTGTACTAGTACGTATTTATGTTGCATGCGATATAGTTAATTAGTTTAACGTAGTACAAAATTGAGTACAAATGAAGAAACTGAAAATCAATGAATTCGTTTTAAGTTAGTGATAATTTCAAATACAAAGGAAAAACTCTGTTTACCTTAGGAGGCCTATTACATTTCCACTGTGATTTTCGCGTAAAATGGCCAATTTTGGCGTTCTTGATCTCGGAAACAAAAATACTTTAACAATTCTGACTTATTGAATAGTGTAGAACACCATGCATTTTGCAAATTTTGCTTAACTTTTTAAATAAACTCAAATTGCAGAGAAAGATTTTCATAAAATGCGCGAAGGCACTTTTTTGGGCTTATCGATTTAACTACTGTTCTAAACAAATGAAATAAAAAAAATTAGAATGTTATCTCTTATATAGTCGTATAGTGCGTGGCGGCCTCGAAATTTTTAGAAATCATTAATTTTAAATAGAAAAAAAATTCTAAACCACATAACTTCGAAAATTGCTTTAAGTTAACTGTGAATTTCTCCTATCTACGATTATATTATTAAGCAAAATTTATACCAGAATAATTGTCACTTCATGAGAAATAAAGATTTTATAATGAATTTATTATCCTATTTCGATTCGATCGAAAAGGGCATTTTACGCAAAAATCACATTCGAGATGCAATAGGCCTTTTAATTTTCAACGTATATTCAAGGTTTTTTAAGAAGGTTTGTAAGAAACCTAAAAAGACCTTGATGAAACATTTTCCATTATAATTTATGAGCTATTGTGTGAAATGTAAGACAATGATACCGACAAAAAATATCACTTGACATAGCGGAGATATCATCAGGTCATCAGCGAATCTGAGTGTTTCTCATAATTATTTATTTACCTATTATTAAAACTAATGTAGCTAGTATTGAAATCCATAATTAGCACTAAATAACAGACAGAATTCAGTTCTTCACCAATACAAATTGCCACAATGCCAAAACCTCTTGTTTTGACGAGTTTTCGGAGATCACGTTTCTACTAAAGTTGCTTTTATTATAATTTATCATACTTATGAATGAAATTATTCGGTTAGAGTGCTGAAAAATCAATAACCAACCATATCTTTAAACTGTGTTTTAAAAAATATGATGATCATTCACTAATTATTGTAAAACCGATTTTAAGAGACATCTTTATAATTATTAAATTATCTAACAATTCATATTTAAATTATTGAAGAGTGGCTTCTACTAAAGGAACTGTTATATAATGTGCGCTGGTTTGTAGCTTCACATATTATCGTAGTTTATGAACTTTGGAAGTGAAATGTCAGAGCTTTTGATTGCAACGTAGCAGAATGCGACCAGCCGAGCGTAGCAAACGAGGCTACTCTAGGCAATTCCAGTAAAACCAATTGTTTTCAGAATTACTTCTTTTATTTCATCATCGTTGGCAACTTCTTGTATACCGTCTTTTCATTATTGTGAATTGGAATGATACTCAATAATATAATGATTTCGTAGAGCTGTTACCAAACGAGCACAATTTGATTCAAAAAAGGAAAATCTGTGTGGGGGAGGCTCAAGCATAAAATTATCTCTTCTCTTGGGTGCCGTAAAAGGCGACTAATTTACTGAAGACTGCACATACATCCAACAGCATAGAGCGGCGACAGGCTCACAACCTGTCACACTGGACACATGTACAGTTGTTGTTCGGTGAAACGTGGACTGTGGCAGTTCACTACTTTAGGCTTCTCATTGCCTTGCCTCCGACTAACCCTTCAGGGATAATAGTCGTGAGTGAATGTATGTATGTATAAAGTGAATGGTCTAAACATGTCTGTTTATGTTATATTTTAATACAAGTTATTGGTATACAACTTTATATAAGTTATTGGTATTAAAATAGTTGGGACTCTTTGTTTAAGTGACTCTTTCTTTGACAACCTCCTTGGTCGAGTGGTTTGTACACCGGTTTTCATGGTGTCGCCATCTCTGAGGTCCCGGGTTCGATCCCCGGTCGGGTCAATTTAAAAATTATTGTTTTTCTAAATTGTCTCGGGTCTGGGTGTTTTCTACGTATAATAAGTATGTATTTAAGTATTTTAAGGATGTTTATCCGTTGTCTAGTAACCATTCAATAAGTTTCAAAACGACGCTTCTCTTGGGCTAGATAATTGGTGTGAGTGCAGGATTTTTTTTAAATTTATTTATTTATTTATTTATTTAAGTGTTTGACAGCATTATGTGAAACCCGCTCTATCAAGTATTTTTTTACTTGTAATTAGGTTACATAACGTCAGGGTTATCAAATTAATCATGCATGGTACACAAGTAATTAATTTTGCATACCATCAACCAATGTTAATAAAAATAATTAATTCTAACCATCACTTCATTCGTCCGTGTCCATTTCTATATGAAACTATTGTGAATACAAAACATAATTTTGTGTTCCTAAAATGTACCACCGAGTTGTAAGGTCGCTAGGGACTCCTATTTGGGAAACATTTATGCCGAAAACGCCTTCCACACAGGGCACTGTAGCACAATATATTGTTGAAATTAAACTATTCGGTCCGCACATACCCTCTGGTCATAATTTTTTCCGCCACATTAAATAAATTTTATAAGTAATCCGCTTTTTTAAAATATTTTTTTCTTACATTGATAAGGTCTAAAACCTTGATAGGTTTGTCCAGTCACAGTACAATCGTGATCATTTTACAGGTAATAATAATAATATACCTTTGTATCATCATCATCATCAGCTATAAACGTCCCACTGCTGGGCACAGGCCTCCCAAGTGGACAATAGCACGTGGGGATATTGGGCCATAATCCACCACGCTGGCCCAATGCTTGTTGGTGGGTTTTACGACTGTCATCTTACGACAGCAACCGGGACCAACGGCTTAACGTGCCTTCCAAAGCACGGATGAGCTCGAGATGTGTTTTATTTGGTCACCCATCCAGCGACCCGGCATTGCGAAAGTTGCTTAGCGGACAAGTTCGCAAGCTGAACGCGCTAGCCGCTGTGCCATCGACCTTTGTATACTACCAACAAATCTCTTCTCTTTGTTGTCGTAAAAGGCGTCATGGATAAAGGCTGCATATAGCCACCACCTATCACGCTGAACACGTGTGCAGTTGTAATTTGCTGAAACGTCAAAAAAAATCAAAAATATTTATTTACATTAACATACAAAACTTAGCAGTATGTAGCTAGTGTCTCGTTTTAAACATAAAAATGTCTGTATTAAGGGACACCGCTCTTCCTGAACATTTAAAAAATTATATATATATATATATATATATACTTATGCAATATAATACAGGTTTCGTAACATTTTAAATAAAAAAAAACTTAAACTTTCTTATACTTAACTTAAACTAAAACTAAAGGGGCACAGTTTATTACATTATCCATATCTTTAGTTAACTAATTATTTTAATGAGTAACAGTACACATAGCGGACAGAGTGGATTATGGCATTGGACTCCTTTGGCTGTCCTATCTAATTGCCTAGTCTCTGACTAACTCTTTGGGGATAAAGTCGTGAATCGATGTATGCAATGTAGTTAATGGTATCCCAATATGTATTTTTTTAGGGTTCCGTAGCCAAATGGCAAAAAACGGAACCCTTATAGATTCGTCATGTCTTGTTTTCTGAGGTTTAAGCGAGCTCTACACATTGAAATGAAACACTTTTTTACGGAATAGCTCGCGTTTAATTTACTATTTACATAGTTTTTATATTATTCCGACGTTTCGAACCCTTTACAGGGTCCGTGGTCACAGGGAGACTGAGGTGTTGGTCGTCTCATTGTTAGAAGTTATTTGCCTACCGTCAATAATTTTTATATTTTACCGGGTGCGTTTAAGTTTACACAATACGAGCTAACAATATTTTTAGGTCTGGCAATGTGTTGCTGTTGGGGCTGGGATTTGATGACCTCTATGATGGGGGTCCCAGGCAGGTGGTAAATTTCAACCATCCTCTCTATTGAAATTACGATGTTTTTTATTTTAATAGCCTCGCGTATACTCCCAAGGGATGAATCGTTGTTCCTTGGCGAGTATTTGAGGTTTGTCAAATCTGATGCAATGGTTGGGTCCCTCGAGAGCATGTTCACACACTGCAGACTTATTTTCGCGCCTATGCTTGACGTCGGCTATATGTTCTTTTACGCGGGTTCCTACACTTCTCTTTGTTTGCCCGATGTACGAGAGCCCACAGTCGCAGTCCAGTTTGTACACGCCTGCATCTTTTTTCTGCAGCCCATGCGCGTGTATATTGCACTTGACAGGTCGTAAAAACTGGTTGATCTTCTTTGGCGGCTTAAAGTAAGTATTGATTGAAGCTCGCTTTAAGATGTGACCAATCTTGTCAGTGACGCCTTTCATATATGGAAGTACTGCAGGTTGGCGCTCGACTGAGGTTGGTTTTTTGCGTTTTTTGTGACGAAGCCGCGGTACTTGCAGTTTGTTATCCTGTAGTACATGCTTGACATGCTGAAGTTCAGCAGCCAGGTGTTGGGTGTCACAGATGCCGCGTGCTCTCTGAAACAAAGATTTCCCTACAGTAGCCAACTGTCTAGGATGGCGGTGAGAATCACCATTGAGATACCTATCTGTATAGGTTACTTTACGAAACACAGTGTGGCTCAAACTATGGTCAGGATTCCTGATGATTAAAGTGTCCAAGAAAGCTAACTTGTTGTCTGCCTCTAACTCCATTGTGAACTGTATTTTAGGGTGTATGGAGTTAAGATGACTTAGAAAAGCAGATACTTTATCAGTTGGTAAGATAGTGAAAGTGTCATCTACGTACCGCTTATAGAACCTTCTTTCTATAAGCGGTACGTAGAAAATTTACCACCTGCCTGGGACCCCATCATACAGGTCATCAAATCCCAGCCCCAACAGCAACACATTGCCAGACCTAAAAATATTATTAGCTCGTATTGTGTAAACTTGAACGCACCCGGTTAAATATAAAAATTATTGACGGTAGGCAAATAACTTCTAACAATGAGACGACCAACACCTTAGTCTCTCTGTGACCACGGACCCTGTAAAGGGTTCGAAACGTCAGGATAATATAAAAACTATGTAAATAGTAAATTAAACGCGAGTTAATCCGCAAAAAAGTGTTTCATTTCGTCATGTCTGTCTGTCCGTCCGTACGTCACAGTCACTTTTTTCCGAAACTGTCAGAAGTATACTGTTGAAACTTGGTATGTAGATGTATTCTGTGAACCGCATTAAGATTTTCACACAAAAATAAAAAAAAAAACAATAAATTTTGGGGGTTCCCCATACTTAGAATTGAAACTTAAAATTTTTTTTGCATCTAACCCATACATGTGTCTTCAAAATAATATTGCGGTTTCTAATATCATTTTTTTCTAAACTGAATAGTTTGCGCGAGAGACACTTCCAAAGTGGTAAAATTTGTGTCTCCCCCCTGTAACTTCTAAAATAAGAGAATGATAAAACTAAAAAAAATGTATGATGTACATTACCATGCAAACTTCCAGCGAAAAATGGTTTGAACGAGATCTAGTAAGTAGTTTTTTTTTAGTACGTCATAAATTAATAAATTTAAAAAAAATACACTATTATTAAAACATCGAACAAAGTTACAACAAACTACAAGAACTTTTATATGATGTTACTTGCTGCTACGGAACCCTTCATGGGCGAGTCCGACTCGCACTTGGCCGGTTTTTTAACACTAGGATCGATGTTGTTGATTTTAAATGTAAGTAAGAGTGTTTCATAGTGTTCTCAGGATCTCCATTCAATAAACATAGTATGCCGGATGCGCCTTTGATATAGGGTACAATACATTGTTGAAATTAAACTGTTCGGTCCTGATATATCGTACAAACGAGGTGGCAAATTGCTGCTGCCTAATTTGATAAATTGCGCCGCTATAGTTAGTCTGATAACAAAGTTCATTACATCCGCACTTGTAGTTGTAGTAACCCTACAATCAGCATTGGTCCATAATTATAACCTATCTATGCATTAGTTCATTGTTTTTAATCCATTTTTAAACCTCTGAGGGTGGATTCGACCAAACTGGAATAAGGTCTTATACCTAGATTAAGCGCCGAATTTGTATAGACTAATCTTGGAGTAAGTCTTATTCCAGTTTGGTCGAATCCACCCTGAGTGGTTTAGTTTAGTCTCGGATTAGAATACCAGCGGCAACATATTTTATTACTCAGCTTGCTTTTCTGTTCCGTAATATGGAAAAGTTAACGCTAACACAATGTTTTTTTTTACCATTTCAAAATCAGACGTCGTCCGTCTTGTGGAATTGCGTTCGAAAAAGTACCTAATAATCGTAAATATAACTTCAGTAATCAAATTACCAAATGTCATTAAAGGTATCGCAAAGACCAATACCATAACAACATACATACATATATACAAAACAAAGAGCACACGTAAATTGGCTTTTAATTTACCTTGGAACACATGAATCAGTATAATTTTCCTATAAGTATGCAAGAATTGCCGATATCAATATGTGTCGAAATGAATGATAACAGCAGGTCGGATCAGTAATATCAATCATCTCTCTCTGGTACTGAAAAGGCCTTTTATGTCCTCGAGGATACCCATCTGCACATAGCATTGCTTATCACATTCACTTGTGCTTGTTGGAATATGACGAATGGATGAATTCTGCGGCAACTGCTGAACCCTCAATACTTATGTGTTATTAATTTGTCTCGTAACTGCTCTTATATCTAATTCAGTAAGTACTTATGTAGATTCTTGTGTTTTGTGAAAAGTCTTTACACTTTTCCGAATTTATGGAGACATTATTAAGCTTTTTGGAGAGTTTGAACACGTTTTCACACCAAGTGCTACTAAAGCTACGATTTCAAATATACTTATCTTATCTTTATTATTGAAATTTTGCATTATGCACAATTGCACAATGCTATATAGATATAGGATAAAATGTTTTACTAGAAAAAATCAACCTGTCTCAGGAAGCTCGAGTGGAATTCGAACCCAGCAGTGGACCGGCAATCCAAAGGTCGTGGGTTCGAATCCCACTCGAGCTTCCTGAGACTGGTTGATTTTTTTTTAGTAAAACATTTTATCCTATACTTATCTTAGTTTTCGGTACCACTGATTTCAGCGAAATTTCCACGAAAAAAATAACATCTCTGTGTTGTCTCGAATCTTTGCAGACTATTGTTTATAGTCGCATCATAAATATTTCTATGGTACCTACCTGACTTTGGTTATTCAAAATTATAATACCTACTTTTAATTTAAAGTTTTAGATTTATATACAGAAATTCTTTTATTACTTACTTTATTTACTTATATATCATTTTTTACGCAGCAGGACAGCAAACAATGATTAAATTTGTGATAAAACTGTTTGGCATGCTGTCCGCGAAAATGTTAACAACGCACACAATATCGTTGAAACGTTAATGTTTTAGAGCTAAATTCTTTATAGCCCCAAAAGACAGGATTACCTAGTATGGGCGCTATAGGTATAATTTGTTATTGCTGTCTAAATGAAAGTAAGTAAGTAATAAAGATGACTATAGGTACTTAGGTAGGTACTTACGTTTTTAAAAGGTAGGTAATACAGCTTGTCTTACTAACTGTGCAAGTAATTTTAAGATGACTGTAGGTAGGTTTAGTACGTTTTGTAAAATAAAAAATCTGAACCAAAAAATAATATTTGTCGTTATACCTACCTAGTCGATTATTGATGTTAGTTATACTACCTGCAGCTTGTTTAGTAATTTAACATGATTGTAGCCACGTGTTGTTATATCAAAAAAACGTAAATCAAATAAAAATAGTGTAAGTAATTACTTAGGTATCTTTTATTTAGTATTTTATTTAGAAATACCTACCATTGTCTTTAAACTCTTGGAACTCTAATGCCGAGTCCGCACGCTTGGCACTTTCCTCAAACTCCAAACCTCAACAAACGTTTGGATTGATTTGATGAAATAAACGTCGCCATCCACACGCTTGCGAGTGCGTTAGTTTGTTTCATTGATGTAAACGCGTAAAGTGACACACCGCGAAGCAAGTTTGTGCGCACTCAGGTGCAGTCCATCCATGGGCTGCATGCACTGCACCTCCACTGGCTCTTCGGAGAGACGTTGCGTCTCTCTGTATATTGTACCGTATATATCATGGGGAGTGTTCTGAGGAATTGTTCGGCTTGATCCCTGCCGCTGATTTCCTTCACCGCACTACATGCAATCGACTGTCATTCCATCCACATCACCTTGATGGATGGCGGTCTACTACTGTGCGTTTTTCAAGAAATTTCTTGCCTCGAACTACAGTGTTGTGGAACCAGCTCTCGGCGGCGGTATTTCCGGACCGTTATGACTTAAGGATCTTCAAGAAACGAGCCTATTCCTTCCTTAAAGGCCGGCAACGCGCCTGCTATTCCTCTTGTTTTGCGGGTGTCCATGGGCGGCGGTGATTACTTTCCATCAGGTGACCCGCTTGCTCGTTTGCCTCCTTCTGCTATAAAAAAAAAAAAAACCTCGTTAAGTCGCTTCCGAGCGATTGCGGTGACATGTCGTTAATCGTATCACAAAGAAAAAAATAAAAATGCTATTTTGTGCACTCAAAAGTTGTTACAATCACTCGAGAAACACAGAAAAAAGTCTAGGTGTAACGTTTCATCGGTAAGTACACGAAACACTACTTGTTTTAACTTAAAAATAAAATATTTGTAACATCTACCAACACGAAACCATATCGCCGCCATTTTTTCAACGCAAATCATAGACTATAAAAACAGACTGCGCAAATGAGTTTCTGCCTATTATGTCTAATTTGGTTTTACTGTGATAAAGATATTTGCTATTATTTTATAATACGCATAAGATCATGAGTATCACGACTGACAATTTAGATTACGTGATATTATTGTAAAAATATGAATGAAATGAAATAATCAATAAAATATTTATTCCAAATTGGAACGCATTGATACTCAATACTGAATTTTACTTCAAAACCACAAAACACGATAGTGAACTAAACTTATGTTTTAAACCATTTAAGAAACCCCCATATTACCTAATCAAATAACTTTTAGGGCCATAGTAGCCAGATAAGCAACATACACAAAATACAGGAAGAAAATTCTAAATTAATAAAAAAACACCAATCAATTAAGGGATGAATTATATTAGAGCGGGCCGTGCACGGGGCGTGCCCCGTCCGGGCCCAGACGGCGCACTGATTTGAGACGTTGCATACATTTTGTATGAAGCAGTTCATATTACACAGTGCATGATCCGTGCCCCGTCCGGGCTCGGACACGGACGGGACACGGCCCGCTCTAATAAAAATACAAAATGTATGCAACGTCTCTAAAGTCAGTGGCCCGTCCGGGCCCAGATAGGGCACGGCCCGCTCTAATATAATTCATCCCTTACTATAAATTATTATGTAACATGTGCCTAATTTAGAGTTATTTTATTGGTGTTTTTTTCTAAGATGGATTAGATACGTCAAAATAGTCAACGTCATCGTCACAAAAAAGTAATGCATTTATAAGCATCTGAGCAAAAAAAACGGCGGTACCACTCTTTTCTCAAAGCAGTTCAGGCCATTTTCGACCCCCTATAACTTCGTTGTGGATAAAAGTAGAGGCCTGAATTCTTAGTAACCAAACAGACATTGTATAAACACGGTATATTTTAAATTTTATTTAATTTGAACCAGTAGATTAAGAATTAGACAAAGTTTCTTAATTTTGTCACTCATTGACTGACCGATTATGAAAACTCGAAGGCACTTCTAGCAGACATTAAAGCTTCAAATTTAAAATACAATTAGTGTTTAGTATATAAATCAAGGAAAAACAAAATATTTTGCAATTTCTGTCCAGTTTTCTAGATACACCAACTGCATAAATAACTTTGTAATCCCATATAAATATATAGGATTACAAAGTTACATTTGCAGTGAATGAATCAGTGTACCTGTATATTATTATGTATACTATATAATATAATGGAATATCCGGTGTTTTAGTATAGTATTCAAGAAGTAGAAGGTAAGTGAAGTAAAGGTACTGGTAAGGAAAAAAATAGGACTATCTACAAAAAGAAATGAGATGCCATCAAAAACATACTTGTAAAAAATCCAAATCTCACACGCAACTCTGTTCTTCTACCGTAAAAAGTTGTAGGATCCATGTAATACCAAGTCAACTAAATAATCTAATTTAACATAATATAATAATGTAGGTATTACTTGTACGACACATTGTGTTTTAATGCGATGGCCAAGTCAACCGACTTGGTATTACATGGATCACACAACTTTTTACGGTAGAAGAACTTAGTTGCGAGACTTGGTTTTTTACCAGTATGTTTTTGATGGCTAGCTTTTACAATTGGACAGAACCACGTCTATTTGGTCAGTTGAATAATTTCATTCAACTTACTCCATGAGCTGTGAAAAAAATACATATATAAGTTCGTAAAATAAGTAATTCCAGATGAAGCAGGAAGGCCTCATACCTTATCAATATATACCTATAGACATCTACATAATGATTGAAAAAGAAAAAGATTTTATAATATTATTATATAAAAGTTTTAGCTAATAAATTATTTACTTATTTTTTTAGCATTAATTTACTTATTTTAAAATATTACAATTAACAAAATTCAATAAAACATTAAAACAAACTACGCATTGATTTCTATATTTTTAACAATATTCTCCTACAACACGATAAAACTGTATGAATAGTGTGTCGCTTGTTGTTGTTGTGTTTGCGCGCTCGGACTTATTCTATAACAACCAAGCCCCCTCCCTAACGTATCACGTGATGCCCGCTGTCATCTAGCTGAGTGATGCCCGCTGTCATCTAGCTGAGCACAATTTTTGTATTGGACGTGTACTCTAGTTTATTGTACCTCAATGGTTTGTTTGCACAAACGAGACAAATATTCACAGACGATCGAACTTGGTGCGACCCACACCAGCGAACTGTACGGTGCACTTTATAAATAAATAAATAAACTTTCCTACACTCACACCAATTCTCTAGCCCAAGAGAAGCTTCGTTATGAAACTCGTTAAATGGTTACTAGACAACGGATAAACATCCTTAAAATACTTAAATACATACTTATTATACATAGAAAACCGTCACGCGATGGTTAGTTCGGAGCGCACTATGTTCGTGGTCCGGCCCCAACCAAGTTCGATCGTCTGTGAATACTTTGAGTACGCACAAACGTGTGGACGCTTCGCAGGCGCTTTCGGAAAATTGCCTTTGATTTGTCATAAAAAACCGACACTCGATGGATCGGCTACAAGGGCTTGCCAACCTACGCAAACCAAACCAACCACTCTATCCACACGTTTGAATTTGTGACGGCTTGTTGAGGTTTGCCAAGCGTGTGGACGCGGCATAATAACGGTGGCTGGCCACCAAATAATAGTGCGTCTCAAAGCAACTCCGAGCAAGCGGTCAAGTGAAGGTCAACCCTTTAATCTCTTTAAGTAGTAGGTGTCTTTCTAGACATTATTATACGTACCTAGTACCTACACACTTTTTGACCTTTTTTGCTTAAGTTATTTAATGATATAAAAACATATTAAAAAATAAAAATGGACGGAGCAATTTTTCAGTGGAAGTTATAGTGGAAAATGTTAAAAGTTAAAATTTGGGGTTCTCTGAAATGGAAAAAATGTTGGATTTTTAGAAACACTTATTCTAACTAGTACATACGTACGTATACAGAAAGAATTTCAGCCTGAGGAAATATTCACAGAGAGTTAAAAGCGATTTTCATGTGTTGGTAAAAATACCTAACTTCTCGTAACAAATTTTGTTGGATTATTGTACATCTGTAATCTGTATTACCTAACTTCAACACATGCCAAATTTCAGAGGCAGAGGAATTTTTCGGAAGTCTCCATACAACAAATGTCCTCGTTGATTGGACTATCTAACGGAATAGCGAGTTTTTAGGTGCGGCCAAATATGGCCGCTTGGGGCTTGAGGGGTTAAAACTTACAGAACCTTCTCCCAATCCGTTATAACATTCAAAGGAGAGAAAAATTCTCGCGCGCGTTGATATGGTAAGTCTTTTTGTCTCCAGTCAGATATATTGGAAAGCAATGCGTCTTTCACTGAAAATGGACCAAACGTTACAAAAGTTACAGCAATCCCAAACAATGGCTTTTGGCGGCATCATTTTATTTTCTATTCACGTCGGCATTATTCTTGCTTTTGCTCTGTTAAATTGGATATCGACAATCCATTTTTAGGCTGTGACAATAAAAGCAATTTGTTACGTCAATCAATTCGGTGGACGTACTCTGAAAATCGAAGTTTGCAATTCTTGTGGTTAAACTCGTCACGCATGTTAGAACGAGGTTTCTATTTTACTACATACATATAATCACGAATATTATTCCCGAAGGGTTAGTCAGAGACTATACAATGAGAACCGCAAAAGTATTCCTCTGCCATAGTCCAATTTTCACCAAATAGGGACTTTTCACCAAATAGCACATGTGCTCAGCGTGGTGGTGAGCCCATGGCCGCTCTATGCTAGTGTTGACCTACCTACCTATTTATGAAATAATAATTGCTTAACGAGCAAAGAAAAATAAGTTGTAAAAGTGACTTTTTGTCGAAAACACGTAGTAACGCTCTCCTTATCAACTCGTACACCGTGACCCCTATGAACTTTCCCGGCCGGCCGCCTGCGCCGGCGGCGGGGCGGGGGTAGGCTGAGCGTTTGAAGCGCCTCGGTCATTGACTTAATAAGATCGTCCGGTACTAAGGGTTTGTACACTTTTTATTGATACTTTTTATGATTTTTTTATGCTCATATTTTTAGTTTTACAAGTTAAATAGCTTCTGCTGATGATAAACATGAACAGGAGGCCAATTCTCATTTTTCGAGATGTAGTCTCGAATCGTGTTTTGATTTCGATCTCTCTCGACCATAAAATCTCGATAATCGACATTTTGTTCACGAATCTCCTATTCTCAGCGCTAATCGACTTCGAGTTTGATTTGAATTCGAACTTTATCGAGTGGTAATCCAATTTAGTTATTCTGAAAATCTCGAACTCGACATTTTTCGAACGAGAGCCGCTCGAATTGCTTCGAGTGGTCGGCAGTGGTCGAGACGTAATTTCGACTACGAGATGCTAATGAAACGTCAAATAGCGGCGAAATTACGGTGGATATGGAGAAGTTACTTTCCAATTTTGTCGTGGAAGTGATTTAAAATATTGAGAGAGCTCGCTCTCTTTTTTTAAGAAGGTGGAAGAAAACTTTCCACTCCTTAACTGTATATCGGCTTCCAACATTTGTGGAAGGAGCTGCTTCTGCTGTGGCGTTGGGTATTTTTTGTTGACATTGTGTCTTGTGAATACTAAAATGATCGTTTCGTCACCAAACAAGCACACAACCACAAACAAAAAACATAAAATTTTTCTCTGACAAATTGACATTGAAATGTCAACTATCGACGATACGATACGTTTTATACAATACAAGTTGTATAAGGAAATTAAATTTGATCACAACACATTAAATATAATGATTTTTCGATAAGTACCTACTTATTATTAAAATTTACTTCTTTAATTAAAAAGCAAGTTCAATAGGTACATTTAAATACCTTTACAGTAAAAATATTTGAGGTACATAGTTGCAACCGGTTTAAAACCGGATGAAACGTGTGGAACGGAACGCATCCCGAGTTGATTGCATTATAGGAATGGCAATATTTATCACAAAAAAACTCGAAGTCTATTTCGATTAGCACTGAGAATAGGAGATTTGTGAACAAAATGTCGATTATCGAGATAGAGATCGAAATCAAAACTCGATTCGAGACTACATCTCGAAAAATGAGAACTGGCCTCCTGGGCTCCAAAACCAATGAAAAATCTCGGTGTATAGTCGTATAGTGCGTAGCGGCCTCGGAATTTTTAGATATCATTGATATTATATAGAAAAAAATCTAATTCTAAACCAAAATACTTCGAAAATCGCTTTAAATTAACTGCGAATTTCTCCTATCTACGACAATATTATTGAGCAAAATTTATACCAGAATAATCATTACTTCATGATGAATAAAGATTTTATAATGAATTTGTTATCCTATTTTGATAAAAACAGTGCAAAATTACTTCAATGTGCGATGCGCCGGCCGTTCAACTATCTTATCCTCGCGGAGTGGACATTTGTAACATTAAGCATGATTTTATTATCCTATTTCGATAAAAACAATAAAATACAACTGCAAAATTGCAACAAAATGCAAAAATGGGCATTTTACGCAAAAATTACAGTCGAAATGCAATAGGCCTCTTAACGTTTGTGAGGATGTCAATTAATAAGAAAAAAATACATTATTATTTATTATTATTTAATCTTGTTTTAGTGTAACACAGTTGTTGGCTATTACGACAAAAAATACGTTTTACCCTATTTCTTCCTCTGGGGGCTTAAAAAGATATTACGAATCAACATCTCAAACGACAATTTGAACGCCAAATTCAGCAAATTCAGCAGGCTTTCCCTATTCTAAATTTCATTACAACCTGCCAACAGAGCTTCGGTTACAATGTTTTATAAGTATGTTAATAGATATGCTTTATATGTATTGTTTTTTTTTTCTTTTTATTGTTTTTAAATTATAGTTTGACTCTGGACCATTTAGATTGGTTTTTGTAAAAGTAAGACTTTAATGCTAGTTGGGTGGTCTCTCCTACAAACCTAATCTGGAGCACATGTAGGTTATTGTAGGTCATCCTTTAAGAGATAGCACCTCTTAAAGGATATTTATGTACCCTATAATATTTGTTTACCTCAACTGTTATTTGCAGTGTTGTAAAAACAAAATAACAAGCCCATAGATATATAAGGTGACTGCTAGAAACCGCAAGAAACTTCAAGGGCTGGTCAGGTCAAGTGTTGCAGACTAACGTAGGTACTTATCGCCCAGCTGACGCGAACGGCTCAACAGACAGACGGTCAGCCGGCCGGCCGTTGCCAGCGCGTTTTAAATAGTCGTTATTTTTAATTGTTTTGTATTTTATATTTCTTATGTTATTGCTTTATGATACTCAAAGACTATATATATTTACTAATACATAGTCATGGATACAACATAAAGATAACCTTAATTTATACTAGTTTCACAGTAATTCTTTTAAAACAATCCTATATACCTACTAGTTTTTTTTCACGCAATTGCCAAACTGATGGTAGATTCTCAAGTTATCAATTTGAGGAGCGGTTTATTTATAGATACAAACTTTCTGCTTCCTGTCCAAAGTTTCAAATGAAGTTGTCTCATTGACGTCACTTGAGTTTAGCCATTTACGTCAAATAAAGTCGTAGGAGTTTGATGGGTACTTCGATTTTCGTAATAGGCCCTCAGGACTGAGTGCCCGTCGGCGGGGTTGTCATTTAATTATACACTACGTGACTTTTTATCCGAAGGCCTATTCGCTTTTTTTTATTCATGACAAGCAATTATTGAGTCAGGGCTGGTTTTGGAAACGATCCTTTTTTTTGGAACCGTTTTAATGATACTAATTTTCCGTTAATCAACATCCCTGTAGAGGCGTGGCGCTTTCACACAGTTGCGTAAGCCATTTTTGAAGTTTCATCTATAATTATACGGATGAGCTCGAGGGCGCAGCGGCTAGCGCGTTCGGCTTGCGTTCTTGCCCGCTAAGCAACTTTTGCAATGCCGGGTCGCTGGATGGGTGACCAAATTTAAAACATCTCGACCTTCTCCGTGCTTCGGAAGGCACGTTCAATCCTTGGTCCCGGTTGTTGTCGTAAGATGACATTCGTTAAAACCCACCAACCCGCATTGGGCCAGCGTGGTGGATTGTGGCCAAATATTCCCACGTGCTATTGTCCACGTGGGAGGCCTGTGCCCAGCAGTGGGACGTTTATAGGCTGATGATGATTTAATTAAGCCGTTAGGGGCTTGGTGGCCGAGTGGCACCTCTGCATGGAGGTTCTAGTATTGAATTCCCAGAACGGGCAAAGGGTTCGCATGGTTCGATGCATGGCGCGGTTTTGTGAACCCGCATTTTTTAAGCATGGCAATTAAGCCAATGACCACCAATTACTGCTGATTTGATTTCAGTGATCGAGTTTCGTGACCCTTCCGGTCAACCGGCATTGCAAAAATAGCTTATCTTGCCAGATCTCCACTTGAACGCCTTAATAAATCATATACATACATACATACATTATCCTCGAAGGGTTTGTCAGAGACTAGGCAATGAGTAGGTACAAGCAAAAGTAGTCCTCTACCATAGTCCACTATTCACCAAAAAGCGACTGCACATGTGCTCCGCGAGACAGGTGGTGAGCCCATCGCCGCTCTATGCTGTTGGATTTATGTGCAGTCTTTAGTCCGTTAGTCGCCTTTTACGACACCCAAGGGAAGAGAGGGGGTGGTAGTATTCTTTCACCGCTACGCAACAAGGTTTATAAATCATATTCATTAAGAAAATCCCAACGTGTTTGCCTTTGAGTGTATTATTCTGGGCATTCTTAATCACTTCAATGTTGGATAATACGAATTATAGTGATGATACAATATGATTATGGCGGCGAAGGACCACGATGGCGCAACGGCTAGGATTCCAAGTCTCTACAAATATCCCAATCTTTTTTAAAATGTATCAGATACTTTCAACGTGAGATCTAAAATGTTGCTTTGTAATCTGTGTAGAACTGTAGTCCCATAAAGCTTTTGGTTGTGACTTGTGGGACAACTAAAAGCTGTCATATACTACGATCAGAAGAGATACATTTGGCCTTTAGAAAAGCAATACCGTAGGGTCGTCCGGGACGCGGCCGTCACAGCCCAGTGGCCAGCGGGATGTAAATCGATTTTGGAAAATAGCGAAGCGGAAAATTAAATAACTTACTTTACTTCTGATGTTTTCCTGCTTACCAAAAGATCTTCGATATGCTTGCTGTTTTTATCTTGTTTAAAAATAATTTCTATACAGCTTCCTCCATTCCAAATCAAATTATAATGTTGTGCATATAAATGCCAGTTCATAAAATTCCTGTTTATTTAATAGAAGTTTTCATTTTATCTCTCACAAAACCTTTATTTTTATCGCTAAAACCATAGAGCTGTTAATCGGTTCTCGACTAACAAAGTGAGTATTGCGCTTCGCTCAAGATCCGATAACACCGCCCAGCGACAGCGTCTAGAAAACCAGACGCTCGTTGTGTGACAGCGCCTTTACTCTTTTTTTATATTGATATTCTGTTATTGTTTTGTATGCATAGTGTCATTTCTAATCAGGGAAATAAAGAAATGTTCCTTCAACAAAGAAGGCGTATCGTCCAAAGTCACATCTTTCTTTCTGTCTATACACATGTGTAGTATAGTCAGCATTAAACATTAGCAACCTAAGTGTGTGGTCATTAAAGAAAAAAACCCTTTTTTGACAAACACTCAATATTTTTTAATTAGCCAAATATAGACTTGAAGTTCACTCATTTTATTTATTTATTTAATTTAATACTGACTGTATAATGGTGTCATTAAAGCATTTTCTTAACAAATGAAAGCTTAACAAAACGAATTGTTTAATTTGTAAATAAACAAATGAGAAAAAGTTGCGAGAGACAATTGTGTTTTATCTCTTCATAACAAAAAAGAGCTAACCCTATTACGAAGGACAGCGGTGTACTTACTCAGGCGAATTCTTTTTAACCGACCTCGCGACAAAATTGAATTTGCTACCACAAAACAGTATTATGTTGCGGCGGTTTTATTTTATAATCTCGCGATCATGATTCATTCTGACAAATATTAAGGATCAGAGAAGGCAAGCTTTACTTATTTATTGAGAAATAAGTTGTTTGAACACTTTTGCTTGGCTGATCTTGATATTTGTGTAAACTGGTCAGCCGTGTTTACAGTATTTTTATGTATTTTTTCATGATCTTAAATTATGTATAAATGGAAACTATTTTAATGCTAATACAGTATCATATGGTTCAATAACACTTATTATCTTATCTTAAGTTTCTCATATTATGTGCCTATCTCATTACTTTTTGTTTTTTTCTTCAAATTGCGAATTAAACTTTTCACCTTCATTTTAATAAATTGCTACCATTGGTTAAATCGTAATATTGTATACATTTGTTAAGCATCTTTGATCCCATTCTAGAAATAACGTAATCTTGACAATGTTTGTGGATGGCGTAAATTCGCGACTTTTCTTCTCTACAATTTACAAATAATAAGAACAAAATTTACTTATTTTAAGACTAACATCTTATTCTGTAAGAATTTCGGCAAAAAGATAGGTATGTAACGAGTCAGCTAAAGCCTTGTTGCTTTTCTGACCTCTTTTACGAATAACATTCTTTTATAACCAGTTTTAAATTTAAAATTGAAATATTACTTACATTCTCTGTCTAGCCTCTTTTTTCATGTAAATTCAGTTCAGATTCATCTGCGGATCTAGAAAGAGCTCCTTCTATTTATTGTTATCCTTACAAAAATACTATTATTAGTGAATAGGGAATTATTATAAATAGACAGTTACTATTTCAGGCATACGTCCTAATAATAATAAATAACCTAAACCTACATATACCTAGTCCCAGTGTATAGTGTATTAACGCTTAAATTGTGCTTCATAACTAACCTTTTTATTATTATAATATACTTCTGAACTCATCGTGCTTTTATCTCCATCAATCTCCTTCTCATCGTGTCACTCCTCCCGTTCCACCGCTATGTGGCAGGACCTAAAGTTACCTTACCCCACTCGTAAGAATAATAATCTTTCAACACTTTTACTGAACTAAAATTAGTTTGCAAGAATACTGCAAATTTTTCAAATTAGCTTTGAGCTTGAAAGATTTCTGTCATTTCTCATGAAATTTGTTTTAGAAAGTAATCTTGGACTCTCTAAGAATCTTTTAAGCAAGCAGACCCATCTAATAAATATATTTAATGAAGTAGCCTACCACCGCTTTAGCCTACTTTCGTAAGACGAGCCTCGGAGATCACATCCGAAGTTGTTTTTCAAACTTATCGAGTTCTCTGCGAAAAATCTCCATTAATATCATATTTAGCTTCGCGACCGCGGCCTTGGAAGTTTTATGGAAATGAAAGATAAAGAGCTTTTTATTGCTTGTCGTAAATAAAAATCTATACGAGAGCGGAACAAGTTTCAATGTGGACATTGTTTAAATACATTCCTTTTTTGTTTGTCTACTTTAGTAATACTGAAACTGAAACCTTGCTTTGTGAAAGTGTTTAGTGCTTGTGATGTTAAACAATTGTATTTGTTTTTGAATGTGTGTATTTTATAAATCGCAGATGATTGAACCTACCATGGTATCTCTGCACCATCCTGTGGTTGACTGGTAAATAATCCCAGGACGTCAAGTCCGTATGTGTTCCTTCCTAGCACGGCCCCCCGAGCTAGGCACGTAAACTAATGCTAATGCTTCAGATGCTCAATGTACCTCTAGAATTTATCAACAGAATTCAATGTACCTCAACCGTTTTGACAGAAATTACTATAAAATGCCTGCTCTTCCCAGCTGGGCCCTCGGCTGTATAACGCTCGAAATACATAAAAAATATACTGATCTAATGTACTTCCAATGTACCTCCCGATTTATGTATTAAATTCCAGAAATTCTAATTAGAACAGAAGATATTCAGCTTTAAAGTTTTGTCATCCTAGCGGGGCCCTCTGTAACCAAAGTGAATACGAATAAAAAAGTATACCATTGTTACGGCGAAAGGCGTTCGCAGTAACAGCGGCGAAATAAGGGTTAGGCAGGAGGTATAAGGGAATAAAGTACTTACAGGGATGATGAGTCACAGGAACCGGGGGGCGAGCTGACCACGGGCGGCGAGGTAGGTTGGGTTTCCTGGCGCACAGTCACTACACGAAACTATTCACTAGGGCAGTTCTTTAGGCGTTAGGCGTAACTTTACACATATGCTATTAGTGGTATTGCTTTATTTCGAAGGCTGAGTTCAAGGGCGCGCGACGCGTGATTTCGTCTTGAGATCTCAAAGGCCACTGCTTTGCGCGGGCGCCGTCCGGCGACAACTGTCCGTGCGAAGGGGGGAGTGCATTCCAATATGCACTCTAATTCTTCCGGCGCAGAGACGGTTGTTATTCGTTGCGCTGTGGCGCAAACATCTTCCCGGGGCCCAGGGTGGGCTCATCCAGAGGGAGCCTGGCAATCTTGAACACAGGCCTCCGGAGGTGTCCATTGGCGGTGTCCAGGTCCACCACCCGCACGACGCCATCCTTCCCAGGCAGGGTGCGAGTAATGCGCCCCAGTCTCCATTGAAGGGCAGGTAGGTTGTCCTCCTTGATGAGGACGAGCTCGCCAACTCGGGGAGGGGAGGATGGGGACAACCATTTGGAGCGGGTTTGAAGGGTATGCAGGTAGGACTGGGTCCACAGCGTCCAGAAGCGCTGGGAAAGGGCCTGTACCATCTGGAATCGCCTACGTGTGGAGATCGGCCTATCTTCCACGGATAGTTCGGGAAGGGCCGTTAGTGGGCGGCCTATAAGGAAATGTCCGGCTGTAAGCGGCTCAAAGTCTGAAGGATCAGACGAAAGTGGGCAGAGAGGTCTTGAGTTGAGGACCGCTTCAATTCGAGCTAAAAGTGTGGAGAATTCCTCGAATGTGAGGTGTTGTTCGCCAATTACGCGATATAAAAGTTGCTTTGTTGATTTTACGTTGACCTCATGTAACGCACCGAACCATGGTTCCTTAGGGACGTTCAACAACCAAGTAATGTGCTGACCAGCGAGCTTGTGCGCAATCGTGTCATTGTTTAAGGCAAGAAAGTTTTGTACTTCGATGAGCTGATTTTTAGCGCCTACATAATTTGTACCGCAGTCCGAGCGGATGAGAACCGGGGCACCGCGGCGTGCTATAAAACGCTGTAATGCCGCGAGGAACGCTTCCGTGCTGAGGTCCGAGACCGGTTCCAAATGAACCGCCTTAGTTGAGAGGCACACGAATATACAAAAGTACGCTTTTAAGAGTTTAACATTACGTAGGGTACTACATTTAACGAGGAATGGTCCGACAAAATCGGTCGTGACTTGACTAAATACTGGCTGAGGCGTAACTCTATCGGCTGGCAGGTCGGCCATGAAGGGCGCTTGCGGCTGGGCCCGGCATCGAAAGCATCTAATGCATTTAAAAACTCGGTGTCTAATAATGCGGCGCGCGGACAATATCCAAAATTGTTGGCGTAGGATAGCGTGTAAAGTGTCAGCGCCAGGATGGCAGTGTATTTTGTGGTAGTGGTCAATGATAAGGTCTACAAGTGGGCTAGAGCTGGGAAGTATGAGCGGATGCTGCGCGTCATATCGGATAGACGCATGGGACAGTCGTCCACCAACTCTAAGGAGCTCATCTTTAATGAGAGGTGACAGCCGCTGGAGTCTGACGGAGCAGATTTTGCCAGTTTGAAGGCGGTGTATGTCCTCCGCAAACTCATTGTGCTGGACACTGCGCACCTAGTAAAGTAGGGCCTCTCTTCGTTCACTGACGTACAAGGGGCCTGAGCGTCGCGAATCTGGGTGGTGTCTGCAGTTGTGCAGAAAGCGTTTTAGACAAGCTGTCACTCCGACGAGCTTGTCTAGTGAACTGAACCGAGTGAGCAGGTCAAAGTCAAGACCGGGCACTGTGACCAGTGACGGGACGTATTTGGGCTTAAGGCCGGGCAGGGCGTGATGGCCCAGAGCTAAGGGCATCGCAGGCCAAGACTCAGAAGGCTGTCCAAGCCACGTGGGAGACCACCATAGGTCGTGGGCTGACAGGGATTGCGCAGACATCCCTCTGCTTGCGCAATCTGCCGGGTTGAGCTCGGAGGGTACGTGTCGCCAGGTACATTCTGGTGAGCCTGAGCTGATTTTGACTACCCTGTTGGCTTCAAAGGGTTGAAGACGGTGAGGCGGTGTATTGAGCCAGGCCAGGACTACCGTACTGTCTGACCAACATATATGTTGTTGTATACTGATATGGGCCGATAACTGAACCGACACACGGATCATGAGCTGGGAGAGTAGGGTGGCGGCCGATAACTCTAACTTGGGGGTTGTGAGGCGATTCTTGATTGGTGCGACTCGCGACTTGGCGACAATCAAGTGTACTAAAGTATCTCCGGAGGCATCGAGCTCATGGAGGTAAACAACGGCGGCAAACCCGGCTTCAGAGGCATCTGCAAACCCGTGAAGCGAGTATGCAGCTGAGCCTTTGCTTGCACAAATGTGCCGAGGGAGGCGAATGCTAGACAACAGCGGCAGATCCTCTGAGATGTGGTGCCACTCCGTTTGTACTTCAGAGGGAGTGGGCTCATCCCATTCCAGCTTCAGTAGCCACAATTGCTGAAGCAGCAGTTTTGCGCGGAAGATAACGGGAGAAACCCAGCCGTTTGGGTCATAAAGTGAGGCTACGGTGCTTAAAATAGACCGCTTTGTGACATGTGTGATGGGGGGCAGAGAGATGCGGTAGGTGAACTCGTCTGACTGAGGGCTCCACTGGATACCCAGGACCTTAATGGACGTGGACTCTGGGTTCATGTCGAAGTCCTTGGGCATGTCGCATTGGTTGTCGGGAAATCTCTCGAGCAGCTTAGGCGAGTTAGATGTCCGCTTACTGAGCTGAAAGCCGCCTAGATCTAGCAGACTTATCAACTCGTCCTGAAGTGCTTGGGTGGATTCAACTGTGTCATGACCACACAAGATGTCATCAACGAAGATAGACTTGCGAAGCACCTGAGCGGCTCCAGGGTAGCGATGGCCTTTATCATCAGCCAGCTGAAGCAGAGTGCGGATTGCATGGTATGGGCTTGATCTTAAGCCGTAGGTGACTGTATTGAGGGCGTAGGTGAGCAGAGGGTGATCTGGTGAGGACCGCCATAGTATCAGCTGATACCGTCTCTGGTCTGCGGCAACCAGGACATTTCTGAACATCCTCTGGATGTCAGTGCTGAAAACGAGTGGATGCGTTCTGAAGGACATGATGATGTCCACAATGTCCTGTTGAAGGGCGGGGCCTGTGTGTAGGCATTCATTTATGCTGACACCATTGGAGCTTTTGCAGCTACCATCAAAAACAATGCGCAGCTTGTCCGACCCTGACTTAAATACGCCATGGTGAGGGATGTAGAAGTGAGGTTTATGGGCGAATGTATTTGGGTGAGAGGGAGCCATGTGCCCTAAGTCGATGTATTCGGCCATAAAGTCGACATATTTAGAACGCAGAGACGGGTTCGCCATTAGCTTCTTCTCAATATTGAGGAATCTGCGTAATGCGATAGGGTGAGTTTTACCTAGTTGAGGAGCGTCCTTTAGAAAGGGCAGAGCGACCGTATATCTGCCTGAGGGATCGCGTGTAGTGGTAGAGCGGAAGATTTCCTCGCATTGTTCCTCCAGGGGATCATTATGAGTGTGAGATTGAGGGAGGGGCTCCTCAGACTCCCAGAACCTTTCCAGACTCTGACGTATGTCCTGGGCTGATTCAGCTGAGTCTGGTTGTGAGCTGACGACGTGAGCTGAGTTAACCTGCTGCGCCGGCTGCGCATACAAGTCCTCAATGGGTCCTATCAACGCGAAGTCGAAAATCGTGCCGAAGGCTATGGGCTTGCCCGGGCCCAACGAGACCTTAGTCCCGTCCAACACCTGGCCAAGAACGTCCGACCCCAATAAGAGGTCGATCGGGGCTGGTGTGTGGTAAAGCTGGTCAGCCAATGGCACGGGTGGCTGGCCTAGTACGTGGGAAATGTTTGGTACCTTCTCTAAGGGAAGGTAGCCAGTGACGTTTTTTAAAATGTGAGCTGTGGCAGTAATTGTAGGAGTATCATTGTGAGTGGGTCGGCATACTATTGTTATTGCCACCTTTGACTCATGTTTGTGCTGATTCCCAACTCCTGTAATTTTTAAAGAAGTGGGTTTTGATGGCAGGTTCAAAAGTCGTGCCATGCGTGACGTTATTAACGTCAGCATACTGCCACAGTCCAATAAAGCTCTGGCTGTGTGAAGATGGCCATGTACGTCCGCGACTCTTAGTGAGACGGTTGGCAACAAAATGGGTGTGCCAGTGGGCACAGAAGGTGAGTGAGCTGATTGGGTATCAGCTGAAATTGTATGAGCTGAGTATGTATCAGCTGTGTGGGCATGGGTTGACTGGGCATGGGCTAAATCTACCTCTTCGCTAGGGTGCTCTGTGATAGTTGGGAGTCATAATTGCTGGCGGCGTTCGCGGGGCCTACCTGGCGAACCGGACCTGGGCGGGCTGGCTCTGTGAGCAGAGCTGGGTTGCGCCTGTTTGGCATGTGCGGGTTTGTGCCGCCTGCTGTTTCTGGGACGCTCCCTCGAGTGCTCTGTCAGCTGTGGTGGGGGCACATGTACAGACGACGAATGAGCTGAGTGCGTTGGGCCGTCTGGTCGATGGAGGGACGTGTGGTGGTTCGTACTCCCACAGTTCTTGCATGCCCCCCTTGACCTGCACTCGCTCTCGTAGTGACGGCCGAGACAACGCTGGCAGCGCTCGCGTGCCTGTACAAAGTCCCAACGGCCCTGTGTTGGCTGGGCATTGTACCATCTGCACGTCATGAGCGTATGTCCCCTAGTGGCACAATAGGGACAGTAGGGCGTCGAGCGTGAGGAAGAGGACGAGGACGATGATGAGGAGCAGCTTTGCTGGTAGGCCGAGTAGACGGGGAAGGGCTGACTGCGAGCCGGGGAGGTGGATGGGCGCTGACGCATTTGCTGAGCTGGGTGGAGCGGTTGGTGAGTAGGCTGATCATAGGCGCGGTGAGGCGATGGAGCTGAGGAGCGGCCACGGTAATGGTCGGGTTGTTGCTGAGCCATCTGAGCATAAGTGCGATGGGGCAACTGTGGAGGCGCGCGGCTACGAGAAGGGCCGGGCAGGGCGTGAATGGGCTGCGGCTGGGCTATGTTGGAGAACTCTGTCTCCACACAGCGCGCGTGCTCCTCGAGGTAGGAGATGAGGTCACTCAACGTGGGCAGGGAGCTGCTAGACCCGTGTCTGCGTTCAAACAACGTGCGGAGCTCACCCTTAAGCTTTCGCACCACTATCGACACAAACACGTAGTCGTCTCCTATGGGCAGATCCAAATTACTAAGGGCACACTGGGCGGACACCAGCGGAGTGAGGAAAAGCGTGCGTATGTTTGAGCGCGTGTGGATGCTCGGCAGCCCCAGGATTATGTCGACGAAACTATCGATGAGAACCCGGCGGTTCTCGTACCGCTTGGTGAGGATGTCCATGGCCACGGCAAAATTTTCATTGGTGACCTTTAAGTGGGACACCATACTTAATGCCTCACCGCTGAGACTTGAGAACAGGTAGTGGAGCTTGACTGCGTCCGACAGGGTCGCCATGTCGTCAGTCAAACTCCTAAACAGCGCAATGAAGGAAGGCCAGTCCTCCACTTTTGAGCTGAACCTGGGCAGCGCTATCTTGGGGAGGACGGCTGTGGGCGTATTGACGCCGAAACTGGGCTGAGCGCTATGGGTTGGGGACGACGTGGAAGAGGGTGAGATTTCCTCCCTCGTCACAAGTATCCCCAGGTATGCCCCGGAGGCTTTTGTGTGGTTCTCAGTGTACGTCCTCTCAACCCCCTCGTCTAAGTTCTCTTCGTCGAGAATGTTGTAGTACACTGAGTCCAGCTTCTCCTTTATGACCTGTATCTGTGCGAAACGCACGTTAAATTCCGTTATGGAATGTTTGGTGTCGCCAGCAATGATCAGTGATCCCACCTCTAGGAGCTGGTGTAAAGCTTTGGCGGCCTCCCTAAATATCGCGGCTTGTGACTTGGTCGGCATCGCGATGAATAAAAGGAGACAAAAAAAATAATAAAAAATAAAAAAATTAAACAAATTTAAAGGCAGTAAAAGGAACAACACCCTGTATATATTCTATAGTTGGGCTGGAGGTATTTGTTTACTAAGGTAAGGGCAAATGGGCTAAAATTAACGCAACAATAAAGAAAGCAAAACTAAGTTGGGGCACCTTGTATATGGCCTACGGGTGGGCAAACGCGTGTATGTGTATGTCTGTGTATATTGAACGCGCGTACGCAATATTAGCCGACCGCAAAACATACAACAAACAAAACAACAAAGGAAATCACGTCATCCGTAGCCCACTATTGGGCAAGGCGCTCGCAGTCGGGGAGACCTGTAGCGGATCCTAGCGCGAAGAATGAGTCGGTCGCAGAAAAAATAAGTAAACAAAATAAACAAATAATTAAAACTTACGTGTGTAGAAGCGAAGTCGACGCACGCAAATAGCCGTAAGCGATACAAAAAAAAAACTGATAAATGAGCTAAATGAAACACACTAAGCTCATGTGGTGAGCACGCACGAGATTTGAGCCGATTTAACACGACAAGAACATAAAAAATTCATTAAAAAATAAAACGGGAAAAACAACAATATCGTCGTCTAGACGCGGGTGTGTTATACGTAACTAAAATTATATGTGCAACCGATAAACGTAACGCAAACGTAACGCAATAATTTAACTACTAATTAAACTTAATGTATCATTAGACAACGATCGTATAGGTAGGTACAAGTATTACACAAATAGTACACTAGCTCGCTTAAATCACAAAAACATTGTATGACACCATAGATCTGTGATCCTGGATTAGACAATCGGATGCATACACGAAAGCAACATCAAAGCAACATGCAGAAATAATTGCGTCAAGATAATTCGGATGTTGTGTGGTCGCAGGCCTACCACAAACAAATTATAACTACCTCACCAAATTTTTATTGGGGCAGGGTAAAGTTATGTGAACAAATGAATTCCGAAATGATGGCACAAATTAGATTATGGGCGGAAACAATTATTTTTTAGTGGACTGTATTAATTAAATTAAAGGAGCTGATGGAACGTGAGACCAAGTTATGGTGAAATGGTAAAAGGAACACTTGCTACGGGAAGGTCGCCGGCATTAATATTACCGGTTCGAAGATGACCAGAATGTTACGGCGAAAGGCGTTCGCAGTAACAGCGGCGAAATAAGGGTTAGGCAGGAGGTATAAGGGAATAAAGTACTTACAGGGATGATGAGTCACAGGAACCGGGGGGCGAGCTGACCACGGGCGGCGAGGTAGGTTGGGTTTCCTGGCGCACAGTCACTACACGAAACTATTCACTAGGGCAGTTCTTTAGGCGTTAGGCGTAACTTTACACATATGCTATTAGTGGTATTGCTTTATTTCGAAGGCTGAGTTCAAGGGCGCGCGACGCGTGATTTCGTCTTGAGATCTCAAAGGCCACTGCTTTGCGCGGGCGCCGTCCGGCGACAACTGTCCGTGCGAAGGGGGGAGTGCATTCCAATATGCACTCTAATTCTGCCGGCGCAGAGACGGTTGTTATTCGTTGCGCTGTGGCGCAAACAACCATTTTTATGTTTTTCCAATGTACCTGTTAGTTCTTCGCAATTTACCAAATTTAGATACAAAATTATGATACTTGGTAAGGTAAGGTCAACAAAACATATTAGTAGGTATGCTAACTAAATTAAAACTGCTTTTTGGTAGGAAAACTAACAAATAAACTATTCACAGCTACCCTCACTGCAGCAAATATTACCTGTTGCTGACCTTATCTTACCAAGCGTGTACTGTTATTTACTAATATCATAATTTGGTATCTAAATTTGGTAAATTGCGAAGAACTAAGAGGTACATTGGAAAAACATAAAAATGGTATACTTTTTTTATTCGTATTCACTTTGGTTACAGAGGGCCCCGCTAGGATGACAAAACTTTAAAGTTGAATATCTTCTGTTCTAATTAGAATTTCTGGAATTTAATACATAAATCGGGAGGTACATTGGAGGTACATTAGAACAGTATATTTTTTATGTATTTCGAGCGTTATACAGCCGAGGGCCCAGCTGGGAAGATCAGGCATTTTATCGTAATTTCTGTCAAAACGGTTGAGGTACATTGAATTCTGTTGATAAATTCTAGAGGTACATTGAGCATCTGAAGCATTAGCTTTAGTTTTACGTGCCTAGCTCTGGGGGCCGTGCTAGGAAGGAACACATCAAGTCCGTCATGTAATATAATGTTGAAAGTTTAAATAAATATATATTGTGGTTTAGCTTCTTCTACCTAATTTAATACTTTCGCCCTGAAAATGGCACCATTCAATCACCCCGCAGCGTAAGTGTAATGTATTTTTTTTTGGATAAAACCTTATAATTACATGTTCATGAATAAAACCGTTCCGTCATCTTAAAATACATGAGTACCTCCTACTTGCACCATATATATATGGTATAGTCTTTAAGAAGAGCAACTTAGCTTATTCTTTGAATACAGTAGATACAAAAAATCATGACTATTATCCCCGAAAGGTTAGTCGGAGACTAGGTAATAAGGACCGCAAAAGCAGTATACCTCTGCCATAGTCCACTTTTCACCAAATAGCGACTGCACATGTGCTCAGCGTGACAGGTGGTGAGCCCATCGCCGCTCTATGCTGTTGGATGTATGTGCAGTCTTTAGTTGAATACAGTAGATTTTTACTGTACTTACCCGCCCTGGTACTACCCCAAGCAACAAAATTTGGTACTATAAAAGTCCTGAGAACGTTTTGGAGCGTGTTAATTAGTGTACATGATTAGCACTATAATGATGTTAAGAACGTTTATAGAACCCCAAATAGGCCCTAGTTTTATCACTGATTTATTCTATAAACATTACATAAAGGCTCTCACGGTAATAAATCAGCTCTGTAGTTGAAACCTAAAAGTGTATCTGCAACATGTATGTCACAAATTTGCACTATAAAAGTAACCAAAACATGTTTAAATTGCTTTTTTGTACCGTAAACAATTCCAGTGATCTTTTTTATCACACTTATTCAATCATTTTATTCGTGTTCTGGTCGTGTCGTGTGTTCTCCAATAAAATCTACAAATAACATACACAAATATCTATGCTTTATTTCATTCGCTGATATAATAAGAAGGAAAAGGACACTCCGTAGCTCTGTCGTAACATGCACTTGCGAAATTAATTGTATTGATAAAATCATTAATGCCGATTTCAAATTTGACAATGCGCCCTCGTAATTTTCTTGTTTTAAATAAATTTAAATTAATTAAATAAGTACTTTTCCCGACTATGGCTGCTATAGTACACATTGGCACCAGCCGTGCTGCTAATGTGCTATCATGGCAGAAAACAGCAACCATATTTGATTAATTATTTATGGCTGCTCTTTTAGTACTTTTTGTCACAATTTAGTATCGTAGGAGAACAAACAAACTCACCTATAGAGCTATATAGAATTGAAGTTATTTAGTAGCCGCACTAGGAGTCGCTATGGTACTGTTAAGAACTGTAGAAGAGTTAACATAATTTTTACAGAACTAGCTCCATAGCGATGTTGAGGGAGCTTGTAAGAAGATACGTTACGTAATCGTTGTGCAAGGTACTTTTATAGTGCAAATTGATGCTGTAATAGTGTTTTCGACACTCCTACTATACTAGTACTATAAAAGTTATTTTCACGCATTATTATTGCAACATAGATACACAAAACTGTCAATAAGGTCGCCTATAGTACTAAATAGTACCATAATCACTTTTACCATATCTATTACAGTGCAACACTTTAATGGTTGTTTTGAATAGTCCAGAAAGTGTTCTTAGAGCAAAATTATAGAACGTAAATGCTCATTAATTTTATAGAAGCAAAACGCTCTGTTAAACCTTTATGGTACAAGCAGTCACAATGATTACCATTATAGGCCTACTATATCACTGTTTGGTGATAAAATGCCTTGGTTATAGAAGCTTTTGTTACTTGGGACCGATGGTCCTACTGGTAGTACCACCAGATTTTTTTTTTGCCCTTCTACTATTCTGTCTGGTAGTACCACGGAAGATTTTACATTACCCCTGGTACTACTTATCAATTTAATATTCCCTACAAAGGTATTTCGAGGTATGCTTATGCTTTAAAAATCGAGTGTTGTAAAACTTTTTCAAATATGTAGGTACTGGTTATCTGTGAAAGTCTAAAAACAAAAAAAATAAAAAAAAACAAAAACAAAAAACAATAAAAAAGAAAAAAGGTACAAAAAAACACAAAAAAGAGTTCTTCAAGACTCTATTTTTAAAGCATATCTCGAAATACGTTTGTAGGGAATATTAAATTGATAAGTAGTACCACGGGTAATATAAAATCTCCCGTGGTACTACCAGACAGGATAGTAGTACTACGGGCAAAAAAAAATCCCATGGTACTACCAGTAGGACCATCGGTAGTACCACGGGTAAGTACAGGAATTTTATAATACAAATAATAATATATTTACTACATCCTACTAATATTATAAACGCGAAAGTTAGTAAGAATGTATGGATATTTGTTACTCTTTCACGTAAAAACTACTTAATGGATTTGGATGAAATTCGGCATACAGAACAGATAGTTTATAACCTGGATTAACACATAGGATACTTTTTATCCCGATATTCCCAAGGAAACGTATGGATGAATGTTTGTTACTCTTCCACGTAAAAACTACTGAATGGATTTGGATAAAATTCGGCATACAGATAGTTTATAACCTGGATTAACACATAGGATACTTTTTGTCTCGATATTCCTACGGGAACGGGAACCACGCGGGTGAAACCGCGAGCGACCGCTAGTACTTTATATTTAGGTATTCAGACAATAGAACCACGGTAATAACCGTGAAGCCATTCCTTGTTACAACAATTTAACTTTAAAAACAAATGGTAATACTACTACTTAATGTGTAAGCTAAGTTAAGAGATTACTAGTAAGTTTAGAACTAAACATTATTATCATGGAGGCAGCACGAACGTACACAATGATTTGTAACATTTCCCTATAATTTATGACCTAAGTTAACACGAAGACGACCTGTTATCCTGACAAATTATCAGGCTTCTTTAAGATAGACGACCGTGACCTACTTCATCTATTACCGGTTGTTATACATTACATTGGTAGGTATGTTTAAACACAATATATATACAACCTTATTTTTCTTAATATAAAAACAATTAAGGGTGAGTTTCACCCATGAAACTGAACAACTTTCCCCAAGAAACCTATGTGCAAAAATGACAAAAACTTTTCGATCTCCCATACTATTTGTCGTCAGCTGATCGGACAATTTTGTATGGGAGGTCGAAATGTTTTTGTCATTTTTGCACATAGGTTTTTTGGGGAATGTTGTTCAGTGTCATAGGTGGAACTCACCCTTAATATCATTAAAACGAATTAAAATGAAGGGTGTATATGTCGCAGTAAGATAGTCATAGCCGTAATATAGTAATTTCCCAGTAATATAATCATATCACTAAACTTGAACCGTATTATAATTATATTCCTAGTAAGATAGTAATGAATCGCTTTAGTATAACTATGTTACGGTATATAAGTAATATATCCCTGCGACATATACACATAGTATGTTTAGCATAGAAGCAAAATCTGTATTATCAATCTATGGAAAAGCGCTAATAGGTCCGAGAGTGATAACTTGATTCATTAATGGAGGCCTTTGCACTGCGGCGCCATACATTGAATCGTAACACTTGAGTTAGATGGAAACACTTATATTTTGTCCTGACTTTTCAAAGCCTTTGCAAGCCGTGGTCATTGATTAACATTTTACGTTCGCGTAAGCTTTAGAAAACAATATTTTATATATTTCAGGAACGCTGAAATCAGCCATTAATGTTGTTCGGACCCGTGCCGTGACTCGATAAATTTCTCATTTTGTAAAACGAAAAAAACCTTAACAAGTAACGTCTCCAATTCATATTTTATATATTATAAAAACATGTTTTCAGTTTTTTTAGATTCTCAAAGGAGAAACGCAATAACACAAAATTTACTGTATAAAATTATTTTGCTCAAAGCTATGGCCTCTTTGAACTTCACAAAGATTTCTTTCAAGTATAGGTATAGTCATTTTAAGATATAGTAGTTACGCACTCGGTAGTTGATTTCCTCCATGACATTAATTCTTGTATGTAAGTATGTATGAAAAGATAGTCACATTCTTCATTCAATGCCTTCGTGACCAGCGTTTTCTGTTTGTCTTTATTTAAGGGATAAGGGGATCTTGCACGGAATTGTGAAAAATTACGTATTTTTAAGTTACTTGTACTGTGCGCTGCATTAGTTAAATACATTAAAAGAACTTACGTAAGTTAGCCTGATCATTGCACAAGGTCGTGACCTTGTTGAAATTTAAAACAATTTCTTTAAACAATAACAAACAATACGATTTGTTCCCCCGGTATCGATTCCCTGCGTATCGACTTACCCCGGTATCGATTCCCTGCGTGTCGACTTCCCACCGTTTCGACTCCCGCCGTATAGACTCCCACCGTATCGACTCCCGCCGTATAGACTCCCGCCGTATCGAGTCCCGCCGTATTGACTTCCCTCGGTTTCGACTATGAATTGGCTTAAAGTACAGTTAATGAAGCAAATGTTTTACTTTAAACCAATTCCTTTTATTTACGAAGAATCGTTAAAAACTTTGAAACACGATGATTTCGTTGATTACATTCCTGAATTCAAAGCTCGAAAAAGTATTTTATACAGATGTCGTTCTAAAGCATTGCAATCAAATAGAACCACATTTTCAAAGTTATGTGTTTAAACAAATATATTCCCTGCACACAGATATTTCTGAATCTGATGAATGTCCAAATGTAGCACCAGTAATATTTGCTTTGCTTCCCAATAAAAAAGAAACTACTTACACTCGATTATTTATTCTTTTAAAACAACATGCGCCCGATTTTAATCCAACCACTTTTTCATAGATTGCGAAATAGCTGCCATCAATGCAATCAAAAACGTCTTCCCTTCTTCAGACATTAAAATTTGCTATTTCCACTTTTGCAAAAGTATCTGGGATAAAGCCAAAGATTTATCTTTAAATAGCACTCGACAAAGTTGCAATTAGATTGGAATGTATACATCCCTTGCTCTTCTACCTTACGAACATTTACACTACACTTGGCAACAATTACTTAATAGTGCCGACTTGCCGACTTCAGAAACACACCAGGGCCCTGATTCTGTATCGCAATCTATAGATTCCACACCTAAACCTTACCGCGCACAAACGTCAAACGCATACGTTTTTGGGAAGATATCGTAACTTTTTAAGGAATTAACGTGGTTTTGAAACAAGGAATCGTTACAGAATAAGGGCCCAGTTACTGAATTTAATATGTAGGTATGTGTCCAAGCAGTGGTTAGGAGAAAATTCTAAATTTATTGGTTGTCATGGGCAGAACATGCGAACCACTAACCATGTATTGGGATGGCATAGTCGCCTAAAGAAAAAGATAAACAAGCGACCGACCTTGTTTTATCTTATAAGTATGCTCAAAGATGAAGCTACGAACACCGATATCAAAATTGAACAAAAAATGATGGGACAAACTATGGCTACACAAAAAGAAAAGTTGATTTGATAAATGACCAAAAAATTAGCCAAATAATTGATGATTATATTTATCAAAGAATTGATATTTTACTATGCTTAAAAAGACTGTCCAATGTAAAAAAGGAATATTGATCCATTCGATTGTCCACAAACGCTAATCAAAGTGGCCGGTTATATACCTACAGCTATGCCATTCTCTAAGCGACACATAGACACTGCGCGCATGGCTGTGATCTGCTGTCTCTTTCCAATTCTATGAATATGAAAGAGACAGCGCTGCGACAGCCGCAGCTATCAAGGCTTTAGCATAAAGAATCGCACGGCTGTTCGGTCTTCTGTATAACTACGCTAAGCAAAGTGGCCGGTTATACTCTTCGGTCTTCTGTATAACCTGCCGCAGCGTATGTATGTGGTCTATGCTTCTTATGCAAACGAACAAACTATAGAATCAAGAAAACAGAATTGAACATACGTAATCAATGCTGCTTAGTGTAACTAACATTTTTTTAAGCTAGAATGTTTTTAAATACGCTATTAGAAAGCCCGAAAAAAAGTGAGTAAAACTGCATTTTCATAACTCATTTTCGACTTTCTTTGCCTTACCTTAATTGATTTTTCTCCAGACGCATTCATTATTTTAAGTAGCTTCATAAAGAAATTGTTATTCTATTTTTAAAATAATTCTGTGATTTTTGCAATGATTCTGTGTTTTTTGTGTTAAGATAGTTAAGTTTTTTAAAGGTAATAACTAGAGCGAATACCGAATAAATTTAATTACATTTTTGTTATTTTAGTAGTAGGTAGAACTACATAATTTTATTATCTTTATTATTGATTTTTTTGCATTCACAATGCTCTTCTCTTTATTTTTCTAGTAAACATTTTATCCTAAATATATTTTCAATAAATTAATGTTTAGAGGAATAAAAGTTTAATTAAATTTTTCTTAATTTGGTACAATAACGTAATTTTCTTTTTGATAAGTTAATGTTTAGAGGAATATCAGTTTAATTTTATTAATCGTTATATTTTCAATAAGTTAACGTTTAGAGGAATAATAGTTTTTTTTTGGTCTAACTACATAATTTTCTTTTCAATATGTTAATGTTTAGAGGAATATCAATTAAATTTCAAAAATCGTTTTATTTAATAAGCTAATGTTTAGATAAATAATAGTTTAAATTTATTTTTCTTATTTTTGTGCAACTACATAATTTTCTTATCAATAAGTTAATGTTTAGAGGAATAATAGTTTAATTTTATTGCATTAAAACTAATCTGATAAACAAAGACATCTGTAGTGCGATTCTCTAAGCCCAAACATCGTTAAAGCCTTGGTAGCAGCGGCTGCAACAGCGGTGAACTTACCATTGGTATTCTTCTAAATAATTTTCAACGCTGTTCAAAGGGATGGAGGGAGGTATGTGGCGTGATAGGGAATCACTTCTTTGACATTTTCTGTAGGTATACAATTGGTATTCTGTAAGTAAAACAACCTTAACTTTGACCACAGCCGTGACTGCAGCGAAAGATGTGACGGCTGTAACATCTATGATCACAACCATGCGCGCAGCGTCTATGTGTCGCTTAGAGAATCGCATAGCTGTAATCAAACTGTTATCTATGATTAAGTTACATTACTACTTTATTTGTAATAATAAAACGAAATTATGAAGACTAAATAAACTGTTATATTTAATAACGTTATATTGATTATTTTCAAACTAAACTACTTTTTTCATTAACTGTACTTTATGCCAAATTCATGGTCGAAACCGAGGGAAGTCGATACGGCGGGAGTCTATACGGCGGGAGTCGATACGGTGGGAAGTCGACACGCAGGGAATCGATACCGGGGTAAGTCGATACGCAGGGAATCGATACCAGGGTAAGTCGATACGCAGGGAATCGATACCGGGGGAACAAATCACAATACATATATCTAATGACTCCTAAAACATTTTCATTTTCGACAATTTTCTTAATTTTACGCATGAAACAATAATTCTTACATAAAAATATTTGTTATGATATTCTGCAGTCACCCCCATCTTAAAAAAGTAAATTTTAATTTTTAACACAAGCGGGTGATGGTTGGGTACATTTCGCAGAATAAAAACATTGCTCTAATCAAATTACTAGGTCTGAAACTTCAAAGCAGAATTGTTCTAATTTTAAATATCAATATGATTGATTTTGCTTTGAAGTTAATTATGAGACTTGTTTCAGTTTTTGCGATCGCGCGGCACCCCCTTTAGACCAGACACCAGACTGTTATCAAAAAAGATATTAATGCAAGTAGCATGTAAGTGTGTATGATAATTAATTTAAGAGTCGCATTCGTCATTCAGTGCCTTCGTGACCAGCGTTTTCCGTTTGGCGCGCTACATCGTAGCTTGATGTCTACGAGTTGATGCTACGAGCCCAGCCGAAGTTTGACAGTTGAGTTACCGCGCTTTTGGGAGTTGCGGTAAAATACTTGTTAATTTGTAGTCTCAGAATAATAAATGAAGCAGTTGTAATACATACATGCTTATAATCACGACTATTAAGGGTTAGTCAGAGACCAGGCAATGAGGGCAGCGAGACTGCAGTTCTCTGCTATAGTCCACTTTTCACCAAATAGCGACTGCATATGTGCTCAGCGTGACAGGTGGTGAGCCCGCTCTATGGGGAAGGGGGGGGGGGCGATAATCAATACTTTTTATCCCGATATTCCCACGGGAACGGGAACCACGCGGGTGAAACCGCGAGCGGCCGCTAGTTTGTAATAATTAAAATAAATGGTTATTGTAAATTTATTCCTATTAGTGCTTAGGAAGATACTTTGTTAGTCCCGGTGTATCTCGTAAGATGACAATTGTTAATATTCATTTTGAGCCCGACCTTCCCATGTGTCTTGTTTGTGTGGTAAGGCCTGACACCAGCTGTGGGTAGTGTTTCGTGGAAGATGGTTTTAATTATTAGTGTGATAGTAATTATTACTATTATTTGTTACACGGACTGGACCCAGTTACAAAACTAATAATAATACTTTATTGTACAAATAAGCAACACTTACACACACGTTACACAAGACATATACAATGTTGAGCTTGTCGCTAAAAGAGATCTCTTCCAGCCAACCTACCAGCAAACTTTTAGCCAACCAAAATTAATTAATAATATTAGTTATATTATGTGTAATCACTTAATAGTTGTAGTCATAATATTACCTATGTACAATCAATTCTTGGACAAAAAAATCTTAAAAAAGTACATTGTCAAGTAAGACCGTTTTATTATTCCTAAAACTTGAACGAACAACAAATAAAGTAAAGGCTGTAGAGATAACACAGAAACCAAATATTGTGTATTTAGGATAGACGGAGATTGTACCTACGTCTTCTCTTACTAATGGACGCACCAAAGTCACAATTGTTCTCGAAAAATCGAAAAGGTAAGCGTTGCGTTGGTTTACTATTACTTTACTTACTTCCTAGAGTACACTTTATACATACATACATATAATAACGACTATTATCCCCGAACGGTTCGTGAGAGGGCTATCAAGACCGCAAAAGCAGTCCTCTGCCGTAGTCCACTTTTCACCAAATAGCGACTGCACATGTGCTTAGCGTGACAGGTGGTGAGCCCATCACCGCTATATGCAGTTGGATGTATATGCAGGCTTTAGTCCGTTAGTCGCCTTCTACCACACCCAAGGGAAGAGTGGGGGTGGTAGTATTCTTTCACCGCTATGGGACACGGTTAGCGAGACTTTAAAAAGTTTTTATATCATTTTACTTTTTGAAACGGTTCTCTTGATGTGATAATGTCCATATATTTTTCAGTTGCATTACAGTTTTTAATGGTGAAGTCCTAAAAAAAACCGAATTCAAATTTTTAGACTTGGGAATTGAACCCAGGACCCCAGATATTCTTTCCGAGCATTGCCACTTGTCCATCAAGGCATAACACCAATGATAATAGCATTGTTGAGTTCCGACAGTTTATAGATAAGATAGCCAATTCCTCAGTGGTTGAGGATTCTGGATGAAGCGCGATTCCACCTTTGGCCTTATCGTCATATACCATCAGGTGAGATAAGATTACTACCCAAGTGTGGAAAAAAGGCGCGAGGTTTCTGCCAGTAATTCAAGTTAAACCCTATTAATCATTTTAATTATAAGCTTATTCATAATAAACACTATAAAACCCGGCTTTATCCTAACGCAATTATTCCGTAGATCCTATAAAGTCATGTGCGAGAAATAATTACGTTTATGAAGCCTTAATGGAGCTAACTGATAGTTTCACTGGCGACGCACACATTCAATTAATTTCGCTCTATAAAGTAAAAATTGGAGAATCGAGTATCGCTATACATCAAGTAATTAATAATAATAATGGAGTGCTTTATTATATCCCGTGAATACACAACATCGAGGCCTTTTTATCAAAATTCATCACGAAAGGCCAATTTCATTCAACCAAACATACATAAAAAGTACCAGAGTTGGTGGCTTCATTGAATGAGTGTATAAGGTTGAAGTGTTGTTATTTTTTAAATTGTTTCGAATTATCAGAATTTGTTATATCAGTAATTATTTATTGGATAAATAAATAGATAGATAAGTAGATCCTAGATAGATAGACAAATACAGTTTCTTTGTCTTACCATCACACATAGTATTCATTCAAATACAAAAAAATAAAAATTAAGTCCAAGTGTATTCACCAACAATGCTAGCTTATTAGCTAGCATTGTTAGTATTATGATTTTAATGCTATTGTATTAATAATATAATACTTGATAGAACTGACTAGAAATGTAATGTTTTGCAGTAGCTCCATTGCTTTATTGTGCTCCTGTTTGAAGAGTTCTCGATCCAGTGAAATTACAGAGCAGAGAGGCAGAAGTGCTTCACCTTCCGGATCGGCAACATTGGCTTTGTTCTCTGTTTTTTGTATTGTATCTATGTGAATATGATAGTGATTAAACAGTTCTTCTAAAACACATGTGCTCAGCGTGATAGGTGGTGAGCAAATCGCTGCTTTATGCTGTTGGATATGTGCAGTGTGTAGTGTAGGTTACTCTATGGTGGTAACTGTCAGTGTTTGTCACTCTGCAATAAAGCAACTACGAAAAGCGAGTCGTATTATTCCTCTCATTACAGTGGCGACGAGGATAAATTGTGTTTTTATGTGTCGCGATCGCGAATAATATTTTAGTTAGAAATGTCGATCGGGAAGTTGGGTGATTTTGATGTGCGCGCGGGGATGTGGTCTTCGTACATTGATAGGTTGGACATGTTTTTCATAGTCAATAAAGTGATGGACGACATGAAGTTACCAACTTTAATTGCTAGCATGGGTGATGAGGCTTATGAATTGTTGGTGAATCTCGCAAGTCCAAGTAAACCATCGGAGTTGACTTATGATGTGGCCAGCGAGTTAATGCGTCAGCATCTGCAGCCGACGCCATCTTCGTTGGCGGAACCAATGATATTAATTGTAACATCATTGGGCGGAACGATATCATTTCCGTCAAAAACGTCAATGTAGCGGGGAAGACGTCACGACCTACGTGGCAGAACTGAAAAAAATGTCGCGATATTGCAAGTTCAATAAAAATTTGAATGAGAATCTGAGGGATCAGTTTATTTGCGGTCTTAGGAGTGACATAATCCGTCAACGGTTATTCGCTGAGCAGGACACGATAACTTTCGCGGAGGCGGTAAAGTTGGCATGCTCCTTAGAGGCGGCGGAGAGGGACGCGGCGGTGGTTGATGGTATCAGGGCAACATTGAAGCCGAGCGGAGAACCGAGTGGCGCATGGCCAGTGCACGCGCTAGCGGCGGGATCAGAGCGCGCGGGAAGAGGGCGCGGGAGCGCGGGAGGCGCGAGGGGCCGCTCGCGTCCGACAACGGGTGCCGGTTGCGGCGGCGGCGGCGGTAGCGGCGGGTTGCCGCGGGAACGGGCCGCGGCGTTTCCGTTTGCAGCCGGACAAGCATGATCGTCCGGTTGTGCGTCTTGCGGGGCGGCCAACCATCAGTGCGAGAGTTGCCGGTACCGGAACTTCGTGTGCAGCAGGTGTCAACGAACGGGTCATTTGAGGCGGGTCTGTCCAGAATGGAGCGGGCAAAGGCCTCAGGGGCGTGATGACCAGCGGCGCAGGCAGGGCGCTTTCTTTTTTGGTGACGTCGCCGATCAACATTCCAGCGGACAGGAAGACGACGACGGAGACATTGAAAATCTCAACCTTCTGTTTTTAAATAATTATAAGGCAGTAAGTTAACAAATTCAAATTGATCATAAATTGATAAAAATGGAGATAGATACGGGTACTCGTACAGCTATTTCATGTATTAGCAAAGAGGTATTTGAATGTAACTTTAGTCACCTTAATTGTTCACGATGGCACTGTTTTATGACGGCTCAAAAATAAAGCCTTTAGGTATCATTACGCCGGTGGTTCGTTACGGGAATATAGAAAAACAGTTAGAATTATTTATAATACAGGGAGGTACCACTTCTTTGATTGGCAGACAGTGGTTATCGGAATTAGAAATAGATGTACCAAAATTTGATTGCAACTTTTTGAATGAAAATATTTATGTTAAGATCTCCAAAATACTTGACAGACATAAAGATGTATTCGCCGACGGGCTGGGGCGGTACACGGGCGGCAAGGCGACGTTGCGGGCACATGAGTAAAGAAACGGTACAGAGAAAAAGCTTCTAGGAGCATACGAAAATCCTTACCTAAAGTAGTAGGGTTGCCAAAGAGAATAAAATAAAATAAACAAACTTTTATGAGTTTTTTATTAGGTATGTAGACAACATAAGATATTAAGTAAGTATAAGTATTTACAAATTGATACTCTAAATATAGCACGTGAGGATGTTGAGCCATAACCCACCACGCTGACCCAATGCGGGTTGGTGAGTTTTAACGACTGTCATCTTACGATAACAACCGGGACCAACGGCTTAACGTGCCAACCGAAGCACGGAGGAGCTCGAGATGTTTTTAATTGGTGACCCATCCAGCGACCGGGCATTGCAAAAATTGCTTGGCGAGCAAGATCGCAAGCCGAACGAACCGAACACTAAGTAGGTATATTATTTTATTACTGCATAAGAAATAGTATTACCTACCGGAACCATTGGCGTAAAGGTGATATTGTAACAAATGTGTAAAGGTTGTGTGCACTTGAGTATACAAATATTTGACGACAAAGGCGGCCCATGTAAAAAAAATACTTACACTTTGAAATTAATTTACGAGTATGTTGCCGCGAGCATTTTGAAATGAGATACTTTCTTATTGAAATACAAATATTTACAATTATTACCGCATAACTAAATCGATAAAAGTGTGAAAATGGGTGAATCTACAAAAAAAATGCGGTTACTTTTTCGACGCTGTCCGCTTCCTCAGACGAATTTTATCATTAAAAATATGTTTACGCTCACACCAATTATCTAGACCAAGATTCTATTGAAACTCGTTAATATTGTAAGATAACTGATAAATATACATAAACATAAAAACACACCCAGATCTGAAATCAATTTAGAAAACAGGTTTTCTCTAAATTAACCCGACTGGGAATTGAACCTGGGACTTCATAGATTGCGCGACGCCAGACCAGGCATGCTAACCACTTGATCACGGAGTTCATCATTCCAGCCGTACGTATGCAATCGAATATTTACCTACATTGAGGAACACTTGACATACCTAATGCATTATTTCGTTCGCATAATAATTTCAAGCTTGTATGCAAACTATTTTAACGACAGTCGGTGATAGATAAGTTAAGGTAATGAAGATTCGGAAACAAAACATTTGTAGATTCACCCAATTAGTTATTATAATATGTTATAAAAATAACAATTAAGTACTTAAGTTAAGCAGAGTCTCCTGCGACACTGTTTTCTGATAACATAACCTAACAACAAACCTCTAACAAATTAAACGACCATATTTTGTTAGATGTTAGGTGTTAGAAAACACAAAACAGTGTCGCAGGAGACCTGTGTGTGACCCGGCTTAACATACATACCTACATAACATAAAGGTTTGTGCAACCTACTTAAACATATCTAATTTTAAATAGGTATAATCTGGTTTCGATTTACTTACTGTAAACAACCATTTTACAAGACCAGAACTAATTATTTACATTTTCATAACTCTTTACAGTTTATTGCACTTAGAACAATTTCGTAAAAAATATACAGAAGCACAAAACAAATAAGACGCGCGCTTCGTGCAGGCCCTCCGTTTATCCACTGACCGAGCGAGCGTAAACCGGTTTTATCCAGTAGCGGCGCGTACGCGACACAGCGGCTAGTGGACACGCACACATGCGCCGTATGCTTGTAGTAGTTGACTCGCGACGGCGCGGTTGTATGTAGCTTTCACTCTGTACCGTTTCTTTACTCATGTGTTGCGGGTGCGCGAGGGCGCCGCGCCGGTGTTCCACCGCGCGCGGCCGCTGCCTTACGCGCTGCGGGAGCGCGTCGACGCTGAGCTCGACGCCATGCTGCGCACGGGCGTCATCGAGCCGGTGGACTGCTCGGACTGGGCTTCACCTCTGTTGCCGGTTAATAAGGCGGACGGGTTCGTTACGAATTTGTGTGGATTACAAGTCAACTTTAAACCCGGTATTATTGATTAATCGATACCCGCTTCCGAAAATAGACGACGTGCTGGTTGGTTTAAATGGGGCTCAGTTCTTTAGCAAAATTGATTTATCTCAGGCTTACAATCAAGTGGAATTAGATGATTCGAAAAAATTCACTGTTATAAACACTCATAGAGGGTTATTCCGTTATAACAGGTTAGTTTTTGGTCTGTCGTCAAGTGTAGGTATTTTCCAAAGGTTGATGACGAATTTACTTCAAGGTATAGGTACCGCACGTCCAATGGTTCCTTGATGACGTAATAATTGGGGGGTCAAATAAAACCGAACATTTGATGGCATTGGAGGCGGTCTTCAAGCGGTTAGCTGAAAACGGGTTAAGAGTAAAAAAAAGTAAATGTGTTTTCTTAGTAAATGAGGTAAAGTATTTAGGATATATTATTTCTAAAAGTGGCGTTAAAGCAGACACTGCTAAAATCGAGGCTATTGTTAAGATCAAACCTCCGGATAATATAACCGAATTGCGCTCGTTCTTGGGGATGGTTAACTTTTTTGCAAGGTTTATTAAAAATCTAAGTTCGTTGCTAGCTCCTTTGCATAGTTTGCTGCGTAAGGATACCCCTTGGCATTGGGATTTCCGGTGCAACCGCTCGTTTGAGGAAGTCAAGCGCGCGTTGGTAGGCAGCGAAGTATTGGCGCACTACGACCCCAGTAAGGCCGTGATAGTGACGTGCGACGCCAGCGCGCGCGGTTTGGGCGGCGCAGCGTTGCCAGACGTGCGATAATTATCGTAGATCCACGATAATTTGGAGGGACATGCGATAAAAAATAATAATTAAGTATCGCACGATAATTTGTATAATTCGTCGACTTTCCACGATATTTTTTGTCAGTTCTACGATAATTTTGTGACAAACCTGGTTTAGCATCAGTCGTTCAGTCATAGTTTGGAAATAACGAATTTAAGGTACCACAGTCAGTCCTTTTTCTAGGTGATGAGCTTTTTTTTTTAGCTCGTGACGTTGGATGTTACCATATTTGGAGTGCCCAGTCGTATAAATTCTGTCTTTTTGAATGCGATAAAAACACGATAATTTTGCAGTAAATCTAGGATAGTTTTGACCTACGGATCTGGCAACACTGGGGCGGCGTGCTCACGCAGAGGGCGCGCGCGGGTTGGAGCGGCCGGTCGCTTACACGTTGCGCTCACTTAGTGAAGCAGAGAAGAATTAATCCCAGATACATCGCGAGGCGTTGGCAATTATTTTTTGTATTAAGAAATTTCATCAGTACCTTTACGGTCGTAGCTTTGTGCTTCGAACAGGTCACAAGCCACTAGTATCAATTTTTGGGCCAAATGCAGGCATACCGACGATGACAGCCAGTAGGATGCAGCGATGGGCCGTAATTTTATCGGCTTATAACTACGAAATGGAGTATATTAGGACAGATAGTAACTGCGCGGATGGTTTGTCTAGGCTGCCGGATACATCGGGCGAGCGGTCATAGCCAAAAGATTCGATTCCGGAACAGACGTATTTACATTTTGCTCAGGAGGCATTATTATTAGATTATAAGCAGATTCAAAAGCTGACGTTAAGGGATCCAATTTTAAGCCGGGTGTTATTTTACGTGCGGGATGGTTGGCCAGACACATATGATATGGTAGGATTAAGGCCTTATTTCAATAGGAAATCAGAACTTTACGAAGAGTTGGGTTGCGTAATGTGGGGCCATCGGGTGGTTATTCCCGAGCAATGTAGGGAAAAGGTTTTGAAGATTATCCATGAGCCTCATATGGGCATAATTAAATCTAAGGCATTAGCTCGCAGTTACGTGTGGTGGGCGGGCATCGACGAGGTGGTAGAGCGCGAGTGCCGCGCCTGCGCCGCGTGCGCCGCGCACGCCGACGCGCCGCCGCGGCCCTGGCCTTGGCCAGGCAGGCCCTGGTCCAGGCTACATTTAGATTTTATGGGTCTTATAGAGGGAAAAATGTACTTGGTTGTGGTAGACGCTACGTCCAAATGGTTGGAGGTATTCCATGTATCGAGTACAGCGGCACGCAGCACGATTTCAAAATTGAGTGAGCTGTGGAGCAGGTTAGGGGTTCCTAGGCCTATAGTCACGGATAATGGGCCACCATTCACTAGTAGTGAGTTTGCTAGTTTTATACTGGAACATGGTATACAGCACATATTTACGGCACCTTATCATCCATCTTGAAACACTGAAAAAGGTAATTAAAAAGGCATATTCGGAAAAAAAATGTACAATTCGTTTTGAACAACTTCTTATTACACTACCGTAATACAGAACACTGTTCCACTGGCGAAAGCCCGTCCGTGTTGTTAATAGGTAGGCGTTTGAGAACTCGTTTGGATGCTTCAAAGCCAGACGTAGGAAACAAAGTGTGGGAAGCACAGCAGAGACAGGTCGGCGCCGCAGGAGGGGTAGATAGGCACTTGGAAGTTGGTGACGATGTTTGGTACCGTCAGTACCTTAAGGCGGAGAAATGGCTACCCGGGTCAGTGGGAAGTTTCAATGGAAGCAATGATTATCAAGTTATTGATAATAACGGAAAGTTAGTGCATAAACACGTCGACCAGTTGAACCGTAGGACTAGGAGTTCACTTGTAATCCCCTCAAGCTCTATACGTTCGGTACCGTCAGCACAGGGTTCAGGTTCCGGTTTGTTAGAAGAGGTTCAGTCAGAGCAGTCAGGGGTAGAGGAATCGCGTGAAGAACAACAGCGAGATGAGGGCCAATCCGAACCATTTTCGCCCCTACGGAATCAGGTAGAAGAAATTGCTCCAGCACCACTGTCTGTCACTACAGTACCGCGACAGTCACGCCCTATTCGTAAATGTAGAATAGTTAAGGAAACTAGTTATAAGTGAATTTTTATTCTAATTTAATTTTTGTTTATTTTTGACAGTGAGTAAATAGTTTAAATTTTAATTTTTGTAAGTAGTTATTAATATTATTAATTTAGTGGGGAGGAATGTAGTGTAGGTTACTCTATGGTGGTAACTGTCAGTGTTTGTCACTCTGCAATAAAGCAACTACGGAAAGCGAGTCGTATTATTCCTCTCATTACACAGTGTAATTATTATTTTTCTGTTTTCTCGTTTAACTTACCAAGAGTAAGTTGTAAAATGTTGCGAACCTCTTTGTTTTTTACTAATTTGTTAAAAGTTTGCTCTATGTTAATGTGTGCACGACTTACTGTCGTACGTACTCAGAGACGTCAATTAAGTTTTTATGACCATTAAATCTCTTTCCTTCTTTATTTGGCACTATACATAAGAAAGTGACAACAAGAGACTTAAATTAAATGTCTCTCCTTGTCTATTTAGCACTATATATAAGAAAGTGACAGCAAGAGACTTAAATTAAATGTCTTTCCTTGTCTATTTAGCACTATACATAAGAAAGTGACAGCAAGAGACTTAAATTAAATGTCTTTCCTTGTCTATTTAGCACTATACATAAGAAAGTGACAGCAAGAGACTTAAATTAAATGTCTTTCCTTGTCTATTTAGCACTATACATAAGAAAGTGACAGCAAGAGACTTAAATTAAATGTCTCCTTGTCTATTTAGCACTATACATAAGAAAGTGATAGCAGGAGACTTAATTGTTATTAAAACTTAATTGACCGTCTCTGAGTACGGCAGTAAGAGTATTAAACCATGCTCTAAGGTGCACGATGATAGAATAAGTAAGCGCCGTGCTTGGCTGCAATCCGGATTAATTACTTTTATTGTGTTAAAGTTTAAAATATGGTTTGTTTTTCAACATCAACACAATAATTTTGACGACCTCCGTGGTCGAGTGGTTAGCACGTCGGGTCTGGCGTCGCGACATCTTTGAGGTCCCGGGTTTATTTCCCGGTCAGGTCATTTAGGAAAAAATCTGGTTTTTTTTAATTGATTTCGGGTCTGGGTAATTTCCTATGTTTATGTATATTTATCCGTTATTTTACCATATTAAAGAGTTTAAATTATCCGTTATTTTACCATATTAAAGAGTTTAAAAAGAATACTATCTTGGTCTATATAATTGGTGTGAGCGTAAACAAATTTTATTTATTTATTTAAAAGTAAGTTTTGTTTTATTAGCATAAAGAAGGAAAGAACTACTCTTAAAAGAAACTACTATTTTATATCCGATTCAGATTCAGAGAATTTCTGCTAATAGGATCGGCCAAAACTCCCTTAATCCATTTAGCGAATTTTAATCGTTCCGGCTCAAATTAAGAGCTAGTCCTGTTCAAGACAATTGAATAATTAATCAAGTTATAATGAAAGCCGTCAAAAGTGGATTAGCGCAGGAACTTTTCATGACTTTTATGTCAAACCGAAACCCTGAGCAATAAATGGTTACCCATTAGGCTGAAACGTGGTGGTGTTCGGCTAACTCCATATTTAGTAGGTATCTACTTTCCATTTGGAATTTAAAGTATCAAGATGGTCTGCTAAATATTTAGTAGACACTTCCTTTTCATTTTGAATAGAATTTAATGCATCAAGATCAACTTGACTTCAATCTAAATGTTTTGTTACACTAGGTGCCCTAAATGTTTTGTTATACAGCGTGTCCTAAATGTTATTTTAACTGTACACAGTTTCAACTTGAGAGGACGTCGTCCCAAAAGTTTTGATTTAAAGCACCCCCGTGTGTTTCGCAATTTTTGGAATGAGTTTATTTCTCCTTTTTTTTCCTAACTCTTTGCTTTCATTACGCTTTTAGCCAATATGAATATATTTTTTTTGTATTAACCACGGTATTAGCCATAGTGGTAAATATAAAATACTTTCCTTGAAGTGCAATAAAAAAAATCGAATTAAATACAATAAATAAATTAAAACGTAGCAGTTTATGTAAAGGCTTACTATCTTGCCTCTATTACGAAAGCATAAAAGTGTTTTCCCGCAAACATTTAGTAACACCAAAAGATTATTAAAGTTCAAAACTATTAACTCCACTATTTTCTTAAGAGCATATCAGGCTGAAGTGTTTCCCGACAAAGGAAGTTGCCTCGAATTAGGTGGCCATTTAAATTTTCATGAGGCTGCGCCGTACACTTTCCCGCTTCTGACGACAAAGGGAAAACATCGTTTTGAGAATTAAGCTACGGGAACTTAAACCAGTAGAGAATAGACTTCATTATGCTTCGACTGTGTTTGGGATTAAAAACGTTGGCTTATGTATAAATTGTAAAAGATTAGTTTAATTTTCGAAAGTTATGATTAATGAATTAATGAAAATTCTTTTTTGCAAACTTTATACAATATCAATTATTTAAAAAGTCATTACAATCTTTATAATTTTATCTTTTTTTATTATCTGCCCAATTTAATTGTATAATTTAATTTTTTCATCGCTATTTATATTATTTTACACATATTTTTTATTATTATTAATTTTCTATTGCATGTTTTGAATAGTTATTAAGTGTTTACAATTTCTACATACTTATTATTGTGATTTGTTTCATTTTTTTGAATGCAGTGCATAGCAATAATGGGTCAATTGGCCGATAATGTCAAAATTGTTATTATTACTTATTTTTATTAATGAATTTGTCAATTAGACTGTTACTATGCCTTATCAAAATAAAATAAAATAAAAATAAATAAAATACAAAATAAATAAACCAGTAACACAAAAGGCGGCCTTATTGCTTGGGTAGTTATTTCTGCTAATCAACCTGTAGGCTGTGGGCAAGAGAACGTACTTATTTAAAAGAAATAAAACACGGGCTTAGGTTCTTCTAGTCAGTATTCTAGTAGAAATCTGATTATGACCGATATTTTAGTTGTTTATTAATTTCAAACGATTTAATCATAACATTCGTATGTATAGTCAACAGCCACCGTCCGCGACTTAGGCCGCATTAACACCCGTATCGCGACATCCTTTCTCTCCCAAAGGACTTCTTAAAAATCCGATTACATCTCTTGTCTGTCACGAAGACTCCTAGAGGTGCCTTACAATTGAATTTCTGATATGTCAGGAAGTACGACAGTCTACCGCATTTAGGAAACCTTTATGCACAGCTTTATGGGTTCAAAGGCTGGGCCTTTATGTAACAGTCATTCATTTTGATTGAGCGCTTGTAATGTTAACTATGTCTATTAAGTTACTTTGTTGCTATTTGTGAGGACCTATAATTGGCTGTTTGGTGTTATTTTAAGTTATAATTATGTATATTAGCTGTTGGTCTTCCAAATAAATAATAAATTAATTAATTAAATAAACCTAGATGTAGATGAAATCTTCACAATCCATAAATTGTAGTATAATTTTCGTTGTACTACCTTGTCAAGAAAGTACCGGGAAAAGATCTATAATACACAAAATGTTAGCTATTCATCCAAATTTATTTTATCACCTTCAAAGTATGCTCTTTCAAGAACGATACTCTTACGCCAACGAATAATCCAATTATCAAAACAGTTTTTAAACGATTTTTCCGGAATTGAGTTCAGTTCTCGCCTCGTATTCTCCTTTATGTCTTCTACTGAATGAAAACGGGTGCCACGAAGTGGTAATTTGAGTTTAGGAAAAAGAAAGAATTCGGCTGGAGCCATATCTGGTGAATAAGGTGGTTGCTCGATGGTATTTGTTGAGTTTTTGGTCAAAAATTCGTTCACAATGATGGCCTTGTGCGAAGGCGCATTATCGTGGTGCAAAATGCAAGAATTTTCTTTCCACAAATTTGGCATTTTTCGTCGAATTTGCTCTCTTAAACGCCGCATAACGCTAAAATAATATTATTTATTTACCGTTTGACCTTCCGGCAAGAATTCCGAGTGCACAACACCGCGATAGTCAAAGAAAACAGTCAACCTGACTTTGACTTTTGATCGTCTTTGGTGTAGTTTTTCAGGTTTCGGTTCAGCCGGAAGGCGCCAATCCGAAGCTTGTTTACTAGTTTGCATGTCAAAATCGTAAACCCACGTCTCGTCACCAGTAACAATGCGTTGCATGAATGTTGAAATAAACAGAATCTTATTCTTCATTTACGCTGCAAACGTTATTCTATCTTGAAGGCAATAAAAAACGAAATGTTACAACGCAGTTGAATAACGTTATTGAGGGAAACTTGGATTATTTCATGCGTACACCCTTCTTGGTACGACACAAAACATTTCACTCGCGACTGGTTCGATCGGATGTCTTTACATGTTCTTTGCCGGATCAGCTTTCCGTGCCACTGCGAAGGCTTTTGTTACGTGCCTGCTTCCGTATTTCAGTGCACACTTTTAGATACCTGAATAGTTTTATGTGTTTATACACTTTAAAATTTCTAAGCGCAAAACTCGAAAACAGCTCTACTTTTTGACTGATTTCATTTTGTTGTGTTTGTTATAGTCAAGACAATGTTTGTATGAAAGAAGTTTTTTTTTAAATCAGTAGGTAAAGTCGCGGGCGGGCCCTACTACAAGCTCAGAATAACTAATAGTACTACCCTACAAGTATAATACATATTCAGGTCATTGTGTCTGACAGACGGCGCCGCCGGGAGTCGGGTAGACGCGTCGCCTGCATGCATTTGCCCGAGAGATCATGTTTTATTCACTGCTTGTGGCTGGCAAAAGTGTACCACATAATAGGTTAGGTACACTTCGGTAAATACTAAAGAGTTTTGTGCCTCGATTCTGCTATTTATGTTAGTCTTCAATGGTGTTTCGGCTATCTGATTTTGAAAAATTTTCCGTAGTCTAAATGTCGATTGAAGGCCTTTTTAACCCCCAACCTTCGAACACATCACCCCCTCTCTTCCCTTGGGTGTCGTAAAAGGCGACTTACGGACTAATGACTGCACATACACATGTATGCGATTGCCTCACCACCTGTCACGCTGAGCACATGTGCAGTCGATATTTGGTGAAAAGTGGACTATTGTAGACGACGGCTTTTGCTGTCCTCATTACCTATCTAGGGTCCCTATCTACTCACCCTTATAGATAGGGTTTTCGCAGCTGGAACTAAGGGTCCGGCTGTATGACGCTCATCAGGGGTACTACGGGGTTCCGGAGCATGCTCCCCGCTGGTGGTGCCTTAACCGGCGCCTCCGGCGGGATTCCGGACGTGGGTTGGATTCGTAGTGGCTTGTGGTTAGCTGTAGAGTTTGGGAATGTTCGTTTGTCCTGGTATTGTGTGCCAGGGCTTCCAAACTCGTGCACAGCGAGCGGGGCATAATAGCGGTCTCTGATGTGGGGCCAGAAGCGAAAAGTCCTGCGGGGAACGTAATTTCCTTTAAGTTGGCAGCTTTGTCCGGTGGTTCTTATTCTCATTGGACATTGCTGTCGGCATCTCCGGTACAAGTCTGGAGAAGTAGCAGATGGGGCCCCCTAGATGCCGTTGCCTCCGGTCCAGCCAGCCGCGTAGGACGTGGGAACTGGCTAGGCTCCCGGATGGGTTCCGAGAAGTGAGTGTACTTATACTACTCCGAGACCAAGGTGGACACTTGGGAGTTGACTTTAGAGTTGACGACCCGAGCAGTGGCAACTGCGAGCAACGAGAAGTGAGCGAGCTTGACAGCTCCGGTTACCTATCTGGAAAATAGGCAGTGAACTACATGTATTCACGGTGAAACTCTGCCGAGATACTAGTCTTATGAGTACCGAACGCGCTCGCGCTTCGGCGGGCACTGATTCGGCGTCAAGACCTAACGCATGGTCTCCTGCGCGAGTTGGTTTACTGGCGCAGGGACGTCTAGCACTTCTTGCATAACCTAACGGTTGGTCTCGAGGTGCCTGTATAAATAAAACTGTGACGTAGGGAGAGGGGATGTCCTCATTGCCTAGTCTCTGACTAATCCTTCGGGGATAATAGTTGTGATTATGTGTATATGTAATCGAAGCCTCCGACGCAAAAAGAGGGATGTTATAAGTTTGACCTGTCTGTTTGTCTGTGTGTCTGTTTGTGCCACAGACGAGCTGCGGTCCCATTGACTCTGCGGCATCGTAGCTCATTAATGAATGGAGGTTGATGAAGGTTTATTGAAGAAATCGTTTGACTTTTGACTTTGGACCGATTATGATGCGGTTTTTGTTTGATTGCTGACGTGATCGTCATGGTTCTTAGCTACAATTTAGGAAAGTCTTTTTAGGCTTTTCAAATTTCAAACTTTTGTTAGTTGTTTTTACTTTTTAGAGTTTTTTTTTTAATATTTTATTTTATTTTAATATAGACTGCGGGTTTTTGTAGCGCTGCAAACACGCATTATTAAAAAGCACGACTGCATCGCGATACTTGCGATTGTATCGCGTTTTTATCGATGCGACAGCGCATTTGTATTAATGTAGTATTGTATATTGGACAAGCTACGTATCGCAACTACATCGATAGCGTTTATAGAGAGGGACACGCCGCCGCAAAAGTATGTGAAAAGGTATCCCGGTAAGTGGACGGGTAGTAGCGGCTGTATCGATACTGTATCGCCTCTAAAAGTAGCAGTGTGTAAAGGGCTGAAGACGTTTTAAAATAGCATAATCGAGGTACATAAATGTAAACATTGGTATATTCTGCGACGTTGCTCGAGAATAGCAAGAAGTTTTCTAATCCTATTAACGATCGTTATTTTCGGCTCAGCCTACCCTCTTGCTTACCCTCAGACAAACGGGTAAGGAATTATGACAATAGAAATACTTGTGTACATAAAGCTTCCGATGCCGTATAGAAATACGATTGTATAGTAATAACACAAATACTTATTTCTAAGTATATTTACAAACTGTTTACTATCATAGCACAATTTGATCAACTCAAAACATTTCAAACTGTTAAAATCCTTTCGATATTCATATGCTGTATAGTGATTCTAGTTAACACTTAGGCTCGTATTCTAAAACCAAACTGAAGATCAAATCCATGCTTGAATACAGTTAGAAAGGGATGACGATATATGCGATGAATAGCACCATCTCTTTCTAACTGTACTCAAGCAGATATTTGAGTTTGAGTTTGGTTTCAGAATACGAGCCTTAGAACGCGGCGCCATTAGACTCAATTTACATACATACATAGATATAATCAAGACTATTAATCCCGAAGAGTTAGTCAGAGACTAAGCAATGAGGACAGCGAAAACAGTCCTCTACCATAGTCCACTTTTCACCAAATAGCTACTGCACTGAGCTCATTAACGTGACAGGTGGTGAGCCCATCGCCGCTCTATGCTGTTAGATGTATGTGCAGTCTTTAGTCCGTTAGTCGCCTTTTACGACACGCAAGGGAAGAGATGGGGTGGTAGTATTCTTTCACCGCTACGTGACACGGTTATAACCAGTTTCATGTTATATTAAAAGAGCTTTCTCAATCACTTGATACTTTAAAGCATTGTAAGAGTTATTATCATCATCACCCTTTAAACATCAATGCAAGGTTTAGGGTTATAAAGGCTGAACCGTTATAAACACGTAACATCAAAAGGTGAGAGATCACAGCTGCAATCCATCGCGCTGGCCCAATGCGGGTTGGTGGGGTTTAACGACTTCCATGTTACGACAACACTCGGGACCAACGGCGTAATGTACCTTCCGAAGTACGGAGAATTTAGGTCTAGGTATTTTTTGTTTTTGTAATTGCATACATTCGCAACTTGTTATTGAAACAGCACATCGCTTAGGTCACATTTGTACCTTTAATGGTTTAGACTTTAGATAGATAGATAGATAGATAAACACTTTATTGCACATACACAAGAAACACTTACACATGACATAAACTTAAAACTAGTATGTACAAAGGCGGTCTTATCGCTGAAAGCGATCTCTTCCAGACAACCTTTGGTTAATGGAACCTAAGAAGGAGATAGAGGAGAGAGAAGAGTTTAGTGAGTTACCTAATTAAATATGTTTATCTAACAAATTTTTATATATCTCAGAAACGTTTCAGTACTTTCACGCGGTAAGTTAAAGTCAAAGTTCAGTTAATAAATACAAACGTTAATTTGTCGGTAAAGACACTTTCTCTTATTTTTTCATTACGAAGTTAAGTACTTAATCTACTACCACCATCTTTGGATTTTGGGAGAGGCTTAAGCCGAGAAGAGCTGGCAAAGAATCTGATCAGTATATACATAATCATCTCGAAATTTTCTTCTCTTCATCTCGTTAGAATTTACTCTTTAAAAATGAGTACGTACAAGAACATTAGAAGACGGAAAACGGCAAGAAACGGCTATGCTCCCTTGTTTTCTAATATACTTGAAGGCGGCTTATTGGATTATTGGTTTACGACTATATGCTGAAGGATTGTTTATCTTCGTACCCACGTATTTTGTACATGTTTGTGCTGTTCCCACTTCGTGGCTTTGAATCTTATGTTATTGCTCTGCTATCGTATTTATATTTATTTACTTCGCTGTTTGTGTAGCCTTAAATAGTCGACTGGTAAATATACAAGTTTGGCATAGTTATTTTCTGCTTTCATATGGTGCAATAAAGATTCCCCATTACTATCATAATATGATGACTTGCATTACATAAAACGGTGAAAGAATACTACCACCCCCTCTCTTCCGTTGGGTGTCGTAAAATGCGACTAACGGACTAAATACTGCACATACATCCAACTGCATAGAGCGACGATGGGCTCCCCACCTGTCACGCTGAGTACATGTGCAGTCGCTATTTGGTGAAAAGTGGACTATGGCAGAAGACTGCTTTTGCGGTCCTCATTGCCTAGTCTCTGACTAACCCTTCGGGGATAATAGTCGAGATTATATGTATGTATATATGTATTACATAGACAACAGTGAATGTATAGTTTGGGTCATCATAACCAATGCCAGTTGCTAAGTTTTAATGACTACGATCCGTAGCACGTAGCACGGAGGAGCTAGAAATATTTTAAACCCAACCCTGAACCGATTTTGCGTACGCCTCAACTCCCATGAATGCTAACCGAACTCGCAATCTTTTTATAGTGTTTTGAATTGGTATTATATCGGGAGAAAACGCAACTGAAATCTAATCAAAATCATAATCTCTTTATTCAAGTAAACTTATTATATGCCTAAGCATTTTTGAATCCCCTAAAAATAAATATTTTCTTTTCTATATTCTATTTATATAAGGATGACCTATAATAATGCTAATAACACGCTCTATCTAACTCCTCCGCAAAAAGGCGACATAATTGATATTTATGATATTTATAGGTTTTAATGCAAGTATTTAGACTATGTTTTATACAGAAAATAAATTTACTCTTTATTCCTTATTTGAGTTCCTTCACTAACACCAATTATCTAGCCCAAGAGGAGCTTCGTGAAACTTGATAAATGGTCGTTACAACAATTATACAACGAATAAACATACTTAAAATACTTAAATACATACTCTTATTATACATAGAAAACACCTTAACCCGAGACAACGTAGAAAAACAATAGTTTCTAAATTGACCCGACCGGGGATCGAACTCGGGACCTCAGAGACACTCGACCAAGGCATTAGCAATACGAATCTTTTTTTTTTAAATCTACGGTCGTGGCAATTTAGAATACAGTCCCTGATAGTAAGCGATTACCGTAACTTATAGACGTTTGCAACACCAGAGGTATTAATTACTTTCGTCTCAGCGTTCATTTTACTTTACGATCATACCGTGTAAAGCCTTAGCAAGCAGGTCACCCGATTAATATGTATACTAGTAGTATCACAAGATCACAACCACTGCAAACGGCTTCCTTTGACCATCAAAGTAACCGCCATTTGTTTGTGGAACTGCGCTCCATATCAGTTCCTTGCGCTCCATCTATTTCCTTTTTTTAGTAATGGCCGTCTTGACAGGCATTATACTTTTAAATAAATATAAACACTCGTAACATTTGTTATATGAAATACCAATACCTCGGTGACGTATCTCCCTTGCGAAGGATGTGAGTTCGATTCCCATCTGGTATCAACTTTTTTTAACGTTTCAATATTTTAAAGGCTGTGGATAGCGTGCCAGAAGCAGCATTCTAGTAAGATCGGTTACGATGCCGTAATTACGGCATCCTAGTACAAAGTGTAGGCAGTGTATATAGTGCCACAAACGGTAACATAGTACGATCGGGTACGATGCCGTAATTACGGCAACCTAGTACAAAGTGTATACAAGCGGCATTGTATCTCAGCAGGTTCGGGTACCGTAATGTTATTTTTTATTTGCCATAATGTTCAGAAAACATAATATTCAAAAGATATTTTTGTATGGAGTTAGATTTCTGTTGTCTAATACATTAGACATATATACATAGATAGTTTTCTGAACATATGTCTTAAATTTCTAACCAATCACGTGACCTGCAGGAGTAGGGCAGCTAGTATTTCTGTTGTTTAATAAAAATCTTTACGGCAGATTAGGCGGCGTCACTATTATGCCGCAAAACTTACTGTATACACTTCCTATTTTAAAACAGGGTTAAACATTGTATCTGTGATGATATGCGAAAGCTAAAAGTGTGTTATTTTTAAATACAGTATAAGACTCAAATTAACTTAATAACTTTATACATTTAATAAAAAATCCCTTATATCACTACCGAAGCTCTGCTGGCAGGTAAATATTCTTTTAATGAAATTTCGGAACACGTTTTAGGAGTAAGGGACGCTGGATTATCCCAATTTGGCGAACAAATTCTTGTTTGAAATCTTGAATCCTCTCAGGTCTGTGTTGGCTCGTACAGGACTTACTTTTTAAAAGAACCGAGTTGTTTTTTTATATTTTACTTAGCTAAAGCGCGTAGGCTTTCGTCTCAATCTCAACTGATATGAGAGTCGATAAGGTCAAAAGGGAAAGCGTTCTTCGCCATCAACCCTCAACCTTAGAAAAACTGGTTCTCTTTTATTTTTATTTACTACGGGTAAATCCTCGGCCGTCATCTCACCTGATGGCTTACCATTACGTCACTTATGACGTTATCGTCACTTAAATCGCTTACGCGTCGCTTAAACGATAGGAACACACCAATGCTATTAACGTTGTTGATATGGCATGAGACTTAAGATAAAATGGTGGTACTCGTAGCTTGACTTAACGAGCCACTAACTACTACCAACCAAAGCAAGTAAGTACACAAAGATGTGTCCCCCTTTTAGAATCGAACCCGTCGTCGGGTCTAAGACTGGTGGCTTAGAAAATAGACCATAGACCATAGTATTGGCTTAATGACCACGCTTGTCAAATGCGGATTCATCAATCAAGAATCAGAAAAACATTGACTGTCAAGCGTAAAAAGTACTTACTGCGGTACTCAGAGACGTCAATTAAGTTTTAATGACAATTAACACAGATGGAGTGAGAGTGAGTTTGCTTATGTCTGTGTCACGTTTTTTAATTTTGTAATTCAAAGTTGTTATTAGTTATAACGGAAAATGTTATTTTATTTTTGTATGTACTAAAAGATATGGAAGGCGTCGTGGTCTACACAAGGCGGTTTACGCTCAGACCGCCCGAAACAAACATAATTACAAAACATTTGATTATCAACTTTATACTGTGCTATTAATCAAGGTGACACAGACAATATAAATTCTTTTGCATGCTTTAATTTCTCAATGTGAAGGAGCTATATCAACTTCTTGACAGGAAAGTAAAGCGTTCATATGTGCACTTTTGTTATATTTTTAAATAATTGTTTTTTGTCTAATATTATGTATGTACTTACTAAAAGATATAGAAGAGTGGAGCCCTCTGTAACAGGCTCATGAGCTAAAAAGGGGGCTTCGGTCAAAACCTTTGTAATTATGTGAATTTTGTAAACAAATAAAGATTATTATTATTATTAAGTCTCTTGCTGTCACTTTCTTATGTATAGTGCTAAATAGAGGAGGAAAGATTTAGTTGTCATTAAAACCTTATTAACGTGTCTAAGTACGGCAGTTAGTACTTACCGTACGTTCCCAAATTGAACCTAGAACCTCCAGAGACCGAGCGTAAAAAGTACTTAATACCTACCGTTTGTCCGTTCATTCGTTATGAGCAAGCGTCAGAATTTCCAATACTACTGTGTTTCCCTCAGCTTGCACGTTTTCGTATCATTAACCTTTCGGAGCGGAGTTATTGCGTCAGCGTTTTTCTCGGATAATAACTACAATCCTCGTCGGGATTCATCGACACATTTGGCGAACTTCGTTAGTGTTATATGATTATTACGAGCCCTCATAACACGCATGACCAAGCACGATGGCTAAGTCCGTAACACTTTTGTAATTAATGAGATCATTAACTTTGAAAAAAATCTTACCAACCTGCATCCGTGGTTGACAGCCAGCTAATGGTGGTACGAGTAGATAGACGGACTTAGAACTAGCCCGTTCACCGACCACACAAAAAGAAATGTCTCACTAGTGCGGATTGTAACTGCGATATATACGAGTATATGTAGGTAGGCATGATCACCAAATGCGAAAAGGAGAGAAGAAATTAAATAAAAAATATTTAAGAATATGCAAAGTATAGTATACATTGAGATGGGGTTTAAAAAAAAATTTCATTGCCAATTTACGAAACATAATGTCCTTTCCTCTCCTTTCCTATCCTGACTTCGTTTTTCCGCTTTAGTGGATACCTGGCCTAAGCCGCCATTTTGTGGTCTACACAAAGGCGGTTTACGGTCAGACCGCTCGAAACAAACATAATTACAAAACATTTGACTATCGACTTTATACTGTGCATTAATCAAGGTGACAAAGACAATATAAATTCTTTTTCACTCCTCTTGCTCAAAAAGACCGTCATTGTAGCGTTCTAGAGCGGGGCTAAAATAGCTTTTCTCGCCCTAGGGGAAAAAGTAATTTTTTTTTAAATTTTTGTCTGTCACATGACAATGAGCCTACAAAAACGAAAAAGTATTTAGTTTTATGTAGAATAATCATGATTAAAGCCTCGACTTATTACTGTTTACATATCAACAATTTTTTTGAGATAACACAGACCACGCTTCAGCAAGAAAAAACTGCACAGTCTGCACATGTGCTTAGGTGGTGAGCCTTTAGCCCGTTAGTCGCTTTTACGATACCCAAGGGAAGAGAGGTGTTGGTAGTATTATTTTGATGAGCCCATCGCCGCTCTATGCTGTTGGATGTATGTGCAGTCTTTAGTCCGTTAGTCCCCTTTTACCAAATTGAAGAAAAGTGAAGGGTTGGTAATATTATTTTGATGAGCCCATCGCCGCTCTATGCTGTTGGATGTATGAGCAGTCTTTAGTCCATTAGTCGCCTTTTACGACACCAAAGAGAAGAGAGAGGTTGGTAGTATTAATTTGATGAGCCCATCGTCGCTCTATGCTGTTGGATGTATGTGCAGTCTTTAGTCCGTTAGTCCCCTTTTACCAAATCGAAGAAAAGTGAAGGGTTGGTAATATTATTTTGATGAGCCCATCGCCGCTCTATGCTGTTGGATGTATGTGCAGTCTTTAGTCCGTTAGTCCCCTTTTACCAAATCGAAGAAAAGTGAAGGGTTGGTAATATTATTTTGATGAGCCCATCGCCGCTCTATGCTGTTGGATGTATGTGCAGTCTTTAGTCCGTTAGTCGCCTTTGACGACACCCAAGGGAACAGATGGAAAGACTGCACATATCTACTATCCAACAGCATAGAGTGGCGATGGGCTCATCAAAATAATACTACCAACCATTCTCTTCCCTTGGGTGTCGTTAAAGCAACTAATGGGTTAATTTTAAATAAAATAAACCAATTCATATTGTATTGGATTGTTTTATTTTCTCGCATTCGTAGTGAAAAGCAGAGTGTAACACTCGGCGCTAAAAGCCCATTAAAACTCGGTTTCTATATACTCCCTCGCTAAAGCTCGGGAGTAAAACTACCTCGTATATAATGGGTCATTTTAGCCCCTTGTATAACAATCTACTATTGCATGCTTTAATTTCTCAATGTGAAGGAGATATATCAACTTCTTGAAAGGAAAGTGAAGCGTTCATGTCTGCACTTTTGTTATATTTTTTAATAATTGTGTTTTGTCTAATAATAATGTCAACCATTATTTAATGGTGATTTATTAACCGCTAAGCGTTCATGAACGTGCATGACTTTTCAAGATAACGAATTTGAGCGTTATTTAGGCATAAAATCAAATATTACTATTCACTTTTCAAATTCTCCCATGAAGTCCGTCACTTCTTTATCTGAATGTTTGAATGTATTTGGAGGGAATAACATTTATCATTGTTTAATGTTATCTTATCACATTCACACTGGCTAAATGTGCAAACCGCACCAATCTATTATAATTATTATTATAGTATATAAGAATAAGAGTAGGTAATAAAAACAAAATCTCTTTTTATCTCAACATTAATTAAAAGCATTGTTTTTTGCACAACGTAAACGATCCAACTTTGACTTTACTGAGCGGAAAATTGCTGATTTACCTTTCGACGTGATCATAATGATGACTCTTAAAACGTACGAGGGCCATCTGGACCCTAATAAAGTTTTTTTTGCCGTGCCTCCTTTTTACATGAACCTTTTTTACGGTAAAAGCCTTTGTTTTATCTGGTCCGAGTGGTCCAAAATTTTGTCACGTGTAGAAGTCCTTGTTTTTAATTACAGATCACTTACTTTAGCCAAGCTTTAGCTTTTCAGCCTTTGTTATACCAAACTGTCGGCGAGCGAATAATCGTAAAATCTATTATATTCTATTGTTAGAAACTGACATGAAATAACGACATAGCAGGTCGTGCCAGTTCGTCTTATCCAATTAAAAGCGACACAATGGCAGACAAACTAGTAGGTACCTAGAATAACTAATTACCTAGTGTTTTGTAATAATCTTTGTATGCATCTAGCAAGCTGCGTATGATACAAGCCAGTATATTTTTGTTATGTTAGATAGCTATTATAATATAAACACATAAGTAACAATTGTTACAAAATACATATTATTTCAATTTTTGCTTCTGGGATTTGAGGCGCGGAAGCTAAATGTTTGTTAATTAAATTGAAGGCAGGGAATGCAACCATGTTTATTATGAGGCTCGGCGCCCGGCGCGCGTTATAGAGTTAGCGAAATATATTATCATCCTAATCTAAATGTAAAGGCTCAGTTAAAATGAGTACGGGGTACAGGGGTGAGTATTTGGATCTCGACAGTGTGCGGTATAATTTACAATTTGTTTGTAGAGTATTTTCTTTCCGGTAAAGGAATTTATTTATTTCATTTTAGTAGGTATTTAAGTGACTTTGTATACGTGTGCTAAAGAGCATTCGTATAATTGCTGTGATGATACATATTTCCATGTTCGTATAAAATCCTCGGTTACCTACAGAAAAACTGCGGAGCACAGCCTCCCATACAGATTTAACACTGCTAAAAATATTAAGAGGGTTTACGTATTTCGGTTTCCCATACAAACTTCCATGTCGAAATTTTTAAAAACCAATAAGCCAATTTTGATGTAATTTTGCATGCTGTAAAACACAGGGATCTAAATAGTTTGTTGAAAACATTAAAAAATAATGTTTATATAACTGTGTTATTGCGATTTTTAACTTTCTATAGTGGACTTTAAATCGCAATAACTCAGCTAAAAAGACGTTTTTTAAAAATGTTTTCAACAAACTATTTAGATCTCTGTGTTTAACTTTAGCATGCAAAGTTTTATCAAAATTAGCTTATTGGTTTTTAAAAATTTCGACTTAGTTTGTATGGTAATCCGAAATGCGTAAATCCTCTTAAAAGGACTAGTAAAAAAATAACAAAAAGTAAAAAAATGTAAATACGATACTTTCTGGCTCTGGCTGGATGGCGTAAATATAAGTCATAGCCAACGCCATTCAGCTTGAAAATAAAATACGTTTTTAAAATTTAACAATAACGTGCTTTTCCATAAGTGTGCTTTCAAGTAACGAAAAATAAATATTTTTAGAGAGGACCATTTTAATTGAATTGTATCTACTTGTAACCGTACGAATGTGTCTAGAAGCCAAGGTATGAAAATGGTTGTCATCGGTTCACAATCGCACCCTCGTGCATTAGGTACAGTAGTAATACACTTCTCGTTGGCATAATCCGAAGTATCCGAACGTAGTTTACTTCTATGCTAACATTTGAAAAGATAAATATGAATTTGTTTCCTGAACAAAAATTAAAGAGTTGAATTTGTTTAACTTACGGAAAGTTACTGCGTGTCGTTACGCGAATATGTCGCCGGTACTTTCGGTACAGCCTTAAGCAAACTTTGTACCGTTTTCATGATGAAAGTTTATCGAGGTAAAACTTGATGTACTTTGATTTGATGAAAGTTTATCGAGGTAAAACTTAATGTACTTTGATTGCGAGTTTTATGCAACATTCGATCACTATACCGGAAACGAAAATATAAATGGCCCTAAGTAACGCCAACGCCTCCTGGTGACAAAGGAGAAGCAAAACTTTGATAATTTAAAGATAAATTATTGACTTTGCTGTACGCAAATATAATACAGCCGTCACGTATTTTGTGGTGTTTTCATATCTGTATCTTTTAATAAGTAGATACTTAATTTAGAAGTTATTTAGATCTACTTTAAGTAAAGCGTAGTCATACCAAAATCATCTCCTATATGTTACTATTTTGGATTTAACGGTGATTTAACACTATCCAGCCGATGTTAATTTGAAAAAGTAGTTTTAAAAAATATCGTATTTTCTACCTCCTTATCTAGGTTAAGACGTGTGAGTGCTCAAAACGTGTTTCCCGAAACGCCTCTTCCTTACGTGTATAATAAAGGAAAAGCATTCTGCCCTCCGTTTCCCCGTTCAATTGTATTCCCGGAATGCGATACGACTTAACTTTATGGACGAAGAGTGTTTTGTTTCGCTTCGGGATTACATTACGACAGTATCTTAAACATTTCTCTCAACTCCAGTTTACCGGCTTAGTTCGTAACCTCACACTTCTTATATCGCCAGTATTTACCAAGTCTTAACTGAGGTTAACCATCGCGTTTACTGACATTACCTTACTTCAATGGAGTAGTGTAAATTATTATTATTATTAAATTATTCAGGGTGGGCCAGAAAGATCGGCGAATTTGAAAAAATTATAATATTTTTTTATGTGAATTAAAATAGACATCTGGCAAATTTATTTCTTAAAAATAACATCATCCAGGTGTGCACCATCGCGCTGCAAACAGTCCTCGAATCTGAACCTCGAATTGATAAAAACTCGCTGGCACATTGCGCGGGGAATACCTGCCATTTCCTCTCGGATATTGGTCTGCACTTAAATGGGCATGTTAATAAACAGAATTGCCGTTACTGGGTTGCAGAGAACCCACGTGCAAACCATCAAAAGCCACTGCATTCGCCGAAAGTCACCGTTTGGGCGGCCATATTATCAGCACACGGAATTATCGGACCCTATTTCTTTGAAAATCAACAAGATATTTTTTCAAATTCGCCAATCTTTCTGGCCCACGCTATTAACGCCTCGGTGGCCAAGCCGTAAACGCTGGGCTCGATATCCGGACATCCCGGGTTTGATTCACAGTGTGTTTCAGATTTTTCGATACATAGCTCTGAGAGGGCCTACTCTTTTTCTTCGTATCGTAATTTCAGCCGATTTTCGATTGATATTTATAGCGCTTTCAGTTATTTTTAAAATTTCAAATTTTTTCTAAAAATTTATAATTTAAATGCCAAACCTATTTTGTATGAACGAAATTTCGGAAGGAATGGAAAACGCTGTAAGTAATCATCATCATCAGCCTATAAATGTCCCACGGCTGGGCACAGGCCTCCCACGAGGACAATAGCACGTGGGGATATTGGGCCATAACCCACCACGCTGGCCCAATGCGGGTTGGTGGGTTTAACGACTGTTATCTTACGACAACAACCGGGACCAACGGCTTAACGTGCCTTCCAAAGCACGGAGGAGCTCGAGATGTTTTTAATTTGGTCACCCATCCAGCGACCCGGCATGGCGAAAGTTGCTTAGCGGACAAGATCGCAAGCTGAACGCGCTAGCCGTTGTGCCATCAAACTCCGCTGTAAGTAACAAACAATTATCGGCCGACATTTCGTTTCAGAGAAAGAGAGTATAGGCCCTCTGGCTTGTGATGACTAACCGCATATTTTTTATCGTGCTCTACACTCCCATATGATTGGAGTATATTGTTTGCTATTTCTCATCCATACTAGTTCTCGCATGTTTGCTTCTCGCACTTTCATATCGCATACTACGCATTTATTCATCCACATTCATTCCTAAGCGGTAGGTGCTCCGTTTTTCCTATGCCCTACACTGTCTACTCTATTTCTTTATTATTAGTTTGGGAAAATAAGGTTTTTCAGCTACCTAATTCTTAATTCTAAGGTTTTAATTACATACATTTTTCTTATAGTTATACAAGCTAGGGTTTCAATTTTGTGTTACATTTGTTCTCTTTATAGTATTTGTTTTCTTAATTGTTTTCTGAGGTTTAAGCGAACACTACACATTGAAATTAAACACTTTTTTACGGATTAACTCGCTTTTAATTTTCTATTTACATAGTTTTTTATATTATCCTGACGTTTCAAACCTTTACAGGGTCCGTGGTCACAGGGAGACTGAGGTGTTGGTCGTCTTATAGTTAGAAGTTATTTGCCTACCGTCAATCATTTTCATATTTAACCGGGTGCGTTCAAGTTTACACAATACGAGCTAACAATATTTTTAGGTCTGGCAATGTGTTGCTGTTGGGGCTGGGATTTGATGACCTGTATGATGGGGTCCCAGGCAGGCTATTAAAATTTCGGTGATACTTCTTATTGTCTATAGTTCTTATAATTAACTAACGAACCAACCGCATTTGGCAAATGTGGTAATTAAACCAATCCCTATCAATGGAGCGATAATGAATTGATTCCAACGATGAATGCAGTTGCCCTGTAGTGGGACAGTACAAGCTATACCTACATTCCTTTTTAGGGTTCCGTAGCCAAATGGCAAAAAACGGAACCCTTTTATGGATTCGTCATGTCTGTCTGTCTGTCCGTCCGTATGTCACAGCCACTTTTTTCCGAAACTATAAGAACTATACTGTTGAAACTTGGTAAGTAGATGTATTCTGTAAACCGCATTAAGATTTTCACACAAAAGCAGAAAAAAAAAATTTGGGGGATCCCCATACTTAGAACTGAAACTCAACAATTTTTTTTATCAAACCCATACGTGTGGGGTATCTATAGATAGGTCTTCAAAAATGATATTGAGGTTGAGGAATAGTTTGTGCGAGAGACATTTCCAAAGTGGTAAAATGTGTGTCCGCCCCCCCCCACCCCCTGCAAACTTCTACCAAGAATTGGTTTGAACGAGATCTAGTAAATAGTTTTTTTATTATCATAATAATTTCAAAAAAATATACTATTATTAAAACATCGATCAAAGTTACAACGAACTACAAGAACTATTATATGATGTTACTTGCTGCTACGGATTCTTCATAGGCGAGTCCGACTCACAATTGGCCGGTTTTTTTTATTTTCCTTAGGCGTTGTATATACTTACCTGAAATATAGATTATTTTGATATAGGTAACTAATTTTTACCAAATTGTGGATTGTATCATTTCTGCTTAACTTCCAATTTGCATCAAATAAAGATTTTTCTATCCTATTCTGAGAATAGAAATACTAACGGCTAAATCGCCGGTCCCAAAAGAGTTATTTCCGTTGTTATTTAAGTAGAGCTGTCACCACAATTGGGTCAGTCTAGCGCCGGCCGTCTGCACACAGCCTCCCGAAATAAAACTCCTTTATTGCCCTTATATAACGGAAACAAGACCACGGATAAATAATAGACGGAACGACGCCAGTTCTACTTTTAGCTTTGATGATACGAGCTTTTTGTATTTATATGCAGATTGGTTTTTATAATACTCTTAATAACCGTGTCGCGTAACGGTGAAAGTATAATACCACCCCCTCTCTTCCCTTGGGTGTCGTAAAAGGCGACTAACGGACTAAAGACTGCACATATATCCAACAGCATAGAGCGGCGATGGGCTTACCACCCGTCACGCTGAGCACATGTGCAGTCGATATTTGGTGAAAAGTGGACTATGGTAGAGGACTGCTTTTGCTGTCTTCATTGCCTAGTCTCTGCCTACCCCTCCGGGAAACAGTCCTGATGTATGTACCTATATTTTTTTTTATAAAAGTGTATATTGTAGTCACGCTTTTATTAAGACTAGATGATTATTTCACTCTCTACTTTTCTACTGGTTTCCTACTGCAGGACAAAGGCCTCATTGCCTTCGTTCCATTTATCTTTATTTTGGTTTAAGTTGGGCTAATCTTTTTCGTGATTTGGATTGATAGATAAGTATGAAAAAAAGCATCGTAGACTGCGTAGAACAGCAGCATAGACTGACATACAATAACAAAAAAGGTTTCTTTGTAATAAATTACAACTAAAGAAGGATTGAATCACTAATAAAAAAGGTTTAAAAACCTTTCATACCCACCTTAGAAGTCTGAGAGCGCATTCACATAATTATGTTTTAGTCGCGCCACTGCGGCGCGACAGCCCAAGTAGCATATCAAGCTGTATAAAAGCTGTATTTGAACTTATTTTTATACTTACAGCTGCATATTGAGGCTGTAAAAAGGCTGTATAAGCGCTTATACAGACCTTATTAGCTAAAAAAGGGCCCATATTATAAAGCTTTTCGCGTTAGTATAGCTGTATAGTAGCTGTAGAAGCAAAGCAGAAGCTGTTTAGTAGCTGTTTAAGAGATGTTAATCGGTGTAAGGAAAAGCAACAACACTCCAAATAATATTTTATAAAGATAAAAGTTTAAAATAAGAGTTATAAGTGAATTATAAAATTATGAAAATAAAAGAGAAACATGTCGTACAAGAATAATACAATAATTATGACGCATGATGTTCATATTTCAAAGTGCAATCCCAAGTATTGATAAATCTTAGGAATCTGATGGTGTTAATTGGTAAAACAAAGTGCAAATCCAATTTTATTGTCAATGTGTGGTTGGTTATTGGCAATATTTTAACGCGCCAGTAAAACTATAAAAAAACATAAAGAAGATTATTAAACACGGGTAAGTTAGTGTTTGTTTTTAAGGTTATAATATAAATTATATTTAAAATAATAGATTGTAGGACACAGCGACAAAATGTTGTAGCTGATAATCATGAAACGGTTCAAACTATTAACAAACATTGGTTTAATTATATTCGAATATCTTTTTTCATTCGTTCTAAAATGGCGACATTTTGTTATACAGCTTAGATAATATTAGGAGGGTACTAAAGTCTTACTAGCTGTACTACGGCGGATATGGATTGCATAATACATCTCTTAGTTTTTAACCAGCTTTTTTGTTGTCTTTTTTATTATTTAGGCTGTATATGAGTTCTGAGTAGAGAAATTATAATACTGTTTAGAAATCTGTATAAGAATTGATTATCCCTGAGTTTTATTTTAAAAATTGAACAATGAAATGTATTTAATTGAATTTAAAGTGGTAATAAAAATTAAAATATAATATTTAATTTATTCTACGATTGGTTCCAGATTGTTAATCAACAAGAGAAATCATTAACTTCACCTACTGCAACAATATTCACACAGATACTTTCAGAAGTGACAACTGCTGAAAAATATGTTATTCAATATATAGACGAGTGCGAGCTGGCAATAATTTCTGTCGACCCCCATCGTAATGAGTTTGAATCTCAAACCCCTTTTCAAACCCAGAAGATCACGAAGTAAATCAAATAGAAAATTATCTAAAATATATTTTAGATAATCAAAATAATATATTAGACAAACAATAAATGTTCTTGCAGACAATCAAAATAATATTTAATCAAATAAAACATGTTATTGCAACAGTTTCTTTCTTTTTCACATTTTCTATATATATCCCGTTTTTAATTAAGTGTTCCATTTCGTACACAAAATCATCTAAATATTGGTTTGGTTTTCCAACACCAAAATAAATTCCAATTACAAACGGCTTAATATCTGGTCTTTCAAATATAGTGGACAAAATTGGCCAAAACTCTTTATTAGAGCTTCTAGATATTGGGAGACCCTCAAAATTGAAATTTAAAGTAATTTAAGTTGGAACATTGTTCAATCGTTTTGATACGTATTTGTTTGATAGTACCTAAAATAGTTCTAGCGTCATGTGGCGCTAAATCGTTTAGAGCTATTTGAGTTTTTTTTTAATCCACAACGGGTTAGCGCTTGGCCTTTATCTTACCTGATAGTAAGTGAGGATAAGGTCGAAGATGGAAGCGCGCTTCACCCGGAATCCTCAACCACTGAGGAACTGGCTATCTTATCTCAAACTGTCGGAACACAACAATGCTATAAACATCGTTGTTATGTCAACAGACTTAGATAAGATGGTGGTAGCTAGCCAGGCGGACTTAACAGCCCTACCACCAACCAAACCGAACACACAAAGATGTACACCCCGCTGGGAATCGAACCCGGGACCTCTTGGTAAACCGGTGGCTTAGCCACTAGACCACAGAGCCGGTTAAATAAATATATATTTCTTTCTGTAGCCCATTCTTTTATTCACTGGCGAAACTACATATTTTTTGAAAATTCGTTATCATCATTATTACGTTGTTAATCAGGTTCCAAAGTTTTAACTAAATCCAAATATTCGACACCAATTATTGTTTTTCCTACAGAACCTTCGTTGGACGTCGATGTAAAGTGGGCTAAAGCTGTTGTGATATAGTGAATTACACTATCAGCACGTACTCAATAGTACGTGATAATTAAGGTCTTCCTGATTGACAAGGCGTCCTTCCTCTAGTCACGTATAGATGTGATGTTAATTAGTATTTAAGATGATACACTAGAGGATAAAGAAGATTGATTCAACGCAAGACATTGTTTCATTTCGGGTCTCCGTCCCAACGCCATTACATGGCGACCGTGACATGGTGTCACAAGTCCGCGCCGCGAAATCGCTAGTTGAAGTTTACAAAATATCAGGAAAATAGTGCTACACGGGCCTACAAGAAGGACGAAGGAAATAAGAAGAAAAACTGTAAGCCAAAATTGTTTAACTATGGGAAACCCACAATCTAAAGACAATATTATTGTCAGTCAATCACCAACTCAATCGGCGGCAGCATCAACTCCCTTGGCCGTTGGGATGCAACTTTCAGAGATCTTTTTACTGACCATCGTCGTTGTACTAGCGGGCTATATAGTACTTAGGCTGCTACGTTACTTCAACGCACGACTATTAGAAGAGGTAGAACGCAGAGCGGTTCGACGGGCAATTGGACCAGCACAGAACGTGTAAGCCAGCACGAATTAATATAACTATGCTACCAAGAATCTATGTGTGTGTGTGAGTGATTTTTTTTTTTTTTCTAAAGTGTATTCCGCTCAGGGGCAGAATAAGTTTTTAAGAGCAAAGGAAATTAAAAATATTTTTGAACAAATATCTGCAGACTTATGTAAAAAAGGGATAGATGCTGTAGAATTACAAATAACAAAAGCAATATCGTCAAAGTTTTTATGTAATTTTGAGGAAATCGAGTCACTCGTTAACCCGCATCATTCAGAAACGATCACAACCATGGCCACGTTCGATCTAAAAGTCGCGCTTACGCTCCTCCCAGTAGTAGATTGCGACGAAACGCAAATTAACCAACTAATAGACGGAATAGAGTATTATAGTAGTACCCTTAGAAACGAGGACCAGCCTCTGTTAATCAATTTTGTTTTAAAAACTCGTCTTTCTAGCAGTGCTAAAACAAAAATTAATAAGTCTTATGTGTCTGTGGCAGACCTAATAAAAGATATAAAAAATGTTTTAATTCCGATTAAATCATACACAGCCATTTTAGACCGAATGCTACGATGTAGGCAAGGAAACAAGACCATAGAAGTGTTTGGTAGTGAAATCGAAAAAATGTCCAACGATTTAAGTACAGCACAGGCTAATGGAGACGAGTCGGCATATAATTTATTAAAGCCGATTAATGAAAAAATGGCTATCAAGCGTTTCGCTGACGGCCTAAACAATGCTCGTACAAGCATTATAGTTACGTCTAGGTCCGTAAGCACAGTTAGGCAGGCAATAACTATAGCCTTAGAACAAGAAGACTCGGTAGTGAAACCACCAATAAACAATTATGTTAACTATGTTTCGAACCAGCGATTTGAAAAGATAAATAAAAACTATCATCAACAATATAATAAGTCACGTAACAACAACGCGACGAGTCAGCAAGGTCGGGGTCGTGCCTACTATAACTCGAATAGGTTTCAGGGTCAGCGCAACACCAGGTTTACGTCACCTCATAATAAACGTAGGAATGTACATTTCTTAGTTGACTCAGCAGAACAGTCTAATGACGAGAACGAAAGTGAACGTCAGAGTATACGTCAGAACGAACATCATAGCGATGATTTTTTTCGTTCTGAATAGCGCTGAGGTAGATATTTGTAGTTATGGTAGTGGTAATTACGTTTGTTTTACTTGTAGTCAAACTCAAATTTCTCTATTAGTAGACACAGGAGCAAGCATTTCAATTTTAAAGTTAGATTGGTTAAATAAACTCCGTAGCATGTCCCGCGACGCAAAGCTAGTAAGGGATGAAATTAAGATTAAAGGAGTATGTGGGGATTTAGTATCAATAGGTTATGTTTATCTAGACTTATGTGTTAACAATTATAATTTTAGGCATAAGTTTTATGTGTTTAGCAACTTCCACTGTAAAAATGATGGAATTTTAGGAGAAGATTTTTTATTAAAATATAGTTGTAAAATTAACTATGAAAATAAGCTGGTTACATTACAGGATAAGATAAGTCTAGAATTAGGCTTAGGTAAAAACATAATAACGACTATTCCAGGGAGATGTGAGGTCGTAAAATATGTTTCGTCAGAGATAAAGGGCGAATGTGTCATTTTAGCGGAGGAAGTTATTGCAGGCGTATTTGTAGCAGGCGCCGTGGTAGTAGGAGACGGGAAAAAGATTTCGGTGCGATTTTTAAACACACGGGAAGAAGATGTAAAATTAAATAACTTTAGCCCGAAAATTAGAAAATACTCGGATTATTTCGTATGCTCTTTTGATACGGAAAACGGAAAATCTGTCGAGAGGGTTAAACAACTATTCGATTTTCTTAAATTAAAAACATATCTTGGTGATGAAGAGAGACGGTCTATTGAGAAAATATGTGCAAAATATGCAGATATCTTTCATATGCCGGGTGATAAGCTATCCGTTACAAACTTATACGAGTACAACATTAAACTGCAAAATGACGCGTCTCCTGTTTATGTCAAACCGTATAGAATACCGCACGCTCAGAAGGCTGAGTTAATAAAACAGGTAGGTAAATTGTTAGAAGAAGATATTATCGAAGAGTGTACCAGCGAATGGTCTTCTCCATTATTATTACTTCCGAAAAAAGCTGACAGTAGCGGTGAAGAAAAGTGGAGAATCGTAATAGATTATAGACTTTTAAATAAAAAAATAGTAGACGAAAAGTTCCCGTTACCAAATATACAAGAAATTATTGACTCACTTTCGGGATGCTTATACTATTCTCATTTAGACCTCAGTTCTAGTTATTACCAGCTAGGGTTATCACCAGAATGTAGGAAATTCACTTCTTTTACAGCTGATAAGCAATATCAACTGAAAAGATTACCTATGGGTCTCAAAACGAGTCCTAGCGTATTTTCTAAACTTATGTCTATGGCTCTATCGGGTTTAAATTACGAGATATGTTTTCTATATCTCGATGACGTAATAGTTTTCGGGAAAAGCCTATCGCAGCATAATACAAATTTAATGAGAGTATTTGAGAGGTTTAGGTCAGTTAATTTAAAACTAAACCCTTGTAAGTGCGAATTTTTGAGGAAAGAAATTAATTATTTAGGGCATGTTATTACGCCAAACGGGGTGTTGCCAGACAACAGTAAAATCGAGGTCTTGGAAAAGTTCCCAGTACCTAAAAATGTAAATGAGATTCGTCGTTTTGTGGCTTTTGCGAACTTTTATAGAAAATTCATAAAAAACTTTGCCACAATAGTGTACCCACTAAACCGTCTTTGTAAGAAACATGTCGAGTTTCAGTGGACGGAAGAATGTGACGTGGCATTTCAGACCTTAAAAAAGTCACTTAGTTCATTTCCTGTCTTATATTATCCAGATTTTGGAAAAGATAATGTTTTCCGGTTGCAAACCGATGCGTCAGGGGTAGCCTTGGGGGCTGTATTATCAAATGGAAATAATAAGCCCGTAGCTTATCCAAGCAGACAATTAAACAGTTCAGAAATAAACTACCCAACCATTCATAAAGAGTTATTAGGGGTAGTGTGGGCTATAAAACATTTTTTACCATATTTATACGGACGAAAATTTAAAATATTAACAGATCATAGACCATTGGTTCATTTATTTAGCATAAAAGATCCTAGTAGCCGTTTAACTAAGTTTAGACTTTGTTTAGAAGAATATGATTTCGATATTGAATACATAAAAGGTTCCGAAAATGTAACGGCAGATGCCTTATCGAGAGTCATTATAACATCAGACGAGTTAAAAAATCTAAATTCAAATTTTTTGGGGGTATTAACCCGTTCAATGAAAAGAACCATGGAGCAAAATAATGAACCCGCTACCTCTGGAAGTAGCAGGGTTGAGCCCTCTGTTGATCATAGGCAACCAAGAGTGGTAGATATTATGCAGAAATCACAAAATGATGTAAGGTTAGATATTTGTTCGTATGAAAACTTCGTGAAGTTGAGGAAAAAGAAAAGATACGTCTCACAGACGGGTGATATGTTATTTAGTGACTCTACTATTTACATAAATCAGGAATCTCTACTAACGGAGGCGCGCCGAGACGCAACGATAGGAGAACTGAGTGCATTATGTAAAAAATATAATATTGTAGAAGTCGTTGTGATTAAAAAGGGGTTTAATAAAAAGTTTATTAAAATTTTGACCCAAACTTTCATGAAACATAAAGAGTTACCGCGGTTATGTATTATTAATAACCAAGTTGAACATGTTACAAATAAAGACTTGATACGTGTTATACTAAATGATTATCATTTATTGCCGACAAGTGGTCATGTAGGCATAAATAAAATGACTAAGAATATTCGAAAAAAATATTTTTGGAGTAATATGCAAAAAGACATAACTGAATATGTGACTCGCTGTAAAGATTGCCAAAAGCAGAAATTTTGTAATAAAAATAATAAAGAGAAAATGGTAATAACCACTACAGCATCTACTTCTTTTGAAAAATTATATTTAGATATTGTGGGGCCGTTGGAGGTCGATAATTTGGGTAATAAATACATATTAACAATACAATGCGAATTGACAAAGTTTGTAGAAGCTTACCCAATACTTGATAAGTCAGCTGAAACTGTTGCTAGGGTTTTTACTGAAAATTTTATTTTACGATATGGTACTCCCAGGGTTATTGCGACTGACTGTGGAACGGAAATTATTAATTCCACGTTAGAAACAGTATGTAAATTGCTGAATATTGATAAGTTAAATTCAACACCCTATCATCATGAGAGTATAGGTTCGCTAGAAAACTGGCACAAACATCTCGGATGTTACTTGAGAATACAAACACAGAATCAGTCGGCAAATTGGAGTATCTGGATACCATATTGGTGCTTTGCTTATAATAATTCTGTAAATACTAGTACCAAATACTCCCCTTATGAACTAGTTTTTGGGAAAACATGTAACGTACCTAGTAATTTAGTTAGTAAAGTTGATCCCTTATATGTATACGACAATTATCCATCGGAGTTAAAATTTAGATTGCAAAAAGCTCATAATGATGCCAGGAACAACTTATTAATATCAAAACAAAGTAGAAAAACTAATTATGATTTAGATTGTAAGGAAGTACACTACAAAAAAGGTGATCTACTCTTGTATAAGAATGAAAATTATAATAAATTGAATGACTTGTATTTAGGTCCATTTGAAGTTTTAGAAGAGCTAGGTACTAATGTAAAAATATTAAAGAATAATAAAGAATATATAGTTCATAAGAATAGGACTAAGATATTTAGAAAATAAGAGTTTACTTTTCAGGGAAGGGATGCCTAGCCTTTTCAGGGGAGGTGTGATATAGTGAATTACACTATCAGCACGTACTCAATAGTACGTGATAATTAAGGTCTTCCTGATTGACAAGGCGTCCTTCCTCTAGTCACGTATAGATGTGATGTTAATTAGTATTTAAGATGATACACTAGAGGATAAAGAAGATTGATTCAACGCAAGACATTGTTTCATTTCGGGTCTCCGTCCCAACGCCATTACACTGTACTATTGATGTAGTTTATTTTTTTAGTTTTAAAGCACTCTTGTAGACAGTTGTTTTAAAACCACTGTATTCACAAGAGTGCCTAATTACGCTATAAGATTAAGTTTTATAATGGAGGTTGCATACACCATTGTACAGAAACAAGTATCAAGTGATACCATAATAACGCTTAGTTCAGTAGTAAGTAAGTGATCACATACAAAAACCAGCCTCTATACAGCTTTAACGATAAAGCTAGCTTAAAGTGTCACAAAACTCTTAAAGTTCTATAGCAGAGTTTTAATAATCTGTTTTAAAACCTTAAGATTCCGCAGATCCCTTAAAACTAATTTTATACAGCTTGAGCTGTATAATAACTCAAATATCTCTCTTATAAATATAAAAGTATCTTTTGACACTCTTGTACGTCTTTTAAGGGACCTTAAGTTCTAAATGAGCTGGTAAATTAATGTTGTAAACGCTTGTGTGCTGCTTGGGAGGTGTGCGGCATTCGCGCGCTGGTTGGTAGGGCGAGAGGTGGCTATGGATTGATACGAGTATGATAGATGCACGCGACTTAGTCGCGCTGCAGCCGCTGTAGTAAACATACATAATAATCACGAGTTCACGACTATTACGTAATAGTCGTGAACTCGTGATTATTTAGGGGGTACCCCCTAAGGCTTAGTCAGACACTAGGCAATGAGGACATCAAAAGCAGTCCTCTACCATAGTCCACTCTTCACCAAACAGCGACTGCACATGTGCTCAGCGTGACAAGTGGTGAGCGGGGTCCGGCCGACCTACAATGCAAAAAACCTACGTAGCAAATAACCCTCATTTCATATTCCCTACTTCGTATTAGGACTAAATCGCGTAATGACATATTCCCGACTTCGTATTAGGACTAAATCGCGTAATGACATATAGTAGAGGATCCGAGTATACAACGACCTTCACCGAGCGGTTAATGGATGAAAAGTATTTTATATCAAATTTAATGTGTTAAAAAATATATTGCGAGTGGGTTGGCTGAAAAATTTAAGTCCAGTATATAATTAATTAAATATTTAAAAATATATTTTTTTAAATATTGCACTTGTTTCTATAATAGATAAATTATATAGGTACCAATCGAAAGTATGAAGCCTATAGGATATGCAAACGTTAGGTTGACTATTTTTTTCCTGTCATAACATTGGGTAGGCAGGTGTAAACAGGAAAGTCAATATTAGTAATTTGCAACCGTCTGGTTAAATAAATAAAATTTATGTTTATATAAAGATAAGCTCATTATAAACACACACACACCAAACAAGTGCAATGTAAAAAAAAATATCTTTTTTAATATTAAATTAATCATTAATGGTTCTGGACTGAAATTTTTCAGCCAACCCACTCGCGACATATTATTTAACATATTAAATTTGATATGAAATACTTTTCATCCATAAACCTTCTCGCTGAAGGTCGTTCTATACTCGGATCTTAGACTAATAGTAGTGAAATGCCTACTCTTTGAAAATAGGTACAGTTAGATACGGAAATATTTACACGCTAGTCGCTTCACTAAAGCAATAGAATATTACTGTTTTAAAGTTTTTACATGATAAGAATACGGAAGAAAATTATTCACCAATCATGAATTATTCATTAACAGTCTTTTAACGTTCTTTTTATAGGTAAAATTATAATAATTATGTAGATTTTAAGTATGAATAAAATTGATATATGTGTCAAAGTGCTTTTCTTCTCGACTGTAACTTTGAAAAAGTAGGCATTTCGCTAATAAGTCTTTACGCGATTAAGGGTGGATTCGACCAAACTGGAATAAGGTCTTATACCTAGATTAAACGCCGAATTTGTATAGACTAATCTCGGAATACGTCTTACTTATTCCAGTTTTCCTTTTTCACGAATATTCGGCGTGAAATAATGGCACTTGGTGCTGTTGTGTTTCGTCCGACCAGTGAGGGTTCCGGAGGCCCCCCCCCCCTCCTCCCATTCCTATTCCTTCCTTAAACCTATTCCTCCCTTAAAGTCCGGCAACGCGCCTGCGATTCCTAAGGTTTTGCGGGTGTCCATGGGCGGCGGTGATTACTCTCCATCAGGTGACCCGCCTGCTCGTTTGCCTCCCTCTTTTATAAAAAAAAAAAAGTTTGGTCGAATCCACCCTTAGTCATAATACGAAGTAGGGAATATGAGATGTGGATTATTTGCTACGTAGGTTTTTGCATGGAGGGGGTGGGGTGGTAGTATTCTTTTACCGCTACGTAGCTACGCGTCACGGTTACTCTGTAGTAAAACGTCTATAATATGTAAAAGATTAGTCGTCCACGTTGTCGCTGTCCGTTTCATGGTGTGGAGTCTACGCCCACAGCTCGTCCGATCTCTGTTTTTAATTTTTTTTTTATTTTGGATAGAAAAGTTCTTTTCTTCTAGAAGTTGTATAAGTGAAGCTAAGACTATAATAGAGGAAGGAGCTGACACCGAGGAACTGGCTATTCTAAGTTAATAACAAAGTCAGGGGCACCATCCGTGTATCTCCCATCTCTAACAGTTTCTTAGAAATAACTAGTTTGACCAACATGTAAGTGCTAGATTCCTAGAAATCTTGTTTCAAAACATTCGTTACGAAATTCCTGAAAGCTCTATTGACGACTATATTAACCTACCTGTGATAAGTTCACAACTCGTCGTCCATAAGGACGTCTATAAATAACTAGCGATATTTCCATATAAATGCTTTCATACCAACGGTGCTGAATATGGAATGAATACAGGTATTTGCGAGACGGTTCATTTTGTTTTTGCACAGTAAAAATAAACCCACCGCCCGTGTAGGTACGCCAATAAAATACGTTCGGCAAATTGTCGAGTCATCACTAAATGCGAAGGCTTCTTTAAATAGCCTATAATAATAGGGTTAAAAGTCACATTCATTTTGAGTGAGTTGAAGTCGGAGTTTAATAGGTCTGTTTTAACGGCTGTAATCTTAAGAAAATGACTGGCTTTATTCATTCATCATCAGCCTATACACGTCCCACTGCTGGGCACAGGCCTCCCACGTGGACAATAGCACGTGGGCACGTGTTGGGCCATAACCCGCCACGCTGGCCCAATGCGTGTTGGTGGGTTTTAACGACTGCCATCTTACGACAACAACTGGGATCAACGGCTTAAAATAACCAGCTTAATACTTCTTAATTCTTTGTAAGAATCTAATTAAGTATGACATAATCTCTCAAAGAAGTAACGAGTGACTAATGACGCGACGAAATATAAATACGAAGCCTTTAATTAAAAACATTAGATGATTGGTAAGATTAGATTGTGCTGGTAAGGTAAAAACAGAAGAAAAGAAAAGTTGGTATTGCTGAAATTAATGTAGGGACCTATGTTTTTGGCATACATAATAGAAATGAATAGAAACGACTGTCATATTACAATAAAATACAGCCAGAATCAAAATTGCTTTTACTCTGAAGCGTAGTAATCCGTTTACTACAAGACGGGCGTTTTGTTTGTTTGTTATAAAAAAAACTTATATTGTCTATTTTCATTGCTCTCATTTTGTTTGACCTCACAAAATAGTACTTTATCGACACGGATATAAAATTGAAAATTGGTTATCTCTCCAACGTTCTCCAATAGGAATGACTTTTTTATTTGCACTTGGTCCATAATCATAAAATTCGGAGTTAAGTGAGAGTCGGAAAATTGACTTATCTGACATACGATGCCATAAATGAATGACATGGACTTCTTGGCGGGAAAGTGCAGCATCATGGCCGCAGTTTTGTCTTATTTATAAAAAATGTGTTTTGTCAAATAATAGTGTTTAATAATCTTTTATCATTTTAAACAATGATCGAAGGAAAGAATGGTGGAGTTTTAACCGCTAAGTGTTCGTGAACGAGTGTTAGCAAATAAAACAAAACAGTGCAAAACCATCTTTTCAATAAAGAAATCCGTGTGAGATCTCAGTTATGTCCCACATCTTTATTGAAACTCAAGGGATTTTGGAAAATATCATTTACCATTAAACGTTTATATTAATAAATTAAAGAAATTGCGCTTTTATTCATCATTCTGATATATTACTTCAACGCCCATTAATTTTTATTACTTAAAATATTTAGCTTAGTATAATGAACCTTTGCTGATGCAATAACGAATGAAGAATACTTAATTACACAAACCAGGTTCACCAAAGATAGCTTTAAAAACTTTTAGTTGACGTAAAATGTCATGTATTGATGAATAAACTATAAACCTAGAATTATAACTATAAAGTTTAATATCAGAAGCAAAATGAATTCAACTCTTATAGATAATGTTTTGTATCATTATCAAATGTCATATTCATATGACACATATTCACATAACATTATCTATTGGTAATTACTATTAACTATTAATCCTTTATTGCACATAGAAAACACACATTGAAAACACATTAAATAAGACATATACAAAGGTGAGCTTATCTCTAGAAGAGATCTCTTCCAGCCAACCCCAGCTGTGGTTCGGAGAGAAAGTCTGCGGGACTAATAAAGACGAAATACAATATTATATCTATCTATACCTACATCAAATATATATATTATATCATACATATAATACATATTTTCTCTAATTATATTGTATATACATATACATACACATACTTTACATATAATAATTTATAATATGAACGAATAATTGGTTAAAAAATTATTAGGTTTATTATAATTAGGTAGTGAACTACGGAGTTTAATATAAAAACTATTCTAATTACCAAAGTTACCTTTAGATCTGCCCCCTTACCCTTGAAACCGATCCCGATCGATAGAAATTGGTATTGTCAAGTTTCGTACTTTTGAGTTACGACACCCTATTTTGGATTTATATTAGATGAACTAAATTGTATTGAGTTTTGCATTTAGTTCGCTCAATATCCGCGTAATATGAATCCAAATTAACGCTTGTGTCGTTACATAAAAGTACGAAACTTCACAATACCAATCTCGATCGATCGGGATCGGATTCAAGAGTAAGAGGGGTACAGTCACGAGCACCAATATGCATACACTTTGACTCTTATTCCATTGTATTAAGAGTTACAATTGTTTACATATTTTTGCTAGTGACTGTACATTCTTTCGCTTTTTTAGTAAAAGTTAGCCTATAAGTATAGTGTCCCACTGCTGGGCAAAGACCTACATCATTGGAATCAATTCATCGCACAATTGCCAGCTATTGTAAGTATTATTTCAGTGTTAATAAATCACGTTTGCTAAGTGCCGCTATTATATTTTTGTATTAAGTATTATTAGACCCGACAGACGTTGTCCTGTCTAAATCACAATGACAACTCAAGTAACAGGTAAAAGATAACTATCGCGAAGAAAAAGTAAGAAAACAGCAAAAAAAAATTATTTATAATAATACCTAAATTGCACGTCTTTTTTATTTTTTTATTTTTTATTTAGTGTTTTTACTATTTTTCCTCACCGTTTCAAAATTGAAAATAAAAAAATCGGTCCAGACTTTCTCGAGTTTTAGCGAGACAAACGAACAGTAATTTATTTTTTTATATGATAGATATAGATATTGATATTTAAGTACCTATACTACTACTCTGCATGAATAAAACCGAAACACACTTATCTGAGACCCTATCGGCTAAAATTATGACAATAATAATATGCCCATATAAGGACAAAATATGGGCTTCAAATGTCAAATGAAGCCCATGTCCATATCCATATTTTTTAGCCGATAAACCCGCTGGGAGGTACGGGTGGGTGAGAAATAAATACCTAAATATACACAAAAATAAAATAAATAAATAATATACATATGTTTCTATTTCCTATTCTAAAATATTTATAAGACCATTGTATTAATTAAAAAAAATTTATTGATGTACAACAAATAGTTTTTACTTTATAAATCTTACAATATCGGCAAAAAATTCCGGCGCGGCGTACCAGGAATGGCGCTCTTTAAAATAGTCTGTTAAAGTGTTAATGACACGTAACATAATTGCAACTGTTAAATAGAATGACGCATTTAACTGACCACATTTCCATTGTGGTGAATGCACGTGATGTTACTTTGTATATTAGGTGATTGCTAGAAACCGCAAGAAACAGGGCTGGTCGGGTCAAATGTTTTAAACATGACAAAAATGCCAAAAAAGGAATTCGTGTTTTTTTTCATTTTTAATACAATAATTCGTTTTGTGAATTTTAATTGATAGTCTTTGAGTAACATCTAATTTATTTTAAAGCAATAACAAGAAAAATAAAATGAAAAACAATTAAAAATAACTATTATTTAACAACGCGCGGGCAACGGCCGGCCGGCCGACCGTCTGTTGACCCGTTCGCGTCAGCTGGGCGATAAGTACCTACGTTACTGCAATGTGACCCTATTTTTTATTTTTGTCATGTTCAAAACACTTGACCTGACCAGCCCTTGAACCTTCTTGCGGTTTCCAGCAGTCACCTTATATACATACATATAATCACGACTATTATCCCCGAAGGGTTAGTTAGTCAGGGACTAGGCAAGGAGGACAGCAAAAGCAGTCCTCTACCATAGTCCACTTTTCACCAAATAGCGACTGCACATGTGCTCAGCGGGACAGGTGGTGAGCCCATCGCCGCTCTATGCTGTTGGAAGTATGTGCAGTCTTTAGTCCGTTAGTCGCCTTTTACGACACCCAAGGGAAGAGAGGAGGTGGTAGTATTCATTCATCACTACGTGACCCGGTTAACTTTGTATGTGCATGAAATAGAGGCATATAGCATAGAAATACAAAGGCGAGTCCACTGGCTCAATTTTGCTGTTTTCGTAGTACGACGCCAGCACTACAACTTAGTACAAAATGTCAAATTTCTTCAATACATTTTGTACTTTATCAGTAACGTGTAAGGATGAATATCGATTGGAGAAATTTGACGGTTTTGGATAGGCTGACCTGCAGGTGTGTGCGTAGTTTTATATACGTACATATTTGCGTATCAGAGGGCCTACTCTCTTTCTCCGAAACGAAATTTCGACCGTTTTTCGTTTGCAATTTACAGCGGTTTCAATTTCGAAATTTCGTTTGTAAAAAAAAGGTTTGGCATTAATTTTTAGAAAATAATTGAAATTTTAGAATATATTTGAAATTTCATAAATAATGGAAAGCGCTATGAATAACAAACGAAAATCAGCCGAAATTTAGTTTCAGAGAAAGAGAGTCGGCCCTCTGGTACCTACTTTTTCTACTAAGTAAGTATTTAAATTTCTTTCAGATTTTTACTAAACATTTTTTATGTTAATTCGGTAACGGCAAACTCACAACACAACATTTTGCCTGCTTTGTAGATAATTAAAATGAAATTCGGAAAGTTATTAACATTTGTTTTAATGTCACTTAATTATCAAAGAAATTGTTCTACACAATTTTAATTACAATTTCTCTTAATAAATCATCAAAGCCTCGCAGTTTCTTTTAATATTTTTAACATTACTAATGGAAAATGTCTTTGACGCAATATTGGCCGCCTTAAGCGCGAGGCTAATTAAGTCCTCCAATAAAATGACTTCATTAAACCTTAGAGCATTCAACCAATGCTCTAAGCATTAAACACATGATAAAAAAACATACATTATTACATTGAGTTATAATGTACTACGTACTAGAAAAGAGAAGACGTCACAACTAGATTGTTTGCTATTACACGCGTTAGAGCCGGCTCGCTCCAACTACTACTTATATTAGTCTGTGGCAGGCACTAGACGCAACAATACGTGTGTATTATGTGTTCTATTTTATTATAGTATGACTTCTTGTGGGCTAAGGTACTGTTTAAAGAATTCAGGAAATACAAATAAAACTAAACAAATCACTTTTCACCTGTAAATACGCAGCAAATTATCGATATAACATGCATTTGACTAATTATTTTATCAAATCGCCGAGACATGAGCGCCGGCCATGTTTCGGCGCTTTAGACCTTTTAGCACAGCTTTTAGTCGCGAGAAAAGAAGCGGTCTAGCGCTGTATGTTTAGATTGTTCAGAGAGACGAAAAATTTGTTTTAGCGCTGCAGCGCACTTATGTTTTAACTTTTAAAAAAATAGAACAAGACTTTTGCTTGGGATAGCTCCTCTAGTACGTAGTACATTATAACTCAATGCATTATGATAGGTAGGTAGTATAAAAATGTAAAAGATTGCAATAGAATATTTACCTGCATATACATACAACACAGGCGCTTTCTGGCTTATTACATAAGCCGAGGGTTGCATCTCAAACGCCAACACGGCGCCTGTATATGGCGAGAGCAAATATAATTTATGCCAACGTAAGCAGCCGAGGAATACTCTATTATCCTCATAGAATGAAATTTAAGTTGGGAAGCGTTTCCTAACGAAATGTTTGCGTAGATTTGTGCCAATAACATTTTAGGTGTATTTTTTTATTACAGCCAATCATGGGGTTCCGTTTTGTAACCTTATTTTTTAAAAGAAAGTACTTTGGGAGGTGTTTGACGAGTAAACAAACTTTAAATATACTAATTCTGGTCAAACTGAATCTATTCTTAAGGGCCTTTAGGTTTACATAATGGTATTCCATGCATTTAAACCTTGAATTTTAATAGGTATACCCTTCAAAAGGGCAATTATGTCGTAAGTTAGTAGTCAGGGCGATTGAATAAATTTAAACTGTTTTTTTATATTTAAGTCCGCGGTGGAAAGGATTAAATTAATTAAATTCAGTTAATTTTGTTTTGTTTCTTTTATTACATTTATTCCACTTTGAAAAATCTAATACTAGAGTCTAGAGGTAACATGTGGCAATACAAGATATATAACTCTACTCTTTGACAAGAAGTTCATCTGTGACATAGATTCCATAAAAACGTTATGCCAAAATTAACGTTTTTATGGAATAGTTTTTATAGAAATAACTAGTAATTTTCTTTAAAAAAATATATTTCCAGACTTAGACAGGTTTTTCCTATAGTTTCAAAAATCTTACGAATTTATTTCATTTCGTAGTTGTAATAGTGAAATTATAGACGCTAAAGAATTCATTGAACAATGTTTCGCCATTGTCCAAATAGTATTAGTAAGCAATATTTAAATAAATCAATTGTGTAGTTTAAGCACAGACGTATAATAGATAGTGAGTATAAGGTGTCAACTACCGTAAAGCCAGACAGTAGTAATTCAGTTGTTAGTAGCTTTTCACACAGACAAGGGGATTTATAAACATGAACACAATATAGATACATTATACTTAGAAACATTATAATTATTATTAAATATGGTCACTTCACAGTTCATAAAGTACGCGACATGTGGAATAGTTGACATATGATTCACTTAGTCGCAGCAAGAGCTGAACCGATTTGATTGGTTACCCCAGCAATTTATAATATCTTGATACTCTCTCGTAATGCTCTCCAATTACTTAACGAATGGACGATTAAAACGAACTCCTGTCATCCGCAAGGAAATTAACGCCGCTCTGGGGAGAAATCAGGTTATAAATTAGTCGGTGAACATTAACATCTTGTAAACATGATTATGAACATTTTTTTCGTAGACTGCGTACACTCTGCGCCGTTGGTATAATTCACAGAACAGAAGAAAGAGGTCTTTCTTCTGTTCTGTGAATTAACGACCTCCTTGGTCGAGTGGTTTGTACACCGGTTTTCATGGTGTCGCCATCTCTGAGGTCCCGGGTTCGATCCCCGGTCGGGTCAATATAGAAATTATTGTTTTCTAAATTGTCTCGGGTCTGGGTGTTTTCTATGTATAACAAGTATGTATTTAAGTATTTTAAGTATGTTTATCCGTTGTCTAGTAACCATTTCACGAGTTTCTTCGAAGCTTCTCTTGGGCTAGATAATTGGTGTGATTGTAGGAAAGATTTATTTATTTATTTATTTATTTATTTATTTATTCTGTTCTGTGGTATCATTGTAGTAAAATAAAATATCGATGTTTCATACGTTTTGTTGGAGGTCGAGTTATTTAATTTCTGAGTAATTATATTGTTTTCAACGCACTTGCTCGTAAAGTGGCGCTTATTACACCGATTTCAGCATCGTTATGTAGCTTATTACACACTAGTGCGGTAAAGTACCTACTTTAAAAAAATTGAATCTCAACATAGAGTTTTTATTACTAGATTTTTTTATAAAGGCAAACATCTTTGTGAATAAATTAACTATTTCGATTAAAATATGAATAAATCATCATCATCATCATCAGCCTATAAACGTCCCACTGTTGGGCACAGGCCTCCCACGTGGACAATGCACGAGGGGATATTGGGCCATAACCCACCACGCTGGCCCAATGCGGGTTGGTGGGTTTTAACGACTGTCATCTTACGACAACAACCGGGACCAACGGCTTAACGTGCCTTCCGAAGCACGGAGGAGCTCGAGATGTTTTAAATTTGGTCACCCATCCAGCGACCAGGCATTGCGAAAGTTGCTTAACGGGCAAGTTCGCAAGCCGAACGCGCTATCCGCTGCGCCATCGAGCTCCTCATGAATAAATAAACTGTTTTAAATAAATAAACACGAAGTAATTTTACCAAATTATTTTTTGTCAATAAATTATCCTTAATTCGTAACGTTATTGTTTAGTTTATGATATTTTTAATATCTATAGGCTGTTTGGCTGTTGTCCTTTGCCTTATTATTATTTTTACGTGCGCGTGAGAAACAGCGTGCGTAATATAATTTGCCGTCTCTTTCACATACCTATATTTTGTTGATTCATACAGCAGCTTCTTGTTCAATATTAATCTGAAAGTTTAAAAATAAATATGTCTAGTTCTAGTAATGAAGAACTAAGTCCAAAGAAAAATAGGTATATGTTGGGTTACCAAAGATTTATACACTAGAAAAACAACAAAAACACGTAGTCATTTTCAGAAAATGTGTTTTCCTCACAAGTGTGTTGAAAACCGTCGTATGAAACGCGTGTGCAATGATAATTACAATCCTCAGCTCCATTAAGCTCTCGCCTTTGGCTCGGGCTCATAACCCGCCTCGATTAGAATGACCAACTTAGCACACTTGTATCATAATGTACTATTTCAAAAGCTTATGCGATCTGCGTAATGTAAGTAAGTACTACTACTACTACTAATGTGTAACTAAGTTTTAACCTGACGTTTCCAATACATTTCGTATTGGAAACGTGTATTTGCATTAAATAGTTTGATTCCTGAGTAATTGTTAATAACCTGGGATAAATACCATATATTAAGTTTAGTAAGTTTAGTAAGGTTATACCTATATTTAAGTCGGGAAATAAAGAAGACCCCAGTAACTATCAACCAATTTCAATACTACTAGCACTTAGTAAAATTTATGAAAAAATTATGCTCGAACAGTTAGTGGAATACTTTAACTTAAATAATCTTTTACATAGTAAGCAATTCGGTTTTACTAAGGGTCGTTCCACTACTGACGCAGGTGTAGCTCTAATAAAACATATATTTGATGCCTGGGAGAAGTCTCAGAACGCTCTTGGAGTTTTTTGCGACTTCTCCAAGGCTTTCGATTTATTTATTTATTTATTTATTTATTAGGTACACAAAACAGATAGAAATTAAAAAATAACAAAAAAGCATCACAATTTGTATAAGAGCTAAATTCCTATCTAAAACATGTGTACACAGCACGATTAATAATAAGCGTCCATATTAAAGTTTATCTAATCTAAAACTAACATTCAATTAAAAACTAATTATATACATAGTATGAAGAATAATAAAAATCAAACAATTCGAAAACTGATTCCAGCTGATTGTTGACATTACATATAAGAAGCTTTCTTACTATGTGGGAGATGCCGAGCCGAGAATTTCCCGGACATTTTTTTTAAATTCATGTATTTTCATCGATTGCGTTGAACACCGGACACTGGTGATGAAGTTAAATTACTATGGTCTCAAAGGTCTTGCGCGTAATTTGATACAGTCGTATCTTAGTTCTAGAACACAAACTGTCGACGTTAATAGAACTAAGTCATCTGGTTTTCATGTAAAAATGGGAGTTCCACAAGGGTCAATTCTTGGCCCTTTTTTATTTTTAATGTATATCAATGACTTGCCATTCTTTGTAGAAAACTTCTGTGATATTGTATTGTTTGCAGATGATACTTCACTCATTTTTATTGTGACTAGATGTAAGAATAATTATGACGATGTTAACAATGCTCTCTCAGAGGTACTCAGTTGGTTTAGTGCGAATAATTTACAGCTAAACGCTAAAAAACGAAATGTATTAAATTTATAATACCAAATGTCAAGACCGAACAAACCGATGTTAGAATGAATGGTGTTATATTAGATTTGGTAGACTCGACAGTTTTCCTAGGAATAACCCTTGACTCAAAACTCCAATGGAATCCGCATATATCGAATTTGGCCGGCAAACTCAGTTCAGCAGCATATGCGATTAGAAAAATTAGACAATTAACAGATGTTGAAACTGCTAGGACTGTTTACTTTAGTTATTTTCATAGTGTCATGTCGTATAGCGTCCTTTTGTGGGGAACTGCGGCTGATGTTAATACATTTTCTAAACATGGTGATGTACACAATTTCAATACTAGAAATAAGTCAAAACTAGTAATGCCACTGTTTGGGTTACAAAAGGTTCTCGGCTCTTACTTGGGGCAAGGTATACACTATTATAATAAAATACCAAGTACTATACTAGATTTACCTTTAGATAAGTTTAAGAATCATGTAACATCTTGTTTACTTAGGAAAGGGTATTACACGGTCAAAGAATATTTAGAAGACAAAACAGCCTGGTTATAATAATATATTTACATTATTTTTTTCTTAATCCATTATCTTTATAACTGATTGTATAATTTGGTAACGACATGTTGTTTTGTAAATGTCGTTACTTCTATATTATTTTAAAGCTGTGGAGTTTCTTGTACCCGTTCTTCTCCACAGCTAAAAGACTTCCTGAATGGGTGTTTCCTTACCCTATCCATCCATCCATCCATAAAAAAATAAATTTAGACGATTCAAAATGCTTATTTTAAGCTTACTGAATATATATATTTTGATTTGATTTGATTTATTATTCCCGAAGGGTTAGTCAGAGACTATTAGGCAATATCATTGGGCAATGTGGACAGCAAAAGCAGTCCTCTACCATAGTCCACTTTTCACCAAATAGCGACTGCACATGTGCTTAGCGTGACAGGTGGTGAGCCCGGTTTAGTCGCAGAATGTCCAATTCGCAAAATGTCCAGCGGTCGCAAAAAGTCTAATTCGTCATTATTTATTTAATTTGTCCGGCACAATAAAACGGTATCCACGAGTTATTTTTATTGTGCCGGACAAATTAAATAAATAATGACGAATTAGACTTTTTGCGACCGCTGGACATTTTGCGAATTGGACATTCTGCGACTAAACCGTGAGCCCATCGCCGCTCTATGCTGTTGGATGTATGTGCAGCCTTTAGTCCGCTTGTCGCCTCTTACGACACCCAATTAAGTGAAGAGAGGGGTATGATAGTATTCTTTCACTGCTACGCGACACGGCTTATGTTAGTGATTTGATTAGGTATAGTTTAAAAAGTTGCCTTCAATTTCGAACTTAAGGCTAGGTGTTAGTGAAAAATTAAAATAACACGTTCTTAGAATTACTTTTTGAAGTAGTAAATAGTAAAATTAAAATCTGCGAAAATTATGAAATATTGTTGAGGCTTTATTCTGTGAAATACACCCGATGGGAACACGATTTTATAAAGTTGGCTCGATAGAATAAATTCACAAAGTTACATATTTTCGTGTCATTTTATCTTAATTTCCAGGTTTTATTCTTAAAATAAGTGATTTGATATTATGAGTCATTTACTAAAATGAAGCTCGTAAATAACTCGAGTTATTATAACCGATGGTTTTTTATTTATTACATCTATCAATTTTTTAAAATATAAAACGCGATATTTCGCGCCGCTTCGCTGTTATACCCGTCCCTTACCGTTGTACCGTCGAGAGAACGAGAGGGAAGCGCTCGAAATACCTCCCCTTAAGGGATGATTTATATTAGAGCGGGACGTGCACGGAGCTTGCCCCGTGCGGGCCCGGACGGCGCCACTGATTTGAGACGTTGCATACATTTTGTATGAAGCAGTTCATATTACGTACACCGTGCATGATCCGTGTCCCGTGCACCTCCCGCTATATAAATCATCCCATAATTTGGTGCGCCGATATCGTGTAAAGGTACCTACGTACGATTTATTTCTGTAAGTACCATAGTTTTACCAACCCTCGATTACATTGATACTTGCAATAATGTAGATACTTAATACGATTAAATGTAATAAAAAATTACTGGTAAATACCACATTCAATACTTACAGCGCTATTCAAAGAGGTTACAATTTAATTAACTAAAAAGTAAGTAAATTTTTCGTACTAATACTAGTTACTTATACATATATTATCCATAAGATATCTCTGTAGAACTTGTTAGGAGGTACTGGCGGTATAGAAAGTACGTATGGCGACTATAATCAATATTCTGACATATGGTTTTGATGAGATATTCCCGGTGTCAAGGCTTAGCATAATGGCAAAGCTCTGAGCTAATAGACAAGGGACTGGTAAATTGGCTTCCCCACCCATTTCGCAATACAAACCCTTATTGTCTAGCAATTTGGAACTAATACTGATCTTATTATTTATAAGTATAGCTTGTTGAAACCCTCGTCTACTACAATTATATTTCAGTTTATCGTTTGTTTAAATTTTCTACAGTCCTTTGAATATTACTAACAAATTACAAATTATAAAATGTTTTGAAAATTTTCGACAAGTGACATTCTAATGGATTTTTTAACACAATGATGAAGGAAATTATTTACATACATACATACATACATATAATCACGTCAATTATCCCCGAAGGGTTAGTCAGAGACTAGGCAATAAGGACAGCGAAAACGATGCTCTACCATAGTCCACTTTGCACCAAATAGACCACTCGTCTGTGGCAAGGAGTCCTAGAGCTCGATAAAAATTCTATTTTGTCTGGTAATTCAACAGCTGACCTAATAGCGACTGCACATGTGCTCAGCGTGACAGATGGTGAGCCCATCGCCGCTCTATTCTGTTGATGTATGTGTAGTCGTTATTCCGTTAATCGCCTTTTACGACACCCACCCAAGGGAAGAGAGGGGGTGGGTGAGTATTCTTTCTAAAAAATATTTACTATCAGTTTATAAACTTTCCACTGTTGGGGTGAAGCGTTCTCACAATATAGCACTTTGGGAGATTGGGACATTACTCATCAAAATGGCCCAACGCAGGTTGGTGGGTTTAACTACTACCACAACGGCAAAAACCGGTACCAATGTGCATTCCGAATCACTATTTCACTCTGATGTTCCGTCCGGTGACCCGGCATAACGAAAGTTGCATAGCATGCAATATCGCAACCCGAACCACCATTGCCGTCCAAATTTAACACCTATCGTGGTTATGATAGAGTCTAGTATCAAAATTAGTTGTGACTATTCGAAAACAAAGGCTGTATATTTAAACTTCGATTGTATAGAATAGTTGGAACCACTTTTTCGAACTATTTGAAACTCGTTAATATGGATGGTTAAGATAATGGATAAATATACATAAACATAGAAAAAACACCCAGACTCGAAATCAACTTCATAGTACGAAATAGTTTTATTAGTAAAATGTTTAAACAATTACTTCATTTATTAGGAGAAGGAATTTTAGTACATATATGTTCTAACAGTAAAAAAAAAGACACCGCGAACGCGTTTGGCGAGTCCTTTTCTTGTCTGTTTCCTTTCTACGCCCGTTTCTACCTACGACGCAGCGCTCTTATTTTCTACTCTTCCTATAGACTGTATATTTAAACTTCGATTGTATAGAATAGTTGGAACCACTTTTTCGAACTATTTTAATTTTAAAATGTTTTCAACAAACTATTTAGATCCCTGTGTTTTACTTTAGCATGCAGTTTCATCAAAATTGGCTTATTGGTTTTTAAAAATTTCGACTTGGAAGTTTGTATGGGAAACCAAAATGCGGAAACCGTCTATGGGATTGTTTATCTAGTGTTTAGATGATTGAAACATCGAAGCCCAAACGCGCCAACCTACGCCATCGCGCTCCCGTTCCGTTCACCGTACTTCAATATTTAATTTAAATTACCACGTCAATCTACTCGAATCTTCGAGCGTAAACATTTTATCAACGCCGACTCATTACTTACTAATATAGGCTCTTCGGAACGGTTGAAAGTTAAATATAAGAGCTATTTCGAAATAAATTACTGTAGGTATTAGGTATGTTGTATAATTGTCGGTATCTGTATATATTTGCATTTACAATGTCAAGATATACCTAAGTTAATAAACGCGAGTACATCCTTAAAAAGTGTTTCATTTCATTTGTTCATTTGTTCGCGTAAAGCCTAATTTAAATAGTAGAATCTATTAACTAAGTACAGATTTCTATTTTTTTCTTAAATTATGCCTTGGTGTCGGTTAGCACATTTAGCCAAGTGTCAATTTATAGAAATTATGGAAAATATTTTCTCAGAATTTTCCGGTCTCTTCCTACGGATACCTTTTTTAACACGCTTTTATTAGGTCGACCTGTATGTAACAAACTATGTAATGGAATCTAAGGTAACTAATTGAACCATCTTCCAAGGGTCGTAGCGTAATGAAAATTGGCAGCTGTATGTAGTTCTGATGACAATACAATAATATGGTACTGTCGAACTGATCTGATGATGGAGCCGGAAGGTATGAACTGGAACTTCATGATGGAAAATCGTATCATACCTGTTTTGGATTTCTTAGAAAAGTCTTGTAATGAACTTTGACCACGATTAGGTTGGTAATTTCAAGGGCTGGTAATGAAGCCGGAAGATAGGCACTGGCATTCCATGATAGAATGTCGTATCATAGTCGTGTTTGCACTTGTGAGAAAGGCCACGTAATGGACTTTGAACACAATCACGTTTCAAGGTAAGACCAAAAAGTATAAAATAAATTAATAGTTTAAAAAATACTAGAAAAACACGCTTTTATAAATGCACGTAAAAATAAAGATCGTTCAAGTTGTCTCTATTTCTGGGCTGAAGTGTAAACTATGTGCTTTTAATTATAATATTTGATTGTAAAAGCGTGGGGCGCTGGAACAGGAAAGACTTTCTTGTTAAAAAACTAACTTCCTGGCGAAAGGTGCACGAGGTCGCACAATAGCATAACGTTTATGCCACCAAAGGGTTACCAAAGGGAACCAAAGATATCTCGTCCACGAACAAGAACTCTACATTTTGCCACTGTTGACGCATTACCCTTATGTACTTAATTTCCTGAAAGAAGAGGCGTTAAAAATGTCAGTCAATGTCGTCTCTCCTCGCTGCTGGCGCATGTTTTGTCTGAGTTCGACAATCTGTTACTTTGAACAGACAGACTGTTTAATGTAGAGCCACCTACTAGTCGTGCTGCAACTTCAGTTAGAGCGCCAATCATTTGATGCCAATTTCTCAACAAGTTATACAAAAAGTCTTTCCTTTTCCAGCGCCCACGCTTTTACAATCATATAATATAATTATAAGCACATAGTTTACACTTCAGCCCAGAAATAGAGACAACTTGAACGATCCATAATTTATTCTTCATTTTTACGTGCATTTATAAAAGCGTGTTTTTCTAGTTTTTTTTTTACATACATACATATACATATTATAATCACGACTATTATACCCGAAGGGTTAGTCAGAGACTAGGCAATGAGGACCACAAAAGCAGTCCTCTGCCATAGTCCACTTTTCACCAAATAACGACTGCACATGTGCTCAGCGTGACAGGTGGTGAGCCCATCGCCGCTCTAAGATTTTGGATGTATGTGCAGTCTTTAGTCCGTTAGTCGCCTTTTACGACACCCAAGGAAAGAGAGGGGATGGTAGTATTCTTTCACCGCTACGCACACTTTTTTTAGCTACGTATAATGCCGTCTTACGCACACACCAAGACAGGGGCGAACTAGGGTTATGTGGGTGGGACTCTCCTCCCCTTCCCTCGCCCAGTTAGAAAGAACTCGACGACGGGGAGAAACTTACCTACTAAAAATCTAGTACCATCCCTTCTCTGTGCCACCTCGGCTCGGGACCAAAAACAGCAAGCACCGAGTTGTATACCCAAGGATACCTACAGAAAAGAAAGGCTTTTAATAAAAAGCACTTCACTTCGTCCCATTAAATATTCAATGAAACGCAGTGGACCCGAAATGTTATTTCTATGAATGCTTACAATTTTTCTGAATAATGGCGAACCACTCAACTTTTTCTTTTAAAAATTGTTTGACTTGCTTACAGGGCACAATTCCTTCGAACACAAAACGAAGAACCGTCTATTTTGAAAGGAGCAATCCCCTTCGCTCCATTTCTTGTGTAACCCGAGGATGTGTTATTGGAATGTGAACGAATGAAAACAGACTTAATTGCCCTTAATTTAGAAGCTTCAATTGCCTTTATGCGGATTATACGGTTTACAAAGGCAGATTTCAATTGTAATAAGGATTACCTACGCTGTTTGCGGTGACTAAATTAAAAACATTGCGAACTCCTCCAAGATAATAATTAACTTGTCATGTCATAAGTTCTGTCCCAACTTAATTTTTTTCATCCGTAAAGAGAATTGCCTGGTGGTCACCGTCTACGTGTCTCTGCAACAACTTCTTGGCTCTCACGATTCTCTGTGGTACCCCACTCCATGTTTACACAGCTATGTTTTAAATCGAATAGAATAGTATAAAACCTACTTAATAAAATGATATCTAATTATAATACACCGTCATATTATTTATTTTAAAATACCCTCATTTAAGTTGGGACAAAAGTTATGGCAAGACTAGTATAGTATATATATAGTCATATTATTATTCTGTACTTAGAAATAATGTTGTTTATCTAAGCTTAAGTTATGATGGGACTGACAAAAAAATAAAAAAAACTCGAGCTCCTCCGTGCTTGGGAAGTTAAGGAAAGCCTTTGCATAATTCCTTTTCCATATCCTACCGCATTTTGGAATTTTAGTATAGTGAAAGTCTCACGGTTTTAGAGATATCGTCTTTTTTCTTTTATTTTTAGAAAAATCTTCCCTTGTTTAGTTTATTTCATGCCATTTCTACAATAATAACAATATTAAGCCCCATTTTTTTAAATACTCATATTTATTTCTTTCATCTTAAACAATATTCTTTTGTTCCCTAAAGTACTGAGAAAACCACATAAAAAAATCTTATGCAAAGTTTTATACAAACCAAATCAAACCGCTGACTTTGATAGCCTGTGGTGTAAAAAAATATGTACGAGATAGACCGTGCCAATTACTTTAAAACATTGTTTAGTTAATGTTAATTTAAAAATGGTACATTACTAATTTACAATTCTTTTTTATTTTATTTTTTAAGATAATAAGGTAGCAATTTTGTATTTTATTGAAATAAAAGTCAATTAAAATTAAGTTACCTTACAAGTATTATTTCATAATTTGATACATATGAACAATGAAATCGTAGGAAGGTTTGGTACCTGACATGTTTGCATGAAGTTTTGACCTTGACATGTCATTGTTATTGAAATTGGCAAAGAAAATATTCTTTATTTTAACAGGTATTTTGGGATTTTGGTATGGTATGGTTATAAGTAACAGACAATTGATATAAATGAAATTTTTATTAAATTATTTACAGTAAATGCTTAAAATGGCTGCCATTTGCCCATAAGCATGCTCTTTAATATCTTTTAATAAAGGACCTTTTAATTCGGCGAGCAAAATAACCCTCTTGCGTAATTTTTTCGGCGGGGGATTGTATCTTTGCCTGCAGCTGTGTGGCTGATATCAACTCCGTCTGGTACACCAGGTCTTTCAGGCAGCCCCAATAAAAAAAATCCAGTGGGTTTAGGTCTGGCGACCTTAGTGGCCATAAACTAGGGCCGAGACGCTCGATCCACCTTCGTGGGTGTCTGTCGTCTAAGTGGTCTCGGAGCACTAGGCGTAGTGTGCCGGGCAGCCGTCAATTTGCAACCGCATGTGTTGCCTTGTAAAGAGCGGTACATCTTGCAAAAGTAATGGCAGTTGATTTTTAAGAAAATCCAGGTAGGTTGCTCCAGCTAACGATGGTGGCAGTTCGTACGGGCCTATCACTTCACCGTTTATGATCCCAGTCCACAAATTAATTTTAAACTGGGTTTGAGACCTATCTTCCCGTATAGTGTAGGGATTTTCTAGTTCCCAGTAATGGAGATTATGATGTTTAACTAGCCTCTTTTCGTCATCAGCCATCTTTTCGGCACGTAGACTCATCGCTCTACAAAATTTTGTGGAAATAAGTCCAATCTTGATTAATTTTACGAAGCATTATCCAAAAAAATTCTACTCTTCGCTGGTAGTCAGCAGGTTGTAAAGTTTGCACACGCTTCACATAATATGGGTAAAATTCATACCTTTTTAAAGTGTTGTGCATTGTGCTGTTTGCAATGCCAGTTCTCCGTGCTATTTTTCGCACGGAAGTTGAGGGGTCAGTATCCACTTCAGCTAACACCTCTTCATCTACATCCAATCGAGGTCTGTTTTCACCACTACCACTTCCTGGTATCCGTATCCGTAATACTTGTAAGGTAACTTAATTTTAATTGACTTTTATTTTAATAAGATCCGAAATTGCTACCTTCGTGCATTTAAATTACCATAAAAAATAAAATAAAAAAGAATTGTAAAACCGTAATAACATTTTCAAATTAACATTAACTAAGCAATGTTTTAAAGTAATTGGCACGGTCTGCCCCGTACATTTTTTTACACCACAGGCTATTAAAGTCAGCCGTTTAATTTGGTTTATATGAAAACTTTGCCTAAGATTTTTTTAAGTGGTTTTCTCAGGTTTAGTCAACAAAAAAATATTGTTTGAGATGAAACAAATAACCATGAGTGTTTGAAAAAAAATGGGGATTAAAAAAGTTATCATTTGTATAAATGACATGATATAAACTAAACGAGGGAAGATTTTTCTAAAAATAAAAGAAAAAAGACGTTAACTCGAAAACCGTGAGACTTTCACTAAACTGAAATTCCAGAATGCGGTAGGATATGATGTGACCCACCCGCAGTTAAAGGATTATCCTTCGTTTTCTGGACACGCTGTATAGCATCGGGCCAGCGCGGTGGTTTGTGGGAAGGATTTTTCCAAGCAGTGGGATGTAAGGCCATTGAGTTACACGGTTTATTTATTTTATTTTATTTTGATAATGCATAGTAAGTCTAATTGACAAATTCATTGATATTAATTAATAATAAAAATCATTTTGACATTATCGGCCAATTGACCCATTTAGGCTATGCACAGCATTCAAAAAAGAAAACAAATAACAATAATAAGTACTTTTGTAGAAATAAATTTAACAACACTTATCAACCATTCGAAACCTGCAAAAAAAACTTAAAAATAATAAAAAAATAAATAAGTAAAAATATAAAAATTAATAAGTAGCGATGAAATTAAAAATTAAAATAAATAAAGAAAATAAGGTGAATAAATAGTTTAGATGACACTGCTTGTTTAACGATATCCATAATATCTTAAATAATATTTATGGAGATGTAAAACTACAATGTAATAAAGAGCCGCTATTTATTTAGAATTAAAATGTGTTCATTAAGAATTAAAATTAAATACATTTAATTTTTCATAACTAACTAACGAACAATAAGACAAAAGATACCACATCGAGAATCGAGAAAACAAATATAGTTACAACAAAACCGCAACGGCAGCGCCGAAACGGTAAAACGTTTCTCGCTGGCGCGGCGGGCGTTGCAGCTAGGGATGCGCGATCCGGGTCGTCGATCCGATTTTTCGGATCGTAACGCGACGATCCGATCCGCGGATCGGATCGCATGCCGTCGATCTGATCTTCAGGAAATCGATCCGGATCGTATGCAATTATTAAGTAAGACACAATTAATTTTAGATCTTTATTAGGTATACCCTTATAAACCTTGTAAAGAAGTGTGCATGTGACTGGATATACACATTTTATGCTTCTAAACATACCCACAACATTCATCCTATCCTACTATCCTTCCTACTAATATTATAAACGCGAAAGTTTGTAAGTATGGATGGATGTTTGTTACTCTTTCACGTAAAAACTACTGAATGGATTTGGATGAAATTCGGCATACAGATAGTTTATAACCTGGATTAACACATAGGATACTTTTTATCTCGATATTCCCACGGGAACGGGAACCACGCGGGTGAAACCGCGAGCGGTCTCTAGTTTAGATTAATTTAACAGCTATAATATTCTATATATATATCAAAATGTAAACAAAGTTAGAACACGTTCGTAACAAATTAACCTAAGTATTTACTCAATTAATGTTTTTTTAAAATTTTAGCGTTTTATTAACGCTTAAAAATACTTAAGTAAAATTGTAAACACTGAAAAAAGACGATAACCTCAGGCGGGAATCAAACCACGCACCATCCGCATTCCGGGCGACTGCCTTAACCACTTGGCTACCGAGGTCTGGCTTTCAACCGTCGAAATTTGTCAGTGCTTGATTTTTATGTTTTTAGTCAACATTGCTTCATCAAATCTTAGAAGTTTTCACCTCTGAGATCCGAAAGAAATATTTTTATAAATATTTAAACATTCGGTTAAGATGAAGCTGCGTTTATAGATTAATGTTTATTTTTATATTTTAGCGTTTTATTAACACTTAAATATACTTAAGTAAAATTTTAAACACTGAAAAAAGACGACAACCTCAGGCGGGAATCGTACCACGCACCTTCCGCATTCCGGGCGACTACCTTAACCACTTGGCTACCGAGGTCTGGCTTTCAACCGTCGAAATTGGTGAAAGCTTCTAAGATTTGATGAAGCAATGTTGACTAAAAACATAAGCATCAAGCACTGACAAATTTCGACGGTTGAAAGCCAGACCTCGGTAGCCACTTGGCGACTGCCTTAACCACTTGGTTGAGGCAGTCGCCCGGAATGCGGAAGGTGCGTGGTTCGATTCCCGCCTGAGGTGGTCTTATTTCAGTGTTTAAAATTTTACTTATTTACTAATTTATTTTTTTTAAATATCGCGTTTTAATACATACGATCCAAGCAATCCGATCTTTCAAGTTTTGGATCGATCCGGCAAAAAATCGTATGACCTCGATCCGATGCGAAAATCGCTGGATCGTATGCCTGCCGATCCGATCTTTCAAAGGATCGGATCGGCGCATCCCTAGTTGCAGCAGTCAGTTAATTTTCTCCGCGGGCAAACTCGATTAATTACGTCCCTCAAATAAACTACCCAATTTGTCTTTCTACCTCTACTCGTGAGATTAGGGTTGTTTTGATGTAACGTGTCGCTCGTGTGCTGTGTGTGTGTAATAGAATACTACCGCCCCCTCTCTTCCCTTTAGTTGTCCTAAAAGGACCTAATATTATTCTGTGCTAAAAGGCGACTCACGGCACAGAATAATATTACTAGTTAACGAACCAAAGACTCCACTTCCCTACCGGCTCGAACCCCCAGAGGATCTGGGGGGGGGATCGGAGACTCGCTTGCGGCGAGATGCCATCCCTCACCGGAAACCCTCTGGGGAATTTCGACCATCACGGCTTGAGGAACCTTAAAGTTTCTCGCCACCCCCAAACAAGCCCGGTAAGGGATGATTTATATTAGAGCGGGACGTGCTCGGAGCGTGCCCCGTCCGGGCCGTCAGGGCCCGGACGGGACACGGATCATGCACGGTGTAATATGAACTGCTTCATACAAAATGTATGCAACGTCTCAAACCAGTGGCCCCGCGTCCGGGCCCCGGGCCCGGACGGGGCACGCTCCGTGCACGTCCCGCTCTAATATAAATCATCCCTAAAGCTGTAAAGGTCATCTGCGACCGACAGCACTCACACTCAACAAAAAAGACTCCACATACATCCAACAGCATGGAGCGGCGACGTGTTCACCACCTGTCACGCTGAACACATGTGCAGTAATTATTTGGTGAAACGTGGACTGTGGATGTGGACTGCTTTTGCTGTCCCCATTGCCTGGTCTTTTACTAAGCCTTCCGCGGATAATATTATAGTCGTGAAATATGTATTATGTGTCGCTTGTGTTGCTTACCGCGATTTAACCATTTTTTTTTAAATTCTATCTACAACTATGTTTGTTGAAGCCTGTTTTACCATTTCTTCATTCATGCAATTTCTCGCACTTACATACAGCATTCCATCACCATTCATTCCATAGTTCCGCTATTTGTCGAGGCCCTGTGAGCTAACTAACTAATATATCTTTATTCTCGTTCTATATTATCTTATGTATTTGGGGGGAAATAATGCGATTACGATGCGATTTAACTATTGAGATATTATAACTAAACACAATACTGCTAAGCAATTTTTTACATACACATAATAATATAGATTTACGACATTATCCCTAAAGGATTAGAGACTAGGCAATGAAGACCTCAGCAGCAGTCCACTGCCATAGTCCACGTTTCACCAAATTACTACTGCACATGTGCTCAGGTGGTGAGCCGCTCTATGCTGTTGGATTTATGTGTAGTCTTTAGTCCGTTAGTTGTGTTTTACGACACCCAAGGGAAAAGAAGGGTTGGTGAAAGTCTTTTCTGCTATAAGACAGGGTCCTTTTTTTGCCATGGCGAAGCCATTTTTTGCGCCTCGATTCACAAATCGTCCACATTCGCTTGGATCACTTATTCAATCAATCCAGTGATTTGGCGGCCGTTCCCAGAAGTCTTACCAGTTGAGACCCAATAGACTCACTGATAGTAAAGACTTTGCTGGTGTTATTATTTCACCTTTAGTTTTACTTTATCTAATTTTATAAAGCATAGACCTCGTTATTGATGGACAGTTAGCTTTATTAAGTGTAAGAGAGAAAAAAATAGAAATAATTGTATTTTTTCCAAATTGTAAGTCTACTGGATACAAAGTTCCCAGTAGTTTTACTAGTAAGGCTTTTGGGAAGAAAATTCCCAATAGTTCAACTGGTAAGACTCTTACCAGTTGAACTATTATACTACTACTATAATTGAACTACTGGGAACTTTGTATCCGTAGACTTACAATTTGGAAAAAAATACAATTATTTCTATTTTCTTTTTGTCTTACACTTTTTTACTACTCGGTAAGACTACTGGGAACCGCTGTTCTTTGGCGTTTGCAGCATGGGCCGCAAGTGCAACTCAATGCGCCAACACTTGCTTCACGGTCCGTCTCTAGTTATAATACCTCAATGGTTGAAGTGAACCAAACATGTACAGCTGTGTTTGATTAAGTTTGACCAATATTGATTCCCGCTGGGAGTTTGGTGCGCCTCAGCCGCTGGGCTAAAATGATATAAAACTGGTTGTATACGCATCTTTACACGAACAGTTTAATTAATGAGACGTGGAAAACGGTGTTGTTGCATCGTACGCTTTCATGTTTGGATCGGTGATGTTTTCCGAACTCGGTATGCTGTTGTTTTATTAATTGAATCTCTTCAATTAAAAACAACAACCATGTTTTATACTACCTGCAAGGTGTATTATGCTGATAAAGTAATCCATTTATTTTTTGTTTTAATTGTAAGTACATAATTACTAATTCTCAATAAAATAAAATGTTTAACTTTTTATTTAAAATAATACCACGAACGAAAACCTTAATTTCAATGTGGTACATATTCATGAAAAAAGTGTACCTTTATGTACTATTATATAGTTTAAAAAATGTACTCTCATATTTTTGCTGTTATAGCATACCCATAGGCCGTGGTCGTGCTAGGTAGTACCTTTCTGGCACGACCACAATAGATTTTAGGTATTTTTAGCAACTTTAAGATGAAAATGATATAAATCTATTGTACGTAAGTAGTGTAATATTGGGCATTCTAGATCACTTTTCACTCCATTGATCTCACTGACGTTCGATCAATGTCGTTAAAAGTGATCTAGAATGTCCCAATATTACTTTTGAAAATCACTGCCACTCGCTCAGTCAACGTCAAAAAGTGATTTAGATTGTCCAATCGACTTCTCGTGTTTTAGAATGTCTAATCGACTTCTCGTGATCTAGAATCCCATACAACGACTGCGATCTACTTTACACATTTTCAAGGTCTTTCGTTCATAGGATGCAGGAGCTTTTGACAATATGGAATTACAGCACAACTATAAATGAATGTGACTTAGTGAACTCTCAGTACGGAATAAGTGTTGTTTAGACGTAAGCGCCTACACGATTAAAATAGCAATATACCATTAACAGCTACGCTCCTCAGTCTTTCCGAAGGCGCTTGGTCAATTTATTCTATATTGTTTATAATGCCATTTTGTAATATAGTTTCGATTCATCATTGAGATCACATTATTAAACTTAAGTATCCGTCATATACGGTTTTTATTTGCCACCACGCTCCAAGGTGTATCATATAGTTGCATTTGTCAAATTTTATTCCTGACCCATAAGAAAACACTTGTGTATTTTAATCGAATTCATATTTCAATTTCTGTATACAACGACTTCGATCTACTAAACACATTTTCAAGGATTTCGTCTACTGAATGCGAAGGTTTTTGACAATATGGAATAACAGCACAACTTAAACTGGATGGGGCTTCCTGGTCTCCCAGGACTGGATCCCCGAATAAGTTAGTGCTATGAATAACATTTATCAAAGTAGTACCTCGACCCATAGGAAAACACTTGTGTATTTTGATCAGAATCCAGTATGTAATAGTTTAATTTCTGTATACAACGACTTCGATCTACTTAACACATTTTCAAGGATTTCGTCTAATGAATGCGAAGGTTTTTAACAATATGGAATTACAGCACAACTTAAGCTGGATGGGGCTTCCTGGTCTCCCAGGACTGGATCCCCGAATAAGTTGAACTATGAATAACATTTGCTAAAGTTGAACCTCGACCCATAGGAAAACACTTGTGTTTTTAAACCAAACTTCATTTCAGTATACGGTGACTCCGATCTACTCTACACATTTTCAAGGTTTTCAACAATTGGAAGAAAAGGTTTTATGCCGAAACACCTCAACCTCGATCCAAGGAAAACACTTGTGTATTTTGATTAGAATCAGTTGCCAATTGTCATTGTCGACTCTGATCTACTCAACACATTTTCAAGGTTCTCATAAAAAAAACACTTGTATTTTTTGATCTAAGTCAATGCAGACAACTGTGCAGGGAATTGTTAGTTACCTTATTTATATCAATCCCGCAAACAACAACGTATGCAATCACTACACACACACACAAACACACACACATACATTAACTACGAGTTCGACTTTGAAACTTCCCGTTTCAATGCTAACGAAAACAATTTTAATACGGGTTATTCCCAAGCGCCATCAAAAATTTGTTTGGAAAATATAAGAAATCCATACATCAATTCCTATACTCCTCCAAAGACCAAATATTATAAAAGATATTATCGAATCAGAAATGAGGGGATCCGTAGACGAACTAAGGCAGCCGATATAGCCCGAAGAATTGCTAAACATAAGTGGCAGTGGGCAGGGCATATCGCTCGAAGAACCGACGGCCGTTGGGGCAGATCGGAGTGGCAACCGCGCACCGGAAGACGCAGTGTGGGCAGGCCTCCAACAAGGTGGTCCGACGATCTGGTGAAGATTGCAGGTAGCAGCTGGATGCGTGCGGCGCAGGACCGGACGTGGTGGGGATCCTTGGGGGAGGTCTTTGTCCAGCAGTGAACGTCTTTTGGATGATGATGATGATGATGACCATTTTTTATCACGGAGGAGCATGAAAATTAATATATTTGTATTTTTTCTGGGGAGGACTTTGGGCCATTTTGTTGTGGGAGAATGGGAATAACCTTTAACATAAACACAATTAGAAAGATAAAGCTAAGTCTATACTGTTTTAATTGACAAACGCATTAAACATACATTTTCATAATACATACAAACACAAACATCACGGCGTATTCCCACAAGTGGGATAGACAGAGCAACAAGTAACAATTAATTACGTCATGCTGAAGTCACGTTTAGCAACAAGTGATCAGATAGGATTTTCATAACAGTACCTTTCAAATTATGGTTTAACTTATAAAGCAAATGTCGATTTGAATACGTACCCACTAAATATGGTTAGATTTAATTATTGTGGGAATAATATGAGTACATAAACACCGAAGTTATAAAAATAGACTGCCTCACGGTAATCGAACCCGCGTCTCTCGATATCCGAGCGGCTAACTTGTAACATACCGAGACATTTGTTTAATTTAGTACGTACATCAAAATGTTTAACTTTTACCGTCTCATTAATAAAAATGGCCAAATGTTACACCTCGGTTTAAAGTGACGCTGTCTCGTTTTTGTTAAAGAAGACAGATAGAGACAGCGTCAATTTAATCCTAAGTGTAACTTTAATCAACGTTTATTAATGACAGGGTTAGAGTGTGAGGAACTCGATGAGGTACCTAGTGGTGAACTCGATCTGTGATTGTGGTGGTTATGAAACTCTCGTTAAGACGATCATGAGATGAAATGTAATAGTAAATTTCATGCTTAGTGAAAACAGTCCTAATGTTGCACATCCGGACAATCGTCGTCAGCGCTTTATCGAAAGGTTAGCAATTACACAGGAAATGTAAAATACTTTCGCTGCAAGTTTTCGCACTAATCGATAAACTAAATATTTTGCTTAAAATTTAAAAAAAAACAGAGGTTACAAACATTGCTTCAATTTTGTAATTACTTCCTTTCTTGCTACTAATAACACATATTTATTTATAACATTGTAATACTTATTTAATTACTTTTGCTTAAACGTACACTCGTTAAAATATAACAGCTAATGTAGTGGTTAGGTAGGTACTTGACTATAACGCGAAAAAGGCTCAGGCTAATGGTTTGATGAATGCAAGCATTTATGTGTACATCGTATAGGTAACGGTTTGTAGTACAGAAGGTTACGCTACCGATTAAGCTTGCTTTACTTAGATAATGTATGTGTTTATAATAAGCCCAATATGTACCTATTTGGTTTGTAATAAAAGCAATAATAATAAAAAAAAAATTTGGAATTAACAGTTTTTACATACGGTGTTATTCTTGAAAGTAAAAACTAGCACTAATAGTTTAATTGTATACAAGCAAAAAAAAAAAAAAAAAGTTGATCACTCCTGCTTAGTAAAATTGCTGTTAAACACTTTTCTCCAATAAATACCCGAAAAATGGTAGTTGTCGTATCAGTGCTTCCTAAGTCAGATCGACCACTAGTACGCCTAAGCTACGCCTAAGTTTTTAATATTTAGTGCTTCGGTACTCTGAAATCGCTACGAGAATCATCCAGAAGATATACACCGAAACAATGTTCGTAAGTTTTAAATATTTTTATTTTTCTATTAGCAATGTTGTGTTTGCTCGACTTCGTATATGTTTTGTAAGGTATGTCAACGGTTGATCCCTTCTGCATCTGCAACCGTTAGCACCGCCAAACCGCAGTGGGTGTGCGTGGTGGGCTATGGTCCGTTCTCTCTATGTCATCATCATCATCATCATCAGCCTATAAACGTCCCACTGCTGGGCAGAGACCTCCCACGTGAATAATAGCACGGGGATATTAAGCCATAACCCACCACGCTGGTCCAATGCGGGTCGGTGGGTTTTAACGACTGTCATCTTACGACAACATCCGGGACCAACGGCTTAACATGCCTTCCGAAGCACGGATCTCTCTCTATGTGTAAAGAAGTTATTAAAGAAGGTCTGTAGAGGAGCAGTGACCTAGACCAGCAAATGTTATTATTTAATCGTACTAGTATTTACTGTCATATGTTAAATGTTAATGTCACTAATATTTATTGTTATTTTAGGTCTGAAAGCAAGCAAGTTAAACGCTCTGCCAAGAAAAGCTGTGTGTTAGCCAATTCATTTGACTCGGACAACGAAAGCATAAGGTAATTTGCGTTGATTACTTTTAAAACCTGTTAATATATTTTATGTTATTTCGTATATCGTCAATATTAATAATTAGTTTTTAATTACATTTCTTATCTTTCTAGCTCTAAGAAGAAATGCCTGTACTCGTCGTCGGTGCCTAAGACTTCAACAACGATTGTGAAAAAACAAGAAGGGTCTAGCTCCGCTTTAGACTGGTTAAATGATTCAGAGTCAGATAACGAAGTTTCGCCGCCTCCACGCAAGACAGACCAGACCTTCGACAGTGTACTAACGCGACGAGTACCAGGCGGGGTAACGCGTCGGACTGCGAAGCTCGACGGTGAACTGGTGGCGGAGCTGCGTCTCTACGACGCTGAGGAGGTGCGTAGCCTCACCGGTCTTGAAAGGTGTGAAAAGGCAATAATTTGGGTTCGACTACAAGGCGAAGCTGAGTCTCCTGAATTGTTGACTATAAAAAAATTCATAAAATTAGCCAAATCAAAATTTACTGAAGAGGGGGTATTCTTTAGTGATAAAAAGAAAAAATAGTCACAGTCAGCTAGGTACTACATATTAACTAGTTACACTCTCTTCGGTAAATTTTGACTTAACTAGTTTTACTTATATATTATATGTGTGTTAGGTTTTATACATTTTACTTAAAAACTACTTTAACCTCTTGTAATTTTTTAACACAGTGAAAACAAAATCATAATGGTTAAGACTATATTCTGTTCAACTTGCAACTTATCCGTTAAAAATAATGCTTTCTCTGCTCATTTAAAAAGTATTTTACACAAAAATAATAGTTCTGTAATTGAGAGCGAGGGTATCGAACAAGTGCATAGCGCTCTTCGCGGTCGCATAGCGTCGTACCGTGTTCAATGCGAGGACGCTGAAGAACGTATGCATGTGTTTGCTCCTGCAGATTTTTTATCGCAATTGCGCCTCCGCGTGAAACTTTTACTCTCAGCCCGAATTGAGGCTTATACAAACCTTAAAGTAAATTTCGAATTGTTTTCTGAATTTTTTCTGCATAAGGATGACTCGATTTCAACGAAATCTTTTGCTACTGAAAACATTATCTTACATAAAAGTTATAATTTTGATGCTATGTATACAAACATTAGCCATAAAATTTGTAAAAAAGTTGAAGAATTTGAGGAAAGAGATAGTGGTTGGGCTTACTTACGAAGCTTGTATCTAGAAGTAAATATAAACAAATATAACCCGTTGAGAGCCTCAGGTTACTTAGATTTACCTAACGCTATAAAAAACAAACGTGCATGTATCAACATTAAAAATTCGGATGATTACTGCTTTTTATGGTGTGTCATGGCATCACTTTTTCCTGCAAAAAATAACGCAAATCGAACCACCGCATATCCGCATTTTGAAAGTGTACTTAAAGTTAAAAATATGACATTTCCAGTAGGGTTCACAGATATAAGAATTTTTGAAAAGAATAATCCCAACATAAGTATTAATGTTTATGGCCTTAAAAATAGCAGTAAGGTTGTTGGACCTCTGTACAAATGCGAATTACGTAAAAGACATCACGTCAACATGCTTTTTCTCGAAAATGGAAAACGTACGCATTACTGTCTAATTAAAGATTTAGCTAAATTACTTCGCAAGCAGTTAACTAAACATCATTCCAAAATATTTTTATGTGAGGATTGTATGATATTTTTTGATAACAATCTTAAACTCGAAGCCCACGTTTGCAGTGGTGTAGCAACAATTTTACCTAATCAAGGAACTCGAATACAATTTGAACATTATGAACGCATGCAAGACATGCCTTTCGTTTTATACGCAGACTTTGAATCTTTGTTAGAGCCAGTTGAACCAAATTCTGAAACAAGTTGCACAACGATTACGCAAAAGCATGTACCAGCTGCATTTGCTTACTACGTTGTATGCTCCTACGACAGCTCCCTTAATAAATATGTGTCTTATCGAGGACCTGACTGTGTGAATAAATTTTTTGATAACCTTCTATCTGATATAACTGTAATTTATAATATTTTGCATTCATCGATCCCTATGTTCTTAACAGATAAAGATAGAACCAATTTTGCTCAAGCTAAAAACTGTTATCTTTGTAACAAAATATTATTTGACGACAAAGTAAAAGATCACTGTCATCTTACTGGACGATATCGTGGTGCAGCTCATTCTTATTGTAATATAAAATATTGTTTGCCTAAGTTCGTTCCCATATTTTTTCATAATTTAGCTGGTTACGACAGTCATCTTTTCATACGACAGTTAGGAGAATTATCAGGTAGGATACAAGTGATTGCAAAAAATAAAGAAAATTACATATCGTTTACCAAATTTTTTCGAATTAGTAACGAAGCTATCATACCTGTTCGTTTTGTCGATTCTTTTAAATTTTTAGGCACAAGCCTAGAGAAGCTAGTTGCAAATTTAAATACAAATGATTTTAAACATCTATCTTTTTTTTTTCCTTCTCAGGAACATTTTAATTTACTTAGACGTAAAGGGGTTTATCCTTACGAATACGTCACTACTTGGAGTTCTTATGATGAAGAAGAAATACCTCCTTATAAATGCTTTTTTAGTAAATTGCACAATTGCAACGTATCAATAGTAGATTATGAACACGCAAAAAGAGTATGGCAAACCTTTGAATTACGGAGCCTTGGAGAATACACTGATTTATATCTTAAGTCAGATGTACTCTTACTAGCGGACGTCTTCGAAAGTTTTCGAAAAACGTGTAAGACGAATTATAAACTGGATCCTTCTTTTTACTTAACAGCACCTAGCCTAAGTTTTGACGCTATGCTATTAAAAACAGATGTTAAATTAGAATTAATAAATGATTTGGAAATAATAAGAATGATACAAAAAGGCATACGCGGTGGTATATGTTTATGTTCTACAAGATATTCGAAAGCCAATAACAAGTACTTACAAACTTATGACCCCGCAAAAAGTGATAACTTCCTTGTTTATATTGATTGTAATAATCTTTATGGTTATGCTATGTGCGCTTATTTACCTCATTCAAATTTTAAGTTATTAAGTGAACTAGAAATTTCAAAAATTGATTTTCATAATATACCCATTGACGGGGACATTGGCTATATACTCGAAGTAGACTTAGAATACCCTTTCCATTTGCATAATTATCATAACGATTTTCCATTCTGTGCTCAAAAATTTGCTCCTCCAGGATCTAAAACTTCGAAATTGATACCAAACTTATACGATAAGTTTTTGTATGTCATTCATTTTTCCCATCTGAAAACATGTCTAAAACATGGTTTATTGCTAAAAAAAATACATAGAGTAATTCAATTCAATCAGAGTCCATACTTAAAACAGTACATTGATATGAACACTGAGTTACGAAAAAAGGCCAAATCTATATTTGAACAAGATTTCTTCAAACTTTTAAATAATAGTATATTTGGTAAAACACTAGAAGACACCGAGAAAAGGGTCAGCGTGAAGTTGGTTAATAAGTGGAATGATGAAAAGAATATAACAAAGAAAAGTTTCGGTGCTGAGCAACTAATAGCTCGACCAAATTTCCATAGTGCTACTATTTTTACAGAAAATTTTATAGCTGTTCAAATGAAACCCGAGACAATTACTTTAGACAAACCCATATATATTAGCTTTTCTGTATTAGAAATATCCAAAAGTCATATGTTTGATTTTCATTACTCTATTATGAAACCTTTTTATCGGGAAAAATTAAAGCTTTGTTATACGGATACTGACAGTTTTCTTTATTCAATAGAAAGCAAAGATTTTTATACAGATTTAAAGTTGAATTTCCTTAGATATTTTGATACTAGTAATTATCCATTAAATAACTGTTACGGTATACCTGGTCTTAACAAAAAAGTACCAGGTCTTTTCAAAGATGAACTAGGTGGAAATTTAATTTCTGAATTTGTTGGTTTACGATCAAAATTATACTGTATAAAAACAGTACAAGAGGAGTTAAAAAGGGCTAAAGGTATACAGAAACAGGTTTTGAAAAACGTACATTTCGAAGATTACAATAACGTATTAAACAAAAATACTTTTTTAAGAAAGAAAAACATAATTTTTAAATCCTTAAAGCATGAAATATTTACCCAAGAACAGAACAAGATAGCTTTGTCAGGTAATGATGACAAACGCGTAATATTAAAAAATAAAATATCTACTATGTCTTGGGGCCACTGGGATTATATATTTTAGCAATTATTTTTTTCACTGTGTTTTTAAATTCTATTATTTAGATATATGACTATGATTTAGATATATTATATTAGAGTTATATTATACTTAAGGCTTGAGAAATAAAAAAATGTATTATTATTTATTACCATTACTAAGATTCATTGGTTGAATTTAAAATAATATTAACTTTTTATAAACTATTGTAACCAGTTTTTCAATATACTTAAGTAGGTACATATAATGAATATTTTGATTTATAAAAATTGTTAAAAAATATGTAAGTTGTTGCTTTTGCTCAGATTCATTTATTGTTTGAATAGGAAATCTAACTTAGATTATGAAATGTAATGTAAAATTTACTCTACCCAGCTGTATTAATATACCTAATAAAATATAAAAGTAACCGACTAACTTGCATTTTTATTTAATTTATTATATATCTTTGTATAATAAAACATTGACGGTAAATAAGTAAGAAAATTCTAACGCAAACAAGTTTGAACAAGTCAAATTCAGAGTAGGTTGTACTCTTCTGATTATAAGGTAATATGAAACCTAATTAATACAAATCAGGTCACGTTATTGGCAAGTTAATCATTCTTTAATAATATCAATTCTTTCTTTTTATTTTGCTGAAATGTCCATTAATTACATGTTTTACTACCTATATTGTCTTGCTGTGTCATCATGTACATTAATATAAATGGGTTTCAAATTAGTTTCAATTTCAATTATTAAAGTGAAGGCGTCAGTAGTCCAGCTAGATAATATCAACATGGTAAGTTTAAATAATTTTGTATGATTATAAATTAATTTTATTTGTGTTGTAATTGTGTCGTTATTTGGTGAAAAGTGGGTTATGGTAAAGGACTGCTTTTGCTGTCCTCCTTGCGTAGTCGCTGACTAACCCTTCGGGGATAATAGTCGTGGTTTTATGTATGTAATAAACTATTTTATTTTATGTTTTAGAATACTCAAGAGAACCTGGTGTCGCTCAGCATCAACAAGGAGTTCGTACAACCGTCATCTCCCACTTTTGAACAGAACGCTCAAGATATGCTCGAGGGATTTACAGAGGAGTATCCGAATTGGAGAGCAGATGAACGGCGAGGCGATTCCCCGCTGTATAACAAGGTGGTGAATAATATCACCAAGAAGAGACTTCGAAAAAGAAGAAGTTATCTGAAGCATTCTCATTCTTACGTGATGAAAAGTACGCCGATTCAAGGTCGTCGATTAATTAAGATTGAAGTGGTGGACTTCGAAACAAATCATACTGATCCATTATTATCTGCGCAGTATGTGGTAACAGAGCATATTGACCCCATAATGGATCAAACAGAGGCTATCATTAGCAATATATCAAAAAAAGTTTGTGGATATAGTTATAGTTTTTAAGAAATTCTAAAATAAATATTATTGAATTGAATACTAAGATCGTTTCATTCACCCTTTTTACTTTTAGTAATTAAACAAAAAGATATTTATACACATTTGATTTATTGAGGAAAATACTTTATTACATTAATAACTCAATTAACATTTAAAGTGTACCACTTTTTTAGACACAGAACATTTTTTAAAGCACACATTTTTTTATGGTACTCACAATTAAATTTATTTACATCTACATGGTAATCACTATATAATTTTAAAAAGTTAGGACAACCTATTTCTTCCAACTCCATTATTTCACAATCTTGACATAGCTCGCGAACCCATATTCCTTTTTCCAATCCCTTTACTAATACCTTCTTACTGCTTAAATACGGAACTATTATTCGTCTAAATTCACGGTAATCAATGAATCCCTGACTCCATTTGAGCCCGCGATTCCTTTCTAACCACCGGATTTGCTTCTTTTCTTCATCTGTTAGGTTTTTAAAAGCATATGGTGGCTTAATTAAGAACGTCTGCGTATGGTTTTTAGTTGCTATTGATAACTCTTTTACAATAAAATTATTTTTCAAATCCTTAAATCCTTGCACATCCACTATAATAGTATCGTTATTCATGATAGCTTTTTCACAATGTTACTCAGTGGTTTATATTCAAATATGCAATCGTTCAGTATAAGGCAGTATGCAGCGGTCTGATCAGGTATCTCTTGATCTGTTTCGATTTCTACTCTTACGTCGATTGATCCCTTCAGCATTTCTTGTTGGCGAGAACAGTCAACAACGAATAAAGGAGCAATATCTTTAAACTCTTTTAAACTCGACAACGGTTCTGATCGACGTCCGTGATAATACTGCTGAAACCTTGCATACTGTTCGTATATTAATAAAAACTTGTTGTCAGAGAAATTTATGTTAAGTCCTTCGTAGGGGTAATATGATGAATTTAAAAACACTCTTACGTCACGAACATTGCAATGGTCGAACTCAGCCATTGACATTTGAGCATTATGTTTTCGGTTTGTTTGTAAGGCAATAATAACAAATCGAGGTTTCTCTGTTTGCGATGAAGTTTTAATAGCCCAAGTATGCTTACGTGTCTTGGGTAGTAACGGATATTCATACAAGTCCCAGTTACGAAACGCTAGTGTAATGGCTCGATCTTTTTCTAAATGCTTTAATAAATTAATTCTCTCTCGATCTGACACTTTAATATGTGGAACACGCCAAACGATTTTATTTATTGTTATATTTTCCACTATTTGCTCTTTACTCAATTTTATTGCATTGACATTTGTGTTGCTCCTCAACAGTACTAACTCATGTTTACAGTTAATTAAAACTTTTTCATAATCTTCTGCAAATCCTAATATTTTATTTAATGGTATGGAGACAGAGAAAACTCCGTTTGTAACATTGGTTATTCCTGCAGGAGACCAACCCCAAACTTTTGCACTTTTGGATTCATTTTCATTCAAAGACAAATAAGACTTCATTGTCGTTGTGATACCTGCATTTTTTATTTTATCTATTTCTATTCCATTTAACTCATATCGAATATCTTGGAATAGAAATAACGCAGGATTGTTTACAAAATGCACACTTGTTACCTTTTCTTTAGTGGTACTGTTATATACATCAGCTTTACCTTCAATATACAAAGTGCTGCGTGACGGCAACACATACAAATCTTGCTGATTGATTGGTATTCTTATTTCATCATTATTGTTGAAACTTGTTACATACGGCTTATACGAATGATATTCAAAACTCTCGATACTGTTATCGTATGACGTTGGCTGAGATATATTTAATATGTTCATTTTAACAAGCCTACTAGCTTTAGAAATTCTTTATTATTTTTAGTAACCTTCTTTTTTAAGTCAAACGGTGTTCTTTTACTTATTGCTCTTTTGGAACTGACTTGAACACCTGATGAGGTAGGGTTTTTATTAAAATTAATCATTTTTTTCTAAAATGTAAATAAAGTTGTACGTCTTCTCCACGTAAATTAATCTGTCTATTATCAGCGTCTAACAACCTAATATTAATTGCACTAATTGAACTTTGATTGACTGGAAAATAGATTAAGTTTTTAGGAATTTCAATAATTCTATAACCGGGTGGTACATTAGGCACAAACTCATAAATAATATGGCTTGCTTTCCCATTCACGAATGATCCGCTAACTACGTCACATTCGATGCGTACGATGGTTGTTGCTAAAATACTGACTGGGTACTGAGACTCACAACTTATATTTGCCTTAATTGTGTCGTTAGCAAAACCTAAAATTCTACCAATGGAATTATTTTTCTCGAAATGAACATCTTCTGAACAAAATATTTTGGTTTTGAGAGTATTATTATTACAAGTCAATTTTAATGCAGTGTTCTTAATGTTGCTTTTTAAAAATTCGCAAATATCTTGAAGTTCATATGATCCTTCAGGAATTTCGATGAACTCATTGATACCGTAATAAAACTTATTGTTCCTTTCGTCTATATTAGGAATAGAATTAAAAGTAGAAAAGTATATAAGTCCGCACTCATATTGCCCACGTAATTCTAAAGTTGGTGAATAGTTAGTTATTAATGAGGCTCCTTGCCCAGTTATGGATACAGTGAAAGACATTTTTATACTGTCAAGTTATTTTAATTGTAACCTATATAAATGATTTTTCCAATACTTTCTTAAAAATAATAAACAAAGATGACCACAGTTTACAGTACCGAAAGATTGATACTGTTTGTAATTATAATTTATGTGCCTATCTTTCAAATATTTTATTAATTCTAATGGAGGTTTTAAGTTACCAAAACTGTTAAAATATTCACAGTAATTATTTTCTTTTACATAGGCTACCCAATGAGTTCCAGGATTTGAAGAACTATCTAAATTAAGAATAGCACACTCAATTTTTCTTGGTTTTGAGGGTAACGTATCTCTCATAAAAACGCCACGAAAATATGGAATATCAACTGAGTGCTTTAATATATCTAAATTAGTAAGTGCTCGTTTGGGTAACCGTTTAATTAGTTTTTTGGAGGTTGCAAGTACAAGCCCGCTCCTTTTTTGTGAGACTTCAAATACAACCCTTTTCCAAGTGCAACAGCTTCCATCATCTTGTTATGTCGTTCTGATTCTTGAAGATTTTTTTGAGCGACCTTGTAATCGTTAACAGCCTTTGTTATACCTGCAGCACCCCCAGCGAGTGAACCAAGAGCTGATAAACCAGCAAAGATTGGTATGAGGGGTAACAACCCACCAGTTTTCGGAACAGGAATGCAGCGTGGGAAGCGTATTCCTTTTATATTAGAAAACACTTTTTTTGCAGCTGCATGCGCATATTTTATAGCCGTGCGGTTATCATTACATTTTATTTTTTTCATTTGCTTTTGAATTTTTTTAACACCTTTCATGAATGACCGCACTCCTGCTCCGGCTTTAAGTTTTGCTTTCATTGCATTTTTTACTATCCATGATGCAATCTTTTCTCCTTTCCCAGCATCTTTCGATTTCAATCTTTTCTTTGCCATATTTAAAAGTTCTAAATCGGCGTTTTGTCTAACGTTCCAATCTTTATTATTGTAAGCAATATCGTGATACAAGCAAGCTTCATCCAATTTATTTATTCCTCGTTCACCTCTTAGTAAGCGTTTTTTAAGTTTTGTTCCTGGACCACAAAACTGATATCCAGGTAAGTGTAACTCGAACGGAATGTTATCTATTAAATTGTTGACAATGCCGCTTCCTTCCTTCATTGATGTTCGTAAAGTGACTGTACAACATAATCAGGCGATATTTATATTAAGTCATTAATAATTTTCTGTCAACCCAACTGTTTTCACCATCACTGAGACCCAACCATTTGACAAAGAGTTTGTTTCCTTTTTTCTTTAAAACTTTTTCAATAAGATATATATCGGGAAATTGGGTTCTTTGCAGTTCGTATCCGTAAAAAGATCCTAAAATGATTTGCTTATGTTTGTCTTCTAAGTGGTATGTGACAGGATTTGTATGGTTAACTTTCACAACGTTGAAGATTTCTGTTGACCAGTTGGGAGTATAACCTTTGTAGAATTCACCTTTGTATTTACTAATCCGAACATGATCACCAACACGGTACTTATTTTTTTTCGTTATGTTATTATTTTGTGATTTGATGATGTTGTACTTTACAGTTGTCTGATTTCTTTTGTCAACATCAATAGGTTTAAATTTTGTTATACGATGAACAGTGTTATTATAGCTTTGTACCACGTTTTTCAAATTTTTATTTATCCACTGGTATTGACCGCATAAGCTAAATAGCTTATAAAGGTGACCTTTTAGCGTTCTAATTACTCTTTCAACAATTGCTGCTTTTTTCACAGAATAAGTGGAATAATGGTTAATGTCATATTTTTTCATCAACTCTTTAAAGTTTTCATTATAAAACTCTTTACCTAAATCTGTTTGCAAATTTTTTGGTTTCCGAGACGAATTCAATAATATATTTTCCATTGCGTTGGTGACATTAATTTTATCTTTACTCTTCAAAGGATTTGTCCAAACGTATTTCGATAAAGTGTCAATAACTACTAAAACATATTTATATCCTTTATTAAATTGTGAATACTTTTGAAAATCCATAAGGTCAGCTTGCCATGAATCATCTACTCCTTTTATAATTGTACATCGGCGAGGAAAATTTCTTCTCGCCGCTCTGTGAATTTCTTCTACTATATCTCTTTTACTCATTTTTGTTTGACTTTGCTTGAATCATACGGTCTATTTCTGTTTTTGAGTAAAACATAGTAGACAAGCGATTGGAAGTAGCTGATTCTAAGTTCTGGATGTAAATTTTTACACGACTATTAACTTTATTTATTTCATTCCTTAGATCTTGTACAGTTTTATCCAAATATGCCTTATTTACAGCTTCATCGTCCTTGTCTGGAGATGATAAACCTTTAAGTTTTGATGATTTTAAGTCGTATTCGCCCGTTTCGCACTTTTTTAACGTATCGTTTATGGTATCGATGTATTCAGATAACCTCAAACGTTTATGAATGTGATGACCGAATTTATCTATATTCATTATAATCTCGAAGCTTTGCTTACTGCGAGTATACTGCTTAATTTTCCCCGTGCTATTTGTTTATATTCCATATTTATGATGCCCGCTTCGCGCAGTTCTTCAATTATTGCAACGATTTCATTATCCAAACCCGTGTTACCAGCAGCTTTTGACGCAAGCAGTAATTTCAATCGTTCTATTAATTCATTTGGATCATCCCAATAAACTAAATCTGTATTTGTTTTAACTTTTTTAAAAAGATTGATACCTTTTCCCTGTGGAGGACTCTCAGTACTAGTAGGTTGTTTAGAGAATTTAAATAATGGTTTTATAATACTCATGTATTTAAACCCTTTATTGCTGTTTATTGGTTTGGCAGGATCAAAGTTACGTCTGTGTGCATTAGTATTGATAAGTAGTAGCTTGTAGTTTTCAAGGTCGTCATCTGTAATAACATCTAGATTTGGTACCTTTTTATATAATAGTTCTTTTAAGCCAAGAGTCTTTTCAAAAGTAATGTTTCCAACTTTAAGAATTCTACCGTCATCATGAACGCGAGTGTTTCCAAGCTCAAGTTTCCCTCGCTCATTTCTAATTCCAAAAGGTATGGCATTAAATACTTCAGATGACGTAGACCATGAGGAAGACTCATCTTGATTTATAATGTTTGGTGATGATTGGAGGGACTTAAAAGAACCTTTACTTACATCATGGTTCTTAAAAGGTGACGTAGTTAGGATTTTGTCTGATTTTTGTGGTGTGTCTTGATATTCCTCTTCATCTACACTATTAGAATCAATATATTCTTCACAAGAAGAATACGACTTCTCGCTTTCATTTTTCCTGTTTTTTTTTGATATGGGATCATAAAGCTTTACTTCCTGTAAGTTCTTTTCATCATTTCTATTCGCTAAAATGTTAAGAGGGTCAACAATAGGTTTAAATATTGTTTCCAGGGTAACATTGTTAGAATTTTTAGCATCCTTTATTAAGTCTACCTTCCTTTTAACAGCTGATGCTGATTTTACAATTTGTTCTTTTAAATCTCTTTCCATTTCAATAAATAGGTTTCCTTTCAGCTTTAAGTCACAAATGAAAGTGATTTTATGGCATAATTACAACTGCTTTTGTACATTAATCTAATTCTATAAACGTATCAAATGTCTTCCTATAACATCCTTTGTTTCGTTCACAATCCTTATTTATTACAAGATAATTGAATGGTTTCTTCCAAACAGTTGAGCACATTTCTCGAAATTGTGACCAAGTCATGTCCGACCCTACGTGTTCATCATATACGTGTTTCAAATTTACATCGTCCTGCTTAAATAATATAATTAGGTTAGAATTGTCCCTAATAAGTTGTTTTGGTACTTTTGTATAAGTTTGATTAATATAAAAACAATCGATATTTTTATGACGTCCCATAGCAAAATAATCTCGGATGTGGTTTTGGTTTTCACAAGCAACATCATCAAATATAATAATCGAGTCAGACAAAGCATCATGTGGACTCAAAACTTCGGTGTTGTCATTATATTTATGATACGATGTACCTGCAACCATATTTAATACTTTTTCTAAAAATATGTATTTAGGTTGATACAAAGATTTTGAATAAACATAAAGGTTGCGGAACCGTGGACCATCTGTATGTAGTAATAAACTAATTACTAAGTTTGTCTTTCCACAATTCGAAGGGCCGCAAACAATACAACGGATACTGTTCGGCAATAAGTTGCCATGACGTTTTAACTCATTTGATGATGGTGGGCAAATGCATTTTAATTTTAATGACTGTTTTTGTTTAACAAATCTCATAGCAGCTGTTTTCTTATTGACCACAGTGTTTCGGGAGTTTCAATAAAATGACTTTGAAGCATAGCGCTTAAACATATATACGAGCGAATGGCAGTGATTTTCAAAAGTAATATTGGGACATTCTAGATCACTTTTTAACGACATTGATCGAACGTCAGTGAGATCAATGGAGGAATATTGGGAATTTTCAAAAGTAATATTGGGACATTCTAGATCACTTTTAACGACATTGATCGAACGTCAGTGAGATCAATGGAGTGAAAAGTGATCTAGAATGCCCAATATTACACTACTTACGTACTCATTGTACTGCATATTTTTAATAATTTTGATCATTCTTTTAATCGTCTTATACGACCACGGCCGCACGACCACGGCCGCACGACCACGGCCTATATATTATAACAGCAAAAACATGAAAGTACATTTTTTTAAACTCTATAGTACAAAAAGGTACACTTTTTTTCATGAATATGTACCACATTGAAATTAAGGTAATCATTCGTGGTCGTGTTGGGTAGCATCACACCCTTGACCCAACCTTTTATCGAGAGCCTCTCTAGATGTTGAACGAGGCTATTAGTTATAAGGCCGTTTGCTGAAACTACTGTCGGTTAATAATGGTTGAATTCACATCCCACATGGCGGTAACCTCGTGAGCCAAATCAAGGTACATAACTGAGCTTGTCCTTCTCGGCTTTTACGAGGTTCTCATCATGAGGTATGGTGATATCAACCAATATTACTCGGCGCTGAGATCGGTCGACAACCACGATATCAGGTTTATTGGCGACAATAGTCCTGTCCGTGATGATAGAGCAATCCTAGCAGAGCATTGCATGACCATTTTCGAGAAATGGCGCAGGTGCGTACTTATAGTACGGCAGCTCGGATTCAACAAGGCCATATTCAAGAGCAAGTTGCTAGTGAATTATTCTGGCTAATAAGGTGTGTCTGTGCAAATACTCTCCGTTAGCAAGATGAGAACAGCCGGAAATAATATTGTCTAAGCGACGCTCCCGGACGGCGGCATGCCCGGCAAATGTCGCCTGTATATACCGTCCCTCATAATATATTTCCGGTAGTATTATTATTATTCATTATTATACTCTTTATTTTTTTTTAGTTCTTATGTAATTTTTTTCCCAATATTTTATAAAAAGAAAGAAATATTTTTACAGTATAAAATATTGAAAAAAAAAATAACCTAGGTTGCCACCGGCAGCGAGGATAGACTCAAAGCTATCGGTGGTTAGGGCTGCAGAGTGAGGAACCTCCTGGCAATACGTGCCGTGTCAAGGAGTACTGCCTTCTGTATCTGACCCTTGACCCAACCTTTTAGCAAGAGCCTCTCTAGATGTTGATCGAGGCTCTTAGCTATAAGGCCCTATTATTATCTAGCCTAATTTCTTCCATTCCTTAGCCGTGTCTCGTAGCGGTGAAAGAATACTACCACCCCCTTTCTTCCCTTGCGTGCCTTAAAGGCGATTAACGGACTAAAGACTGCACATATATTCAACAGCATAAAGTGGCGATGGACTCACCACCTGTCATGCTGAGCACATGTGCAGTCGCTATTTAGGGAAAAGCTGACTATGGCAGAGGACTGCTTTTGCTGTCCTCATTGCCTAGTCTCTGACTAACCCTTCGGGGATAATAGTCGTGAATATATAATATATGTGAATGAGGGAAACGTGAAATTGAGGGTAATAAACGTTTTGTCTAAAAATTTTATTTCTTAACCCTTCAAGGATCATAAGACCGCCGGCGGTCGCAAAACAATAGGTTTTCAATTGTGTCTAGTTTTACGGTGCTTGAGAGATTAAAATGAATTTCTTCGATCTTGTCCGTAATGATCCACTTTAGATGGCTCACCCTGTATATTAATGGAAAAAGTCGTGCGGTTGCGTAAAAAAATATGGGATATTTTATCGGCACAAATACGTTTTCTTCTATAGCACCTTTTACTTCATACTTGGTGTTTAATGGTTACAGCAAATCGTTTGTACTTTGATAGACCAACAATATTATGTATGTTTTGTAAGGAAAGAGAATTGTTTACTTATCGAAGACCATTTTTTGTTAATATGCTTCGATAACATTCTTTATATGTGATGAAAGATTTGAATAAGATGAGAAAATGATTTAACATGTTATAAATATTTTTATACTTTGGTATAGGTACCCAAGCAGCACACAAGCGTTTACAACATTAATTTACCAGCTCCTTTAGAACTTAAGGTCCTTTAAAAGACGTACAAGAGTGTCAAAAGATACTTTCATATTTATGAGAGAGATATTTGAGTTATTATACAGCTCAAGCTGTATAAAATTAGTTTTAAGGGATCTGCGGAATCTTAAGGTTTTAAAACAGATTATTAAAACTCTGCTATAGAACTTTAAGAGTTTTGTGACACTTTAAGCTAGCTTTATCGTTAAAGCTGTATAGAGGCTGGTTTTTGTATGTGATCACTTACTTACTACTGAACTAAGCGTTATTATGGTATCACTCGATACTTGTTTCTGTACAATGGTGTATGCAACCTCCATTATAAAACTTAATCTTATAGCGTAATTAGGCACTCTTGTAAATACAGTGGTTTTAAAACAACTGTCTACAAGAGTGCTTTAAAACTAAAAAAATAAACTACATCAATAGTACAGCTTTAGCCCACTTTACTGACAGAGTCGTCACGATTGCATCATAGTGTTTGCTGAAGCTCGCATTTATAATGTGGAAAAAAAGAAAAAGATGGACGACAGACGACTTGAGAACGTCCTCATTTTTCTACGTCGGTTAATAACGAAATATAAATAAACCAAATGACAGTAATTATTTATAATATTTTAAATTTGACAACCTACAGTTAAGCGCCAATTCCATCGACGTCCAACGAAGGTTCTGTAGGAAAAACAATAATTGGAGTCGAATGTTTGAATTTAGTTAAAACTTTAGAACCTGATTAACAACGTAATAATGATGATGACAAATTTTCAAAAAATATGTAGTTTCGCCAGTGAATAAAAGAATGGGCTACAGAAAAAAATATATATTTATTTAACCGCCTCTGTGGTTTAGTGGCTAAGCCACCGGTTTTAGACCAAGAGGTCAAGATTTCGATTCCAAGCGGGGTGTACATCTTTGTGTGCTCGGTTTGGTTGGTGGTAGGGCTGTTAAGTCCGCCTGGCTAGCTACCACCATCTTATCTAAGTCTGTCGCCATAACAACGATGTTTATAGCATTGTTGTGTTCCGACAGTTTGAGATAAGATAACCAGTTCCTCAGTGGTTGAAGATTCCGGGTGAAGCGCGCTTCCACCTTCGGCCTTATCGTCACTTACTATCAGGTAAGATAAAGGCCAAGCGCTAACCCGTTGTGGATTTAAAAAAAACTCAAATAGCTCTAAACGATTTAGCGCCACATGACGCTAGAACTATTTTAGGTACTATCAAACAAATACGTATCAAAACGATTGAACAAGGTTGAACAATGTTACAACTAAAATTACTTTAAATTTCAATTTTGATGGTCTCCCAATATTTAGAAGCTCAAATAAAGAGTTTTGGCCAATTTTGTCCACTATATTTGAAAGACCAGATATTAAGCCGTTTGTAATTGGAATTTATTTTGGTGTTGGAAAACCAAACAAATTGACCAATATTTAGATGATTTTGTGTACGAAATGGAACACTTAATTAAAAACGGGATATATATAGAAAATGTGAAAAAGAAAGTATCTGTTGCAATAACATGTTTTATTTGATTAAATGTTATTTTGATTGTCTGCAAGAACATTTATTATTTGTCTAATATATTATTTTGATTACTTATCTAAAATTTATTTTAGATAATTTCCAATCTGATTTACTTCGTGATCTTCTGGGTTTGAAAAGGGGTTTGAGATTCAAACTCATTACGATGGGGGTCGACAGAAATTGTTGCCAGCTGGCACTCGTCTATATATTGAATAACATATTTTTTAGCAGTTGTCACTTCTGGAAGTATCTGTGTGAATATTGTTGCAGTAGGTGAAGTTAATGATTTCTCTTGTTGATTAACAATCTGGAACCAATCGTAGAATAAATTAAATATTATATTTTAATTTTTAATTACCACTTTAAATTCAATTACATTTCATTGTTCAATTTTTAAAATAAAACTCAGGGATAATCAATTCTTACACGGATCTCTAAACAGAATTATAATTTCTCTACCCAGATCTCATATATAGCCTAAATAATAATAAAAAAACACTAATAAAGCTGGTTAAAAACTAAGAGATGTATTATGCAATCCATATCCGCCGTAGTACAGCTAGTAAGACTTTAGTACCCTCCTAATATTATCTAAGCTGTATAACAAAATGTCGCCATTTTAGAACGAATGAAAAAAGATATTCAAATATAATTAAACCAATGTTTGTTAATAGTTTGAACCGTTTCATGATTATCAGCTACAAAATTTTGTCGCTGTGTCCTACAATCTATTATTTTAAATATAATTTTTATTATAACCTTAAAAACAAACACTTACTTACCCGTGTTTAATAATCTTCTTTATGTTTTTGTATAGTTTTACTGGCGCGTTAAAATATTGCCAATAACCAACCACACATTGACAATAAAATTGGATTTGCACTTTGTTTTACCAATTAACACCATCAGATTCCTAAGATTTATCAATACTTGGGATTGCACTTTGAAATATGAACATCATGCGTCATAATTATTATACTATTCTTGTACGACATGTTTCTCTTTTATTTTCATAATTTTCTAATTCACTTATAACTCATATTTAAAACTTTTATCTTTATAAAATATTATTTGGAGTGTAGTTGCTTTTCCTTACACCGAATAACATCTCTTAAACAGCTACTAAACAGCTTCTGCTTTGCTTCTACAGCTACTATACAGCTATACTAACGCGAAAAGATTTACAATATGGGCCCTTTTTGAGCTAATAAGGTCTGTATAATCGCTTATACAGCCTTTTTACAGCCTCAATATGCAGCTGTAAGTATAAAAATAAGTTCAAATACAGCTTTTATACAGCTTGATATGCTACTTGGGTACTTAGCTTACTGTAATTTTACGTAAGTAAGTACGAAAAGTTTTTTTTTTTCACATTTTCAATTCTAGTTATGTCAAACTTATGGAATCCTTCTTTATTACTGGCGTGTATTTTACTTAATGTGGAAAAAACAGAAAAACCGAAGAAAGACAAATCCCTTGATTTTGGCTTTTTTTCTGTACTAGCTTTTTACCTGCTTACGGTTTTCGAAGCAAGGATTTAAATATTCACGTTGAAATAATACTTTTTTTAAACTTAAATACCAATTAAAAATGTTATTCTTCCTACTTAAAAGTTTACTACTTCTCCTGTCCGCTGTCACTCAGTTTACGATTTTATATTTTGTGTTCGTTTTTTATGTTTGCCTTCATGTTATTACCTTCTTCTTATAAATTGGTTCAACGGTAGACCATAATCCAGACTGCAAAAGGCGGACTTTATTCCCTAAGTGCTCTACCAGTCGATTAAGAAAAGTGGGTATTATAAAAAAAATACTACAATACTAAAAAAACTAAAAATTATAAAGAAGACCTAAACGGGGTTATATTACTTAAATATTAGTTAGTATACATTAATATGTTCTCCTCTAAGTTCACTGTAAAGTTTAATTTTCCTTTGAACACTATACACTCGTATTCACACACTACACTACTTTAACTATACTATTAATATTCATATTCGTAACACAGAGACTTCAAACGACATAAATCAGTGCCGCATCAGCAGGTTATAAAGCACGACACAGCCCCAAAGTACAAAAGCTTCCAATGAGCTGCTGAAACCGCCTGTATAAACGATAAACCCAATTGAAGGCATTCGCCCGTGGAATATTAATGAGCTGGCCGGCCCTTTAATTAAACATTATTCATTTATCTTCCGCACGAATATTATAACAGGAATTAAAGGTGAAAGAAACCTTCGTTAACAGCGTATTGGTGTGGTTGTCTGCAGGTACTTGTATATAGGGCAATATTGTTTGAATATTTATGTACAAAGTAGTTGTATACCTATGAATAAGAGTTCTTGCGGACGACCTACTTTTTTTAGTACTTACCGATTTTTGTGTCCTACTTATTTTCGATTTTTTGATTGACTCGACGCACATACTCCGATGAATATTTCATTTATGCCCGACAAAAAGCTAGGCCACCGATTTTTTGTAGGACCGACTTTTTGTAGGATATGTGCGTTGGTTGGAATTCATACGGTTCCAGGAATTACACCCCAGTTCGTAAAAACACGTATGTGGGTAGGCATTATTTACCCAGTAGTGGGTCGATTATAGACTGATAATGATGATGATGGGCTTAATACAAAATTAAATAAATAATAATCACACTAATATTATAAAGGCGAAAGTTTGTGAGTGTGTACGTTTGATACTCTTTAACTTAAAAGCTACTGAATGGATTTGGATGAAATTCGGCATACAAATAGTTTATAACCTGGATTAACACATAGAATACTTTTTATCCCGATATTCCCACGGGAAAGATGTAAGTATGGATGGATGTTGGTTACTCTTTCACGTAAAAACTACCGAATGGATTTGGATGAAATTTGGCATACAGATAGTTTATAATCTGGATTAACACATAGAATACTTTTTATCCCGATATTCCCACGGAAACGTTATAAGAATATATGGATGTTTGTTACTCTTTCACGTTAAAACTACTGAATGGATTTGGATGAAATTCGGCATACAGATAGTTTATAATCTGGATTAACCCATAGGATACTTTTTATCCCGATATTCTCACGGGAACGGGCACCACGCGGGTTAAACCGCGAGCGGCCGCTAGTACTTAATAAAATTTACGCTCACACCAATTATCTAGCCCAAGATAAGCTTCTTTTGAAGCTCGTTAATATGGTAAGATATCGGATAAATTTACATAAACATAGAAAAACACCCCAGACCCGAAATCAATTCAGAAAAGTTTTCTCTAAATTGACCCGACCGGGAATTGAACCCGGGACTTCAGAGATGGCGCGACGCCAGACCCGGCGTGCTAACCACTCGACCACGGAGGTCGTCAACATAATCATCAATCATAAAACACACACAATCATCATCAATCATAAAATTACAAAACCGGGATACACTTGGTTCAATAAGTCCTGAGAATAAATACTAAAACAATGTTTTTTTTTGATAAAATTATTTTTTATTTATCAACATAGTCTCCTTCAACTACAATACAGTCTCTCCAACGATTTTCTAACTTTTCTATTCCATGAGTGTATTACAAGTGTGTGAGAGTGTATATTCTATCTTTGGCTTTAAAATAAGCCTCCGATGCTGCGATTACTTCAACATTTTCGTCAAATTTCTTGCCCTGGAGCATTTTTTTTAAGTCTGCAAATAGCCAGTAATCACCAAATCTGGAGAATACGGTGGATGAGGAAGTAATTCGAAGTTCAATTGGTTTAGTTGGCCATCGTTATTATCATGGACTTGTGACATGGCGCATTGTTCTGGTGAAAGATCACTTTTGTTTTCTTCATTTGAGGCCGTTTTCCCGTGATTTCGTACTATAATCGCTCCAATGATATTCGCTTTTTATATGTTTCCCTCTATCAAGGTAGTCGATGAAGAGTATTCCATGCACATCCCAAAATACAGAAGCCATAACCTTCCCGGCAGATTGTTGTCTTAGGCCGCTTCGGACGGCTTTCACCGGCCGCTCTCCACTCTGCTGACTGCCGATTCCGGACTTAAATGGTGAATCAATGTTTCATCCTTTGTCACATACCGACGTAAAAAATCCTTTTTATTTGTATTAAACAGTGCCAAACAACGCTCTAAATCATTAATACGTTATCGCTTTTGATGAATTGTTAGCAGACGCGCAAAGATATTAAAACCCATTTGGAAAAAAGCTTTTTCGTGGCCAAATTTTGATGTAAAATAGTAAAAACACTACCAGTTGAAATCTTCACTATCTTAGCTATCTGGCGCACTTTTAATTTTCGATCTTTCTTCACGATTTTCAGGACTTGGTTGATGTTTTGTTGAGCCACTGCTTTATTTGGACGACCAGAGCGTTCAGCGTCTTTTGTATCGGCACACCACCGACAAACAGTTGGTTTAGATGTAGCAGATTCCGGATAACACTTTATAAGCCATTGCTGTGCTTGAACGGTGTTTTTTTTCATTAAAAACCATATACGTCAATTAATTTCGAAAACAATGGAAAAAAACGAGTTTCGTGTGTTGATAAATCATTGTTTTTTACACAAACAATGTTTTATCAACACACGACACTCGTTTTTTTCCATTGTTTTCGGAATTAAAAAAGTAATAGCGTCACTTAAATATCTGTAAGTACTTATATCAATATTTTAATTATTTAAAAATTGTAAAACATATCTTTTGATAAAATGTTTACTAGAAAAAAATCAACCAGTCTCAGGAAGCTCGAATGGGATTCGCACCCACGACCTTTGGATTGCCGGTCCACTGCTCTAACCGCTGAGCTACCGAGACCCCAGAAGACTCGCTGAATTTTTCCTAGTAGTTTGATTTACGCTGCAAGCCAGCGGTTGATTTTTTTCTAGTAAACATTTTATCTTATATTTAAATAGCATTGTGAATGCAAAATTTCAATAATAACGATATCTTTTAATGGCTAGTAGGTACGGGTTACACGCATAATGACACATTTCGGCCACGCATAATGACATATACGCGAAATGACATAAACGCGAAATGACATATACGCAAAACGACATGTACGCGAAATGACATATACGCAAAACGACATGTACGCAAAATGACATATACGCAAAACGACATACGCGAAATGACATATACGCAAAACGACATGTACGCAAAATGACATATACGCAAAACGACATACGCGAAATGACATATACGCAAAACGACATACGCGAAATGACATATACGCAAAACGACATATACGCGAAATGACATATACGCAAAACGAAATATACGCGAAATGATATATTATACAGGGTTACAGGTTAAGTCGACCTAATTAGTTTACATCGTTTGTAACTAATTTGACTATGAAACACCCTATCCTAAATCTAACTGTTTTCGAGATATTTAAATTTAATTGTTTTTTTATAAAATAACCCCGATTTTCGGCTATCAGCTTAGATGTTTTAAAATATGTAAGTCTTATTATTACTATTATTTAATTTTTACATGTAAAATAAGATGGCAAAAAAGCTAAATAAAACAATAGGTGAGTACAAGATACTAAATGACATATTTTTTTTGGTACTAAAATGAAATAAAAATTAACTGCAACAATTCATATACTTCCTTGTCCAAGAGACTAAATGCTATCATTCTGTATATTTTTTAGATTTTTAATTACCTAGTCTATGAGGTCTATGGTAATGTAGAAACGATATCGCTAACACAGTTATCTTTTTCGCACTTAAAGTTTTAGCAACGATACACACAAATAACACAACGAAAACGCGGCCGGGAATCGTCTGGCGACTGACAGTCTGACATCTGTCTACGATGCGTATTGACATATAAAACGTCAGACAAGCGTCACTTTTTCACTTTTAATAACATAAAGTGTCACAATCCTACTATATTGTTGCCATTTGCGAGTAGAAATCAATGTTGGTTTTTAATTTATATAAAAAAACGGAGGTCTTTAAATTAATAATACGGTCATAAATATGTTGATAATAATGTATTCTCTCAAGTATTTATACATTGGCGTCAAGTTAAAAGGCTGGAATTTAGTACCAAGCCCCACAGTAAAAAAAAATATGTCCTTTACCAAACTTTCAAGTTCCAACAAACATCTTAACAGAGAGTACGTGTAATTTTTTGTTTTTTTTTAGTACGGTCAGCATCAAAATTAGCTTAATACTATAATACCATGTCTCAGTACTAAAGTGCACAGCTACTTTTGATGCCGACTGTACATAGAATATGTAAGCGTGGATTTTCTTTTTAGTATAAAAATGTTTCATTTTTGTTAATTATTACAATAAATAAATTACAAATTAATCTAATTTATGCATCATATTTATTTTCAAACCCATTGAAATGTGTCATTATGCGTGTGTGTCATATTGCGTGTGTGTCATTATGCGTGTGTGTCATATTGCGTGTGTGTCATTATGCGTGTGTGTCATTGTGCGTGTGTGTCATATTGCGTGTGTGTCATTATGCGTATAGGTAAAATTGTGTTCAGTTGTCATTATGCGTGTAACCCGTAGGTACTTACTTTCTAAAAATCAAAAGAGTTTTTAATGGTGCGCCATCTCCAAGTAAGTCTCGGGACTTATTGAACGATCTAGTATACTTACATACTGTAGGTCCTATGTAGATTAGGATATTTGCAATGCCCTTGCAGAGCTCATGTTTTGAACTTAACTCTAGACCTTACGTTTTTAACATAAAGCAATAAACATGATTACGATTTTAAATACTTACTGAAAATTACTTATATGTAAGTATATAAGGTGACTGCTAGAAACCGCAAGAAACTTCAAGGGCTGGTCAGGTCAAGTGTTTTATACATGATAAAAATCACAAAAAAGGAATTCGTGTTTTTTCTCATTTTTTATTAAATAATCATTTTATGAAATTTTAATTGTATAGTGTTTGAGTATCTAGTCTTTTTAAAGCCATAACATAAGAAAAAAAATGAAAAACAATAAAAAATAAACGATTATTTACAACGCGCGGGCAACGGCCGGCTGGCCGACCGTCTGTTGACCCGTTCGCGTCAGCTGGACGATAAGTACCTACGTTAGTCTGCAATGAGACCATTTTTGTCATGTTTAAAACACTTGACCTAACCAGCCCTTGAAGTTTCTTGCGGTTTCTAGCAGTCACCTTATATATGTATATCCTTTGCATGTCGTTCTTGTTGTCTTTTGTTTTGTTGTCGTTATATGTTTTTTTTAATGGAAAGTGTCCTTCATCTTGTACTCTTAAGATAGGGAGATTTTCTAATTTTGTATTTGACACTGTGTAAGAAAGAGAGAAAATCTTCTTCTCAGTACAAGTGCTCCCGCCCACTGAACTTACGAACCCCGATATCGTAGGACATGATCACAAGTGCTCAATTATATTAGCCTAAACTGGATAAATCTTGAATGACTTATTCTTAAATGTGTGGTGTATTGTAATCAAATAAAGCATGCAGCATGTTACAGTCCGTTTCATCTAAAACACAAACACATTTATATCTCGCGTAGTATTAATTCCAGGCGTAAGTAACGTCTTCCATCGCGCCGACATGAGTGGAATTACTTTTGCACGCGTTCTTGTGCTGTCATGACAGCTGCCACGTTTCCTGCCAACGCAACGTTACGCCTACGGCTTACGACGTCGTACCTACTGCAAAATAAAAATTTACCGTAAAAGTATGCGAAAACAATTTGAAAAAAATAATGATTTGAATAAGCGATCTTTAATTTATAGTGAAGTGTGAGATTTTGAACGATGCTTGCCCTGAAAGGACTAAAGCTTACAATATTCTACTTACATTTAAGTAGTATATTATATATGTGATCTAAATCTTGGAAACAGTTACTAGTAAATATCACAAGTAAAAATTAAAAGGCTAAACCCAAACAAAGAAATAATTCTTAAATCTTTGTCCATCTAACTAAAGGTTGCTTGGAGGAGATAACTTTTATTGGTAAGACTGCCCCTTTTGTACGTCCAATTATTTATGTCTCTTTCTCTTTAGAAAACGATAATGAAATACTTAGCAAAAGCAATTGCTAAAGATGAAATATATTAAACTGTATATGTAGTATTGTTTATCTACAAAGAAGCCGATAAACTTTACCTATCCGATAGAAATATGTTTACGCAAAGACGTGCTAAACACCCACGTCGCGGTAGATTTACGCGGCGGACGCGATGGAAAGAAGGAAAGATAGCTCCATTGTATACACGCTTATGTGAAGAAAAGTGTGTGCCAATGTCTTCTTAAGCTTCAACATAAAACGTGTACACTTGTATTTAAGTATTCTGCCCCTGATAGTAGTAAGGGCGCATGTAGCAATATGTCAAACCGGAGATAAAACAATTTAAAATAAATAAATGGGAAATTGTTGTCAAATAACTCAAAGACAGAGCAGTCTTTGAGTTATTTGAAAAAAGAATTTATAAAAAATTTGAAATAATGGCCAAGATTGTAAAGTTTATCCTACATTATTAAATAACATTATGTTTTTTTCAAATATTTAACTAAAAATAAAAAGAACGTTTCACTTTAGTAGGTATAATATAAGAAACTAGAAAAATACTACGCCCTTAATTGAAAAGACGCAAATAGCCAGATGCGCCGTTTAAATTACAAACACTTATTGCATTACTTTTATGCTCAGTATATCTAGTGTATCCCTGTACATATTGTACATAATCCTTGGCTACGATAAAAAGTATATAAAATTGTCTATTGAGTTTCATCTGAGACTACTTTTATGTCATCCGATTTATTTTAATAATAAAACTAAGGTAATAAGACGTATATGACAAATGTTCCTAGGTCAAAATAAACTACATGAAGTAGAAAGGGCGCAAATAAATGGCAGATCTAGACTTTTTTTCTTAGTATGAAAGAATATTGAAATTACTTCCTTAGGCGCAGATGGTTACTTGCGCCTTAATAATTTTGTCTAAGAAATAAGCGACTTTTAAAGCACCTACCGAAGACAAAAAAAAATGCAACGCATAAAGGCACATCTACGCAAACGCGACTCTTCAATTAAGTTTAAGATAAATTCGTCTTTTCATATTCAATTTGGTGTAAAAATATAAAAATATAAAGTATGCAGAAGCGCCTTATTTTGTTGTGGTAATATCGCAACGACGCAAGTTAGAAAAATAAAAAAAATATTTGTAGATGCGCCTTTTTTCCTAAATCCAGCAATATATACAGGGTTATAGGTTAAGTCGACCTATATCATTTAAGGGGATGTAGTTTTCATCATTTCTGACTGATTTGACTATGAAACACCGTACCCCAAACCACCGTACAAATTCCATAAAGGACAGGCGCAGGAAGTAACTTAACGTAATACCGTTATTTTGATTACTACCTGGGAGTCTTTCATCAAAGTTTTTTCCGAGAATCCTGATAATACCTTAGCTTGTTATAACTTGTTAGAAAGCTAAGGAACCGTAGATAATTTTACGATTATCAGTATCACAACTGTAATAGATATTTTTTGTAACATCGAGGAAAGAAATTTTTTTTTCCGAATTTAATTATTTTTTATACTGTTCATCGTCTACTACGACTCAGTTGGTACAACTACTTGCAATTTTATTGTTAAGAATAATTAAGCAACTAATCTTCTACACAAAAATATCAAAACTAAATAAGATACAGCCACAAACCACAAAAAAAGAGGACAATAAACTAAAAAACCGCCAATTTTTATTAAAAAAACAAAAAAGTACTATAACTTGAGAACCGTTAAGTTTGAGTTACGGTGTTTAGTAGTGAAATCAGTCAGAAATGATGGAAACTACATCCCCTTAAAGGATATAGGTCGACTTAACCTTTAACCCTGTATAAAACTCAAATCCGAAAAAATGTTAGATGCGCCTTTTTAACTATCGGGGACAATATTGTGCTTTGACAATGAATGAACCGTACAGTCATATTATTGTTTGATGATTAGAAAAAAACGTATGATGAAATACTAATTAAACCAATCATTACATACACTGTGGTCTCTCTGAGATACCTATCATCTGCATTGTTTATATCATGTATATTTTTATGAAAATACTAGCGGCCCACCCACGACTTCGTCCGCATGAATAGCCGTAACCCGTGACCATATTCCAAAAAAATTCTTACACACAGACCTTGTCCTCACATTACGAACAAGGCACAGTCACGAGCACCAATATGTATACACTTTGACTCTTATTCCATTGTATTAAGAGTCTCAATTGTTTACATATTTTTGCTAACTTAGGAGGACTATAGAATAATTTATTTTTTCTTTAGCTTTAGGAACAATTTTTTCATTCCCCTTTAGTCCAAAGGCCTCTTTTTTTCTTTGGTTGTGGATGTGGATCCATGATCTTATAAAAGAGAAACTAATATTAGTTAATACTAAAATTCTCATTAATAAGTATACAACATATGAAATGCGAGTTCTAATCACCTACATGATATTGTGTCTATTTTAAAATACCTACACTAGTATGGCATAAAAAGGAAATAAACTAAACAAACCAATTTCGTTTTATTCATACTAACTTTAGTAATTACAATTCAAGCGCATTTGCCTTTAATAGATTTAGTAAAGCCCATTGGCCCCAATGTAGGCCCGGGCCATACTACGGATTTTTCATAGTGGCGGAAAAATTAACACAAAATGACAAATAACTAACTAATCGGTAAACTTACCATTGTATTCAATAGAATACTCCAATGATTATTTAACAATATGATGATTGAATCACTCGAAAACTGACGCTATTTGTGGAAAAATTGGCAAAAACAACCACAACGAGGTTAAAAACACGCGACATCGACGGCGTCCAGAGAGAAATGAACGAGTTGTAACAAAATGGCGGCGCGGAAGTGATTTGGTTTGGCGCTATTGCACTTTTAATATAAGGTGACTGCTAGAAACTACAAGAAACTTCAAGGGCTGATCAGGTCAAGTGTTTTAAACATGACGAAAATGACAAAAAATGTTGCAGACTATCGTAGGTACTATTATCGCCCAGCTGACGCGGGTGGGTCAACGGCCAGCCGCTGCCCGTGCGTTGTAAAAAATCGTTTATTAATAGTTAATTCTTTCATTTTATTTTTCTTATGTTATTGCTTTAAAATAAATTAGATAGGTACTCAAAGACTATCAAATTAAAATTCATAAAATGAATTATTTAAGTATTGAAAAATATAAAAGCACGAATTTCTTTTTTGTCATTTTTGTCATGAATAAAACACTTGACCTGACCAGCCCTTGAAGTTTCTTGCGGTTTCTAGCAGTCGCCTTATATAGGGCCAAGGTGAATGTGGGCGCGAAATTTCGAATGTATTCGACAGTGGCAAGTGCGCGTTTTTTAAAGTGGGCCTTCGTAGAGGCCGGACCGTCGTATGTGCTAGTACCTCATAACAAAAAAATAATCAGCCAAATCGGTCGAGTCGTTCTGAAGTGATGCGGCAAGTGCGCGTTTTTTAAAGTGGGCCTTCGTAGAGGCCGGACCGTCGTATGTGCTAGTACCTCATAACAAAAAAATAATCAGCCAAATCGTTCTGAAGTGATGCGCGTACAAACAAACATTTTGGCAATTGATTTTTTTTTGTCTAAATAAATACGATTCGTAATATTTCATTTTGCTTGCATTAATAACGTTCAAATAAGTGAAAGGACGCAACCGCCCGTAGTGCCGTTGCTATCCTATCAATAAATAATTAATTTTTTACCTCATTTTTACGTCATACCTACTTAGGTAATTTACCTTTGTCTTTGTCACATTGAAATTCCAAGAGATGGTGTCCTTTAAATATATCTCGGAGGCGCTGTCGCGTACATAAACTTAAATTAGTGTGAAGAACGCCAACTCCTTCGTCAATTAAAAGGTTAATTAATTAAAGTCAGCATTTGATTGCCGTTAGGAGGAACAAGTTGGGATGCCTCCATCCAAACTTGCTTCAGCTTGATAAATCGATCTGCTTCAGCTTAATATATCGATGTGTCCCTATGTTGGTTTTCTACGTTGTTTGCTGACGCTTTCCACGAACGATAAATTGTAGTTAGCCAAAACAAGATATGTTTTTATTTTTCTGATAGGAACTTAGCACCTTTATTGCCTTATTAACAAATGAATCAAATGTATGTCAGCCATATATGGCTGACGTGGCCGTATTGTGTTAAGTAGATAGGTACATGCATGGCCTATACAAAATGTAAAAAAAGACCCTTTAACGAAGCCGAAAACGTACTTACATCATAACACGTACTTAAGTGACCTAAGTATCAAAATAAGTAATGTTGAGCAGAAATACTTAACAGCTGCGAAACCACATATATCAGTTATTGTAAAACGCAGTTTTACTACCAAGATAATTTATGTAGTGTAATAAAAAATACTCACATTGATACTAGAATACTAGCTATAATATAACCCTCATCCCATGGAACTTCTACCCGTTTAATAAACATCAGCCAAATCAGCTGAAACAATTGTCTAGGCACTGACCTCAAAAACTGTGTACCTATAGATATTGGCGAGATATCTGTATATTTATAAACAACCACTAAAACCGAACCCAAACTGATCTATTGTACCACAATATCGTGTGAAACACGCAACGTTTGATTCGAATAGCTAGCAGCATTCAATATGTAGGTCAGTGTCGTACTTTTGAATCCAACCGAATACTTTGCGACTGAGCGGGCTCAATATTAAAATACTTTTATTGGAATCAGTCAAGTTTACCCGATAAAGGGGCTCGACGGCTCTGACATGCGTTGGCAAAGTTTGCGCGATGCTAACGAGATTATTGAACCTGCTGCGAGGCTTGTTACTATTCTGAGGCTGAGTGCACGGGAAATATAATAATATTGCGTAGTTTGAGAGCTATGCTATGATACGGTTTATCTCAGCGAGAATATTTCATTAATTTAAAAAAAATCTTCAAAGGCACTTTCTAAGCTAGATAAGAGGTTATTAAAAAAATAAATCGTCGGCATAATACTCGTAGTATTAATATTTGCCTAGATCCAACCTAGATCAAAGAATATTAAAACAAAATATTTGTCTTTAGCAAGGATTTGAAAAGGATTCCGAAGGAGTTGGAAGGGTCTTTGTGTTTTTATGTTTACACTTTATAATAGTGTACCTATCTACATTATAAAAACAAACTATAGAAGTGCTCGCAAGTTTTCTTTGTTGCTATAATACTTGTTGACTGTATAATTAAAACAAGTCGTTTGTTCCAGGCAACCCGCGCAACAAATGTGCCCTACAGCCGGGCCACAGTCTCATGGACTGGATCCGGCTCGGTAACTCGGGCAAGGACCTGACGGGGGTCGGCGGGCGCATGCGGTCTGTCAGTCCACAAGAACTTGCCGCACACAACACGCTAAGTAAGAGACACTGTCACATTCAACAGTTCTATGACATCTATTAGCTTTTGCGACTACCTTATCGACTGGCTCCGGCTCAAAAACTCGGGGAAAGACTTGACGGGGGTCGTCGGTGCACCATGGGTACTATATATTTTTTTATAAGTATAATGATTGCAAGTTTATAACTTATGATAAAGGTTGAAGTGAGAGAATGAAATAAATGCAATTTTGAAAATATCTCACTGTGCAACTACTTCAAATATCACAATGGAGGCATTGCTATTTACTCAGCACAATACAATATTGAAATCCTCCTTTAATGAAACAAACAACAGTGAAATTCAATATACAGCCAACTCTGATTTCCTCTGGCTTCTCTGATATTTTATACTTATTAATGAAGCCAGCCAACAATGCCTGGCAAAACTTTTCAATATGAGCATTGTTTCAGATGACGCGTGGTTAGCCATTCGCGGCAGAGTCTACAATATCACACATTATTTACCTTATCACCCTGGAGGTAAGACCTATTTTTAATTAACCCCCACGCCCGCCTTTCCACTGCAAGAGAAACGAGCTCTCGACTTAGTTTTAACCGCAACGGTAAACTTCATAATTGTGCTGCCAATGAGTGAGCGACGAGCGTAGTAAGCGTAGCGAACTAAACGAGGGCAAAGAGTCACAAAAGTGGTCACAGAGTTGAGCTGATTTCCAACGGACTGCGGTCGAATTGTAAGCACAAAATTTTGGTTTATTCGCAAATTGTCAGATTCGCAAGTTTTCAAGTCTTCAGAATTTCTAGTTCTTTAGTTTTAATAATAATTAAAGTCAACTAATTAATAGGTAGAAAATATGCCAATTTGCGAATTTGACAATTTGCGAATAAACCAAAATTTTATAGAAGTGTTTCTACTAAACCAGTGAAGTGAGCGAGCTAAAACGAACTGTGTCATAACGTTTAGTGCTAGTTTAGATTAGCACCCTTGCTACTTCAACAACTAGCTCTTCATCGTCTTCAAAAGCCGCAAGTAATTATGTTTTTGTATTTAAATACGACTTCGATCAAATTGTTCCGCCTAGCTTACTCTGCAAGTCCCTCTCATCTGTGGAGTGCTCATTAAAAAGAAGATATTTTTTCGCATTGGAAGGCGAGCATTGAATATACTAGCCTTCCTTGTGGTGTGGTTATATAGGATTGTTCCTACATTGCGATCAAATAACACTATTTAATTGGCACCCAATTCAGTGCATTTATCCCACAGTGACTTTATAAAAATGCTAATTTTTGTTAATTACATTTTTTTCATGCAGGTCCCGATGAACTATTGCGAGGAGCGGGAATAGATGCAACACAACTATTCGACAAAGTACATCCTTGGGTAAATTTCGATTCACTGCTGGCGAAGTGTCTAATAGGACCTCTGCGATACGACTTACCCGACGCCGATGAGCTATTCGACAGCTCGAACCCCTCCCCGAAGTCAGACCGTCTCAGAGAACCGTCTAAAGCGCAAGAGCTCGTCAGAAAGTCCATGGAGAACTTAGCCAATTGTATAACACCGGTCAGAAAGAAAATGACGTCGAAGAGCGAGGAAAACGTCAAAAGTAGTCCGCCCAGCAAAATTATGCAGAGTCTGATACAGTCTAGCGACTTGCCTGTCTCTATAAGTAGGAGGGCGGCGTCCAGCCCTGTAAAATCTGTAGAGAATGCTGAGGTGCCAACTCTGCGATACGATTGGATACAGACTTCCACGAAGCTGACTGTGTCAGTATATACGGGACCATTAGCGAACCCGGGTGGATGCGCACGCATTACGGAAGGCGTCCTATTAATTGAAGTGGCGACTAACGGTAGGCTCAGAACCCTCAAGTTGGTACCCGAGGCGAAATTACAGGAACCTCTGCAAATACGTGTGTACGCTGAGAGCGGAAAAATGGATGTGAGTATTATTTGCCAATACACTTGCCGGCTTCTTAACAAAGTGTTAATGAAGGTGACCTTTAAAATACTATCATTTTATTTATTTTTTCATTAAAATGAAGGCGACGCTGCAATTGATGGTAGATTGATAAAGGCTATATCACCACATGCTTCCGAAATGCGGGTTGGTGAACAAAAACCTAAACAAATGGGCTAAAAATTAAAATCCGAAAACACCAGACCTGTAATTTATATACTTAGGTACCTACTCTGGGTAGTCTTACCTTTCAACTATTGCCGCGCACTGATCAGTGCTAAATTAATAGAATTTACAATGTGCTGCTTTTAATTTGATCTAGGACACATTCATCAGATTCCTTTTTCGTCAGATTAAATTATAGGTAGGCTGTTTTTTTCTATCGAAAACGGACTTTAGGTCGGATTCCGCTTTCATCAGAATAATATGTCGGCTGCATTTTACTGACAAAAGCGGAATCTTATACAGTTGTGGTCATATACTTAAAGGAACGAGTAGTATTCAATTCAGACCTTTTCTGTAAGAGTCGCTTGTAGGCAATGCAACCTCTCAATCCGGTGATTTTTTGAGGTGTCGAAATGTGACGCAAATTGAAGGTCGAATTTTTCATAAACAACCGTGTCGCTAAAAAATGTCGGTAAAATAATGCTACCACCCCCTCTCTTTCCTTGGGTGTCGTAAAAGACTACAGGATTAAAAATTGCACATACATCCCAGACCAGAGCATAGAGCGGCGATGGGCTCACCACCTGTCTAGCTGAGCACAATGTGCAGTCGCTATTTGGTGAAAAGTGGACTATGGCGAGGACTGCTTTTACGGTCCTCATTGCCCTAGTCTCTGACAAACCCTCCGGGGATAATAGTCGTGATTATACATAGGGTCTAACAAAATCAATAAGCGAACTACGAATCACGAAGCGTTTAAGGGGAGCATCTATACGTCATACTGAGCATGCTCACCAAATTTGGTCCAAAACTACAGGGCTCATTACCGAGATAATCAACAAAACGTTATCATAATTCACCAAAAAATACACCCTTTCCAAACCCGTACAGCTGTACTACACGCACACAGAGATAGCCGAACATGCACACTAAACTCGGAGCACACTGAGCTCTCTTTATTGACGCTTGCGTGCGTGTTAGTAGAGATACAGCATGTTTCATGATATGCATTATTTTAATTGATTTAGTTTGTTAGAAAACATAACTTTGAAAAATCACTTCAAAAATGGAGCCCATTTTTTGTCATTGTATTTAGAATGTATAGATACCGCCTTTAAACGTTCGCTTATTGATTTTGTTAGACCCTGTATATTATATAAACAATGTTGTCTCTCATCAGATAACAGCCCACAAAGCTGAGTCGCGAGTATGGAAGGGTTGCGGGGAGGTGGCGCTGGGCGTCGCCACTCGCGTCTCATCACCCAGGACTGTCGAGTGCGGTGTGGTGGGCAGTGGGGTAGTGTCCCACGATACCGTGATGCTGTCGGTGATGCCGCAGTGTGGGCCGGTGGTGGTACCGCTGGGACACCACGTGCGAGTGCATATGAGGGTCGCAGGTAATTAAATTCCAAAAAAAATGTCATATTAAATTTTAATATGACATTTTTTTCTGTCCCTAGTTAAGCGCTTGGCCTTCATCTGGAGTGATGGTTCTTCATTGGAGTGACGTCTGAGCCCCGGTTCATATCAGACACGTATTATTTTGCTCCCCATTTATTTAGCTAATCCAGTTGTTAAAAGTTGTCGAATATTCTTTATAACATTTTATTTTTTATTTTACAAATTGTTTGTATCAGAACCGGAGCTCCAAACAAAGTTTAAATCAAGCAAATTCGGCAGATCGCTCTCTGGTTACAGCGTTTCAGGCCTGCGAGCCTTGTGCGGTGACCACTGAAATTACCTAATACACTCTAGCTCTCAAAAATATGTAAATTCCTTAAATAAGGACTACTGCCGTGTGTATATGTATTGTTCTTTGTCAAATAAACGATTTATATTTATATTATTTAACTATATCTCGCCTGACGGTAAGTGATGATAAGACCGAAGGTGGACACGTTTCAGCTGGAATCCTCAACCACTCGGGAACTGGCTATCTTATCTCTAAACTGACGGAATGCAACAATGCCATTAACATCGTTGTTATGGTGCCAGACATTAGATAAGATGGTGGTAGGTAGCCAGGCGGACTTAACAAGCTCTGCTACTAACCAAACCAAGTACAGTCACGAGCACACTTTGACTCTTATTCTATTGTATTAAGAGTCACAATTGTTTACATATTTTTGCTCGTGACTGTACATAAATGGTACTCCCCGCTGGGAATCGAACCCGGGACCTCTGGGCCCCAATTCTCATTTTTCGAGATGTAGTCTCGAATCGAGTTTTGATTTCGATCTCTATCTCGATAATCGACATTTTGTTCACGAATCTCCTATTCTCAGCGCTAATCGAAATAGACTTCGAGTTTTTTTTTCATAAATATTGCCATTCTTTTTAATGCAATCAACTCGGGATGCGTTCTGTTTGACACGTTTCATCCGGTTTTAAACCGGTTGCAACTATGTACCTCAAATATTTTTACTGTAAAGGTATTTAAATGTATTGAACTTGCTTTTTAATTAAAGAAGTAAATTTTTAATAAGTATCGAAAAATCATTATATTTAATGTGTTGTGATCAAATTTAATTTCCTTAAACAACTTGTATTGTTTAAAACGTGACGTATCGTCGATAAATTTTATGTTTTTTGTTTGTGGTTGTGTGCTTGTTTGGTGACGAAACGATCATTTTAGTATTCACAAGACACACAATGTCACAATGTCAACAAAAAATACCCAACGCCACAGCAGAAGCAGCTTCTTCTACAAATGTTGAAAGCCGATATACAGTTAAGGAGTGGAAAGTTTTCTTCCACTTTTTAAAAAAAAGAGAGCGAGCTCTCTCAATATTTTAAATCACATCTACGACAAAATTGGAAATTAACTCCTCCATATCCACCGTAATTTCGCCGCTATTTGACGTTTCATTAGCTTCTCGTAGTCGAAATTACGTCTCGACCACTGCCGACCACTCGAAGCAATTCGAGCGGCTCTCCTTTGAGAAATGTCGAGTTCGAGATGTTCAGAATAACTAAATTGGAATTACCACTCGATAAAGTTCGAATTCGAATCAAACTCGAAGCCGATTAGCGCTGAGAATAGGAGATTCATTAACAAAATGTTAATAACGAGATTTTATGGTCGAGATAGAGATCGAAATCAAAACTCGATTCGAGACTACATCTCGAAAAATGAGAATTGGCCTCCTGGGTCTTAGGTCGGTGGCTTAGCTACTACCACTAGACCACAGAGGCGGTTAAAACATAATTGTTATGAAGTAAATAAGATAGTTGTTAAAATTATAGATAACCTACTTACCTATAATAAGACACATTATTGGAAGTGATAAAACTAGCAGACTAGATCACCACTGCTTTCGTAGTAAATTATCCAATTAAATCGAGTTTTGGTTAATAGAGTTTTATGTAATATTTTTAAACACTGAAAAAAGACGACAACCTTAGGCAGGAATCGAACCACGCACCTTCCGCATTCCGGGAGGTCTGGTTTTCACCCGTCGAATTTTGTCAGTGCCTGATGCTTATGTTTTTAGTCAACATTGCTTCATCAAATCTTAGAAGTTTCCACCTCTGAGTATAGAGTTTTAATAAAAATACATGACTATTCCAATTAGGTACCGAAGTCAAAAGAAGCTAAAGCAATAAATTATGTGACCAAAATCACTTCAAAATCTCCCAAGTTCATGATTTACGTACCTACTTATGAAAAATGTTAAAACGCTCGTTCATAAACTTTTGAAAGTGTCTTGCTTACATATAAAAACTTTTTTGCTATACATTTAACTTTTACTCATCGTATGCTTCTAGGGTCCGAGAGTATACGTTCGTATACCCCTGTGGGTGAAGGGTGGGGGAATCAGGACGACAACGTGGCCCTCAGACTGGCGGTGAAGAAATACCCCTCGGGAGCCGTTACTCCTCACCTCACAGCGCTGAGGGTTGGAGACGAGGTCACGCTGTCTGGACCTTACGGCAACTTCCAATTACAAAAGGTAATATTGTGTGTATGCCACTTAACTAAATAATACTATAAATATGTACTAACAAAAATTTTTTTATCATAGACAAATAAGACAAGTGGCCAAACGGTAACACAATTTTTTTTGTGTTACCGTTTGGGCCCCTTTTGGGCCACTTTGGGCCACTTTTGGGCCACTTTTGAGCACATTTGGCAAGCGTGGTGATTAAGCCAATAGCCATCACTAGTAGTGATGACTTGATTGCAATGATGGAGGCCTTTGCCCAGCAGTGGGACAGTATACAGGCTGTAGGTACTTTTTTTTTCTCTTAAATAATGGCTTCGTGCGATCAGCACATTTAGCCAGTGTCAAGTAAGATATTATAATAGTAATTATTTTCTTTGCATTAAATAGAAGATAATGAGTGATAATGAACGTTTAATGGTACTTAAATGATTTTCCCCCAAACCCCTCGAGACTCTATAAAACTGTGGGACTTTATTGAGATCTCACACGGACTTCTTGAGAGAATTTGAAAAGTGATGTTGCACTGTTTTGTTTTATTTGTCAACACTCATGCACGTTCACGAACACTGAACACTAAATAATCCACCATTATTTCACATTAATATTTGACGAAACACAAATTATAGAAAATAAAACAAAACTACAGACATGATGACGCTTCACTTTCCCGCCAAAAAGTCCAGGCTGTACTTTACTTTACTTTATATACCAAACCAACAAGGTTTGTATCAACACAACCAAAATAAATACAATCCACCACCTCCACCTCCATCTGCATCTCCTTGAACACTGCACTGCCCACGTTTTGAGAGCAAACGTTTTGACCATAAACTCAACTCTCAACTTCTCAATATAGATCCCTTTAATATCTTAGATGTTATCATTATAGAAGCAACAATGAATTCTCTACACACATTAATAACATAATATGTTGTCACACAATTAAAAGATTTTAATAAATAAAGCAACGTGACTTAAAAAGCCAATGTTACACAATAAAAAACTTGGAATGTGACCTTGAAGTAGACCGTTAGATTCCGTGCCGTTAGCTCCGAGGAATCTTACAATTCCTATTGTAAGTTCATCAGAAAAAAATAAAAAAAAACAATCTGAAACTTATAACTAAACACAAATCTTAACACGGCATAACGTGCCTTGCACTGTGGAGGTTTAGATATTTTAATTTGGTCACCCACCCAAAGATCGGATATTTTGATAGTTACTTAACTTTCAAGATCGCAACCCTAACGCGGTTAACCTTTTTGCGCCATCAAGCCGCGAACCCCGACTCCCTATAGATCATTTAAAATTAATTTAAAATGTCTAAAACTAATAAAAACAGTTTATAGAAACAACTTAAACAGAATCATAAACTGAGTATTGAAAAGTTTGCCTAGTTTTAAAGTTTAACTAGTTTTCAATGCCCAAATTAATTAATATGGCGCTCGATAACCTATTCACAGTTTGACAAATTGAAATATAGTTGTTCAATTTCAAATTGTAGTTTAGCAATTATTTTGTTTAATGGTAGGTCTACAATAATTAACGTTACAGGCAATTAGTATGTACCAATTGTTTCAGTTTCTATTAATTACTGGTTGGTTGTTTTAATTATAAAGATCTCGATGTCGGCACTTAAATAGGTATAAACCTTAGTGATTCTAAGTGCTATTGACATAACCCTAGAATAAGAACGCCCATTAATGTATGTAAAAATAGATGCTCGAAACGTTACTTAAATGAAAATAATACTAAAAAAAAATATGTTGAGAGCCCTGTATTATAATATTATTATGTGGAATCCTTAAGAGGGTTTAAGCGTTTCGGTTTCCCATACAAAGTTCCAAGTCGAAATTATTAAAAACTTATAAGCCAATTACAATGAAACTTTGCATGCTAAAATAACATAAGTACAGAGATCCAAATAGTTTGTTGAAAACATTTTTAAAAAACGTTTAATTAACTGAGTTAATGCGATTTTAAACTTTCTATAGTGGACTTTAAATCGCAATAACTCAGCTAAATAAACCTTTTTTTAAATGTTTTCAACAAACTATTTAGATCCCTGTATTTTGCTTTAGCATGCAAAGTTTCATTAAAATTGGGTTATTGGTTTTTAAAAATTTCGACTTGGAAGTTTGTATGGGAAACCAAAATGCGTAAACCCTCATAAGTGAGACCCTTGGGGCACGAATAAAGATTATTATTAATGTGCGTTTAACACATTATTAATTGTCCTGTTAACCCATCCCGTAATCTGAAATGACTGTGTCGGAGTGGGTTCACGTCAGTAGTCTAACGGAGGTAAGGGGTTTGAACCACGTTTTCTCGCGTTCAACCCGAGCGTCTATCCGCTTGGCTACCGACGCCTCAAAGTATACACTCACTTAAGTTATTATTAGAGTGTACCTATCCCTATTGTGAACAAAACATTCTTTATTTAAGTAAATTAGCGAAGTATCACATTAAGTAAAACATTAAGTAAAATTTTAAACACTGAAAAAAGACGACAACTTCAGGCGGGAATCGAACCACGCACCTTCCGCATTCCGGGCGGCTGCCTTAACCACTTGGCTACCGAGTTTAGTCAATATTGCGAGCGACCGAGGTCTGGCTGGAAAACATAAGCATCAAGCACTGACAAATTTCGACGGATGAAAGCCAGACCTCGGTAGCCAAGTGGTTAAGGCAGCCGCCCGGAATGCGGAAGGTGCGTGGTTCGATTCCCGCCTGAGCTTGTCGTCTTTTTTCAGTGTTTAAAATTTATATATTTAAGCGTTAATAAAACGCTAAAATATAAAACATTAAGTATCACATTTTTTGTTCACAGTTAAAAGCAGTGAAGACAGTTTTCTTAATAGCGGCGGGCACAGGTGTCACTCCAATGCTGGGCTTGTTAAAGTTTATGCTTTCAAGATCGAACCCTAGATGGTAAGTTCAAATACTTGAACATTGATGTACTCAATAACAAATTATTTTGAAGTGAGTAAGGTAAACAACAAAAAGATGCAAGTCTCATAAAATTATACCAGCTAAACTGTGTTGATATTAGTGGAAAAATATGTTGGCATTTATGAAAACAAAGCTTAGTTTTTGTGATTTTAGTAAGTATATTAATACTGTCAATATTTTAATGGTTAGATCTGTTTAATCTTTTATTATGATTTAGTTAAATACTGACTGTAGATAGGTAATAGGTATTTTAACAACAATTACTATTAGTGTTGCGATATTTTAACCGTGCCGCGTAGTGGTGAAAGAATACTACCACCCCCCTCTCTTCCCTTGGGTGTCGGCGACTAACGGACTAAAGACTACACATACATCCAACAGCATAGAGCGGCGATGGGCTCACCACCAGTCACGATGAGCACATATGCAATCGCTATTTGGTGAAAAGTGGACTATGGTAGAGGACTGCTTTTGCTGTCCTCATTGCCTCTCCAACCCTTCGGGGATAGGTACTAGTCGTGATAATATGTATGTATGTCAGTACCTATGTATTTTAACCATTAGTAAAAGTTTTGACACTACTAAATGACGAGTAGATAAACTCGAAATACACTGGCCTGCAATCACACTTTCAAAATTTCATTATTTCTAAACTATAGAAGTTAGAGATTTAAAATAAAAAAAAACGTTTTATAGCAATTTTATCAGCTTTCTTTGAAAACATTAGTTACATTTTTAAGTCTTGGTGTCTTGTTTATCTTGTGTACTTTAAAAGTTATTACAATTTTAAAAGTGTGATACTTATTTTTGCAGGCCAGTGTAAACTGCTGACAATTCAATCACATTGTAAATAATGCAATAAATAATATATTATTTCGAGTGTCGTTCAGTTTCGTGGTCATTTGGAAGGTAAAGCTAAATTAGCTTCGAAAAAGCTGGGTGTGCTTAATAGAGCGGGTCAGTATTTCACGCCGGCCCACCGTTTACAACTGTATAAAGCACAGGTCAGGCCGCATATGGAATACTGCTCCCATCTCTGGGCTGGAGCACCCCAATACCAACTCCTTCCATTTGACCGCATTCAACGCAGAGCTGCTCGAATTGTCGGCGACGTGGTTATTTCAGGTCGGCTCGATCCACTGGCTCTTCGGAGAGACGTTGCGTCTCTCTGTATATTGTACCGTATATATCATGGGGAGTGTTCTGAGGAATTGTTCGGCTTGATCCCTGCCGCTAATTTCCTTCACCGCACTACACGCAATCGACTGTCATTCCATCCACATCACCTTGATGGATGGCGGTCTACTACTGTGCGTTTTTCAAGAAATTTCTTGCCTCGAACTACAGTGTTGTGGAACCAGCTCTCGGCGGCGGTATTTCCGGACCGTTACGACTTAGGGATCTTCAAGAAACGAGCCTATTCCTTCCTTAAAGGCCGGCAACGCGCCTGCGATTCCTCTGGTTTTGCGGGTGTCCATGGGCGGCGGTGATTACTTTCCATCAGGTGACCCGCTTGCTCGTTTGCCTCCTTCTGCTATAAAAAAAAAAAAAAATATATATATATTTCGTAGTATTGTTTTAGTATTTTGTATTTTCAAGGACAGCTAGTGCCTTTGTAGATACTATTTTTAACAAGTTGGGGCTATGCAAATTAGCTCGTTATGTTCAAATCAAATTTGATTCGCACAATATTCATTAGAATCTCCATTGATAATCAAAACCTATGCATAGATTAACCCTTCGGAGCGCCAACCCTTTGCGCCGCAGAACTAATTCTGCGTTCCGCGCCTCAAAACCCTTCCGCATGATGTGTTCTTATCTCCACAAATAAATCACGGGCTTATCCACAACAATACAACAAACATCCAGTTAACTCCGATCATATTCAGAACGGAGATTGCCGTGAACCAAAGTTTGATTTAATAATTTATTTTCCAGTGAAAAGGCGCATCTGCTGTTCTTCAACAAAACTGAAGATGACATACTCTTCAAAGAGAACTTTGAAGCGATTACAAAAGAAGATAAAAGGTAATTTCACATACAAGCAATAGTGGTATGGTTCATGCCTTTATAAAATAAGAGCACATTATAGTAAAAAATATATTCTATTGACTTGATCTTGACTGATTGATTTATTAGGTCTTTTACTTTGTTTTTGGGTACAAAAATTTGTAGTAACTAAGGGGAAGCGTTTACCTTGATTTTACATGATGGTGTGTGCTATCATATGGAATCCTCAACCTCTTATGAACTGACTATTTTATACATAATATAATCACGACTATTATCCCCGAAGGGTTAGTCAGAGACTAGGCAATGAGGACCGCAAACGCAGTCCTCTGCCATAGTCCACTTTTCACCAAATAGCGACTGCAAATGTGCTCAGTGTGACAGGTGGTGAGCCCATATCGCCGTTATATAAGGTGACTGCTAGAAACCGCAAGAAACTTCAAGAGCTGGTCAGGTCAAGTATTTTAAACATGGCAAAAATGACAAAAAACGAATTCGTGTTTTTTTTTCATTTTTAACTAAATATTATTCATTTTGTGAATTTTAATTGGATAGTCTTTGAGTATCAAATTTATAATAAAGCAATAACATAGAAAAAATAAAATGAAAACAATTTAAAATAACGATTATTTACAACGCCCAGCCGGCCGTCTGTTGACTCGTCAACGTAGGGTACTTATCGCCCAGCTGACGCGGAAAAAACACGAATTCTTTTTTTGTGATTTTTGTCATGTTTAAAACACTTGACCTGACCAGCCGTTGAAGTTTCTTGCGGTTTCTAGCAGTCACCTTATATGTTGTTAGATGTATGTGCAGTCTTTAGTCCGTTAGTCGCCTTTTACGACACCCAAGGGAAGAGAGGTGGTGGTAGTATTCTTTCATCGCTACGCGACATGGTTAATAAGGGTAATAATGATGATAAAAATTATGTTCATTTTCAGGATAAGTGTGACACACGTGCTATCAAATGCGAAGCCCAGTTACACTGGTCATAGAGGTCGCATCAACAGCGACCTCCTTCATCAAGTTTGGGGCAAAGAGACCCTAAAGTGTAAAGAGCAGTGCACCCACTTCGCCTGCCTCTGTGGCCCCACAGAGTTTACGCAGACCGGCCTACAGTTGCTAAAGAAATGTTCCATGAAAGACGATTGTATACATGCGTTTATGGGTTAAGGTGTAAATAATAGGTTAAAAGTTATCATTTGTTTTAAGAAAAATGGTTGGCGAATTGCTTTGTTAATCCTATCTATTGGAATTGTTTTTTTTTTACGAAGTTATATGATTAAAATTTTGTGAATGTTAACATTTAAAGACACGACTTTTTATAGATTAAATGTTTTACTAAATTAGTTTAAATTGCGGGGATTGCAAAGCGAGTGTTTTAAGTTATCGAAACACAATTAAATCTTTGACTATCCGCGGAGATATATATATATATTCTAGAGCACAGTTTTTTAAACATAGTCGTTTTTTTAGTTACTGACCCTTAATCCCATGCCATGAGTCACAAATAGTGAAGGGTCTGCATGCATGTTGTTCTCGTGAATGTACACTTACAACATTATACAAAATATTGTATGTATCTACGCTTACCTCTAAACGATTTATTTTAAATAAAACCTATTTCCCTTGATGTTAGGTTAAATTGTTTTAAGACCAATATCCCGAGAGTGAGAACACAAATATGTATAACGTCGTGATAAAGAAATTTATTAGTTTAAATAAATTATTATAAATAATGTAAAATATTATAAGTAACATGATTTTTTAATGTAAATAAGAGATATTTTGGCCAAACATTATTTGACTTCGTGAAGAAATATTCTGCAACACTTTTCGTTTATAAAATTGTAGGTACCTGCCAAGATTACTTAGAGAATTGTAAAAATAAAGTGATTTTAAAACATTCTATATAGAAATTTGTCCTAATTATTTTAATGAACACCTTGACAAAAAGACATCAACTAGTGAAGACATCCAATAACTTTGATAACTATAAAATACGTTTACCTACTCTTTAAACGTTAATCATTTGATAAATAGGGAGGAAATTATTTGTGGTGTTTGTAAAATGAAGCATTGTGACATTTGCATTATCTAATAACACTAGCAATGACTAGCATTCCATCCATTCTTATAAAATAATAATGTATAAAATACGGCATGCACCAATCTACTTATATATATTAGTACATAAATATTGTATCTAATTTAGTACTATTTTTTATATTATATCCATCATAAAGTATTAATCATTCTTTTACCGCCGTCCATTCACAAAGAATAGATGCCTACTATTTACTGACCTAAATTATATTTTAGTAGAGTTATAAAACTACAGTAATAAATGTAAACTTACTTTATTATTATTAATTGATTCGAATTTATTCAGTTTTCGTACCAAAAGGGGTACTTAGATATTTAAACTTTCTAGAAAGCTATTTCCAAACTAACAACCAATTAAATGTAACTTATATATTATTTTTAAACAACAACGGGGTATATAGCGCTTGGTTTTCATTTCTTATTGAGTCATGCTGAGAATGAGGAATTGTAATGAAAAATTGTAACATACCCCATTTCTCACCAGGAAGCGCTGCTTCGATGCTATACAAAGTCTTGGTTAACTTGATCATGCTTAAAACACGCACACGACACTTTTGGGCCTCACTCCGTCGTCATTCCGTCAGCCCGTAATTTGTCTTACATTTCTGTGTGTATATGTACTGTGCCAAACGCTTGTAAGACGAATAACGGGACAACGAAGATTCACATGCACTTAGAGAGTGAAGCCCTTGGATCACATACCAATTATCAATCAACCTAATGCAACCGTGACTCGCGTACTTCATCGCTTCACGTAGGTAGCACAGTCAGCAACAAAAGTAGCAAAACGTTTTGGTACTTCGTCAAAGCAAACTAAGGAATGCAACAAGCGCTAATTATCAACTTCTAGTAAAGTTATTATGGCATGATACTAAAATGTTTAGTGACTCGTCAAAGCAACTAAAGAATGCAATAGACGCTAATTATTAACTTATAGTAAAGTTATTATGGCATGATACTAAAATGTTTAGTGACTGTTGTTGCTGCCTGTACACGTAGTTTTCCGGAAATCATGGGTACAAGTTGTACATATCAATAAGTTAAAGGACTTCTTACGCCATAACCATATTGGCTTTAACCAGTTTTACTTTCAACAAAGTCTACGATTAGCCTTCTGTTTGTGCAGATATATTTAAGAGTGGTGGCCAACTTTAAAATAAACATTGTAATCGATCCTATGCTATAGACGAAAAAATTAAGAATGTCTAGGAAAAAATATTTTTAATAAATTCCTGAAATAAATATTACAAGCCTCATTCATAATGTTTTACTATTTTGTATAATAAAGTCATACTGTAAAAAGTCGAAGTCAATGATTGTAAAATATTAATGTACTTAGGTGTGCTTATTAGGTACATACCTATGTTATATTTTTCAGAATCAGTTACCATTTTTAATATTGTAATTAAAAATAAATGTGTATATTTAAAAAGTGCCTACATTCCAGGTGAAATGAAATGATTTTGTTATAACTTTTTGGTGTTGTTATTTTATTGTTTTTGAATAAATAGATATAGAACTACTGAGTCGTTTCTTAATATTACTATTAGTTCTAAATGCTTAATACCAAAATAATAAACAAAAATATACTTACATAGGGCTGGTATAGTCAAATTTTAACTAATTTAAAATACATCAGTAGCTTATTAAAGTTAGTTTATTTTGTCTGTAATAAATAAATATTATTTGTAAATTAAAAAAATATATGATGAAGTTTGAATCTGTCCCAATTTAGTAATAATAATCTTAACGTGCTACAAAAAAATAACAGAGTTTAACAGTCTCTATAATTGGCATATTTATAAACCAAACAGACTTTAGATCGGATTCAGATGAAGCCATTTTTAACATGTTTCATTTAGGGAATAGGTCTCATTATTTTAATTAAATAAAACCATTAAATACGGAAGGAACGTTATTATTATACAACAAAAACATATCATACACATTTAGAACTAAATGCTTATACATACATTCTGTGACTCAATGCACCTCTTCAACAATCCAATCTTACATCATTGTACACTATTGCACGGCTGTTTATAAACTAAATTTTGAAATTCGACAGAATTGTGCTAAAATTATTCAATTTGTAGATAGTCATAGACAAGACATCATAGCTGTAATAATAAGCTAGCCGTTTGCTAACAGTTACTTGAAATGAGTCAGTATCGTCGCGACATAAGGCTTATTTTAGGTTGTACAGTATGTAAACCAACATGCGTTTCGTATGATTTTAGCACGACTCAATAAATTCATTTTAAGTGACGTTGTGATCGTTTATTCTGTGGTTGTTCATATCGTAGATCGATCCTTACGCATAAGATACTCAAATACGCAATTACTTTTTTAAAATAAAATGATAGAAATCAATCTCATTTCAAAAATAATCTATTACTTGTACGATAAGGGTTACTTTTCTTTGTGATGAGTTTTGTAAGTGGTATCTTCGCAAAATGTCTATTTCACAAAATGTCTTCCGTTCGCAAAACGTTTCTTTCTCATAATGTCTATTTCGTAGAATGTCGCTTTCGCAAAATGTCTTTTTCGCAGAATGTCACTTTCGCAAAATGTCGCGATTATACTTAGAATAAAACTTAGATTTATGAAGGATTTTTACAGTTATAATGTAAATAACCATAATTAGTTATTATAAAATAATTTGATAATTCCGTTTCAGCGATGAAGACATTTATAGTTTGTTTGCATTATAATTTCAATGAAGCACTTAAATTATTTTTCTTAAAAATCTAAATTTTATTCTAAGTACGATTATACTTACGACATTTTGCGAAAGTGACATTCTGCGAAAGAGACATTCTGCGAAAGAGACATTATGAGAAAGAGACGTTTTGCGAACGGTAGACATTTTGCGAAATAGACATTTTGCAAAGGTACCGTAAGTGGTTTAGATGTACTCATAATCGTGGGAACAAAAATGGAACCATTAAGAAAGAAATTTTTAGACGTAAAGAAGAAGTCTGCAGGGCCTTGTACAAGGTCTGCCGTTTTGCACCTATCTAAATGTATAGCTGCAGTTAACTGCAGTTTATGATACGTAAGGATCTGTCTAAAATTTAGTATAACTCTAATCATAATGCCAGACAAAAGGCGCAAGGCACATTATAGTTAAGTTAATACAATATTATCATAATATGAACATTGTTACTTGTATTACGGTGCAGTTTATTATATTATGCATATAATAAATACGCCCGTGTCCAGAGACTACAGTGTCGCGTAGCGGTGAAAGAATACTACCACCCCCTCTCTTCCCTTGGGTGTCGTAAAATGCGACTAACGGACTCAAAACTGCACATCCTTCCAACAGCATAGTGCGGCGATGGGCTCACCACCTGTCACGCTGAGCACATGTGCAGTCGCTATTTGGTGAAAAGTGGACTATGGCAGAGGACTACTTTTGCGGTCCTCTTTGCCTAGTCTCTGACCTAACCCTTCGGGGATAATAGTCGTGATAATATGTATGTATGTGTCCAGAGATGCTATAAGCAAAGGTTCGCTAATGCTAACTTACAAAACATCAACCACAACTTACTTATAATCACTTACATAAAAATGGAACCAAACTACAAAACAATAAGAGGAAAACAACTCAAATTTAATTTGGTCGCATTATTTATGAAAACAACAATAATACTGCCATGTAGTATGGCCACACTTTACACTTTCACTTTGCAGATTTTGTCTTTCAACATACCTAACGCAATAAAGAGACTGTTTGTTCCAATTTTCACTACGCGCTAAAATTACATAAATTATTTACGAACAACTTCAACCAAAAAAAAACATCTTGATATTAAAACAACTGAAACTATAACGCAAAATAAACTCATAACTTTAACTCGAATGTTTTATTTCTATAATGTTATTTTTCTGCTAGATTTTATCTGTAGAAATAAAAATGCTATAACTATTTACAGATACAAACAGAGATTTGATATTATTACATATTATTACAATTTGATTCACAAAATCATTTGGCTACACATATACCCTGACCAATTTGAAAACAATAGTAAGTATTATAATAATCAATAGGGAGCCAAATTGCATTTAGATGTATTTAATACATGCATAGTGAACTAACCAATGCACCTCACGTAAGAGAAACTAATTAAAAATATTTGAAGGATTTAAAAACTTATCACAATTACATAGAACATAATATCCATTGGCAGTAATCTTATGACAGTCACCAAAAAGCGTGCCTTATGCGAGATTTTCCTCTATTAGAGTTAAAGATACCTACACTTTGTAGGGCATTGGAGCAGCGCCATCTAGTTAAGTTAAGCTTTTATAAGTTGGCGCCACTTTAACTCTATCGATGAAAAATCTTGCACTAACCACTATTATATCGATACCCTCAATTTATTAATGTTTTATTATGCAACCTTTATTAACTTTCAGGAATAACGAGTTGGTAAATTAAATTTATGCGTATTTACTTCGAACTTTATATACCTTTGGGACAACTAACCTAATATTATCAATATTTCTGTAATCATTATTTCGATTTCTATTTGTACATTATTATAATTGATTAATTGACAATATTAAACCACACAAAATGACGCCTAAATGTACTGTAAATGTAGGTGTAAATCTAAAATGTTATTAGTTACGAATACGCAAACAATGTGGGGGCCTACTATCATCTTATCGTAGCCGCTAGCCGCTACTAATGCGATATTATAACCTTTTTGTTAGTTTCAAAGACAATGGTAAAATTAATTGAGATATTAGATTTATTTTTTCTTTTTTTTCAATTATAATAATTGTGCCAGTATCATATTGTGTGGCTCACTATTTGTTTAAACTAGGCTTTAACACGCTCACAATCTTTTATTTATATTTCTTTTGTCATTCTTACAATACATTCGTGCCTGTTTTGTTGGTACATAACATAATAATAGCGATAATTATTAGCCGCTAGTCCCCTAATTCTGAAAGCGTTTTTTACATTTTAAGCGGCATTTGCTTTGTCTCTCTCTAAATTTATACAAGTGACAGTGACAGTAGCAAAATCGAAAACATTTCACTCGGACTCGAAGTCTTTACCTTTATGGCACACTATAACAAATGCCAATAAATAAAAGGAAAACGCTTTTGTTGCTTTTCATAATTGAATTAATATCAGTAAAAACTTTTTTGTAAACGGTTTATCAATAATTGTCATCATACAATGTTTAAGGTTAGAATTAAAATTAAACACTAACGATAGTTTCATAACACAAACAAATAATATAGAATGGAAATAAATCGAAGCTTCATTAATTCAAATAGGTACAGACCTGTCAAGTTCAAAAGAAATAGACATTACGACACTTTGCTAAATCGTAACATACATAACTCACGTAGGTATGTGGAACGGTAAATTAATTTAGGAACCTTGGACTGCTTGCTTAATAGCGTCTTAAGGCGATGACTCTGAGCATTCTTAATTCCTCTAGAGAATGCGAAATCAGAAAATGTTGTTGATTTGTTTAAAAATGTAAATGCTCAATTACTTTTAAATGTATAAAAAATAATTAACAGCAACAGGTAAATAAATTTTGAATTGTTTTTATAAAGTAACTTAGGAATTTTTGTCGATTATTGGAAAATCATAATAATAAATCAGTTTTTTGGAATCAGTAAGATTTTTTTATATATACACCATAATACCGCACATGTATATTTTAGGCGTTGTATTTTTTAACATAAAACATGTTTTACAAAACGCGTATTTCGCTGTTGTCAGCGCCTTATCAAGTTGCAACAGAGAACGTGGGTTCTGAAATGTATTTGAATATCAACTTTAAACCAACTGAGCTAAGGTGCTATTGAGCATGAGTTTATACACAGATTTAATTTACAACTGGGGAAGGGGTCAATTGATATTTAGTTTATTACAGCCAACATTTACTCTGCATCAATTATTGTGACTGTTTAACATTTGTAAGTGAAATGACAAGAACAAATGTGCCAGTAAGTTAATTGTCAAGATTTAGAACGTATTTTCTATGTTATCACACTAACAAATGTGTCCGCAGACATTTTCTATTGTAAATGAATGACTGTCATTAGTAATATACCTTAAAACCGACGGCAAAGTGTCAAAATATCGCGGCTTCAATTTTCCACAAAATAAATTTTACGTCTTTGAAAAGTCATAATTATCATTTATCATCAGCCTATAAACGTCCCACTGCTGTGCACAGGCCTCCCGCATGAACAATAGCACGTGGGAAAATTGGGCCATAACCCACCAAGCTGGCCCAATGCGGGTTAGAACAAAGGCCATTTTGCATAAAACATCTAATCTGTTAAATCGCAAAAACCTAATCTAGAAGTACATCCTAACGAAACCGGCTAAAGGACATATAAAAGTACTATTTTTTGTAAAATAATATTCCTATCTCATATCTGTGATAGGGATAGCGATCTCAGATCGATTAATCGAAGAATTAATTTCACGGGACCAAAAAAAATCAATTTTTTTGGTTCGATAAATGTAGTACTGATTCGATCCAGTGAATCGATATTTCAATATAGAAAATCGACAAACGATTTTTTCAGTTTTGATATAGACCATAAAAGATTTACAGTTCGTTGAATGTACTCAAACACATGTAAAGAAATAATAGTTTTTCACTAAATTACTCAAAAACTTACGAGATAGCAGTGTGGTTTGTTTTCTTCGCCTCTTCATAATAAATAAAAGCAATTAAAAAAAAGTTACGTTTGCTATCTTAGATTTATTATTATTGTAAGTAAATACAAACTCTAAAATAAATGGATTTTTGAGAAATCGTTCTTTTTGAACTCGATTTTTTTGTGAATTGTTTTATTACATTGCGATTTGAATCGATTTATAAATCGGTCTTCGTTTTAAAGAATCGCCATCCCTAATCTGTGACACTTCGCCGCCAACACATCTCGCCGTATCGCAAAATATCGTTCGTCCAATAAGTAAAACAAATGCAATAGAGTACTTAACTTTATTTCAGTGACTCCACCAGACAGTATTATGCCAAACACCACTAGTTCCTAGACTCCCCACTGACACATCGGTCCATTTGTGACGTCACGGGTGTGCCAAAGCGTCTCCTATGCGTTTATATCGTTCACGAACAACACGTCGCGGTCTTTGAGACCCACCTCGCACAGATTAGCGGAGCCTCGTACAAGCACTCGCTTAGGAAAATTGGTGGTGATCTCAAACTCTTCGGGTGATTGCGGGTGGCTGAACACGAAATTGTACAAGTCCTGTAAGAGAAAATTACGATGTTATGCAAGAATATACTAAGTGCGCAGTGTAAGTTTATAAACAAACACTCAAACTGATATTGAATTTAGTTTGTATAATTGAATTTTTTTTATTCTGCAACGGGTAAGCGCTTGGCTTTCGTCTCACCTGCTGGTAAGTGACGATAAGGCCGAAGGTGGAAGCGCGCTTCACCCGGAATCCTCAACCACTGAGGAACTGGCTATCTTATCTCTAACTGTCGGAACACAACTATGCTATAAACATCGTTGTTATGGCGACAGACTTAGATAATATGGTGGTAGCTAGCCAGGCGGACTTAACAGCCCTACCACCAACCAAACCGAGCACACAAAGATTTACCCCCGCTGGGAATCGAACCCGGGATCTCTGGGTCTGAAACCGGTGGTTTAGCCACAAGACCACGGAGGCGGTGAATGTCATAATATAGGTAAGTTGATGCAAAAGAACGTAACCACAGCAAGACACCTCGCGGCTTAGCGCGATGCAGTATATAACTTATCTGCTACACAAGAAGGTACCTTTCGTTGAGAGCAGGGACTGAAAGCGCTTACGGTATAAGGTTACGGTACCGGTCTAAAATAAGTGTACCTTAATAAAATAGAGGTAAGGCTATACCGTTAGTTACCTTTATGCGATATCGGTACCGAAAAACGTTGCATTAACAGTTGCGGGGCGCGGGGTGCGGGGTTTTGATATCGAGAACAAAGCAAACTAATGCTAATTGATGAGAAAAACCATGATAATGCTTATAAGCACACGAAATTCACTTTTTTCCATTTTTTCCTCAAATTACTGGGTAGTCTGATAAAGATAGCTGTCAAACACAAACTAACTGACGCAGCAAGTTCAAATTTTGATAGGAGTCAACTGACAGATGCCTGTTGACAGGAGTAGTGTTGCTTTTTCAGTAAAGATGTCAGAAATTCAAAAAGTCACGTACTTATTGACCCGCCCGGGTAGTAGTTTATGCTTGAAATGGTTGTTAGCAGTCTCTTACATACCCAAATATACCTTTATTATTGATAAACTCAAAGATATGGTACCGAAATAAATTCTGATATCGGAATATTCCGGTAACGTTATTTTTCGTTATGACGTCATACCGCAACACAGGGTTAATTTTGGACCCCCCGCCGATTTTTTTTCACGTGATCCTATAACAGCAGTACAACCAAATAATCAATAATTTTTTGTCACCTAGCGCGCGGCCGCCTCGTTATCAAAGCGCATGCGCGTGACCGCTATTATTCACCCCGTGCAGCAATGTAGAGGCACAGTATAAATATAAGCTAAAGCAGTACGGAAACTAGGCCTTTTTGTTGTTTTATATACCTACGCGCCAATTGAGCGTTAGGGTTGTCCTCTTATTTTTGTAAAATTTAAAAGTTTTTGTTTAGTTTGCGCTTTATCTCAGCTAGTTAGCGCTTTTTTTTAGATAACTAAATTAAAAGGTATTTTTTTATTATTTATCAAAACGTTTATTTGGGTTCTATAATGATCAAATAATCGAATGAATTGACTAGTTTACGAACAACATTCTGTAATAAAAAAATCTTCAACATTTTCAGAAGTCTTTATCTTCGTTAAATAACATAAATTACTCACTGAAAACTGCTTTCGCCTTCTACGACACGTTCGAAAAGCTTCATTTTAAAAATTTTTATACTAAGTGCCTTACAAAACAAACCAAGAATAAGCTACGAATACACTCATATTTAGACGGGATTTAACGCAAAAACTACTTTTAGTTTTTGCGTTAAATCTCGTCTAAATATGTGTGCATAATGGAACGCGAAAGTTTAAAAGCTACGAATAGTTATTCCGTATTTTGTTCCTGTCATGTAAACATATTTTCAAGTTAAAGTAAAAGAGACAAAACACGGAATAACTATTCCGACCCTATTATATGTTTATTTGTAAGGCAATCAGTGTAAAAAAATCTTATTCTAATGAATGCTTTTTAAATAAATTATCGGAAAACATGGACTATAAAATTGATTTTGTCTACTTCTTTGTAAATTAATACAGCTACTTATTTAATTAATTGTACAGCCGAGTTCAAGCAGCCGTAAACTACGCAATACACTCGCGGCATTTTTAAAAATCGCGCGCACAGCGCACTCTATACACAACAGTGACGACGTCTCGCCGCGTCACCACGCGCTACTGAGAGCACTGCGATGTTCGCTTAACGGCCCTGTAAAGACGTGCGTCTGTGGGCGTGCGTCGTTTCGAGCGATTATACATAGCTTCCTCACTGCTTTAGCTTATATTTATACTGTAGTAGAAGTGAGCATTAAAAGCAAAAGCACTTCAAAAAGTATACTTTTAGGCAAAAGTAATAAGCATGCTTTTAGGTTTACACTTATTATGCTTTTCACTTTAAAAAAGTGTACGTCCCGCCCTCTAAGAGGTCTCTATAAAACTACTTCAATACTTCCAGTATTTCAGTCTTTCATCACAAGAGGCAGCACCATGTATGCATATTATTATGCGACAAAATGCATTCCACAGAATTGCACTTAATATAACACACGGCTGTGACGTCACCTGTGTGGTGTGTGTGAGTGTGAACCGCCTGGTGAGCCGCTCGCCGCCCGGCAGCCGTATCAGCAGCGCTATATCATATAACACACGGCTGTGACGTCACCTGTGTGGTGTGTGTGAGTGTGAACCGCCTGGTGAGCCGCTCGCCGCCCGGCAGCCGTATCAGCAGCGCTATATTATATAACACACGGCTGTGACGTCACCTGCGTGGTGTGTGTGAGTGTGAACCGCCTGGTGAGCCGCTCGCCGCCCGCCCGACAGCCGTATCAGCAGCGCCATATCACATAACACACGGCTGTGACGTCACCTGCGTGGTGTGTGTGAGTGTGAACCGCCTGGTGAGCTGCTCGCCGCCCGACAGCCGTATTAGCAGCGCCATATCATATAACACACGGCTGTGACGTCACCTGCGTGGTGTGTGTGTGAGTGTGAACCGCCTGGTGAGCTGCTCGCCGCCCGACAGCCGTATCAGCAGCGCCATATCACATAACACACGGCTGTGACGTCACCTGCGTGGTGTGTGTCAGTGTAAACCGCCTGGTGAGCCGCTCGCCGTCCGGCAGCCGTACCAGCAGCGCTATATTATATAACACACGGCTGTGACGTCACCTGTGTGGTGTGTGTGAGTGTGAACCGCCTGGTGAGCCGCTCGCCGCCCGGCAGCCGTATCAGCAGCGCTATATCATATAACACACGGCTGTGACGTCACCTGTGTGGTGTGTGTGAGTGTGAACCGCCTGGTGAGCCGCTCGCCGCCCGGCAGCCGTATCAGCAGCGCTATATCATATAACACACGGCTGTGACGTCACCTGTGTGGTGTGTGTGAGTGTGAACCGCCTGGTGAGCCGCTCGCCGCCCGGCAGCCGTATCAGCAGCGCTATATCATATAACACACGGCTGTGACGTCACCTGTGTGGTGTGTGTGAGTGTGAACCGCCTGGTAAGCCGCTCGCCGCCCGGCAGCCGTATCAGCAGCGCTATATCATATAACACACGGCTGTGACGTCACCTGTGTGGTGTGTGTGAGTGTGAACCGCCTAGTGAGCCGCTCGCCGCCCGGCAGCCGTATCAGCAGCGCTATATCATATAACACACGGCTGTGACGTCACCTGTGTGGTGTGTGTGAGTGTGAACCGCCTGGTGAGCCGCTCGCCGCCCGGCAGCCGTATCAGCAGCGCTATATCATATAACACACGGCTGTGACGTCACCTGTGTGGTGTGTGTGAGTGTGAACCGCCTGGTGAGCCGCTCGCCGCCCGGCAGCCGTATCAGCAGCGCTATATCATATAACACACGGCTGTGACGTCACCTGTGTGGTGTGTGTGAGTGTGAACCGCCTGGTGAGCCGCTCGCCGCCCGGCAGCCGTATCAGCAGCGCTATATCATATAACACACGGCTGTGACGTCACCTGTGTGGTGTGTGTGAGTGTGAACCGCCTGGTGAGCCGCTCGCCGCCCGGCAGCCGTATCAGCAGCGCTATATCATATAACACACGGCTGTGACGTCACCTGTGTGGTGTGTGTGAGTGTGAACCGCCTGGTGAGCCGCTCGCCGCCCGGCAGCCGTATCAGCAGCGCTATATCATATAACACACGGCTGTGACGTCACCTGTGTGGTGTGTGTGAGTGTGAACCGCCTGGTGAGCCGCTCGCCGCCCGGCAGCCGTATCAGCAGCGCTATATCATATAACACACGGCTGTGACGTCACCTGTGTGGTGTGTGTGAGTGTGAACCGCCTGGTGAGCCGCTCGCCGCCCGGCAGCCGTATCAGCAGCGCTATATCATATAACACACGGCTGTGACGTCACCTGTGTGGTGTGTGTGAGTGTGAACCGCCTGGTGAGCCGCTCGCCGCCCGGCAGCCGTATCAGCAGCGCTATATCATATAACACACGGCTGTGACGTCACCTGTGTGGTGTGTGTGAGTGTGAACCGCCTGGTGAGCCGCTCGCCGCCCGGCAGCCGTATCAGCAGCGCTATATCATATAACACACGGCTGTGACGTCACCTGTGTGGTGTGTGTGAGTGTGAACCGCCTGGTGAGCCGCTCGCCGCCCGGCAGCCGTATCAGCAGCGCTATATCATATAACACACGGCTGTGACGTCACCTGTGTGGTGTGTGTGAGTGTGAACCGCCTGGTGAGCCGCTCGCCGCCCGGCAGCCGTACCAGCAGCGCTATATTATATAACACACGGCTGTGACGTCACCTGTGTGGTGTGTGTGAGTGTGAACCGCCTGGTGAGCCGCTCGCCGCCCGGCAGCCGTATCAGCAGCGCTATATCATATAACACACGGCTGTGACGTCACCTGTGTGGTGTGTGTGAGTGTGAACCGCCTGGTGAGCCGCTCGCCGCCCGGCAGCCGTACCAGCAGCGCTATATTATATAACACACGGCTGTGACGTCACCTGTGTGGTGTGTGTGAGTGTGAACCGCCTGGTGAGCCGCTCGCCGCCCGGCAGCCGTATCAGCAGCGCCACGGTGCCGGCGCCGCCCGCCGGCTCGGCGGGTAGCCGCTCCGCCATCGCTAAACGGGCCGCTACCACCTGACGAACATTGCATCTCATAAGTTACCGCTATGACACACGAACGGCAGTTTGCCGACGAACGTAAGTAACTGCAGCCGCCATCATGAGGCTGCGGCTAGCCGTAGTATGGACTGGTGGCGACGCTAAGTAGTTGTGGCGTGCCTCAACAGAGGTTAGGGCCTACTTTCTTAAGTAAATTTTTTTTATTTAAATAAAAGGTGCGTGGTTCGATTCCCGCCTGAGGTTGTCGTCTTTTTTCAGTGTTTAAAAATTGTACTTAAGTATATTTAAGCGTTAATAAAACGCTAAAATATAAAACATTAGCCTACTTTCTTTCTTCGAAACGAAATTCCGGCTGACTTTCGTTTGCTATTTCCAGCGGATTTCATTCCTTCCGAAATTTCGTTCATACAAAATAGGTTTGGCGTTTAGATTATTAATTATTATTATTACAATTTTTTTTTAAATTTCAAAAATAATTGAACATTTCGTTTCGTAGAAAGAGAGTAGGTCCCCAGTTACTCAACTGTCATTACGTGCCACTCGTGTGTTAGAGCTCTAAAGTAAAGTATAGGTTATAAACCATTATTTTTTTATAAAAAAGGCTACGTTTAAATAAAATTTTAAAGGATTTTTTTTATCTGTGCGCATATTGTTTAAACTAGAGTAACTTAATCTAGAGCTACAGATTTAATTTTATTTTTTAGGTGAAAAATGAAGAAATTAAAATTGATTAAACATATCCACAAAAATACCCTTGATCATGGTCAATCGACCGGGACCGCGCAACTGAACTCTGACACATTCCCATACCAGGCGGCCGGGCGGGTCAATGCACAATTGCACATGTACCGACACGTGACCTTTATTTCGCCCGGTATCCACGAGTTATTTTTAAATGTGCCGGACAAATTAAATAAATAATGAAAAATAAATAAATTAATAAAATTAAAATTATGTCTATTAACGTTACTGAATGATATAAAAAATTATGCGCATATATAAAAAAATTCTGTATAACACTGAATGAAAAGTAAAGTTTATTTTATTTTTATGTATTTATTGCTATCTATTCACTTTTATTTAAATTCCGTAAAAAGTTTACACCTCCGATTTTCGAGTGTATAAGATCTCTCCATCCGACTGGTTGTCTGGAAGAAATCGCTTCATAGGATAAGACCGCCAAATTTTAACTATGTATTTTACCTATTTTCATGTTTTGTATGTATTTGTATATGTAAACTGTTGCAATAAAAGAATTTCTAATCTAATCTAAAGATAAGTACGGTATGCATTTATGTATGTATGGCTTCGATCAACAATACAACTAGAAGTCAGGTCGGCGCTAAAAATGTTTCTCGGTATATAAGAGCGCACTTGAGAAGTGAGCTCTTATTTTCTCACAAGGCAATAACTGGAAAAAGTACATTATTTGTTGCCCCTTAAGGTTGATTTCACCATTAAATGTCACTGACGTCTTTTAATTTTTAAGTGACGAAGTAATTTATTGCTTTGAAAAAGTATTTATTCACGTGGACAGAATTTAGCTTTGATTTTGTACGTGACGCGTTATCTAGTTGGTATTGTTGATCGAAGATGTATGGTATATATACGCAAAGCGTCACTCACGTCCTGCTTGTGCTTCTCCTCCATCTCCCTCTTGCGCACCTCCTCGTTCTGCTGGTGCTCTATCTCGGCGCGCGCGGCGGCGCGGCGGCGCTCTTTCTCTTGGTCGGCCGCCAGCGACTCTGCGTACGCCTCGTCTTGGGAGGCGCGAAGGCGGGCTGTCACTTCACGCTCCACTCTGTATTCAGACACAAATTAAATGCAATCATTTATTTATTAAATTTTTACTTTCCATACTTACATTGGAAGGTAACTAACGGTAGGAGAACATATAGGAAACACGCGGTTGCCCCGCGTTTTCATAATAAAGCACAGCCTGCAAAGTCGCCGTGAAAGCACTCTTAGACAAGATGATTACCCTATGCAATAGTAAAGCTTATAACTGATCTTTCAAACACAATAACAAAACAGAATTAAAAACATAAAAAGACACAAAGTACACAAGTAAACAGTGGATGTTCCACATACTAATTACAGCAGCGGGATATATTTACAATTGTGTCAGACACAGTTAAGAGTACACAATCTCACCTGTCAGTCATAGCCGCCGCCAAATGAGCCTCGTTATCCGACACGACGCGTCTCAACCGCTGCAACAGCTGCGAAGGAGTGCAAGCGCCTTCGCTGCGGGCCACCACCGTCATTCGGTGTTTCCGCAAACCACTTACAGCAGCTGGTATGAGTGGTATATACTCCACCTTGTGTCAGACACAGTTAAGAGTACACAATCTCACCTGTCAGCCCTAGCCGCCGCCAAATGAGCCTCGTTATCCGACACGACGCGCCTCAACCGCTGTAACAGCTGCGAGGGAGTGCAAGCGCCTTCGCTGCGGGCTACCACCGTCATACGGTGTTCCCGCACGCATACAACGCATAACAGCGGGTACCGGCGGCCTCCTACTGACTGCGCCACCCGCCAACCCTCTGAGGTATCCACGGAACAACCCCAAAACAACGCGTGCGTGTTCACGTATTGGATCACATCGGGGTCTGCTAGGGTCGTCCTAAAATGAGTACAAATGTTTCATGACACAGTCATAAGAATCAGCCTATAAAAGTCTCTGGGGAGATTGGGTCTTAACCATCACGCTGGCCCAATGTGTGTTGGTAATGGTTGGTAAGACACAGAATAACGTTAAAAAAAATCTGTGCTTCCTGCTTAAAGTGATATACATCTCAAAATGACAATTTTTAGTGCAGCAGGTTTTTTTTTCAAAATATTTAAAAAGAGAAAAATCTATTATTTTCAAAACTTTCATGCAGGTTGAACAAAATAACAGATATTCCTCTTTTCTTATTTTTTCAAACACTGCAAAAGTATAAATAAATAAATACAAGAGTTTACATACAACTTGTTTCTTTTAACGTCAAAAGAATGTCTTTTTTTTATTTATTTAAAAAAGGTTCAGAAGTTTTATGTAACATGCGCAAAATGACCTTTGTAAATAAAACATAAATTACATTATGGAGACACTTCTCCATAATGTTATTTGCATTTTACACGAAAAATAGGTAGGTATTAAGTACTTGAACTTTTATTTTTTTTGACCCTGGTAAAAAAAAGTCATTCAAAGTTATTGCTGAGTACCAATGCACCCACAATGTTTACATAGATAGTACTTTAACTAGTATTTATAAATTTTTTGGTACTTATCATCATCATCATCATCATCAGCCTATAAACGTCCCACTGCTGGGCACAGGCCTCCCACGTGGACAATGCAAGAGGGGATAGGTACTTTTAGGTAACAATAACCCAGTTAATCAAATTCAATTCTTGACAATAATAATTTAGAGTGGCAAAATAATTATAAGTACAGATACTCCCATAACTTGAAAATATAATTAGATTTAAATTCCACATTTTACATTCTGTGACAAAGGTGACACTAGCCTTCAATCTCTTTACAAAGCTCATTAACAAAAACTTGTAATAGGTACTTCAATTTATTTACATTTTATATACACATAAATTGAAACATTGTTGCATTACATAATATATTATGAACAATTAAAAACAGAAGACTAATGTCTTTTAGGAAAAAATAGTTTTAAGGTATTTAGTATGATTTTAAGTTTTTTATTAATTATGAGCATGACTGTTAAAAATACTAAACAAGTACAATATAAAGGTACAAAAAATAAACTAACCTGCAGAAATTCTGTGTTTCAGTCGCTGACTCTGAATGTAGATATACAATAAGAAATCTAAGCTCATTCTTGGCATCATTGAGGGCCTGCGCATACGTGCCTTGGTAGAAAACTGGGTGTGGGTTGAATCTTGATTGATAGTTTGTTATAAAGCCCATAACATCCCCCAGGGGATCAGTCACCACTGTGAAAGATAACAATTGACAACGCATAGTTGATATGGAAACACACTGCATGAAATTTAAATTAAAAGTATATCCGGCCCGGCCCACTCCTCGCCGCTGTGACCAGAGAGTATTTGTCGACCGTTGCACATTATACTACGGAAGTCTCAGTCAATATTCATAGAAATAACGCCATGAACAAAGAATTTGCTAGCTGCTCCACTTACAGAGGCAAGGTTGTGGCAGAGCTGTTAGGCTTTCAAAGTAAAGAGTAGATAATGTTGATAAATTGGGCAGACAGCGCAACAGAATGTTTAATTTTCTAAATTTAAATAAAAATAGTGGAATACTCAATAGTTTAAAACCTACTACATTGTGCGGACTGCTAAAAAACCAATAAACTCTGTACTTAGGTAAAAATTAGATTTAAATAATTGTGAGTTGTATTTGTGTGGTTAATAGTTGTTGCAATTATAGTTGCATAATAAAAAAAACTTTATTAGTGAAGATACGGCAAATGACTCACAGCTTTCATTTTGTCACACCAGCCAATGTTGACCTGGCTTATAAGCAGTTAAGGACAATCACAAAACTAGACATAATTGCATAAACAATCTAATTCATATTGAGTTTTGTTGTAAAATTGTTGGGTTTAATTATTGACCCAGTAAGCCTTATACAACCTTGAAGTCTATAACACTAGCATTCTATAAGAGAATAGGTATGGCTATTATAATATACAGCCTTATTAGCTCCGCAACTTTAAAAATAGACTTATTCCAATAAGATACCCTTGGCTATTAAATAAAATCAATTTAGCAATAACATACATCTCCTATCGTCATTGCGTATGAAGCTCAGCAACATATTTAGTACTGATGATATTGTGCTATAGCACATGGATACCACCAGGTTCACGACATAGCGCAATAGACTGCGCACTCCGCCCGCCGGGCCCTCCGCCGATTCATCAGTAAACACCTGCTGCGATATGTGATCATGCACCACTGGGGGCGCCCGCGCTTCTGTGGCAAATACCGACGGACGCCCCTCTCTTATATTCAACTGCTCTTGTATCGCTACCTACAAACAGTACAAAACAATCGTCAAATCACTTCTTACAAAGTTAAACAGAGACCTACACACAAACAAGACGAACATTACCTCTAAGTCCCATTGGTGTCGCTGCAACACATCTCTGCATATCGACATATCTTCTATACCAGTAAGATCTTGAAATTGAAGAATTTTATCAGTTTGTTCATGGGTCAAGCCCATAGCATTGTCTTCGAGATCCATTGCTAAGGCTATGTGGGTATCTTATAAATTATTATAATAATTACTAACTAAAACAATATTGATTATACAAGCCTACATGAATATACTTAAAAATACATATTCGTCTAAAAAAATATTGCATAGGTTTAAAAGTTGGAATATTTTGATACAATCACCAAAAGTGGAGTCGAATCGAAATCGAATGACAAAGTTGAATGACATGTCATCCATTGCCAAAATGAATCCATAGACAAATATTACAGATAAAAAATAAAACGAAAGTACGGCTATGGTTTCGTGTAGAAACTTCTATAAATAGTCGCGTAGCCGGAAAAAAATTACTTACGATAATTCTAAAACTTTTCGTTTTTGCTGAGTGGATAGAGTATGTGGATTGTGAGCTACTTTTAAAAAGTTAGAAGTTTTATGACTGTGCTTTAGGTATGGTTTAGGTATTTCATAATATTTCGTGTAACGTAATGTATATAATATTAAAGTTTGATATGTTGAGTGTTTCATAATAAGAACTATCTTATCTTTGTGTTGTAAAAAGTTTAGAAACAATATGTGTGGATACATGTCCTTTGTAATACTATTTTATACCACACAAAAAATTAGAAACATACATACAGTGCATTTTGTTTAAATCACGAATAAAATATTTCGCTAACGTACGTTTCTTTATGCGGACGCGGGCGGCTGCGGGCGCGGCGCGGCGGTGGCGGCGGGCAGGCGCGGGGGTGAGGGCATACCTACCTTCACTCTATATGACTGATAATCCACTCGTCACGTCAGAAGAGTGGATACATGGCGAACATAATACAAGAAGACGTAATGCATAAAAGTAAACTAAGTACCTTAACCTACTTACTTTATATCTTAGCTGACATTAATAAAAACATTATTAAATGACAAGTTTTGAGTAGTTAGTACTTACAGATCGCGCAATTCTTCTTTCAGATAAGATTATTCTACAATCATTCGAATTGGATGAATGGGGTGAAAACGTAAACACGCAATAATAAATTAAAATTTACAGAATCGCTCATCATGGCCTTTGTAATGCTATTTTATACCACACAAAAAATAGAAACTTACATACAGTGCATTTTGTTTTAATCACGAATAAAATATTTCACTAAATACGCGATTGGGCATGCAGGACGTGGGCAGGTGGATTTGGGAATCAACTCGTCACACCAAAATTGTCACACCGCCAAAAGCAGTATTATTTGTTTCAACCCGTCACATGTTGATTTATTTCTATTAGGACATTGTAATTTTTGTAGCTATTGCTGCTACTTACTACTTACTGCTCTTTAATGATTTCTTGCAGTAAGCCGAAGATATTATCTTATTTGCCCCTGCCCCTTATCTGTGCATAATACCATAGAATACTTACATAAAGTACAAGTAC